>OV702279.1:1250000-2500000 GCA_916181665.1 Avena sativa | reverse complement strand
GGGAAACGTAGAGGAGGGACTGGCGATTTAACACGCGTGATCACTGCAGGTTTTACTCGTAGCATCAAGGCAAATTAAGCCGAGGAATCAATGGCAGTAAACGGCGAGGAACGGGTCGCTGCGGGTGGAGAAGAAGAACAGGGGAGTGGGGTCCTCTGGTCAGTGGGGAAAAGAGTGGGGGGAGAGGTCCACCAGTCGGTGTCTGCGTGGGTTGCTTCTGGGGTGAAGAAAAACGGTCCGGGGAGAAAAGGAGCTGGGCTGGACTGGCCTTAGTGGGCTGCTGGGCTGCTCTATTTTTTTCCTGTCCAAACTCTTTTTCTTTTTCTATTTCTTTTCTGTTTTGAGTTTCAACCAATTAATCAAGCAATCAAACAACACTCAAATCAAATCAAACAAACAACAACTTTTCATTTGAATTTGGTTCTGTTTATCAACATAATCCAAATCCAAAATAAAACAATCTTTTTAGGTTCCATTTATTAGTTTAAATAAAATGGACCATGGTTTATTAATAGAATAAGGTTTGGTTTAATTAATAAAATTTTCATTTAAAATCCAAATGTTTTCAAAATCAATTCAGTAGGTTTTATTTGAAAATAAAACTTATTTGGAGATCTTGTTCAAAACAAGATAACCTTTTATTTTAGGGTCTTTTATTAATTAAATACAATGGACTTCCATTATTATTTCAAATAAGATTTTTTTTATTTGAGATATTTATTTTGAATCTAAAATAAAGCCAAAACACTTTAGTAGGTTTTATTAGAGAACACAAAATACTTGGAAAACCTATTTAAAATAATTTAATAAGTTTTGAGGTTTTAATTAAAATGGTAAAATCTTTTATTTGAATAAAATTTGGACACTAATTCCTTATTATTTTATTAAGCAATCCTTTATAAACTTTTGCTATTTTATTTAAAATAAAATGTTTTAATTTCCAAAGCTTGGCCAAGGTTTAATTGGCTTTATAAAATAATCTTTATTTATAAAACTTCTATTTCATTTGAAAACAAATCTTTTCATTTAATTGTCTCAAAATAATATTTCCTAATGTTTTTATTTTTCTTTTATTAAATGTTTATCTTTTTAAATCCCTTTAGGTTTATTTTAATTCAAATGGGTTTGAAGTTCCAATTTAATTCAAAAAGTTTCTTCTGGCTCTGAAAATCAAACAAAGTTTTATTTTATTCATTTATTTTCACATTACAAGATTTGGAAAATCTTGGGATGTGACAGTTGAGGAACCACTTGAATCTGCTGTAGATCCTAATAGTATATTTGTCTTTGATGATGAAACTAAGAGTGGTAATATTGATGAGTCTCCTGATAAGGAGGAAGTTGAGGAAGAACCTGAGAAACACACTAAGAACACTAGGTACACAAAGGAAGATTTTATTGCTAATAAACATGGTAAAGAGAGAGAACCTTGGGTGCAGAAACCTATGCCTTTTACAGGTAAGAAACACAAGTCAAAAGAGGAAGAACACTACAACAAGTTTTGTGAGTGGATGAAGCCTTTATTTCTGCAAATTCCTTTGACTGATGCTATTAAATTGCCTCCTTATTCAAAGTATATGAAGGATATATTGTCTCTAATAAGAGGAAGATTTCTACTTTGCTTGCTAATTACTCCTTCAATGGTAAGGTTCCAAAGAAAGTTGGTGATCCAGGTATACCAACTATTCCTTGCTCCATTAAGAATAATTATGTTAGAACTGCTTTATGTGATTTGGGAGCTGGAGTTAGTGTTATGCCTTTTTCTCTCTACAAGAGACCCCGGCTAGAAAAGTTGATACCAACTGATATATCTTTGGAAATGGATGGTAAGTCAACTACTATTCCTGTTGGTATATGTGAGGATGTTCCTGTTTAAGTTGCTCATAATTGCATGGTCTTAACTGATTTTGTTGTGCTTGAAATGCCTGAAGATGATAATATGTCTATTATTCTTGGGAGACCTTTTCTTAATACTACAGGTGCTGCCATCAATTGCAATCAAGGAAAAGTAACATTCAATATTAATGACAAAGAGCACACTGTCTATTTCCCCAAGAAGGTTGTCAGAAGCTATTTCCTGAATTCTATTGAAAATATTGAAGGCATAAAGGTTGGATAAATATATTGTCCCATTCCACAAGAAAAATTTGAAACTATTATGATTGGGACCATTGCTATCAAGTATGAGGTAACATAATCACCTTGTGGAATGCAAGTTTTGTTTCATATAAGATTGTTTTGGTAACAATACTTGATCAACCTTGTTAACAAAAGGATTTTAATGAACAAAATAATGTTTCCACTGTGGTTATACTTGTTTTCTTTTTTCCTTTCTCCCTCCTAGTATTTGCTTTCGCTTTAGTTTTGCTAGTTGTTTGATTGTTTGAGTTTCTTATAGCTCCTGTAGTTTGGCTTTTGGTCTTTTGCTTCTTCTGAAAAACTGTTTCTGCGAGAAAATCAATTTTCATACCCTGAAAATTGGCCAAAAATAAAGTTTCCCGAAAAATCCCAGAAAATTCAAAATAAATTTTTCCTTGAAAAAAGGGGCAGAGTGGCACCTGAGATGACCCAGGGGCCACCCCTAGGCCCCACACCCATGGTAGGCGTGGCCTACCTAGTGGTGGCGCCTAGGGGGGTCTGGCCCACCTGGGCCCCTCCAGGCTGCCTCCTCAAAGCCACCTTCTTTCTCTCTCCCGAAAAACACCGGAAAACTTGCTCAAGCTCGAGTCTTGCTGTTCTTGCTCGCGATTTTCGATCTCCTTGTTCAGCCCATCTCAAGTGCTGATTTTTGGAGGGATTGTTCCTTGGTATGTGCCTCGTCCACTTTTCCAATTAGATTTGTAGTTGGTAGATTGTATCTTGAGTGTTTTGCTATTGTAGGTGAAAGGTTGTTTGAGCTTTCATGCTTGTTCTATGTTTAGAAACTTTGTTTTGATGCATGTGTAGTCCTCTAGCAAGTTCCTATAGTAGTTGCTCATCATTTATCAACTTAGAAATCACTTGGTTTAATGGTTGTCTAAAAATTTCAGCAAGGAAGATGAGTGCTTATCCACTGAATCAATATGACTTGATGGTGCATGAGCCAATGAAGGTTCATCGTGAGGAGGCAGTTTTTACTTCCATATATCCATGCCATGAATTTATGAGAGCTGCGGGGATTCTCCAAGATTTTCAAACTTTGGTTACAAATGCAGGGTTGGAGCACTTTGTTGAAGGTGAACCAATCCAATATGTTAAGCTAACCATGGATTTTGTGCAGGACTTCCGGTTCACTTGGTCTACTTCTAATCCCATGGTCCATTACAAAATATATAATATACCTGTCGACCTGCCTTTTGCTGATTTCTGTGCAGCAATTAGAGTACCTCAGTGGGGATCTTGTGAGAAGATCAAGGAGAGGCTCAAGTCACTTGTTGATTTGTATGCTGAGATTTGCCAAGGATTCGACTTCTCAAAGGAAAGTGGTAAAATTCGGAACATCCAGCTCCCAGCTATTAGATACTTTTCCTATTTCATTACCAAGTGTATTCTTGCTAGAAAGACTGCTAGAAATTTGTGTTATTTTGATCTAGCTTTTATTGCAGCTGCTCTAAATAGGAATCGTTCTTATAGTTTGGGTGCTTTGATAGCTCACTGTCTCACCACCAACCGTGAGAAGGGTGGAATTTGTGGAGGTCTCATTTTTTCTAGGTTGCTAGCTTTCCATGGTTTAGAGCCTCACTTTTCATATTTTCAGTTCCCCATAGAGAGGCTTGATATTGAATCTATGATTCAGCATGGTTTTGTTTCTTTGGGAGCTAATGTGAGAAGTTTGCCATTTGAACTATCTTTTGCCCAGCAAGGTTGGAGAAAGGGTAGGAGTGAGAAAGTAGTTTATTTGATTGCACCTTCTTTGTTTAACTTTGGTAACAGGCAATGATGGTCACTTACGGAGGAGGAGGTTGACACTTATGTGGGGGAACTCTTCTAGCAAGAGGAGAATGTTGAAGAGGATGCCGAAGACAATTAGGTTCAGCCCTCCAACTTGGGAGAGTCTTCATACCAGCAGCCCTCATTTGATTGGGGCGCGTCTTCTTCTTCATCACATGTGCCTGACTATGATCATTCCTATGATGACCCACTGGCATGGGGTTACTATCCGCACTATTAAGTGTAAGATCCCTCCTTTATAAAGGAAAAGGATCCCTGTGATTGCAATGCTAGTCCCTGGATCATTGCTAGCATCCACAGGTTAAGATGAAGTACACAAATACAAAGTTCATTATTACAGGCATTCCAGAGACAAACATAGTCTTTACAACTCCAAGGCCATAGGCCTAATACAAGAGTTTGAATAAGTAAATAAATAAAAGTCTTCATCTTCATGTGACACAGGCAAACATGTTGAGTGTAGACTCATGACTCCTAATCCTCATCAGAGTAACCTGCAACATCACAATTTATAGCCACAGTGGGTCAATACATTGGAATAGTATTGGCAAGTGATACCTTAGTATAATTTAGGTGGACTATATTTTTATATGCAATTTGGCTAAGTGTAGCTTGGCTTGCTTTGCTCAAAATAGGTTTTGCCTATTAGTTGAAATCACTAAGTTTTTCTTTGACAAAACTTTTCCCAAGGAACCACCAATAGACATTGAGGTCCATCACCCTTGTTCACCCACAAGTTTTTACTTAGAAATTGGGATGAGGAGATTCTTGATAGCTTCCATGTCTTGATGCTCAAGTTGTCCTTTTCCAAGGACATGGCTAAGTACTTAGGTTTTTCCATCTGCAGAGGTTGTGCACTTTCCCCACCAGACAGTATTTTCACCAAGACAGGACCTTTCAGAAGCCTTCCCTTAGACCAAATGGACGCGTTCCAACCTATCATCCCACTACCACCAACTGTCCAAATGACTAAGTTCTAGCAACTTATATGATCCAGGCAGAGCCCATATTGCCAAGTGGCTGCACTAGAAGCTTCTCAACACTTGGCCTCTAAAATCTCTTTGTTCTTGGGTGGCTTTCCACAAGTGAGATACACAAGGTTCACCAGTCCCCTGGCCTTGTGTAACCACTCAACACAAACCATTCCTTCCATTCCACCCAGGTGTTTCATTTACTTAATTGTTTTATTAGGCAAAACACAAGTCCAAAGACTTAGAAATATTTTCATCATAGCATGTATATATTTCACCAACCCTTGGTTGCTAGTAGCTAGGCTAAGCATGGCATAGATAGTATCTTAACTTAGAAATTTTCTAGCAATTCTACAACTACTAGGATTTCCCAACATGGCATTTAAGCAAAATATAACATGCAAGGCTAACAAAATATTTCTAGTGCTTAGTAGAAAACATAGGAACAAAATATTCATGAAGTACCACTTGCCTTGGTAGTTTGGAGAGTAGCTACACTCCTCACAATCACAATCACTAGCACCAAAATCTACCCAAAGAATCATAGCCACAATCACATACAAAACATATACAATCAAAAATATATGCATGCATGCAAAATGATATGTGATGATTTTAAAACTCAACAAAGCAAGTGTACAGTACTGATTCATAAACAAGTTAAAAACTTGCCAAACAACATTTAATTAACCCCTAAAACAATTCTTAAATAATTCATATACTCAAATTAGCCCTACACAAGTTTCTGCAAATAAAGTAATTTTAACAGAAGCAAAACATTAAACACATTGCATATTTAGAAAGATCTTGCTCTCCTGATTCCAACGGTATAAAATTTGTCAAATTCTAACGTGGGGATCAAAAGTTATAGCCAAAACAAATTTAAACTTCTAATAGATTCAAATTCTGTTTTTAAACTCTAACAGATGCCACGCGTCTTATTCTAATTGGCCCGTACCACTTCGTGTAGGATCACGCTTCTGAGCCGTTAGATCTACTTAAACCGCACGGCTCAGATCTACATGTACCGATTCGTTAAGTGATCTAATCCTGCACGCTGGATCCAGATCTGACGGCCCTGGATCAAACGACCAAAGCTGGGCGGCGCTGGCGGTGGCTACTGGCGGCGGCGAGCTCGTCCTACGGCGGCGCGGCGCTACAGGTGGTCCTAGGGTTGTCGGAGGGGCTTACCAGAACCGTGGCGACGCACTGATGCTCAACCTGGCGGCGGCTTGGCAAGGGGCGCACGGAGTGGGTTGCTGGAGCTCGTTGAAGTTGCGGGCAGCGTCGGGCTTGGGTGGACGGCGACGTTGGCGACGCTCCTGGTCTCCCTAGCACGAACAAGCGGCATCAGGTGATGCACAAGACAGTGGCGAACAACATCGTGTGAGTCAGAGGCAAAGGGGAACAAAGGGCTTACGGAATTTGGTCGCCGGAGTTGAGGGTGTCGTCGGGAGCTTGCGGTGTTGAACGGAATCGACGACCTGGGGCAGTATAAAAGGAACCAGCGGTGTCAGTAGATGCGCAAGAAAGGGACAAGGCTGTCTGCAAGAACCAGAGGGATAGGGGCGCACGGGGCTCACCGGAATTGGTCGCTGGAGAGCTCTCTGTCTGCGGCGGTGCAAGGACGAATGCGGGCAGCCTGGGGGCGCTCTAGGCTCGGAGTTTGGGGGGAAATGGAGAGGGGGCAGAGGGGGTTTAAGTAGGCAAGGCGGGGGCGTGAATTACTCCTGCAATCAACACGAATTGACGAGCGAATCAACCAGGTAACGCACGGCGTGATTTGGGGAAGAACACGTCGCGGTGGGGGTGGAGACGACGATGCCGTGTGGGCCTTGGCTGTCAGCGAGAGAAACAGAGGGGGAGTGGGTCATGCCTGTCAGTCACTCAGCGGGTGCGGGGGCGAGTGAAAGAAAACGGTTCGCGGGGTGGGGGTGCTGGGCTTAGCTGGGCCAGTTGGGCCAGATTCGACTGAAGGCTTATTTTTTTCTCTTTTAAGCTTTTTCTTTTTCTGTTTGCTTTTCTGAAATGGTTTTCAAACTTCAATTCAAATCTGTTTGATTCTAAAACTTTTCAGGATGTTTGTACAATAAATCTTGTACTCAAATAAGTGTCAAACATATCTGTTCACTCAAACACACTTGGGTCTTTAGAAAATAAAATAAAACCATGCCCTTATGAGGTGTGATAATAGGCATATAATTGGTTTTATTTCATATTTTGCTTTGAGACTTTGCTCAAGTTTTTGAAATCACTTGGGTTTGGATTCTAAACAATACTGAATGGTTAACATCACCTTTCTCAAAAACAAGTAGCACAAGGGCTTGAGTAAACTTACATAAAATATTGAGCAACAATGCTCCTGTTTTTGAAATGATTTTTGAAATGAAATTCTAAATGATCATGGATGCATGGATGATATGCATGAGTTTGA
This sequence comes from Avena sativa, assembly GCA_916181665.1. Lineage (NCBI taxonomy): Eukaryota > Viridiplantae > Streptophyta > Magnoliopsida > Poales > Poaceae > Avena > Avena sativa. The sequence goes on along the minus strand of OV702279.1, from coordinate 2,492,665 downwards.
AACATGATTTTAGGGATGTTACAAATCTAACCCCCTTAAGGTGAATCTCGCCCTCGAGATTCGGGTTGGCTAGCAAATAGGTGAGGGTGGTCTTTCCGAAGATCATCTTCTCTTTCCCAAGTTGCCTCCTCTTCGGTATGATGGTTCCACTGCACTTTGCAAAACTTGATAGTCTTAGTCCGTGTGACTCTTTCTGCAGTCTCAAGAATCTTGATAGGATTCTCCTCATAAGTGAGGTCACTCTCCAACTAAACCTCTTCCAAAGGTATAGTATCCTTCAAAGAAGTTTCTTCCATTTCTGGATGACATTTCTTAAGCTGACTCACATGAAACACATTGTGGACAGCTCACAAAGACTCAGGCAATTCAATTTCGTAAGAAACTTCTCCTTTGCGACTTAGAATCTTGAATGGTCCAACATATCTTGGGGCCAACTTTCCTTTGACTCCGAACCTCTTCACTCCACGAAGTGGTGACACTCTAAGATAGGCTCTATCACCCACTTCATAGGTGACTTCTCTACGCTTAGGATCTGCGTAGCTTTTCTATCGGGACTGTGCTATCTTGAATTTGTCTTTAACCAACTTGACTTTCTCTTCGACTTCTTTGATAAGTTCCGGTCCGAACAAACTTCTTTCTCCCACACCATTCCATAACAATGGGGTGGTACACTTTCTCCCGTAGAGAAATTCAAATGGTGCCATCTCAATGCTGGCTTGCTAGCTGTTGTTATAAGAAAATTCTGCGTAGGGTACACTTTCGTCCCAACTGGCTCCATAGTCTAGGGCACATGCCCTCAACATGTCTTCAAGAATCTGATTAGTTCTTTCTGTCTGTCCATCAGTTTGAGGATGAAAAGCAGTGCTGAATTCCAACCTCGTTCCCAATGACTCATGTAACGGTCTCCAAAAATGGGAAGTGAATTGAGTTCCCTATCAGACACAATACTCTTGGGCACTCCATGTAGACATACAATTCTACTCATGTAGATCTTGGCTAACTTAGCACTTGTATAGGTTGTCTTCACGGGTATGAAATGAGCCACTTTAGTTAGGTGATCCACTACTACCCAAATAGAATCATATCCTGATCTGGTCCTTGGTAATCCGGTAATGAAGTCCATACCAATCTTGTCCCACTTCCAATCAGGAATAGGTAGTGGTTGAAGCAAACCAGATGGTTTCTAATGTTCCGCTTTCACTCTACTACACACATCACACAAAGCAATATGTTCGGCGATGTCCTTCTTGAGGTTATTCCACCAAAATCTTTCCTTCATGTCCATGTACATTTTGGTGTTACCCGGATGAATGGAATACGGAGAGTTGTGTGCTTCTTGCAAAATCAGTTTCCGAAGCTCCGGATCTTGTGGAACACAAATGCGTTTCCCATGCCATAAAGTACCCTGTTCGTCTTCACGGAACTCTTTGGCTTTTCCTTCGCCAATCTTTTCTTTAATCTCTTCGATTTCCTTATCAATCTTCTGGGCTTCTTTGATCTTGTCCAACAAAGTGGGTTGAACATCCAAAGACATGAGATGTCCTTCGGGCACAATCTCCAATCTGAGATCTCTAAATTGGGCACACAAATCATCTAGCAATTCTCCTTTTGTAAGGCCATTCACAAAAACCTTACGGCTTAAAGCATCCGCTACAACATTTGCTTTACCGGGATGGTATTGCAAACTCAAGTCATAGTCCTTGATATGTTCTAGCCATCTTCTTTGTCTCATATTAATTTCCTTATGGGTGAAGATATACTTCAAACTCTTGTGATCTGTGAACACTTCACAACGCTTACCCAAAAGGTAGTGCCTCCATGTTTTGAGGGCATGGACAACAGAGGCTAACTCCAAATCATGAGTAGGATAGTTCACTTCATGAGTTTTGAGTTGTCTCGAGGCATATGCCACAACTTTTCCTTCTTGCATAAGTACTGCTCCCAAACCATGATGAGATGCATCACAATATACTTGGAAATCTTTTTCCAAGTCTGGCAAACACAAAACTGGTGCTGTCATAAGTCTCTTCTTCAATTTCTGAAAGCTGAGTTCACAACCTTCAGACCAAGCAAATTTCTTGTCTTTCTTTAGCAATTATGTCATAGGCTTAGCTACCTTGGAGAAATTTTCAATAAACCTTCTGTAGTAACCTGCTAAGCCAAGGAAGCTACGAACTTCTTTCACTGACTTGGGAGATTCCCATTCAGTTACAGCTGAAACTTTAGCAGGATCAACTGCTACACCATCTTTTGTCATAACATGACCAAGAAATCCAACTTCATTCAACCAGAATTCACACTTGCTGAATTTGGCATACAATTTATGCTCTCTAATCTTCTCAAGTATCAAACGCAAATGTCCTTCATGTTCTTCTTTGCTCTTGGAGTAGATTAAAATGTCATCGATGAAAACGACAACAAATTTATCAAGAAATTCCATGAATACCTTATTCATCATATTCATAAAGTATGCTGGAGCATTGGTTAAACCAAATGGCATCACGGTATACTCATACAATCCATACCTTGTGGTGAAAGCTGTCTTAGGTATGTCTTGTTCTCTTATCTTGAGTTGGAAATAACCTGACCGGAGATCAATCTTCGAGAACACACAAGCTCCTTCTAGCTGATCAAACAAGTCATTGATTCTAGGCAAAGGGTATTTGTTCTTGATAGTCACCTCATTGAGTGAACGGTAATCAATGCATAACCTTTGACTTCTATCTTTCTTCTCCACAAACAAAACTGGGGCTCCCCAAGATGAAGAACTTGGTTGAATAAATCCTTTCTGCAACTGCTCTCCGAGTTGTTTCTTGAGTTCTTTCAGTTCATCTACTGACATCTTGTATGGTCTCTTTGCTATTGGTCCAGATCCTGGTAGCAAATCTATAAGAAACTCCACATCTCTATCTGGTGGCATTCCCGGTAATTCTTCCGGAAACACATCCGGATACTCACTCACAATTGGCACACTGTCTATGCTAACCCCCTTAAGAGAATTTAGCATACTCCTTCTTGCTTCAAAGTTGGTCTTGAATCTGATCCTTTTATTTTCAGGAGTTGTGAGTGAGACAGTATGGTTGGCACAATCTATCAATCCCTTGTGCGTAGTCATCCAGTCCATTCCCAAAATGACATCCAATCCTTGGGAGTTTAGGATTATCAAGTTAACGGGAAACTTACACTTCCCAAACTCTATAACTAGATCATGACATCCTGAATTCACTATCATTTCTCCGCCAGGAGAACTTACTTTTATAGGACACCCAATAGTTTCTACTGGCAGTTCATTTCTTTCAACAAATGCTCATGATATGAATGAATGAGATGCACCAGTATCAAAGAGAACAAATGCTGGAACATAATTGAGTTTGAACTTACCAGCAACAGCATCAGGCTCCTCATAGATTTCCTCCACATTGATGTGGCTAACTTGTCCCTTCTGAAAAGGGTTGGGCTTGTTGGGTCCTTCAACTTTCTTTTCTGGGCATTCATTTGCATAATGCCCCATCTTCTTGCACTTGAAGCATTCAACCTGACTGATGTCCTTCTTGACAGGCTGGCTTCCACTGCCACTTCCATTTCCACTGTGGTGGCTCTTATATCCACCCTTGTGGTTCTTGTACTTGTCATTGTCATGACTACGGTGATGCTTGTTGTCATGACGGTTGTGGTTGTGGTGCTTGTTGAATTTCCCATGCTTGTGGGATCCTGAGCTTCCACTGTCATCATAATGAGATCGTTTGTGAGACGATCCCAAGCTGTGCTTGTCGGAGTGCTTTCTCTTTCTACTCTCAACTTGCTTCATTTTGTTCTCCAATATAGCAGCCTTGTCACAGAGCGACTGATCAGTGGGAACATATGCCACAGCCAATTGCAGATTCAGCTCATCATTCAAGCCTTCCAGAAAATTTTCCTTTCTCTTGGCATCGGTGTCAACTTCATCTGGTGCATAACGCGCCAGATTGTTGAACTCCTCAATGTATTCAGCCACGCTGTGGTGGCGCTGCTTCAGATTGTGGAACTCTTTCTTTTTTAGACTCATCACTCCTGATGAGATATGAGCAGTGTGAAAGCCATCCTCAAAGATAGCCCATGTCACTTCATCTATGGGAGTGGTGATCTGGAAGTTGTCCCACCAAGTGGCGGCTGGCCCTTCCAGCAGATGTGCTACAAATCTGACCTTTTCAGCATCCGTATAGCCCACGGTTACCAAGTCTTTGTTTACTGAGCGTAGCCAATCATTGGCCACCATGGGATCAGTCGTTCCCGAGAACTTTGCTGGCCTCAATCTCAAGAACCTGGTAAGCATGTCAAAACCTGGTGGGTTGTTGTTGTTGTTGTTGTTGTTGTTGTTGTTGTTGTTGTTGTTGTTGTTGTTGTTGTTGTTGTTGTTGTTGTTGTTGTTGTTGTTGTTGTTGTTGTTGTTGTTGTTGTTGTTGTTGTTGTTGTTGTTGTTGTTGTTGTTGTTGTTGTTGTTGTTGTTGTTGTTGTTGTTGTTGTTGTTGTTGTTGTTGTTGTTGTTGTTGTTGTTGTTGTTGTTGTTGTTGTTGTTATTGTTGTTGTTGTTGTTTTGGTTCTGGATGAGCGTCGTCATCATTTGCATCAGCTGAGTTTGAGCGGTCATCATTTGCTGCATTTCCGGAGTGATGTTGTTGTTGTTGGGGTTGGGGTTTGCACGACGGGGAGGCATCTGTGGTTTGTTCAATAGAGATAAGAATGAGATACCCATAGATTCTTTCATGCACAATACATCACATAAACAAACACAAAGCATGCAACATAATGATAAAGATTCACAACCAGATAACAAGTTTGCAAAGTAAAACACACACAAATAACAAGCCATCCACATGTTGGATGGTCAATAACAAGTTCTCAACGACAAGTATGATAACAAATGATAAATGAGTAGTCCAATCTACTCCTCAGCATCAACCTCCCCCTCGACAAAGGTAAGACCTGCATTCTCCATCGCGGTCTTGTATTCCTCGACGCTGGTGGTCAAGGTCTCTATCTTGGCTTTGAGAGCCCTCTTCTGGGAACGAAGCCTCTCAATCACCGTCTGCTGATGCTCGAGCTCGAAGTCCTTGGCCTGCAGTTCTTCAGTCATGTCCCGGATCTTCTTGTTCCTATCCTGGACTCGCTTCTCCAGACTCTTGAACTTTCTGTCCTGGCTCTCGAACTTCGCCTCCATCTCCTTAACTATCTCATCTTGCTCCGCGAAGAGTTTGTCCTTCTCGCGTAGCTGCACCTGGAGTTCGTCATTGCTGAGCATGATGTTGGTCCTATCGGAGTCCACGTGCCTAATGAGAGCCTCTAAGTCCTGGAGGTATAGACGAATCGGCTCGGCTGTATCCCTCGCAGTGTCCCCGAAGTCGATGGACTCTCCATCCTCATCACGTCTACCGAAGATGTGGAAGTGAGTACCTCTAACCTGTAGGGAGTATCTCCCCAGCAGACATCCTATCAGATCCTGCATGACTACCTCAAGGCCTCTCTCCTTGTCGTCGTGCATGAGCTTGAAGACGAGGGCCTCCGTGGTAGGCTCAGTCTGGCGTCCGGGCTGGTTGACCTTGAAACCCCAGAGGTCTTTCCTCTCAAACTTGGTGAGGGGAAGCACCATGATGGTAGGAAGAGGGAGATTGAGCAAGCTAGTAAGCTCAACAATACGAGGACCAAAGCGAGTTCCCTGGAACTCCTCAACAGTGCTGATGGTAACAGTAGGCATCTATTTATAAGATAGAAAAGTTAGAACAACACAATTCAAGATAAAACAAAAGACAAAACATCACATACATATCCTTGGAAATCAAAACACACAAGTCATGGCATACATGGATCCATTACAACAACCAAGGTTCAACTTATTTTAAAGCAACATTTTGGAAAATGAGGTGATAAGTGGTGGTCCAACTAACGAAGTACGTTTACAAGCCTATCTCACTGGATCTGTTGGCTAACATAATGTTTCTAGAAGCAATCAGCCTATCTTGCTCACATGACTCCATCACTAAGTCTATAATGTCTCCTCTTAAAGTTTGGTTGGTAGCCTCCAACTCTTGGGTATGTTTCTTCTCTTCTTTCAGGCTATTTTGGATGTTGAACATACTGCACTTGACTCTTTCACCAAGTTCTTTGATGGTCTTCCAAGCTGCATCCCTTGCCGAGTCAAAGAATGTAGGGTGCATCACTGAATTGGTGAACATGCAGAATCCTGAGTCCTTATGGCTGTCTTCCTTGTTTTATACAAGTGAAGTTGCACCCACCAGTACTCAACTCCTTCATCCATCACAGGAAAACCTTTGTACACAGCTGCACCATGTATTTCCATTGCAACCATGAGGTCCTTGAGAGCCTTGGGGAATTCTGTCTCACACTCCAAGGTCATTGTCATGAATGGTCCTTTCCTCACGGCTTTGTTGATGGAGTTCATCTACAATTGGAGATGAGAAAGAAGATTAGAAAAGTTTACGAGAAGAATAGACAAGTGTAGAAGTTGTTGAAATTTTTTCCTTAGTGGTTTCCAATCCTAGGGTCATAATCCTACAGGCAACACAGTGCTATGATACCATCTGTAAGATCCCTCCTTTATAAACGAAAAGGATCCCTGTGATTGCAATGCTAGTCCCTGGATCATTGCTAGCATCCACAGTTTAAGATGAAGTACACAGATACAAACGTCATTATTACAGGCATTCCAGAGACAAACATAGTCTTTACAACTCAAGGGCCATAGGCCTAATACAAGAGTTTGAATAAGTAAATAAATAAAATTCTTCATCTTCATGTGCCACAGGAAAACATGTTGAGTGTAGACTCATGACTCCTAATCCTCATCAGAGTAACCTGCAACATCACAAGTTACAGCCATAGTGAGTCAATACATTGGAATAGTATTGGCAAGTGATACCTTAGTATAATTTAGGTGGACTATATTTCTATATGCAATTTGGCTAAATGTAGCTTGGCTTGCTTTGCTCAAAATAGGTTTTGCCTATTAGTTATCACTAAGTTTTTATTTGACAAAACTTTTCCCAAGGAACCACCAATAGACATTGATGTCCTTCACCCTTGTTCACCCACAAGTTTTTACTTAGAAATTGGGATGAGGAGATTCTTTATAGCTTCCATGTCTTGATGCTCAAGTTGTCCTTTTCCAAGGACATGGCTAAGTACTTAGGTTTTTCCATCTACAGAGGTTGTGCACTTTCCCCACCAGACTTGATTTTCACCAAGATAGGAACTTTCATAAGCCTTACCTTAGACCAAATGGACGCGTTCCAACCTATCATCCCACTACCACCAACTGTCCAAATGACTAAGTTCTAGCAACTTATATGATCCAGCCAGAGCCCATATTGCCAAGTGGCTACACTAGAAGCTTCTCAACACTTGGCCTCTAAAATCTCTTTGTTCCTGGGTGGCTTTCCACAAGTGAGATACACAAGGTTCACCAGTCCCCTGGCCTTGTGTAACCACTCAACACAAACCATTCCTTCCATTCCACCCAGGTGTTTCATTTACTTAATTGTTTTATTAGGCAAAACACAAGTCCAAAGACATAGAAATATTTTCATCATAGCATGTATATATTTCACCAACCCTTGGTTGCTACTAGCTAGGCTAAACATGGCATAGATAGTATCTTAACTTAGAAATTTTCTAGCAATTCTACAACTACTAGGATTTCCCAACATGGCATTTAAGCAAAATATAACATGCAAGGCTAACAAAATATTTGTAGTGCTTAGTAGAAAACATAGGAACAAAATATTCATGAAGTACCACTTGCCTTGGTAGTTTGGAGAGTAGCTACACTCCTCACAATCACAATCACTAGCACCAAAATCTACACAAAGAATCATAGCCACAATCACATACAAAACATATACAATCAAAAATATATGCATGCATGCAAAATGATATGTGATGATTTTTAAAACTCAACAAATCAAGTGTACAGTACTGATTCATAAACAAGTTAAAAACTTGCCAAACAACATTTAATTAACCCCTAAAACAATTCTTAAATAATTCATCTACGCAAATAAAGTCATTTTAACAGAAGTAAAACATTAAACACATTGCATATTTAGAAAGAGCTTGCTCTCCTGATTCCAACGGTATAAAATTTGTCAAATTCTAATGTGGGGATCAAAAGTTATAGCCAAAACAATTTAAACTTCTAATAGATGCAAATTCTGTTTTTAAACTCTAACAGATGCCACGCGTCTTATTCTAATTGGACCGTACCGCTTCGCGTAGGATCACGCTTCTGAGCCGTTAGATCTACTTAAACCGCACGGCTCAGATCTACTCGTACCGATTCGTTAAGTGATCTAATCCTGCACGCTGGATCCAGATCTGCCGGCCCTGGATCAAACGACCAAAGCTGGGCGGCGCTGGCGGTGGCTACTGGCGGCGGCGAGCTCGGCCTACGGCGGCGCGGCGCTACAGGTGGTCCTAGGGTCGTCGGAGGGGCTTACCAGAACCGTGGCGACGCACTGATGCTCAACCTGGCGGCGGCTTGGCAAGGGGCGCACAGAGTGGGTTACTGGAGCTCGTCAAAGTTGCGGGCGGCATCGGGCTTGGGTGGACGGCGACGTTGGTGACGCTCCTGGTCTCCCTAGCACGAACAAGCGGCATCAGGTGATGCACAAGACAGTGGTGAACAACATCGTGTGAGTCAGAGGCGAAGGGGAACCAAGGTCTTACGGAATTTGGTCGCCGGAGTTGAGGGTGTCGTCGGGAGCTTGCGGTGTTGAACGGAATCGACGACCTGGGGCAGTATAAAAGGAACCAGCGGTGTCAGTAGATGCGCAAGAAAGTGATGAGGCTGTCTGCAAGAACCAGAGGGAGAGGGGCGCACGGGGCTCACGGGAATTGGTCGCCGGAGAGCTCTTTGTCTACGGCGGTGCGAGGACGAATGCGGGCAGCCTGGGGGCGCTCTGGGCTCGGAGTTTGGGCGGAAATGGAGAGGGGGCAGAGGGGGTTTAAGTAGGCAAGGCGGGGGCATGAATTACTCGTGCAATCAACGCGAATTGACGAGTGAATCAACCAGGTAACGCACGGCGTGATTTGGGGAAGAACATGTCGCGGTGGGGGTGGAGACGCCGACGCCGTGTGGGCCTTGTCTGTCAGCGAGAGAAACAGAGGGGGAGTGGGTCATGCGTGTCAGCCACTCAGCGGGTGCGGGGGTGAGTGAAAGAAAACGGTTCGCGGGGTGGGGGTGCTGGGCTTAGCTGGGCCAGTTGGGCCAGATTCGACTGAAGGCTTATTTTTTTCTCTTTTAAGCTTTTTCTTTTTCTGTTTGCTTTTCTGAAATGGTTTTCAAACTTCAATTCAAATCTGTTTGATTCCAAAACTTTTCAGGATGTTTGTACAATAAATCTTGTAGTCAAATAAGTGTCAAACACATCTGTTCACTAAAACACACTTGGGTCTTTAGAAAATAAAATAAAACCATGCCCTTATGAGGTGTGATAATAGGCATAGAATTGGTTTTATTTCATATTTTTCTTTGAGACTTTGCTCAAGTTTTTGAATTCACTTGGGTTTGGATTCTAAACAATACTGAATGGTTAACAGCACCTTTCTCAAAAACAAGTAGCACAAGGGCTTGAGTAAACTTACATAAAATATTGAGCAACAATGCTCCTGTTTTTGAAATGATTTTTGAAATGAAATTCTAAATGATCATGGATGCATGGATGATATGCATGAGTTTGAAACATGATTTTTGGGATGTTACATTAAGCCCCACTTAGGCCAAAATCCTATGCTTGGGGGGAGGTATACCAATGTCACACTCATCTATGGGCCTGTTTGGTTGGGCTTAAATCTAGCTTTTAGAGTTTGGCTTATAAGCCACAAAAGCACCAAAATAGGTGCTTTCGGCTTTGGCTTTTGGCTTTTAACTGAACATAGTAGTATGATGGTATAAGCCAAAATCCAAAATAAAAAGCACCTATTTAGGTGCTTTTGTGGCTTATAAGCCAAAAGCGAAAAGCCATAAATAAGCACAACCAAACATCTATATATCATGTTCGGTCGGTTCTTTGTATATCCATTGTTTCGCTTTGTTTTTGGTTTTTGTTGCTTCTTTCTAAAAACCCAAAAATATTTTCGTTGTTTCTCTTGGTTTGTTTCTTTGCTTTGGTTTGCCTTAAAATAAAAATCCAAAAAGATTTTGTTTTGCTTTGTTTGGTTTGCTTTGTTTTTGTTTGGTTTTTCTTTGTTTGCTTGTTTCTAAGAAATCGAAAACACCAAAAATATTTGTTCTTCTTCTTTGGTTTTGTGAGTTCTTTGCAGGGTTCAGTCGTCCTTAGTGGATTGTGGTTTCATGTTAATTATTCAAGTCACACAAGTGAAGGGCAATAATGAAGATTAAGACAACTCGAGGTGTGGTAAGAGGCTGGTAACGAACTCTATTTGTTTCATTTTTTGTACATATACTCATCATTGTGAGCATGCTTAGCATGTTTGTGTAAAGTGTATGTCATTATGGATGCTTAGTAGTTCTTGCTTGTCTATGATTAGCTCTAGCTTGCTAATAGTTTGTAGCATGTCATATGAATGTTTGCTTGCATTGTTTTATTCATACTTTAGTATGACATTGTGGTATCCTCCTCTGACTGTTCATATGAATTGACTTGGCACATGCTCACGCATGCATATGAATAATCAATAGTCAGTAAGCCTTGATGATTTATTTTCCCTTAGAGTTCTTGTATCACTTTCATGCCATAATTATTCATGTTTTGTTGCAAGCATGATTTTGACAGCTATTGCTCTCTTGTTTGTCACTCCCTCTCTATTGCTAGCCTTCACTTGCACTGAGTATGTGCTCTTCCTGTGCTTCCAACTCCCCAAACCAATATTGCCAGCTGTGTTCACCATACCTACCTATAAGCATCATTTGCTATTTCAGTGCATATTCTATATGCCGTGTTTTCTTCCAAAATAAAATGTTTGTCTGTTTTGGGAAAGTTAGTTAGTAAAGCTCTCACGAACTTGATGGCACACCTTATTCCTTGCTCTAAATAATCCTGAACCATTATGACTAGTCCATGAAAGTTATATGCTTGCTTATTATATGCTGGGAGTCAGCATAACCGTGCTGTCAAAGGGAACGCTTTCAACACCTGTTGGATATCTCATCCAGTTGATTCCTTGCTCTTTTGTTTATGGATGTCGATGATGGTGAAATAAAAGGGGAAGTTGTTAGTTCATGGAGTTCATACATTGTGTTAGAGAAACGCCTAGGCCGCTAGCCTAATCCATGCTTAATCATGGTGGAAACTTGCAGCATCACCATAATGAGCATCTATGACGCTTCCTCAATAAAAAGCTATGCATATGGTAAATAAAAAGATTGCTGAGATGCTCATTGTGTGCTTGCCTTGTCATTTTGGCTATGGGAAAGCTCCTGCACCATATGCAAGGGGTACCCCGTTGGCGGTTCTCGATGATATGCATGTATTTACAATGACAAGAACTTTCAGGTGACCAAAGTTGAGTAGCATGCGGAGCGGCCCTCGTACTCAAGGGACTTGGGATTTCCAGTCTATGGTCTGTCAAGCATATGATTCAGAGTGGACCTCACTTTCACCTTAACCACATCAAGATTCCTATGATAGGGGAAATGAGAGCTCAAAGCTAATAAGTACCTTCCTTTCATCATCGGGAAGCATTTCAAACCTTCACAAAACCGTTTTCACAATTTTGTTGAGTCACCACTTATTCTATGAGCACTTTCTTGAGAGCATAGTTGTCATTCTTGTGTTTGTTCCAAAACTTGGTTAATTATGTCATGACTTTGATGCTTGTATTACTGATATCTTTATATCTAGTCTTCACGTGAACTTGAGAGGTGCCTTGGCATTTATATTGTGCTCTTCAAACAAAGGCAAGCGAGATACCGCTCTATCATACCTTATTATGAGCATTGCAATGTTGCTTATGTTTATGTTTAATGCTACTTATTATTATTGAGTTGGTTTCTCGTCATAGCTTGCAATAACTATTGAGTAGAATTAGTTGCATACTCTTTATTATGAATTGTCTAAGCATCTACTCCTGTGCTGAGAATATATACATCTTATGAAGCAAAGTGTTCGTGAAAGTTCTTTTATCGTACTCAGTTTTCAACTGAATTGCTTGAGGACAAGCAATAAGCTAAGCTTGGGGGGAGTTGATACGTCCAAAACGTATCTACTTTCTCGAACACTTTGCTATTGTTTCTTCTCTAAACTTGTGTGATTTGGATACAACTTACACGGACTAACGCTGTTTTCAGCAGAATTACCTTGGTGTCTTGTTTTTGTGCAGAAAATGAACTACCAGGAAAAATCCCGGAAAATATGCCAAAAACTATTTCTCACCAGAAGATCCATGGAGCCAGAATGGGAGACAGAGAGGAGGCCTGGGGGCCCAGACCCACCCCAGGCACGGGCCCACCTGACACCGCGCCTGGGGGAGGTCTGGCCACCCAGGCAGCTCCTCGGCCTCCCTCCGCCCCTATAAGTTGCCTTCGGACCTAAAAACTCAGGGGGTTCGATAGTTTTCCAGAAAGAGTTCCGCTCCGCCGCCACCAAAAACCAAGATTCAGATCCAAAAACTCTATTCTAAAACCCTGCCGGGACGGGGAATTTGGAGAGGATCATCGCCATCGTCATCACCAACGCATCTCCATCAACCACCAATGTTTCCCTCGTCCATGAGTGAGTAATCCCCCGCTGTAGGATTGGGGATGGTAGGGATTGGATGAGTTCTATCATGTAATCGAATAAGATCTGTTAGGGGCATAATGCCTAGTATGTCTATTAGTGCTATTTGACTTTGTTGCAACTTGTTGTGCTTAATGCTTGTCACTAGGGCCCGAGTGCCATGATCTCAGATGCGAACTTATTATTGAATCATTATCATAGTATTGTTTGTGATCTTATCTGCAAGTTGTGTACACATATCATTGTCCGGATCCAAAGGCCCCAAAGTGACAATAATTGGGACAACCAGAGGGTATGGCTGTGGTGTGAGGATCACATGTGTTCACAGAGTGTTAACGCTTTGCTCCGGTGCTCTATTAAAAGGAGCACCTTAATTGCCAGTAGTTCCCTAGATGCCCCGCTGCCACGGGCTGGCTGGACAGAAGATGTTGTGCAAGTTCTCATTGCGAGCACGTATGACTATATTTGGAGCACATGCCTAGGATTGTTTAGTACTTGGATGCTTATTATTATTTATTTGAAATGCCCTAGTTCTTGAAGTTACATGTTTAGACTCGTCCATGCAACGCCCGTCCATCCATCCCTATGCCTACCGCACTTGAATCCTACTGTTATCATTACTGTTACTATTGCTACTGTCTCACTATTGCTGTTGTTGCTGCTATTTGTTTGTTGTGGCCACTACAAATTGTTGCTACTGATAAACTTCTGCGAGCAAGAAATATTTCCAGGTGCAGCTGAACTAACAATTCAGTTATTAAGGCTTGCAAGTATTCTTTGGCTCCCCTTGTGTTGAATCAATAAATTGGGTAATACTACCCGCGAAGACTGTTGCGATCCCCTATACTTGTGGGTCATTAGTTGTTTCCCTCCTCCTAATGGTTCGATAACCTCGGTTTCTTACTGAGGGAAAACTTGCTGCTGTACTCATCATATCTTCCTCTTGGGGTCTCCCAACGAAGTGCTGCTGCGCTCATCAAGCCTTTTTTCTGGCGCCGTTGCCGGGGAGGCTAAGGATGTCTTCACAAGGGGAGTCCTCCTCAACCTTTCTCTTTACTTTGTTTTTGGTTTGCTTAGTTTTTTTTGCTTGGTTTTGTTTGCCTCTTTTTATCAAAAACTCCAAAAAAAATTAGTTTAGTTTGGTTTGTTTTTCTTATCAAAAACACAAAAAATTTAATTCCCACTCTCGTTGTCACCTTTCTCTAGCTCACCATGGTGATTCCCAAGTTCACCCTTAAGGACCTTTCATTAGGTAGTGGCTCCATAATTAGGAAAGAAAATATTGAAGAATTCTTTAATCATGTTAGAAAACATGAGGATATTGAGGATAGATATATAGTAGAACTTGCTCCTAATTATGAAATTGATGCAGCTTCATTAGTTCATATGTTGGAGGCTAGGTTTGTTAACCTTAACCCCATGATGCAAATTTTGTTTCTCACACTAAAAGAAGAAAAGGATGCTAGAAAGAGAGAATTTATTCTTGAAACTTTACTAAAAGAGTTCAATGATGTTACTAAGGAAGCCAAAAAAAGTCTTTGAGCGTTTTAATATGCTAGGCTCATGTGTATATGTTGTGGGTACTCTAGATAAAACTAAACCTAGAAAGGAATTAAGATACCCATACCCTTTAAACTTGTTGGAATGCATGAAGCCTTAGAAAAGAATTTTTATTGGATTGTTCCTGAAAATCCTTTTGATGAAAGTAGTGAACCAAAGAGAGATGAGAAGGGATCCTCCAAAACTAATTTGGATGAGATACCTTTCCTAGTTGAAGAGATTGCAAGTATTGATCTTAATTCTTCATTTAAAAATACTTGATTTCTTGCTTCTTGTGCCTAACTTAAAGGCGTTAAAGAAAAGTACTTGTTGGGAGATAACCCAAGAGTTTTATTGAGTCTTGGAAGTTATTACTTCAGTAATGACCTCTCCTTATCCTTTTTGTTTGCTTTTTGTGCCAAGAATGACCTCTAATGAGAGGGAAGTAAGATTTGGGGAGTTGCTGTCCCGAAACAGATTTCTGTGCTCCACCATAAAACTTAGTGAGGAGTCTCTATAAGTCGGATTGATCTGAAAATTTACGATTTAATCCCCCAGTATGTTAGCTAACTTTCGTTAGCACAACACTTTTTATTTGAGCAACATAAGGTCTTCGAAAAAACCGGTTTCTATCTGCTGGTCTGTTTTGACAGATTTCTGCCATTATTTGCATTTGCTTCTTATTGATTCCCTTTTGGGTTCTTTTTGGGAAATTGAGCTTTTTGAAGGAGTTGATACAGTAGCTTGTGTTTTTAGTGAAAAGTTTTTCTGTTCTAAAGATAAACCCAAGGGTCTATTATCTTTTGAATACACTAATGTTGCTAATGAAGATTGTGTGAAGTTTTGTATGAAGGAAAAAATTTCAGGTGTAGAGAGAGAATGATGTAATAAGATGAAGAATGGACAAAAGCTCAAGCTTGGGGATGCCACCCCGGTGTCACCCCAAGAAATATCCAAGAGGTACAAGCGTCAAAGCTTGGGGATGCCCAAGGCATCCCCTTCTTCATCAATAAAAAGCTCAGGTCTTTCTAGACACTTCATTTTTATTGTTTCATGCACCATTCTTGGAGTGTCTTAGTTTGTTTAGTTTTCTTGAATAAAGTAGTTTGGACCCCCGTTCTCGCTGTGTTGTTTCAAATAAGTTGATTGGTGTTGGAAAGGAGTAGAAAGTTCTTGCTTGATTAGTGCAAGAGGAGCTTGCTTTGACTATGACTTAGACTTTAGCATGTCATGCTAGGTGTTGTTTTGACCTTATGCTTAGTGATTATTGATGTAGCATGGCTTGTTCCAAACAATTGTGATTGCTTAGTGTGCCTTGAAAGAATCATGCGTTGTTTTAGCATACAAAAACATAGTATTCTGGTTTTCTCCTTTGATGCTTTGTTTGGGTTGACTTGGCACATGCTCACACCATGTTATGACTATAACAAGTCACCATAGCCTCTATGAGCATTTAGTACTTGACTTGTAGTACCACTTTATGATTTGATTAGTAATGTTTTGTCTCTCTACATGATTATGGCCATTATTTCTCTCTTAGTTGGTTGCTCCCAGTCTTTTGCTAGCCTCCACTTGTATGAGTAAGCTCTACTCATGCATCCAACTCCCAAGAAACCAAGTTATTCCAAAGTGTCCACTATAAATTCCTATGCGTGGTGTGCTACACCATTTCAAGTATATTCTTGTTTTCAGCTATCTTCCAATTAAAAAGTATTTTTTATGTGAAAACTTAGTGATTAAAGCTCTCTCAAACTTGATGGCACACTTTATTTTTCTTTCCCCTAATAAACTTGAACCATTGTGTCATCTATGTTGTTTATGCTTGCACTTATACTTTGGAATTAGCAGAACCGTGCTGTCACGGGGAATGCTTTCAACATTGCACTTGTACTTTGTACACAGTTTATATCATGCTCTTTTGTCTATGGATGTCGCCGGTGTGAAATAAAAGGGGAGATTGTAAGTCCATGGAGTTATGTATTTTGTGTTAGAGAAACGCCTGGGCCACTAGCCTAAGCCATGCCTAATCATGGTGGAAACTTGCAGCATCACCATAATGAGCAATCTATGAAGCATCCTAAATAAAAACATATGCAAATAGCAAATAAAAAGATTGCTGAGATGCTCATTGTCTGCTTGCCTTGTCATTTTGGTTATGGGATTGCTCCTGTACCATGTGCAAGGGGTACCTCGTTGGCGGTTCTCTATGATACACATGTACTTACTATGACAAGAACTTACAGGTGACTAAAGTTGAGTAGCATGAGGAGCGGCCCTCATATTCAAGGGACATGAGATTGCCAACTTATACTTTGTCAAGCATATACTCCATAGTTTGTTCACTTTAACCTTAATCACTTCAATATGCTTATGATAGGGGCAATGAGGGCTGAAAGCTAACAAGTACCATAATTTTTGGAAGCTCTTTTTGAAACTTGAAATCCCTGCTTCCCTATATGAAGGGCCTTTCTTCCACTGTTATATTGAGTCTCCACCTTCTAACTTTAGGCACCAGTTAAGAGAGCATAGTTGCCATTCTTAGTTCTATGTGCATTGTCCCAAAACTTATTGATTGATGCATATTGTTGATATTACTTGTTCTTGTGCTATTTGTATCTAGTCACTCTTATGAACTTTGAAGGTGTCATATGCATCTATTTGCTACTCTATGAGGGACAAGCTGATTGCCACTATCCCATGTTTTCTGTATGAGAAACAAACAAACGTTTTTCAATGCATGTTACTCATGATCTTTGTTTGTAGCCTTTCATGTTGCATGCATAGTTACTTTGTCTTACTGTTACAACTCCATATTTCATGCTCATGTTTAGAGTTCTTTGATCCCAGCTATCATTGCTTGCAAATGGTTTGATCTTGGTTTTGATGGTGCATGTCACCTCAAAAATTATTCTTTTATCACTTACCTACTCGAGGATGAGCAGGAGTTAAGCTTGGGGATGCTTGATACGTCAGAAACGTATCTAAATTTTTGATGTTACATGCTTGTTTAGTATCTACTTTGCTTTGCTTTGTCCATACTTTGAGGTGTTTTTATATGTTTTCTGGTACTAACCTATTAACAAGATGTCGCAGTGTCAGTTGCCTATTTTCTGATGTTTTTGGTTCTAGAAAAGCTAGTAAGGAAATATTCTCGGAATTGGACGGGACAAAAGCCAAAGTCAATATTTCACCGAGGAGAACACGGAGTCCATAGGAGAGAAGGAGGGGAGCCACAGGGCGGCCGCACCCCCCAGGCGCGGGCCCACCCTAGGACGCGCCTGGGCAGGGTGTGGGCCCCCTGGCCGCCTCCCAGCCTCGCTCCTTCGCCTATAAGAAGCCCCTAATGCCTAAACATTAAGTATCCGATCAATATTCCACGAAACCGTCTGTAGCCGCCGCCACCATCGTCCCTAGATCGGGGGGATCTAAAGCTCTTCCCGGCACCCTGCTGGAGGGGAGATCATCCCGGAGGCCTTCTTATTCATCATGCCAGCCTCTGGTATGAAACGTGAGTAGTTCCACCTTTGACTACGGGTCCGTGTAGTAGCTAGATGGTGTATCTCCTCGTTTGTGCTTTCATGTCTAGATCTTGTGAGCTCCGTTCATGATCAAGATCTCATCTATTTCAAATCATGCATGTTGTGTTTGCGGGGATCCAATGCATATTGAGATTACTATGTCATATTGATTAATGGTTTTGTCTTATTGATTCTATCATGTTTGTGTTGTTTGTGATCTTGCATGCTCTCCGTTGTTAGTAGCTATCTTGGCCAAGTAGTTGCTAGTGACTCCAAGAGGGGGTATTTATGCTCGATAGCGGGTTCATGCCTCTATTTAATCTAAGGGAAGTGACAGAAATCTCTAAGGTTGTAGATGTGCTGTTGCTACTAGGGAGAAAACAACGGTCTCTTGTTCATGGAAGAAGTCGATTGTTTACCTTACACACTTTGCTTAAAGCAGTTGTCTGTTGCTTGCAACTTAATACTGGAGGGGGTTCAGTTGATAACCCAAAGGTGCACTTCTAGTCATAGATGCAGTTGGACGGCGGTCTATGTATCTTGTTGTATTTCCCAATCGAATCTCATAGGATCTTGATGTCTAGTATTGCATTGTTATGCCTTGCTCAGTCCTTTCAATTGCCCTGCTGTAATTTGTTTACCCAGCATGCCATGTTTGTTTATCTAAGGAGAAAACCTCTAGTGAACTATGGACCCCAGTCCAATCTTTACCATTGATACATCTTCCACTGTTACTATTTACTTGTTGCAAACCACTGTTACCTTCCACACCATACAGTTAATCCTTTGTTACAGCAAACCGGTGAGATTGACAACCTCACTGTTCGTTGGGGCAAAGTCTTGAGTTTGTGTTGTGCAGGTCTCCAAGTTGCTAGCAACACCTTTGAGTCATTTCCTTCCTCCTACTGGTTCGATAA
This sequence comes from Avena sativa, assembly GCA_916181665.1. Classification (NCBI taxonomy): domain Eukaryota; kingdom Viridiplantae; phylum Streptophyta; class Magnoliopsida; order Poales; family Poaceae; genus Avena; species Avena sativa. Next base: position 2,473,960 of record OV702279.1, on the reverse strand, counting down.
CCTCGGTTTCTTACTGAGGGAAAACTTGCTGCTATGCTCATCATACCTTCCTCTTGGGGTATCCCAACGAAGTGCTGCTGCACTTATCAATTCCCTTTGTATCGCGATATATTAGTTTCTCGAGATTCAATCATCGGTATCAACATACCTAGTTCAATATTGTTACTAGCAAGTTCTCTTTACTTGTACCATGGTATAGGATCACCGTGACTAAACACATTAGCTACATGCTTGCAAGCTCTAGGATGCTATACTGCCGAGAGGGCCTAGAGATATCTCTTTCTCTCTGTCACATGGAGGAACAAATCTCAGTCTTGATTCATGTAGCCCAACAAGAACCATTATTGGAGATACCTAAAAGTCATCTTTATAATCACTTAGTTAAGACGTTTGATGTCCACAAAGTATTCTAGGGATGCCAGGGAGTTACACAATCTCATGGTCTAAGGAAACAATATTTAACATACGTAGAAAGCGATAGCAATCAAAATAAACGATATGATCAGAAGCTATGCTTATTATTTGGTATGTCCACCACATTATTCTCCTAATGATATGACCTTATTATTAATTAACATCACATGTTCATGGTTAGGAATCCTTAACCATCGTGTAATCAATGAGCTAGTTAAGTAGAGTCCCACTAGGGACAAAGTGTTGTTTATAAATCTAAACATGCATTATGATTTCAATCAATACAATTATAGCATAGAGAATAAACATTAATCATGAACAAGAAAATATGAATAATAACCACTTTATTATTGCCTCTAGGGCATATTTCCAACAGCTCTTGGATTCATCCTCCCTTTCCTTGTGTTCCCTCTCTCCCCTGTTGTCTGAGGACACCTCCTTATCGGTTATCAACTCTTTCATTATCTCTTGGATAGCAAGTGATGAAGCTTCTCTCTTGACATCTAGCTTGTAGTTCGTCCTCCCTCTCAGCCTTGCCATTTTGGCAGCCTCGCTTTGTGCGGTGACCCAGCATACCACTGCATGTGTAGTACACTATAGTCATTCACATGACACCCACAGAACTCCGTTTCGTAAATATCACATCCCTCAGAGTGGTACAAAAGAAACATTGCGGGTCCATATTACAAACATTCACACATTATTATTATTACAATACCAGAAGTTCAAGACTTCAAAAGGTTTCAACTTACAAACCAAAATATAAAGTGTTTCAGTGGAATTTAAAAGTAGCAACTCCGACTAGGAGTTGAGCTCAGCAGCTTATTCTATAGAGTTCATGCTGCTCGGCTCCATTGGTTACTACTAACTAGGATACTTAGTTGGACTCGTTATCGTCAACACCATAGAGGATTTCGTAATCCACTCCTTCAACACCTCCTGACAGGTCAGGCTCCTCGTAGAACACATCTTCTCGACATTCAGCTGCATACATTGGCATGTCTTCAGGGTCCTCAGAGTCTAAGCAAGGGATCAAAGGAAAGGATGAGTAACAACATTACCCAACAAATTCATTATATGCAAGGTGGGAAGTTTGATGCTCTAACTACCACCTCGGACTATAATTCCTTGGTACTATGTAGTTTTCGTAAATCTTTCTTCAAATATTGGTTTTATTATGAAAATCTATGACCATCAGCCTTCACAGGTTGACCAGAACTTTCATGGAGTTCCTTTCCTGCCGCATTCGATTCTTACACCCTGCAGAGGTGCGTTACTTTACCCATGAGAGATCACCTCCTTGTTGCACAACCGGGCGTACTTTACCGTCCACAATTCCATGATGTGGGGCCCAGTAGCTGGTCCAAGCCAATCACTGCCCCTTCGTGACCTCGCATGCCTCCTTGGTGTACACCATGCCCACATATTGGATTACGGCAATGGTTTGTACAAACCGTTAGATGCCAGAACTATCGTGGGACGTTGAGGGTTCCCACCCATATGCTGCATATCCTCTATGAATTACCAATTAATATGCACAGTACAAGGATAACAGCCACGACCTGCACATCCGGCTTCATGGAGAGGAAAAAGATACAGCTGACTTCTGTGTCCCATTCCAAATCTCATGGCTAACGCGTAATATACGGCGCTAGAATCACTGATGTCAAGGGTTATTAATTCCCTAATTGATCATCATTGTGGCAAATAGAACTATAAGTTCTATTGCTCCATTATGTCATCACTTAGGATGATATCTATGATTTCTTTATTTGTGAAAATAATATTTTCTTTCTTTGGAGTATATATGATAACACACAATTTGCTAATACTTTGATAAAGACTCTTCAAAGGATATGAGAAAGTGATGAACTTGCCTTGTGATGGCAAGGTAGTGAAGTCTGATGCTTGCACTCGACCTTGAGCTTCTATGTCTACAAAAACATCATTATTGCCCGGTAAGGACAATATTTAAAGAGGCAAAATGATTATGCAAAGTAATATAATGCATTATTTAATTTTATATGTATTCTTCCCCATTATTTAAATTATAGAAAATCCTTTTTAATTAATTAGGGATTTATAAATATTAATTCCTTTAATATTTATTGAATATTATAGTCTTTTTATTTTATTTCCATTTATTTGGATTTTATTGATTTAATAATTTCTTTAAGAATTATTATTTGAATACCAAAAATGTTATGAAATATTTTTTTAGTATTTTTCTAAAATACTACAATATTAATATATAATGAAAGTGATTCTTATTTATTTTTATCATCTTTCAATAATTTTGTAAAATTCCATAAGGAATATTTAAATTACAAAATTCTTAATAAAATTTGTATGTTTAAAAATTTATTTCTTAATTTATTTGGAAAATTTAGATTATTGTGAATCCAAAAATATTTTATTTATAATTTTTGTACTTTTATCTTAATTTCTAGAATTTATTTAAGTTCAGTGGCATTTTTGTCTTTTCCAATTACTAAAACAGGCTCTAAGAGATTTGGGCTTTCAGCTTAGTTTTATTGGGCCCTTGTGGCCCATTAGGCAAAGTCAAAACAACCACCCCGAAGGGTCCCTAGCCCAACCCATCCCATCACTCTCTGTCTCTCTCTCGAGCTCACCTCTCTCCTTCTCCTTCCCCGACCCCGTGGTCAGCGGTGCTGTCGCCGGCGATTTGCGCCGCCGTGGACCTTCCTGGCCGCCGCCGTGGTGCAGGATGAGGTTGTTGGCCCCTCTCTACCCTCCTGTCCAATTGGATTTGGACTTGGAGCTCTCCTGTGGCCAGATCGATGTCGTCCCGAACCCTAGGGTTTGGGGTTGGCGTTGATCCTGACGCCGCTGCTGTTGTGGCTAAGGTCGCTGCCGTGGCGATGTGTGGGTTGCAGCGCCCCCCTGGGGGTGCTCCCCATGCCGCCATGATCGTCGGCCATCTCTTCTTCCTCTTCTAGTCTAAAGTGAGGACCTATTGTAAGTTATTCCTCTCCCCTCGTGCTCTCTGTGCTAGGTCATCCTATGGTAGCTGTTGGTAGTGACCTTTCTGGTTACTGTCTTGTCCTGATTAAGATGATTTGTTCCACTTAGGGTTCATATCCTGTTGTTGATTAAATACTGGATGAATTGGGATCAAGTTTTGATGGTCCCTAAGCATGCTAAATGATTGTTAGTTGTGGCTTGCTGCTTATAATTAGTTGTGGTGATGCTAGTGGTTTATCAGATGATTCTATGGATTAATTTTGGTATGGTCAAATGGTAAAGTTTCTCTAGAAGCAATACTTGGGAATCTAGTGGTTTAATAACACACCACTATCATTTCTTGGTTAATGACAGTGAGTGTTGTGTGATGAAGTCACTGTATTAGCACTGTTGGCATCAAGAATTCATATGTAGTTTGATATTAAATAGTTTCAAATAGTGAAGATATACATAGGGATTTTCTGAATTATGATTCCTATGATGATAGGAAAATGATTTGTAGTTGGTTGGTTGAATCTGTGAAGATTGAATGCTTAACCTAATTAATGTAGAACTGTTCTTGTGACACCATCTTTGTATGACACACAAGATTACATTCTATTTCTTGGTTTGATTTGGTTCAAGATTAAGATGAGTTTGGCATTAAAGATAAGTAGAAACTCCTTTTTCTTAAATCCCTAAGACCCATGATGTTGGTCTGAGGTTTAGGGATTAATCCTTTAACTTGTTGATTCACATTGATGGGTTCTGGTAGTGATACCAGCTACTGTTTCTTGAATCAAAGTTTGGGAAAAATAATGGTAGGCTTGATCACTTGTATAGATCCATAAGATTAAATTCTAAGGTGCTACTCTTTTCTTAGAGATGTGCCTAGAAGTTTAAATCTTAGCTATGTTCATTCTTGAATTGAAATATAGCTTGATAGCTAGGTCAATGATGTTGTTCTGAGATCTAGTTGGATCCTTCTACTTTTCTGATTGCTTTTGGTGTTTAAAGTTCAGTGATGGATTCACCCCACTTGGGTGATTTCTGAGAGTTTGAGTAATAGACAGATCATGTATCCTTGTCTAATATTAGATAGATAGATCATGTGATGGTCTATTTTACTCATCACTGTCACTTGATGTTGGGGTTTAATGTGGTTGATCTTGTGCTAACTTGATCTGATGCTCTCCTGGTATTCCAGCTCCTGGATTGTCCTTGATCTAGCCCTTCACTTCCTGGTCCTAATAGCTTGATCTTGGTCTTGCTATCCACCTGATCTACCCCCTCCTTATGTCACCATTTTGGTGGTGTGATTCAGGGTTTTGGTTGGTGTGATCTAGCTTGGATTTGGCTTGGTTGAGCTGGTGGCTGCTGTTCTTGGTGTGTATGAACAATGGAATGATGTCGGGATTGGTTTCCCACGGCTGTGTTGATGGTTTTTTTGGTTGTGCTATTATTGTGGTGTTGACAGCACACACCATGCAGTTTGGTGTGTGTGCTTCCTGTGTGCCTTCTGCACAGGTTCTAGATATGTTCTGAATTTGAAAGTTACTTTCATCAGGTTACCTTTTACCTAGCTGGTGAAACTTTCCCCTCCTTGCTTTTTATTTGATTTATGGCTTAAAATTATGAAAGATACATTCTTTCATATTGGTGAAACTTGCCCCTTAAATACTCAATGATGAAAAAATGAACAGTGCACTTCACTGTCAACTCAGAGATTAAAAATAATTCTAATCCTAACCTTCTTTTTCTTTTAAGTTTCTTTTTATTTTGCAGGTACCAGATTTGAAGATCAAGACTTTAGTTTAGGTTTTTATTTTTCTTTATAGATTAGTCACTTGTAATAACTCTCATATTCAATTGTAATCTTTAATTTATTCTTTTGTACTCTTTATTTTATTCTTTTGTAATAAAGATTGTACTATTATCAATAAAGAAATATTATTCTTTATTTATTTGCTATTGTAAAGATTGCTGATGATTTTCATAAGTTACATTTTTGTAACTTATTTATTGAATAAAATTATGAAATGGAGATTCATATTCTTAATTGCTCTCTTTATATAAAGTTTGAGTTATTATTGGTTAACTCTTAATTAAATCAAATACTCAAACATTATTAAAAAATTCTTTTGAATTATAATTCAAACACTCAAGTTTTAAATTCAAATTTCATTTCCCAAAACACATAAGTCCACAAAGATCATATCAAAGTCTATAACAATCATCCTTCAAGACTATACCTAATGTCAAAGTATGAAAGAAACCTTGATCATTTTAGGTTTTTATTTGGCGAAAAATTTACCCACATTGTCACAGATGAATGCATGCAACATTTCAAATTCCTAAATCTACCCTTCGTTATTTCCTAATTGCTGGGATGTTACAGACTTCCCCCCTTAAATTAAACTTCGTCCCTAAGTTTGTTAAGATGTACCTGAATAGTTCTGGATAGGCTTTTCTTAAATCCTCTTCATGCTCCCAAGTGGCTTCCCTTTCAGGGTGATGTTCCACTGTACTTTGTAGTACTTGATTTCTCTATTCCTCAACCTTTTCCAGTTTTCTTCCAAAATTTTACAGGGCTTTTCAACATAGGTCAAGTTTACTTGTAGTTCTATCTCCTGATGTGTGATTGCATCATCCGGAACTTTCAAAAATTTACGAAGTTGTGACACATGGAAAACATTATGCAGTTGAGCTAATCTTGATGGTAACTCTAAAGCATAAGCTATAGTTCTATTCTGAATCAATATCTTGAATGGTCCAATATATCTTGGACTTAATTTTCCTTTAACTCCAAACCTTTTCACCCCTTTCATTGGACTTACTTTCAAATATACCATATCTCCCACTTCTGGATGCCATGATCTTCGACTTTGATCAGCATAACTTTTCTGCCTACTCTGGGCTATTTTCAGTCTATCCCTGATCTTATCAATGATATCTTGTCTTTCCTTGATATAGTTTGGTGCAAACTACTTGCTGCTTCTAGGCTCATACCAACATATTGGTGATCTACACTTCCTTCCATAAACAACCTTATATGGAGCTGCCTTCACACTACTCTGATAGCTATTATTATAAGAAAATTCTGCCAATGGTAGATGATCTTCCCATGTACCTCCAAAATCTAATGCACAAGCTCTTAACATATCTTCTAGTATTTGATTTGTTCTTTCAGTTTGACCTCCTGTCTTAGGATGATAGGTTGTGCTGAAATCTAACTTGGAACCAAGTGCTTCATGCAATTGCTTCCAAAATGCTGAAGTAAACACTGATCCCCTATCAGTTACGATCTTTTTGGGTACTCCATGCTTACTTACTATCTCTTTGATGTAAATTTCTACTAACTTCTTGGTATTATCTTTCTGTTTTACCGGAATAAAATGTGCACTTTTAGTGAGTCTGTCCACAATTACCCATATCATATCCTTCCGTTTAGGTGTCATGGGCAATCCTGGGATGAAGTCCATACCTATTTCTTCCCACTTCCATTCGGGAATTTCCAAAGGTTGCAATGGTCCTGCTGGACTTTGATGTTCAGCCTTCACCCTTTGGCAAGTATGGCATTCTGATACATATTTAGCAATGTCCCTTTTCATGTTATTCCACCAGAATAGTTCTTTCAAATCCATATACATCTTATTACTTCCTGGATGTATAGAATATGGTGGTTCATGTGCTTCTCTGAGTATGACATCACGAATCTCAATCACATCTGGAACACAAAGACGGTCTTGAAACCATAAAGACTCATAATATCCAAGGCGAAAAACTGATTTTTGCCCTTAAGATATCCTCCGAATTTCCTCAGCAATAAAAGGATCTTATGCTTGATGTCTGAAAATTTCGTGCTTAAGATCACTGTCCTGCTCTGCAACTACCTGCATAGTAGCTAATCCTCCAAGAACCTCTGTTCTAATGAATTGAAGCTCTAATATTTCCATGTCCATTTGTAACTCTTTTGGTAGCTCCCTATTGCTAGGCTGAATATCTGCACTCTTTCTGCTTAAAGCATCAGCTACAACATTTGCTTTCCCTGGAGTATAGTTGATTGTTAAATCATAATCTTTGATTAGTTCCAACCAACACTTCTGTCTCATATTCAATTCCTTTTGAGTGAAGAAATATTTGAGACTTTTATGGTCAGTGTATAACTCACATCTGGCTCCATAAAGAAAATGCCTCCATCCTTTTAGCGCAAAAACCACTGCTGCTAACTCTAAATCATGAGTTGGATAGTTGACTTCATGTGGTTTCAGTTGTCTTGAACCATAAGCAATGACTTTCCGATCTTGCATTAATACACAACCTAAACCTTCTTTAGATGCATCACAGTATACTGTAAAGTCTTTCCCTGTTTCAGGAACTGCTAAGATTGGAGCTGTGGTTAACCTAGTCTTCAACTCCTGAAAACTTGCTTCACACTTCTCATCCCAATTGAATGGTGTATTCTTTCTCAACAATTTGGTCATTGGTCCAGCTATTTTTGAGAAACCTTCAATGAATCTCCGATAATAACCAGCCATTCCTAAGAAACCTCGAATTTGCTTCACATTGGTTGGTGCAGTCCACTCTAATACTGACTGAACTTTAGATGGATTTACAGCAATTCCATATTTACTGATCACATGGCCGAGGAATTGTACCTCATCTAGCCAAAATTCACACTTACTGAACTTAGCATAAAGTTTATGTTACCTTAGTGTCTGCAATTCTATAATCAAATGATCAGCATGCTCTTCCTTTGTGGCATCCCGCAAAACCACTACTAGAAAATCGCGTTGTTTTGTGCATTGCATTTGAGCATCGTCATCATCATGCATTTGTTTGCCTGAAACTATCTTCATAAGCCTAATTTTGTTTTCTAAAATTAACCTTCTTGTATTTCGAAACAAAGTTTAATAATTATCTGCTAAACTATTTAACTAAAAATTATTTGCTAAAAAGATTTAAAACAAAACAAAACAAATAAGTATCTTACCAAATAATAAAACCTAACACCTAAACCCTTTTCTACCTAAACCTAGTCTACCCAGCCCCCTCCACCTCACCCCGACCAACCACAGCTTGCCACCTCACCGTTCCCTCCACCTCATCCTCAGCTCAGCCACCTCACCAATCCCCAGCCACCACCACACTCCCTGGCCCCACCCTCCTGGCCCACCTCCTCTCTCACTCCCCACCCTCCCTGTTCACGCAGCAACACACACCACACACAACACACGCACGCCGCTTGCCCGGCCCCACTCCCTGCCTGGACCCACGACCGTCGGCCCACCTCCCCCGCACACCGCACCTTCCCCACCGACGCGCCCCACCCCTTCTTCCTCGCCCTCCCTCCTCCGCGGCACCCACCGCCGGGCCCCTCATCCGTTCCGACCGCGCCACCTCGCCCCGCCTCTCCGGCGCCCTCAACCGCCTCCGGCTCCCTGCGCGCGTCCTGCGGCCGAGCCCGGCCTCGCTCGCCTCCGCGCCCCACATCCTCGAGCTCCCCGCCGCAACCCCGGTCCCCACCGCCCTGTTCCTCCTCCGTCGGGCCGCCACGCCCCACCGGCCAAGACCACCTCCGCCGAGCGCCGCCGCTCCCGAGCAGGGCCCCGGCCTCGCCGCCGTCCTCTGCTTCCCCGGTCGCCGCCGAGCCCGGCCTCGCCTGGGCCACGCGCGCCTCCGCGGCCACCCGGAGCCCACCTCGCCGCCCCCCCCCCGAGCCGCCGCAGGCTAGGCGCCGCCCCGGGCCTGCTCCTCGCCGCTGCCCGACCTCTTCTGCGCCTGCCTCGTCGTGCCGCCTCCCCGTGACCCTGCTCGCCGAGCCCCTGCAGCTCCGCGACCCTGCGGTGGCTCGCCTTGGTCGCCTCGCTTCTCGCTGGCAGTCGCCGCCATGTTGCTGTCACCTGCGTCGCCCTGTCCAGTACCATGTACCTCGCCGTTTGAACCCTCCGTGTGTGTGCGTGTTTGACCAGCAGCGGACATGTTCTTCCCCATCGGCAAGATCAGCCACAGCATGTACCATGTGACAAGCACGGTCCCGACGACTCGTGTCGCTCTCAAGATCTACCGACGCCACAAGAAGAAACCACCACGATGCCAGGTTCGGCTAACGACAAGACCAAACACTCGACATTCCATGTTCTCCCTCACGGATGCCATGATCTTCGTCACGGACGCCGAGACCCCCGAACCCGAAGACCGATCCCGTAACCGGCGCCATGCCAAGTGCTCCTTCCCGGACCCGAAGACCATCGGTCAAGTTCACCACCGACAAAAGACGGACGACAAGTTCTACTTCACGGGCACCGAGCGTCAAGATCGCCTTCACGGGATACCGCAAGACATCCTTCCCGGGATTTGAAGACCGAACCCTCGGCACGCCAAGACCTCCTCCTCGGGACGCCATGACCTCCTTCACAGATCCGAAGACCCTAAATCCCGGAGTCCGAACCTCGTTTCCCGTCGAACTGATCCCCGTCGAACCCTGTCGAACCCCGGACCCCCCGGAACCCAAGATCTTCCGAACCCAGATGTGTGACCCTTATTCGAGAACCCTATTTTATAAATTGTCAACTATATAAATTGATGCATATTAAATTGTCATACTCGCATGCATATTGTCTGTGGTTTGGGGGCCTTATGCCGATTCACCATATAATTAAATATGGGGCCCATATGCGGGCAAATCTAGTCTTATATTGGCCTCATTTAAATTTGTGTAGCGAACCGGTGCTATCTTTTGCCATGTTAAGACAACATTTAAATTGTGGGGTATCTAAACAACTTGAACCATATATTTAATTGTCGGGACCCCCGGTTCCGCTTAATATGGCCTAATTTCATCGCATCCTTGCCATGTCACACATCATACATGCATCATGCCCGATCTTTTGCCGTAGTATTAAATAGTGCATCCGGTGTTTATTCTAGTGTTTTGCTTCTTCGCGGATAAGGCCGTTGAGTTGATGTGAGCTTCGCCCCGATCTTCGGATGAACCTTCGGCAATGTTTTCAGGCGAGCATCTCCCCCTTTCTACCTATCTTACTTTTATAGTATTTATTCCCTCCTGTTGATCTATTGCTATCTGTGTTGCGATGCTCTAGTTTTCGTACCCGTGATATCCCTTGCAGCCTTATATTGCCTTGGACACCTCCTATTACCTGTTGTTTGGTAGATAGTTGGACCTGCGGATCGTAGTCGCTTGCTCAAGTGCTGTTGCGTGTCGTCAAGTACCACAGTTGTTCGAGTATTGCCGTTTGTTTATTTTTGGAGATGATCAAGACTTTAATTATTGTTTAATAACTAAAATTGAAGTAGGTAAATGCAGAGGCACAGGTGGGCAATAGATGTTATTTGGTTGTTAACCGTCCACTTGTGTCCCGTAGGACCCCGAGTACTTGATACCTGTTCCTTGAATATTCGCGCTATCCACATCCGGGAGGATTATGGGCCCCCCCGAGCCAGAGCTTGATTCATTCTTATTTCTTGGGGCCACAAACTAGTTTGAGGTTTTATTTACCATCATGTACTTATGCCATGCTTACTGCTTTATTTACGATTGTGCGAGGAGCACCTGTACTGTTTAGGTAAGCGGAGTGTTTTCCCGGTATCGACAAGCCTAGTCACATTTTCGGGTTCCCAGTCGTTTACAGCCACTGACGCAAACCTTGAGTCCGTCTCGGAGTCAGCTAACTTCGTTGCGGGTGTACTCAATGGGGTGGCCCCCTGAAATATTTCTGAATCTTGTGATTGCCTTGTCGTGAAAGCCTCGTTGGTTTTGATTTGGTTTTTCCGAGGTTGATCGAGTGTGTGTTGCTATTTGTGCACCCCTGCAGGGTAAAACTTTCTGAAAGCCGTGTCCGCGGTTATGGACGACTTGGAGCACAGTATCTCGATCATAGACAACTATAACTAAAGTAGTGCTATAAATTTGACTTTATAATGACTAGTAATCAGCTTCACTATAATGGAATGGCTAAATAAAATTGCCAACAATTGCTTGTTTGGGTTGTCGCTTGCTACAATTGTACCTGACTAGTAAGTATTGCAACTATAACAGAATGGCTAAATAAAAGTACCAACAACTGCTGGGTTTTGGGATATCTCATGCTTATTGTATCTGACTAGTAAGTGTTGCAACTACAACGGAATGGTTAACTAAAATGGCCCACTGCTTATTTTATCAGGATGATTATCTACACCTGACTAGTAATTGCTGCAACGATAACTGAATAAATAAAACTGCCAACTGCGTGAGTTCCTCGGTTGACTTCCTCGTTTGGTCTCGAGGGGGAAATACCAGGATGGGTATGTTTGGTGGTCGCATCAGGTTGGTTCCGAATAGGTCTTTCTTATCCCTATCTGATAGCCGCTAGTTGTATCGAGTCTCTATAGGTTGTTTAGTGTCTGCTGCGCTGCCGCTCAGTCCACCATACCTATGTAGGCGAGGACCGCCGAATTCTAGTCTCGCCGTGTACTGACCTCAGTACTGACCGCTCTCTCTTTTTCCTTTGCCCTTTGACGGCACCCCTTTTGTTTAAGCAGGTTTTGAGATCGACGTCGTTAGCAGGGTTACCCTTCCGGCTTGGCCTGGGCAGGGTTATGGACGCCATTGGTTATTCTTCAGGGCTCTTAGCCCCATTTGCATCTTGTCCGTAGTCGGACGCTGTATCATCTTCAAGGTGATTTGGATCTTTGTTCTGTATATCTGTATTCTTGACTCATTGAGTCGCTGTTGTATATATATCTGTTCTGTGGGTCCCATCGAGGACTATTGTGTAATGTTATTACTTCGTTTTCCACCCGCACGAAAGTGCCTGGTGGGCACCTTTGAATCGTTTCTATGCGGGTTTGGCGGGAAGCGCTGAAACTTGCATAGGGTCGATTCTGAGGGTGTTACAGAGTGGTATCAGAGCTCAGCAGTTGCGATACCCCACAAGTCCAGCCTGTAGGATAACCTAGCTAACGGCCGAAGTAGAGTGTCAAAACTATTTTTGAAAAATTGGTTGGATAGTTCTGATTAGGTCTGATTTTACTCCTTACCCCTCTGCTGCTCTCCTCTCACCTCTGCGTGTTTTGAATCCGCTCTCTTCTCTCTCTTCGAGTCCAGGATTTCTCGTGGGTGGGTTCCATCGTACCTTCAGGGTTTCGCTTCCTCCTTTGGTAACGGTGTTGCTACATCTGGTCTTCATGCTATCCGAGGAATCCTTCGTCTGGTTGACTTCTCTTTGTTCCTTCTCGTGCCTTCCGGTGTTTTCCGACGCGATGACATCATCTACGCCAGATCCGATGCAGAGTCTGCATCACTCCTTTGTTTCTGAACCTCGATTGTCGAGATCTTCAGTCTGATTCCGAGAATGGTTGCACGCTTTTCTACTGATTGTGCAGAGTAATAGTTTGGGTGCGTGATGGATTGGCCCCCATGCCGACTACTCACTCTATTCGCTTGTGTACATTGAAGTGGATGAGAATGCATCGGTTCTCTCTTTCTATCAGAGTTAGAGGTGGCTTTATTTGTGGATACCTCTACCTTCGCCTTTGTTCCCGGAGTGTTCTCTTGACGATCTCGGACAACGAACCCTTGTTAGTGGTGTCGCAGGGATCTACACAAAGCGAGAAGATTCATATCGCCGGCCTTCTTCCCCGTGTCATGAGGCGGATCTCGAGGGCGAGATCCATTGTTAGTGGTGTCGAATTGTGGCATCCCGCAAAACCACTACTAGAAAATCGCGTTGTTTTTGTGCATTGCATTTGAGCATCGTCATCATCATGCATTTGTTTGCCTGAAACTATCTTCATAAGCCTAATTTTGTTTTCTAAAATTAACCTTCTTGTATTTCGAAACAAAGTTTAATAATTATTTGCTAAACTATTTAACTAAAAATTATTTGCTAAAAAGATTTAAAACAAAACAAAACAAATAAGTATCTTACCAAATAATAAAACCTAACACCTAAACCCTTTTCTACCTAAACCTAGTCTACCCAGCCCCCTCCACCTCACCCCGACCAACCACAGCTTGCCACCTCACCGTTCCCTCCACCTCATCCTCAGCTCAGCCACCTCACCAATCCCCAGCCACCACCACACTCCCTGGCCCCACCCTCCTGGCCCACCTCCTCTCTCACTCCCACCCTCCCTGTTCACGCAGCAACACACACCACACACAACACACGCACGCCGCTTGCCCGGCCCCACTCCCTGCCTGGACCCACGACCGTCGGCCCACCTCCCCCGCACACCGCACCTTCCCCACCGATGCGTCCCACCCCTTCTTCCTCGCCCTCCCTCCTCCGCGGCGCCCACCGCCGGGCCCCTCCTCTGTTCCGACCGCGCCACCTCGCCCCGCCTCTCCGGCGCCCTCAACCGCCTCCGGCGCCCTGCGTGCGTCCTCCGGCCGAGCCCGGCCTCGCTCGCCTCCGCGCCCCACATCCTCGAGCTCCCCGCCGCAACCCCGGTCCCCGCCCCCCTGTTCCTCCTCCGTCGGGCCGCCACGCCCCACCGGCCAAGACCACCTCCGCCGAGCGCCGCCGCTCTCGAGCAGGGCCCCGGCCTCGCCGCCGTCCTCTGCTTCCCCGGTCGCCGCCGAGCCCGGCCTCGCCTGGGCCACGCGCGCCTCCGCGGCCACCCGGAGCCCACCTCGCCGGCCCGCCCCCCCCCGAGCCGCCGCAGGCTAGGCGCCGCCCCGGGCCTGCTCCTCGCCGCTGCCCGACCTCTTCTGCGCCTGCCTCGTCGTGCCGCCTCCCCGTGACCCTGCTCGCCGAGCCCCTGCAGCTCCGCGACCCTGCGGTGGCTCGCCTTGGCCGCCCCGCTTCTCGCTGGCAGTCGCCGCCATGTTGCTGTCGCCTGCGTCGCCCTGTTCAGTACCATGTACCTCGCCGTTTGAACCCTCCGTGTGTGTGCGTGTTTAACCAGCAACGGACATGTTCTTCCCCATCGGCAAGATCAGCCACAGCATGTACCATGTGACAAGCACGGTCCCGACGACTCGTGTCGCTCTCAAGATCTACCGACGCCACAAGAAGAAACCGCCACGATGCCAGGTTCGGCTAACGACAAGACCAAACACTCGACATGCCATGTTCTCCCTCACGGATGCCATGATCTTCGTCACGGACGCCGAGACCCCCGAACCCGAAGACCGATCCCGTAACCGGCGCCACGCCAAGTGCTCCTTCCCGGACCCGAAGACCATCGGTCAAGTTCACCACCGACAAAAGACGGACGACAAGTTCTACTTCACGGGCACCGAGCGTCAAGATCGCCTTCACGGGATACCGCAAGACATCTGTCACATCCCAAGATTTTCCAAATCTTGTAATGTGAAAAGAAATTAATAAAACAAAACTTTGTTTGATTTTTAGAGCCAGAAGAAACTTTTTGAATCCAATTGGAACCTCAAACCCATTTGAATTAAATAAAATCCTAAAGGGATTCATAAAGATAAACATTAAATAAAGGAAAACAGAATATTTTGGAAATACTATTTTAGATCATTTAATAAAAGGATTTGGGTGTTCAAAAGAGAAGAATGAATTTATAAATAAAGATTATTTTTGAGCCAAATTAAACCTTGGACAAACCTTGGATTTAAAACATTGTTTTGAATAAAAATAGCAAAAGTTAATTTAAATAAAGTAATAGGGATTTAATATCCAACTTTATTTAGATAAAAGGTTTTACCAATTTAAAATTTAAACATCAAAACTTATTAAAATATTTAAAATAAGTTTTCTCAATTATTTGAAATTCACAAATAAAACCTACTAAAGTGTTTTGGATTTATTTTAGATTTTAAATAAATATTCTCAATAAAACAAACCCTAGTTGAATTAATAATGAGAGTCTATTTTATTTAATTAATAATGGACTCTAAAAATAAAATGTTATTTTGTTTTAAAACAAGATTTCCAAATGAATTGTATTTTCAAATAAAACCTACTGATTTGGTTATGAAAATATTTGGATTTCAAATGGAGATTTTATTAAAATAAATCAAACCCAATTTGATTAAATAACTATGGTCTATTTTATTTAATTATTAAATAAATCCTAATAATAAATAAAAATATTATTTTATTTTGAGATTGGTTATTGATAAACAGAACTAAAAACTCATTACAATTGTTTGAATTGTTTGAATTATTTGAATGCTTGAATAGTTGGATGAAATTCAAATCAGATAATAGAAATAGAAAAGAATAAAACAAAACAGGCAGAAAAAAAATATGGGAAAGGACAACCCAACAAGGCCCAGCCCAAACAGCCCAACAACCCATCTGCCCTCTCCCCGAACCGTTTTTCCTCACCGCTGAAACAACCCGCAAAGTCCCTGACAAGTGGACCTCCCCTCGTTTCTTTTCCCCACTGATCAGAGGACCCCACACCACACCCCTTCTTCCCCACCCGCGAACCATGCTTCTTCCCCCTCGCTGCCGTTGCAGGCCTTGATTCCGCGCGTTTAATTCGCCTTAACGCCGCGTTAATTCCTCGTCGTGGCCACGTCCATTTAACCGCCTGCTCCTCCTCCTCTTTTCCCCTCACTCGCCACTCCCTCTCTGCCCCGAGGCTGCTGCAATTTGAGCTCGCACCGCCGCCGTCTCCGAAGAGCTGTCGCAGCAATTCCGGCAACCCCTCACCGCCCCTTGCCTCCTCGACCATCCTCTCGTGATCCCCACCTCCTGGCGATCATCCCCGTAGCACCAGCTTGCCCCCGAGCGATCCAGAGCGTCGACAACCACGACGACCACCGTCGCCACCGTCTGCCTCTTTCTCCGACGAGCTCCACAGGTAGATTCTGGTCGCCCCTCTCCTCCCCGAGAACACGATGATGATCTCCAAGCTCATACGAACCTAACGGCACTTCCCGTTTGTCTTAGGGCGCCCCAATCCTTGCCATCGTCAAGCACAGAGCGCCGCCGTGTCTGTTTCTTCTCCGGCGACGTCTCCCAGGTGAACCAGACCGCCCCGCGCCTTCTCATTCACGCACACACCTTCGCCGTGTCCTTGCGCTCCTGACTATGTGTTTTGTTTACCTCCTGGTGATCTGCAACATCGTCCTCGACAGCAACCCGAGAGCACCGCCGCCCGCAACAACTCCGGCGAGAAATCCTGCCAAGACCAGAGCGCCCCTCGCCAGACCAACACCTCCTCGAGCACCACCGTGACCTCCTGAACCCGGTGAGCTTCTTCTCCTCCTGTCTCGCTTCCTAGAACCACCGCGAACCCTCGCCTGGCCGTGCGCCGCCGCTAGCCGCCGTCGGCGCCGCTCACTTTTGGTCTAACGAGCCAGTACCGTAGGATCTACTTTGAACGAGTGTGATTAGATCACTTACCGCGAAGAGGTACGCGTTCTGTGCCGCACGATCCAACTTAAATCCAACGCACCCCAGTAGCCGATCCACACGAAAAGGTATTGCCCAATCAGAAGCAGCCACGTGTTCAGGGTTCGATTTAAAATAGAATTTAGATCTGATTAGAATACAAATTTGTAATTGCTATAACTTTCAAACCACACGTCCAAATTTGGCAAATTTTATATCAATAAAATCATGAGAACAAGCCCTAGCTAACCATGGCCTTAGTTTTGAAAATAGTATCTGTTAACTTGATTGAATTTGCAGAAACATTTGGGTACTTGTTTAGAGTATAAAAATTGTTTAAATTTGATTTTAAGATTAAAACCTTTGCAAAATGGAATTATGTGACCATACTGACCCTAGGAACCAACCCATAGTGTTAAAAATGGTTTTGGTGAAATTTAAGTTGAATTATTTAACTTAGCCATTTTCTAGCCATATAAAATTATTGATTTTACAATGGAAATGTTTTTGCAAGGAAAACTTTGGGAAAAATGTTTTGGACCAAACTTACTGACCCAAAAACATCAAGCCTTGCCAAGGGCAACTTACTTGGTGCAAAACCTAAAGTTTTGCTTTGATAAGAATAATTCTCACCACATAAAATGATGAATGAATTTTAAAATAGTCTTAGGATAAAACCCAATTGCAAATGACTTTGCCATTTTGGTAAATGACCAGTTTGGACCATACAAAGTTTATAAATCTAGTAGAGACCAACCTTGCAAAAAGAACCCCCTTTGCATGACTTAGACTCCATTGCTATGTGTGTGAAATTGTTTGTTTAACCTTGGTTTGGAATGTTAGTTGATTTGGTGATTTGCTTGATTAACTTGTAGTGAAACTAGAAAAGTGTGAAACTAGCAAGATCAAGGAGTGAACCCCCATTCCCTACCAAAAGGCAAGTTACACTATCATACAAAAGTCCTACTATTTTTATTATACCTAGTGGATTTTGAAAATATGCATGAAAAGATATTTCTGTACTTATGCTATGCTAAATCCTAATAGGATTCCCTACACTTTCCTTAGTGAAAATATTGAAGTTGTGCATGCTTAGCCATGCTATGTTTTGAAAAGAAATACATGTTGAGATTTTTACAAAGGTTGAGAAAAGGACTTGTGTTTTACATAATAAAACAAGGACTCAATGAACCACCTAGGTGGAGGATACTTTAAGTCTTGGAGAAGGTGGCAACAAAAGGGAACCATGTCTATGGCAATCACTTTGTGTTGTGCTCCAAAAGAAAACCACCTAGGAAACTTAGAGATCAAACATGCTTCTCCAATTGTGGCTTTCGTGTGCAACCACATGCTATTATGGCTCTGGCTTAGTCAACTACATTAGGAAGACCCATACATTGTCTTTAGTTACTGGACATGGGGATCTGGAATGCTTCATGGGGGCTGAAGACAAAGCTAGCAATGATGTATGGGAGGACCTTTTGGAAAGACTTCGTCACATTCTCAATCTGCCAGTACTCCATCTTGGTGAGCACTAATCCAGTAGGCCACTGGTGGCAAAAGGATGGGATTGTGACATGTGGGTAAAGTGTACTCCTTCTGCAGAAGTAAATAAAATCTAAGTACTTAGCCGTGTCCCCGGTTATGGACAATACTGAGCAACTAAAGTTTGAACTATGGGAGATCTCGACATTCCAACTTCTAATATAAAAACTTGATGCCCTTGTGTGTCTACCAAGGAATTCAAAGAGATTTTGTTAAACTTGTTGCACTTGGGGTTACCAAGGTGCTCAAGAGATTTTGACAAGGATTTGAACACTTGAGTTTCTACCAAGGAGTTCAAGGAACTTGGAAAAGAAATTTGACAAAAGACTTTAAAACCCTTTTGAAAAGATAGGATAAAATATTGCTTTATGCAAATAAGCCTTAAACTCTACTTAGCCAAATATGCATATAATGATAGGATCCACTCTTATTATACATAAAAGTGAAGCTTGCCAATACAATTCAAAATGTATTGACCCTTGTGGCTGTAACTTGAAATGTTGCAGGTTGATTGATTTTGAATGAAGATTGTTTGATTGACTAGGACTACATAGTCTACAACCAACATCTGCCTGTGGCACTTTGAAGATGATGGACCCATACTTATAGTTATTCCGCTGAAAATGTAATATAATAGCCAAATGAGCTATGTTTGATGTAATAACTTATGTCATTCCTGGTTATAAATTTATATTATGACCTTTGTATCTGGATATTACATCTTAACTGTGGATGCTAGCTATTGATCTAGGGACTAGCATTGTAAAACACAGGAGGAACCTACCTTATTGGGTTAGGACCCCTTACAGATGGTATCAGAGCATTGTGTTGCCTGTAGGATTTGTAAACCTAGGATTGGACAAAAACCCTTAGAAAATATAGGAGTGTATTTGTTCAAAAACTTATTTACAAACAAATCTTGTAAACTCTTTCCTCAACCATTTTGGTTTCAACTCTACATCTCTTCTACTTCAACTTGATGGAAACACCTACCCATGGCCAAAGATTACACCATGTGCAAAGGACTACATCAACTCCTTCAACTCTAATGACTTCAACATTTTCAACTCTAATGACTTCAACATCTTCAGCATGTTCACCAAGGACTTTCAACTTGGAAACTACTAAGGACCACAAGTGAAACAAGGAAATCTTGCTTAAGATTGAGAGACTGAGGGAATGCAAAATAAGAAGGAACCATAAACAACTTTGAAGTATTTCAACCAAGAGTTTTCCTCAAGAAAACCAAGATCTCAAGTAAGAAGAATCATAAAGGAAGGAAAGATCACAAGTGAACCATATAGATGGACCACCATTTATAGTTAAGTCAAATACACCAACTTATGTGGTGTAACAAAACTATTTTGTTGCCTAAACATGTGCTTGAACTTTGCTGTTTGAGTGAAATTATTGTTTGTGATTGCATGCACATTGTTTGTGTAGATTGTAAGGTGTGTGATTAGAAAATAATTCCTTAGAAAAATCTTGTTTATTCTAAATCTCCCTTCAAACCCAAACAGATGACTACTCCAAAGGACTCCAAGGTTGATGACACCAACACCAACCAAGCTGATAGCATGAAAGAGCTCATAGCAACCCAACACCAGTTGAATCAACTGACAGCTCAGTTCATAGTCAACAATAGTGATAAAGATCCAACACTACAAAAGTTTCTGGAGGAACAATCCCAACTGATGCTTAAGGTGACTAATCAAATGATTAACATGGAATAAAACTATCCAAAGAGAGTTTATGATAACAAGGATGAAAAGAATATTGTTTTAGATGGAGCCCCAGCTTGTATTATTTGTGGAGACAAGGATCATACTTCCAAGGAGCATGAAGGACAATGCCCCAATTGTGAAGAAGATCATCCTGTTGGACAATGTCCTACCTCTCAAGCTACTTGCTACCTGTGTGAAGGAAGTGATCATACTCCAGGTTTATGTCCTATCTATGCCATGGTGGAACAAAGGAAACAAGAAGGATCCAAGTCTACCAAAGGAAAAGGACCACTCCTACATCCAAACAAGACAACCCAATTCAAAGGATCAAAGAAAATCAAGAAACCCAAGCAAGACATGAGCCTTGTGCAATGTCGTAAATGTAAAGAAATGGGACACTACTCCAGTGGATGCCCAGAGAACAAGAAGAATAAAGAGATTGACCAAGTGTGGTGCAACAACTGCAAAGAACCAGGCCACTATGTAGCAACTTGCCCACAGGAGCAACGCAAAGAACTTAAGGACATTAATTGTTTCAACTGCAAGAATCTAGGACACTATGCAAGCAACTGTCCAGAAAGGATGAAAAACAAGTTGAACAAGCCTATGGAGAAACTCAACCTTGGCCCATGAGTCAAGTGTAAAAATAAAGCAAAAGTTTGCTTAGAGGAGTTTTCCAGGACCCAAGAAGGCCAATATGTAATTTTTGCTTGAAAATTTTAAGGGTGGTAGTACCCTAGTTGTTTGAACTTGCTTGTAACCCAGCCTTCCCAAATCTCGGGACGAGATTTATTTTAAGGGTGGTAGCCTGTCACATCCCAAGATTTTCCAAATCTTGTAATGTGAAAAGAAATTAATAAAACAAAACTTTGTTTGATTTTTAGAGCCAGAAGAAACTTTTTGAATCCAACTGGAACCTCAAACCCATTTGAATTAAATAAAATCCTAAAGGGATTCATAAAGATAAACATTAAATAAAGGAAAACAGAATATTTTGGAAATACTATTTTAGATCTTTTAATAAAAGGATTTGGGTGTTCAAAAGAGAAGAATGAATTTATAAATAAAGATTATTTTTGAGCCAAATTAAACCTTGGACAAACCTTGGATTTAAAACATTGTTTTGAATAAAAATAGCAAAAGTTAATTTAAATAAAGTAATAGGGATTTAATATCCAACTTTATTTAGATAAAAGGTTTTACCAATTTAAAATTTAAACATCAAAACTTATTAAAATATTTAAAATAAGTTTTCTCAATTATTTGAAATTCACAAATAAAACCTACTAAAGTGTTTTGGATTTATTTTAGATTTTAAATAAATATTCTCAATAAAACAAACCCTAGTTGAATTAATAATGAGAGTCTATTTTATTTAATTTATAATGGACTCTAAAAATAAAATGTTATTTTGTTTTAAAACAAGATTTCCAAATGAATTGTATTTTCAAATAAAACCTACTGATTTGGTTATGAAAATATTTGGATTTCAAATGGAGATTTTATTAAAATAAATCAAACCCAATTTGATTAAATAACTATGGTCTATTTTATTTAATTATTAAATAAATCCTAATAATAAATAAAAATATTATTTTATTTTGAGATTGGTTATTGATAAACAGAACTAAAAACTCATTACAATTGTTTGAATTGTTTGAATTATTTGAATGCTTGAATAGTTGGATGAAATTCAAATCAGATAATAGAAATAGAAAAGAATAAAACAAAACAGGCAGAAAAAAAATATGGGAAAGGACAACCCAACAAGGCCCAGCCCAAACAGCCCAACAACCCATCTGCCCTCTCCCCGAACCGTTTTTCCTCACCGCTGAAACAACCCGCAAAGTCCCTGACAAGTGGACCTCCCCTCGTTTCTTTTCCCCACTGATCAGAGGACCCCACACCACACCCCTTCTTCCCCACCCGCGAACCACGCCTCTTCCCCCTCGCTGCCGTTGCAGGCCTTGATTCCGCGCGTTTAATTCGACTTAACGCCGCGTTAATTCCTCGTCGCGGCCACGTCCATTTAACCGCCTGCTCCTCCTCCTCTTTTCCCCTCACTCGCCACTCCCTCTCTGCCCCGAGGCTGCTGCAATTTGAGCTCGCACCGCCGCCGTCTCCGAAGAGCTGTCGCAGCAATTCCGGCAACCCCTCATCGCCCCTTGCCTCCTCGACCATCCTCTCGTGATCCCCACCTCCTGGCGATCATCCCCGTAGCACCAGCTTGCCCCCGAGCGATCCAGAGCGTCGACAACCACGACGACCACCGTCGCCACCGTCTGCCTCTTTCTCCGACGAGCTCCACAGGTAGATTCTGGTCGCCCCTCTCCTCCCCGAGAACACGATGATGATCTCCAAGCTCAT
This sequence comes from Avena sativa, assembly GCA_916181665.1. Classification (NCBI taxonomy): domain Eukaryota; kingdom Viridiplantae; phylum Streptophyta; class Magnoliopsida; order Poales; family Poaceae; genus Avena; species Avena sativa. The sequence goes on along the minus strand of OV702279.1, from coordinate 2,451,624 downwards.
ACGAACCTAACGGCACTTCCCGTTTGTCTTAGGGCGCCCCAATCCTTGCCATCGTCAAGCACAGAGCGCCGCCGTGTCTGTTTCTTCTCCGGCGACGTCTCCCAGGTGAACCAGACCGCCCCGCGCCTTCTCATTCACGCACACACCTTCGCCGTGTCCTTGCGCTCCTGACTATGTGTTTTGTTTACCTCCTGGTGATCTGCAACATCGTCCTCGACAGCAACCCGAGAGCACCGCCGCCCGCAACAACTCCGGCGAGAAATCCTGCCAAGACCAGAGCGCCCCTCGCCAGACCAACACCTCCTCGAGCACCACCGTGACCTCCTGAACCCGGTGAGCTTCTTCTCCTCCTGTCTCGCTTCCTAGAACCACCGCGAACCCTCGCCTGGCCGTGCGCCGCCGCTAGCCGCCGTCGGCGCCGCTCACTTTTGGTCTAACGAGCCAGTACCGTAGGATCTACTTTGAACGAGTGTGATTAGATCACTTACCGCGAAGAGGTACGCGTTCTGTGCCGCACGATCCAACTTAAATCCAACGCACCCCAGTAGCCGATCCACACGAAAAGGTATTGCCCAATCAGAAGCAGCCACGTGTTCAGGGTTCGATTTAAAATAGAATTTAGATCTGATTAGAATACAAATTTGTAATTGCTATAACTTTCAAACCACACGTCCAAATTTGGCAAATTTTATATCAATAAAATCAGGAGAACAAGCCCTAGCTAACCATGGCCTTAGTTTTGAAAATAGTATCTGTTAACTTGATTGAATTTGCAGAAACATTTGGGTACTTGTTTAGAGTATAAAAATTGTTTAAATTTGATTTTAAGATTAAAACCTTTGCAAAATGGAATTATGTGACCATACTGACCCTAGGAACCAACCCATAGTGTTAAAAATGGTTTTGGTGAAATTTAAGTTGAATTATTTAACTTAGCCATTTTCTAGCCATATAAAATTATTGATTTTACAATGGAAATGTTTTTGCAAGGAAAACTTTGGGAAAAATGTTTTGGACCAAACTTACTGACCCAAAAACATCAAGCCTTGCCAAGGGCAACTTACTTGGTGCAAAACCTAAAGTTTTGCTTTGATAAGAATAATTCTCACCACATAAAATGATGAATGAATTTTAAAATAGTCTTAGGATAAAACCCAATTGCAAATGACTTTGCCATTTTGGTAAATGACCAGTTTGGACCATACAAAGTTTATAAATCTAGTAGAGACCAACCTTGCAAAAAGAACCCCCTTTGCATGACTTAGACTCCATTGCTATGTGTGTGAAATTGTTTGTTTAACCTTGGTTTGGAATGTTAGTTGATTTGGTGATTTGCTTGATTAACTTGTAGTGAAACTAGAAAAGTGTGAAACTAGCAAGATCAAGGAGTGAACCCCCATTCCCTACCAAAAGGCAAGTTACACTATCATACAAAAGTCCTACTATTTTTATTATACCTAGTGGATTTTGAAAATATGCATGAAAAGATATTTCTGTACTTATGCTATGCTAAATCCTAATAGGATTCCCTACACTTTCCTTAGTGAAAATATTGAAGTTGTGCATGCTTAGCCATGCTATGTTTTGAAAAGAAATACATGTTGAGATTTTTACAAAGGTTGAGAAAAGGACTTGTGTTTTACATAATAAAACAAGGACTCAATGAACCACCTAGGTGGAGGATACTTTAAGTCTTGGAGAAGGTGGCAACAAAAGGGAACCATGTCTATGGCAATCACTTTGTGTTGTGCTCCAAAAGAAAACCACCTAGGAAACTTAGAGATCAAACATGCTTCTCCAATTGTGGCTTTCGTGTGCAACCACATGCTATTATGGCTCTGGCTTAGTCAACTACATTAGGAAGACCCATACATTGTCTTTAGTTACTGGACATGGGGATCTGGAATGCTTCATGGGGGCTGAAGACAAAGCTAGCAATGATGTATGGGAGGACCTTTTGGAAAGACTTCGTCACATTCTCAATCTGCCAGTACTCCATCTTGGTGAGCACTAATCCAGTAGGCCACTGGTGGCAAAAGGATGGGATTGTGACATGTGGGTAAAGTGTACTCCTTCTGCAGAAGTAAATAAAATCTAAGTACTTAGCCGTGTCCCCGGTTATGGACAATACTGAGCAACTAAAGTTTGAACTATGGGAGATCTCGACATTCCAACTTCTAATATAAAAACTTGATGCCCTTGTGTGTCTACCAAGGAATTCAAAGAGATTTTGTTAAACTTGTTGCACTTGGGGTTACCAAGGTGCTCAAGAGATTTTGACAAGGATTTGAACACTTGAGTTTCTACCAAGGAGTTCAAGGAACTTGGAAAAGAAATTTGACAAAAGACTTTAAAACCCTTTTGAAAAGATAGGATAAAATATTGCTTTATGCAAATAAGCCTTAAACTCTACTTAGCCAAATATGCATATAATGATAGGATCCACTCTTATTATACATAAAAGTGAAGCTTGCCAATACAATTCAAAATGTATTGACCCTTGTGGCTGTAACTTGAAATGTTGCAGGTTGATTGATTTTGAATGAAGATTGTTTGATTGACTAGGACTACATAGTCTACAACCAACATCTGCCTGTGGCACTTTGAAGATGATGGACCCATACTTATAGTTATTCCGCTGAAAATGTAATATAATAGCCAAATGAGCTATGTTTGATGTAATAACTTATGTCATTCCTGGTTATAAATTTATATTATGACCTTTGTATCTGGATATTACATCTTAACTGTGGATGCTAGCTATTGATCTAGGGACTAGCATTGTAAAACACAGGAGGAACCTACCTTATTGGGTTAGGACCCCTTACAGATGGTATCAGAGCATTGTGTTGCCTGTAGGATTTGTAAACCTAGGATTGGACAAAAACCCTTAGAAAATATAGGAGTGTATTTGTTCAAAAACTTATTTACAAACAAATCTTGTAAACTCTTTCCTCAACCATTTTGGTTTCAACTCTACATCTCTTCTACTTCAACTTGATGGAAACACCTACCCATGGCCAAAGATTACACCATGTGCAAAGGACTACATCAACTCCTTCAACTCTAATGACTTCAACATTTTCAACTCTAATGACTTCAACATCTTCAGCATGTTCACCAAGGACTTTCAACTTGGAAACTACTAAGGACCACAAGTGAAACAAGGAAATCTTGCTTAAGATTGAGAGACTGAGGGAATGCAAAATAAGAAGGAACCATAAACAACTTTGAAGTATTTCAACCAAGAGTTTTCCTCAAGAAAACCAAGATCTCAAGTAAGAAGAATCATAAAGGAAGGAAAGATCACAAGTGAACCATATAGATGGACCACCATTTATAGTTAAGTCAAATACACCAACTTATGTGGTGTAACAAAACTATTTTGTTGCCTAAACATGTGCTTGAACTTTGCTGTTTGAGTGAAATTATTGTTTGTGATTGCATGCACATTGTTTGTGTAGATTGTAAGGTGTGTGATTAGAAAATAATTCCTTAGAAAAATCTTGTTTATTCTAAATCTCCCTTCAAACCCAAACAGATGACTACTCCAAAGGACTCCAAGGTTGATGACACCAACACCAACCAAGCTGATAGCATGAAAGAGCTCATAGCAACCCAACACCAGTTGAATCAACTGACAGCTCAGTTCATAGTCAACAATAGTGATAAAGATCCAACACTACAAAAGTTTCTGGAGGAACAATCCCAACTGATGCTTAAGGTGACTAATCAAATGATTAACATGGAATAAAACTATCCAAAGAGAGTTTATGATAACAAGGATGAAAAGAATATTGTTTTAGATGGAGCCCCAGCTTGTATTATTTGTGGAGACAAGGATCATACTTCCAAGGAGCATGAAGGACAATGCCCCAATTGTGAAGAAGATCATCCTGTTGGACAATGTCCTACCTCTCAAGCTACTTGCTACCTGTGTGAAGGAAGTGATCATACTCCAGGTTTATGTCCTATCTATGCCATGGTGGAACAAAGGAAACAAGAAGGATCCAAGTCTACCAAAGGAAAAGGACCACTCCTACATCCAAACAAGACAACCCAATTCAAAGGATCAAAGAAAATCAAGAAACCCAAGCAAGACATGAGCCTTGTGCAATGTCGTAAATGTAAAGAAATGGGACACTACTCCAGTGGATGCCCAGAGAACAAGAAGAATAAAGAGATTGACCAAGTGTGGTGCAACAACTGCAAAGAACCAGGCCACTATGTAGCAACTTGCCCACAGGAGCAACGCAAAGAACTTAAGGACATTAATTGTTTCAACTGCAAGAATCTAGGACACTATGCAAGCAACTGTCCAGAAAGGATGAAAAACAAGTTGAACAAGCCTATGGAGAAACTCAACCTTGGCCCATGAGTCAAGTGTAAAAATAAAGCAAAAGTTTGCTTAGAGGAGTTTTCCAGGACCCAAGAAGGCCAATATGTAATTTTTGCTTGAAAATTTTAAGGGTGGTAGTACCCTAGTTGTTTGAACTTGCTTGTAACCCAGCCTTCCCAAATCTCGGGACGAGATTTATTTTAAGGGTGGTAGCCTGTCACATCCCAAGATTTTCCAAATCTTGTAATGTGAAAAGAAATTAATAAAACAAAACTTTGTTTGATTTTTAGAGCCAGAAGAAACTTTTTGAATCCAACTGGAACCTCAAACCCATTTGAATTAAATAAAATCCTAAAGGGATTCATAAAGATAAACATTAAATAAAGGAAAACAGAATATTTTGGAAATACTATTTTAGATCTTTTAATAAAAGGATTTGGGTGTTCAAAAGAGAAGAATGAATTTATAAATAAAGATTATTTTTGAGCCAAATTAAACCTTGGACAAACCTTGGATTTAAAACATTGTTTTGAATAAAAATAGCAAAAGTTAATTTAAATAAAGTAATAGGGATTTAATATCCAACTTTATTTAGATAAAAGGTTTTACCAATTTAAAATTTAAACATCAAAACTTATTAAAATATTTAAAATAAGTTTTCTCAATTATTTGAAATTCACAAATAAAACCTACTAAAGTGTTTTGGATTTATTTTAGATTTTAAATAAATATTCTCAATAAAACAAACCCTAGTTGAATTAATAATGAGAGTCTATTTTATTTAATTAATAATGGACTCTAAAAATAAAATGTTATTTTGTTTTAAAACAAGATTTCCAAATGAATTGTATTTTCAAATAAAACCTACTGATTTGGTTATGAAAATATTTGGATTTCAAATGGAGATTTTATTAAAATAAATCAAACCCAATTTGATTAAATAACTATGGTCTATTTTATTTAATTATTAAATAAATCCTAATAATAAATAAAAATATTATTTTATTTTGAGATTGGTTATTGATAAACAGAACTAAAAACTCATTACAATTGTTTGAATTGTTTGAATTATTTGAATGCTTGAATAGTTGGATGAAATTCAAATCAGATAATAGAAATAGAAAAGAATAAAACAAAACAGGCAGAAAAAAAATATGGGAAAGGACAACCCAACAAGGCCCAGCCCAAACAGCCCAACAACCCATCTGCCCTCTCCCCGAACCGTTTTTCCTCACCGCTGAAACAACCCGCAAAGTCCCTGACAAGTGGACCTCCCCTCGTTTCTTTTCCCCACTGATCAGAGGACCCCACACCACACCCCTTCTTCCCCACCCGCGAACCACGCCTCTTCCCCCTCGCTGCCGTTGCAGGCCTTGATTCCGCGCGTTTAATTCGACTTAACGCCGCGTTAATTCCTCGTCGCGGCCACGTCCATTTAACCGCCTGCTCCTCCTCCTCTTTTCCCCTCACTCGCCACTCCCTCTCTGCCCCGAGGCTGCTGCAATTTGAGCTCGCACCGCCGCCGTCTCCGAAGAGCTGTCGCAGCAATTCCGGCAACCCCTCACCGCCCCTTGCCTCCTCGACCATCCTCTCGTGATCCCCACCTCCTGGCGATCATCCCCGTAGCACCAGCTTGCCCCCGAGCGATCCAGAGCGTCGACAACCACGACGACCACCGTCGCCACCGTCTGCCTCTTTCTCCGACGAGCTCCACAGGTAGATTCTGGTCGCCCCTCTCCTCCCCGAGAACACGATGATGATCTCCAAGATCATACGAACCTAACGGCACTTCCCGTTTGTCTTAGGGCGCCCCAATCCTTGCCATCGTCAAGCACAGAGCGCCGCCGTGTCTGTTTCTTCTCCGGCGACGTCTCCCAGGTGAACCAGACCGCCCCGCGCCTTCTCGTTCACGCACACACCTTCGCCGTGTCCTTGCGCTCCTGACTATGTGTTTTGTTTACCTCCTGGTGATCTGCAGCATCGTCCTCGACAGCAACCCGAGAGCACCGCCGCCCGCAACAACTCCGGCGAGAAATCCTGCCAAGACCAGAGCGCCCCTCGCCAGACCAACACCTCCTCGAGCACCACCGTGACCTCCTGAACCCGGTGAGCTTCTTCTCCTCCTGTCTCGCTTCCTAGAACCACCGCGAACCCTCGCCTGGCCGTGCGCCGCCGCTAGCCGCCGTCGGCGCCGCTCACTTTTGGTCTAACGAGCCAGTACCGTAGGATCTACTTTGAACGAGTGTGATTAGATCACTTACCGCGAAGAGGTACGCGTTCTGTGCCGCACGATCCAACTTAAATCCAACGCACCCCAGTAGCCGATCCACACGAAACGGTATTGCCCAATCAGAAGCAGCCACGTGTTCAGGGTTCGATTTAAAATAGAATTTAGATCTGATTAGAATACAAATTTGTAATTGCTATAACTTTCAAACCACACGTCCAAATTTGGCAAATTTTATATCAATAAAATCAGGAGAACAAGCCCTAGCTAACCATGGCCTTAGTTTTGAAAATAGTATCTGTTAACTTGATTGAATTTGCAGAAACATTTGGGTACTTGTTTAGAGTATAAAAATTGTTTAAAATTTATTTTAAGATTAAAACTTTTGCAAAATGGAATTATGTGACCATACTGACCCTAGGAACCAACCCATAGTGTTAAAAATGGTTTTGGTGAAATTTAAGTTGAATTATTTAACTTAGCCATTTTCTAGCCATATAAAATTATTGATTTTACAATGGAAATGTTTTTGCAAGGAAAACTTTGGGAAAAATGTTTTGGACCAAACTTACTGACCCAAAAACATCAAGCCTTGCCAAGGGCAACTTACTTGGTGCAAAACCTAAAGTTTTGCTTTGATAAGAATAATTCTCACCACATAAAATGATGAATGAATTTTAAAATAGTCTTAGGATAAAACCCAATTGCAAATGACTTTGCCATTTTGGTAAATGACCAATTTGGACCATACAAAGTTTATAAACCTAGTAGAGACCAACCTTGCAAAAAGAACCCCCTTTGCATGACTTAGACTCCATTGCTATGTGTGTGAAATTGTTTGTTTAACCTTGGTTTGGAATGTTAGTTGATTTGGTGATTTGCTTGATTAACTTGTAGTGAAACTAGCAAAGTGTGAAACTAGCAAGATCAAGGAGTGAACCCCCATTCCCTACCAAAAGGCAAGTTACACTATCATACAAAAGTCCTACTATTTTTATTATACCTAGTGGATTTTGAAAATATGCATGAAAAGATATTTCTGTACTTATGCTATGCTAAATCCTAATAGGATTCCCTACACTTTCCTTAGTGAAAATATTGAAGTTGTACATGCTTAGCCATGCTATGTTTTGAAAAGAAATACATGTTGAGATTTTTACAAAGGTTGAGAAAAGGACTTGTGTTTTACATAATAAAACAAGGACTCAATGAACCACCTAGGTGGAGGATACTTTAAGTCTTGGAGAAGGTGGCAACAAAAGGGAACCATGTCTATGGCAATCACTTTGTGTTGTGCTCCAAAAGAAAACCACCTAGGAAACTTAGAGATCTAACATGCTTCTCCAATTGTGGCTTTCGTGTGCAACCACATGCTATTATGGCTCTGTCTTAGTCAACTACATTAGGAAGACCCATACATTGTCTTTAGTTACTGGACATGGGGATCTGGAATGCTTCATGGGGGCTGAAGACAAAGCTAGCAATGATGTATGGGAGGACCTTTTGGAAAGACTTCGTCACATTCTCAATCTGCCAGTACTCCATCTTGGTGAGCACTAATCCAGTAGGCCACTGGTGGCAAAAGGATGGGATTGTGACATGTGGGTAAAGTGTACTCCTTCTGCAGAAGTAAATAAAATCTAAGTACTTAGCCGTGTCCCCGGTTATGGACAATACTGAGCAACTAAAGTTTGAACTATGGGAGATCTCGACATTCCAACTTCTAATATAAAAACTTGATGCCCTTGTGTGTCTACCAAGGAATTCAAAGAGATTTTGTTAAACTTGTTGCACTTGGGGTTACCAAGGTGCTCAAGAGATTTTGACAAGGATTTGAACACTTGAGTTTCTACCAAGGAGTTCAAGGAACTTGGAAAAGAAATTTGACAAAAGACTTTAAAACCCTTTTGAAAAGATAGGATAAAATATTGCTTTATGCAAATAAGCCTTAAACTCTACTTAGCCAAATATGCATATAATGATAGGATCCACTCTTATTATACATAAAATTGAAGCTTGCCAATACAATTCAAAATGTATTGACCCTTGTGGCTGTAACTTGAAATGTTGCAGGTTGATTGATTTTGAATGAAGATTGTTTGATTGACTAGGACTACATAGTCTACAACCAACATCTGCCTGTGGCACTTTGAAGATGATGGACCCATACTTATAGTTATTCCGCTGCAAATGTAATATAATAGCCAAATGAGCTATGTTTGATGTAATAACTTATGTCATTCCTGGTTATAAATTTATATTATGACCTTTGTATCTGGATATTACATCTTAACTGTGGATGCTAGCTATTGATCCAGGGACTAGCATTGTAAAACACAGGAGGAACCTACCTTATTGGGTTAGGACCCCTTACAACATCCTTCCCGGGATTTGAAGACCGAACCCTCGGCACGCCAAGACCTCCTCCTCGGGACGCCATGACCTCCTTCACAGATCCGAAGACCCTAAATCCCGGAGTCCGAACCTCGTTTCCCGTCGAACCGATCCCCATCGAACCCTGTCGAACCCCGGACCCCCCGGAACCCAAGATCTGCCGAACCCAGATGTGTGACCCTTATTCGAGAACCCTATTTTATAAATTGTCAACTATATAAATTGATGCATATTAAATTGTCATACTCGCATGCATATTCTCTGTGGTTTGGGGGCCTTATGCCGATTCACCATATAATTAAATATGGGGCCCATATGCGGGCAAATCTAGTCTTATATTGGCCTCATTTAAATTTGTGTAGCGAACCGGTGCTATCTTTTGCCATGTTAAGACAATATTTAAATTGTGGGGTATCTAAACAACTTGAACCATATATTTAATTGTCGGGACCCCCGGTTCCGCTTAATATGGCCTAATTGCATCGCATCCTTGCCATGTCACACATCATACATGCATCATGCCCGATCTTTTGCCGTAGTATTAAATAGTGCATCCGGTGTTTATTCTAGTGTTTTGCTTCTTCGCGGATAAGGTCATTGAGTTGATGTGAGCTTCGCCCCGATCTTCGGATGAACCTTCGGCAATGTTTTCAGGCGAGCATCTCCCCCTTTCTACCTATCTTACTTTTATAGTATTTCTTCCCTCCTGTTGATCTATTGCTATCTGTGTTGCGATGCTCTAGTTTTGGTACCCGTGATATCCCTTGCAGCCTTATATTGCCTTGGACACCTCCTATTACCTGTTGTTTGGTAGATAGTTGGACCTGCGCGTCGTAGTCGCTTGCTCAAGTGCTGTTGCGTGTCGTCAAGTACCACAGTTGTTGGAGTATTGCCATTTGTTTATTGTTGGAGATGATCAAGACTTTAATTACTGTTTAATAACTAAAATTGAAGTAGGTAAATGCAGAGGCACAGGTGGGCAATAGATCTTATTTGGTTGTTAACCGTCCACTTGTGTCCCGTAGGACCCCGAGTACTTGATACCTGTTCCTTGAATATTCGCGCTATCCACATCCGGGAGGATTATGGGACCCCCCCTGAGCCAGAGCTTGATTCATTCTTATTTCTGGGGGCCACAAACTAGTTTGAGGTTTTATTTACCATCCTGTACTTATGCCATGCTTACTACTTTATTTACGATTGTGTGAGGAGCACCTGTACTGTTTAGGTAAGCGGAGTGTTTTCGCGGTATCGACAAGCCCAGTCACATTTTTGGGTTCCCAGTCGTTTACAGCCACTGACGCAAACCTTGAGTCCGTCTCGGAGTCAGCTAACTTCGTTGCGGGTGTACTCAATGGGGTGGCCCCCTGAAATATTTCTGAATCTTGTGATTGCTTTGTCGTGAAAGCCTCGTTGGTTTTGATTTGGTTTTTCCGAGGTTGATCGAGTGTGTGTTGCTATTTGTGCACCCATGCAGGGTAAAACTTTCTGAAAGCCGTGTCCGCGGTTATGGACGACTTGGAGCACAGTATCTCGATCATAGACAACTATAACTAAAGTAGTGCTATAAATTTGACTTTATAATGACTAGTAATCAGCTTCACTATAATGGAATGGCTAAATAAAATTGCCAACAATTGCTTGTTTGGGTTGTCGCTTGCTACAATTGTACCTGACTAGTAAGTATTGCAACTATAACGGAATGGCTAAATAAAAGTACCAACAACTGCTGGGTTTTGGGATATCTCATGCTTATTGTATCTGACTAGTAAGTGTTGCAACTACAACGGAATGGTTAACTAAAACGGCCCACTGCTTATTTTATCAGGATGATTATCTACACCTGACTAGTAATTGCTGCAACGCTAACTGAATAAATAAAACTGCCAACTGCGTGAGTTCCTCGGTTGACTTCCTTGTTTGGTCTCGAGGGGGAAATACCAGGATGGGTATGTTTGGTGGTCGCATCAGGTTGGTTCCGAATAGGTCTTTCTTATCCCTATCTGATAGCCGCTAGTTGTATCGAGTCTCTATAGGTTGTTTAGTGTCTGCTGCGCTGCCGCTCAGTCCACCATACCTATGTAGGCGAGGACCGCCGAATTCTAGTCTCGCCGTGTACTGACCTCAGTACTGACCGCTCTCTCTTTTTCCTTTGCCCTTTGACGGCACCCCTTTTGTTTAAGCAGGTTTTGAGATCGACGTCGTTAGCAGGGTTACCCTTCCGGCTTGGCCTAGGCAGGGTTATGGACGCCATTGGTTATTCTTCAGGGCTCTTAGCCCCATTTGCATCTTGTCCGTAGTCGGACGCTGTATCATCTTCAAGGTGATTTGGATCTTTGTTCTGTATATCTGTATTCTTGACTCATTGAGTCGCTGTTGTATATATATCTGTTCTGTGGGTCCCATCGAGGACTATTGTGTAATGTTATTACTTCGTTTTCCAACCGCACGAAAGTGCCTGGTGGGCACCTTTGAATCGTTTCTATGCGGGTTTGGCGGGAAGCGCTGAAACTTGCATAGGGTCGATTCTGAGGGTGTTACATCCTTATCCTTGGAATATATCAGAATATCATCAATAAAAACTATGACAAACTTATCCAGATATGGCATGAAGATTTTTTTCATCAAATTCATGAATATTGCTGGTGCATTGGTCAAACCGAATGGTACAACCAGGTATTCATGGTGTCCATATCTTGAGACAAATGTTGTCTTTGGAACATCTTCCAGTTTGATTTTTATTTGATGGTATCCAGATCTTAAGTCGATCTTTGAAAATACTCCGGCTCCTTTCACTTGATCAAACAAATCTTGAATCCTTGGTAAAGGATACTTATTCTTGATAGTAACGTTGTTCAGATTTCTATAATCACCACACATCCTTCTTACACCATCCCTCTATCCACATAGATTACTGGTGTTCCACATGGAGATACACTTTCCTGAATAAATCCTTTTCTGGCTAACTCATCAATTTTCTCTTTGAGTTCTTTTAACTCTTTGGCTCCCATCTTATATGGTGCTTGAGCTATTGGTGTTGTACCGGTAATTAGATCAATAGTGAACTCTATCTCCCGACCTGGTGGCATTCCCGGTAGCTCTGCTGGAAAAACATCTTGAAATTCATTTACTATAGGACTTCCAATTTGACCTCTTTCATCGAGTTCAACTTTAGATCCACCATGATATGACTGTGCTTATCTGCTTGGTAAACTATCCTTGCTCCACTTGGAGTTTTGATTGAGATAGTTTTCTGCTCACAATTTATCTAAGCTCCATGCTCCATCATTCAGTCCTTTCCTAGCACTACTGCAATTCCCTTCAAAGGAATCACATAAAGGTCTGCAAAGTATGTACAACCATAGATCAAGATAACTTGATCTTGTTTGATGTGGCGTACAATCACATTTCCCCCTACCGTAACTACGGTCATAGGGTTTTCTAACGTTGCCCTTATAATCCCGAATTTATCATAGAATTCTTTAGAAAAGAATGAAGTAGTTGCACCAGTATCAAATAGAACTTTGCCGGGATTGGTAAGGATATTGAGCGTACCTATCATTGCATGCTCCGAATTATCCACCTCCTTGAGGTTTGCGCAATTCAGTTTCCCGGTAGGTCTGTTCCTCTTGCCATTGTTGTTCTTGCCATTATTTCCTCCTTTATTGGGCTATCCATTTCCTCCACTAGTTTGTCCTCCTCCCTTGGTAGGCCAACCTCCTGGTGGTTTGCTCGGACAATCGGGCTTGATATGCCCCTTCTGACCACAACCGTAACAGATCACTACATGCTTCTTGCATTCCCTATGGAAATGCCCTGGAATTCCACAGTTGTTACAAATAACATTCCTTCTAGGATTGGATTGATTTCCACCACCGCCCTTGTTATTGTTATTGTTATTGTTACCATAGTTCTTGTTCCGAGGTTTGAACTCCAGATTGGGTTTAGGTTTACTTGCCTGAATTCTCTTGGTTTCCTTCTTGGCTCTCTTCCTCCTATCCTCTTGGACAATCTTATAATCATCTTCGAAAGTAATGGATGGATCCAGCAACTGCTGATAAGTTTGCTTATTAGGTAACCTTAGCTGCATTTTCACAAATGGGTTTAACCCATGCAGGAAACGTTTCTTCCGCTTCCCTTCCGTGTTAACATCCTCCTCAGCATAGCGAGATAGTTGACTAAACTCCCGGATATACTTCATAACACTAGTATATCCCTGCTGAATCTCCTCAAATTCTCTCCGCTTCAACTCCATAACACTCTCCGGAACATGATTGTAGAGGGAGTGTCCCAACCTTTACACAATATAAGGTGGAGTCCCCTGTGTTTACAATGCTAGTCCCTGGATCAATAGCTAGCATCCACAGTTAAGATGTAATATCAAGAAACAAAGGTCATAATACAACTTTATAACCAGGAATAACATAATTTTATTACATCTTACATAGCTCATTTGGCTATTACAATACATTGCAGCAGAATATCTATAAGCATGGGGTCCTTCATCTTCAAAGTGCCACAGGCAGACATGTTGGTTGTAGACTTTGTAATCCTAATCAACACACTTCACTAAATCAATCAAACCTGCAACATAACAAGTTACAGCCACAAGGGTCAATACATTTGAATTGTATTGGCAAGTGATACTATGGTAATATAGTGGAGTCTATCATCTATATGCATTTGGCTAAGTGGAGTTGAGGCTTGCATTGCTCAAAATAGATTTTCCTTATCATTTTGAAAATACTAAGTTTTTGTTTTGACAAAATCTTTTCCAAGGCATCTCTCAATCAAAGATTGAAGATTTCAATAACCCTTGTTCAAACCACAAGTTTTTAACTTAGAAATTTGAATGATGAGATTCTTGATTGCTTCCATGTCTTGATGCTCAAATTGTCCTTTACCAGGGACATGGCTAAGTAATTAGATTTTACACTCTGCAGAGGTGGTTCACTTTCCCCACAAGACTTGGTTTCCCAAGACAAGATCTTTCAGAAGCCTTCCCTCAGACCAAAGTGGACGCGTTCCAACCTATCAAAAACTACCACCCTCTGTCCATATGGCTAAGTTCTTGCAACCTATATGATCATGGCAGAGCCCATATTGCCAAGTGGTTGCACTTGAAGCTTCTCAACATTTGACATCTCAAATCTCTTTGTTCCTGGGTGGCAATCCACAAGTGAGATACACAAGGTTCACCAGTCCCCTGGCCTTGTGTAACCACTCAACCAAAAACCACCAAGCAAGTCCCATTCCACCCAGGTGATTCATTAACTTAGTTGTTTTATTAAACAAAACACAAGTCCTCAGACTTAGAAATTTTTCCATAGTGTGAATATATATTCCACCCATGTTTTCTATTAGCTAGGCTAAGCTTGATAGTAATAGGAATCTTAACTTAGGAAGATTTCCACTAAGGTTTCATCTACTAGGTTTTCTTATAGCAAGGTTTATACTTAGCAAAATCCATGCAAGTTTTACTTAGAGAAAAATCACTAATGCATAGTGAAAGTAATGGGACAAAAGTATGAAGCATCACTTGCCTTTTTGGTAGGGTATGGGTTCACTCCTTGTCCTTGCAACAATCACACTCTTCAAGTCACTACAATTCAATCAAGCAAGGCACAAACTCAATCTACCAATCAAGCAAAACATCACATAAAATAACAAAGTCAAAGTAATGCATGCAAGCATGCCAAGCTTTGTTTTGTTTGAAAAAGTGGTTCCTAATGGGCCACAAACATTTGGGTACACCTAATGGTCATTTTGTAAAGTGGCAAAGTCATTTTCAAAAGGTTTCACTTCAAAAACCATTTTCAAAACAAAGTATCATTTTATGTGGTGTAGAAATATTTTACTAAGGCATTAATCTATAGGGTTCACCAAATACATTTTCAAACCATAAAACTTGGTTTTTGGGGTCAGAGAGTTTAAAACAAAACATTTCCCAAAAGTTTTCCTTCAAAATCATTTTTAATAAATAAACCACATTTCTATTTGACTAGAAATGGTTTTAAATCAAAGAATCATTATTTTGTTTCACCAAATTCATTTTTGAATCCACAAAGTGTTTCCTATGGTCAGTAGGTTCAAAACAATCCATTTGCAAAAGATTTTATCCCCAAATTCATTTTTAAACAATTTTTACATCCTTAACAAGCATACAAATGTTTCTGCAAAAACAACCATTTTCCCAGAAGCTTTTTGCTAAGCAAAAGGCATGGTTGGCTAGGGCTTGTTTCACTGATTCCAATGATATCAAGTTTGTAAAATTTGGACGTGTGGATCAAAAGTTACAAAGGTTTGAAAATCACAAACAAATCTGTTTTCAAATTTCTGTTTTAAACTAGAGCTGGCCACACGTCGCTCTCTAATTGGACGGTACCGGTTCGGCCGGATCGCATAGTTGCGGCCATTGGATCTAATCAGATCGTGCGGCATAGGACGTGTACCTCTTCGTGGTTAAGTGATCTAATCTTGCTCGCCCGATCTAGATCCTACGACGCTGGCTTGCTTGACCAAATGCGGGCGGCGCCGATGGTGGCTAGCGGCGGCGCACGGCCAGGCGGTGGCGCTACGGTGATTACAAGAAGCGAGGGAGGATGGGAAAGTGCTCACCAGATTCGCAGGGCTGTGGTGATGTTCAAGGTACTGTTGGCTTGACAAGGGGCGCTCAGGGGCAGTCGTAATTCCTCGCCGGAGTTAGGTCTGGCGACGGTTGCACGCGGTCGAGGTCGTGGACGATGCTACGGCCACAAGAAGACAAACAGAGGACATGGTTAACTGCGCATGGTCGAGGCGAGTGAGGAAGCGTGAATGAAACGGCGTGGGGCGTTCTGGTTTACCTGGGGAACTCGCCGGAGTAGAAGACAGACGCGGCGGCGCACAGTGGAAACGGTTGGCGTCGTTCTGAGGCGCCCGCGGTCGAACGAGAGGCACGGACAGATGCGCCAAGAGGTGGGGAATGTGTGTGCGTGGTCGATGAGGCAAGGGGCGGCAGAGGTTAGCCGGAATTGTCCGGAGACGGTGGTCGGAGCAGAGGGTGTGCAAGCTCGATTCAGGCAGCCTGGGGGCGCATTTGGGGGAGGGGACAGAGGGGAAACGGAGGAGAGTCGTTGGCGTTTAAAGGGGCATGGTCACTGCGAGTAATGGTGGCCGCGTTATGACGAATTCAAGCCGCAAAATCAAAGCAGAAACGGGGATGAACTGGTCGCTGCGGTGAGGACGATGAACAGGAGGGTGGGGCATACTTGTCAGCGAGAAAGGAAGTGAGGGGGAAGGGTCCACTTGTCAGCGTCCTCACGGGTTGCTTCTGCGGTGAAGAAAAACGGTTCGGGGGCGAGGGAACTGGTGGGCTTGCTGGGCTGTTGGGCTGGCTGGCTGGGCTGGCTGTTGTTTCATATTTTTTTCTTCCTGGATGTTTTTCCTTTTTCTATATCAATTTCTGTTTTGAAATTCAAACAAACATTCATACATTCAAACAATTCAAACCTTCAACATTCTTTGCATTTGAATTTGGTTCTGTTTAACAACATAAACCAAATCCCAAAATAAAATTATATTTTTATTTTTAGAGTCCATTTATAATTAAATAAAATGGACACTAGTTAATAAATTAAATGGGTTTTAATTTATTTAAAAACTCCATTTGAAATCCAAATATTTTCAAAACCAAAACAGTAGGTTTTATTTGAAAATAGAGAATACTTGGAGACTTGTTTAAAGTAAAATCACCTTTTATTTTAGGGTTCATTAATAATTAAATAAAATAGGCCTTGGTTATTAAATCAAATAGGTTTTGTTTTATTAAAAACTTTATTTTGAAATCTAAAATAAAACCAAAACACTTCAGTAGGTTTTATTTGATAATATAAAATACTTGGAAACTTATTTAAAATAATTTAATAAGTTTTTGATGTTTTAATTAAAATGGTAAAACCTTTTATTTAAATAAAATTGGATATTAAATCCTTATTATTTTATTTAAATAAACCTTTACTACTTTTAATCAAAACAAAACATTTTATTTCAAAAGCTTGGCCAAGTTTTAATTTGGCTCTATAAAATAATCTTTATTTATAAATCCACCTTTTCTTTTGAAAACAAAATCTTTTATTGAAAGATCCAAAGTAGTAATTTTAAATATTTTGAAGTTTATTGTTTATTAAACTTTTTAAATCCCTTTAGGATTTTATTTGATCCAGATGGGTTTTGAAAGTTTCCAAATGGATTCAAAAAGTTTCTTCTCACCCTGAAAAATCAACAAAGTTTTATTTTATTCATTTATTTTTCACATTACAAGATTTGGAAAATCTTGGGATGTGACAATGATATTCACGGAATCTATGCTTAAACTCCTCCCAGGTGAACTCCCTTCCTGGTTGTTGCATGGCCAACTGATTCTCCCACCATGATGTTGCAGGTCCAGTCAGAAGATGAGTTGCATACCTCAATTTCTCCTCGTCATTGCAACCTACAGTCTTCAGCTTTTTTTCTGTATCTGCTAGCCAATCTTCTGCATCCATTGGTTCAGGAGATGATGCAAAAGGTAACGGCCTTGCATTCTGGAAGTCAGAAAGACTTACTCCTCCACCTTCAGGTGCCCTCTAATTTTCTCGTTCCAGCAACTCCTCCATGAACTTGTTCTGGGTCTCTTGCATCATTTGCATACACTGCATAAAATTCTTCTCCATTAACGGCCTCATTGGTGGTGGTGGTGGCAATGCTCCTTGATTTTCTGCATCTGCATCGGCCTTCTCCTTGGCCTCTTGTTCCATCCGCTGCTGCTCAGTTTCGATTTCTACACCCGTATCCATGACCCTCTAGTCCTGCAACATAAAGCGAATACTCATAATTACATCATGCACATGTGTTCTAAGCTCGACTTTACGCACAGAACTAGTCACACAATGAAGATCCAAATAAAATCCAAATATGAATTTCACATATCATACATAATATCATAATAATACAAAGTCATTACAACATATACCATATAGGAATAATCACAACACTACCTTATTTATCTAACTATCTTATTTCTTGGAGTACAATACACGGTACTTGATATCGCTAACTAGTTGCCTACTTCTAGTAGTAACTACGCTCATCATACATGCCTGATGTCCAACCGTGATGATGTGTCGTTCGTCGCACAGTTTGTGAAACAAATGGCCTTCCAGAAGGAACATAGTCAGTATCTGAAGTGTCAGGACTTGAGTCATTACTCAACCTGAGCGCATTGACTCCCTCCAGCTCAGCTGAAAAGTCTTTAGGAACATATTCAACATTATCTCCCGCTTGCATCTCCTGAGCTTCATTCCTTGAGTTGTCAACAGGATACGCAGATCCTGCTGCTTCCCAGGTGCTCCTTTGGGCAAGATAGTTAAACACTGGATAATGTATATTCCCTGGGTTTTGAGAAGATGTTGATGATTCAAACACTCTCTCCTCAGGATCTTCTTCTTCATCCTGAGTGTCTATCGACATGGCATTTCTACTACTGTTACTAGGGTTAATTCTTGCACCCATCTAGCTAGATTGTCCAACATTTCTGTCAGAACCATCTATGGACATCTGGTGTTCGTAAGATCCTTCATATGATGCCCTTCTCCAACCATCGGCATTCTCAATAGGAAGTTCTGAATCAGAACCATCCTCTGAACCCTGTGGTACTTCATACCTCGTATCCATAGTACTGCTTGCTTCCTTTTCCAAATGGATTGCTAACTGCTTCCTCCTTTTCGAATCAGTTAGATCCTCGAACATGTCATTTTTATCTTTGACAATCACTTGATGTATGTTATACAAAGACACAACGAGTGTTCGGTATCTATCCAAAAACTTGGAAGCTAACTTAGGATGCTTCTTAACCAAAGTAAGATGATCCGGTATAGGCTCCGAGTCTATAGAATCATGAGGTATCATAGAAAATGTGCTACCTTCTAACTCATTGGCTTTATACTCCCGGATATTGGCTATCGCCTCCACAATAGCAACATGATATGCTGCTAAGTGACTCCTACCTTCACCTATAGGTAGATCGTGATATAACCAAAGCTCCTCTAGAAGTTGAATACTCACACGATACTTGGATAACATTCGGCCATCATAGTAGGTTATAGTGTTCACTGGAATTCTAGTTGGACAACTAAAAATCTTTAAAAGTTGACGAAGTTGGTCTGTAAATGATCCTTGATAATCATCAAGAGTCTCCTCTTTACTTACCAAAGTCTGTTTTGGAAACTTTGGTACCATAGCTCTGTATATAAGAAAAATAATTTTGATCAGTAACCAATAAGATATTGCATCATAACAAAGTATTATCGCACTAAAACATATAATGGACTAATATCATTTGAATACCCATTATATTACTTTTAGAAAATTCTTTATCGTTGCTACACTATCCTACAGGTAATACCCTTTACTAGGTTTCAAATCTAAGGTCAAAGCAATTTCTCTGATACCAATTGCGGTGACCCAGCATACCACTGCATGTGTAGTACACTATAGTCGTTGAGATGACACCCACAAAACACCGTTCCGTAAATATCACATCCCTCAGAGTGGTACAACAGAAACATTGCGTGTCCATATTACAAACATTCACACATTATTATTATTACAATATCAGAAATTCAAGAATTCAAAAGGTTTCAACTTACAAACCAAAATATAAAGTGTTTCAACGGAATTTAAAAGTAGCAACTCCGACTAGGAGTTGAGCTCAGCAGCTTATTCTATAGAGTTCATGCTGCTCGGCTCCATTGGTTACTACTAACTAGGATACTTAGTTGGACTCGTTATCGTCAACACCATAGAGGATTTCGTAATCCACTCCTTCAACACCTCCTGACAGGTCAGGCTCCTCGTAGAACACATCTTCTCGACATTCAGCTGCATACATTGGCATGTCTTCCGGGTCCTTAGAGTCTAAGCAAGGGATCAAAGGAAAGGATGAGTAACAGCGTTACCCAACAAGTTCATTATATGCAAGGTGGAAAGTTTGATGCTCTAACTACCACCTCGGACTATGAGTCCTTGGTACTATGCAGTTTTTGTAAATCTTTCTTCAAAGATTGGTTTTATTATGAAAATCTATGACCATCAGCCTTCACAGTTTGACCAGAACTTTCATGGAGTTCCTTTCCTTCCGCGTTCGTAGCTACTTCCCGGAACAGGGAGTAACAAGTTACAATTCTTACACCCTGCAGAGGTGCGTTACTTTACCCATGAGAGATCAACTCCTTGTTGCACAACCGAGCGTACTTTCCAGTCCACAATTCCATGATGTGGGGCCTAGTAGCTGGTCCAAGCCAATCACTGCCCCCTTCGTGACCTCGCATGCCTCCTTGGTGTACACCATGCCCACATATTGGATTACGGCAATGGTTTGTACAAACCGTTAGATGCCAGAACTATCGTGGGACGTTGAGGGTTCCCACCCATATGCTGCATATCCTCTACGAATTACCAACACAGTACGAGGATAACAGCCACGACCTACACATCCGGCTTCATGTGAGGGGAAGAAGATACAGCTGACTTCTGTGTCCCATTCCAAATCTCATGGCTAACGCGTAATATACGGCGCTAGAATCACTGATGTCAAGGGTTATTAATTCCCTAATTGATCATCATTGTGGCAAATAGAACTATAAGTTCTATTGCTCCATTATATCATCACTTAGGATGATATCTATGATTTCTTTATTTGTGAAAATAATATTTTCTTTCTTTGGAGTATATATGATAACACACAATTTGCAAATACTTTGATAAAGACTCTTCAAAGGATATGAGCAAGTGATGAACTTGCCTTGTGATGGCAAGGTAGTGAAGTCTGATGCTTGCACTGGACCTTGAGCTTCTCTGTCTATAAAAACATCATTATTGTCCGGTAAGGACAATATTTAAAGAGGCAAAATGATTATGCAAAGTAATCTAATGCATTATTAAATTTTATATGTATTCTTCCCCATTATTTAAATTATAGAAAATCCTTTTTAATTAATTAAGGATTTATAAATAATAATTCCATTAATATTTATTGAATATTATACTCTTTTTATTTTATTTCCTTTTATTTGGATTTTATTGATTTAATAATTTCTTTAAGAATTATTATTTGAATACCAAAAATGTTATGAAATATTTGTTTAGTATTTTTCTAAAATACTACAATATTAATATATAATGAATGTGATTCTTATTTATTTTTATCATCTTTCAATAATTTTGTAAAATTCCATAAGGAATAATTAAATTACAAAATTCTTAATAAAATTTATATGTTTAAAAATTTATTTCTTAATTTAATTGGAAAATTTAGATTATTGTGAATCCAAAAATATTTTATTTATAATTTATGTACTTTTATCTTAATTTCTAGAATTTATTTAATTCCAGGGGCATTTTGGTCTTTTCCAATTACTAAAACAGGCTCTAGATCGTGCCCTAGCATTTTGGTCTTTTCCATTGCACGGACACTGTTCCACCATGCCCTGGCATCTCCGGCTAGATAGTGGGTGGCGAACAGAACTTTCTCGTTAGCTTCCACTCCGGCGACTTCCAGGTTATTTTCCATGGTTTGCAGCCAATCGTCGGCATCTAGGGGCTCTTCTGACTTAGTGAAAACAGGCGGGTTGGTATTCTGGAAATTCTTAAGCTTAGATCCATGGTTGTCCTGATTTCCTTGGCCTTGGTTGACGTTCGGCTCTTTCGACTTCGCGGTCAGAAACCAACATTTGCAGGATCTGCAACATCGGGTCCGGGGATGAACCACTTCCTCCACGTGGCATCTGAAGATTGAGATAGATCATGAGAAAAGAGGGAAATTTCTTCGATTCTGGGACTTTGAAAAGTTTTTAAAGTTTGACTCAGATTTTCTAGCAACTTGCTTTTCATTCATTCATTCACACGATATAACACACACCACAACAGAGGTAAACAAATTGTTTTAGGAACCATTCTGGAAACTACGATACAGTGGGACCGAATACTACTCACTACGCTAGTGCTCAAGTGCTACTACTCCTCGGAGTCAGTGTAGTCGTCATCCTCATCATCATCGTCGTCATTGATGAGGCGAAATCATCCTCATCGGTGAAGAAATCCATAGCCTGATCCTCCAGAAAATCATCATCATCGCTGAGATAGGAGTAAGGGTCTCCACGAAGATCCTCTCCGGCATTCTCCCTTTCCTCCAACTGCATGTCTCTCTCGTGGATGGTCTCCTCCAAATCCGAGATACGGTGGCGAAGACGGGCAATGATGCGCTCCTTCTTGTCGAGCTGACGGCGGCGAGACTTGCGATCCTTTGCTAGCATGGCGATGGTCTGATCCTTCGTTTTGATGATGGCGGACTTGTGGTTGGAGTAGTCACGGCAATTGTCCAATTCCTGCTGACGATCATACATCATGAAGCTAAGGTGGTCCAATTGATTCTTCAGCTCGGGGTGGTATGGGGCTTCCAGTGGTTGTCCATTAGCATCACGCCTTGGGCAAAACTCAAAGCGGGTTCCCTTGATCTGGTTGATGCTCTGCCCCCACACAGACGGGCAAGAGCTTCCTGCATGGCCCTGGCAAGTCCATCGAGCCAGTTGTTCTCTCTTAAGGTAAACTGAATTCCCTTAGCAGTGGGAGGTTCAATCTTTCCTCTGAGACTTGCAACAATTAGCCACTGCAGATCTTCTCCTCCTTGATCATTGAGCTGAGCTCCGAAGAACTCGGGGTGCGGACACTCCAGAAGTTCCGAAAGCTGGTCCAAATCCCTCTCAAAGATAAGGTCTCCTCCATTCCCCAACTGATAAAACTTGATGTACTTCACGTCCATCTATTAAGAATATAGGATGAGTAAGTTAGTAGAGTGATCAAGTGTATCAAATTTTATGTATTTTGCAAGAGTTTTTGAGGAACATGAATTTTCATGAAAGAATAAAGGTGATAAGAATGGGAATAAGTTTTTGTAAATATTTGCTTCCTTTGGTTTTGAAACTAAGTTTTTGATTCAAACGTCCAGTCTAACTAGGGTCTCCTATGGTCAGGATGGCTCTGATACCAACTTGTCAACACCCGGATTTTTAATCCCAGATGCCTGTTATGCCATACATCGCAATCCCAGGATTACCATTTTTGCGAGACATAACAGATTTGGATACCACAGTACATCATCCATTACAAACCATACATAAGGTCTTACACAAATAAGGATCTCATGATCCAGTTCTTAATACAACTCAAGCAGCAGAAATACGTAATAATAACGGTAGCGTAGGCGAAGCTCCATCTTCGGGATCACAGGCAATGCTGACGATGGGATATGATCCTAGTTGTCGTAACCTTCCTGGGGTCCATCATCCTAGTACTCCTCTTCATAGTCTGGCCACGGGAATAGCCAGGGACAAAGCCATGAGTACTCTTTAAGTACTCGCAAACTAATACTAATAAGTGAAGGGGGTTTTTGTAATAGGACACTAAGCTCTAGGGTTGTTTTGCAAAAATCCAGATTTACCTCTACTAAGTTCAGAAGCAAAGAAAGCTAGTTGAAATTTTATAACACCTAAGTGGGAACTTGTATCTCATGCCACAACTCTGTTGTGGTCAAGTCAAAGTCTCAAGTCATTTCACAATTCATTTTGAAAACATCTGACGGGGGAACAGTATGGCCACTCCAACCGTCCATAACCGCGGACCCGGCTATTCGAATAGTTTTACACTCTGCAAAGATTGTACACTTTCACCACAACATTCGATACATCCGTCGGGAACAAATCCTGAATTCACCATACTCAGTATGCGGATAATCAATCCTAACCTTTCAATTACACGCCCTAGTATAGGCACCTCTCCTGTGAGTTTGGCCTCCCAACCATGACCAACTGTCATCTTGGGTACTGCACAGGTGGACAATCTTCACAAGGTAGCCTCAGCTCAGACCTTGGCCATGAGGGAACCAATACTAAGGAATATAAGTTTCCAGTCAAGCCCTACCCAATCTTCGGGTATTGTGGTTGTACTGTAAAATTGGAATGGTATCGCATCTAGACAACCATCAGTTTTATAAAGGGGGCTAAGGCTCATGCCTCAACATTTTAATCACCAAAATCATCTGGTGTTCAGAAACACATGTCAAAACATCTCAGTAGAATGATCCATCATTCTAAGGTCTTCATAACCATTTTCCACCAAGTATTCCCATCTAAAGTTGATCAAGTTTTATGCTTAGCGCTAGCATCTACAAGTGGAGGTGAGTACTAATGAGGGGTGGTAAACTAGTGGAGTTTAACTCAGTTAATCTCATGCCTTAGGATGGCATCAAGATTATCTAGCTTAGGCTAAATTTTATGCTCTTTATGCAACCTTCAGTTATCTTTCTAGTATCTACAAGTTACTTAAGTCAACTCTAAGCAAAAAGCTTTGATAAAGACCGAAAGTAAAAAGCTTGCAAATAAAATTAGGATGGGGTTATCAAGTGGGTATAATCACATATGCTTAAGGCATATGGTTGGCATGGTAACAAGCAAGTATTAGCTTTCACATTCAACTAGTAGTATTAGGCTTGCAAGTATGGGCTTGCTAAAGTAGAGTATCTTGCAAGTGTTAGCTTGCCTTGTGCAGAACAGTGGTTGAAGTTCTCCTCGGCTTCTTCTTCGTAGTATCCTTCTTCCTCCTCGTATCCTTGGTCGGTACTAGCGTCTATAAATAAATACGAGGTACACAATCGCCAAACAATACTTAACTACTTTCAATCATCACACAAAGGGGTTCTATAGATGATCTAGCATCATCACTAACATTACAAGCACTTGACTTAATGATTTTATTTTTAGAAAAGTAATTTCTACTCATTGAAAAACTACTTAAGATTTAATATTCTCCAAACCAAACATGGGATCATGTTGACACATGTCATCACCACATATTTCAGTCCATGGGAATGTGAGTTAAAGTGGTGTCACAATTTAATAAGGTTTAACCTTTTTATTTTAATTAAATAAAGTGACTAGAAATGCCTAAGTGGCATTCTTTTATTACTTGAACATTATTTCTGTAAGTAAACCCACATATTTTTATATATTCTGAGAGGTATGATCAAATGTGATTTTTGAGAGTTGGAATCAACTCAAAATCTATTATGGTTTAAATTTGAAAAATGTTTGAATGCAGGAAAGCATCTTCCTTGTTAGTTTTACCTAGGGTGATCTACAAATCCAAATGATTTGAATCCAACGGGCTTGGATTCAGCACTTCCAGGCTTTTCTAACAAAATTGGTTTCATTCAATTTGGTTCACTGAATCAAGCTGGGTTGATTTTTGAAACTAGGTACAGAACTGTGTTTGAATGAAAATGGAAAAATCCAAATTCAAACGAGTGGGCTGCGCGGGAAGAGAAAATGGGCCGTCCTGCTACGCACAGCGCTTACGCGGGCTGGTTAAGTTGCTGTCCCCACACGTCAGTGAGATGGGGGTGCGAAGCGGTATGGGGCAACGTGGTGTGTTGAGGATCTAGTTCTAATCCAACGGCTCTGGTTCATCGTCCACGTCGGGCAGCACCGGCGAGACAGAACCCTAATGCGGCAGGCGGGGGTTGTGGGAGGCTCATCGGGGCTCAGGCGAGGGTCGGCGAGGCGGGCGAACGACGAAGTCGACGACGGCGAACCTCCTAGTACCGGCAGCTTCTCCTAGGGTGGATGAAATCGACGGCACCCTTCTTCTCCAGAGGCGGCCTGCTCCGGCGCAATTCCGGCGATGCGCTGCTCGCCTTGCTCCGGGAACGGAGTGGAACGATCAGTGAGGAGAGGGGAGTGAGATGGTGTGAAGAGTTTGAGCGGGGGAGGCCTCTATTTATAGTCTCGATGACGAGACTGAACGGAATGGGCAGGCGACGGTGGCGACATGGCTACGGGCTGCTAGAGGCATGGCCGAGGGTGGCGATCGATCGCTGGTCTCCTGGCGATGCTCTATGGCTTTAATGCGCGTGAAGGGGCGGTGGCAAACGGTCTGGAACGCTCGACGTTCTGCACGGAAGAGGCGGCGTCTTCGACGGCGAGAAGTGGCTACGGGGTTGTTATCGCCATATTTTGGCCAAAGGAGGAGATGGGCCGTAAGCAAGATGGGCTTGGAAGATACATATATGCAACGTGTTGTTGAATCGGCCTTGTGCGTGGAATTGGGCTAAATTGCCCGTGTATCTTATGTTGTAGTAGGTTACGTTTCGGTTTAAGTAAAGAGATAGGATTGCTAGGTTTATTCCAAAGATAGGAAGTCTCCGGACTATAAATATGTACCTAAGGTTATTGAGAAAAGGAGGACGATCACGTTCACAACAAACACAATCTCGGCGCATCGCCACCCCTTGTTTCTAGGGTTTCTTTCGGGTAAGTGTCATGTTGCCTAGATCGCATCTTGCGATCTAGGCAGTATCTACTTATGCGTTATTTGGTGTTACTCGTGCTGAAGCCTTGTTGATGGTGAGTAATACTTTTATCATAGATTTGCTTAGGCTAGCATCGGTACTTTTTACTATGATTGCTTAGCTATGCTGCCTTTGCTTATCTCGCTGCCTTTGCACCTATTCGGGGTGTAAGGGTAGCATCTTGCTTGATCTTTATTCCGTCGATTTGATCCGTTATAGTTTTGCCTTGCTTTCCAAGGTTTAGTTTGATATCCACATAGTCAGGCCTTGCAAACGGGTTGAACGATCCAGTAATACGAAAAGATATGGTTTGCTAATTCGAGAGGAGTTGTTCCGGGAATTGACTATACGTCGGTTGTTAGGCCTTCTCTAGGGTTAGTTTTCTATCATCTTTTGTATTTACCAGGCTCAATTACGTGTAGGATGTTCCAATCACGTGGTGAAAACATTAAACTGTCGTAGATCGATTTAACTTGTATTGATGAAGCAAAACCCCATGTTATCATAGATCTAATGCAGAACCATGGGATAATCGGCTCCAAGAGCCGATTCACAGGGAAACCTGAAAGCCGGTCACGGCTTGAATTTTACGTATGTTTGTTTGCCATGCAGGAAACCAATTGAAGCAATCTTTCACCTTCCTGATCAGGTATAGGTCAGGTGGCACGCCCTCGAACCAGCCAGGACGTGTGCCGGAGTTTTGCGGGCCGTTGCCCGAGGGACCAGGGCCCACTAGCAGTCCTGGGAGCCTCCCGGCTCTCCGTGTTGCCCGTCTCTGCTCGCCGGTGGGTTTTGGCAGGCAACACATTCTGGCACGCCCGGTGGGACCTTCAGCAACGTCTGCATCAACATCCGACGCTGCGATGGAGAACAGACCGGTCACGTACGACGATCTGCCTGAGGAGCACAAGGCGAAGTATGATGATATCAAAGCTCTCTTCGAAGCCGATCTCATCGGCTCTTTTGAGAGGACCCGTAAGCATGGCATCAGATGGAAAGGGTTCTCACCCGAAGGTGCTCTTGACGAGGTGGATCTGTCTGTTCCTTCAGAAGAGCGCACCAGAGCTCTGCGACAGGAAGTCAATTACATGGTAGCTCATTCTCTTCACCGTCATTCTGAGAGCCTAGTGAACGCTTTCGAGCGCGTCGCGGTTCGCGTAGTTCAGGAGATCATGAAACATCAGTACTCTCCGTCGGGGCCTACTCTAGGGACTCACCAGGGAGAAAGACCGCTCCAGACTAGGCCGCAGTTACCATTCACGCTTGCAGCTCCGGAGCCACCAGGGGCACCGGCATACGTCGTCTACAAGGTTGGAGGTGACCCTGGCGATTACCAATTCCTGTTTGAACCACCTAAAGAGATCCCACATGGATATGTGTGCACCTACGTGCCGGACTACAATAACCTGACGCGCACGAACCAGGTGGCAACTGCAGGGATTTCTGGAACAGGAGTTTCTGGAGCAGGGGCTTCGGGAGCAGGTATTTCCGGAGCAGGGATGTCTGGGATGGACGCTGATAAACAGGCATGGCTAGACAAGTACGCCACCGGAGCGAGTTCTGAGAATTTAGCCCCTGCAGCTCAAACGGTGGAGCAAATTCGTACCATCTTGAGAGACCAGTTCGGCTTCGTGCCGAAGAGAAGGACAATCGGCTATTCTAAGCCGTACCCCAACGAGTTTGATCTGATTCCGCTGGCGCCCAAGTATCGGCTCCCCGAGTTCTCAAGGTTTAGCGGATCAGAAGGGTCGAGCTCGATCGAGCATGTGAGCCGATACCTGGCACAGTTAGGCATGATTTCAGCATCGGATCAGTTACGCGTAAGGTTCTTTGCGCAATCTCTGACAGGACCAGCTTTTGGGTGGTACACCTCGTTGCCACCGGATTCTATCCAGACCTGGAAGCAACTGGAAGAGCAGTTCCACATCCAGTATCATTCAGAAGCTACCGAGGCTGGCATTGCAGATCTGGCGCAGGTGCGGCAAAAGCGGGGAGAAACGGTAGCTGAGTACATTCAACGTTTCAGGACTATCAAGAACCGATGTTATTCGGCTCGTTTAACTGAGAAAGAAGCAGTCGAGCTGGCAGCGTTGGGTCTCTCGGCACCTATCAAAGATCTGGCTTTCCAAGTAGAGTACAATTCATTGGCGCACATGGCCCAGAAGCTGACAATGTATGAACAGCGCCACCCTGAGTTGTACCAAGACAAGTTCAAACGTCCGATAGGCCTGATCGATACAGAAGAAGAGGATCCTATGCAAGACCAGGAGGTGGCCGTGGCTGAATGGGCTCGGGGGGCAGATCCTGTGTCCTGCAAATGGGTAAAACAGCAAGGGCCTGCAAAAGGGTTCGACTTCGACGTGAGCAAAGCTGAGCAGATATTCGATTTTCTGCTGAAAGAAAAGCAGCTGAAGTTACCCGAAGGCCACAAAATCCCTACGGCTCAAGAGATGAACGGGAGACCTTACTGCAAGTGGCATCACTCGTTCACCCACACCACCAATGACTGCAAAGAGCTACGTCGCCAGATCCAAACGGCGATAGAACAGGGCCGTCTGATCCTTGGGCAATTCGCCATGAAAGTAGACACAAACCCATTTCCCGGCGTCAACATGGTAGAACACAGCCACTCCACGAGGCGTCAGTTGGATTTCTCGTTCGATGTTAATATGGCAGGACCTGTGTACCACCGTGGCACATATAAGGAGGAAGACGGTCGCTCTCGGGGCAGAGAAAGAGAGGAGGCCGGTCCACGTGACCGGCCCCGTTATGATGACAGGCGGTATTTGACCGAGGAGCAAGTGAGAAGCGTGCGATATCAGAAGCCACACTCCACACATCTCCTTAACAAGTATGAGCATCAGTATGACCGACGTCGCCGGCACGATAGAGATGATGAAGGATATGAGCACCTCGCTAGTAAAAAGCCAAAGGAAAAAGAAGGCGTGGACAAACATTGGGATTGTCCTTTCTTCAAGTATTTCTCAGACGCGGGAATGAGCCGATTGCCTACAATCGACAACTGCCCAGAATGTGGACAGCAGAAGGATGACACAGGTCCAGTCTCAGTGTTCAAGCGCCTAGGGCCTCTCCCTCCTCGAGCGAAAGACTTCGAGGAGCCAATGGGTGGAAAAGAAGAAGACAGATATCACCGGCCAAGGTGGTGCCCCGATGGACTCAGGCACACCCAAAAGCATCGAGTTCAGCGGCTGCGTAACTTGGAGGAAGCCGAAGCGCAGTACCTCCGCGCTTTAAGGAAGGCACGACCCGATCTGGTCGTGAAAGTGCGGCAGACCTTGGAAACGGAGGCTCGCCCAAAAAGAAAAGAATGGCGCCCCAAACCAGTAAAAGCCGATGCGAAGACATCGGCTGGCACAAACATGGTGTTCACACTTCCGTCAGAGTTCTGCGCTCCAAGAGCCAAAGAACTACCAGTGGCACAGTTTGACTGCGGCCCACGACCGGTTATCTTTGAAAAGCCACAAGAGAAGGGCTACAAACATCTGAAAGCTCTGTACCTGCGAGGTTATATCAATGGGCAGCCTGTCCGCAAGATGTTGGTTGACACCGGAGCGGCAGTCAATATAATGCCATACTCCATGCTACGGCGTTTGGGACGCTCCACTGCAGATCTGATCAAAACCAACGTAACGTTAAGCGACTTCAATGGCCAAACTTCAGAGACGCAAGGCGTTCTGAATGTGGACTTGACCGTGGGCAGAAAAACCATCCCTATGTCATTCTTCATCGTTGACAGCAAAAGCACCTACGCTGTCTTGCTGGGGAGGGATTGGATTCACGCCAACTGCTGCATTCCATCCACGATGCACCAGTGCCTGATACAGTGGGATGGAGATGAAGTGGAGGTCATTCATGCAGATGACTCGATTGAGATCTCCATAGCTGGTACGAACATCTGGGAGGCAGGAGACCAAGAGCCGATCTCTGGAGTCAGTCTAGACGGCTGTGAGCGCATTGAAGCTACAAAAAATGGGGTGAGGCTGGTCTTATCCACTGGCCTGACAGAGTAGCAAAGTCCACGATCGTACGTGGTAAGGCCGATCCCTGCGATCGGCCACAAAAAATAAAAAGCAGCAATCTTACGACAAACAGGTCATGCAGTCGTAGCAGGGAGGTTCCCTGCCATTGTAGAGCACAGATAAGTTGTAAACCTTCCTTGACTAATGCAATGAAAAAGGGGGCCGATTCCGGCAATCGGCCCAAACTATCTTTGTTATCCTCACCAGCTGTTTGCCCCGTGTTTAGCATCGATTTAACAGGTGACGGAAAGCTAGGGTATGGGTTTACATCCGCTGATGAGCTAGAGGAGATTGACATCGGTCCTGGGGATAAGCCAAGACCAACATTTATCAACAAGAAGTTAGATCCAACTCTGCGGGGTCCGATGATAGCTTTGTTGAAAGAGTATCCAGATTGCTTTGCCTGGGACTATACAGAGATGCCCGGGTTAGACAGGAGCATCATTGAGCATCGACTCCCGCTTAAAAAAGGATTTCGGCCATTCCAGCAGCGAGCACGACAGATGAAGGCCGAAATTTTGAAAGAAGTCAAGAAGGAGATCGAGAAAATGTTGACAGCCAAGTTAATCAGGCCATGCAGGTATGCTGAGTGGATTTCTAGTATCGTACCTGTAGAGAAGAAGGATGGCCGCTGGCGGGTTGCCATAGATTTTCGGGATCTCAATAGAGCCACTCCGAAGGATGAATATCCGATGCCGGTAGCAGAGACGTTAATCAACGCAGCTGCTGGTCATAAAATCTTGAGCTTCATGGATGGCAATGCCGGTTACAACCAAATTTTTATGGCTCCGGAAGATATACACAAGACTGCATTCAGAGTCCCAGGTTCGGTGGGGTTGTTTGAATATGTAGTCATGACGTTTGGACTGAAGAATGCCGGCGCCACATACCAAAGAGCCATGAATTACATCTTCCATGATCTGATCGGCAAGCTGGTGGAAATTTATATCGATGACGTGGTGGTCAAGTCAGCTTCAGTACAAGGACATTTGGACGATCTGCGACGCGTCCTGGACCGAACAAGGAAATTCGGGCTACGGATGAATCCAAAGAAGTGTGCCTTCGGTGTGACGGCCGGTCAGTTCTTGGGTTTCTTGGTCCATGAACGAGGAATTGAGATCGGCCTGAAAAGTCAGGAGGCAGTGCGAACAATGAAGCCACCTACCACGAAGAAAGAACTGCAGTCTCTCATCGGCAAGATCAACTTCGTCAGAAGATGCATCTCCAATCTGTCAGGAAGAATAGAGCCGTTCATGGGACTGGTGAAAATTAAATCTGATGAAGAATTCCACTGGGGGACAGAGCAACAACGAGCCTTCGACGAAATCAAAGAATATCTAACGAAGCCGCCAGTATTGGTTCCGCCCCAGCCGGATAGGCCGTTCTACATTTACTTATCAGTAGCTGACACGTCCATCGCCTCGGTGGTGGTGCAGGTTTATGATGGTCTGGAGCGAGTTGTGTTTTACATCAGCAGAAGGATGCTCGACGCAGAGACAAGGTACCCTGAGATCGATAAGTTGTGCCTCTGCCTGTTTTTCACCTGCACCAAGCTACGCCACCTCTTGCTCTCGGCAGAGGTTATCATTATATGCAAATCAGATGTCATAAAGCACATGCTGTCGGCTCCTATGTTGAAAGGCCGACTCGGCAAATGGATGTTTGCATTATCGGAATTTGACATCCGGTACCAACCTGCGAAAGCAGTTAAGGGTCAGGCATTAGCCGACCTTATTGCTGAAAGGATCAACACTGATATAGCAGCGCTGTCTATACGAGCGTGGGCTATGTTTTTTGATGGATCGGTTTGCGATGATGGTTGCGGCATTGGCATTCTACTCGTGTCGCCCCGGGGGGCAACATATTCCTTCTCCATCAGGCTTGCTACCCCGTGCACCAACAACGTCGCCGAGTACGAGGCGATACGCAAGGGAATGGAGTTGCTCATCGAAGCTGGAGCAGAGGCAGTGGAAATTTTTGGAGACTCCAAATTGGTGATTTCCCAACTCACGGAGGAATACAAGTGTGAGAGCGAGTCGCTCTTCCCATTATGGTTGCAATGCCGTGAGCTCATGGCACAGTTCCGGTACATAAACTTTAACTGGATCCCGCGATCGCAGAATGCAGAGGCGAATGATCTCGCACAAATGGCTTCAGGCTACAAGGACGTAGCAGAGGGAACTGATGTTCAAGTTCAGTTCCTGGAGACGGACGACTGGAGAGCCGATATCTTCAATTACTTGAAAGATTCGGCTCGGGGGCACCTAAACGGATAAGGTACAAGGCCATGAAGTACGTGATTATCGGGGACGACATGTTCTACAGGACCCTGGAAGGGTTGTTGCTCAAATGTCTAGGGCCAACCGAGGCCAATCGGCTCCTGCACGAGGTACACGAAGGCGCCTGTGGAACTCACCAATCGGCTCACAAGATGAAATGGTTGATCAGGCGATCAGGGTTTTATTGGCCCACCATGCTTGAGGACTGTTTTAAGTACTACAAAGGGTGTCAAGCATGTCAGAAATTTGGAAAAATTCAGATGGTGCCCGCGTCAGCAATGAACCCCATCATCAAACCTTGGCCATTCCGAGGTTGGGGCATGGATATGATTGGCAAGATCAATCCTCCATCAAGCAAAGGCCACATGTGGATTTTGGCCATTACGGATTATTTCACTAAATGGGTTGAAGCCGTCCCTATGAAATCAGTGAGCTCAAAGGATGTTATCAATTTTGTGAAAGAACATGTTATTCATAGATTCGGGATCCCCCAAACGATCACGACCGATGGAGGTTCGGTCTTCACTTCTTACGAGTTTAGAGAGTTATGTGAGGACACGGGAATTAAGCTGATCCGATCATCTCCGTACTATGCTCAAGCAAATGGGCAAGCTGAAGCGTCCAACCAGAGCCTTATCAAGCTGATCAAGAGGAAGATCGATGAGCACCCTAGGCGTTGGCACGAGGTTTTGTCAGAGGCTTTATGGGCTTATCGCATGTCATGTCATGGAGCGATAAAAACCTCGCCATACCATCTAGTTTATGGACAAGAAGCCGTATTGCCCTGGGAAATTACGGCTGGATCGAGGCGTGTCACCTTTCAAAACGATCTAACGACTGAAGAATATACGGCCCTGATGAGTGACAGTGTTGAGGATTTAACTGAGCTTAGGCTGTGGTCGCTTGAGAAAATCAAAGAGAACAAGGCCAAGGTAGCTCGTGCATATAATAAGAAGGTGAGACCGAAGGAGTTCCACGTTGGCGATCTGGTATGGGAAGCTGTGTTGCCATTAGGGACTAAGGATGCAACATATGGTAAATGGTCTCCAAATTGGCACGGGCCATACAGGGTCGATCAGGTTTTAAGAGGGAACGCGTACATGCTTGAGGAGCTGGACGGCGTAAAATTCCCAGTGGCTGTCAACGGCCAACATCTCAAGAAATATTTCCCAAGCATGTGGGATGATGGACAGTGAAATGTGGGGGCCGATACATGAAATCGGCCAAATAAAAAAAAAGGGAAAATATATAGCCGATGCACAGTCATCGACTCTAGAGGTTCAAACTGTTACAAGCAGATGCCAGTTTACATAAACGAGCTACTGAAGAAATGCCTCGAAGGCGTGGAGGGCGTCAGCACGGACACGATCCACCTCGGCGATCTCGGCTTCGTCATCTTCGTCCTTGCCCGTCACTAGCTGCTTGTTCAGGGCACGTATTTCTGCCAGATCGGTCTTCAGTTGAGCTTTGAGGCTTTCTGCTTCGTCTTGGGAGCGGGCGATGGATTCCTCCTTGTCACGAATGAGCTGTTTAGTCGCCCGGACCTTCTCTTGAAGATCTTCCAACTCCCTTTTCAAGGATGCGAGCTCGGCGGTACTGACAGAGGTGTCAGTTTTGGCATCCAGAGACGCCTTTTTCTCGTTGAGCTGCTGGCATCTGTCTGCGATATTGGCCTTCAGTGGAAGTTGGGCGCGGCGCAGACTGATCCTCTCACGAGCTAACTTCACCCTTGACCCGAAGAAAGACAGAGTTACAACTGGCCAAAGCTTCACCTGCAATGCTACTGGGAGTTGGTCTTTTATTTCAGCAAGAACGCTCTTCACCTCCTCAGAACCCTCGATCAACTCTTCGATCGGGGAGGACAGCAGGGTTTTAAGACGCTGGAATTGAGGTGGAACAGCCCTGGCTCGTGGTTCATCATCGGCAACAGAGGGAGTTGGTTCGATGGATTCAGGGTCGAACGTCAGCAAGCCTGAAATATCACAACCCTGGCAGCCCGAAAAAAGCGTCAGTACGCGTCCAACGTGTAAGGATGAGCCGAAAAAAGCTAACATACCTCTCCTAAGATCGTGGGGATAGCGGATGAGGAGACGATCGGTTTGTGTGTGGTTGCTGGGGGCTTGGCCAAAGTGGTAGCCGTTTCATCTGCACCTTCGGGGATTGCTGGATCCGGCTTGGCTAAAGGCATCGGCACTGCCCTAGCTTTCCCACTAGAAACGTCAGTCGTCTGCATTGAAGGTGTTTAGCCGATGTAAATGATGATGAATCGGCAGATAAAAAGAAGTAAGTGGTAAGAGCATGAAGGGTGATGATTTTCGAAACCTCCTGGCTCGACGAAGAAGCTTGCAGTCCTTTGCGAGCTCTCTTGGGACCCACAGCTGGCCCCGCCTCGACTGGTGCTCGGGGGGCAGTAGGTTCAGGAACCGACCTTTTCCTGGAAGCCGATGGTGGTGAATCTGGCTAGCTCGGTGTGATGGTCCTCT
Source organism: Avena sativa (assembly GCA_916181665.1). NCBI lineage: Eukaryota > Viridiplantae > Streptophyta > Magnoliopsida > Poales > Poaceae > Avena > Avena sativa. Next base: position 2,416,443 of record OV702279.1, on the reverse strand, counting down.
CAGAATCTGTGGGGCCTAGTTCTCCTCGATTGGTCTGAGTGTCCTCGCTAGAGGCGTCTTCGACGGAAGCCTGTAAAAAAGGAGAACCAGTAAGCACGAGCATGTCTGCAAGAATGGAAGAATGAGAAGGATCGACCAAGACATGGATCAGCCTACATGCGAGCTTTCTGGAGAAGGGCTCCGGCGCCTCAAGGTCTTCCTGGCAGCTACCTTCCTCACCATCGTTCTTGTCTTAGTTGGAACTCGAGGGGCAGCTGACTTAGGAGTTGCTTGGTTCTTGGAAGCCGATTGTGGTGTTATCGGCTGGTTCTGCATCATGACCTTTTTCAAAGGTGGCGAGTTTTTGCAGAAAAGAACCACAGGAGCTGGCGGAAAGAACTCGAAGGGGGAGCCATCACTGTGCGTAGGTTCAGGGCCATCTTGTTGCTGCAAAGAGAAAGAGTGGGTTAGTAGAAGAATCATTTGTGAGCTGCATCAAGAAAATTTACAAGTAGTGGTACCTGTTCCACGGGGATGTCATAGTCAGCGTCGAGCTGCTTCAGCAACGGTCCCAGAGCTCTCCTGAAGGCATGAGTCTTCCACATCGACCACCAGTCTTCAAAGCCATCAGTTGATGAGGCGAAGGTGAGGTCATTAGGAATAGGGATGGTCAGAGCATCAAAGAAGGAATAACACCTTTGGCTGGTGAGAGGATCAGGCAGGTCGGCTCTGCTCTCTGTAAGGTGGTGGAGAAAGAAATGGGGAGGTACTTGTCCAAGGACAAATTGCCGAGCCATTACGACCGGCTGGTAGAATTCATACCCAGGCTTGATTATTCTGTTGGATGTACTCATGCCAACTGGAAGGAAACAGGGACGGATCACAGTGGAAAAGAGTTGCCGAGTGCTGGTGTCAACTTGGTCGCCCTTTTTTGAAGAAGGTCGCAGTTTACCGTTTGAAACTGGAAAGTGGCCGCTCAGATTTGTCTAAGTATGCGACCAAGTTTTGACCTTGTCAACGTTTTTGGGAAAGCCGATGTGTTGTCATCGGCTCTTTGAGCTTTGACTTGGTTGGCTGTATGAGTGCAGTGTGGTGAAAGCCGATACAGTATTATCGGCTTCTGGAGCATCGACCTATTTTGACTATCAGCGAAATTGGGTCGAAAAAAGCAATCTTCGAGTTGGAAAAGCAATCTTCGTTCATTCAAAAGACGATTATTTACAGTGAAGCTGATTGCTTACAAAAGGAAATCTACTACTACTACTACTAGTTCCTAATCTAGAGGCCGAGGTCGTCGCCGCTGTCTTCGCCGTCGCCTTGTTCGTTGTCATCAGCGCTGCTGCCGGCGTCGTCTTCGCTGCTGCTGCTGAAGATGCCAGCGCGGGCCTCCTCGTCCTCGTCGTCGTCTTCGGTGTCCTCGCTGGACCCGGCGCGGAAGCGCTTCACCGGTGGATACTCATCGGAGGGGGTGTCCTCCTCCGACTCCTCCTCCTCGTCGGAGGATTCGATGCCGTCCCAGGACCAGGCGTCGTCGCTGCTCTCCGCCTCCAGTTCCTCGTCGATGAGGAACTGCAGGTCCTCCTCGCCGTCAGTCAGGGACGCGTCGTCCTCCGACCAGGCGGCGAAGTCCCAGCCCCTCTCGTCCCACCAATGTGGGGCGAGAGCCTCGTACGCCGCCATTGGCGGGTGTTCCAGCGTCGGCTCTCGGTCGCTCATCGTGTTGGAAGATTGGGAGGAAAGGGCGGATGATTCGGAGGAAGACGAGGAGGCCATGGCGGAGAAAGAGGGTTTTTTCGGCGGAGGAGAGGGTTTTTTGGCTAAGGGAGGAAGATGGGGGCTGCAAACTGCTCAGATGAATTTAAATAAGGGGAATAGTGGAAGACGGTTCAATGCCATAGCATTTTCCATAATGTGGTGCCAAAACGGTCAAATCATACACTGCGGAGGAGTTGAGAAGACAGGGCATCATGATGAGGGGGTGGCGTGACGATTCTGCTCTGCAACGCGTAACCCGATACAAAAAAAAAGAGGAAGAAGGGAAGAAGAAAAACATCAACAGAGTGGTTTTGGAATTATTATTGCCAAAACCAAGGGGGCATGTGTTATCGCCATATTTTGGCCAAAGGAGGAGATGGGCCGTAATCAAGATGGGCTTGGAAGATACATATATGCAACGTGTTGTTGAATCGGCCTTGTGCGTGGAATTGGGCTAAATTGCCCGTGTATCTTATGTTGTAGTAGGTTACGTTTCGGTTTAAGTAAAGAGATAGGATTGCTAGGTTTATTCCAAAGATAGGAAGTCTCCGGACTATAAATATGTACCTAAGGTTATTGAGAAAAGGAGGATGATCACGTTCACAACAAACACAATCTCGGCGCATCGCCACCCCTTGTTTCTAGGGTTTCTTTCGGGTAAGTGTCATGCTGCCTAGATCGCATCTTGCGATCTAGGCAGTATCTACTTATGCGTTATTTGGTGTTACTCGTGCTGAAGCCTTGTTGATGGCGAGTAATACTTTTATCATAGATTTGCTTAGCTATGCTGCCTTTGCTTATCTCGTTGCCTTTGCACCTGTTCGGGGTGTAAGGGTAGCATCTTGCTTGATCTTTATTCCGTCGATTTGATCCGTTATAGTTTTGCCTTGCTTTCCAAGGTTTAGTTTGATATCCACGTAGTCAGGCCTTGCAAACGGGTTGAACAATCCAGTAATACGAAAAGATATGGTTTGCTAATTCGAGAGGAGTTGTTCCGGGAATTGACTTTACGTCGGTTGTTAGGCCTTCTCTAGGGTTAGTTTTCTATCATCTTTTGTATTTACCAGGCTCAATTACGTGTAGGATGTTCCAATTACGTGGTGAAAACATTAAACTGTCGTAGATCGATTTAACTTGTATTGATGAAGCAAAACCCCATGTTATCATAGATCTAATGCAGAACCATGGGATAATCGGCTCCAAGAGCCGATTCACAGGGAAACCTGAAAGCCGGTCACGGCTTGAATTTTACGTATGTTTGTTTGCCATGCAGGAAACCAATTGAAGCAATCTTTCACCTTCCTGATCAGGTATAGGTCAGGTGGCACGCCCTCGAACCAGCCAGGACGTGTGCCGGAGTTTTGCGGGCCGTTGCCCGAGGGACCAGGGCCCACCAGCAGTCCTAGGAGCCTCCCGGCTCTCCGTGTTGCCCGTCGCTGCTCGCCGGTGGGTTTTGGCAGGCAACAGGATAGCAGGCTAGAGGAAGAACTAGCCGTTCCAACCTTGTCTGGGAGGTAGCCCATGCCTCACCGCTCCCTCTCGACCAGCCCTGCCTCGCGGACAGCAGCCAGAACCGCCAGGAACGCTGCGCCCATGCCGCTGTCGACCGTGCCGACCCACGCCGCAGAGCACGCGCTGTTCCCACTCAACCATACCACCTCGAGCCCTCAACGCCTGCCAACATGCTCCCCATCGTCCCAGGAGACCGCCAGACATGCCCATTTCACCGCCCGTACCCCGTAGCCACCGCTCGCCGTCGAAGACGCCGCCTCTGCCGCGTAGAACGTCGAGCGTTCCAGACCGTTTGTCACCGCCCCTACACGCGCATTAAAGCCATAGAGCATCGCCAGGAGACCACCGATCGATCGCCACCCTCGGCCATGCCTCTAGCAGCCCGTAGCCATGTCGCCACCGTCGCCTGCCCATTCCGTTCAGTCTCGTCGTTGAGACTATAAATAGAGGCCTCCCCCGCTCAAACTCTTCACACCATCTCACTCCCCTCTCCTCACTGATCGTTCCACCCCGTTCCCGGAGCAAGGCGAGCAGCGCATCGCCGGAATTGCGTCGGAGCAGGCCGCCTCTAGAGAAGAAGGGCGCCGTCGATTTCGTCCACCCCAGGAGAAGCTGCCGGTACCAGGAGGTTCGCCGTCATCGACTTCGTCGTTCGCCCGCCTCGCCGACCCTCGCCTGAGCCCCGGTGAGCCTCCCACGACCCCCACCTACCGCGTTAGGGTTCTGTCTCGTCGGCGCTGCCCGACGTGGACGATGAACCAGAGCCGTTGGATTAGAACTAGATCCACCGCACCACGTTGGCCCGTACCGCTTCGCACCCCCGTCTCACTGACGCGTGGGGACAGCAACTTAACCAGCCCGCGTAAGCGCTGTGCGTAGCAGGCCGGCCCATTTTCTCTTCCCGCGCAGCCCACTCGTTTGAATTTGGATTTTTCCATTTTCATTCAAACACGGTTCTGTACCTAGTTTCAAAAATCAACCCAGCTCGATTCAGCGAACCAAATTGAATGAAACCAATTTTGATAGAAAGGTCTGGAAGTGCTGAATCCAAGCCCGTTGGATTCAAATCATTTGGATCTGTAGATCACCCTGGGTAAAAATAACAAGGCAGATGCTTTCCTGCATTCAAACATTTTTCAAATTTAAACCATAATAGCTTTTGAGTTGATTCCAACTCTCAAAAATCACATTTGATCATACCTCTCAGAATATATAAAAATATATGGGTTTACTTACAGAAATAATGTTCAAGTAATAAAAGAATGCCACTTAGGCATTTCTAGTCACTTTATTTAATTAAAATAAAAAGGTTAAACCTTATTAAATTGTGACACCGCTTTAACTCACATTCCCATGGACTGAAATATGTGGTGATGACATGTGTCAACATGATCCCATGTTTGGTTTGGAGAATAATAAATCTTAAATATTTTTTCAATAAGTAGAAATTACTTTTTTAAAAATAAAATCATTAAGTCAAGTGCTTGTAATGTTAGTGATGATGCTAGATCATCTATAGAACCCCTTTGTGTGATGATTGAAAGTAGTTAAGTATTGTTTGGTGATTGTGTACCTCGTATTTATTTATAGACGCTAGTACCGACCAAGGATACGAAGAGGAAGAAGGATACTACGAAGAAGAAGCCGAGGAGAACTTCAACCACTGCTCTGCACAAGGCAAGCTAACACTTGCAAGATACTCTACTTTAGCAAGCCCATACTTGCAAGCCTAATACTACTAGTTGAATGTGCAAGATAATACTTGCTTGTTACCATGCCAACCATATGCCTTAAGCATATGTGATTATACCCACTTGATAACCCCATCCTAATTTTATTTGCAAGCTTTTTACTTTAGGTCTTTATCAAAGCTTTTTGCTTAGAGTTGACTTAAGTAACTTGTAGATACTAGAAAGATAACTGAAGGTTGCATAAAGAGCATAAAATTTGGCCTAAGCTAGATAATATTGATGTCATCCTAAGGCATGAGATTAATTGAGTTAAACTCCACTAGTTTACCACCCCTCATTAGTACTCACCTTCACTTGTAGATGCTAGTGCTAAGCATAAAACTTGATCAACTTTTGATGGGAATACTTGGTGGAAAATGGTTATGAAAACCTTAGAATGATGGATCATTCTACTGAGATGATTTGACATGTGTTTTCGAACACCAGATGATTTTGGTGATGAAAATGTTGAGGCATGAGCCTTAGCCCCCTTTATAAAACTGATGGTTGTCTGGATGCGATACCATTCCAATTTTATAGTACAACCACAATACCCGAAGATTGGGTAGGGCTTGACTGGAAACTTATATACCTTAGTATTGGTTCCCTCACGGCCAAGGTCTAAGCTGAGGCTACCTTGTGAAGATTGTCCACCTGTGCAGTACCCAAGATGACAGTTGGTCATGGTTGGGAGGCCAAACTCACAGGAGAGGTGCCTATACTAGGGCGTGTAATTGAAAGGTTAGGATTGATTATCCGCATACTGAGTATGGTGAATTCTGGATTTGTTCCTGACGGATGTATCGAATGTTGTGGTGAAAGTGTACAATCTCTGCAGAGTGTCAACCTATTCGAATAGCCGCGTCCGCGGTTATGGACAGTTGGAGTGGCCATACTATTCCCCCGTCATATGGTTTCGAAATGACTTGTGAAATGACTTGAGACTTTGACTTGACCACAACAGAGTTGTGGCATGAGATACAAGTTCCCACTTAGGAGTTATAAAATTTCAACTAGCTTTCTTTGCTTCTGAACTTAGTAGAGGTAAATCTGGCATTTTGCAAAACAACCCTAGAGCTTAGTGTCCTATTACAAAAACCCCCTTCACTTATTAGTATTAGTTTGCGAGTACTTAAAGAGTACTCATGGCTTTGTCCCTGGCTATTCACGTGGCCAGACTATGAAGAGGAGTACCAGGATGATGGACCCCAGGAGGGTTACGACAACTAGGATCATCTCCCATTGTCAGCATTGCCTGTGATCCTGAAGATGGAGCTTCGCCTACGCTACCGTTATTATTACGTATTTCCGCTGCTTGAGTTGTATTAAGAACTGGATCATAAGATCCTTATTTGTGTAAGACCTTATGTATGGTTTGTAATGGATGATGTACTGTGGTAACCAAATCTGTTATGTCTTGCAAAAATGGTAATCCTGGGATTGTGATGTATGGCATAACAGGCATCTGGGATTAAAAATCCGGGTGTTGACAAGTTGGTATCAGAGCCATCCTGACCATAGGAGACCCTAGTTAGACTGGACATTTGAATCAAAAACTTAGTTTCAAAACCAAAGGAAGAAAATATTTACAAAAACTTATTCCCATTCTTATCACCTTTATTCTTTCATGAAAATTCATGTTCCTCAAAAACTCTTGCAAAATACATAAAATTTGACACACTTGATCACTCTACTAACTTACTCATCCTATATTCTTAATAGATGGACATGAAGTACATCAAGTTTTATCAGTTGGGGAATGGAGGAGACCTTATCTTTGAGAGGTATTTGGACCAGCTTTCATAACTTCTGGAGTGTCCGCACCCCGAGTTCTTCGGAGCTCAGCTCAATGATCAAGGATGAGAAGATCTGTAGTGGCTAATTGTTGCAAGTCTCAGAGGAATGATTGAACCTCCCACTACTGAGGGAATTCAGTTTACCTTAAGAGAGAACAACTGGCTCGATGGACTTGCCAGGGCCATGCAGGAAGCTCTTGCCCGTCTGTGTGGGCAGAGCATCAACCAGATCAAGGGAACCCGCTTTGAGTTTTGCCCAAGGCGTGATGCTAATGGACAACCACTAGAAGCCCCATACCACCCCGAGATGAAGACCTAATTGGACCACCTTAGCTTCATGATGTACGATCGTCAGCAGGAATTGGACAATTGCCGTGACTACGCCAACCACAAGTCCGCCATCATCAAAACGAAGGATCAGACCATCGCCATGCTAGCAAAGGATCGCAAGTCTCGCCGCCGTCAGCTCGACAAGAAGGAGCGCATCATTGCCCGTCTTCGCCACCGTATCTCGGATTTGGAGGAGACCATCCACGAGAGAGACATGCAGTTGGAGGAAAGGGAGAATGCCGGAGAGGATCTTCGTGGAGACCTGTCACATCCCAAGATTTTCCAAATCTTGTAATGTGAAAAATAAATGAATAAAATAAAACTTTGTTGATTTTTAGAGTGAGAAGAAACTTTTTGAATCCAATTGGGAACTTTCAAAACCTATTTGGATCAAATAAAAATCCTAAAGAGATTTAAAAAGTTAAATAAACAATAAACTTCAAAACATTTAAAAATTACTATTCTGGATCTTTTAATAAAAGGATTTGGTTTTCAAAAGAAAAGGTGGATTTATAAATAAAGATTATTTTATAAAGCCAAATTAAACCTTGGCCAAGTTTTTGAAATAAAATGTTTTACTTTGATAAAAATAGTGAAGGTTTATTTAAATAAAATAATAAGGATTTAATATCCAATTTTATTTAAGTAAAGGCTTTTCCCATTTTAAATAAACACTAAAACTTATTAAATTATTTTAAATAAGTTTTCCAAGTATTTTATATTCTCAAATAAAACCTACTGAAATGTTTTGGTTTTATTTTAGATTTCAAAATAAAGTTTTTAATAAAACAAATCCTATTTTGAATTAAATGAATAAGGTCTATTCATTTAATTATTAATGGACCCTAAAATAAAAAGTTATTTTATTCTAAAAACAAGTTTCCAAGTATTCTTTATTTTCAAATAAAACCTACTGATTTGGTTTTGAAAATATTTAGATTTCAAATGGAGTTTTAAAATAAATAAAAACCCATTTGATTTATTAACTAGTGTCCATTTTATTTAATTATGAATGGACTCTAAAATAAAAATATTATTTTATTGGACTTTGGTTTTGTGTGGTTAAAACAGAACTAACCCAATACAAAGTTTAGTGATTGTTTGAATGTTTGAATAGTTGATTGAAATTCAAAACAAAAATTGATTTGGAAAAAGAGAAAATCTTTCTGAATAAAAAAATTGCACAAGGTCGACCCAGCCCAGCCGGCCCAACTAACCCAGCAACAGCCCACCTCTCTCCCCCGAAGCATTCTTTTCTCACTCAGAAACTTACCCGCACAGAGAGTGACAACTGGACCCCACACTCACGCACCCTCTCTCGCAGACAGCCAGGACCCACCTAGCCACCACGTCATCATCAAACTCGCGCGCCCGTTGCCAGTGAGTGATTCTCGGCTTAAATTCACTCTAACGCAATCTTAATCACCAAAACCATCAAGTCCCTCTTAATCCCCTTTGACTCCTCCTCATTTCCCCTCAACAACCACCGCTAATGAGCCACTGAGCACCTCGAATTCGAGCTCAACGTCTTGCCGGCGCCGACGAGTTCCAGAGCCAAATTCCGGTGAAAAGAACACACCCGCACCTCCATTTTTCTGTTGAATCTCCCTAGTATTCTTACGCACACCTTCCTGACTCCTTGGTTTGGTTTCTTGACCCCCAGGCATTCGATAGTGACAACATCTGCAAGCGTCGCCGCAAGCACGACTCCGGCCACCCCTAGGAACCATTCCAGGAAGCAAACCTCCACCGCTCCAACGCCACTGGCTTTGCCCATAACTTATGTGCATCGTCTCCGTCTCCACCATCTTCGGGAACCACCAGAACGTCGCCTTCTTACACATCCCGAGCGTCGCCGCCGTCCTCACCATCGCCGGTGACCAGAGCCACCAGGTGAGCCAGCACCCTCTGTTCCTTACCCTTCGATCTTCCTTCGACGGACACGATTAGATTTAGCCGAGCCTAGCCAAGCCACGCGCTGTGAGCCAAGCCTCCAGCCTAGCTCGAGCCTTGATGAATCTGCATCGTTCGTTTTATGTAAATTGTGCGACCCACACCAACTATCCACACTGAACCGGTACCGTCCAATTAGGGAGCGACGCGTGGCCAGCTCTAGTATAAAACAGAAATTTGAAAACAGATTTGTTTGTGATTTTTAAACCTTTATAACTTTTGATCCACACGTCCAAATTTTACAAACTTGATACCATTGGAATCAGTGAGACAAGCCCTAGCCAACCATGCCCTTTGTTTAGTCAAAAGCTTCTGGAAAAATGTGTGTTTTTGCAGAAACATTTGTATGCTTTTTAAGATTGTGAAAATTGTTTAAAAATGAATTTGGGGATAAAATCTTTGGCAAACGGTATGATTTGAACCTACTGACCATAGGAAACACTTTGTGGATTCAAAAATGTATTTGGTGAAACAAAATAGTGATTCTTGATTTAAAACCATTTCTAGTCAAATAGAAATGTGGTTTATTTATTAAGAATGATTTTGAAGGAAAACTTTTTGGGAAATGTTTTGTTTTAAACTCTCTAACCCTAAACACCAAGTTTTGTGGTTTGAAAACATATTTTGTGAACCCTCTAGATTAATGCCTTAGTAAAAATATTTCTACACCACATAAAATGATACTTTGTTTTGAAAATGGTTTATAAAGTGAAACCTTTTGCAAATGACTTTGCCACTTTACAAAATGACCAATAGGTGTTTTCAAATGTTCATGACCCATTAGGAACCACTTTTCAAAACAAAACAAAGCTTGGCATGCTTGCATGCATTACTTTGACTTTGTTATTTTATGAGATGTTTTGCTTGATTGGTAGATTGAGATTGTGCCTTGCTTGATTGATTTGTAGTGACTTGAAGAGTGTGATTGTTGCAAGGACAAGGAGTGAACCCATACTCTACCAAAAAGGCAAGTGATGCTTCATACTTTTTGTCCCATTACTTTCACTATGCATTAGTGATTTTCTCTAAGTAAAACTTGCATGGATTTTGCTAAGTATAAACCTTGCTATCAGAAAACCTAGTATATGAATCCTTAGTAGGATTTTTCCTAAGTTAAGACTCCTACTACTATCCAGCTTAGCCTAGCTAATAGAAAACATGGGTGGAATATATATTCACACTATGGAAAAATTTCTAAGTCTGAGGACTTGTGTTTTGTTTAATAAAACAACTAAGTTAATGAATCACCTGGGTGGAATGGGACTTGCTTGGTGGTTTTTGGTTGAGTGGTTACACAAGGCCAGGGGACTGGTGAACCTTGTGTATCACACTTGTGGATTGCCACCCAGGAACAAAGAGATTTGAGATGTCAAATGTTGAGAAGCTTCAAGTGCAACCACTTGGCAATATGGGCTCTGCCATGATCATATAGGTTGCAAGAACTTAGCCATATGGACAGTGGGTGGTAGTGTTTGATAGGTTGGAGCGCGTCCATTTTGGTCTAAGGGAAGGCTTCTGAAAGATCTTGTCTTGGGAAACCAAGTCTTGTGGGGAAAGTGCACCACCTCTGCAGAGTGTAAAATCTAAGTACTTAGCCATGTCCCTGGTAAAGGACAATTTGAGCATCAAGACATGGAAGCAATCAAGAATCTCATCATTCAAATTTCTAAGATTAAATCTTGTGGTTTGAACAAGGGTTATTTGAAATCTTCAATCTTTGATTGAGAGATGCCTTGGAAAAGATTTTGTCAAAACAAAAACTTAGTATTTTCAAATGATAAGAAAAATCTATTTTGAGCAATGCAAGCCTCAACTCCACTTAGCCAAATGCATATAGATGATAGACTCCACTATACTACCATAGTATCACTTGCCAATACAATTCAAATGTATTGACCCTTGTGGCTGTAACTTGTAATGTTGCAGGTTTGATTATTTTTAGTGAAGATTGATTGATTAGGATTACAAAGTCTACAACCAACATGTCTGCCTGTGGCACTTTGAAGATGAAGGACTCCATTCTTATAGATTTCTGCTGCAATGTAATGTAATAGCCAAATAAGCTATGTAAGATGTAATAAAATTATGTTATTCCTGGTTATAAAATTTGTATTATGACCTTTGTTTCTTGATATTACATCTTAACTGTGGATGCTAGCAATTGATCCAGGGACTAGCATTGTAAACACAGGGGACTCCACCTTATATTGTGTAAAGGTTGGGACACTCCCTCTACAGATGGTATCAGAGCATTGTGTTGCCTGTAGGATTTGTAACCCTAGGATTGGACAAAACCCTTAGAAAATAGGAGTTGTACTTGTTCCAAAAACTTATTTACAAAAACACTTGTAAACTCTTTCCTCAACCATTTTGGTTTCAACTCTACATCTCATCTATTTCAAACTTGATGGAAAAACCTACCCCATGGCCAAAGACTACACCATGTGCAAAGGACTTCTTCAACTCTAATGACTTCAACATCTTCAGCATATTCATCAAGGACCTCCAACTTGGAAACCACTAAGGACTACAAGAGAGACAAGGAAATCCTACTCAAGATTTAGAGACTAAGGGAATGCAAAAGTTAGAAGAACCCTTATCACCTTTGAAGTTTTGTGAACAAAGTTTTTATCCCAAGGAACCATGATCTCATGCAAGAAGAATCAACCAAAGAAGGATGGAAAGATCATAAGTGAACCATATAGATGGACCACCATATTTAGTTAAGTCAAACACACCAACTTATGTGGTGTAACAAAAGTATTTTTGGTTGCCTAAAAATACGCTTGAAACTTGTTGTTTGTATGGAATGTTTGTTTGTGATTGCTTGCACATTGCTTGTGTGAATTGTGATGTGTGTGATTAGAATTATTTCCTTAGAAATATCTTGCCTATTCTAATCCCCCTTCAACCCAAACAGATGACTACTCCAAGAGATTCCCACATCAAGGTGGATGACAACAACAACAAGCTAGAGGACAACATGAGAGAACTCATAGCAACCCAAAACCAGTTGAGCCAAGAGACAACTCAGCTTTTAGCCAACAACAATGGACTAGACCGAGCCATACAAAGGATTTTGAAACTTCAATCCCAATTGTTGCAAGGATTGGTTACTCAAATGATCAACATGGGAGAAAACTTTTCCCAAAGAGCTAATGACAACAAGGATGACAAAGATGTTAATCTAGAAGGAACCCAAGCTAGCAATATTTATGGAGACAAGGATCATGCATCCAAGGAACATGAAGATCAATTCCCCAAGAAGAGAGAAAGATCTCCCACCTATGAAGAACATGAACTAGAAGAACTCCTAGCTTTGGAGAGACCCAAAAAGAAGAAGAAGAAATGCCCCAACCCTAACAAGGAGGATATTACTCAAGTGAAATGTTACAATTGCAAAGAGATGGGGCACTATGCTAATGAATGCCCAGAAATGAAGAAGAACCAAGGAAACAAACAAGAAGAATTGTTACCCAAGGAAAAGAAAGATATCAGCCAAGTGATGTGTTTCAAATGCAAGGAACTAGGCCACTATGTAAACAATTGTCCAGAAAAGATGAAGAACAAGTTAAACAAGTCTATGAAGGATCTCAACCTTGGCCCATGAGTCAAGTGTGGAAACAAAGGACACTATGCAGAAAGTTGCCCAGAGAAGGTTCCCCAGGATCCCAAGAAGGCCAATATGTAATTTAGTTTGAAAAATTTTAAGGGTGGTAGTACCCTAGTTGTTTTGAACCTACTTGTAACCCTAGCCTTCCCAAATCTCGGGACGAGATTTATTTTAAGGGTGGTAGCCTGTCACATCCCAAGATTTTCCAAATCTTGTAATGTGAAAAATAAATGAATAAAATAAAACTTTGTTGATTTTTAGAGTGAGAAGAAACTTTTTGAATCCAATTGGGAACTTTCAAAACCTATTTGGATCAAATAAAAATCCTAAAGAGATTTAAAAAGTTAAATAAACAATAAAATTCAAAACATTTAAAAATTACTATTCTGGATCTTTTTATAAAAGGATTTGGTTTTCAAAAGAAAAGGTGGATTTATAAATAAAGATTATTTTATAAAGCCAAATTAAACCTTGGCCAAGTTTTTGAAATAAAATGTTTTACTTTGATAAAAATAGTGAAGGTTTATTTAAATAAAATAATAAGGATTTAATATCCAATTTTATTTAAGTAAAGGCTTTTCCCATTTTAAATAAACACTAAAACTTATTAAATTATTTTAAATAAGTTTTCCAAGTATTTTATATTCTCAAATAAAACCTACTGAAATGTTTTGGTTTTATTTTAGATTTCAAAATAAAGTTTTTAATAAAACAAATCCTATTTTGAATTAAATGAATAAGGTCTATTCATTTAATTATTAATGGACCCTAAAATAAAAGGTTATTTTATTCTAAAAACAAGTTTCCAAGTATTCTTTATTTTCAAATAAAACCTACTGATTTGGTTTTGAAAATATTTAGATTTCAAATGGAGTTTTAAAATAAATAAAAACCCATTTGATTTATTAACTAGTGTCCATTTTATTTAATTATAAATGGACTCTAAAATAAAAATATTATTTTATTGGACTTTGGTTTTGTGTGGTTAAAACAGAACTAACCCAATACAAAGTTTAGTGATTGTTTGAAATTGTTTGAATGTTTGAATAGTTGATTGAAATTCAAAACAGAAATTGATTTGGAAAAAGAGAAAATCTTTCTGAATAAAAAAATTGCACAAGGTCGACCCAGCCCAGCCGGCCCAACTAACCCAGCAACAGCCCACCTCTCTCCCCCGAAGCATTCTTTTCTCACTCAGAAACTTACCCGCACAGAGAGTGACAACTGGACCCCACACTCACGCACCCTCTCTCGCAGACAGCCAGGACCCACCTAGCCACCACGTCGTCATCAAACTCGCGCGCCCGTTGCCAGTGAGTGATTCTCGGCTTAAATTCGCTCTAACGCGATCTTAATCACCAAAACCATCAAGTCCCTCTTAATCCCCTCTGAATCCTCCTCATTTCCCCTCAACAACCACCGCTAATGAGCCACTGAGCACCTCGAATTCGAGCTCAACGTCTCGCCGGCGCCGACGAGTTCCAGAGCCAAATTCCGGTGAAAAGAACACACCCGCACCTCCATTTTTCTATTGAATCTCCCTAGTATTCTTACGCACACCTTCCTGACTCCTTGGTTTGGTTTCTTGACCCCCAGGCATTCGACAGTGACAACATCTGCAAGCGTCGCCGCAAGCACGACTCCGGCCACCCCTAGGAACCATTCCAGGAAGCAAACCTCCACCGCTCCAACGCCACTGGCTTTGCCCAGAACTTCTGTGCATCGTCTCTGTCTCCACCATCTTCGGGAACCACCAGAACGTCGCCTTCTTACACATCCCGAGCATCGCCGCCGTCCTCACCATCGCCGGTGACCAGAGCCACCAGGTGAGCCAGCACCCTCTGTTCCTTACCCTTCGATCTTCCTTCGACGGACACGATTAGATCTAGCCGAGCCTAGCCAAGCCACGCGCCGTGAGCCAAGCCTCCAGCCTAGCTCGAGCCTCGATGAATCTGCACCGTTCGTTTTATGTAAATCGTGCGACCCACACCAGCTATCCACACTGAACCGGTACCGTCCAATTAGGGAGCGACGCGTGGCCAGCTCTAGTATAAAACAGAAATTTGAAAACAGATTTGTTTGTGATTTTCAAACCTTTGTAACTTTTGATCCACACGTACAAATTTTACAAACGTGATATCATTGGAATCAGTGAGACAAGCCCTAGCCAACCATGCCCTTTGTTTAGTCAAAAGCTTCTGGAAAAATGTGTGTTTTTGCAGAAACATTTGTATGCTTGTTAAGATTGTGAAAATTGTTTAAAAATGAATTTGGGGGTAAAATCTTTGGCAAATGGTATGATTTGAACCTACTGACCATAGGAAACACTTTGTGGATTCAAAAATGTATTTGGTGAAACAAAATAGTGATTCTTGATTTAAAACCATTTCTAGTCAAATAGAAATGTGGTTTATTTATTAAAAATGATTTTGAAGGAAAACTTTTTGGGAAATGTTTTGTTTTAAACTCTCTGACCCTAAACACCAAGTTTTGTGGTTTGAAAACATATTTTGTGAACCCTATAGATTAATGCCTTAGTAAAAATATTTCTACACCACATAAAATGATACTTTGTTTTGAAAATGGTTTATAAAGTGAAACCTTTTGCAAATGACTTTGCCACTTTACAAAATGACGAATAGGTGTTTTCAAATGTTCATGACCCATTAGGAACCACTTTTCAAAACAAAAAAAAGCTTGGCATGCTTGCATGCATTACTTTGACTTTGTTATTTTATGAGATGTTTTGCTTGATTGGTAGATTGAGATTGTGCCTTGCTTGATTGATTTGTAGTGACTTGAAGAGTGTGATTGTTGCAAGGACAAGGAGTGAACCCATAATCTACCAAAAAGGCAAGTGATGCTTCATACTTTTTGTCCCATTACTTTCACTATGCATTAGTGATTTTCTCTAAGTAAAACTTGCATGGATTTTGCTAAGTATAAACCTTGCTATAAGAAAACCTAGTATATGAATCCTTAGTAGGATTTTTCCTAAGTTAAGACTCCTACTACTATCCAGCTTAGCCTAGATAATAGAAAACATGGGTGGAATATATATTCACACTATGGAAAAATTTCTAAGTCTGAGGACTTGTGTTTTGTTTAATAAAACAACTAAGTTAATGAATCACCTGGGTGGAATGGGACTTGCTTGGTGGTTTTTGGTTGAGTGGTTACACAAGGCCAGGGGACTGGTGAACCTTGTGTATCACACTTGTGGATTGCCACCCAGGAACAAAGAGATTTGAGATGTCAAATGTTGAGAAGCTTCAAGTGCAACCACTTGGCAATATGGGCTCTGCCATGATCATATAGGTTGCAAGAACTTAGCCATATGGGCAGTGGGTGGTAGTGTTTGATAGGTTGGAGCGCGTCCATTTTGGTCTAAGGGAAGGCTTCTGAAAGATCTTGTCTTGGGAAACCAAGTCTTGTGGGGAAAGTGCACCACCTCTGCAGAGTGTAAAATCTAAGTACTTAGCCATGTCCCTGGTAAAGGACAATTTGAGCATCAAGACATGGAAGCAATCAAGAATCTCATCATTCAAATTTCTAAGATTAAATCTTGTGGTTTGAACAAGGGTTATTTGAAATCTTCAATCTTTGATTGAGAGATGCCTTGGAAAAGATTTTGTCAAAACAAAAACTTAGTTTTTCAAATGATAAGAAAAATCTATTTTGAGCAATGCAAGCCTCAACTCCACTTAGCCAAATGCATATAGATGATAGACTCCACTATACTACCATAGTATCACTTGCCAATACAATTCAAATGTATTGACCCTTGTGGCTGTAACTTGTAATGTTGCAGGTTTGATTGTTTTTAGTGAAGATTGATTGATTAGGATTACAAAGTCTACAACCAACATGTCTGCCTGTGGCACTTTGAAGATGAAGGACTCCATGCTTATAGATTTCTGCTGCAATGTAATGTAATAGCCAAATAAGCTATGTAAGATGTAATAAAATTATGTTATTCCTGGTTATAAAAGTTGTATTATGACCTTTGTTTCTTGATATTACATCTTAACTGTGGATGCTAGCTATTGATCCAGGGACTAGCATTGTAAACACAGGGGACTCCACCTTATATTGTGTAAAGGTTGGGACACTCCCTCTACAAGACCCTTACTCCTATCTCAGCGATGATGATGATTTTCTGGAGGATCAGGCTATGGACTTCTTCACCGATGAGGATGATTTGGCCTTCATTAATGACGACGATGATGATGAGGATGACGACTACACCGTCTCCGAGGAGTAGTAGCACTTGAGCACTAGCGTAGTGAGTACTATTCGGTCCCACTATATCGTAGTTTCCAGAATGGTTCCTAAAACCATCTGTTTACCTCTGTTGTGGTGTGTGTTGTATCATGTGAATGAATGAAAAGCAAGTTGCTAGAAAATCTGAGTCAAACTTTAAAAAATTTTCAAAGTCCCAGAAGCGTAGAAATTTCCCTCTTTTCTCATGATCTATCTCAATCTTCAGATGCCACGCGGAGGAAGTGGTTCATCCTCGGACCCGATGTTGCAGATCCTGCAAATGTTGGTTTCTGACCGCGAAGTCGAAAGAGCCTAACGTCAACCAAGGCCAAGGAAATCAGGACAACCATGGATCTAAGCGTAAGAATTTCCAGAATACCAACCCGCCTGTTTTCACTAAGTCAGAAGAGCCCCTAGATGCCGACGATTGGCTGCAAACCATGGAAAATAACCTGGAAGTCGCCGGAGTGGAAGCTAACAAGAAAGTTCTGTTCGCCACCCACTATCTAGCCGGAGATGCCAGGGCATGGTGGAACAGTGTCCGTGCAATGACCGGAGGACAGATGATGACCTGGGAGGAATTCAAGGTCAAGTTTAGCATAACCCATGTGCCACCAGGTTTGATCAAGAGAATGAGAGATGAGTTCAGAGAACTAAAGCAAGGAAGGATGACCGTAGTGGAATACCATGACAAATTCTTGTCATTAGCTAGGTATGCCCCGGATGAGATCGACACCGAAGCCAACAAGAAAAAGAGATTCTTGAATGGTCTGCACGATGAGATGCAGACTATGTTAGTCAATATCCCCTTTGCGGATATTGAAGCCCTTGTCGACTCTGCCATCTAGATGGAAGGAAAGATCAACCAAGCCAATGAGAACCGCAAGCATCGCATGATGCATCAGCCAGGAACCCATCCGACCCCAAAGTATCGCCCCAACCCATCTCCCGGATTTGCCCCGAGAACCAACAGACCCCCGATGAACCGTCCGACCTATCCCAACCGTGGAAACCCTAGGACCGGAGGAAATCACCACAACCCCGGCAACTCTAACAATTTCAACCGTGCCCCACCCAAGTTCAACAACAACAATGCTACCGCCAACACCAACACTGCCCCGAGGACTGGAAGCAATGATGTGCCTGTTGCAGCAAAGGACAAGTCACAAGTGAATTGTTATGACTGTGGAAATAAGGGTCATTACTCCAACGAGTGCCCCAACAAGAAGAATGCCGTAGCCCCCAATGCAAATGCCCCAGCTCAGCAGCAGCGTCGTGTTCAGCCCGGAAGAAGATTTGCCCCAGGGAATTCGCTCAACCGCAACGGCCGTCTTTTTCTCATGCATGCTGAAGAAGCTCAGGAAGCGCCAGACGCCGTGCTGGGTATGTTTTCTGTTAATTCAGTACTTGCTAGAGTGTTGTTTGATTCTGGTGCATCGCACTCATTTGTCACTGAAGAATTTGCATGCACTAGTAAAATTCAACCAACCAAACTGAAGCATGTTATGATCGTTCAAATCCCCGGATCAACCACCAAGGCTAGGCAAATTTGCAAAGCCGTCCCTATCCGAATCCATGGCATAGATTTTTATGCTAATCTGATAGTACTCGGAACTAAAGGTTTGGAAGTAGTACTAGGAATGGATTGGATGTCCAAACATAAAGGATTGATTGACTGTGCCAAGAAAGCCATAACCATGACCAGTACAACCGGAATATCAGTCGAGCATATATCTGAAACCTTACCTCGCCAATTCAAGTGCAACAAGAGTATAGCCCAACCTACCCTTGACCAAGTCCGGATAGTCTGTGAATACCCCGATGTGTTTCCAGATGTTTTGCCCGGTATGCCCCCAGATCGGGATATCGAGTTTATCATTGAACTAATCCCCGGAACAGGACCCATTTCCCAAGAACAAATACCCATTTCCCAAGAACAAATACCCATTTCCCAAGATAGAAGATTTGTTTGATCAGTTGACCGGTGCCAAAGTGTTTTCTAAGATTGATCTTAGGACTGGCTATCATCAACTCAAGATTCGTGCAGAGGATATTCCAAAGACTGCCTTTACCACCCGTTATGGATTATACGAGTATATTGTCATGTCTTTTGGATTAACCAACGCCCCCGCTTATTTCATGAATCTCATGAATAAGATTTTTATGGAATTCCTGGATAAGTTTGTCATTGTTTTCATCGATGACATTCTGATTTATTCCAAATCAGAAGAAGAACATGAGCTACACCTAAGGACCATTCTTGGAACCCTTAGAGAGCATCAGTTGTATGCCAAGTTTAGCAAATGTGAATTCTGGTTACAGGAGGTAGGATTCCTCGGTCACATTGTATCAGCTGGAGGAATTGCCGTGGACCCTACAAAGGTGAAAGATGTCGAAGATTGGCAAGCCCCAACCACTCAAACCCAAGTTCGTGCATTTCTCGGATTGGCGGGAGATTACCGCAAGTTCATAGAAGGATTCTCGAGTATTGCCAGACCCATGACTCAATTGCTGAAGAAGGACAAGAAGTTTGAATGGACCGACAAATGTGAAGCGAGTTTTCAAGAACTCAAAAGGAGATTGATTCCAGCCCCAATCTTAATCATGCCGGATATCACGAAGCCCTTCGACGTGTATTGTGATGCATCCAAGATCGGTTTCGGATGTGTGCTAATGCAAGAAGGCAAGGTTATATCTTATCTATCCCGACAATTGAAACAACATGAGCAAAATTACCCAAACCATGACCTCAAACTCGCAGCCGTAGTTCTAGCCCTGAAGACATGGAGGCATTATCTGATGGGAAACCGTTGTGAGATTTATTCGGATCACAAGAGCCTGAAGTATATATTCACTTAGAAGGAGCTGAATATGAGGCAGAGAAGATGGATTGAGCTAATCAAGGATTACGACCTGGACATTCACTATCACCCTGGTAAAGCCAATGTGGTAGCCAATGCCCTTAGCAGATTGCCATGCCGCTTGAACTCCATGATTTTGAAGGAGCAACCAAGCCTGCACAAGGAGATGGAAGATTTTCGAATGGAATTAGTGAGTGAAGGATTTTTAGCTAGCATAGAAATTCAACCCACTTTGATCAGCCAGATCAAAGAGGCACAGAAAGGAAATGCTAGTATCGACAGAATCAAGCGTCGTATCGGTACAGGCAAGGTACCCGGATTCACCGAAGACGACGAAGGAGTTCTGTGGTACAAAGGACGCATTTGTGTACCAGCAGATTCTGAGTTGAAAGAAGTTATTCTGAAGGAAGCTCATGATACTCTTTATTCTATCCACCCCGGAGGAACTAAGATGTATCAAGATTTGAAAGAGCAATTTTGGTGGCATAAGATGAAGAGATAAATCGGAAGCTATATCGCCAAGTGTGATATATGTCAGCGAGTCAAGGCAGGACATCAAAGAACCGCTGGATTGTTGCAACCATTGCAGATTCCGGAATGGAAATGGGATTCCGTTGGAATGGACTTCATCACCGGATTGCCTACTTCTAGTAGGGGAAATGACTCTATCTGGGTCATAGTGGACCGATTGTCCAAAGTCGCCCATTTCTTACCCGTCAAGACCACATATCAGAGTTCGAAGCTAGCAGAGTTATACATCGCTAGAATCGTTAGTTTGCATGGAGTCCCCAAGAACATCATATCTGATCGAGGAACTCAATTTACCTCGAGATTCTGGAAGAAAGTCCAAGAAGGTTTAGGAACCCGCCTAGATTTCAGCACCGCTTATCACCCTCAGACCGATGGACAAACGGAGCAAGTAAATCAAATACCGAAGACATGTTAAGAGCATGTGTGTTGGAATATGGATCTAAGTGGGAAGACTGTCTGCCGTTGCAGAATTTTCATACAACAACGGTTATCAAGCTAGTTTGCAAATAGCCCCATTTTAATTCATGTATGGAAGGAAGTGCCGCTGTAAGATCCCTCCTTTATAAAGGAAAAGGATCCCTGTGATTGGAATTCTAGTCCCTGGATCAATGCTGGCATCCACAGTTTAAGATGAAGTACACAGAAACAAAGGTCATTATTACAGTCATTTCAGAGACAAACATAGTCTTTACAACTCCAAGGCCACATGCCTAGTACAAGAGTTTAAATAAGTAAATAGATAAAAGTCTTCATCTTCATGTGCCACAGGCAAACATGTTGAGTGTAGACTCATGACTCCTAATCCTCATCAGAGTAACCTGCAACATCACAAGTTACAGCCACAGTGGGTCAATACATTGGAATAGTATTGGCAAGTGATACCTTAGTATAATTTTTAGTGGACTAAATACTATATGCAATTTGGCTAAGTGTAGCTTAGGCTTGCTTTGCTCAAAATAGGTTTTGCCTATTAGTTGAAAACACTAAGTTTTTCTTTGTCAAATCTTTTCCCAAGGAACCACCAATAGACATTGAGGTCCTTCACCCTTGTTCAACCACAAGTTTTACTTAGAAATTAGGATGATGAGATTATTGATAGCTTCCATGTCTTGATGCTCAAGTTGTCCTTTTCCAGGGACATGGCTAAGTACTTAGATTCTTCCATCTGCAGAGGTTGTGCACTTTCCCCACCAGACTTGATTTTCACCAAGACAGGAACTTTCAGAAGCCTTCCCTTAGACCAAATGGACGCGTTCCAACCTATCATCCCACTACCACCAACTGTCCAAATGGCTAAGTTCTAGCAACCTATGTGATCCAGGCAGAGCCCATATTGCCAAGTGGCTGCACTAGAAGCTTCTTAACATTTGGCCTCTAAAATCTCTTTGTTCATGGGTGGCTTTCCACAAGTGAGATACACAAGGTAAACCATAGAAATGGGCCTTGTGTAACCACTCAACATAAACCAATCTTTCCCTTCCACCCAGGTGTTTCATTTACTTAGTTGTTTTATTAGGAAAAACACAAGTCCAAAGACTTAGAAATATTTTTATCATAGCATGTATATTTCACCACCCTTGGTTGCTACTAGCTAGGCTAAGCATGGCATAGATAAGTTTACTTAGAAATTCCCTAGCAATTCTACAACTACTAGGATTTCCCAACATGGCATATAAGCAAAATATAACATGCAAGACTAGCAAAAATATTTCTAATGCTTAGTATAAAACATAGGGATAAAAATATCATGAAGCACCACTTGCCTTGGTAGTTTGGAGAGTAGCTACATTCCTCACAATCACAATCACTATTGGCACCAAAATCTACACATAGAATCATAGCAACAAATCACATACATATAGATACAAGCAAAAATATATGGATGCATGCAACATGATATGTGATGATTTTCTAAACTCAACAAGACAAGTGTACAGTACTGGTTCATAGACAAGTTCAAAACTTGCCAAACAACATTTATTTAAACCTTAAAACATTTCTCAAATAATTTATATACACTAAATAGGCCTACACATGTTTCTGTAAATAAAACCATTTTAACAGAAACAAAACATTAAACACATTGCATATTTGGAAAGGGCTTGTTCTCTTGATTCCATTGATATAAAATTTGTCAAATTTGAACATGGGAATCAAAAGTTATAGCTAAAACAATTTCAAACAACTAATTGATTCAAATCCTGTTTTTAAATCTAATCTCTAGCCACGCGTCACGCTCTGATTGGCGCGTACCGGTTCGTTCAGGATAACGCACATAGTCCGTTAGATCTACTTAATCTGCACGGCCCAGATCTACTCATACCGCTTCGTTAAGTGATCTATTTACACGCGTTGGATCTAGATCCGACGGTCACCAACCATGCGACCACAGATGGGCGGCGCTGGCGGCGGAATCTGGCGGCGGCGGCTCTATCTACGACGGCGATGCGGCTACAGGGGGTTCTAGGGTCGTCGGAGGTGCTTAACGGGCTCGTAGCGATGCACTGATGCTCAACCTGGCGACGGCTTGGCAAGGGGCGCACGGACACGGCTGCTCGGGCTCGTCGGAGTTGCTAACATCGTCGGGCTCGGGTGGACGGCGACGTTGGCGACGCTCCTGGTCACCCTAGCATGAATAAAAGGCATCAGAAGATGCACAAGGCTACGGCGAGCACGTTCGTGTGAACCAGAGGCGAAGGGGAACAAGGGGCTCACCAAAATTATTCGCCGAAGTTGGAGACGTCGTCGGGGACTTGCTGCGCTTGATGGAGACGACAACCTGGGGCAGTATAGGATGAACCAAATACATCAGGATGAGCGCAAAGAGGTTGTGAAGCTGTTCGCATGAACCAGAGGGGAAGGGGCGCATGAGGCTCACCGGAATTGGTCGTCGGAATGAACTCTGTCTGCGGCGGTGCAAGGCCGATTACGGCAGCCTGGGGGCGCTCTGTGCTCGAAGTTTGGGGGAAAATGGAGAGGGGGCAGAGGGGGTTTAAGTAGGCAAGACGGGGCGTGATTTACTCCTGCAATCAACGCGAATTGACGAGCGAATCAAACCAGGAAATGCACGGCGTGAATTGGGGAAGAACATGTCGTCAGGGTGGAGACGATGACGCCGTGTGGGCCGCGGCTGTCAGCGAGAGAAACAGAGAGTGAGTGGGTCCAGTCTGTCAGCGACCTAGCGGGTGTGGGGGTGAGTAAAGAAAACTCTTCGCGCGCGCGCGGGGGGGGGGGGGGGGGGGGTTGCTGGCCTTAGTTGGGCTAGTTGGGCCAGATTCGACTGAAAGCTTATTTTTCCTTCTTATTCCTTTTTCTTTTTCTGTTTGATTTTTCTGAAATGATTTTCAACTCCATATCAAATGATTTTGAATTCAAATCTTCTCTAGGTTTTTATACTACAAACCTTGCACTCAAATGTGTGTCAAACACTACTGCTTACTCAAAACACTTTGATCAATTGAAAATAAAAATAAAACCAAGCCTTTATGTGATATATACTATAGGCATAATATTGGTTTTATTTACTCATTTTGTTTTGAAAACTTTGCTCAAGCTTTGGAAAGTGCCTAAGTTTGAATTCAAACATTACTGAACAAAACAAGTACTCTTCTCATTGGAAAATAGCACTAAGGCTAGAGCAAACTTACATGAAATAATAAGCATATATGCTTCTGTTTTGAAATGATTTGTTTGAAATGGAATTTATATGATCATGGATGCATGGATGATATGCATGAGTTTGAAACATGATTTTAGGGATGTTACAAATCTAACCCCCTTAAGGTGAATCTCGCCCTCGAGATTCGGATTGGCTAGCAAATAGGTGAGGGTGGTCTCTCCGAAGTTCATCTTCTCTTTCCCATGTTGCTTCTTCTTCAGAATGGTGGTTCCATTGAACTTTGCAGAATTTGATAGTCTTAGTCCGTGTGACTCTTTCTGCAGTCTCAAAAATCTTGATAGGTTTCTCTTCATAAGTGAGATCACTTTCCAATTGACCTCTTCCAAAGGTATAGTATCCTTCAAAGAAGTTTCTTCCATTTCTGGATGACATTTCTTAAGCTGACTCACATGAAACACATTATGAACAGCTGACAAAGACTCTGGCAATTCAATTTCATAAGCAACTTCTCCTTTACGACTCAAAATCTTGAATGGTCCAACATATCTTGGGGCCAACTTCCCTTTGACTCCAAACCTCTTCACTCCACGAAGTGGTGACACTCTAAGATAAGCTCTATCACCAACTTCATAGGTGACTTCTCTACGCTTAGGATTTGCGTAGCTTTTCTGTCGGACTGTGCTATCTTTAATCTGTCCTTAACCATCTTGACCTTCTCTTCAGCTTCTTTGATAAGTTCTGGTCCGAACAAATTTCTTTCTCCCACACCATTCCATAGTAATGGGGTGGTACATTTTCTCCCATAGAGAAACTCAAATGGTGCCATCTCAATGCTGGCTTGATAGCTATTGTTATAATAAAATTCTGCGTAAGGCAGACTTTCATCCCAACTGGCTCCATAGTCTAGGGCACATGCCCTCAACATGTCTTCAAGAATCTGATTAGTCCTTTCTGTCTGTCCATCAGTTTGAGGATGAAAAGCAGTGCTGAATTCCAACCTCGTTCCCAATGACTCATGCAATTGCCTCCAAAAATGAGAAGTGAATTGGGTTCCTCTATCAGACACAATACTCTTGGGTACTCCATGTAGACATACAATTCTACTCATATAGATCTTGCCAATTTAGCACTTGTGTAAGTTGTCTTCACGGGTATGAAATGAGCCACTTTAGTTAGGCGATCCACTACTACCCAAATAGAATCATATCCTGACCGGGTCCTTGGTAATCCGGTAATGAAATCCATACCAATCTTGTCCCACTTCCAATCGGGAATAGGTAGTGGTTGAAGAAAACCTGCTGGTTTTTGATGTTCTGCCTTCACTTTGCTACATACATCACACAAAGCAATATGTTCAGCAATGTCTCTCTTGAGATTATTCCACCAAAATCTGTCCTTCATATCCATGTACATTTTGGTGTTACCCGGATGAATGGAATACGGTGAGTTGTGTGCTTCTTGAAAAATCAGTTTCCGAAGCTCCGGATCTTGTGGAACACAGATACGTTTTCCATGCCATAAAGTACCCTGTTCGTCTTCATGGAATCCTTTGGCTTTTCCCTTGCCAATATTTTCCTTGATCTCTTCAATTTCTTTATCAGTCTTCTGGGCTTCCTTGATTTTGTCCAACAAAGTAGGTTGAACATCCAAAGACATGAGATGTCCTTCAGGCACAATCTCCAATCTGCGATCTCTAAATTGGGCACACAGATCATCTGGCAATTCTCCCTTAGTAAGGCCACTGGCAAAACCTTACGGCTTAGGGCATGTGCTACAACATTTGCTTTACCGGGGTGGTATTGCAAACTCAAGTCATAGTCCTTGATGAGTTCTAGCCATCTTCTTTGTCTCATGTTAATTTCCTTCTAGGTGAAGATATACTTCAGACTCTTGTGATCTGTGAACACTTCACATCGCTTTCCCAAAAGATAGTGTGTCCATGTTTTGAGTGCATGGACAACAGAGGCTAACTCTAAATCATGAGTAGGATAGTTTATCTCATGAGTTTTGAGTTGTCTCGAGGCATAGGCCACAACTTTCCCTTCTTGCATAAGTACTGCACCCAATCCATGATGAGATGCATCACAATACACTTGGAAATCTTTTTCCAAATCTGGTAAACATAAAACTGGTGCTGTCACAAGTCTCTTCTTCAACTCCTAAAAGCCGAGTTCACATCCTTCAGACCAAGCTAATTTCTTGTCTTTCTTTAGCAATTCTGTCATAGGCTTAGCTACCTTGGAGAAATTCTCAATGAACCTTCTGTAGTAACCTGCTAAGCCAAGGAAACTACAAACTTCTTTCACTGACTTGGGAGATTCCCATTCAGTTACAACTGAAACTTTAGCAGGATCAACTGCTACACCATCTCCTGACACTACGTGTCCAAGAAATCCAACTTCATTTAGCCAAAATTCACACTTGCTGAATTTGGTATACAGTTTATGCTCTCTAAGCTTCTCAAGTATCAAACGCAAATGTCCTTCATGCTCTTCTTTGCTCTTGGAGTAGATTAAAATGTCATCTATGAAAACGACAACAAACTTATCAAGAAATTCCATGAACACCGTGTTCATCATATTCATGAAGTATGCTGGTGCATTGGTCAAACCAAATGGCATCACGGTATACTCATACAATCCATACCTTGTGGTGAAAGCTGTCTTAGGTATGTCTTGCTCTCTTATTTTGAGTTGGAAATAACCTGACCGAAGATCAATCTTCGAGAACACACAAGCTCCTTCTAGCTGATCAAACAAGTCATTGATTCTAGGCAAAGGGTATTTGTTCTTGATAGTCACCTCATTGAGTGAACGGTAATCTATGCATAACCTTTGACTTCTATCTTTCTTTCTACAAACAAGACTGGGGCTCCCCAAGATGAAGAACTTGGTTGAATAAATCCTTTCTGTAACTGCTCTCCAAGTTGTTTCTTGAGTTCTTTCAGTTCATCAACTGACATCTTGTACGGTCTCTTTGCTATTGGTCCAAAACCTGGTAGCAAATCAATAAGGAACTCCACATCTCTATCTGGTGGCATTCCCGGCAATTCTTCCGGAAACACATCTGGATATTCACTCACAATTGGCACACTGTCTATGCTAATCCCCTTAAGAGAATTTAGCATACTCCTTTTTGCTTCAAAGTTGGTCTTGAATCTGATCCTTTTCTTTTCTAGAGTTGTGAGTGAGACAGTATGGTTGGCACAATCTATCACTCCCTTGTGCTTAGTCATCCAGTCCATTCCCAAAATGACATCCAATCCTTGGGAGTTTAGGATTAACAAGTTGACGGGAAACTTATACTTCCCAAACTCTATGACTAGATCATGACACCCTGAATTCACTATCATTTCTCCTCCAGGAGAACTTACTTTTATAGGACACCCAATAGTTTCTACCGGTAGTTCATTTCTTTCAACAAATGCTCTTGATAAGAATGAATGAGATGCACCAGTATCAAAGAGAACAAATGCTGGAACAGAATTGAGTTTTAACTTACCAGCAACAGCATCTGGCTCTTCATAGATTTCCTCCACATTGATGTGGTTCACTTGTCCCTTCTAAAAAGGGTTGGGCTTGTTGGGTCCTTCAACTTTCTTTTCCGGGCATTCATTTGCATAATGCCCCATCTTCTTGCACTTGAAACACTCAACCTGACTAATGTCCTTCTTGACAGGCTGACTTCCACTTCCACTTCCACTACCACTGTGGTGGCTCTTATATCCACCCTTGTGGTTCTTGTATTTGTCATTGTCATGACTACGGTGATGCTTGTTGTCATGATGACGGTTGTGGTTGTGGTGTTTGTTGAATTTCTCATGCTTGTGGGATCCTGAGCTTCCACTATAATCATAATGGGAACGTTTGTGAGTCGATCCCGAGCTGTGCTTGTCCGAGTGCTTTCTCTTCCTGCTCTCAACTTGCTTCATTTTGTTCTCCAAAATAGCAGCCTTGTCACAAAGAGACTGGTATGTGGGAACATAGGCCACTGATAGCTGCAAGTTCAGTTCATCATTCAACCCTTCAAGGAACTTTTCCTTCCTCTTAGCATCAGTTTCAACTTCATCCGGTGCGTAACACGCCAGATTGTTGAACTCCTCAATATATTCAGCCACGCTGCGGTGGCACTGCTTTAGATTATGGAACTCTTTCTTCTTTAAACTCATCACTCCGGATGAGATGTGAGCAGTACGAAAGCCATCTTCAAAAATAGCCCATGTCACATCTTCAATGGGAGTGGTGATCTGGAAGTTATCCCACCAAGTGGAGGCTGGTCCTTCCAACAAATGTGCTGCAAATCTGACTTTTTCTGCATCAGTACAACCCACAGTTACCAAGTCCTTGTTCACAGAGCATAGCCAATCATTGGCCACCATTGGATCAGTTGTTCCTGAGAACTTTGCAGGCCTCAATCTCAAGAACCTGGTAAGCATGTCAAAACCCGGTGGGTTGTTGTTGTTGTTGTTGTTGTTGTTGTTGTTGTTGTTGTTGTTGTTGTTGTTGTTGTTTTGGTTCTGGATGAACGTAGTCATCATTTGCATCAGCTGAGTCTGAGCTGTCATCATTTGCTGCATCTCAGGGGTGATGTTGTTGTTGTTGGGGTTGGGATTTGACGACGGGGAGACATCTGTGGTTTGTTCAATAGAGATAAGAATAAGATACCCATAGATGCTTTCATGCACAATACATCAAATAAACAATCACCAAACATGCATCACAATAATAATAGTTCAACACGAAAAACGACAAGTTTGCAAAGTAAACACACCAATAACAAGCCATCCACATGTTGGATGGTCATTGTGACTCAAATAAAGTATGATAAAGATGAATAAATGATAAATGAGTAGTCATCACTACTCCTCGGCATCAACCTCCTCCTCCTCAACAAAGGTAAGACCTGCATTCTCCATAGAGGTCTTGTATTCCTCGACATTGGTGGTCAAGGTCTCTACTTTGGCTTTGAGAGCCCTCTTCTGAGAACGAAGCCTCTCAATCACAGTCTGCTGATGCTCGAGCTCGAAGTCCTTGGCCTGCAGTTCTTCAGTCATGTCCTGAATCCTCTTGTTCCTATCTTGGACTCGCTTCTCTTGACTCTTGAACTTTATGTCCTGGCTCTCGAACTTTTCCTCCATCTCCTTGACTATCTCATCTTGCTGCGCGAAGAGCTTGTCCTTCTCACGAAGCTGCACCTGGAGTTCGTCATTGCTAAGCATGACGTTGGTCCTATCAATGTCCACGTGCCTAAGAAGAACCTGTAAGTCCTGGAGGTATAGGCGAATCGGCTCTGCTGTCTCTCTCGAAGTGTCCTCGAAGTCGATGGCCTCTCCATCCTCATCACGTCTACCGAAGACGTGGAAGTGAGTACCTCTAACCTGTCGAGAGTGTCTCCCTAGCAGACGACCAATCAAGTCCTGCATGACTACCTCTAGGCCTCTCTCCGTGTCATCGTGCATGAGCTTGAAGATGATAGCCTCCATGGTAGGCTCAGTCTGGCGTCCTGGCTGATTGACCTTGAAGCCCCAAAGGTCTTTCCTCTCAAACTTGGTGAGGGGAAGCACCATGATGGTAGGAAGAGGGAGATTGAGCAAACTAGTAAGCTCAATAATAAGAGGGCCAAAGCGAGTTCCCTGGAACTCCTCAACAGTGCTGATGGTAACATTAGGCATCTATTTAATAAGATAGGAAAAGTTAGAAACAACACAATCTTATGATAAACACAAGGCAAAGAATCACATGCATATCTTTGGAAATCAAAACACACAAGTCATGGCATACATGGGTCCATTACAATAACCAAGGTTCAAATTATTTTAAACAACTTTTGGAGAATAAGGTGACAAGTGGTGGTCCAACTAACGAAGTACGTTACAATCCCAACTCACTAGATATGTTGGCTAACACAATATTTCTAGAAGCAATCACTCTATCTTGAGCACATGACTCCATTACTAAGTCTATAATGTATCCTCTTAAGGTTTGGTTGGTAGACTCCAACTCTTGGGTATGTTCCTTCTCTTCCTTTAGGTCATTTTGGATGTTGAGCATTCTGCACTTGACTCTATCACCAAGTTCTTTGATGGTCTTCCAAGCTGCATCCCTTGCTGAATCAAAGAATGTAGTGTGCATCACTGAATTGGTGAACATGCAGAATCCTGATTCCTTGTGGTTGTGTTCCTTGTTTTTATACAAGTGAAGTTGCACCCACCAGTACTCAACTCCTTCATCCATCACAGGAAAACCTTGTACACAGCTGCACCATGTATTTCCGTTGCAACCATGAGGTCCTTGAGAGCCTTGGGAAATTCTGTCTCACAATCCAAAGTCATTGTCATGAGTGGTCCCTTTCTTATGGCTTCGTTGATGGAGTTCATCTACAAATAGAGATGAGAAAGAAGATTAGAAAAGTTTACGAGAAGAATAGACAAGTGTAGAAGCTGTTGAAAAATTTTCCTTAGTGGTTTCCAATCCTAGGGTCATAATCCTACAGGCAACACAGTGCTCTGATACCATCTGTAAGATCCCTCCTTTATAAAGGAAAAGGATCCCTGTGATTGCAATGCTAGTCCCTGGATCAATGCTAGCATCCACAGTTTAAGATGAAGTACACAGAAACAAAGGTCATTATTACAGTCATTCCAGAGACAAACATAGTCTTTACAACTCCAAGGCCACAGGCCTAGTACAAGAGTTTAAATAAGTAAATAGATAAAAGTCTTCATCTTCATGTGCCACAGGCAAACATGTTGAGTGTAGACTCATGACTCCTAATCCTCATCAGAGTAACCTGCAACATCACAAGTTACAACCACAGTGGGTCAATACATTGGAATAGTATTGGCAAGTGATACCTTAGTATAATTTTTAGTGGACTAAATACAATATCCAATTTGGCTAAGTGTAGCTTAGGCTTGCTTTGCTCAAAATAGGTTTTGCCTATTACTTGAAAACACTAAGTTTTTCTTTGTCAAATCTTTTCCCAAGGAACCACCAATAGACATTGAGGTCCTTCACCCTTGTTCAACCACAAGTTTTACTTAGAAATTAGGATGATGAGATTCTTGATAGCTTCCATGTCTTGATGCTCAAGTTGTCCTTTTCCAGGGACATGGCTAAGTACTTAGATTCTTCCATCTGCAGAGGTTGTGCACTTTCCCCACCAGACTTGATTTTCACCAAGACAGGACCTTTCAGAAGCCTTCCCTTAGACCAAATGGACGTGTTCCAACCTATCATCCCACTACCACCAACTGTCCAAATGGCTAAGTTCTAGCAACCTATGTGATCCAGGCAGAGCCCATATTGCCAAGTGGCCGCACTAGAAGCTTCTTAACATTTGGCCTCTAAAATCTCTTTGTTCCTGGGTGGCTTTCCACAAGTGAGATACACAAGGTAAACCATAGAAATGGGCCTTGTGTAACCACTCAACATAAACCAAGCTTTCCCTTCCACCCAGGTGTTTCATTTACTTAGTTGTTTTATTAGGAAAAACACAAGTCCAAAGACTTAGAAATATTTTTATCATAGCATGTATATTTCACCACCCTTGGTTTCTACTAGCTAGGCTAAGCATGGCATAGATAAGTTTACTTAGAAATTCCCTAGCAATTCTACAACTACTAGGATTTCCCAACATGGCATATAAGAAAAATATAACATGCAAGACTAGCAAAAATATTTCTAATGCTTAGTAGAAAACATAGGGATAAAAATATCATGAAGCACCACTTGCCTTGGTAGTTTGGAGAGTAGCTACACTCCTCACAATCACAATCACTATTGGCACCAAAATCTACACATAGAATCATAGCAACAAATCACATACATATAGATACAAGCAAAAATATATGGATGCATGCAACATGATATGTGATGATTTTCTAAACTCAACAAGACAAGTGTATAGTATTGGTTCATATACAAGTTCAAAACTTGCCAAACAACATTTATTTAAACCTTAAAACATTTCTCAAATAATTTATATACACTAAATAGGCCTACACATGTTTCTGTAAATAAAACCATTTTAACAGAAAAAAACATTAAACACATTGCATATTTGGAAATGGCTTGTTCTCCTGATTCCATTGATATAAAATTTGTCAAATTTGAACGTGGTAATCAAAAGTTATAGCTAAAACAATTTCAAACAACTAATAGATTCAAATCCTGTTTTTAAATCTAATCTCTAGCCACGCGTCACGCTCTGATTGGCGCGTACCGGTTCGCTCAGGATCACGCACACAGGCCGTTAGATCTACTTAATCTGCACGGCCCAGATCTACTCATACCGCTTCGTTAAGTGATCTATTTACACGCGCTGGATCTAGATCCAACGGTCATCAACCATGCGACCACAGATGGGCGGCGCTGGCGGCGGCATCTGGCGGCGACGGCTCTGTCTACAGCGGCGCGGCGGCTACAGGGGGTTCTAGGGTCGTCGGAGGTGCTTACCGGGCTCGTAGCGATGCACTGATGCTCAACCTGGCGACGGCTTGGCAAGGGGCGCACGGACACGGCTGCTCGGGCTCGTCGGAGTTGCTAACAGCGTCGGGCTCGGGTGGACGGCGACGTTGGCGACGCTCCTGGTCACCCTAGCATGAATAAAAGGCATCAGAAGATGCGCAAGGCTACGGCGAGCACGTTCGTGTGAACCAGAGGCGAAGGGGAACAAGGGGCTCACCGAAATTAGTCGCCGGAGTTGGAGACGTCGTCAGGGACTTGCTGCGCTTGATGGAGACGACGACCTGGGGCAGTATAGGATGAACCAAATACATCAGGAGGAGCGCAAAGAGGTTGTGAAGCTGTTCACATGAACCAGAGGGGAAGGGGCGCACGAGGCTCACCGGAATTGGTCGTCGGAATGAACTCTGTCTGCGGCGGTGCAAGGGCGATTACGGCAGCATGGGGGCGCTCTGTGCTCGAAGTCTGGGGGAAAATGGAGAGGGGGCAGAGGGGGTTTAAGTAGGAGAGACGGGGGCGTGATTTACTCCTGCAATCAACGCGAATTGACGAGCGAATCAAACCAGGAAACGCACGGCGTGAATTGGGGAAGAACATGTCGTCGGGGTGGAGACGATGACGCCGTGTGGGCCGCGGCTGTCAGCAAGAGAAACACAGAGGGACTGGGTCCAGTCTGTCAGCGACCTAGCAGGTGCGGGGGTGAGTAAAGAAAACGCTTCGCGCAGGGGGGGGGGTTGCTGGGCTTAGTTGGGCTAGTTGGGCCAGATTCGACTGAAAGCTTATTTTTCCTTCTTATTCCTTTTTCTTTTTCTGTTTGATTTTTCTGAAATGATTTTCAACTCCAAATCAAATGAGTTTGAATTCAAATCTTCTCTAGGTTTTTATACTGCAAACCTTGCACTCAAATGTGTGTCAAACACTACTGCTTACTCAAAACACTTTGATCAATTGAAAATAAAAATAAAACCAAGCCTTTATGTGATATATACTATAGGCATAATATTGGTTTTATTTACTCATTTTGTTTTGAAAACTTTGCTCAAGCTTTGGAAAGTGCCTAAGTTTGAATTCAAACCTTACTGAACAAAAAAAGTACTCTTCTCATTGGAAAATAGCACTAAGGCTAGAGAAAACTTACATGAAATAATAAGCATATATGCTTCTGTTTTGAAATGTTTTGTTTGAAATGGAATTTATATGATCATGGATTCATGGATGATATGCATGAGTTTGAAACATGATTTTAGGGATGTTACAGCCGCACCCCTTTGAACTGGTCAGAAGTAGGAGAGAGTCAGATTTTCGGACCTGACATCCTACGAGAAGCAGAAGAGAAGGTTCACAAGATTCGTGAGCACCTCAACATAGCCCAATCCAGACAGAAGAGTTACGCCGACAAGAGATGACGAGACCTTGCCTTCAACATAGGAGATTTTGTATATCTGAAAGTGTCGCCATTAAAAGGAATGCAGTGTTTCCAACTCAAAGGAAAGTTAGCCCCCAGATATATCGGACCCTTCAAGATTCTGAACCGTCGAGGAGAAGTGTCGTATCAATTGGAACTACCCGAAGAGATGCCAGTCGTGCACAATGTGTTCCATATCTCATTACTTCGCAAGTGCCTCGAAGTTCCGAAGAAGACCGAAGTGTTCAAGAATATCGATCACCGGACCATAGAGATCAATGATGACCTGACCTATCCCGAAGTACCCATCCGTATATTGGAAGAAGCTTTCAGAACTACCAGAACCCGAAGCATCAAGTTTCTCAAGATTTAGTGGAGCAACCACACGGAAGAGGAAGATACCTGGGAGCGCGAAGATCACATCAGGACGGAGTTTCCCGATCTCTTCAAATCCTAGGTAATCTTTTCGTCCTTTTTCAAATCTCGGGACGTGATTTTGTTTAAGGGGGGAAGGTTTGTAACATCCCAAAAATATGAAACTTGGATCATCAAACTCTAATCATCAAAATTTAGGATTAAACAAAAACTTTTCTAAATAAAAATATGAAAGCATGCATGTGTGTATGCATTCCAATTTGGATTATTTTAAATTACCTTGCTTGTGTGTTTCTTTGCTTGCAAAAGGATTCCTAGGTGAAATAAACATCATCTAAACAATCCCCACCCTTTTCCCAAAGACAAATAAATAAAAACAAACAAAATAAGGGAATGGTCACGTGGCCAATTTAACTCCCATGCCTACTTTGGTTGTCTCTAACTTTCAAAACTTAACAGAAACTTGTTTGGATCTTTACACCCCTTGATAGTACTCATAACAAAGTACCAAGGCCCACCTTGTGATCATCCAGAAACATTTGAATGCATGGTTTAAATGACAGTTCAAAATTGAATCTATATCACATGGGAAGATCCAACTTTTTCAAAAACCACTCAAACAAGCTCAACTTTCAAAACCCAAGCATCCACAAACTCACCAGCACATGCCTAGCACACCCACCAAAAATATTTTCAAAATTCAAAACATGAATTCATGCGGCCATTTCATCAAACACCTTGCAGATTCAAATCAAACAAAATCAAAACACTATAGTGTGCAGTGTTTTGAGCCTAACTTGTTCCCTCTATGGACACCACTAGCCTTAGTAGATCATCTAACGACCCTAACTAATCCCTAGCACCACTGTAAGCTTGACAATGTCATCAATGGTGAACAGCTGAGAGCACCCATGTCACCCCAGTGTGGACCGCAGGCTAGAGGAAGAACTAGCCGTGCCAACCTTGTCTGGGAGGTAGCCCATGCCTCACCGCCCCCTCTCGACCAGACCTGCCGCGCAGACAGCAGCCAGAACCGCCAGGAACGCCGCACCCATGCCGCTGTCGACCGTGCCGACCCACGCCGCAGAGCACGCGCCGTTCCCATTCAACCAGACCACCTCGAGCCCTCGATGCCCGCCAGCATGCTCCCCACCATCGCAGGAGACCGCCAGACATGCCCATTTCACCGCCCGTACCCCTGTTGCCTGCCAAAACCCACCGGGGAGCAGCGACGGGCAACACGGAGAGCCGGGAGGCTCCCAGGACTGTTGGTGGGCCCTGGTCCCTCGGGCAACGGCCCGCAAAACTCCGGCACACGTCCTGGCTGGTTCGAGGGCGTGCCACCTGACCTATACCTGATCAGGAAGGTGAAAGATTGCTTCAATTGGTTTCCTGCATGGCAAACAAACATACGTAAAATTCAAGCCGTGACCGGCTTTCAGGTTTCCCTGTGAATCGGCTCTTGGAGCCGATTATCCCATGGTTCTGCATTAGATCTATGATAACATGGGGTTTTGCTTCATCAATACAAGTTAAATCGATCTACGACAGTTTAATGTTTTCACCACGTAATTGGAACATCCTACACGTAATTGAGCCTGGTAAATACAAAAGATGATAGAAAACTAACCCTAGAGAAGGCCTAACAACCGACGTAAAGTCAATTCTCGGAACAACTCCTCTCGAATTAGCAAACCATATCTTTTCGTATTACTGGATCGTTCAACCCGTTTGCAAGGCCTGACTACGTGGATATCAAACTAAACCTTGGAAAGCAAGGCAAAACTATAACGGATCAAATCGACGGAATAAAGATCAAGCAAGATGCTACCCTTACACCCCGAACAGGTGCAAAGGCAGCGAGATAAGCAAAGGCAGCATAGCTAAGCAAATCTATGATAAAAGTATTACTCGCCATCAACAAGGCTTCAGCACGAGTAACACCAAATAACGCATAAGTAGATACTGCCTAGATCGCAAGATGCGATCTAGGCAGCATGACACTTACCCGAAAGAAACCCTAGAAACAAGGGGTGGCGATGCGCCGAGATTGTGTTTGTTCTGAACGTGATCGTCCTCCTTTTCTCAATAACCTTAGGTACATATTTATAGTCCGGAGACTTCCTATCTTTGGAATAAACCTAGCAATCCTATCTCTTTACTTAAACCGAAACGTAACCTACTACAACATAAGATACACGGGCAATTTAGCCCAATTCCACGCACAAGGCCGATTCAACAACACGTTGCATATATGTATCTTCCAAGCCCATCTTGCTTACGGCCCATCTCCTCCTTTGGCCAAAATATGGCGATAACACATGCCCCCCTGGTTTTGGCAATAATAATTCCAAAACCACTCTGCTGATGTTTTTTCTTCTTCCCTTCTTCCTCTTTTTTTGTATCGGGTTACGCGTTGCAGAGCAGAATCGTCACGCCACCCCCTCATCATGATGCCATGTCTTCTCAACTCCTCCGCAGTGTATGATTTGACCGTTTTGGCACCACACTATGGAAACTGCTATGGCATTGAACCGTCTTCCACTATTCCCCTTATTTAAATTCATCTGAGCAGTTTGCAGCCCCCATCTTCCTCCCTTAGCCAAAAAACCCTCTCCTCCGCCGAAAAAACCCTCTTTCTCCGCCATGGACTCCTCGTCTTCCTCCGAATCATCCGCCCTTTCCTCCCAATCTTCTAACACGATGAGCGAAAGAGAGCCGACGCCGAAACACCCGCCAATGGCGGCGTACGAGGCTCTCGCCCCACATTGGTGGGACGAGAGGGGCTGGGACTTCGCCGCATGGTCGGAGGACGACGCGTCCCTGACTGACGGCGAGGAGGACCTGCAGTTCCTCATCGACGAGGAACTGGAGGCGGAGAGCAGCGACGACGCCTGGTCCTGGGACGGCGTCGAATCCTCCGACGAGGAGGAGGAGTCGGAGGAGGACACCTCCTCCGATGAGTATCCACCGGTGAAGCGCTTCCGCGCCGGGTCCAGCGAGGACACCGAAGACGACGACGAGGACGAGGAGGCCCCCGCTGGCATCTTCAGCAGCAGCAGCGAAGACGACGCCGGCAGCAGCGCTGATGACAGCGAACAAGGCGACGGCGAAGACAGCGGCGACGACCTCGGCCTCTAGATTAGGAACTAGTAGTAGTAGTAGTAGATTTCCTTTTGTAAGCAATCAGCTTCACTGTAAATAATCGTCTTTTGAATGAACGAAGATTGCTTTTCCAACTCGAAGATTGCTTTTTTCGACCCAATTTCGCCGATAGTCAAAATAGGTCGATGCTCCAGAAGCCGATAATACTGTATCGGCTTTCACCATACTGCACTCATACATCCAACCAAGTCAAAGCTCAAAGAGCCGATGACAACACATCGGCTTTCCCAAAAACGTTGACAAGGTCAAAACTTGGTTGCATACTTAGACAAATCTGAGCGGCCACTTTCCAGTTTCAAACGGTAAACTGCGACCTTCTTCAAAAAAAGGGCGACCCAGATCTCCAACTGCCCACCGACCAGATCGAGCTCACAGCGACAAGAAACCTCGATCCCCAACTGCATAGATCTATCTCCGCCGGCAAACTAGATGGCGGAATCGTCCAACACCAACCCAGAGGTCTCCGGTCTGAAGGTACGTCTACTCCTCGCAGTCTGAACGCGATGCTAGAATTAATGGCGAACACCTGAATTAATGCCTTATTCCACCATTAAATTTTTTAGGTTTCAGACATCCTGCTGCCGCATCCTTCTCTCCCAAATTCTCTCTGTCTTGGCCCTCGCACAGAATCTAGTCCTGCCCATCTGATCTCTTGCGAAGCAAACAGAATCCCCTTCGTAAGCCAAGACCTAGATTTAAACTCTTGGGCCGACTGCTTGCGAGCCTGGCCTAATCCCCCTGAACATTGGGTCTCTTGGTTCAGCAGGGTAGCTAGAGCTTACCAATCCCAATGGGAAACCACGGGAATAGCCGATGCCTTGCATTTGTCATTGTCTCCCCTTGAGAAACATGAGAATCTTCTAAAGACCATCGGCTACTTCTGGTCTGACGCTCTGAACTGCTTCATGTTCGGTCATGGCCCCATGTCACCAACCCTGTTAGACGTGGTGATGATTACTGGTCTGGATGTTACATCACCCAGCCCCTCTGCTTTTAAACTGACCAAAGTCCCCTACAAACTGTCTTCTAAAACAGACTGCACGAACTGGGGTGCCTACCTCCAACGCCATATGAAAACAAAGGGCCCTGTCACAGAGAAAGAACACACAGCCTTTCTCAACTTCTGGCTGGAACATTTCATATTCTGTGGCCCTTCCCTGGCTCCAACCAAGAATTATCTCTCCTTAGCCCACGAACTGGCCAAAGGCACTCAACTTGGCATCGGCAAACTGTTCCTTGGAGAGGTCTATCGATATCTCCAGTTGATGTCTGTCAAGCTGTTCTCTGGCATAGCAGTCAAAACAGGTGGTCCTTGGTGGTTCATTCAGCTATGGGCTCAGCTGTATTTTCAAAACCACGTCCCAAACTTCCCCCTTTTGGCGAGTTGCACCTTTCCAGATGTCAAAGGGAAGCAGATCCGATGCACCAGCTATGGCCAAGCTTTGTATAGACTGCCAGGTAGTAAACTGACCCCTCAGGAAGCATCTAAATGGTTCAGCATTTTCTTTCAAGGCCTGGACAATCCTATCTTTTTTCCCTACATGGAAGAATCGGAACACTTCGAAAATCCAATCTCCTTCAGGCTAGACAATTTTGCCGATGACACCAGCACTCGGCAGCTCTTTTCCACTGTGATCCGTCCCTGTTTCCTTCCAGTTGGCATGAGTACATCCAACAGAATAATCAAGCCTGGGTATGAATTCTACCAGCCGGTCGTAATGGCTCGGCAATTTGGCCTTGGACAAGTACCTCCCCATTTCTTTCTCCACCACCTTACAGAGAGCAGAGCCGACCTGCCTGATCCTCTCACCAGCCAAAGGTGTTATTCCTTCTTTGATGCTCTGACCATCCCTATTCCTAATGACCTCACCTTCGCCTCATCAACTGATGGCTTTGAAGACTGGTGGTCGATGTGGAAGACTCATGCCTTCAGGAGAGCTCTGGGACCGTTGCTGAAGCAGCTCGACGCTAACTATGACATCCCCGTGGAACAGGTACCACTACTTGTAAATTTTCTTGATGCAGCTCACAAATGATTCTTCTACTAACCCACTCTTTCTCTTTGCAGCAACAAGATGGCCCTGAACCTACGCACAGTGATGGCTCCCCCTTCGAGTTCTTTCCGCCAGCTCCTGTGGTTCTTTTCTGCAAAAACTCGCCACCTTTGAAAAAGGTCATGATGCAGAACCAGCCGATAACACCACAATCGGCTTCCAAGAACCAAGCAACTCCTAAGTCAGCTGCCCCTCGAGTTCCAACTAAGACAAGAACGATGGTGAGGAAGGTAGCTGCCAGGAAGACCTTGAGGCGCCGGAGCCCTTCTCCAGAAAGCTCGCATGTAGGCTGATCCATGTCTTGGTCGATCCTTCTCATTCTTCCATTCTTGCAGACATGCTCGTGCTTACTGGTTCTCCTTTTTTACAGGCTTCCGTCGAAGACGCCTCTAGCGAGGACACTCAGACCAATCGAGGAGAACTAGGCCCCACAGATTCTGAGAGGACCATCACACCGAGCCAGCCAGATTCACCACCATCGGCTTCCAGGAAAAGGTCGGTTCCTGAACCTACTGCCCCCCGAGCACCAGTCGAGGCGGGGCCAGCTGTGGGTCCTAAGAGAGCTCGCAAAGGACTGCAAGCTTCTTCGTCGAGCCAGGAGGTTTCGAAAATCATCACCCTTCATGCTCTTACCACTTACTTCTTTTTATCTTCCGATTCATCATCATTTACATCGGCTAAACACCTTCAATGCAGACGACTGACGTTTCTAGTGGGAAAGCTGGGGCAGTGCTGATGCCTTTAGCCAAGCCGGATCCAGCAATCCCCGAAGGTGCAGATGAAACGGCTACCACTTTGGCCAAGCCCCCAGCAACCACACACAAACCGATCGTCTCCTCATCTGCTATCCCCACGATCTTAGGAGAGGTATGTTAGCTTTTTTCGGCTCATCCTTACACGTTGGACGCGTACTGACGCTTTTTTCGGGCTGCCAGGGTTGTGATATTTCAGGCTTGCTGACGTTCGACCCTGAATCCATCGAACCAACTCCCTCTATTGCCGATGATGAACCACGAGCCAGGGCTGTTCCACCTCAATTCCAGCGTCTTAAAACCCTGCTGTCCTCCCCGATCGAAGAGTTGATCGAGGGTTCTGAGGAGGTGAAGAGCGTTCTTGCTGAAATAAAAGACCAACTCCTAGTAGCATTGCAGGTGAAGCTTTGGCCAGTTGTAACTCTGTCTTTCTTCGGGTCAAGGGTGAAGTTAGCTCGTGAGAGGATCAGTCTGCGCCGCGCCCAACTTCCACTGAAGGCCAATATCGCAGACAGATGCCAGCAGCTCAACGAGAAAAAGGCGTCTCTGGATGCCAAAACTGACACCTCTGTCAGTACCGCCGAGCTCGCATCCTTGAAAAGGGAGTTGGAAGATCTTGAAGAGAAGGTCCGGGCGACTAAACAGCTCATTCGTGACAAGGAGGAATCCATCGCCCGCTCCCAAGACGAAGCAGAAAGCCTCAAAGCTCAACTGAAGACCGATCTGGCAGAAATACGTGCCCTGAACAAGCAGCTAGTGACGGGCAAGGACGAAGATGACGAAGCCGAGATCGCCGAGGTGGATCGTGTCCGTGCTGACGCCCTCCACGCCTTCGAGGCATTTCTTCAGTAGCTCGTTTATGTAAACTGGCATCTGCTTGTAACAGTTTGAACCTCTAGAGTCGATGACTGTGCATCGGCTATATATTTTCCCTTTTTTTTATTTGGCCGATTTCATGTATCAGCCCCCACATTTCACTGTCCATCATCCCACATGCTTGGGAAATATTTCTTGAGATGTTGGCCGTTGACAGCCACTGGGAATTTTACGCCGTCCAGCTCCTCAAGCATGTACGCGTTCCCTCTTAAAACCTGATCGACCCTGTATGGCCCGTGCCAATTTGGAGACCATTTACCATATGTTGCATCCTTAGTCCCTAATGGCAACACAGCTTCCCATACCAGATCGCCAACGTGGAACTCCTTCAGTCTCACCTTCTTATTATATGCACGAGCTACCTTGGCCTTGTTCTCTTTGATTTTCTCAAGCGACCACAGCCTAAGCTCAGTTAAATCCTCAACACTGTCACTCATCAGGGCCGTATATTCTTCAGTCGTTAGATCGTTTTGAAAGGTGACACGCCTCGATCCAGCCGTAATTTCCCAGGGCAATACGGCTTCTTGTCCATAAACTAGATGGTATGGCGAGGTTTTTATCGCTCCATGACATGACATGCGATAAGCCCATAAAGCCTCTGACAAAACCTCGTGCCAACGCCTAGGGTGCTCATCGATCTTCCTCTTGATCAGCTTGATAAGGCTCTGGTTGGACGCTTCAGCTTGCCCATTTGCTTGAGCATAGTACGGAGATGATCGGATCAGCTTAATTCCCGTGTCCTCACAGAACTCTCTAAACTCGTAAGAAGTGAAGACCGAACCTCCATCGGTCGTGATCGTTTGGGGGATCCCGAATCTATGAATAACATGTTCTTTCACAAAATTGATAACATCCTTTGAGCTCACTGATTTCATAGGGACGGCTTCAACCCATTTAGTGAAATAATCCGTAATGGCCAAAATCCACATGTGGCCTTTGCTTGATGGAGGATTGATCTTGCCAATCATATCCATGCCCCAACCTCGGAATGGCCAAGGTTTGATGATGGGGTTCATTGCTGACGCGGGCACCATCTGAATTTTTCCAAATTTCTGACATGCTTGACACCCTTTGTAGTACTTAAAACAGTCCTCAAGCATGGTGGGCCAATAAAACCCTGATCGCCTGATCAACCATTTCATCTTGTGAGCCGATTGGTGAGTTCCACAGGCGCCTTCGTGTACCTCGTGCAGGAGCCGATTGGCCTCGGTTGGCCCTAGACATTTGAGCAACAACCCTTCCAGGGTCCTGTAGAACATGTCGTCCCCGATAAGCACGTACTTCATGGCCTTGTACCTTATCCGTTTAGGTGCCCCCAAGCCGAATCTTTCAAGTAATTGAAGATATCGGCTCTCCAGTCGTCCGTCTCCAGGAACTGAACTTGAACATCAGTTCCCTCTGCTACGTCCTTGTAGCCTGAAGCCATTTGTGCGAGATCATTCGCCTCTGCATTCTGCGATCGCGGGATCCAGTTAAAGTTTATGTACCGGAACTGTGCCATGAGCTCACGGCATTGCAACCATAATGGGAAGAGCGACTCGCTCTCACACTTGTATTCCTCCGTGAGTTGGGAAATCACCAATTTGGAGTCTCCAAAAATTTCCACTGCCTCTGCTCCAGCTTCGATGAGCAACTCCATTCCCTTGCGTATCGCCTCGTACTCGGCGACGTTGTTGGTGCACGGGGTAGCAAGCCTGATGGAGAAGGAATATGTTGCCCCCCGGGGCGACACGAGTAGAATGCCAATGCCGCAACCATCATCGCAAACCGATCCATCGAAAAACATAGCCCACACTCGTATAGACAGCGCTGCTATATCAGTGTTGATCCTTTCAGCAATAAGGTCGGCTAATGCCTGACCCTTAACTGCTTTCGCAGGTTGGTACCGGATGTCAAATTCCGATAATGCAAACATCCATTTGCCGAGTCGGCCTTTCAACATAGGAGCCGACAGCATGTGCTTTATGACATCTGATTTGCATATAATGATAACCTCTGCCGAGAGCAAGAGGTGGCGCAGCTTGGTGCAGGTGAAAAACAGGCAGAGGCACAACTTATCGATCTCAGGGTACCTTGTCTCTGCGTCGAGCATCCTTCTGCTGATGTAAAACACAACTCGCTCCAGACCATCATAAACCTGCACCACCACCGAGGCGATGGACGTGTCAGCTACTGATAAGTAAATGTAGAACGGCCTATCCGGCTGGGGCGGAACCAATACTGGCGGCTTCGTTAGATATTCTTTGATTTCGTCGAAGGCTCGTTGTTGCTCTGTCCCCCAGCGGAATTCTTCATCAGATTTAATTTTCACCAGTCCCATGAACGGCTCTATTCTTCCTGACAGATTGGAGATGCATCTTCTGACGAAGTTGATCTTGCCGATGAGAGACTGCAGTTCTTTCTTCGTGGTAGGTGGCTTCATTGTTCGCACTGCCTCCTGACTTTTCAGGCCGATCTCAATTCCTCGTTCATGGACCAAGAAACCCAAGAACTGACCGGCCGTCACACCGAAGGCACACTTCTTTGGATTCATCCGTAGCCTGAATTTCCTTGTTCGGTCCAGGACGCGTCGCAGATCGTCCAAATGTCCTTGTACTGAAGCTGACTTGACCACCACGTCATCGATATAAATTTCCACCAGCTTGCCGATCAGATCATGGAAGATGTAATTCATGGCTCTTTGGTATGTGGCGCCGGAATTCTTCAGTCCAAACGTCATGACTACATATTCAAACAACCCCACCGAAACTGGGACTCTGAATGCAGTCTTGTGTATATCTTCCGGAGCCATAAAAATTTGGTTGTAACCGGCATTGCCATCCATGAAGCTCAAGATTTTATGACCAGCAGCTGCGTTGATTAACGTCTCTGCTACCGGCATCGGATATTCATCCTTCGGAGTGGCTCTATTGAGATCCCGAAAATCTATGGCAACCCGCCAGCGGCCATCCTTCTTCTCTATAGGTACGATACTAGAAATCCACTCAGCATACCTGCATGGCCTGATTAACTTGGCGGTCAACATTTTCTCGATCTCCTTCTTGACTTCTTTCAAAATTTCGGCCTTCATCTGTCGTGCTCGCTGCTGGAATGGCCGAAATCCTTTTTTAAGCGGGAGTCGATGCTCAATGATGCTCCTGTCTAACCCGGGGATCTCTGTATAGTCCCAGGCAAAGCAATCTAGATACTCTTTCAACAAAGCTATCATCGGACCCCGCAGAGTTGGATCTAACTTCTTGTTGATAAATGTTGGTCTTGGCTTATCCCTAGGACCGATGTCAATCTCCTCTAGCTCATCAGCGGATGTAAACCCATACCCTAGCTTTCCGTCACCTGTTAAATCGATGCTAAACACGGGGCAAACAGCTGGTGAGGA
Source organism: Avena sativa (assembly GCA_916181665.1). Classification (NCBI taxonomy): domain Eukaryota; kingdom Viridiplantae; phylum Streptophyta; class Magnoliopsida; order Poales; family Poaceae; genus Avena; species Avena sativa. The sequence goes on along the minus strand of OV702279.1, from coordinate 2,372,033 downwards.
TAACAAAGATAGTTTGGGCCGATTGCCGGAATCGGCCCCCTTTTTCATTGCATTAGTCAAGGAAGGTTTACAACTTATCTGTGCTCTACAATGGCAGGGAACCTCCCTGCTACGACTGCATGACCTGTTTGTCGTAAGATTGCTGCTTTTTATTTTTTGTGGCCGATCGCAGGGATCGGCCTTACCACGTACGATCGTGGACTTTGCTACTCTGTCAGGCCAGTGGATAAGACCAGCCTCACCCCGTTTTTTGTAGCTTCAATGCGCTCACAGCCGTCTAGACTGACTCCAGAGATCGGCTCTTGGTCTCCTGCCTCCCAGATGTTCGTACCAGCTATGGAGATCTCAATTGAGTCATCTGCATGAATGACCTCCACTTCATCTCCATCCCACTGTATCAGGCACTAGTGCATCGTGGATGGAATGCAGCAGTTGGCGTGAATCCAATCCCTCCCCAGCAAGACAGCGTAGGTGCTTTTGCTGTCAACGATGAAGAATGACGTAGGGATGGTTTTTCTGCCCACGGTCAAGTCCACATTCAGAACGCCTTGCGTCTCTGAAGTTTGGCCGTTGAAGTCGCTTAACGTTACGTTGGTTTTGATCAGATCTGCAGTGGAGCGTCCCAAATGCCGTAGCATGGAGTATGGCATTATATTGACTGCCGCTCCGGTGTCAACCAACATCTTGCGGACAGGCTGCCCATTGATATAACCTCGCAGGTACAGAGCTTTCAGACGTTTGTAGCCCTTCTCTTGTGGCTTTTCAAAGATAACCGGTCGTGGGCCGCAGTCAAACTGTGCCACTGGTAGTTCTTTGGCTCTTGGAGCGCAGAACTCTGACGGAAGTGTGAACACCATGTTTGTGCCAGCCGATGTCTTCGCATCGGCTTTTACTGGTTTGGGGCGCCATTCTTTTCTTTTCGGGCGAGCCTCCGTTTCCAAGGTCTGCCGCACTTTCATGGCCAGATCGGGTCGTGCCTTCCTTAAAGCGCGGAGGTACTGCGCTTCGGCTTCCTCCAAGTTACGCAGCCGCTGAACTCGACGCTTTTGGGTGTGCCTGAGTCCATCGGGGCACCACCTTGGCCGGTGATATCTGTCTTCTTCTTTTCCACCCATTGGCTCCTCGAAGTCTTTCACTCGAGGAGGGAGAGGCCCTAGGCGCTTGAACACTGAGACTGGACCTGTGTCATCCTTATGCTGTCCACATTCTGGGCAGTTGTCGATTGTAGGCAATCGGCTCATTCCCGCGTCCCAGCAATACTTGAAGAAAGGACAATCTCAATGTTTGTCCACGCCTTCTTTTTCCTTTGGCTTTTTACTAGCGAGGTGCTCATATCCTTCATCATCTCTATCGTGTCGGCGACGTCGGTCATACTGATGCTCATACTTGTTAAGGAGATGTGTGGAGTGTGGCTTCTGATATCGCACGCTTCTCACTTGCTCCTCGGTCAAATACCGCCTGTCATCATAACGGGGCCGGTCACGTGGACCGGCCTCCTCTCTTTCTCTGCCCCGAGAGCGACCGTCTTCCTCCTTATATGTGCCACGGTGGTACACAGGTCCTGCCATATTAACATCGAACGAGAAATCCAACTGACGCCTCGTGGAGTGGCTGTGTTCTACCATGTTGACGCCGGGAAATGGGTTTGTGTCTACTTTCATGGCGAATTGCCCAAGGATCAGACGGCCCTGTTCTATCGCCGTTTGGATCTGGCGACGTAGCTCTTTGCAGTCATTGGTGGTGTGGGTGAACGAGTGATGCCACTTGCAGTAAGGTCTCCCGTTCATCTCTTGAGCCGTAGGGATTTTGTGGCCTTCGGGTAACTTCAGCTGCTTTTCTTTCAGCAGCAAATCGAATATCTGCTCAGCTTTGCTCACGTCGAAGTCGAACCCTTTTGCAGGCCCTTGCTGTTTTACCCATTTGCAGGACACAGGATCTGCCCCCCGAGCCCATTCAGCCACGGCCACCTCCTGGTCTTGCGTAGGATCCTCTTCTTCTGTATCGATCAGGCCTATCGAACGTTTGAACTTGTCTTGGTACAACTCAGGGTGGCGCTGTTCATACATTGTCAGCTTCTGGGCCATGTGCGCCAATGAATTGTACTCTACTTGGAAAGCCAGATCTTTGATAGGTGTCGAGAGACCCAACGCTGCCAGCTCGACTGCTTCTTTCTCAGTTAAACGAGCCGAATAACATCGGTTCTTGATAGTCCTGAAACGTTGAATGTACTCAGCTACCGTTTCTCCCCGCTTTTGCCTCACCTGCGCCAGATCTGCAATGCCAACCTCGGTAGCTTCTGAATGATACTGGATGTGGAACTGCTCTTCCAGTTGCTTCCAGGTCTGGATAGCATCCGGTGGCAACGAGGTGTACCACCCAAAAGCTGGTCCTGTCAGAGATTGCGCAAAGAACCTTACGCGTAACTGATCCGATGCTGAAATCATGCCTAACTGTGCCAGGTATCGGCTCACATGCTCGATCGAGCTCGACCCTTCTGATCCGCTAAACCTTGAGAACTCGAGGAGCCGATACTTGGGCGGCAGCGGAATCAGATCAAACTCGTTGGGGTACGGCTTAGAATAGCCGATTGTCCTTCTCTTCGGCACGAAGCCGAACTGGTCTCTCAAGATGGTACGAATTTGCTCCACCGTTTGAGCTGCAGGGGCTAAATTCTCAGAACTCGCTCCGGTGGCGTACTTGTCTAGCCATGCCTGTTTATCAGCGTCCATCCCAGACATCCCTGCTCTGGAAATACCTGCTCCCGAAGCCCCTGCTCCAGAAACTCCTGTTCCAGAAATCCCTGCAGTTGCCACCTGGTTCGTGCGCGTCAGGTTATTGCAGTCCGGCACGTAGGTGCACACATATCCATATGGGATCTCTTTAGGTGGTTCAAACAGGAATTGGTAATCGCCAGGGTCACCTCCAACCTTGTAGACGACGTATGCCGGTGCCCCTGGTGGCTCCGGAGCTGCAAGCGTGAATGGCAACTGCGGCCTAGTCTGGAGCGGTCTTTCTCCCTGGTGAGTCCCTAGAGTAGGCCCCGACGGAGAGTACTGATGTTTCATGATCTCCTGAACTACGCGAACCGCGACGCGCTCGAAAGCGTTCACTAGGCTCTCAGAATGACGGTGAAGATAATGAGCTACCATGTAATTGACTTCCTGTCGCAGAGCTCTGGTGCGCTCTTCTGAAGGAACAGACAGATCCACCTCGTCAAGAGCACCTTCGGGTGAGAACCCTTTCCATCTGATGCCATGCTTACGGGTCCTCTCAAAAGAGCCGATGAGATCGGCTTCGAAGAGAGCTTTGATATCATCATACTTCGCCTTGTGCTCCTCAGGCAGATCGTCGTACGTGACCGGTCTGCTCTCCATCGCAGCGTCGGATGTTGATGCAGACGTTGCTGAAGGTCCCACCGGGCGTGCCAGAATGTGTTGCCTGCCAAAACCCACCGGCGAGCAGTGACGGGCAACACGGAGAGCCGGGAGGCTCCCAGGACTGCTGGTGGGCCCTGGTCCCTCGGGCAACGGCCCGCAAAACTCCGGCACACGTCCTGGCTGGTTCGAGGGCGTGCCACCTGACCTATACCTGATCAGGAAGGTGAAAGATTGCTTCAATTGGTTTCCTGCATGGCAAACAAACATACGTAAAATTCAAGCCGTGACCGGCTTTCAGGTTTCCCTGTGAATCGGCTCTTGGAGCCGATTATCCCATGTTTCTGCATTAGATCTATGATAACATGGGGTTTTGCTTCATCAATACAAGTTAAATCGATCTACGACAGTTTAATGTTTTCACCACGTAATTGGAACATCCTACACGTAATTGAGCCTGGTAAATACAAAAGATGATAGAAAACTAACCCTAGAGAAGGCCTAACAACCGACGTAAAGTCAATTCCCGGAACAACTCCTCTCGAATTAGCAAACCATATCTTATCGTATTACTGGATCGTTCAACCCGTTTGCAAGGCCTGACTACGTGGATATCAAACTAAACCTTGGAAAGCAAGGCAAAACTATAACGGATCAAATCGACGGAATAAAGATCAAGCAAGATGCTACCCTTACACCCCGAACAGGTGCAAAGGCAGCGAGATAAGCAAACGCAGCATAGCTAAGCAAATCTATGATAAAAGTATTACTCGCCATCAACAAGGCTTCAGCACGAGTAACACCAAATAACGCATAAGTAGATACTTCCTAGATCGCAAGATGCGATCTAGGCAGCATGACACTTACCCGAAAGAAACCCTAGAAACAAGGGGTGGCGATGCGCCGAGATTGTGTTTGTTGTGAATGTGATCGTCCTCCTTTTCTCAATAACCTTAGGTACATATTTATAGTCCGGAGACTTCCTATCTTGGGAATAAACCTAGCAATCCTATCTCTTTACTTAAACCGAAACGTAACCTACTACAACATAAGATACACGGGCAATTTAGCCCAATTCCACGCACAAGGCCGATTCAACAACACGTTGCATATATGTATCTTCCAAGCCCATCTTGATTACGGCCCATCTCCTCCTTTGGCCAAAATATGGCGATAACATATCCACACTGGGGTGACATGGGTGCTCTCGGCTGTTCACCATTGATGACATTTTCAAGCTTACAGTGGTGCTAGGGATTAGTTAGGGTCGTTAGATGATCTACTAAGGCTAGTGGTGTCCAGAGAGGGAACAAGTTAGGCTCAAAACACTACACACTATAGTGTTTTGATTTTGTTTGATTTGAATCTGCAAGGTGTTTGATGAAATGGCCGCATGAATTCAAGTTTTGAATTTTGAAAAGATTTTTGGTGGGTGTGCTAGGCATGTGCTGGTGAGTCTGTGGATGCTTGGGTTTTGAAAGTTGAGCTTGGTTGAGTGGTTTTGAAAAAGTGGGATCTTCCTATGTGATATAGATTCAATTTTGAACTGTCATTTAAACCATGCATTCAAATGTTTCTGGATGATCACAAGGTGGGCATTGGTACTTTGTTATGAGTACTATCAAGGGGTGTAAAGATCTAAACAAGTTTATGTTAAGTTTTGAAAGTTAGAGACAGCCAAAGTAGGCATGGGAGTTAAATTGGTCAAAGTGACCATTCCCTTATTTTGTTTGTTTTGATTTATTTGTCTTTGGGAAAAGGGTGGGGATTGTTTAGATGACGTTTATTTCACCTAGGAATCCTTTTGCAATCAAAGAAACACACAAGCAAGGTAATTTAAAAGAATCCAAATTGGAATGCATACACACATGCATGCTTTCATATTTTTATTTAGAAAAGTTTTTGTTAATCCTAAATTTTGATGATTAGAGTTTGATGATCCAAGTTTCATATTTTTGGGATGTTACATAACTGTATTAGCACTGTTGGCATCAAGAATTCATATGTAGTTTGAGATCAAATGGTTTCAAATAGTGAAGATATACATAGGGATTTTCTGAATTATGATTCATGTGATGACAGGAAAATGATTTTTAGTTTGTTGGTTGAATCTGTGAAGATTGAATGCTTAACCTGATTAATGTAGAACTGTTCTTGTGACACCATCTTTGTATGGCACACAAGATTATATTCTATTTCTTGGTTTTATTTGGTTCAAGCTTAAGATGAGTTTGGCATTAAAGAGTAAAATGCACCGAAGGTCCTAAAAGTTTGGACGGAACTGTATGCAGGTCCTAAAAGTTTCAACTTGTGCAGCGCAGGTCCTAATTCTCAGATCCATGTGTACTGTATTCGGGGGCTATAGCAGATAATTAGGACCTGTAGTGCATAACTAACCGAGAATTAGGACCTGCAGTGCATAACTAATTGAGATTTAGGACCTCGGTACACAAATTGAAACTTTTAGGACCTGCATACAGTTTCGTCCAAACTTTTAGGACCTCCGGTGCATATTACTCTTAAAGATAAGTAGAAACTCCTTTTCTTAAATCCCTAAGACCCATGATTTTGGTCTAAGGTTTAGGGATTAATCCTTTAACTTGTTGATTCACATTGATGGGTTCTGGTAGTGATACCAGCTACTGTTTTTTGAATCAAAGTTTGGGAAAAATAATGGTAGGCTTGATCACTTGTATAGATCCATAAGATTAAAGTCTAAGGTGCTACTCTTGTCTTAGAGATGTGCCTAGAAGTTTAAATGTTAGCTATGTTCATTCTTGAATTGAAATATAGCTTGATAGCTAGGTCAATGATGTTGTTCTGAGATCTAGTTGGATCCTTATACTTTTCTGATTTCTTTCGGTGTTTAAAGTTTAGTGATGGATTCACTCCACTTGGGTGCTTTCTGAGAGTTTGAGTAATAGACAGATCATGTATGCTTGTCTAATCTTAGACAGATAGATCATGTGATGGTCTATTTTACTCACCACTGTCACTTGATGTTGGGGTTTCCTGTGGTTGATCTTGTGCTAACTTGATCTGATGCTCTCCTGGTATTCCAGCTCCTGGCTTGTCCTTGATCTAGCCCTTCACCTCCTGGTCCTGATAGCTTGATCTTGGTCTTGCTATCCACCTGATCTACCCCCTCCTTATGTCACCATTTTGGTGGTGTGATTCAGGGTTTTGGTTGGTGTGATCTAGCTTGGCGTTGGCTTGGTTGAGCTGGTGGCTGCTCTTGTTGGTGTATATGAACAATGGAATGATGTGGGGATTGGTTTCCCATGGCTGTGTTGATGTTTTTGTTTGCTTGTGTTGTTGTTGTGGTGCTGACAGCACACCATGCAGTTTGGTGTGTGTGCTGCCTGTGTGCCTGCTGCACAGGTTGTGGATATGTTGTGAATTTGAAAGTTACTTTCATCAGGTTACCTTTTACCTAGCTGGTGGAACTTGCCCCTCCTTGATGTTTATTTGACTTATGGCTTAAAATTATGAAAGATACATTCTTTCATATTGGTGAAACTTGCCCCTTAAATACTCAAGGATGAAAAAGTGAACAGTGCACTTCACTGTCAATTCTGAGAGTAAAAATAATTCTAATCCTAACCTTCTTTTTCTTTTAAGTTTCTTTTTATTTTGCAGGTACCAGATTTGAAGATCAAGACTTTAGTTTAGGTTTTTATTTTTCTTTTAAGTTTCTTGTAATAACTCTCATATTCGATTGTAATCATTAATTTTTTCTTTTGTACTCTTTATTTTATTCTTTTGTAATAAAGATTGTACTATTATGAATAAAGAAATATTATTATTTATTTATTTGCTATTGTAAAGATTGTTGATGATTTTCATAAGTTACATTTTTGTAACTTATTTATTGAATAAAATTATGAAATGGAGATTCATATTCTTAATTGCTCTCTTTATATAAAGTTTGAGTTATTATTAGTTAACTCTTAATTAAATCAAATACTCAAACATTATTCAAAAATTCTTTTGAATTATAATTCAAACACTCAAGTTTTAAATTCAAATTTCATTTCTCAAAACACATAAGTCCACAAAGATCATATCAAAGTCTATAACAATAATCCTTCAAGACTATACCTAATCTCAAAGTATGAAAGAAACCTTGATCACTTTAGGTTTTTATTTGGCGAAAAATTTACCCACATTTTCTCAGATGAATGCATGCAACATTTCAAATTTCTAAATCTACCCTTCGTTAGTTCCTAAATGCTGGGATGTTACACTTTGGCTCGGGGCTTCTATGTCAATGATGATTCCGGAGCCTCCTCCCTTTGCACTTCCCGCATAGAGTTCCTTCCATTTCTCGCAGTCTCTCAGCTTTGTCCAACAATGCGATATTGTGAAAAATTTCTCGTGGCATGTCTTGAAATGCTCCAAAGCTTGCCACACCTGCACAACAAGTTCAATGTTTAAATTATACAAAATGCATGCATGTATCAATGAAAATGCAAAGACAGTGTCGATGTTAACATACCAAGTTTCCAACACGAACGCCACCCACGACGATTCCCTTCACATGGTCATATGAAGCAGAAAACTTGGTGCATTGTTTGGAGATAAATACCCACCTCTTTGTAAAAGAGTTTTCATTACAATAACTCTCAAATGGATGCTCACCTAAATGTCTATGCTCATGGAAGAACTTCCATATTCGGTTCCAAAATGCCCCTCCAATTGCTCGGCACCGGTTATTGGATCTTCCCCAATTTCCATCCATGCCTCACAGAGCATCTCATCCTCGAGGTGTGTGTAAGCTCCGGTAGTTTTGCTATGGACTTGTGTAGTTTGCCGTAGCAATTAATCTTCAAACAAAGGCCCTTCATTGATAGAGATAGCGTTGTTGGTCAGGACCATGTTGGCTACCATCTTGGGAGACAAATGCAAAGTTTTTTGACACACACAGTTGTAGGGGTTCGTAGCATGGAAAACAAAAAAATTCTACCGCATGAACACACACAAGACAAGATCTATCTACTAGATTGTAGCAATGAGTCGATAGAGTACTCACCCTCAAAGATTCCATAGCAGTTAACGAGAGAGGATTCTCGTGGGTGATGTAGTCATTCACTTGCCGATCTCAAGATCGCGTAGACGATCCTTCCGCCGCCGCATTCTGGCAGCGCTCCCACAGTCGGTCACACGTTCGGTACTCGATGAAGACCTTCCTCTCCCTTCCAGTAGGCAGCGGAGGTTGTAGATCTCTCCTCGCGATTCCGGCAACACGAAGGTGTGGTGTCGGAGTTTAGATGGGAAATCACGTAGGGCTTCGCCTAAGCCGGAGCGGGTATGGTGGAGTATAAGAGAGGCCTTGGTGATCTAGGGTTTAGAGTGCCAAGGGGGTGTGGTGGCCGGCGGCTAGGTATTTGCCCTAGTCGGCGACTTGGGAGGAGCTCCCTAGCAGCGGCGGCTTGAGAGGTGGTGGCGCCAAAGCTAGGGTTTGAGTTGTAGGGCAAGGGGGTGCCCTCTCCCCTCTATTTATGAGAGGGAGAGGCGAAAAGGGGAGGTGAATCCTCCCCCAACTCCACCTTGTGTGGCCGGCGGCAAGGAGAGGGAGGAATACTCTCTTAGGTAGGATTCCTTCCCTCCCTCCACCAGGAAATCAATGTTGGCGTTTGACTTTTTCAAACTAGTGTTTGGCATTCAAACTAGAGTTTGATTTCTCTCTTCCAATTTCCCAGCCAAGTGACCTAGTACATGATGCAACCATTCCACTTTGTCATGACACATCAATGTACCCTTCCCACTCTAGATCGGTGGACCTTCTAGACCCTTCTAGAACATTCTGGTGAAAACACCAAAACCATTCCCGAACTCCGGAATTGGACTTTCCTTATATGAATCTTATTCTCGGGACCATTCCGGATCTCTTCGCGATATCGTGGATCCCTTTCGAGACTCCGAACAACATTCGGTCTCTTTAGTCACTTTCCATATATACTAAACAACATTGAATCCTTAAGTGTGTCTCCCTACGGTTCGTGAATTATGCAGACATGATCGAGACTCTTCTCCGATCAATAACCAACAGAGGAATCTGGAAATTCATATGGATCCCACATATTTCTACGATTACTTTGTGATCGAATGAACCATTTACATACAATACCAATTTCCCTTTGTCTCACGATACTTTACTTATCCGAGGTTTGATCGTCGTTATCTCTGCATACCTATTTTAACCTCGTTTCTGATAAGTACTCTTTACTCGTTCCTGTGATATGTGATCCCTTGTGAGCCAGTCACATGCTTGCAAGCTAATTGAATAACATTCCACCGAGAGGGCCCAGAGTATATCTATCCGTCATATGGATGGACAAATCTCACTATTGAACCATGTGCCTCAACATATACTTTCCGAAAACTCAATGCCACCTTTATAACCACCCAATTACGAAGTGGTGTTTGATTTCATCAAAGCATCCATCCGGTGATGGTGATTAACATGATCTCATGGTCGAAGGATTTAGGTTACTATGTATCTGAAAGCTTATAGCAAGGGAACTATTGAAATGACTTGATCTTATGCTACGCTTAACTATAGGAGTATGTTCATCACATCATTCTCCTAATGATACGATCTTGTTGTTAATAACATCTCAATGTTCATGATCAGGAAACCATGATCATCTATTAACCAATAAGCTAGTATTACAAAGAGGCTTTACTAGGGACTCTAATAAATTTACAAATCATACAAGTATTAATGTTTACGGTTAATACAATTATAGCATGAATGTAAACATTTATCATAAACATAAATATATAATAATAACTACTTTTATTATTGCCTCTTGGGCATATCTCCAACAACATTCGGTGTAGAGCATGAACAGGGACAAGACTAGAGTCATATATGGGTCGAAGTGGAGGTAGGCATATCGGCAAACAGATTACGGGGAATGGGCATGCTGTCGGCATGCATGATCCACGTGGTTTTACTGCTAGATGAGGAGCCTACGCCCACCGGTTCCGAGTTCATATCAAAGCCAAGGATGGCCAGCACTGCTAGGAACGACTGGCCAACCTCCGTCCAGGGTGGCGCTGTGACGCATGTCGCAATCCCATAGAAGGCCACGTCGACAGGCGGTGGCTTATTCGCGGATGAGTTGGAGCTCGTCGCGGCTGCGCCAAAGGCGGAGGCGTGCTTCTCTTTAATAATGAGCAAGGTGGTGGCCTGCGACTCGAGGGCCTCAGCATTGGCCTTTGCATGGATGGCCATGGCTTGCTCTAGGGCGGCTATTTCCTGCACTGACTCCTGGCCTTGTCCCTCCGAACGGCCCTCTTCCTCGTCTCCTCCTTCCCCCGCTCATGCGTCAACTACTTCTTGAACTTTACGTTGGTGGCTCCATTTTCGACAGCTTTCATGGGACCAGGAACTGCGATCGACGGCACAACAACTGGAGCTACTCCAAGAGGAATTAAAGGGCCAGAGAGGACATGGTCAGACACGTGGGGATATCCGTCGTTCGCCGCAAACCTGGACCATTTTGGTCAAGAAATGCGTCGAAACGGACCGGTCCGGAAAGTCTTCTCCATTTGCGGGTTGGAGTTGGACGTTGGCCCTGTCCGGATGGACATAATCGGATGGTGCGTTTGCAGGCCGCCCGTTGGAGGTGCCCTACGAGCATCTCTAGCCGTGTCCGCAAAAGGGAAACCGCAAACGTCCGAGTTCGGGGCGTTGAATGCGCGATTTCCCGTGAAGCGGGCGATGGCGCCAAGCAGACCCCGTAAAATTAAACTAAAAATTTTAAATTTGCGATCCACAGGAAGAACAACCTTCGCGTGCAAAATTCAGAGGAAGAACAGAGGAAGAACAACCACGGATTCCACATACTAAAAATCTAACAAAAGCATACGGCGCACACTATGTATAGAAAATGCGGCTCCCCGAGCCTTGTGCGTCGACGGACGATGGCGAAGACGGTGCCGCCACTCTAGTCGAGGTGGATCACCGCAGGCTCCGTCGCCTCCTTGGCCTTCTTTGCCTCCTGGCGTCGGAGGCGCTCCACCGCACGCTCCTTCGCCTCCTGGCGCTCGATGAGCCGGAGCGCCTCGGCGAGCTGCCACTCCTCCGCGGCGGTCTCGTGCAGGTGCGCACGCTCCGAGCGGTGGTCAAGGCGCACCCGCGCGCGCTGCTCCGCCTCTTCGAAGTCCGTGAAATCGCGTGGGACCATCGAGGCTCCGTCGCTCTCGTCGGAGCTGCCGCTCTCTCTCCGGGCGTCACGTAATCGCGATACCCAGAGGAGCTCGAGCTCGCCGGCGACAGGGGGCATGGCCGCGACGAGCCCGCCTCCGAGACGGTTCCCTTGTACCACGCGGGGGTGTAGGGGAGTAGCGACGCCGGTATGTGCGGCGAACTCACCCACCGAAGCGCGGCGTGCTTCTTGGCGCCGATGGAGCGGCTGCGGGCGATCTCCTCCTTGGTTTTGAGGAGCTGGTCACGCAAGCCTATGCGGCGCTTCCTAGTCGAGTTGTCGGGACGCGGCGAGGCAGAGCGTTTGGTGGCGGTGGCGTAGGGAATGGTGGCAGTGGCGAGCTGGATTTGATGGCTGGAGAGTTGCCGGCGGCGGTGGAGAGGGAGAGGGCGCGTGACGGAGAGGGATAGAGTTTCGCTCGGGTTACCCTCTCCGACTGCTAGATATACTGGTCGCAGCATGCGTTTAACGAGCCACCGGAAAACTTTTACGGACCGGACGAGGTACCTCTCTCTAACCCTCTCATTCGGATAGAGGCTCTACGTTCGCCACGTTTTGACTCTTGGACATGGTACTTTTTTTTGACAGCAGATGTGTCTTTGTCTTCTTTATTACATCACCGCTGACCTGGATTCCCCAATTTATTAAGGAAAAAAAAGGAGAGCTAGCCGTTTGCGGCGCAGGGGTGAGAAGGAGATGAGGTGGCAGATGGAGGAAGCCATCACAGGTGACGTACGTCGCTAGTTAAAACTGGACTAGGAAAACGAGGAGACCCTGCGGTGTTCCTGTCGCCTGCTCACGCTTGGAGTGCCCGACCGAGTGGAGGCGCGCTGTCTATTAATCTACTCGCGACCATCCCCCCCAAAGCATGCATGCTGTCGAGCCGATCAGTATCGTCGATATCGCGCGACGGAAACAAGCCGGAAGATTGTTGACTGAGCCACCCATCATTGTGCCATGGTGCTCCCGCCGTCCACGCTGCCGCTGTGGGCGCCTGCGCCGGCTGCGTTCGACGGCCTGAACGTGGCGCCGTCGCCAGGCACGGAAGACGATCCCGGCGTGTTCCTGACATGGGAGGACGTGTGCGTGACCGTAGCCGGCTCCTACGGGCGAGAGCCGGTGAGTATCCTGAAAGGGGTCAGCGGGCACGCCGGGCCTGGGGAGGTGCTCGCCATCATGGGGCCGTCCGGCTGCGGCAAGACCACGCTTCTTGATACCCTTGCAGGTTGTACACAATCAGAATAACTTCCTTTCGTTCTCCCCTGTTTCTGACCGTCAGAATGTTTCCCGCCGCCGGATCACTCACAGGAAGATTAGGTCCCGACATTAATGAAGATGGGGTGATCCTAATCAATGGCCGCCGGGAGAAACTTGCCTTCGGAACCTCGGTAAGACAAATCTTCTGTGCTACTATGGGTTATGGTCTGATCGATGTCCAAACTTACATCTGAACTTCATCAGGCATACGTGACCCAAGACATCGTGCTGATGTCGACCCTGTCCGTCCGAGAGGCGGTCTACTACTCGGCGCAGCTGCAGCTGCCGGACACGACGCCGCTGGCGAAGAAGCGCGCGCACGCGGAGCGCGTGATCCGGGAGATGGGCCTGGGCGACGCCATGGACACGCGCATCGGCGGCCGGATCACCAAGGGGATCAGCGGCGGGCAGCGGAAGCGGCTCACCATCTGCATCGAGATGCTCACGCGCCCGAGGCTGCTCTTCCTGGACGAGCCCACCAGCGGGCTCGACAGCGCCGCATCCTACCACGTCATGAGCCACATCGCCAGGATCGCCGCCAGGGAGGGCATGACCGTCGTCGCCGCCGTGCACCAGCCCAGCGGGGACGTATTCGAGCTCTTCCACAGCCTATGCCTGCTCGCCTACGGCAGGACCGTCTTCTTTGGAGAAGCGGCTCGTGCCAACGAGGTGACCGCCTTTGCTCCGTTTGTTCTCGATCTTGTGGCCATTTTCGAATTCTTGTTTCCTCGTAAGTTTTATTACTCCCTCCGTCTCAATATAAATGTCAAAATCTTTTTTATCTAGATTCATTGAAATTTAAATAAATTTTCGACATCGACACCCGACTCAACGCCTACAAGATCCATGATTTTCCTCATTCTAGGCCGGCCCAATACCACACTTTCCGAATTAGTTTTTTGTTTTTGGTTTTAGGAAGCTTCTCCGATTGAGTTCTTCTAGGTTATTTTATGTTTTCCTTTTTCTGTTTTTATTCCATTTTTTTTCCTTTCAGCAAATATGAAAATTTTGAACAATTTTAAAATTAGAACAAAATTTTAAACTTTGAACCTTTTTTATATCTGAACATTTACAATTTTAACTTTTTCACACCTAAACACTTCTAAATTTTGATATCTGAACATTTAAAATTTCAATATTTTTAAATTCACATAGATATGAATGTATCTAGTCAAATTTTAGTACTAGATATATCTGTATCTAGATAAACTTCAGTCAACTAATATGGATAGGAGGGAGTATAATTTTTAACGTTAAACCATTTCAGTTTTGAGCCATTTTCATATTTGAATCATTTTCAATTTGATCAAAAAATTTAAAATAAGGAACAAAGACAAGTGACCGAGCGAAGGAAAAAATCTAAACAACATCGAGCGAAGCAATCAGGCCCTCCACAGCGTTGCAAAACAGTGGTGGCAAATTGGTTTCTGGTTCGGATGGCTGGTGCTCGCACACTGTCAGACCAGTGTCCAAACAAATTTTTTGAGGCATCAAAGCAAGTAGGAGCACATGTGCTCAATTCCTCTAGCCAATAAAATATTGCCTACTCTCTACTTCTAACCGCAAACATGTCCTCTCTCTTTCCTCTTTAAAGAGAAGCTTGCCAAATTATTTATTATGGATCTAGAATTTTTTTTTCTGTCGATGCCCTACGCTGTATGATCTGGGCATCCACGATGATGTGGCTGATTTTTCATATATTTGGCATCGAGCTACACTGCGGAGAGCCTAATATGGGCCAGCCCACATGGGTTCACGCTTCAGCGTCGCCGCGCAAAGCAATGCGCTCAGCGTCATATATGAGCTCCCGACTTGTCACCAGTGAAAAAGACGCCTTCGGTTCGAACCAAATCCTGGCACCAGTTTCGGTCCGTAACGTCTTCCACGGCTACGAACCGGGGTAAATACTAGTCTCGGGCCGGACCAGATCTCTAGTCCTGGTCCAATGAGCTGCACTGTACGTGGACAACTAGTCCCGGTCTGTATTACGACCTGGGACTAGTTAGTTCCCTATATAATGTAGCTGCTTCCATTTTTCCTTCCAAGCAAGACAAAATCATGCCTTTTTTTCTCAAGATTTGTTAAGATTTGGTTGCAACCCCTAAATCCAAGGTTTTGAAAGGGTAGCAAACCGGGACTAGAGATAGGGGCCTTTAGTTCCGATTTGGCAGTCCGGGTCCAAAACCGAGACTAGAGACTGTTATGGCCCAGGACTAGAGCCCGTTACGGCCCGAAACTAGAGACCCTTTTTTCCACCAGTGTGTCATCTAAAGTCCATCGTATAGAACATTAGAATTGTATTATTAGGCTACGTATGATGGAAGCTGCTCAGAGCAGTGCTTACAAAAATAAACCAATATTTTTCTAAGCATCGGTGCTTATTATAATAGAAGAGTTGCCTAGTTAGACATATTTTTTTGTGAAATTTCACAGATATATTAATAATCATCAACAACATTATAAAAAGTTTTAAAAGTAATAAAAATTAAAAATAGGTCATTGAACCACATAACGACGACTACTGACACTAGCATGAGCCAAAGGCGTGCCGCCGTCCTCGCCCCTCCATCACTGGAACTGGACAAAACTAGTAGAGCTTGTTATAGTAGACAGAGAGGATATCGTCGTGCTAGGACCCAAAGGACCAGCACACTAGAGCGGTAACCATCGCCGAAGTTGAAAACCGTAGATCTGAAGAAACTGATCTCAAATCACACCAAGGAACACGAAAAATGACAGGATCTCAGGTGATTTTCGGATACATGACTTCACGTGCCCTCCAATGGCACTAGACACACCACCAAAGCGAGGATAAAATGGGGAGGACATTATTATGACTTCCATATGTAGCCATCGACTCAATATCTCGAAGAAGACAATGGGCAAATACCTAAAAAGGGAACGATAAACCTCCCGTCGACGAGAGGTCGTGATCCATCACGCCTCCATGGCCCTAAGGCCAACGAAAATGGAGCAGACCAACGACATCGCCGACGAGAGGATGGAAACCCTAGATGGGTCTGGAGCCGCCGCCCCGATCACCTCTGTTGTTTTGCTTGCATACCGGTTCGTACGGGTCCTTTAGAGATTCTAGTTAGACATCTACCTAGTATAAATAAATATCGTTGCTAACCAATTTTTTTCTAATCATCACCCTTAGAAGATGCTTAGGATGATGACTAGAAAATCTTTAAAAAAGTTTAGAGGGTTCAAATCTTCTAAAAGTGGTAATCTAGATGAACTTTCACTTGATGTGTAATAAATGTCAAAAATGCATAACTAGCATATAAAAAAGTTAAAATTGGTGTTTGATAATATAAAATATGAGATAGATGATCTATTAGTTACAACGGGTGTTCCCCTCATCCTTTGTTATAGAAAAAGAGTGTTTGACAGAGTGCACTAGCGTTTTTCTTATACATTGGATAAAATAGCAGAACAAACAATATTCTCTAGGCCTCAAACAACCAACCCTACACATAATTGAGTTGGACGACGGCCAATGGATCAAAACTTTGACACTTTTGATCGTTTATCGTCTCTCATCGCACTCTTGTTTCGCACACTACGAGTAGAGAATGCTTCTTTTATTCGTGCAATGCACGTGCTTCATCATCATGCTCACGATCATCCGTGTTGGGCCATTCGGAAAAACCAGCTAAATATTTTGGCCACTTGCCACTACTTGACTGAATCATATCGAGGTGATTCCTCGGTACAATTGTTTGGACGAAATACAATAAAAAAAACAATGTTTTTTTTGCTCTGGGTGCAGGACGTCATTTCTCTAGCGCGCTCGAATAATAAATGCAAAATATATCTAAGATGCAATGTATTATGTAGTTGTTTCTTAAAATCTGTGAAAGATGAAGCCTAAGAAGCTGCCTAATGGGAAGTAACTTGGTGTCACATGTCATAAACGCAAATGGAGAAAACAAAAATAACTTGGTGCAACATACAAAGCAGAAAACAACATGTGTATGGCACAACAAATAATGAAGCAAACAAAAACCATGAATTGTGTAACTTGGTGTGAAATTAATTATCCATAGTTTCACACTAAAAATCTTTGGACAGAACGAAGCCAACAAAATACATAACTTTTGTATTTAACAATGTCACACATGGGCCCAAAAAAATGTAAAAAAATGTGTGTGTGCGTGCGTGCCCGTGAGCGTGCTTGTGCTTGTGTGTTAAGCAAATAAAATGACATAGAGAGTGCATGAATGCATGCATGCATAATTAACACATGTTATGACATCATGCCTAAAATGCTATTATTTATTTATTAGAATGGTGAAGATGATTTACGCTTTGCCTTCAATATTGATTTGTGTCGAGTTTGTAATGACGATTATTCAAAACTAGATCACATGCTGATATGTTTTGAAGAATTTTTATTCACCTTCAGAATTGTCATCCAATCACTCATAAAGTTGCCTAGTATATTTATTTACCACAAGTAACATGTTACAGTATATGATGGCAACTAATGTATTATTTCTTGGTGACTTAATACTTGTAAACAAAGTTTATAAGCACACATAATTAGGTTCAAGTATCAATGTCTTTGCCAATGCAAGCATACGTAGCCTACATTTTGTTTACAAATAGATCTTACAAAATTTTGAGCATATCTGTTGTTGTCATACTTTTGATTGCAGTTCTTTACTCAAAGTGGCTTCCCTTGTCCGAACATGAGGAATCCATCTGACCACTTCTTGAGAACAATCAACAAAGATTTTGATGAGGTACCTCCTTTTAAAAGTTTCATATGATGTTGTGAAATTAATGTTGTATTAGTTAATATGATCCTATATGTAGAAAATTGTGAAAAGGTCTAGATCTAGAAGAAAGACCGCCGCTCAAGCAATTGAAATCCTGGTACATGCATACCAGTCACCTGCTTATTCAGAAAAAACAATGAGCCAAATAGCTGAGATGAAGCAGATTAATGTAAGTAGCTTACTCACATTGCCTACAATTTTTTTTACATTCCTTTGCATGGAGAGTAGAGATTTGATTAGTTTGTCTTAAATTTTGTGTGAGGGAAAACACGTATTGTATTAAAAGCAAAATATAGGAGTAACTATGAGGCAAAGTCCAATCTAAAAATTATCTGAGATTTTCCATTTCGGTGAATCCATAGTGTGATGTTACGATAACGTATTAATTTTTTATTAGGTAGTAACTTAGACTAGTAGCATGTACACATAAGTTATCTCTCTACCGTGGCTAGTCTTAGTGATATATAATTGGTGGAATAGTATTGAGCAGTAGTCCATCCGTTAAGGACCTTTTTTTTCCTTCCTAGGGCTTTATCACACATAGTTTTCTCCAGGTACTTTGACCTGACTTTTGACTTCTTGACATGCTGATTTTCCCTACTTGATCTATTGTCACATAGGATCTCATGTGCCCCCTTATATGGAGTAATTCCAACAGACCCAGTAGTCATTTAATAAGTATTCTCCCTGTACCGAATTAGATGTCACAATTTTATCTAGATTTTCATCTATCTTTACACCAAAATGTGTCTCGGTATGTATGAATCTAGATAGATCTGTGACATCTAATTCAGGATAGAGGGAGTAATTTAATTTTGTTGTTTGTAAACTTTCAAATTCAGTATTATGATGGAAAAAGTTATCATCTCATATATATGTAGAAAATCCTAACTCTGCCACCGATATCTAAGGAATTTAGCCGGCAAACAGTGGATGTCGCCAACACAAGTATGGGTGTCCCATTTGTGGAGACTGGAGACTCGCATTAATCTGCATATCTATCAACGAGGTTCTCTAACATTGTTTTTATTCTGATGTGTGCTATATCGTAGGGAGGAGCTTCCTTCAGAAGGAGGGAAGAAGCCAGCTTCTCTACGAAGCTCATTGTGCTTACCCGTAGGTCATTTGTAAATATGCACAGGGACATAGGATACTACTGGATGCGTTTGGGTGTTTACGTCGGCATTGGCCTTTGTCTTGGCACTATTTTCTACCAAGTTGGGAACAGTTACAGTTCTATCCAGGTAAGTAATATGATTTCTTTAGGGTGCATAAGATCTATATACTGATTAGAATGATCATTTTTCATATTTTCTCAGACAAGATGTTCAGTGATAATGTATACGACCGCGCTTCTAACTTTCATGGCAATTGGAGGATTCCCCTCTTTCGTAGAGGATATAAAGGTTATTTCATTCCAATCAAAGAAATATTTTATTATCAATAATGAGTTGGCAAACATACTATTATTTAGATACTACTGACAAATCCACTCCATATTTGTTTTCAAAATCCAATACTCCCTCCGACCCATATTAGTTGACTTCGATTTGCCTAGATTTAAATAAATCTAGACACTATTTAAGTATATAGGTTCATCCAAATTTTGACAAATCCAAGTCAAGTAATATGGGTCGGAGGGAGTAGGATATTTGTATTTGTAAATAAATCTACATATTTACCACAACAGTTATTTTTTTTGTCAGGTGCGGATATTTTCGTTTCCATTTTCAGTGAGTACAAATATTGCATATTTCAAATTATTCACGGCCACTTTTCACTCATACTAGTGGCTAATATGTCTAGTTAGTATATCATTTATTTTTTAATATAAGTTAGAGAAACGGCATGACATGCATGCCCCACTTACTGAACTTGAAATAGTCATTCATGTACACCTTCGTCTCACAAGTCAGCAATGGATTATGGTTCAGTGCACCTTCGAAGTAAACTAGTGCAAAAAAAAGACTAATGCAAAATTCGACTTCTTTACTATCACTTGATAGTCGACTAACAGTGAATGATGGAATTAGTGTAATATTTGTACCCGGTGAAAAATCTTGGTGGTATATTGGGAGTCCAAAATATTTGATCGGTATATGGACATCTTGCTAAGTTTGACTAGCGTACTTAGAATTTGCTCCCAAATTAACTCCCATCTTGTTGCCTTGTTTATTTTTTAATACCCCACTCAGGTATTCAAAAGGGAGCGGCTGAGTGGCCACTACGGCGTAGCAGGGTTCGTGATCTCAAATACCCTTTCAGCCACTCCATACCTGGCGATCATCGCCGTGATCCCCGGTGCAATGCTCTACTACCTGACGGGGTTAACCAAAGGGGCTGACCACTTCCTCTACTTCGTCATCACGCTGTGCATGTGCACGTTGCTAGTCGAGAGCCTCATGATGATCATCGCTGCCCTCGTTCCGGACTTCCTGATGGGCATCATCGTCGGGGCTGGGGTGCAAGGTGTGTTGATGCTCAACGGCGGCTTCTTCCGCCTCCCCAACGAGCTCCCGAAGCCGGTGTGGAAGTACCCTTTCTACTACATCTCCTTCCACAAGTACGCGGTGCAGGGGTTGTACAAGAACGAGTTCATGGGGCTCACCTTCCCGAGTGACCAGCTGGTTCAGGCCAACACCACCATTAGTGGCATTCAGGTGCTGCGGGAGAACCTGGAGGTCGAGATGGGGTACTCCAAATGGGTGGACATTGTTATACTCTTTGGCATGATGGTGCTCTACAGGATGATCTTCTTCGCTGTTGTGAAGATTGGGGAGGAAGTCAGGCCAAAAATGAGAAAAATGAGATGGAAATAGATATAGCTGCTGCAATGTCTTCAGTTTATCTTCCACTATCATGTACTCTACCTTTTTGAACATGTCCTTAGCTACACGAACACACTTCAATCTATGGCATACTTATAAGATTTACCTAGCCGTGCAACACTACTAGTAACACTTTTCATGTGATGAAAGAGAACATATATCTCTTCTGTAAATAGAAACCTTGGTCCGGAAAGTTTCTTTGACTCCTAAGAACTAGTACTCCTTCATTTAAAAAACATATTTACAATTATCAAAATAATATAAAAAATTATGTCCATAGTTGTAACACCCTCGCCTGATAAGGCTGAGTTCATGTGTATAGTGCCAATCCCTGGATCGGTTCACTGGAACACACAGTACAAAATGATACCAAATATAACTGTGCATCATAAATACAACGAATATGATCCAGAATTTACATTATTTATTCAAGTACACAGCGGAAAACGAATACAAGGTAGATCTCCATCCTCCAAATGTGCCACAGGCGAACAATTGTTGAGTGGAGTCTCGCGACCTATGAACGATCACTTAGATACGATATAACCTGCAACATGAAACGTTGCAGCCACGAATGGTCAATACATTGAATGTATGGCAAGTAGGCTAAAGTGGTTAACAACAGATCTATCAACTACATGCTTATTTGGCCAAGTGGAGTTCAGGCTCATTTGCATAAAGCAACAGTTTTATCCTAACATTTGTAACAAAGTAGTTTTTTAATACGATAAATAGGACACTCTGGTTCACTCCCAGATGCTCCTACCCAATTATGTTCACCCAACAAGTTTTAAGTAATTAAGAAATAAGGATGAGTGAGAAATATCATAGCATCAGTATCAGGTCGCTCAAATTGTCCATAACCGAGGACACGGCTAAGCACTTAGTTTATACACCCTGCAGGGGTTAGTACACTTTACCCATGTGACTTGGCCAGCCCAGCTTGTACCACCACTCTCATATTGGGTGATGATAGGGAGAAGTCCAAGAAGGAACCGTTCGGAAAGTAGCTCCCCAAACCTGACACGCACCGGTCCAACCTACACTATCTACATCTCTGGATACGTGGATTCGAGTTACCACAACCTACTGAGTCCAACCAACCGCTCATTTCATTATTGGCACATGGTTGCACATGAAAGCTACCAAACAAAGAAGCCAATCCTTTCTCAGTGTCCTGGACGGCATTCCCCACCATAATCCACACTCGATGACCCAATCAATGCCATTCCGCCCAGGTGGTTCATTAAAATCATGTTGGTTTGTCATTTAACAAAATAAAATCCTTTCAAAACAAATAACTTTTCATATTATGATTTCCTTCCTCGTCTAATTAGCATAGCTAATGAAAAGGATACAGATGTCGCATAGAGGGGGGTGAATAGGCGGTTTAAAACTTTTACGAGATGGACTTAACAAAGGCGGAATAAAACTAGCGTTTACTTTGTCAAGCACAAAACCTATATAAACTATGGTTCACCTATGTGCACCAACAACTTATGCTAAGCAAAACAAGCAACTATGTGATAGCTAGATATAATAATTCAAGCACGAAGGCTATCAAAAAGTAAAGTGCATAAGTAAATAGCTTGGTATAGAGATAACCGAGGCACGCGGAGACGATGATTTATTACCGAGTTCCTCCCATAAAGAGAGTACGTCTCGTTGGAGAGGGGGTGGTATCAAACCACCTATGCCACAAAAGGCCTCCCTTATTCTTCGGTGAATCTCACCCCAATGGGATCGACGATCCACACTTCCACTATCGGTGCACTTGTCGGTGGCAACCGGAACCTCTCACAAGGTTGGGGCACTTCTCCACAACTTAATCGGAGGCTCCCAACAAACGCCACCAAGGCCACAACCTGCAACACCAACAAACCGTCTAGGTTCCAAGAACCCAAGAGTAAAAAGCTTCTCAACTTTCACTCACCAAATCCTCCGAGGAGAACTCAAACCGATGCACCAAATGCAATGGCAAGAACACATGAAGTGCTCAAGTCCTTCTCTCCCAAATTCCACAAAAGCTACAAAAGCTAGTGGGAGAATAAGAGAGGAAGAACACACGAGGAAATCCACAAAAGAAACCCCAAGATCTAGATCCCAATATGTTCCCCTCACATAGAGGAGAGATGGATTGGTGGAGTTGTAGATCTAGATCTCCCCTTTCAAATCCCCCAAAAAGATTCAAGAAATATGGGAGGGATTGAGAGTATTTGCAAGCTCTTGAAGGTCAAAACAATGGAGGAGAGAGAGAATGCAAGTCACAGGCCTAAGGAGGAAGAAGGGGTCTAATTATACCCCTCCCCAACGAAATATGACCGTTTGGGACCTTCCAGGCCAGATAATCCGCCCCTCCCCCGGATATTCCGGGTTCCCCGGACCAAAAAAATGGCTAAGGACTTCGCGGCGCGACCCTCAGTATAGGGGCGGATTTTTGGGGCGGATAATCCGCCCCCCCCTGAAAACTGGCAGGAACAGCAAAACTGAAACCATCATAACTTTTTCATTCGGACTCCGATTTTGATGATCTTGGGCTCGTTTCGAAGATAGTAACGATCTCTACAAGATCATTCAGGGAACCATCATAGTCCATCAATGGAGGATAGAACCAAATGATGAAAGGTTTTACCTATCTATAAAAGACAAACCGGTAAAACCTCCAATATCAAAAACACAATAGAGAATGCATAAGAAATCCGTTTTCGATGGACTTAAGCTTGTCATAGAGATTGACACAATATCTAAATCCTCTCATGGATAAGAACCAAACAAGAACCAAGAAATATGATGCCAATTATTCAAAAGTTTGAGCTCTCACCGAGGGATATGATCAAGTTACTCACTTGAGAGCCCCTCTTGATAGTACGGTTATCTATCCTATAAACCGGTCTCTCCAACTAACACCACGAGACCGGTTAGAAAGAAACCCTATCAAAATCAAACCTTTGACTTGTATATTCCACACCTTAGGATGGAGCACCTTTCTTGATTGCACTAGCTTGGTGAAGATGCTCCCCCATACTCCACTATGGAAGAGCCTCTCTTTTAGGCATATCTTCACATATCCATGATCACCATAAGGATGGCACGATACACTTGAGATCATCTTAAGAAACCTTGATCAACACTTGATCTTCTTCACTTTATTCTTATTCCAACCTTGGAGCCACCATATGGTTCAAGCATTGTCTATGGACAAATCCTACAAGTAAAACGCAATGCAAACATAAGTCCATAAAACATTGTCATTAATTACCAAAACCACACATGGGGGCACACATGTTCTTTCAATCTTCCCCATTTTGGTAATTGATGACAATCCTTTGAGAGGGTTTATATAATCAACTTAACAAAAAAAATGGTTGCGCCAACATCAAATACTACACAAGTATGTGATGTTGGTACGCCCATAATATATAGAGCAAGCTCCCCCACAATATATGCGTGTGTGATGAACCATTACCGTTGGTGGAGTTTCCTCTATATATTCAACATGCAAAGCAACAACAAAGATGCAAGAGCATGAGAGGCAAATTCTTAAGAACAAACTTCCCTTAAACCCTCCAAAACATCTCCCCCATTAGCATCGATTGCCAAAATGGGTGAATAGTTCTAGAACCAATATAGTAATAATTCCTCCAAAGGTGTGTCTTCGCACATATACAATGATGAATACTTGGGAGGGAGTAGAACTATATCGAGGATCCGAAGATTGCCAAAGGAATAAAATAAAAGACACAAGCAATCACAAGATACGACAAACCAATTAGAAAACAACAAATGAGTCCAAATGGAAACTATAAGATATTATAGTATGAGCAAAAGAGTGTTTTAAATAACAAATAGAGAAGCTCTCCAATATTTGTGCACAATTTTAAAATAAATGCATTGGAATACATAATGCACAAATATGGAATCCTTGTTCCCCCATAAGAATTTAAAACACAACACATGAAAGATCAAATAAATGTTTAAATAAAATTGAGAAGCTCCCCAAGATTTGCGCATACTTTAAAATCGGTGTATTTCAATACAAAAATGCACAAATATGGAATCCTCACTCCCCCATAAACATTTAAGGCACAATGAATGAGACAGAAGATAAATGAGCATTATTAAATGAATTAGATGAGCTCCCCAAAGATAATGCACCAATTATGATAATTGCATTTGGGAACAAGGTGCATAATCATGGAATCCTCACTCATCCAAGTTCATTGAACAATACAAGGCATGAGAGAACAAATATGAGTGCCCAAAGATGCAAACAATAGGGGCAATTAAATTTGGAAGCCACCAAAGAATCAAATGGAATAGAAAGGTGGTCTCCAAGGATTAAAAACCAACTAACATTATCTTCACATATGTGTGTATGTTTCTAAATGGATAACATCACAAAGACATATGCCCATAACAAAACAAGCACACACAAGGAAGATATACAATAAATCACATAAAAGGACAAAACCAACTCCCAAAAAGAGTAAGGTTCCAACAAGTAAACCAAACTCTCCAAACTTTTCATGATGGCACAAAATACCAAAATGAATAGATCAAACTTCCAAGCACATAAAACCCGATATGGATTAAACAAGGAAGCATAAAAATATTGTTCTAGATAATATAGGAGAGCTCACCCATAAGTAGTACATTATATAGAATTTTCTTTTGAATGCAAAATGCACACAAATGGGATCATCACTACTACCTACAATAAGAAAAACACAAGAGGATATCAATAAAATAAGAAGATCCAAAATAAGCAAGGAAGGCTTCAGAGACAACACAAAACATTTTCTTAGCCAAAGATAGGATAAAATTAAACAAAGGCCAAAGTGAATATGATCAATAAATTCTACCATAAATTGAGTACTCATTGTCCAAGGACAAGAAATATTGGGAATAATTTTCCCAAGGTAGCTTGCATGGATATCCAAGATCATAGTCACAACAAGAAGCATATAACAAAATATAAGAATTAAGCATGATACTTCGAACAAGATTCTTGGTAGCTTCCAATAGTCACACAATCACTAGTGATTAGATTAACTTGAAGCAAATGGTTTCCATGATGATATAGAGATCTAAATATGAGGAAACACATACCAAGAAACACTCTCATATACAAGATCCAAAATATGATCAATAAATGCATTCAAGCAAATTGGAACTTGTATGAGCAAATGTGTCACATAGGCGCTAGATAATTATCCATATCAATTCTAAGTGACACAACCTCGAATATTCACATTTTTGTTTGGATTGTAATATGCACTAAGCATATGACTCCCCCATAATGTGATACTACCATAAAACCAACACGAGGCAACAGATCCAAATAGATATAATTAATGGACATTATAGAACTTAAATTTCTCATGTACACACATTTTTAGGATTGTGGAATGCCCAAGCATAACACTCCCCCAAAATGGGATAGTCCATTAATCTCTCACAAGAGCCAAATAAGATACCAAATATAACCAAGAAAGGCTCAAACATAAGAAACACACATACATGGTGTGCCACCTAATCATACACAAAAATATGCTTGATTCCTCAAGATAATTAAGTGGAAATCACAACATGTACAAGAGCATGGAAGATACAAAACCAACACATGCACAAGGGGGCGAGTAACTTTCAATGTAAAGAGTTTAGCCTATGTTACCGCAAGGAGGAACATTGATATATAATAGAATCATGATAATCCAAATGGTTTGGCTTGACAATAATAATTGATGAAGATCCCTCAATTCTTCATAATGTAGCCAAGTCTCCAATGCCCTCCACAACACACCTATTGATCAAGTTTCGGCTTGTTGGTACCCAACGAAGTTGGGTCCTAAGAAGTTAGTCACAATAGGCTTGGCAACCCAAATGGTTCTTTTCTTGAACCCACATTGAGCACCAACAAATTTGGCAAACAAATTGCCAACCTCATCCTTACAAAGGGAATAAGCATCATCAATAATGATAGGGTTGGATGAGGATATACCAATAGTGCATGAGGAAGAAATGTTCCCCTTCTCACGGCATATGTAGCAAGTTCTTCTCTTGCCATCTTTCTTCTTAGGTGAAGCCACAACTCGAGGAAGAGGTCGATTAGTCCTCTTAGGAAGAGGCCCGCCAATGACTTGAGGTGGGGTTTGAGGCCGCTTCCCTTGTTGCTTCACACTAAGAGGATTTTTCTTCAATGGGCAAGATCTAACATGGTGCCTTTCTTCCTTGCACTTTAAGCAAACAATGTTGGCCGGATTCTTGACTTGAACTTGGCCATTTTTCTTGTTTCCCTTATGCTTCAACTTGATAGTGGACTTGTTCTTGACATTAGAGTTGAATCCAAGCCCACTCTTGTCATTGGGGGATTTTTGCATACTCAAGATTTTGTTGAGTGCGGCCTTCCCTTGATGACCCTTTTTCAAGTCATTCTTCAAAGAAGTGACTTGATCCTTGAGCTCTTTGATTTCCTCTACATGGTTAGTTTCAACAAAAGTACTAGAAGAAGTATATGCTACATTGTTAGAGCAACAAGGCACGGAATGTAATTCATCACGAGATATAGCATGGTTGTGAGAGGATGAATTACAAGGAGTAGCACATGGCAATATAACATTTGGAGTAGATATAGTGCTAATGTCCACATGAGGCCCACTAGATGTTACCTTTGACACGATGGCCTCATGAGCTAACTTTAGCCTACCATGGGAGAGTAGAAGATCCTCATGCGAGCTTGAGAGCTTAACATGAATTTCTTCTAATTTCCCATAGTTGCTAGTTAGCAAAGCAAGTTGAGACTTTAGCTCAACATTCTCCTTCAAAATAGATGCTTCACAAGAAATAGAGTTAGTAACACAAGCATCATCATTATTAGCAAGAGGTGAGGGCAACTTGGCAAGCTCTTTTGAATATGAAGCTTTAAGTTGCTCATGCGACTCGGTGAGTTTTATGAGCTCCCTCTTAATGACCCGAGAGCCACTTTCGAGGTGTGTAAAATCCTCAACAAGTTTAGCATAAGCAACTTCAAGTTCATCATTTTTAATCTTGAAGGAGTTTTCCACCGCAAGTTCTCTATCATGGTATTCCTTTACTCTAGATAATTCTAGAGTAAAAGTCTCCTCAAGAGATTCTTTGGTGGTTTGTTCTTCTTCAAGGGAGTCCTTTAGTTGAGCAATTTCATTAGCATACTCACACTCAAGCGCAAACTTTTCATCAATTATGTTTTCTTGCTCCTCAATTTTTGCTTCTAACTTATCAATATGTTCTTTGCTCTTAATAGAAAAGTCCAAGATTTCAACAAAGTTAGAGCAAGCAATATTATTCTTAACAAGGGCACGATAAACAATCTCACCCTTTTCATATAAATCATCAATATCAAGCTCTTCTTCTACATTATCCACATCCTCCTCATCACAAGAGGTAATGGGTTCCAAAGTAGGAGTTACCTTTGAATCCCTAGCCATAAGGCATAGGTGGGTACCGGAAGAAGGTGAAGATGATATTGCATTTGTGGCTTCATTCAAAACCTTGTCTTGGCCCATAGAATCTTCGGTTTCCTCTACATGGTTAGCAACACAAGCACTAGAGGAAATAGAAGCATTTTTATCATGGCAACAAGAAAACAAAAGCATATCATCATGAGATTTATTCAAGTCATTTCTACATGATATGCAAGGACTATTAACACAAGCATGTAAGAAGTTTGTAGTGCTAGAAGTGTTAAAGTCCAAAGATAGATCATTGCAACTAGATAGAGATGATGGATTATAAATAGTAAGCACACTATCCAAATTGTAATTTCTATCACCACTCACCATATCATTACCTTGTGAAAAATCACATGTTGGTGAAGTGGTAGAAGATGAGAACTCATCTTGACCGGAAGTGGAAGCAACACAATCATCCTCAACAATATTGGACACAACATATTTATCTTGAAGTTTTGTCCATAACTCATGAGCGCTCCAAAAAGGAATGATTGAAGAGGTAACTACATAGCTCAAAGCATTAACAAGCACATTAGAAGCTTGAGCATCGAGATATAAGTTTTTCTCATCCTCACAAGATAGATTTTTGAAATCCATAGGAGGAGAAAAACCTATATCTACAATACGCTCCAAATTTGGGTCCGTGTCCCAAAAATGAATAAGCATACGAGTTTTCAATATATCATAATTTGTGCCATCGAATAAGAACATGTCATTGTGCACTAATCCCCTAGCTGACATCTTTACTCTCAAGGCGGTGAAGCCTAAAATGAGAGACCGGGCTCTGATACCAATTGAAAAGGATACAGATGTCGCCTAGAGGGGGGGTGAATAGGCGGTTTAAAACTTTTACGAGATGGACTTAACAAAGGAGGAATAAAACTAGCGTTTACTTTGTCAAGCACAAAACCTATATAAACTACGGTTCACCTATGTGCACCAAAAAATTATGCTAAGCAAAACAAGCAACTATGTGATAGCTAGATATAATAATTCAAGCACGAAGGCTATCACAAAGTAAAGTGCATAAGTAAATAGCTTGGTATAGAGATAACCGAGGCACGCGGAGACGATGATTTATTACCGAGTTCCTCCCATAAAGAGAGTACGTCTCGTTGGAGAGGGGGTGGTATCAAACCACCTACACCACAAAAGGCCTCCCTTATTCTCCGGTGAATCTCACCCCAACGGGATCGATCCACACTTCCACTATCGGTGCACTTGTCGGTGGCAACCGGAACCTCTCACAAGGTTGGGGCACTTCTCCACAACTTAATCGGAGGCTCCCAACAAACGCCACCAAGGCCACAACCTGCAACACCAACAAACTGTCTAGGGTTCCAAGAACCCAGGAGTAAAAAGCTTCTCAACTTTCACTCACCAAATCCTCCGAGGAGAACTCAAACCGATGCACCAAATGCAATGGCAAGAACACATGAAGTGCTCAAGTCCTTCTCTACCAAATTCCACAAAAGCTAAAAAAGCTAGTGGGAGAATAAGAGAGGAAGAACACAGGAGGAAATACACAAAAGAAACCCCAAGATCTAGATCCCAATATGTTCCCCTCACATAGAGGAGAGATGGATTGGTGGAGTTGTAGATCTAGATCTCCCCTTTCAAATCCCCCCAAAAGATTCAAGAAATATGGGAGGGATTGAGAGTATTTGAAAGCTCTTGAAGGTCAAAACAATGGAGGAGAGAGAGAATGCAAGTCACAGGCCTAAGGAGGAAGAAGGGGTCTAATTATACCCCTCCCCAATGAAATATGACCGTTTGGGACCTTCCAGGCCAGATAATCCGCCCCTCCCCCGGATATTCTGGGTTCCCCGGACCAAAAAATGGCTAAGGACTTCGCGGCGCGACCCTCAGTATAGGGGCGGATTTTGGGGGCGGATTATCCGCCCCCCTGAAAACTGGCAGGAACAGCAAAACTGAAACCATCATAACTTTTTCATTCAGACTCCGATTTTGATGATCTTGGGCTCGTTTCGAAGATAGTAACGATCTCTACAAGATCATTCAGGGAACCATCATATTCCATCAATGGAGGATAGAACCAAATGATGAAAGGTTTTACCTATCTATAAAAGACAAACCGGTAAAACCTCCAATATCGAAAACACAATAGAGAATGCATAAGAAATCCGTTTTCGATGGACTTAAGCTTGTCATAGAGATTAACACAATATCTAAATCCTCTCATGGATAAGAACCAAACAAGAACCAAGAAATATGATGCCAA
This sequence comes from Avena sativa, assembly GCA_916181665.1. Classification (NCBI taxonomy): domain Eukaryota; kingdom Viridiplantae; phylum Streptophyta; class Magnoliopsida; order Poales; family Poaceae; genus Avena; species Avena sativa. The sequence continues at coordinate 2,341,836 of OV702279.1, read as the reverse complement.
TTATTCAAAAGTTTGAGCTCTCACCGAGGGATATGATCAAGTTACTCACTTGAGAGCCCCTCTTGATAGTACGGTTATCTATCCTATAAACCGGTCTCTCCAACTAACACCACGAGACCAGTTAGAAAGAAACCCTATCAAAACCAAACCTTTGCCTTGTATATTCCACACCTTAGGATAGAGCACCTTTCTTGATTGCACTAGCTTGGTGAAGATGCTCCCCCATACTCCACTATGGAAGAGCCTCTCTTTTAGGCATATCTTCACATATCCATGATCACCATAAGGATGGCACGATACACTTGAGATCATCTTAAGAAACCTTGATCAACACTTGATCTTCTTCACTTTATTATTATTCCAACCTTGAAGCCACCATATGGTTCAAGCATTGTCTATAGACAAATCCTACAAGTAAAACTCAATGCAAACATAAGTCCGTAAAACATTGTCATTAATTACCAAAACCACACATGGGGGCACACATGTTCTTTCAGCTAAGCAATCTACCAATACGATGGCTCATAAACAAGGAATACTAGGGAATAATATGGGACATAGCATAGCATATACACATCAATTCCTACATATGCAATTCTACAAAAACATCTACAATGCATAGGAAAACAATAGGACATTTATGACCAAGATAGCACCACTTGCCTTTGTTGTAGATGTAGTCGATTAGATAATCCTTACAATTATATTGGCCTCTTTCGTATTAACCACAATACTTGTAATCATAGTAGTTGCAATAACAGTAGTTGCACTCCTCGCAATCTAACATTTGAAGCAAACACAACAAACACCATTCAAAACATTGCAAACATACAACAATGCAACATTACAAGGAAACAATGATGAACAGATGCATGCATGACGATTTAATGAGTCACAATGGTTGCATTTAGTGTTCTGAACATACTTAGATTACATGATGCATGTGGAAAGTCATTTAATGCACTAAAGCTTTTATTACTAAAGTTATATCAATTTAATATGGTGTATACCACTTTAATTGAACTAAATATGTTTATGTCGTATTAAATTGTGAGCTAGATGCTACTGGATAGAGGTAATGCAATTTAGAGACAGTGGCAATTTGAATCACCTAAAAAGGAGTTATAGATATTTTCCTATGATTAAAGCACTATTTCAATGGGTTTAAATATTTCTGTATGAATTTCTGTTTTAACAGTACCAAAAAATTTGGCATACAATTTCTCTGTATAGATATTGTCAATACAAAACCTTAGCACTTGGATTCACCCTAATCGGAGTTATAGATCTTTTTGTATGATTTAAAAAGTGTTTAATGGGTTTTAAATGATTCATATAGTTTCTGTTGTCTAAATATCAAACTAAAATTATATCCGTAATCTCCACGGAATTGTGATTTCAGGGACATATTATTTGTAATTTTCTGAATAGTATTATTTTCTTGTGAATTTATTACTCTAAATAAGCCATTAAACCATTTAAATCTTCACGGCAAAACCTTACAGTCAAAGGCTGAACTAATTCCATATTGATCATCTACATGGAACCAGATTTCCATCGGTATATCATTTATATTTTTGTGACAAGCAATTAATTTACTATGAATTTAATGATTTATAAAGCCATTAAAACTAATTATATTTCTACGAGTTAAATAGTCGGCAAAGGCTAGATCCAACCAGATATTATTAATGTACATTACAGTAGCTTCAATTTGATATATTGTTCATATTTTTCGGAGTTACAGATAATTTCTTATGAATTTATTAACCTAAAAGACCATTAAAACTAATTAAATTACTTCAGTAACCACGTACAATAAAAGTTTGATATATTCTAGTAAGATGATTCTACGTAAAATTATCTTCAATTTGATATATTATACGCAATTTTTGGACGTGTTATGAATTTCTAATGAATTTTACAAGTTAGATCTATAATATGCAATTTTAAATTCGAACGGAATATTCCAGAGAATATTCCGTTGACTGGACAGGTTGACTTTGCATGCTGACTGGGACTAGATGTTGACCTGACGTTGACGTGGCGTTGATGAGGAAGCTGACCGGGATGACGACATGGCACGCACCGGTTTGATTGGATCTCGACCGTCTGGATAGGATCCGGTGGCTAGAAGAAGAGATTGACCCGATTTTGGCCCAGAATAGACAAGAAATAGATCTGTGTTAGAGAGACAAATCCATAGGTCAAATTGAAAAACTTAGAACATGAAAGTTGTGGGGAATCATTATTCCTACCTTCTCACCAAAGGAATTTGGATTTGAAGAAACAAGCGCGAGTACATCTTGGATTTACACCATCATATCTGAAATATTATGGTGCGAAATTCTCCATCTGTGGTGGATGAAAAGAGGTGAGGTTTGTCGGGATTGAAAGATTTCGACGAGTTCTACAACTTTCTTTTTTTGACCGAAGGCAAACGACGAAGTCTAGATGGGTTAAAAAGCGAAATAAGATTCAGGCATGTGTGGATTCGGGATTCGAGGAGAGAAACCCGTACATCTGTGGCTCCACGAGTTTATATGGAGGTTTAGGATAGTGGGGAGATAGGTTTTGGAGTAGGGAACAAGTAGAAATAAATGGAAGTCGATTCGGAGTTGTAGATAAAAAGTTATAAGAGTTTGAGTAGAGATAGGTTTAACAAAATCTGTTTTGCACGCTTCTTAAAGCACCTGGACACATAGGTGCGCGCGTGCCTGCGTGCTCCCGGCTGGCTAGCTAGCTGGGCCGCCGGCTGGTTGGCCGGCCCATTTAGTTTTTTTTTCTTTTTCTTTTTCTTTTTCTATTTACTTGTTTCCCTCATATCTTTTGCATACGAACTCTAAATGATATGATTTTTGTTTTTAAAATTTTCTAAAATCGAATAGATCATTGTAGGATCATATTTGTAATCTTTTTACTAGTTTGCAAGTAGTGGATTTATAAATCCTTGTATATTCCATTTTATTTATATCTTTATTTGTTTGTATTTATTCCATAACTTTTTCATAATAGCTCCAAATGAGCTCAATTTTGTTTCTAAAATTTTGTAATATCAATTGGATCTCTTTAGGCTATAATTATCAATAATTTATGCCTTAGCAACTGTGGGTTTTATAAAGTCAATTTAATTTCCTTTAGGAACATTTGGGCAAATCAACTATAGGATTTAGATACCAGGATTTGGATTCAGTTTGTGAGATCTTTGCATGGATGTAATGAAATGCTTATGAATGCTTCATGATTTTCATTTTAAAATCTTGCACACCAATTCTACAATCCATAATCAATCCATGCCCTTTTTCCTATATGGCTACTTAGGTCATAACAAAAGAATATAAGATTTTGAATTCAAGGTTGAGAGGATTTTCTATTCAAAATGTTTCTTCTCTTTGAGAATTTTCAACATAGTCAAACAATCAATCAAACTTATTTATTTATTTCACATTCCAAAATTAGGAGAATTTTGAGATGTGACAGACTACCACCCTTAAAAGAAATCTCGTCCCGAGATTTGGGAAGGCTAGAAAGAAAGAAAGGTTCGGGATCCATTAGGATGCTACTGCCCTTAAAATAAAATTGACTAGGTCATTTCTCGAGGATTCACTTAGCTCAGATTGGTTCTCCTTTAGACTTTTATTGGCACAATATCTCTAGCACATTCTAAACATCATGATTGATAGTTTCCGAGAAGGCACTTCTTAAACTAGCAAAACTCTCATGGTGGGCAAATAGGGAACGTTTACTTCACGGTGCCCATAATTCACGGTTGGGATTCATCCTTACCGTACATTCCTATGCTTAGCAATGGATGCTTTTAGAAGGGTGTAACAATATACCATTCTAGGGTTTGGGTTCAACGTCGGCTCTCTGCTAAGGTTGAAAAGGGCACTCAAGATTCGCAAAGCCAACAGTACAAGAGCGAATAATAAGAGTAGTAGGAATGGTGATCAATCCATCCTGCACCCAAATCATTACCCTATATGAGGATAGGTGAATCATGTTTTTCTATCACTCGGGCATTCTCACTTGCCTTGAAGAATGTTTCCATGGGAACGAACTAATGCTCTATGTATACTCCCGTGTATTCAATCAACAAAGCTACTACTAAAACTAAACTATCGATACTTCAACTTTCAGGTTGCGTAATCTACTACATAACATCATTTCAACACTTCATACTCCCACATCCTTTTTTCCATTAGACAAAGCATTCTCCTTCCTAAATGCATTGTGTTGTCAAACCTTCCACTTAACACATCATTATATCTCCAAGGGTTCAAGATAGGGAAGAATAGATTCTATAGGAAAGAAACAACTAAGAAAATAATCCTAGCCATAACTATATGAAGCAATCAATGTCACAAACAAGCAAACAATCATAAGGAATCAACACACAAGCAAGCACTTGCATAACAATAATACAGAAGTTTAAACTTAGTAGTATATAACCACAAAATAGTTTGAAAGCATTGGGAACAATACTAGAGTAAAATAGAGCAACATATAAGCAATAAACAAAATCTGTCAAAATGGTACAGCAGACTTCACGAATTTTTCTGACCGACCTAAACTAGTCAGGAATTTTAGCCAATTTTTGTGCATATACTACAGGTAATTACGCTCCAGATCCTATTTTTTATATTTTCTGAGTTACCAATAAAATATGAAAAATCGCGCGGTACAACAGGTCAGGCAGAAAACTGCAGCAGTAATCCCACGAATTTCAATCAATTCACACCATTAAAATAATTTTAAAACCACACGAAAACTCCAGCAACTTTAGAGTTTCAAAACAACAGATCCTAAACAAGGCATCACACGATATGGTTCAGTACAAACAAGCAAGCAACCTATATTGTCATACCACATAAGTTGGTAAGAACAATATGCTAACACGATAGCGATGATCTCCTAAATAGATAGAACATGGTGGTCTAGACCTAACCAAACTTGATGAGATGTTTATTTATGTCATACTATTTGTTCTTTTACTTAGCTAACTCTCATATAGGTATCATAAGAATGGACAACTATAAATGTTTGAATAGGAAGAGGTTCTAGAAAAGATAGATAAGGAATATAAGAACTCTAATAAGTAGAAAATATTATTGTTCACCTAATAGAGGTCTCCTATCGCTAATCCATTTCTAAGGTAATGATTCCTACAGTCAACACACAGCTCTGATACCATCTTGTAACACCCTCGCCTGATAGTGCCAATCCCTGGATCGGTTCACTGGCACACACAGTACAAAATGATACCAAATATAACTATGCATCATAAATACAACGAATATGATCCAGAATTTATATTATTTATTCAAGTACACAGCGGAAAACGAATACAAGGTAGATCTCCATCCTCCAAATGTGCCACAGGCGAACAATTGTTGAGTGGAGTCTCGCGACCTATGAACGATCACTCAGATACGATATAACCTGCAACATGAAACGTTGCAGCCACGAATGGTCAATACATTGAATGTATGGCAAGTAGGCTAAAGTGGTTAACAACAGATCTATCAACTACATGCTTATTTGGCCAAGTGGAGTTCAGGCTCATTTGCATAAAGCAACAGTTTTATCCTAACATTTGTAACCAAGTAGTTTTCCAATACGATAAATAGGACACTCTGGTTCAATCCCAGGTGCTCCTACCCAATTATGTTCACCCAACAAGTTTTAAGTAATTAAGAAATAAGGATTAGTGAGAAATATCATAGCATCAGTATCAGGTCGCTCAAATTGTCCATAACCGGGGACACGGCTAAGCACTTAGTTTATACACCCTGCAGGGGTTAGTACACTTTACCCATGTGACTTGGCCAGCCCAGCTCGTACCACCACTCTCATATTGGGTGATGATAGGGAGAAGTCCAAGAAGGAACCGTTCGGAAAGTAGCTCCCCAAACCCGACACGCACCGGTCCAACCTACACTATCTACATCTCTGGATACGTGGGTTCGAGTTACCACAACCTACTGAGTCCAACCAACCGCCCATTTCATTATTGGCACATGGTTGCACATGAAAGCTACCAAACAAAGAAGCCAATCCTTTCTCAGTGTCCTGGGCGGCATTCCCCACCATAATCCACACTCGATGACCCAATCAATTCCATTCCGCCCAGGTGGTTCATTAAAATCATGTTGGTTTGTCATTTAACAAAATAAAATCCTTTCAAAACAAATAACTTTTCATGGTATGATTCCCTTCCTCGTCTAATTAGCATAGTTAAGCAATCTACCAATACGATGGCTCATAAACAAGGAATACTAGGGAATAATATGGGACATAGCATAGCATATACACATCAATTCCTACATATGCAATTCTACAAAAACATCTACAATGCATAGGAAAACAATAGGACATTTATGACCAAGATAGCACCACTTGCCTTTGTTGTAGATGTAGTCGATTAGATAAACCTTACAGTTATATTGGCCTCTTTCGTAATAACCAAAATACTTGCAATCATAGTAGTTGCAATCACAGTAGTTGCACTCCTCGCAATCTAACGTTTGAAGCAAACACAACAAACACCATTCAAAACATTGCAAACATACAACAGTGCAACATTACAAGAAAACAATGATGAACAGATGCATGCATGATGATTTAATGAGTCATAATGATTGCATTTAGTGTTCTGAACATAGTTAGATTACATGATGCATGTGGAAAGTCATTTAATGCACTAAAGCTTTTATTACTAAAGTTGTATCGATTTAATATGGTGTATACCACTTTAATTGAACTAAATATGTTTATGTCGTATTAAATTGTGAACTAGATGCTACTGGATAGAGGTAATGCAATTTAGAGACAGTGGCAATTTGAATCACCTAAAAAGGATTTATAGATATTTTCCTATGATTAAAACACTATTTCAATGGGTTTAAATATTTCTGTATGAATTTCTGTTTTAACAGTACCAAAAAATTTGTCATGCAATTTCTCTATATAGATATTGTCAATACAAAACCTTAGCACTTGGATTCACCCTAATCGGAGTTATAGATCTTTTGTATGATTTAAATAGTGTTTAATGGGTTTTAAATGATTCATATAGTTTCTGTTGTCTAAAAATCAAACTAAAATTATATCTGTAATCTCCACGGAATTGTGATTTCAGGGACATATTATTTGTAATTTTCTGAATAGTATTTATTTTCTTATGAATTTATTACTCTAAATAAGCCATTAAACCATTTTAATCTTCACGGCAAAACCTTATAGTCAAAGTCTGAACTAATTGCATATTGATGATCTACATGGAACCAGCTTTCCATCGGTATATCATTTATATTTTTGTGACAAGCAATTAATTTACTATGAATTTAATGATTTATAAAGCCATTAAAACTAATTACATTGCTACGGGTTAAATATTCGGCAAAGGCTAGATCCAACCAGATATTATTAATGTACATTACAGTAGCTTCAAGTTGATATATTGTTCATATTTTTCGGAGTTACAGATAATTTCTTATCAATTTATTAACCTAAAAGACCATTAAAGCTAATTAAATTACTTCAGTAACCACGTACAGTAAAAGTTGAATCTATTATGGTAAGATAATTCTACCTAAAATTATCTTCAATTTTATATGTTATACGCAATTTTTGGACGTGTTATGAATTTCTAATGAATTTTACAAGTTAGATCTATAATATGCAATTTTAAATTCGAACGGAATATTCCAGAGAATATTCCGTTGACTGGACAGGTTGACTTTGCATGCTGACTGGGACTAGATATTGATCTGACGTTGACGTGGCGTTGATGAGGAAGCTGACCGGGATGACGACATGGCACGTACCGGTTTGATTGGATCTCGACCGTCTGGATAGGATCCGGTGGCTAGAAGAAGAGATTGACCCGATTTTGGCCCAAAATAGACAAGAAACATATCTGTGTTAGAGAGACAAATCCGTAGGTCAAATTGAAAAACTTAGAACATGAAAGTTGTGGGGAATCATTATTCCTACCTTCTCACCAAAGGAATTTGGATTTGAAGAAACGAGCGCGAGTACATCTTGGATTTACACCGTCATATCTGAAATATTGCGGTGCGAAATTCTTCGGCTATGGTGGATAAAAATAGGTGAGGTTTATCAGGATTGAAATATTTCGACAAGTTCTACAACTTTTGTTTTTTGACCGAAGGCAAACGACGAAGTCTAGATGGGTTAAAAAGCGAAATAAGATTCGGGCATGTGTAGATTCGGGATTCGAGGAGAAAAACTCGTACAGCTGTGGCTCCACAAGTTTATATGGAGGTTTAGGATGGTGGGGAGATAGTTTTTGGAGTAGGGAACAAGTAGAAACAAACGGAAGTCGATTTGGAGTTGTAGATAAAAAGTTATAAGAGTTTGAGTAGAGATAGGTTTGACAAAATCTGTTTTGCACACTTATTAAAGCACCTGGACACATAGGTGCGCGCGTACCTGCGTGCTCCCGGCTGGCTAGCTAGCTGGGCCGCCAGCTGGTTGGCCGCCCAGTTAGTTTTTCTTTCTTTTTCTTTTTCTTTTTCTATTTACTTGTTTTTCTCATATCTTTTGCATACGAACTCCAAATGATATGATTTTTGTTTCTAAAATCGAATAGATCATTGTAGGATCATATTTGTAATCTTTTTACTAGTTTGCAAGTAGTGGGTTTATAAATTCTTGTATATTCCATTTTATTTATATCTTTAATTGTTTGTATTTATTCCATAACTTTTTCATAATAGCTCCAAATGAGCTCAATTTTGTTTCTAAAATTTTGTAATATTAATTGGATCTCTTTAGGCTATAATTATAAATAATTTATGCCTTAGCAACAGTGGGTTTTATAAAGTCAATTTAATTTCCTTTAGGAACATTTGGGCAAATCAACTATAGGATTTAGATACCAGGATTTGGATTCAATTTGTGAGATCTTTGCATGGATGTAATGAAATGCTTATGAATGCTTCATGATTTTCATTTTAAAATCTTGCACACCAATTCTACAATCCATAATCAATCCATGCCCTTTTGCCTATATGGCTACTTAGGTCATAACAAAAAAATATAAGATTTTGAATTCAAGGTTGAGAGGATTTTCTATTCAAAAAGTTTCTTCTCTTTGAGAATTTTGAACATAGTCAAACAATCAATCAAACTTATTTATTTATTTCACATTCCAAAATTAGGAGAATTTGGGGATGTGACAATAGTCAATTTTGTATCCGACAGTGTGCAGGGCCGGCCCATAATGTTACGGGTCCAGGTGCAAAATGACAGCTAGAGCCCTTATTCACACACAAAACTATCAAACCAATATATTGTAAGCTAAAAAACCTTCATATTTCATTAACAAAGTAATATTTAGTACATATCATAGATCCACAATCTTTTGACTCTCAAATATGACAATACATACTAATCTTTTGACTCTAAAACTAACATTATTTATCTCGAGCAAGCGGACTAATCATGGAAGGAAGGAACCATAATGGTTCTACAAAAGATAGATTTGCTAGGCTTGACAAGAGAGAACATCGTAGTTCTTCTGCAAAAGGAATAATGCTTGTCAAAATTGATGATTGCGTGAAGTTTTTGTGCTATGCGTATATTATTACTACATTGACTTACATTTGTTCCGTGTCCTTGCCAATTTGTAATCCACCTTATCTAGATCAAAGTGATTAATTCACCGCAATCATACTCGAGAGAGAACCAGATAGCATAATAAAAATATTAGACAATCGTCTAGTGGCCACAAACGGACAATAAATGTAAACCAAAATGTTTAGTTGTGATGACAAAAATGTACACGAAGAATTTATTTAGACCATGCTCCATTGGCCAGAGATGAGTATCAAACTCCATATACTTCACCATAATAATAACTCAAAATTTCCAAAGCTTCCTGCATGAGAAGGAGTCGAGGAGATGAGGCATAGTGGAGCGGTCGAGACTCGAGAGAGAGATATATTTTTAGAACAAGAATCAAGAGATTAGAGAAGAGATTGACAACGCACACAGGAACGATTGGTGTTTTTTCTGAGCAATGGATCGATTGTGTGCTCCCAGCTCCCGTCCCGTACATGCTGATTTAGGTGGACTGCACATGGGCTTTTACCCCTTTTAATGCCTAAAATCCATAAACTTCAACTACTACTAGTAGAACTACTACCTGGACTGGGCCCCTAGCTTGGGTGGGCCCAATGCGGGCGCACCATTTGCCCAGCCTATGGATCGTCCCTGTTTGTGTGATACATCATTGACCACCAAATAATTTTTTAGATTTATTTTGAAACTCAAATATATAATTTCGATCTTAAAAAAGGATCACTAGTGTCCATGTGCCTCAAATTTTATCTCAAGCCTGCTCAATATGTATATATTAAAGAGGGCCAGTAAAACGACCTTGTTATATAGTAGCTCCGTTCCAAAAATAAGTGTCACTACTTCATTTACATACGCACATATCTAGACGCGTTTTAATATGTACATACATATAAATGTAGACAAAACCGTGACACTTAATATGAGACAGATGAAATACTTCAAATCAGATGAAACGAGAAGTGTAGGACTAGGGGAAGAATGCACTTCGCAAAGAGCGGAAGTAGGGCATAGAAAAAAATGCATGGGGTACTCCAAATGGGTGGACATTGTTATACTCTTTGGCATGATGGTGCTATATATGATTATTTTCTTCACTGTGGTGAAGATTGGGGAGGAAGTCAGGCCAAAATGAGGGAAATGAGATGGAAATAGATATAGATGCAATGTCTTTAATTTATCTTCCCACTATCATATATGTCCTTAGCTACACGAAGACACTTCAATCTATTGCATACTTATAAGATTTACCTAGCCTTGCAACACTACTATTGTTTTTTCGTCTAACTAGCACAGTGGCCCTCCCATTCGGGCAACCATCATTTTACTTATTACTTTTAATATCATGTATTACAAAATAGCCTTAAACAACATATAAAATACAGGTTCTTTCTTTTTTAATGTTTGTTAGGTTTCATAAATATAGAACATAAAAATAGTAAGTAATATAATAAGGAAGTGGAACATAAGTAGAAAGTATTACTTAAGCACTGCCCTCATTCACTTGTAACTCGTAGAGGCCGTAAGGAAACAATGCCTCACTATCACCGCCATTTAATGTATTGTATGGGTGGAGTAATTTGCTTTTCTTCATTTTCTCATAATAAAATTTGTTTTTCACCTTATGTCACTTGACAAGTTCATAAATATCAAAGATAGATATAATTGCACTACACATACGCTAAGATTTAAGAGATTGCAAGCTTTTGCATTTGTTGATTTATATGTGAAGTAGAAACATGGTCGCTCTTTTCCAAGTTTCACTCCACTAGACCAACCTATTGTCAATAAGTATTGAGCGTCACATACACAATACATTTCATTCTCCAACGGATTCATTCAAATCAAACCAAATGTCAACTTGTGAGATGTGTTTGACAATCTAAATCACATGATAGGATAGATATTATGACAACCATGTAACCACAATAAAAGTAGAAAAACTTGGAGGTTCATAAAGTAAAAAAATTACTTGTCGGCTTATGACTGTGGGCTTATACATCCTAATTAAGAGTGCGTTGTAATAATTTGTTGTTTTTTGCAAAGAAAATTGCGAGACAAAAAAGAAGAGACGAACGTCAAGCCATTGTCTTCAGACAGACTTACTATCTAGATTGGGAAAGGCGGACTTTAAGGTGTGCTGGTATAGCCCTACCATGGATTAGAGTGTCCAACCGGAGAGTAGTTAAGATTAGTATCATAAAAAGAGGATATTTATATGAGAGAGTGTTCACTAGTGAAAGTATGATTCCTAGGCCTAGTTTCTAAGCATTGAAACACCGTTTGCTACTAGATCTGTTGCATGTTTGCTTGCTTCCATCTTTGTGCCATTTTCGGGGAGGTTTTGGGTTTTTACCTTTTCTCCACGCCATCAGCTCTTTTCTGGCACCATTACCACTTGTATTTCACTATATCTTCGCCGAACTAGTGCACCTATACACCTGACAAGTGTATTGGGTGTGTTGGGGACACAAGAGACTTCTTTTATCTTGATTGCAGGGTTGCTTGAGAGGGAATATCTTTGACCACTTCCTCCCTGAGTTCGATAAACCTTGGGTAATCCACTTAAGGGAAACTTGCTGTTGTTCTACAAACCTCTGCACTTGGAGGCCCAACAACTATCTACAAGAATAGAAGTGCGTAGACATCAAGCTCTTTTCTGGCGCCGTTGCCGGGGAGGTTAGGTAAAAGGTACTCACATCCTGGTGTGTGAGTGCTCGAAGTTATTTCCTTTAGATTCTGCAATTTTGTATTTTTGTTTCTTGTTTTCACTAGTTAGGCTTAATGGAAAACAACAACAAAATTAGAGAGCTTTTTAGTATTTTTCCTAAGTTAGAACTTGAGTGGTTTGAAAAGAAAATTAAAAAACCTATGGAACTTTCTTTGCATGCTAATAGCAATGTTATTAGTGTGAATTTTTTGAACACCATTGTTACTAATGGTATGGAGATGTCTAAGCTTGGGGAAGCTATTTTTCTAAAAAAATATTTTTTGTTCTCCAGCTTTAGGGAAATTTTTTGCTCTTATGATACTTTATCTCCCATATGTGGTAATTCTAATGATACTTGTGATATTTTAAATCCACATACTGAAAGTGTCCCTTTTAAAATACCTATTGAAATTGTTGAACGTGTTATGAATAACTGCTATTTTGGAGATAGAACTTTCCATCCTAGTGATCATTTACTCTTTATACATGAATTATGCGAGTTGTTAAAGTGTGCAGGTATTTCAATGGACCGATTTAAGAGGAAGCTATTCCATTTCTCACTTAGGGACAAAGCAAGGGAGTGGTATGAGCTACTAGATGATCCTCATCATTTGGAGTGGAAGGAACTTGAATCTCTCTTTTACTCTAAATTTTATCCTCCTCATGAAATTCATAAAGATAGGAACTATATTTATAATTTTCATCCTCATGAGGGAGAAAGTATTGCCGAAGCTTGGGGGAGATTGAATTCACTAATGCTCAAATGTCCCATTCATGAGCTCCCCAGTAATATTATTATCAATAATTTTTATGCAAGGCTTTCAGGACATTACAAGGACTACCTAGATACCTATTCAAGGGGATCCTTCACAAGTAAGAAGGTCAAAGATAAGTGGGATCTTTTTGAAACAATTCAAAGCAATACTGAAGATTGGGATAACGACAAAGGTAAAGAACCAGTTATAAACTATGAGTATGATTGCATTAATTCTTTCGCTGAAGCTGCTGATTTTCAAGAGATTAGTGCTAAACATGGTCTTGATCCTCAAATTCTTGTTAGATACTATAGAGCCTTTTCTTCCCATATTAATGCTACTAAATAAAAATGGGACACGTATCATGAACCTTTTAAAGACACTTGCATGGAAAATGAAAATGTTATTAATGATTGCAATAAACATGCTCAAACTTCTGAAAGTACTATTTCTTATAAGCATGCTAATTTTTGTGGTATGCATAGACCCTGTGAGAATAATCAAATATAAGAAGAATATTGTATCATCCACTGGAATAAAAAAAACAGAACATGGTATAAGGCTCTAAATGATCTTGGTAAAAAAATTGTGCCCTCTACCCTTTTATTTGTGAACTCGGCTATGAAGTGGGTCAATTCAATTTTCAATGCTCAGGACATATGAGTACTGCAAGCTTGTATTGTGATAACGCGATCAATGATAATCAACATGATGAACTTACATTGTTTTTGGGATGTGAAGAGTTATCAAGAAAAACTTCTTTGGTAGACATGAGTGCTTTTGGTATGAATTGCGTCCTGCATGGGTGTCATCTTTATTGTGCTGATAATTGCCACACGAATACTTACATACAAAATCTTATAAAAAGATGATATTTTACCAAAATATGACAGGACTGATATGAGTTTTGTTCTTATTAATGAAAAGGAGGAATCCTCCAAAGTTTCTTCAATTGTCTCTAACAATAAGCCAGGGTATGTGGATAAGCTTCCTTTCAAGCCTCTCCCTCCTAAAGAGGATAAGAATAAGAAGAAGAGGAGTAAAAGGAGAGAGAAAACGATATCTTCTTCTAATCATGTTGCTCCTATCATAGTTTTTGCTGACGAGTCTGAACTAGACGATGTTCCTATGCCTGTTACCTATAGTAGTAATCATGATTGGTAAAAGCACACCACTTTTGATATTGAAAATCTCTTTGGTACCAATTCTGAAAATGATAATATTAATAATTGTTGTACTATTAGTGCTATCCATGTTCCTTCCAATGATGATATGTTTACAAATGAACACACTTGGGAAGATAGCTATTCTATTGCTTATGATGATACCAAACCTCCAATATATGATGATTACAATGATGAGTATGGTATTTTTAGTCCACCTACTATTGAGGAGAAAATTAATTGTGATTACAATATGCCTCCTATATTTGATGATTATGGTGATGAGAATGATAATGATAGCTATTTTGTTAAAATTGCTCCCACTACGGTTAATAAGAATGACTATGCTTATATGGAGAGTAATAATTATTATATGCATGTGGCTCATGATAAGAATGTTTTATGTGATAGTTATATTGTTAATTTTATTCATGTTGCTACTGAATATATTATGAGAGAGGGAAACATAGTCTTATACATCTCAAAAATATTAAGTTTCCCCTCTTTATGTTGAAAATTTTGAAGTTGCACTTGTTTTACTTTCCTATGCTTGTTGCTTTGTGCTTTCATGACTTATTTCTGTACAAGATTACTATGCATAGGAAGTGGTTTAGACTTAAATGTGTTTTGAATTTGCTTCTTGATAATCTCTTTTACTTCAATTCATATTTCTTATGTGAGCATCTTCTCAAACTATCAAGCCTAACTTAAAGGCGTTAAAGAAAAGTATTTGTTGGGAGATAACCCAAGAGTTTTCTTGAGTCTTGGAAGTTATTACTTCAGTAATGACCTCTCCTTATCCTTTTTCTTTGCTTTTTGTGCCAAGAATGATCTCTAATGAGAGATAAGTAAGATTTGAGGAGTTGCTGTCCCGAAACAGATTTCTGTCCTTCACCATAAATATTCTTGAGGAGTCTCTGTAACTCGGATTGATCTGAAAATTTACGAATACATCCCTCAGTATGTTAGCTAACTTTCGTTAGTTTAACACTTTTTTATTTTAGCAACATAAGATTTTCGAAAAAATCGGTTTCTACCTGCTGGTCTGTTTTGACAGATTTCTGCCATTATTTGCATTTGCTTCTTATTGATTCCTTTTTTAGTTCTCTTTTGGGGAATAGGATTTTTGAAGGAGTTGGTACAGTAGCTTGTGTTTTAGTGAAAAGTCTTGATGTTCCAAATCTTTGCCAGAGGTCTAATATCTTTTGAATACACTAATGTTGCTAATGAAGATTGTGTGAAGTTTTGTATGAAGGAAAAATTTCAGGTGTAGAGAGAGAATGATGTAATGAGATGAAGAATGGACAAAAGCTCAAGCTTGGGGATACCACCCCGGTGTCACCCCAAGAAATATACAAGAGTTACAAGCGTCAAAGCTTGGGGATGCCCAAGGCATCCCCTTCTTCATCAATAAAAATCTCTGGTCTTTCTAGACACTTTGTTTTTATTGCTTCATGCATAGTTGTGTTGTTCTTGGAGCGTCTTAGTTTTCATTTTGGTTTTTGTTTGCTTAGTTTGCTTGAGTAAGTTGGTTTGATCTCGGCACACTTATTTTGGAGAGAGATACACTCTGTTTTCATTGCTTAGAACACTCTACTTTTCATTCTTATTGTCTTGTGAGTGTTCTCTTTTGCTAGCAATGTGCTTAGCCTTAGTTTTCTTGTGCTTTCAGTTTAGAACTTTTTAGTTATTCTTTGTGGATTTGTGAGACAATCTCACTGATATTTATTATTATTATTATATCTGTGAGTTGTTTCAAATAAGTTGTTTGGTGTTGGAAAAGAGTAGGAAGCTTCATGCTTAAGTGGTACAAAAGGGAGCTTATTCTAACTGTGGCTTAAAATTTACCATGTCATGCTAGGTGTTGTTTTGACCTTATGCTTAGTGATTATTGTTGTAGCATGACTTATTCCAAACAATTAGGATTGCTTAGTGTGCCTTGAAAGAATCATGTGTTGTTTTAGCATACAAAAGCATAGTATTGTGGTATTCTCCTTGGATGCTTTGTTTGGATTGACTTGGCACATGCTCACACCATGTTATGACTATGAACAAGTCACCATAGCCTCTATGATCATTTAGTCCTTGACTTGTAGTACCACTGTATTCTTTTATTAGTAATGTTTTGTCGCTCTGCATGGTTATGGCCATTATTGCTCTCTTAGTTGGTTGCTCCCAGTCTTTTGCTAGCCTCCACTTGTATGAGTAAGCTCTACTCATGCTTACAACTCCCAGAAACCAAGTTATTCCAAAGTGTACACTATAAAATCATATGCATGGTGTGTTACACCATTCCAAGTATATTCTTGTTTTCATCTATCTTCCAATTAAAAAGTATTTTGTTATGTGAAAACTTAGTGATTAAAGCTCTCACGAACTTGATGGCACACTTTATATTCTTTGTCCCTAATAAACTTGAACCATTGTGTCATATATGTTGTATATGCTTGCACTTATACGTTGGAATTAGCAGAACCATGCTGTCACGAGGAACTTTTTCAACATTGCACTTGTACTTTGTACTCAGTTGATATCATGCTCTTTTGTCTATGGATGTCACCGGTGTGAAATAAAGAGGGAACTTGTAAGTCCATGGAGTAAGTATTTTGTGTTAGAGAAACGCCTGGGCCGCTAGCCTAAGCCATGCCTAATCATGGTGGAAACTTGCAGCATCACCATATTGAGGTATCTATGAAGCATCCTCAATAAAAAGCTATGCATATAGTAAATAAAAATATCACTGAGATGCTCATTGTTTGCTTGCCTTGTCATTTTGGTTATGGGATAGCTCCTGTACCATGTGCAAGGGGTACCCCGTTGGCGGTTCTCTATGATATGCATGTACTTACAATGACAAGAACTTACAGGTGACTGAAGTTGAGTAGCATGAGGTGTGGCCCTCGTATTCAAGGGACTTGAGAGTGACAACTTATACTTTTTCAAGCATATACTCCATAGTTTGTTCACTTTAACCTTAATCACTTAAAGATGCTTATGATAGGGGCAATGAGGGCTGAAATATAACTAGTACCATAATTTTTGGAAGCTCTTTTTGAAACTTGAAATCCCTGCTTACTTTATGAAAGGCCTTTCTTCCACTACTATTGAGTCTCCACCTTCTACCTTTAGGCACCATTAAGAGAGCTTAGTTTCCATTCTTAGTTTTATGTGCAGTATCCCAAAACTTATTGATTGATGCATATTGTGATATTACTTGTTCTTGTGCTATTTGTTTCTAGTCACCCTTGTGAACTTTGAAGGTGTCCTATGCATCTACTCCCTCCGTATGGAAATATAAGATGTTTTAGGTTTGTGAATGAGATATCTAGACACCTTTTAGTGTCTAGATTCGTTTGAACCTATACACTAAAACATGTCTAGATACACCTCCTTCATAAACCTAAAACATCTTATATTTATAAACGGAGGGAGTATTTGCTACTATATGAGGGACAAGCTGATTGCCACTATGCCATGTTTTCTGTATGTGAAACAAACATTTTTCAATGCATGTTATTCATGATCTTTGTTTGTAGCCTTTCATGTTGCATGCATAGTTACTATGTCCTATTGTTGGAACTCCATCTTTCATGCACATGTTTAGAGTTCTTTGATCCCAGCTTCCAATGCTTGCAAATGGTTTGATCTTGGTTTTGATGGTGCATATCACCTAAAAAATTATTCTTTTTTATCACTTACCTACTCGAGGACGAGCAGGAGTTAAGCTTGGGGATGCTTGATACGTCAGAAACGTATCTATAATTTTTGATGATCCATGCTTGTTTAGTATCTACTTTGCTTTGCTTTGTCTACACTTTGAGGTGTTTTTATATATTTTCTGGAACTAACCTATTAACAAGTTGCCACAGTGCCAGTTGCCTGTTTTCTTCTGTTTTTGGTTCCAGAAAGGCAGAAAATCAATATTCTCGGAATTGGACGGGACAAAAGCCAAAGTTAATATTTTACCGTGGGCGACACGAAGTCCATGTTGGAATTATGCCCTAGAGGTAATAATAAAGATGTTATTGTTATAATTCTTGTTCATGATAAAGTTTATATTCCATGCTAGAATTGTATTAAGCGGAAACTTTGATACTTGTGTGGTTTATGAACAACACCGTGTCCCTAGTACGCCTCTATGGACTAGCTCATTGATTAATGATGGTTAAGGTTTCCTAACCATAGACATGAGTTGTCGATTAATAATGAGATCATGTCATTAGGAGAATGATATGACGGACAGACCCAAATCAAGCAGAGCAATTAGATCGTGTCATCATGTTCATCTTTGCGAAGCTTTTTCCTATGTCAAATATTTTATTCCTTAGACCATGAGATAATGCAACTCCATGGTATCGGAAAAAAGCTTTGAGGTCATCAAACGTCATCCTATGTAAGGGTGATCATAAAGGTGTCTCTCAGGTGATTGGAAAGTACTTGTTGGGTTGTATGTATCGAGATGGGATTTGTCCCTCCCGAGTCGGAGAGATATACTTCGGGCCCACTCGGTAATCGATATCAACACCGCTTGCAAGCACGTGGTTAAGGAATTCATCACAAAGTGATATCGGATTACAGAACGAGTAAAGTACTTGCTGTGAACGAGATTGAACTAGGTATGCCGATACCAACGATCGAATCTCGGGCAAGTAAAATATCGCGTGACGAAGGGAATATATATGGGATTAATTGAATCCTGGCATCGTTGTTCATCCGATATGATCATCAATGAATATGTGGGAGTCAATATGGGTTTCCAGATCCCGCTATTGATTATTGATAGAAGATCATGTCTGCATATTTTCGAACCCGTAGGGTCACACACTTAACGTGCCTCGACGCTAGGATAGAATAGATAATTGGTTTATGAGTTTTTTTTCGGAGTCTCGGATGAGATCCAGGACATCACGAGAGGTTCCAAAATGGTCCGGAGAATAAGATTCATATAAAGGAAAGCAGTTTTTGGATTTCGGAATCGTTTCGGAGTATTCGGTATTGTACCGGAAGGTTCTAGAAGCTTCTGGAGTGGGACCAACGTGGCCCCACTTGTCGGAGGGGTGCGTGGGCCTAGGAGGGAGTTCCCTGACCGATTTGGGCCAGGGGAATAAGGCCCCATAGGCCCAGTCGGCCAAACCCTAGGGAAACCTTCTAGAAGGGGGGGAAGACTTGCCCCCCCACTCCACCCTTGGGGCCGCCGCCTTAGGGCTTGGAGGAGGGGCCAAGGGGGCCGGCCAGCCCCCTATATAAGGTGGGCAAGGGGCGCACCCTCCCCTCACCCCAAACCCTAGCCGCCATCCTGCTGCCCTCCACCTCTCTCTCTCTCCCAACTGCGCGTAGGCGAAGCCCTGCCGCATAAACTCTCCACCATAGCACCACGCTGTTGTGCTACAGATCCAATCTATCTCTCCACCCCACTTGCTGGACCGAGGAAGGAGGAGACATCGCGACACCGTACGTGTGCATCTCTCGGAAGCGCCGTCACTTGCGGCGTTGGATCGGATCGGATCGCGAGGAGGAGAAGGCTAGTTCGACTACATCACCCATGTTCTGTTGAACGTTTCCGCTGTGCGATTTCTTCAAGGGTATGAAGATCTCATCTATCCCTCTCGTTGATTGCATCTCCTAGATTAGATCTTGGCTTTCTTGTTTGCATCCGTAGAAATTTTTTGATTTACTATACTGCGAAACCCTTAAGTGGTATGAGAGCTAGATCTATGCGTAGATGTGTTTCACGAGTAGAACGCAACATGCTTGTTGCGGGAGTTGATGTTTTCTATTGCAAGCCTCTTGTTGTGTAATTCTTATGGCGCGGCATAGTGAGATCGAAGCGGTCCAGGCCAACTTTACGCGACCTCGTTCGCGAGACCGGCTCCGCACTTGACGTGTGGCTTGTTCCACACATGCGGCTGGTGGATGCCAGTTTCTCTCACTATAGTAGTCATGGGATTTACACCGGATGTTAGCAACCATAATATCACCGTTGTGTCTTTCCGTAGGTAAGAATCGTTCTTAGCTTGTTACTCCCATAAGCCACGTAAAACATGCAACAACAAAGTAGAGGCGTCTAACTTGTTTTTGTAGGGAGTGTTTTGTGATATGGTATGGCCCAAGATATGATGTGTATGTTGTATGCAATGATCATGTTTTGTAATATTTCATGACTTGCATGTCGATGAGTACACAACCGGCAGGAGCCATATGGTTGTCTTTATAATTGTGTATGACCTGTGTGTCAACTTCTTATACGCCATGTAATAGCTTTATTTTATCACTAAGTAGTTAGCAATAGTTGTAGTTGCTATTCGTGGTGGAGGCAATCATGGTGGAGTGATGGAGATCATGCTGGCGCGCACAAGATGGAGATCATTGAACAGAGATTGGCTATACCATGTCACATAAAATTATATGCATGTGATGCTTATCCTTTTATGTATCTTCTTATGCTTAGATCACGACGGTAGCACTATAAGATGATTCCTCACTTAAAGATGAAGATAAAGTTGTGTTCTCCCCATGTATGCACCGTTACGAAAGTTTGTCGTGTTCAAGCACCTCGTGATGATCGGGTGCTATAAACTCTACATTCACATACAACGGGTGCAAGCTAGTTTTTGCACACGCGGAAATACGTGGGTTTGACTTGACGAGCCTAGCATGTACAAACATGGCCTCGGAACACACGAACCGAAAGGTTAAACATGAGTCATATGAATGATATGATCGACACTTTATTGTACACCATTGAAACCACATCTCTTCTCGTGAAGATCGGATTAGGTGTGGTGAATTTGGATCGTGTTCACTAAACAACTTGAGGGATGTTGAATTTAGTGGGAGTTCATCTAGTAATTTGATTAAGTTGAACTAGTTATCATGAACATAGTCTAAATTGTACTTGCAAATTTTGTAGATCAAATGGCTAAGTCCAACTTCAACTTCAACGTTTTTGCTGAGAAAGAAAAGCTTAAGAACAATGGGTCTAACTTCACCAACTGGTTCCGCAATCTGAGAATCATTCTCGCTGGCGGACAAAAGGACTATGTCCTTGAGAAAGCGCTAGGTGACGCCCCTGCTATTGATGCGTCGGCTGATGAAAAAGCTGTTTATTAGTCGCACAAAGATGATTATGGAGTGATTAAAAGTACCGTATTGTTTGCTATGGAATCGGACCTTCCAAATCATTTTGAGGAGTTCGCCGGGCCCTTTGAGATACTTGAGGAACTGAAAACCATGTTTCAGACTCAGGCCGTTCTGAGAGATATGAGATCTCTGAGAAGTTCTTTAACTGCAAAATGGAGGAAGGGAGTTCCGTTAGTGAGCACGCCATTAAGATGTCGGGCTACACTCAACGTCTTGAGCAACTAGACTGCAAGATTCCAGAAGAGCTCAAGATTGACAGAGTTCTGCAATCACTCCCTCCTAGCTACGAAGGTTTTTAGTTACTCACAATCAAATTGGTTCCACTGATACGATCACTGAGCTCTTCGCTAAGCTGAAAGCTGCGGAGGTGGACATCAAGAAATATAATCATGTGTTGATGGTCAACAAGACCCCTAGCTTTAAGAAAGGTAAGGGTGCAAAGTGGTTATTATCATATCTTCATACTTATGATAAATGTTTACATACCATGCTATAATTGTATTAATAGGAAACATTAATACTTGTGTGATTTGTAAACATAAACGAGTCCCTAGTAAAGCCTCTTGTTAAACTAGCTTGTTGGTTAATATATGATCATGGTTTCCTGATCATGAACATAGAGATGTTATTAACAACGGGGTCATATCATTAGGAGAATGATGTGATGGACATACTCCTATAGTTAAGCGTAGCATAAAGATCAAGTCATTTAATATAGTTCATTTGCTATAAGCTTTCTGATACATAGTAACCTAATTCCTTCGACCATGAGATCATGTTAATCACCATCACTGGAAGGATGCTTTGATGACATCAAACACCACACCGTAACTGGGTGGCTATAAAGGTGGCATTGAGTGTTCGGAAAGTATGTGTTGAGGCACATGGATCAAGAGTGGGATTTGTCCATCCATATGACGGATAGATATACTCTGGGCCCTCTCGGTGGAATGTCATCCAATTAGCTTGCAAGCATGTGACTGGCTCACAAGGGATCACATATCACGGGAACGAGAAAAGAGTACTTATCAGTAACGAGGTTGAACTAGGTATGCAGAGATACCGATGATCATAACCTCGGATAAGTAAACTATCGTGAGACAAAGGGAAATTGGTATCGTATGTAAGTGGTTCATTCGATCGCAAAGTAATCGTAGAAATATGTGGGAGCCATATGAATTTCCAGATTCCTCTATTGGTTATTGTTCGGAGAAGTGTCTCGATCATGTCCGCATAATTCACGAACCGTAGGGAGACACACTTAAGGATTCGATGTTGTTGAGTAGTTATGGAATGATGAGTAAGAGACCGAATGTTGTTCGGAGTCTCGGATGGGATTCGGGATATCACGAGGAGATCCGGAATGGTCCGGAGAATAAGATTCATATAAGGAAAGTCCTGTTTCGGGGTTGGAGAATGGTTCCAGTGTTTTCATCGGGAATGTTCTAGAAGGTTCCGGAATGTCCGGCACTCCGAAGGGGAAGGGTACATGAATGTGTTATATCAAGTTGGTATGATTGCATCATGTACTAAGTGTCATCGCTGAACAAAATAGAGGGTTTAATCAAATCCTTTTTTGAAAAGTCAAACGCCAATTTGAAAGTCAAACGGCTATTTTTGGGAAGTGGAGAGGGAGGTGGAAACCGAGTTGGGGAGGAGTCCCTCCTCCACCGCCGGCCCACTTGGGATCCGAGTTGGGGAGGTATTCCCCTCCCCTTGGCCGGCGCCTCCCTCCTATAAGAGGAGGGACAGGGCTCCCCTCCTAACACACAATATCCCCACCTCTAAACCCTAGCAGCCGCCGCCCTCCATAGCCGCCGCCTCCTAGGGTTTCTCCCCTAGCCGCAGACTTGGGCACCTCCAAGCCCTAGCCGCCGGCCCTAGCACCTCTTCCTCGATGTGTCTAAACCCTAGATCGCCGAGGGCTCTCTCATAGTCCACCATACTCGCTCCGGCTTAAGGCGAAGCCCTGCGAGATCTCTCCTCTACTTCCGGTACCACGCCGTCATGCTGCCGGAATCGCGAGGAGAGTGCTACAACCTCCGCTGCCTGCTGGAACAAGGGAGAGGAAGGTCTTCATCGAGTACCGAACGTGTGATCGACTGCGGAAGCGCTGCCGGAACGCAGCGCCGGAAGGATCGTCTACGCGATCTTGAGATCGGAAGTGTACGACTACATCACCCACGAGAATCTGCTCTCGTTAACCGCTTTGGATCTTCGAGGGTTAGTACTCTATTGACTCGTTGCTACAATCTAGTAGATAGATCTTGGCTTGGTCATAGATTAGATCTTGATTGTGTGTTCATGCGGAAGAAATTTTTTGTTTTCCATGCTACGAACCCCTACAATAGGGGTATATCTATTTAATGAAACATAAATATGAAACGTTTGAAAAGTTCAAAGAACTTCAGAACGAAGTGGAAAACCATCGTAACAAGAAAATTAAATTTCTACAATCCGATCGTGGAGGTGAATATTTGAGTTATGATTTTCTCACACATCTTAAAGAAAGCGGAATCGTTTCGCAACTCACGCCACCCGGAACACCACAGCGCAATGGTGTGTCTGAACGCCGAAATCGAACTCTATTAGATATGGTGCGATCAATGATGTCTCTTACATATTTGCCGTTATCATTTTGGGGTTATGCATTAGAAACCGATGCATTCAATTTAAATAGGGCACCATCTAAATCTGTTGAGACGACACCGTATGAACTATGGTTTGGTGCTAAACCTAAGTTGTCGTTTCTTAAAGTTTGGGGATGCGAAGCTTACGTCAAGAAGTTGATGCCGGACAAGCTCGAACCCAAATCGGAGAAATGCGTCTTCATAGGATACCCTAAGGAAACGATTGGGTATACCTTCTACCACAGATCCGAAGGCAAAGTGTTTGTTTCAAAGAACGTATCCTTTCTTGAGAAGGAGTTTCTCTCGAAAGAAGTGAGTGGGAGGAAGGTAGAGCTAGACGAGGTTATTGAACCTTCTCTCGAGTTGGAGAGTAGCGCAGCACCTGAAATTGTTCCAGTGCCGTCTGCACCAACAAGAGAGGAAGCTAATGACGAGGATCATGAAACTTCGAACGATGCTGCTACTGAACGTCGCAGGTCGACAAGGTCGCGTGCCACTCCTGAATGGTACAACAACCCTGTCTTAATCGTCTTGTTGGTAGACAACAATGAACCCGCGAACTATGAGGAAGCAATGATGATCCCAGACTCTGAGAAATGGCTAGAGGCCATGAAATCCGAATTGGGATCCATGAGCGAAAACCAAGTATGGACTTTGGTGGACCCTCCTAGCGACCGGAAGGCCGTTGAGTGCAAATGGATTTTCAAGAAGAAAACGGACGCGGATGGTAATGTTACTGTCTATAAAGCATGGCTTGTCGCAAAAGGGTTTCGGCAAGTTCAAGGTGTTGACTACGATGAGACTTTTTCTCCCGTAGCGATGTTTAAGTCCATTCAGATTTTATTAGCAATTGCTGCATTTCATGATTATGAAATATGGCAAATGGATGTCAAGACTGTGTTCCTCAATGGAAACATTGATGAAGAGTTGTATATGATGCAGCCCGAAGGTTTTGTCGATCCTAAGGATGCTGATAAGGTATGCAAACTTCAGCGTTCCATTTATGGACTAAACCAAGCATCTCGGAGTTGGAACCTTCGTTTTGATCAAGTGATCAAGAGATTTGGATTTGTTCCAAATTGCTATGAAGCTTGTATCTACAAGAAAGTGAGTGGGAGCTCGGTGACCTTTTTAGTACTATATGTGGATGATATATTGATTATTGGAAATGACATTGGTATGCTTAACGATGTGAGAGTTATTTGAATAAATGTTTTTCGATGAAAGACCTAGGAGAAGCTGCTTATATATTAGGCATCAAAATCTATAGAGATAGACAAAGACGCCTAATAGCTTTAAGCCAAAGTACATATCTGGACAAAGTTCTGAAAAGGTTCAGAATGGATAAAGCAAAGAAAGGTTCATTGCCAATGTTGTCAGGTAAGATATTGAGCAAGGCTCAGTGTCCGGCTACGGTAAACTATAGAGAAACTATGAGCAAAGTGCCTTATGCCTCGGCCATAGGTTCTATCATGTATGCCATGCTGTGTACTAGACCGGATGTGTCCAATGCTCTTAGTTTGACGAGCAGATACCAAAGTGATCCAGGAGTGGAACACTGGACAGCCGTAAATAACATCCTAAAGTATTTAAATAGGACTAAAGAAATGTTCTTGGTCTATGGAGGTGATGAGAATCTCGTCGTAAAAGGTTACGCCGACGCTAGTTTCGACACTGACAAGGATGATTCTAAATCTCAGATAGGATACGTTTATATTTTCAATGGAGGAGCTGTGAGCTGGAGAAGCTGCAAGCAAAGCGTGATCGTGGGATCTACATTAGAAGCGGAATACATGGCTGCTGCAGAAGCGTCAAGTGAAGGAGTTTGGATCAGGAACTTCATCACTGAGCTTGGTGTGGTTCCAAGTGCCTTGGACCCACTGGAGATATTGTGCGACAACACTGGTGCCATAGCACTAGCTAAGGAACCAAGATATCATCCAAAGACCAAGCACATCAACTGCCGTTTTCATATAATTCGAGATTATATAACAAATGGAGATCTGAAGATTAGCAAAGTACATACGGATCTGAATGTCGCAGATCCATTGACTAAACCTCTTTCACGAGCAAAACATGATCAGCACCTTAATGCCATGGGTGTTAGATTGTTGCCAGATGTAAACTAGATTATTGACTCTAGTGCAAGTGGGAGACTGTTGGAATTATGCCCTAGAGGCAATAATAAAGATGTTATTGTTATAATTCTTGTTCATGATAAAGTTTATATTCCATGCTAGAATTGTATTAAGCGGAAACTTTGATACTTGTGTGGTTTATGAACAACACCGTGTCCCTAGTACGCCTCTATGGACTAGCTCATTGATTAATGATGGTTAAGGTTTCCTAACCATAGACATGAGTTGTCGATTAATAATGAGATCATGTCATTAGGAGAATGATATGACGGACAGACCCAAATCAAGCAGAGCAATTAGATCGTGTCATCATGTTCATCTTTGCGAAGCTTTTTCCTATGTCAAATATTTTATTCCTTAGACCATGAGATAATGCAACTCCATGGTATCGGAAAAAAGCTTTGAGGTCATCAAACGTCATCCTATGTAAGGGTGATCATAAAGGTGTCTCTCAGGTGATTGGAAAGTACTTGTTGGGTTGTATGTATCGAGATGGGATTTGTCCCTCCCGAGTCGGAGAGATATACTTCGGGCCCACTCGGTAATCGATATCAACACCGCTTGCAAGCACGTGGTTAAGGAATTCATCACAAAGTGATATCGGATTACAGAACGAGTAAAGTACTTGCTGTGAACGAGATTGAACTAGGTATGCCGATACCAACGGTCGAATCTCGGGCAAGTAAAATATCGCGTGACGAAGGGAATATATATGGGATTAATTGAATCCTGGCATCGTTGTTCATCCGATATGATCATCAATGAATATGTGGGAGTCAATATGGGTTTCCAGATCCCGCTATTGATTATTGATAGAAGATCATGTCTGCATATTTTCGAACCCGTAGGGTCACACACTTAACGTGCCTCGACGCTAGGATAGAATGGATAATTGGTTTATGAGTTTTTGTTCAGAGTCTCGGATGAGATCCAGGACATCACAAGAGGTTCCGGAATGGTCCGGAGAATAAGATTCATATAAAGGAAAGCAGTTTTTGGATTTCAGAATCGTTTCGGAGTATTCGGTATTGTACCGGAAGGTTCAAGAAGCTTCCGGAGTGGGACCAACGTGGCCCCACTTGTCGGAGGGGTGCGTGGGACTACGAGGGAGTGTCATGTCCGCTTTGGGCCAGGGGCACAAGGCCCCATAGGCCCAGCCGGCCAAACCCTAGGGGAAACCCTAGGGAAACCTTCTAGAAGGGGGGGGGAGACTTGCCCCCCACTCCACCCTTGGGGCCGCCGCCCTAGGGCTTGGAGGAGGGGCCAAGGGGGCCGGCCATCCCTCTACATAATTTGGGCAGGGGGCGCACCCTCCCCTCACCCCAAACCCTAGCCGCCATCCTGCTGCCCTCCACCTCTCTCTCTCTCACGACTGCGCGTAGGCGAAGCCCTGCCGCAGAAACTCTCCACCATAGCACCACGCCGTCGTGCTGTAGATCCAATCTATCTCTCCACCCCACTTGCTGGACCGAGGAAGGAGACTTCGCGGCACCGTACGTGTGCATCTCTCGGAGGCGCCGTCACTTGCGGCGTTGGATCGGATCGGATCGCGAGGAGGAGAAGGCTAGTTCGACTACATCACCCATGTTCTGTTGAACGTTTCCGCTGTGCGATTTCTTCAAGGGTATGAAGATCTCATCTATCCCTCTCGTTGATTGCATCTCCTAGATTAGATCTTGGCTTTCTTGTTCGCATCCGTAGAATTTTTTTGATTTACTATGCTGCGAAACCCTTCAGTCCAGAGGGAGACAGAGAGGCAAACCAGGGCCACCACACCCCCCCTAGGCACAGGTGGGCCATGCCCCGTGCCTGGGTAGGGTGTGGGCCCTCCGTCCGCCTCCCAGCCTCGCCTCTTCGCCTATAAGAAGCCCCCGATGAGAAAACCCTAAGTCGTCAATCATACTTCCAGAAAAAGTTCCGCTGCGCCGCCGCCACCTAAGGGGAGATTCGGGGGACAGAAAGTCTCTGTTTCGGCACCCTGCCGGGACGGGAAGTGCCCCCGGAGCCATCTCCATCGATCTCCACCACCATCTCCATCGATCTCCACCACCATCTCCATCACTGTTGCTGATTCCCATGATGAGGAGGGTGTAGTTCTCCTTCGAGGCTAAGGGCTCTACCGGTAGCTATGTGTTCATCTCTCTCTATGCATGATCTTGTGGTGATGAGCTTTGTAATCAAGTAGATCTACCTTGCTACTCAAGTGCTTCATTAGATCTCTGCTCTCCCCATGTGTGTGAAAGTGACAGCGTGCACGCCATGGTGGCACTTAGGCTTGTGTCTACATAAATAATCTTTGTGCTTTAATAGATCTACGCTTTTCCCCACGTGTGTGAAAGTGACAGCGGGCATACCGTGTGTGGCACTTTGGATAGATTTAATATTTATTATGAGTTATATTTGGATTTGGATGTCTCTATGAAATTGTGGTGTTTGTTGGAACCTTCTAGCGCTCAAGGTGACAGTGTGGGGTTATCTAGATTGGGGAAGGCGGACTTTGAGGTGTACTGTTACAGCCCTACCATGGATTAGAGTGTCCAACCGGAGAGTAGTTAAGATTAGT
Source organism: Avena sativa (assembly GCA_916181665.1). NCBI lineage: Eukaryota > Viridiplantae > Streptophyta > Magnoliopsida > Poales > Poaceae > Avena > Avena sativa. The sequence continues at coordinate 2,313,131 of OV702279.1, read as the reverse complement.
ATCATGAAGAGAGGATATTTATATGAGAGAGTGTTCACTAGTGAAAGTATGATCCATAGGCCTTGTTTCTAAGCATTGAAACACCGTTTGCTACTAGATCTGTTGCATGTTTGCTTGCTTCCATCTTTGTTCCGTTTGCTGGGGAGGTTTTGGATTTTTACCTTTACTCCACGCCATCAGCTTTTTTCTAGCACTGTTACCACTTGTATTTCACTATCTCTTCGCCGAACTAGTGCACCTATACACCTGAGAAGTGTATTGGGTGTGTTGGGGACACAAGAGACTTCTTGTATCTTGATTGCAGGGTTGCTTGAGAGAGAATACCTTTGACCACTTCCTCCCTGAGTTCGATAAACCTTGGATAATCCACTTAAGGGAAACTTGTTGCTGTTCTACAAACCTCTACACTTGGAGGCCCAACAACTGCCTACAAGAATAGAAGTGCGTAGACATCCCTATACTGCCCGATGGAGTTGTTCAGCGAGCGCGGGGCAGCAGCTGCTGTGGGTCTCAATTCCACCGGCGAGGTCCACACGGTTCTGGTGGCCTACGACTGTGACATCTTGGGCGATGCGTGCCTCACTCTTGTGGCGTTGCGCGAGGGTCAAGCGAGCGTCCTCCGCCGAGAGGATAACTTGTGTGTAGTCGGTGGCTTGTGGCGACCATGCTTTGAAAGGGGGATGTCGGCTTTCAGAGCCCCCAGCTCGGGCATGAAGAGGGGAGGAGGGGGCGTGCCATGGGCCACTTCTCCTACCAAGATCCTAGGGCAGCTGTATACGTATCGACCCATGTAACGTCCACGAGCGATGTGAGGCACGCGCTCCACTCCTCGTGCGCAGCTTCTGCTGGTGAGTAGCGGAGAAGCTCTTTAACCATGATGCAGCCCCTGGTGTGAGCGTGCCTTGATGACTGCAGGGCGGTACAGCGCGCGAGGAGGACGCGTCGGGATGCTCTAGTAGCATCGCCTCTCATAAAGAGTGTGTGGTGGAGCCTCCAACGTCTTCAACTGATGTTGTGCCCGGGGAGACGACACGACAGGAGCTCTGGCACTCACATTCCCTAATTTTTCGGGCGCGCCCGATACGGATGTCAGCGCGTTGAATCACGGTGTTGTGACTATCGAAGTTCGCGGAAGTGCGCCTCAGCCCCCTACCTGGTGATGCATGTAAAATGCATACATGAACTTTGTAGTTTGTTAACATGTTTATCCACATATTTGCATCATATATAATGTTATATCCATGTTTTACATTGATTTTGGGGATTTACTAATGATCCCCTTTATTTTGGTTATAACCCTATAGGGCAAAAAACCCTATTTTCAATGTTTTTGATGTTTTAGGACCTATACGAAGTCAAATGGACTTGAGATTTTTGGGATGTCAATATTTATCCACAAGAAGCATCTGGAGTGCTAGAACCTCACTTGGAGGGACAAGAGGCCCAAAAGAGCCGAGGTGGCGCGCCTAGCCCAGGGGGCGTGTCACCTGCCCTCTTTCCCTCCTCGGATGTCCGATTTACTTGATTCTTTCGCCTACGGAGTCCTCGACACGGAGCACACCAGAGACGAAAACAACACCAAACAGAGTCATGTTCAGCAAAGATTGGAGGGGGAAACTCCACCGAAGCCACCTCCGGAGGGATCTCCACCTTCTCCAACATATCCAACATCATTACCATGATGAAGAGGAAGTAGTCCACCCCCTGTACTTTGGGTTTATGGTGGTAACTTGATCTAATCTCTCCATGTATGATCATTGTTGGAGTCCATATAATGTGCCTTGCATGAGTATGGATCTATCTATGTAATTCCTATGGTGGATACTGTGTTATGAGACAATACTTGTTATTCATTTACCATTGTGTTGGATCTTGTATGGTTTGTCATACTTTTGGAATATTCTATAATGCATGTAATGGTTTAGATCTATACATAATGCCTTGTTTATCCATATCATGAGGTGATTGACACCATCAAGTGGGGGTAGATGAGAGAGATGTGACTCACAACATATCACAACATATGAATCATTGCACTAGTGTTTAGAATGTTTTCCATTAAGAAGTATTATGTACGTAGGTAATGGGTGGTCGAGTGACAATGACATATGTATTGAGTGACAGCAATGCAACCCAACATCCCTTATCTAGGGGTAAAAAGGGAGAAGTATGGTATGTGGTGTGACACAGACCGAATGCTAGCCTTATTGCAAGGGTGACCTAGTAACACAAAGGAGTACTTCCTTCACCTATGTTTTTACGACATGTAGCCACCATAAAAGTACCATTAAAACATTGCAATTATGTGTACCTTTACTATTTATAACATGATAATCACCATAGATGGAGAAGAGAGGATTAAGTGAACCCATGTCCATTGTTCCCATAATATAAAACCCTTGTCTTGTCCTCTTGCATTGAAGAGGATTGGGACACTTTTACATTCTTGTTTTGTTACATTACATTTGCATCTATTAAATCAACCATGTTGTTCCTTAACTTGTTTAGTGCATAATCAACTAAAACTTATGACACTTTAGTTGTAAAGAATAGATACCTTTTACTTCTTGCTCCTGCGGACCGATACCCTACTTCCACATTGAGAGGTACTATGATGATCCCCTGCACTTGAGGGTAACTTGGCCAAGATAGCTACTAGAAACGGAGAGCATGCAAGATCTCAAACAACACAGACATGATAGAATCAATAATATAAAACCATTAATCAATCTAACATAGTAATCTCAATATCCATCGGATCCCCGCAAACACAACATGCATGTTTACAAATAGATGATCTTGATCATGAACGGAGCTCACAAGATCTAAACATGGTATCACAAAGGAGGATATACAACCATCTAGCTACTACATGGACCTGTAGTCCAAGGTGGAACTACTCACACTTCATACCAGAGGCTGGCATGATGAAGAAGAAGGCCTCCAGGATTATCTCCCCTCCGGCAGGGTGCCGAGAAGAACTTCAGATCCCCCCAATATAGGGACGATCATGGCGGTGGCTATAGACGGATTCGTGGAATATTGATCGGGTACTTAGGGTTTTGGTATCGGGGGGTCTTTATAGGCGAGGAGGCGAGGCAGGGGCATCCAGGGCAGCCGCACCTCCGCACCCCCAAGCACAGGCTAGGGTTAGCCGCTCGGCCAGGGGGTGTGCCCCCCTGGTGGCTCCGCTCCGTCTCGTACTCTGGCTCCGTGTTCCCCACGGTAAAATATTGACTTTGCCTTTTGTCTCATCCAATTCCAAGAATATTGATTTTCTGCCTTTTCTGGATCCAAAAACAAAAGAAAATAGACAACTGGCACTGTGACATCTTGTTAATAGGTTAGTCCAGAAAAACATATAAAAACACCTCAAAGTGTAAACAAAGCAAAGCAAAGTAGATACTAAACAAGCATGGAACATCAAAAAATTTAGATACATTTTCAATGTATCACTGGGGCATGTGATGCCACCCGACCAACGAGAGTCGTATGAGATGCGATTGACAAGGAGTTGTCTACCTAGATCACTTGGCGGCTAGCGGTGATGCTAAAGCTCACTAGCCGACTTGCTTATTTAGGATCCTGAATGACTAAGCAACCATCGGAGGGGTGTTGGTTCTTGTGGGAGCATAAAATATTAAAGTGTTTAATATGCTTGCTCTTTTATAAATATAAGTCTTAAGTGTTTTGCATATTTTATGTTGTAGATCATGGCACCAAGTAACAGCCACTCTCACATATCCTGTTTTTCTTTGAGAACCATTCTTGAGAAAGATAAACTGAATGACACTAATTTTACCAGCTAGTATCGAAATCTGAGAATTGTTCTCAAACAAGAAAAGAAGGACCATGTCCTAGACAACCCACTTCCAGATGAGCCGAATGAGAATGCGACTGTCGCTACCACCAATGCCTACCGTCGGGCTAAGGATGAGTCCACGGAGCTGTCTTATGCTTGCTCACATGGAACCGGACTTGCAAAAGCAGTTCGAGAATGTTGAGGCCTATGATATGATCGAAAGCCTCAAAAGTATGTTCCAGGATCAGGCGAAGACTGAGAGGTATCAAGTCTCTCAGGATTTGCTGAGTTGCAAGCTTAAGGATGGTGATCCACTGAGTCCGCATGTGATCAAAATGGTTGGTTACGTGCAGTCTCTGGAGAGGCTTGGCTACCCCATTAGCGAAGAGTTCGCTACGGATATAATTCTGAACTCTCTTCCTAGTGCGTATGGCCAGTTCATTTCGAACTACCACATGCGTGGAATGGATAAGAAGCTCACTGAATTGCATGAGATGCTCAAGCAGGCAGAGGCGGATCTCAAGAAGGGCGCCAGTCAGGTGTTGATGGTGCAAAATAAGGCTAAGTTCAAGAAGAGTTCTTGGACTAAGAAGAAGGCTAAGTCGGGAGGAAAGCAGGCTCAGGACCCGGTCCCAAGCGCTTCCTCAGGGACTAAGCCATCTCCTTCAGCCGGATCCACTTGCTTCTATTGCAAGGCGGATGGCCACTGGAAGAGGAATTGCAGCAAGTACTTGGCCGACAAAGCTAAGAGTGGAGGTATGACTTCCGACTCAAGTACACTTGTATGCAATGTTATAGACATTTATCTTGCTGATGCACCTAATAGTTCTTGGGTATATGATACAAATCAGTTATTCACATCTGCAACTCGTTGCAGGAACTGGTAAGAACTAGGAGTGTAGCAAGAGGCGAGGTTGATATTAGAGTCGGCAACAAAGCGAGAGTCGCTGCGTTGTAAGTCGGCATGATGCAACTTCATTTACCTTCCGGATTCATTATGGAACTGAATAATTGTTATTATGTTCCAGTGCTCAGTCGAAACATTATTTCTGCTTCATGTTTGATGAGGCAAGGTTATGAGTCGAATATCAAGAATAATGGTTGTCCTTTATATTTGAAAGATATGTTTCACGGCTTTTCACCCGTCCAGGACGGGTTATTTATTTTGAATCTTGATGGTGAGTCGGTTTATAACATAAATGTTAAAAGGTTGAAACCAAATGATGTGAATATGACTTAATTTTGGCACTGTCGGCTTGGTCATATAAGTTGGAAACACATGAAGAAGCTCCATGATGATGGACTCCTAACTTCATTCGACTTGGATTCATTCGATACATGTGAATCTTGCCTACTCGGCAAAATGACCAAGACACCCTTTGCAAAGAGTTGCGAAAGGGCATGTGGATCAATGAGCACGACAGCCAGGGGTGGTTATGAGTACTTCATTACCTTCACTGATGATTTGAGTTAGTATGGATATATCTACTTGATGAAACATAAGTCGGAAGCCTTTGAAAAGTTCAAAGAATTCCAGAATGAAGTACAGAATCAACTCGGCAAGAAAATAAAGTTTCTTCGGTCGGACCGAGGAGGCAAGTACAATGAGCCATGAGTTTGATGACCATCTGAAAAGTTGTGGAATAATTCCTCAACTTACTCCGCCAGGAATGCCGCAAAGGAACAGTGTATGGAAAGGCAGAATCGGACCTTGTTGGACATGGTACGATCGATGATGAGTCAGACAGATCTGACTTTATCATTTTGGGGTTATTGTCTAGAAACAACGGCGTTCACACTAAACAGAGTACCATCAAAGTCGATAGATAAGACACCGCATGAGATGTGGACAGGCAAAAAGCCGAGCTTGTCTTTTCTTAAGATTTGGGGTTGTGAAGCATTTGTCAAGTGACTTCAGTCGGACAAGCTTACGACCAAGTCAGATAAGTGTGTTTTCGTGGGGTAGCCAAGGGAAACTTTGGGATACTACTTCTACAACCGAGAAGAGGGAAAAGTGTTTGTCGCTCGGAACGGTGTCTTCCTAGAGAAAGAGTTTCTCGGTTGGGGAGTCGGTGGGAGCACAGTGCAGCTCGAAGAAATTCGAGTGGAACCGACTAGTAGCGAGTCGGCAAAAACCTTGGACTGCAAAATTTTCATGATGTGTTACTGTTATACAATGATGAGCCGGCAAATTATTCGTAAGCGATGGTGGGATCTGATTCCGAGTCATGGCTTGGAGCCATGAGATCTGAGTTAAAGTCCATGGATGAAAATCAAGTTTGGAACTTGGTTGATCTGCCAGACGGTGCAAGACCCGTCGAGTGCAAATGGGTCTTTAAGAAGAAAACTGATATGGATGGAAATTTTTCTGTCTATAAAGCTCGTCTTGTCGCGAAGGGGTTCCGACAAGTTCAAGGAATTGATTATGACGAGACTTTCTCGCCCGTACCGATGCTTAAATCTCTGAGGATCATGTTAGCTATAGAAGCATATTTTGACTATGAGATATGGCAGATGGATGCCAAAACGGCTTTCCTTAACAAAAAATTAACCGAGGACGTGTATATGATACAGCCCGAGGGCTTTGTCGATCCGGCTAACGCTGACAAGGTGTGCAAACTTCAGAAATCCATTTATGGGTTGAAGCAAGCATCTCGGAGTTGGAATATTCGCTTTGATGAGGTAGTCAAATCATTTGGCTTCATCAAGAGTGATCATGATTCTTGTTTATACAAGAAGTTTAGTGGGAGCAAAGTAAACTTTCTAATATTATATGTGGATGACATATTATTGATTGGAAACCAAGGAATCATTGGAAAGGAGTTTTTCAATGAAAGACTTGGGTGAGGCAACATATATTCTCGAACTCCGGATCTATTGAGATAGATCAAGACGGCTCATTGGATTGAGTCACAGTACTTATTTTGACAAAGTGTTGAAGAAGTTCAACATGGAATCGTCTAAGAAGGGGTTCTTACTGATGTCCCATGTTGTAAAACTTAGCAAGACTCAGTGTCCTTCGACAACTGATGAGCAAAGTCGGATGAGTGCGATTCTGTATGCTTTCGCAGTCGGATCCATAATGTATGCCATGATTTGTACTAGGCCGGATGTTTCCTATGCTCTAAGTGTTGTGAGCAGATACCAGGATGATCTTGGATAAATCCACTAGACATCGGCTAAAAATATCCTAAAGTACTTGAGAAGGACTAAGGATATGCATGTTTTTGGTTTATGGAGGTGAAGATGAACTCGGTGTAAAGGGTTACACGGATGCGAGTTATCTTACCGACTCTGATGATTCTCGTTTGCAATCCGAGTATGTGTTTGTAATAAACGGAGGTGATGTGAGTTGTAAGAGTTCCAAGCAAGAGACTGTGTCTGCACCTATAATAGAGGCTGAGTATATTGCCGCCTCGGAGGCAGCAAAGGAAGATGTTTGGATGAGGAATTTCCTCATGGATCTTGGTGTGGTTCAGGGCTTGTACAATCCGTTAGACGTGTATTGTGACAACAATGGTGCTATTGCACAAGCCAAGGAACCTAGACAACACCAGAAGAACAAGCACATACTCATGCGGTACAACCTGATTCGTCAGTTCGTCGATCAGGGTGATATCAAGTTATGCAAGGTACACACATATGCAAATATTGCGGATCCGTAGAGAAAGCCGCTACCATAGCAAAAGCATGAGGTGCACCTAAGAGCTATGGTCATTAGATGCTTAGACATGTGATGTCAAAAGATTGACTCTAGTGCAAGTGGGAGACTATTGGGAATATGCCCTAGAGGCAATCATGTATGATGATATTTCCTATTGTATTCATAAAGTTATTAAGTTTTCCTTGTATGAGCATCTGATGTATATCATTGAATATGTGATTCGGTTATGGAACTATACATTCATGTTGTTTGTACTAAATATCCTTGGTCATCGAGGTTGTGCTGGACACACAACTTAGACCAATGTGAAAGTCGGCTGATGACTCGGTTCCACTTGTCATGGGCATGGAGATGCTATTTAGACTTACACAAGATTCGGCTAAAGAGTTTAGCGAGTCAGATTGACCCATATTGAGGTACAACGAACAAGTTGTCATTTGTATATCTCAATCAATGTAATCCTTAGACGTGAGGTTATTGCACAGTTCAAGTTGAGGATCACCGACTTAGGTTCTATCAAACGCTGATCTATAACTGGGAAGTTATAAAGGCAGAGTTCGGGTCGACTGAGAATCAAGCTGCGTGATGTGAATAATCAAGATGGGATTTTTAATGACTCGATTAAGTGTTAACCGAGACGATCGACTAAGAGTTAGTCGGATGAATCACTTATCTCGGATCTAGAAGAGAGTCGGACTATTTAAGGGATGGAAAATATTCGCCTATAGTCTGAGAAGGTATATCGTGAGGCAAAAGGGACTCGAACGTAAGTCTCATTGGAATGGCAAGTTGATGGGGATATGCCGACTGGGTATACCCAGCAGGACATTTCCTACTGGACCAAGCTGCCAGCGAGTGGGCCTGCAGGATGGCGACTGGATCGAGGCTTGGCAAGGAACCAGGCGACTGGAAGCTGGAGGCCCAGAAGCGTAGCTAGGCCCAGTCGGATTAGGTCAAGAACCCTCCGAATCCTTAACTAATTCGGTTGTAGATCTGTAAACCCTAGCGAGGTGAGCCTATATAAACCTCCCTAGGGTACGCATAGAGGACACATTACATCATACACCCCTGCGACTCACCGCCTAGTCGTCGATCTTACCCTTGTACTCTCTCCATAATATAATCTAGCATGACTAGGTCTTTACCCTCCGGGGGTCCAACCTGGGTAAATCCTTGTGTCTCCGCCCTCATCTCGCACCGCAGATGGCTGGCCGCCCTTGCCCTTTGTTCTACTACTCGCTGCCGATTGCAGCATCTGCCGTGGCCATTCCCACGACAGTGGCGCCCACCGTGGGGCCTGGCCGGTCAGGCCGGTGTTCTGCGGCGAGATCCAATCTGCCCATCAACGAGACGATCTCCACCGGCCGCATGATCGCGATGGCGAGATCCTCCAGATCTTGCCGAGCAGCTACGTCCCGGCGGTGTGCCCCGTCACGCACAGCGTGATCATGCCGGTCGGCACGATCAGCCTCTTCGTCGGCTTCACCGACTTCATCGTCTCGGAGGACTCGGCTCGCATCCGCGAGTCGCCACCACGCGACCGACTCTCTGAGAGTTAGGTCCGCACCATCCACTGCCTCGCCTTCGAGTACGACTCGGCCAACAGCAACGTGGCCGAAACCACCGTGGTCGCGGACGACGCGGCCCTCAACGACGACGCCGACTCGGCGACCCCGGCATGGGCCTCCGGATCCATCATCACCGCGTCACCTGCGGGCTCCATCACCCAGGTCTCCAACATGGGAGACTTCGAGGACACCTCCATTCTTGGGATCTTCGACTTCGACTCCGGGTCGGAGAACTCCGGCGACCTCCACGTCGGATCTGGTCGCAACGTCGCGGCCTACATGGCGAATGGAGCCGACACCCTGCCAGACCCCTTCTCCACGCCGATCCCATCGATCGCGACAGTGACGGAGGTCGAGAAACTCCGCCTACGGTTGGAGGAGGCGGTCCGCAAGGAAGAAGCCTAGCACGAAAAATTTCGCCTCGAGCAGGTGACGGCGCAGGAGCTTTCGCGCTACCATTAACTCCGCATCAGGTTGCGCCTGAAGCCCACCGTTCAGGGCCACACCCTGAACTTCGATGACGAAAACGACCCGGCCCGTATAGCCGAGCGCGTGATCTGCGAGAACGCGCCGCCAGGAGGGAGCTCCCGGCCACCACCAAGCGCGACGGTCAATGGCGCCCCACCACCACCACCCGGCCGCAAGCCCCCCTGGATCAACCAAGGATCCTGGTCTCCTCGCGGGAGCGAGACGCGAATGGCCTCCCGCTGTTCTCCACCCCAATGGACAACGTCGTCGCGAGCCGAGCCGCGGTCGACAACATCAACGTGACAGGGAAGGCGCCCTGCAGATCTAGTACGCCAAGGATCTACTCGCCAAGGCCGTCGAGCAACAAAACACGGGAGCCGACTCACAAGGTCGCATGTACTCGCGCTCGTCAGGTAGCAGGGCGGCCTCGAGCAGCCACCCAATGGCGGCAAACACCCTCAACTGCCCACCACCCGAGCCCCTGCAGCTCCAACACCGACCCGCACATGCGGCACTCTCCACCAACGACCCGCGACCGACGAACAACTTGGTCGCCGCCAACGGGCAGCCAGTCGATGCGCGCACCCACATCATCAACAACCAGAGATGGCGTGCACGCCAGACCGACGACTTGAGGCATACCGTCACCAACCGCCACGACGGTGAACCAAGGGGATCGCTGAGCCAAGTTGGACACCAGTGCTTTGGACCAATGATCCGAGGCAAAAAATACCCGGCGAACTTCAAGGCGCCGAAGGAGATTGAGAAGTACGACCCCTCGTACGACCCGTCCGTGTGGCTGGACATGTACCTCATGGCGATGGGAATCGCCAGCCACACTGACCTACTCACCGCTTGCTACCTCCCCCTGATGATGGAGGGAGCGTGTTGGCAATGGATCAATACCCTCCCCGCAAACAGCATCGACTCCTGGGAGGAAATGCGCGACTCCTTCGTCAGGTACTTCGAGGGCTCCTACACCCGCGCCACCACCATCGAGGACCTGGAGGGATGCGTCCAGGGACCCCGCGAGTCGACCCGCAGCTGGGTCCAACGGTGGCAAGACATGTGGTACAACGCGGCCGGAATCCACCCGGACACCGCGATCCACTGCTTCAAGACCTCGTGCCGCTACGAGCCCTTGGTCACCAAACTCAAGTGGGTGTATAAAACACTCGACAACATATCGGACCTCCTCGAGATTGCCAAGAGGTACGCGGAGGAGGACCCAAGACGAGTCGGGATGGAATCGCTGCACAAGCGGCCACGACAACGGGAGACGACCCGAGCTACGATACAGCAACACTCGCCTCACCCGCGGTGACGGGCGAGTCGACTTCGTCGCCAATGCCGGGTACGCCCCACGCGAGCCCAAGAGCTTTCGCCGCGATGGAGGTCAACGCAGCGACGGCGGCAACTACAAGGCGAAGCCGAGGTTCGATCCCACGGCTCTCCTCAACCAGCCCTGTGTGTTCCATAGCAGGGAGGGGAAACCCGCCACGCACATGACCGCCGACTGCCACTCCCTGAGGGAGATTGAGAAGGCACGGCGCGCAAGGGAAGACCCCGACAACCACCCGCCAAACGGCAGAAAATTCGGCAATGACGTCGGCTCGCTTCACACCTTCACCGGATTCAACACGAAGTGCGAGAAGAAGGTCATCGCATGCGCTGTCGCCATCAACGCAGTGTCCCAGTTCGACATCCCCTAGTTCCTCAATTGGTACGAGCAACAAATCACCTGGAGCCACAAGGACCACTCGCCACGGATCGAATACCCGGGTCGAGTCGCCCTGGTGGTCAAGCCCAAGGTGGGAGACTACTGGCTCCCCAAGATGCTGATGGACAGCGGCAGCTCCATCAACATCCTGTACCTGGACACGTTCAGGCGACTGCGGCTCCCGCAGTCGATGATTGAGATGACCTACACCACCTTCCGCGGCATCTTCCCTGGTCGGAAGGCGTAGCCGATCGGCAAGGTGATGCTCCCAGTCACCTTCGGCACACCAGCGAACTTCCGCACCGAGCGGATCGTCTTTGATCTGGTGACGTTCAACAGCCCCTACCACTGCGTCCTGGGGCGTCAGGCATTCGCCAAATTCATGGCAACACCCCATTACGCGTATAATGCGATGAAGCTCCCCAGGCCGTGCGGCATCATCATTGTCCACGGCGACCTCGACATGGCTGCAGAGTGCGCGGCCAAAGGCGCCGAGCTCGCCGACGCCGTCATAGCGGCAGAAGCCAACCACGCACAGGAGCTCGCCAAGTACGCGAGCGGGGTCAACAACGACGACCTCACCATACTCAAGAAGCCCAACTCAGAGGGTGGCGGATCCACCGCCTTCGAGGCAACGACGCACACTCGCACCGTCGAGCTGGTCCCAGGCGACTCCAGCCAGACGGTGACGATCGGGACGTGCATGAGCCCAGCATAGGAAGGCACGCTCATCGAGTTCCTACATGAGAATCGCAACATCTTCACATGTAAGCCATCCGACATGCCTGGTGTCCCGAGGGAACTCGCTGAGCACAAACTCAACGCTGACCCCAAAGCGCGACCCATCAAGCAGTCACTGCGGCCCTTCAATGAAGAGCGCCACCGAGTAATCGCCGAGGACGTGCAGCGTCTACTCGCTGCAGGCTTCATCTGGCCAATCAAATACTACAAGTGGCTGGCAAACCCAGTCCTGGTCGAGAAGAAAAATGGGACCTGGAGAATGTGTATCGACTACACAAACCTCAACAGCGCCTGCCCGAAGGAGCAGTTCGTCCTCCCGCGGATCGACCAAATCATCGACTCAACCGCAGGTTCGGAGTCGCTATGCTTGCTTGACGCCTACTCTGGGTACAACCAGATCAAAATAGCAGTCGAGGACGAGGAAAAGACGGCGTTCATCACGCCATTCGGAGGATTCTGCTACACCGCCATGACCTTCGGCCTCAAGAACGCCGGGGTGACCTACCAGAGGTGCATGAAGGAGTGCCTTGCGAGCCAAATCGGCCGCAACATACACGTCTATATCGACGACGTGGTGGTAAAGTCCAGTCGCCAGGGCGATCTACTCGTCGACCTGGCGGAAACCTTCGCTAACCTGCGGAGGTACAAGATAAAGCTAAACCCAGGAAAGTGCACCTTTGGTGTACCTACTGGACAGCTGCTGGGGTATGTCATCTCCAAACGCGGGATCGAGGCGAACCCCGCCAATAACAACACGATCGCTCGTCTCGGTAGACCCGAGTGCCTGCGCGACGTCCATAAGTTGGCTGGGAGAGTCGCGTCTCTTAGTCGCTTCATCCCCCGGCTAGGCGAGAAGGCGATGCCCCTCTACCGCCTAATGCGCAAGAACCCCACTTTCCGGTGGTACAAGGAGGCAGACGGCGCGCTCCACGCTCTCAAGGAGGTTCTACTCATGGCACCGCTACTCGCCTCCCCCGTCGACAAGGAGCCCATGCTCGTCTATGTCGCGGCCTCCGAGCGAGTCGTCAGCACTGTCATGGTCGTCGAACGACCAGAGGAAGGCAAGGAGCGCCCGGTGCAGCGACCTGTATACTACATCAACAAAGTCCTCACCGAGTCGTGCCAGCGCTACCCGCAGTACCAAAAATTGGTATATGCGGTCTTCAGAGCCCAGCGGTGACTGTCGCACTACTTCCAGGAACACCCAATAACGGTCGTCTCCTCAGCACCATTGCAGGACATCATCCGCAACCGTGAGGCGACCGGGCGAGTCGCCAAGTGGGCTGTCAAGATCGGAGTCCACAACATCAGGTACGAGCCGCGCAAGGCGATCAAGTCGCAGGCTCTCGCAGACTTTCTCGCTGACTGGGAGGAGGCCTAGCTGCCAGATAAACTGTTGTACCTCCATTACTGGAGCCTACACTTCGACCGCTCCAAGAATGCAGATGGTGCAGGAGCAGGCATCGTCCTCACATATCCAAAGGGCGACAAGTTACGCTACGTCATGTACCTTGACTTCACCCCCTGCACCAACAACATGGCCGAGTACGAGGCGCTACTCAACAGCATGCGAGTAGCCAAGGAGATGAACATCAATCGTCTGCGCTGCTACGGCGACTCCGACCTCGTCGCCGGGCAAGTCACCGGCACCTGCGACACAGTCTCCCCCACCATGGAGGCATACCGCCAAGCAGTGGACCAGCAGGGAGGCCACTTAGCGGGCTACTCCGTCGAGTGGATTGATAGGCGGAAGAACGAGGAGGCCGACGCACTCTACCGCATTAGCTCGGCTCGACTCGCACCGCCCGGCAGTGTCTTCCTCGACACCATCACTAAACCTTCCATTTCTCCCCCGAGGGAGATCAACATCGGAATTCCGCTGCAACCAGATGTATCCCTTGTCGCAATGATTGCCGAGCCAAGCGACTGGACGGTGAAGGAAATATGCCCTAGAGGCAATCATAGAGATGATTATATTTCTTATGTATCCATGAGTTATTGTAATGTTCCTTGAATATCCATATCAGGCAACTTGTATTGATTGGCAATTATGTGAATTGTTTGTGAAACTCTTTACTTGTATGGTTATTTAATAGTTGTCCCTAGTCGGAGTTCATGTGAGGACACATGTGAATATTAGACTAGCACACCGATTGGTTGATGACTATGTTTCGCAAGTCATAGACATGGAGATGTCAAACCAATGATGTGGACACATGTTATGAACATGGGGTTGGACTGACCCAACTTGAGATTGACAATTAGTTGCAGCTCTCTCTACACATCGTGCACGTTTTGTCCTTAGACCTGAGATTGTCGCATGTACTTGAGATGTGGATCGACCTACTTTGGGGATATCAAACACTGCACCGTAACTGGGTAGTTATAAAGGTAGCTTTCGGGTTTGTCCTGAAGCATGCCGCAAGGCATGGTCAATCAAGATGGGATTTTCCCCTCTCTACTTGAGAGAGATATCTCTGGGGCCCTCGAGTGATCGGATCCAGAAATACATGGTTGTGCTACATATGGTTAAGAGTTAACCTAGTAAAGGGATTCCGAATCACAATATCGAGAAAGGGAGGTCAGCTTGGAGCTAGACCAAATATCGTGAGGCAAAGGCAAAGACATGTACTAAACCTTGTGATGGTTCGTCCGATATGATCTTTGTATGCGTTTAGGAGTTGGCACGTCTTGCTAGAGGCCGCTACCAACTATTGACAGAATAAGTGTATTCGTGTCATGTCTATACGTATATGAACCTATAGGGTCACACACTTAAGGGGCTGGAAGCCTAATGAGGATTGGATCCGAATTAGACTATGCTTAGGCTACTAATGGGCAGCTAATGTAGAAGCCCACTAGGAACGCCTATATAAGAGAGGATGGGGCGTGCTGACCAGGGTTAGACCATTCCACCCAGCCGCCACTCCTCACGCCTGTGTTGCACGCGTGGACCTAGCAGTCCGGCGTCTGACGCTTCCATCCTGTACATGTGGATACCTCGGAGGCGCTGCATCTGTAGCGCTTGGACGAGCCGCGCAAGGGGAGTTGCTCGTGGGACGAGAACGAGGAGGAGACGTAGATCATCTACACTGCTTTGACGCGCTTCATCAAGTTTCACAACTACGCATCTAGTGGTAATCCCGTGATCTATGACAACAGTAATCTTGGTTTACGCCGTAGAAAATTTTGATTTGCGCTAGTGTAGCCTACCGGTATCCCTATAGACGGTGCCATACGTCGCCTACCTGGAGGGAGGCACCCCACCCGCTGACGAGACAGAGGCCCGGATGACAGCATGCTGCTGCAAATCCTTCGTCATCATCAACGGCGAGCTCCACAAGCGCAGCGTGACCGGCATGTTCCAACGATGCGTCCAACCCACAGAAGGATGCAAGATCCTCCAGGACATCCACACTGGCGACTGCAGCCACCACGTTGGCTCCCGCTCCCTAGTTTTCAAGGCCATGTGACATGGTTTCTACTGACTCACCGCACATGCTGACGCGGTCGACATCGTTCAACGCTGCGTCGGGTGCCAGAAGTACGCCAATCAGACTCACGTACCGAACTCGGCGCTCGAGACCATCCCCATCACCTGGCCATTCACCGTATGGGGCATGGACATGGTAGGCCCCTTCAAGAAGGCCCCCTCTAGTTTCACCCACCTCCTAGTCACGGTCGACAAATTCACAAAATGGGTGGAAGCCAAGCCAGTCCGCAAGTGTGACAGGAAGACCGCCACAAAGTTCCTATGCGAGCTCATCTATCGCTACGGGTTTCCGAACAGCATCATCACGGACAACGGTGTAACACCCCTTCAGCAGGATCGGCCCTGTTCCTCTTCCTCCTCTTGGAGTTGTACGGCAGCGCATCCAAAGCACCACCCATCGCTGTCTCCATGATGAACGATGGAGCTGAAATCCTAGTCATCTTCTAACCCTAGACCCTGGCTGCCTTCCCCGATTGTAGCGCCGCCTTCCCCCTCCCGTCAATACTCTCTGCCCGTGTGGCACCGCCACCCCATCTCGATCTCAGGCCACCATCTTCGTCATGCTCGCACTACACAGACGCTGCACACTCCTCTTCCTCTCCCGGACGTCTTCATCGTCTTCGAGCCTAACCAACGCTCTAAAATCCCCCTCAGTGAGCTCCGCTTCCTCCTCCACTTTGTTCTCAGTCAGATTCCGAGCACCGTAATTGTATATCTCGGTCAAATACCTTGTGGGCACGCAGTTGGCATTGTCTCTGTCGAGCTGCACACAGCTGCCGCCCGTGCTTCCACTTGGTTCTGAAGGCCTCTGTGTCGTTCGACACAAGTCTGAACCTAACACTGCACGCACACCGCGATGCCACCAGATATGGTCTCTGTCGCTGGTGGCAGTCCTGCACACATGCACAAAAACCTCCACCTACATATCAGCTAGCTCATTTTGCCTTTGATTCAGCAGCGTGCCTGTGAGCTTGTCGATCTATCGAGCGATTCTAAACTAGAGTTTTGTCATACACCTGCATACACAGGGCACACACACGCACAGTGCAAGCTCTGTCTGTATTTTTGCACCATCCGCACTGTACCTCCTTGATCAATCTAGCTAGTTCGTTTTGCACTAGCTCCGTTGGTTCATTCAATTGAATTTGCATCCTTTCCCATATATCAATACGAATCAGTCTAGATGTTTATAGCCTGGCATCGGTTCTCCAACCCATCTGAAGATCGAATCCTAGCATACGCAATTTTTTTGTCCAGCTAAGCCTCACCTATCCTCTATCGACTGTCAGACGTCCTGTCTATTTCATTCTTCTTTTATTTCATTTTGCAAATCTCTTTATATCATATCTTTTGATCTATAAATGCAATTACTATAAGTTACATGTCTATATTTATCAAAAAAATCAACTGATCATTATATTGCCATCCATACACTTGTTGCATATAAAATTTTCATGCTCGCATACATATCCATTTGCTTGGGGTATTTTGGCGACTCGCCTAATAATTAAATATAGAGACCATATACAGACGAATCTAGTCCAATATTGGTCCCATTTAAATTTATGCATCGAATCGGTGATATAATTTTGCCTTGTTAAGACAACATTTAAATTCCGGGGTATCTAAACAACATGAACCATCTAATAAATTGTCGGGACTCCGGTTTCGCTTAATATTGCCTAATTGCATCGCATCCTTGCCATGTCATACATCATACATGCATCATGCCCGGTCTTCTATCGTAGTATTAAATAGTGCATCCGGTGTTTCTTCTAGTGAGTGCTTCTTCACGGATTAGGCCGATGAGTTGATGAGAGTGATGACCCGATCTTCGGATGAACCTTCGGCAATGTTTTTAGACGAGCATTCTCCCCCTTTCTACCTATTTTACCTTTCTAGTCTTTATTTCCTTCTGTTGATCTATTTTTATGTGTGTTGCGATGCTCTAGTTTTCGTACCCGTGATATTCCTTGCAGCCTTATATTGCCTTGGACACATCCTATTACCTGTTGTTTGGTAGATAGTTGGATTTGCGTGTCGCAGTCGCTTGCTCAAGTGTTGTTGCATGTTGTCAAGTACCACAATTGTTGGAGAAATGCCTTATGATTTTATGTTGGAGACGATCATGGCTTTTATTATCGTTTAATAACTAAAATTGAAGTAGGTAAATAATGCAGATGCACAGGTGGGCAATAGATGTTATTTGGTTTTTAACCGTCCACTTGTGTCCCGTAGGACCTCGAGTACTTGATACCTGTTCTTTGAATATTCGCACTATCCGCATGTGGGACCATGAATCCCCCTAGCCAGAGCTTGAGTCATATTTATTTCTTGGGGCCACAAAGTAGTTTGGGGCTTTATTACTATCCTGTAATTATGCCATGCTTTACTGCTTTATTTACGATTGCGCGTGGAGCGCCTGTACTGTTTAGGTAAGTGGAATGTTTCCACGGTATCGACAAGCCCAGTCACACTTTTGGGTTCCCAGTCGTTTACAGCCATTGACACAAACCTCTGGGTCCGTCTCGGAGCCGGCCAACTTCGTCGCGGGTTGCTTAGTGGGGTGGCCCCCTGAAATTTATATGAATCTTGCAATTGCTCTGTCGTGATGCCTCGTTGGGTTTTTATTTGGTTTTTCCCGAGGTTGATCGTGCGTGTGTTGCTATTTGTGCCCCTGCAGGGTAAAACTTTCTGAAAGCCGTGTCCGCGGTTATGGATGACTTGGAGCACAGTATCTCGATCATAGACAACTATAACTAAAGTAGTGATATAAATTTGACTTTATAATGACTAGTAATTAGCTTCACTGTAATGGAATGGCTAAATAAAAGTGCCAACAATTGCTGGTTTGGGTTGTCACCTGTTACCATTATATCTGACTAGTAAGTATTGCAACTACAACGGAATGGCTAAATAAAAGTACCAACAACTGCTGGGTTTTGGGATGCCTCATGCTATATGTATCTGACTAGTAAGTACTACAACTACAACGGAATGGTTAACTAAAAGTTCCCACTGCTTATTATACCAGGATGACTCTTGCTATCTATACATGACTAGTAATTGCTGCAACGATAACTGAATAAATAAAACTGCCAACTGTGTGAGTTCCTCGGTTTGACTTCCTCGTTTGGTCTCGAGGGGGGGAATACCAGGATGGGTATGCTTGGTGATAGTTTCGGGTTGGTACCGAATAGGTCTTTCTTATCCCTATCTAATAGCCGCCAGTTGTATTGAGTCTCTATAGTTTGTTTAGTACATGCTGCGCTGCTGCTTCAGTCCACCATACCTATGTAGGCGAGGACCGCCGAATTCTAGTCTCGTCGTGTACTGGCCTCAGTACTGACCGCTCTCTTTTTCATTTGCCTTTGTTGGCACCCCTTTTGTTTAAGCAGGTTTTGAGATCGACGTCGTTAGCAGGGTTACCCTTCCGGCTTGGCCTGGGCAGGGTTATGGACGCCATTAGTTATTCTTCAGGGCTCTTAGCCCAATTTGCATCTTGTCCGTACTCGGATGATGTATCATTTTAAAGGTGATTGGGATCTTTGTATTGTATATCTGAATTCTTGACTCATGGAGTCGTTGTTGTATATATCTGTTCTGTGGGTTTCATCGTGGACTATTGTGTAATGGTATTACTTCGTTTTCCACCCGCACGAAAGTGCCTGGTGGGCACCTTTGAATCGTTTCTATGCGGGTTTGGCGGGAATTGCTGAAACTTGCATAGGGCCGATTCCGAGGGTGTTACAAACGGCACCAACTTCGCCAAAGGAGCCATGGTCGAATTCTGCGAGGAGCACAATATACGACTCGACCTCGCCTCAGTCGCCCACCCGGAGTCCAACGGCCAGGCGGAACACGCCAACCAGAGCATCCTCCACGGCCTGAAGCCGCGACTACAAGTTACACTCGAGCGAACTCCTGGGTGCTGGGTCGAAGAGCTCCCCTCCGTCATCTGGGGCATCCGCACCTCCGTCAACAGATCGACGGGATTCACCCCCTTCTTCATGGTGTACGATGCCGAGGCCGTCATGCCAACCGGCCTCGAGCACGACTCTCCTCGGGTGGTCAACTACACGGAGGCCGACAACAAGCTCGCATGCCAAGACGGAGTCGACCAGCTCGACGAAGCACGCGACCTAGCTCGCTCCCATACCGCCATCTACCAGCAAGGGCTCCGCCTCTACCACAGTCGGTGAGTACGGACCCGCACCTTCCAGGAAGGCGACCTGGTACTACGTCTGATCCAGGACAAGAAGGGCATGCACAAAATCTCCCCCCCTTGGGAGGGACCATTCGCCATCAGGCGAGTCCTGGGCAACGACGCCTACTACCTCGTCGACGTCCGAGGCGACAGAAAACTCGACGTCAAGCAGCTGTGGAATGTAAACCTTCTATGGAAGTTCTGCTCCTAGAAATCCAGACATGTACCTCCTACCCGCTATGAAATAAAGCAGATCGATTCGCACAACGTGTGCCCACTCTCCGTATCTTGTGCCACTCGCACTCGTAATAACAGCGCTATGCTACTCTCAGAAGTCAACCCTTGGTGACGCGACCGGCACGGCCAAGTAGTGCGACACGAGGGCACTGAATAATTTAGGCCTCGTATCGTCCACGAAAAAAGCCAACTCGGAGCCCCATCGGAGTCGCCTCGCTCGACTGGATTTTCGAGCCAAGAAAACTGCATTCGCTTCTTACAGCGACCCAGTCCTCCACATCCTTGGCACAGCGACTCGAACGGCAAATTACCACGCTCGGGGACTGACGCCAGTCCAAACAGGAGCGACCAGGGAAAAACGCCAAGTATGAGAGCACGTTCTGGACTCGCCACGCGACTGGTCCAAAGGATCAGGTGGAGTGACGCGCCTAACACAACGCACCCTGTCCTCACCTACCTCGGGCATGCAACTAGAATCGCCAAGTACCACGCTCGGGGACTCGGCCACCCGACCGAGTTCGCGCCCGGAAAAACGGCTAAGTATAGAGCACCCCTTGGAGTCGCCACGCGACTGGCTTTCCAAGCCATGGAGAGTCGACCTTAACTTATTAATAGTTCGAACAACACATAAAAATCAGGTTAACCCCATAAAAGGGCGGGTGCGCTCGGGGACTCGCACAACCAACAATCAAAACACAAAACATTGGCAAAAGCACGCTTACATTCCTTCAAGCGGCAAAATTTGTTTGCTTACAAGGGTAGTTACATACTTATCCTAACTAACGCCAATCGGCAAACTATTCTACTCCGCAGGCTTCGACGATGAGGCACCACCACCCTTGCGACAACGGATAAAAGGAATCCACGGATTCGACGGGTACGTCGTGAGCTCACCCGCCATGGCCGCATGGAACGGCTGCTCCACCTTGAAGTCGCGGTGCACCGGCTCGGGGTCGTTCGGGGCTACGACTGTTTCCTGGTAAGGAATGAGGTCGCCCATCGCCCATACCCGGTTGGCGTACACCGCAGCCCGTCGACAAAGGGTACCCGCCCGTGACGTCGTCAAGGTCGAAGTCGTCAGGAAAGTGCGCGAGCCCAAGGCTCAGCACAGTCGCCGCACCACGACGGAAGGCCGATCGCGTCATGAATTCCACAACCGCCGGGGCCTTCTCCAGATAGCGCCAAACCTCGACGAGGTCGCTGGGAATCACCTCCGTGGGCGAGATCTCCTGTAGATACGCCCGGATGCAGGTCGCTGACAGTGCGGCAGAATCAACCAGAGTGGTGATGCATTGTCGCGCGCCGTACGAACTGTGCTTCTTCGGCATTATTAGTAATCAGACCTGCAACACACAAGCAAATAATAAGGGAGGTTCCAGCAAAATAACACGACCCACACGCTCGGGGACTCGCCAAAGGAAAACTCACCAATCAATGGGCGATGGCGCTCCGTGATGAAATCCTGAAGACCGAAGAGGTCATCCTGCAGCCCGGCGACGAGCGCGTCTGACATCTTTCGCTCCTCAGCAGCAGAAGCAACGGTTTACTTGGCCCGCCCATCCGCCGAGGTCGCCTCCGCCTTTGCCTCCTTTAGCTCACGCTCCAGGTCGGCGATTCGCTTCTCCGCGGCGCTCAAAGACGACTGTGCAGCCGTCAATTCACTCACCGGAACGAGGCCTTGACGAGCCTTCTCCATCGCGGCTGCGCTATCCTCTTCATCAACAACACCATGATTACGAGAAGAACAAGTTTATGACCAGCATCAAGCACGACGAACACTCAACCGCAGTCGCTCGAAGCTGCTCGTTCGTGTCCCGAACAATGAGGAGCTCGCTCTTCACACGCTCCCTGGCGGCAAGCCGCTCCGCCGACTCGCGCTGCAGGCCCTGCGCAACCATGGAAGCGTCAGCAACAAAAATCCTAAGTGCCTAGACGCTGAAATTCAGCGACTAGCCACTCGGGGACTGGATAGCAAAAAAAATTCCTAAGTGCCTAGCCGCTGAAATTAGCGACTAGCCACTTGGGGACTGGGCAGCGAAAACCCTAAGTGCCTAGCCGCTGAAATTCAGCGACTAGCCACTCGGGGACTAGGCAGCGAAAATCCTAAGTGCCTAGCCGCTGAAATTCAGCGACCAGCCACTCGGGGACTGGACTCGAAAAACAATAAGAATCCAACCACTGAAATTCAGTTGCCCGATCCTCGGGGACTGGACATACCTGGATGGCGGTGCCTAGCATGCCATGAAGCTCCATTGCATACACCGATGGGAGCACGAATGGAGTACTCCCACGACGATGCTCGAACTCCGTGCCGGCGGCCTCAGGCAATTGGCTCGACAGAACCGATGCACTCGCCCCGGAGACCCTCGCTACAAAGCGAGGAAACATTGCCACCGCAGCTCCCGCACCACTCGAAGGTATGCCTGTCGCCCCAACCGAGGCCACGGGCTACGCCCGCTGCGACTCCGTGTCCACCGTGGCCCTCGGGGCTACGTCCAGTGTTATTGGAGCCTCGCTCGGGGCGATCGCTGGCTCATACGAAATCGTTACGACCTCGTCGCCGTTTGCTTTCTTTGCGCCTTCAGTAGGCACCTCGACTTTGTCGCCCTTCCTCTTCTTCGAAGGGTCGACTGGTTCCTCCGTGGCACCCGATGGAACCTTGGCCACCAAATGGTGACCTATCTTCTTCACTCCAGTCCTGTAGAACAACTCCGTCAGTGAACACGCCAGTCGACATAAATCAAGCAGACAAATGAAAGTATTGAGAAAGACTCACTTGGCGACTGGGATAAAACGTAGGCCAGTACGAATGCTAGCCGGCTTCTCCAACTCCGTCCAAAGTTTCCAACTGAGGCCCATCTCGAACACATTCTGCGCCCAAGACACCGACGGCTTCTTCGAGGACGAGGCGCGGCAGGAGGTTCTGTGGCGATCATCGTGGGAACTCCCCTCGGCGGCGAGGTCCCTGCGGCTGGAGCAGCCACGAGCCCGGTGACTAGGACGAAGGGCGGCGGCAGCGACGCCAATGACATCTCGTCTTCCACAATGGCCGCATCGGTCGTCGTGGTCGCATACGCCGGTGCGTCGGCTTTAGCTTCCTCGGCTGCGCTGGTAGCATCGGAGCTACTCGCAGACCGAGGCGGTGATACCGGCTTAGCCGGTTTCTTCTTCTTCGGTGGCGGTGGTTTCTTCTTCGACGGCGTTGCTTCGTGCCGTGATGTGTGTTCAGCGATTTCGTCCTTGTCTTTGTCATGAGCCTCGAGTCTCTTGCTGGCCTCGAGCTCGCGCTGATGCTACCCGCGAGTTTTGCGAACCGTGGGTGCGGCAACCTCCACGGTCTCCTCGCCACCGTCATCATCATCATCATCGTCACCGCCCCTGTCACTCCTGACATCGCCCTTGTCGGGCGAATACTCGCTTTCATCCTCGCCGGACGAGTTCGAATTCTCGTCGTCTGCGGGTGGAAGCCAACCCTCCACCACCTGGAACAACTGCGACAACAAAATGAAGTTAGCACGAGCACGAATGCAGAACTATGACTGCGAAGTGCGCTAAGGGTAAAAGGACTCACCGTTGGATCTTGGCGTTTCACGGTGTAAGGGGCGACACCGGCCTTTGCATCGAGGTACTCTGCCTCGGTGATATTCTTCAAGGCCGAGGTGTAGTCCTGAAGCCTCCACTCGATGTGACAGGACTTCGTCGGGTCTTCCTTGCCCATGTATCCATACATATAGTGGGCGCGACTGGCCAGAGGCACCAGCCGCCGCCCAAACCAGCAATTGTACAAATTGATGGTCTGGAGGCCCTTCTTCTTCAGGTTGCGGATTGTCTGCAACATCTCGTCGATGACCATCCGCTGGTCAACATGAGCTTGGTGACTTGGAGCCGACACAGCTCGGGCCGGTCGGCGGAGTACATCGGAAGCGCCACCTCGTCGGCCGGAGGCGACTCGGTCACGTAGAACCAACTCTTCTTCCATTCATTTGTCGCCTTCTTCGGCAGCATCAGATCGAAGAAGGACGCCTTCGATTTCAGCTGAAAGGTCAGGCCGCCCGCGGCCAGCATCGGGCCGCCTGCTTCTTCGCGGCTGATCCTCCCGTGGAACAATCCTTCCCATAAGGGGAAATACGACCGGAAACCCAGGTAGCACTCGCAGAACGCCACGAAGATGGCGAGTTGCTCGATGCTATGCGGCCCTAGGTCTGATGGTTGGATGCTGTAGTAGGCGCAGAAGCGGCGGAAGAAGAGGGAAGTGGGGAAACCGAGCCCCCGTTCCAGATGGCTGGTGAAGCAGATGAAATCCCCCTCGCGCGGATCTAGAATCACCTCTCCGGCCGCAGGGATGCGCCATCTCCCGGCGTGGAGGATCCCTGTCTCCTCGAATGACTTCAACAGCACCTTCGTGCACTTGTATCTACCCCATGGTTCCGCCAGAGGGGCCATCGATTAAGGGATCTAGGGCTATGAGCTGCTCTGGGTCGCTTTGGTCGCTGCGCGGAATGGAGGATTGGGAATACGCGAAATCGAAGGAAGTGTTGGAATGTTCTTCCTTCACCCGTCACTCTCCTTAAATAGTGGTTGCTACCCGCCATCTTCGGAGAGCCGTTATCGCGCGGTAATTACGCTAATATATCATTGGATTACCCAACGTCTACTTTGACCAGTGCTGACGGTCCAACTTCATCCACTCGACTCACTATCTTCAGCGACTTGATGATTCGCCTACCTGATCACTATAACAGTCACTTAACTACTCGTCGACCTATTCTCCAAGCTACGATCTGACTGGTCGTCGTTATTGCGGCTAAAATGACTAGTTCTTTCCTTTATTCAGGAGTCCACCGCCGATTCGACTGGGTGTTCGAATTGGACCCGCATACTCCAACTGCCAACTAACACCTGCGACGAATCAATGACGGCCTCGGGGACTACTGATGGGGATATGCCGACTGTGGTATACCCAGCAGGATGTTTCCTACTGGCCCAAGCTGCCAGCGAGTGGGCCTGCAGGACGGCGACTGGATCGAGGCTTGGCAAGGACCCAGGCGACTGGAAGCTGGAGGCCCGGAAGCGTAGCTAGGCCCAGTCGGATTAGGTCAAGAACCCTCCGAACCCTTAACTAATTCGGTTGTAGATCTGTAAATCCTAGAGAGGTGAGCCTATATAAACCTCCCTAGGGTACGCATAGAGGACACGTTCCATCATACACCCCTGCGACTCGCCGCCTAGTCGTCGAGCTTGCCCTTGTACTCTCTCCATAATACAATCTAGCAGGAGTAGGTCTTTACCCTCCGGGGGCGAACCTGGGTAAATCCTTGTGTCTCCACCCTCATATCGCACCGCAGATGGCTGGACGCCCTTGCCCTTCGTTCTATTACTCGCTGCCGATTGCAGCATCTGTAGTGGTCATTCCCATGACACAAGTCGTCATGACTCTTTGGTACTTGGGAGTCGACACATTCTTCTAGGAGCCGCTACCGACTAATCGATTGAGAGTCAGACTCCAATTGTGTCCAAGTAGCCATGAGCCTGCGGGGTCATACACTTAAGAGCGGGAGCAAGTTCGGATTGGATCTGAACCAGAAATCTGGTTGGGTTGGACTCGAGCCGGATTTGGACTAAGTCAGTGAGTCGGACTCACGGTGACTAATATTATATGAGCTTTAGTGAATGGGCCACGAGTGAGTGGAGCCCATGTTCACTTCCTATATATAGTGGGGTGCAGAAACCCAGGAGGGTTGATCATTTAGGTCATTCCATGAGTTGGAAACCCTAGCTCCATAGCAGTCTTGCCGTCGTACTGAACCTGGAAGTTCACCGCCGGCGCTCCTCCTTGTACGTGTGGACACTAGCAGAGGCGTTGTACCATCAGCGCTTGGACGATCATCGACTGGATCGAGATCACAAGAACTACACTACATTCAACAGACGTGCTTCATCAATTCCGCAATTGCGCGTCTAGTGGTAATCATCGTGGTCTTCTACCTCATCTAGATCTTGGGATCACCACGTTAGAGGGAATTTTTTTGTTTTATCTCTACGTGGCCCAACATAGCTCCTCCAACAACAAGGACTTCTTCTCCTTTGGACGAACTGGCCTTAGTTCATCTAATACTTCTTGTAAAAAAAATCACCAGGACTAAAGTTCCTCTCAATAAGATCGGTGCCTTGCTGAGCACATATAGATGTTGCATCCATTATCTTTGTTTCTTGCCTCTGCATAATCTGCAACTCAAATTCTTGAAGTAAAAGGATCCAACGGATCAGTCTTGGCTTATGATTTTTCCTCTCAATGATTTTTTTAAACCATCACGATCCGTATGAACTATTACTTTTACATCAACTATATAAGAACGAAATTTATCGCAAGATAAAAATACAGCAAGAAGTTCTCTATCTTCCTTAGGATAATTTTTTTGAGCACTATTAAGAGTTCTACTAGCATGATGTATAATATTAAATATGTGACCTACATGTTGTCCCAGAGTTACTCCTATAGCATCATCACTAGCTTCACATATTAAATCAAAAGTCATATCCCATATAGGTGGTTTAATGATGGGAGCATGGGATAAAGCATGTTTAGGTTTATCAAAGGCAATAAGGCATTTATCATGAAAATTAAATCTCACTCCCTTTTGCAACAAGTTAGTTAAAGGTTTAGAATTCCAGAGATATTCCTAATGAACCTTATATAAAAACCCACATGACCAAGAAAACTTCTTATACCTTTTATATCCCTTGGTTGTGGCATTCTCTCTATTTCTTTGACTTTAGCTCTGTCTACTTCAATACCCTTACCTGATACCTTATGTTCAAGGACTATACCTTCTTTGACCATGAAATGGCACTTCTCCCAATTTAGAACAAGATTGGTTTCTTTGTAACGCTGCAAAACCCTTTTGAGATTATCCAAGAAACTAGTAAACAAAGATCCATAGACAGAAAAGTCATCCATAAATACTTCCATTATTAATTCTATAAAATCTGAAAAAATAGTAGTCATGCATCTTTGAAAAGTAGCTGGAGCATTACATAAACCAAAAGGCATGTGTCGGTAAGCATGTAAACTATAAGGACTAATGAAAGTTGTTTTAAGTTGGTCATCAGGATGAACAACTATTTGGGAAAAAACAGAAGATCCGTCTAAGTAACAAAAATGAGTGTGGTTTGCTAACCTCTCTAAAGTTTTATCTATGAACGGTAAAGGATAGTAATCTTTCCTAGTTTCTTAATTCAGTTTCCTGAAATCTATACACATACTATGTCCAACAATAGTTCTAGTAAGTATCAATTCATTATTTTCATTAGGAACAACAGTAAAACTGCCCTTCTTAGGAACACAATGAACATGACTTACTCATTCACTTTCTTTTACAGGATAGATTATACCTGCATCCAGTAGGCGTACTATTTCCTTTCTTACCACTTCCTTCATTTCGGGCTTTAGCCATCTATTAAATTCTGCAAGTGCTTTAGCACCTTCCTCCATGAATATTCGATGGACGGTTATCATGGGACTAATGCCCTTCAAATCATCCATCGAGTACCCAAAGGCCTTGTGATGCTCCTTAAGTACTTTCATGAGTTCCTCTTATTCATCCCCTCAAATTTTAGCACTAATAATAACAGGGAATTTATTTGTATTGTCCAAAAATCTATATTTAAGATTATCTGGTAAAGTTTTTAATTCAGGGGGTGGTAATTCCTTGTCCCCTCTCTTTTTTGGCTCTTCAAAATCCTCAACAGTTGGAGGCCCTAAAATGGGAAGCGAATCAAATTCACTTTCTAGTTCTTCTAGGGACTTGTCCTCCATAATTATTTCTTCATACTTTGAGTCTTCATTTTCTTCTTCTACTTGGTTACTAAAGAATAGAGTTTCCATCTCCTCGATAGTTTTTCATTTCTCTTCTTCTTGTATCTGTAGAGGTCTGTCTTTAAATTTGGAAAAGTGGAATTCTTTTTCCGCTTCCCCAAGCTTACGAGACACAATCTCCTTTTTGAAATCAACTTTGGCACCTAAATCGGTCAAAAAGTTTCTTCCAAATATAATTGGGCAAAGAGTGTCAGCTGGCATATCAACAACTACAAAATCGATAGGGAAATTTTTATTGCCAACTGTGACAGTTTCATCTTCAACTACTCCCATTGGAATTCTAAGAGTTTTATTGGATAACATGATTGTCATATCAGTATTCTCTATTGTAGCCGGTATTATCACTTCTTTTATTTCTGAATAAGAATCATAAGATATAACATTAACTTCGGTGCCAAGATCATATAAACCATAATGTGATGTTTCTTTAAATATGCAGGGAAGAATAGGCTTACCCACATCTTTTACCTTAGTTTTACCTTCAACCAATACAAAAATCTCTTTATCAATCTCAACTATGTTATAATGTGCATACATAGCCATAATTGCTTCCTTGGTTACCTCTTCATCTTTAGTTTCATCCAAATGTTCTTCAACTTTTGTTAAACTTTCCTCTTCTTTGTTTTGCTGTACTACTTTAACATGTTCATATTCCAAAATATGCCTCTACGCAGTGTTAGGGAAAGGTATCTCATGCATTGGTTCTAGGGAGGCCAGTGTTGCTTTAACTTCTCTTTTCTTATCAGGTTCGGGTGGTGGATCATAGTTGACCGAGCCCTCTTTTGGAGCTTTGATATGTTCTATAAAAGCTTTAACAACATGCAACATAAGATCTGAATCCAAATAAAGTTCTTTAGATAATTCATTAACATGGACCTTTTTATTATAGTCATGAATACAATCATAATCTACTTCTATGCCTCCTTCGCTTCCTAGACCAAAATTCCATGAAACTCTATGACCGCGAATTCTATTTAGTAAAGCCCAAGCTTTTGTTATGGGAAGATTCATAAAAGATCCTCTCGTGCAAGAGTCTAGTTCAATTTTATTAGGTTCAATTAAACCGCCATAAAAGATATGCAATAAATACCATTCAGGCAAATCATGATGAGGACATTGATTAAGTAAATCTTTAAATCTTATATAAGCTCTTACTAGTCCTTCATTAGGACGGTTCCTCCAAGTCATTATAAGACGCCTGATTCCAAAAGAATTTTATAAAGGATAATACTTGGATAGAAACTCACAAGCTAAATTATCATAGGTAGTAGTGGATTATGGGGATAAAGATCTATACCATGATAGAGTTGTGCTAGTCAAAGTCTGACTAAAAAGTTTTAGCCTTACCTCATTAGCAGAATACCCCGGTAATTGGAAAGTGCCACATATATCCTTAAAATATGCAATATGCTCATATGGATCAGGATCTTCTTTATCTCCAGTAAATTGCTTCTTGTGTAGAACACCAAGTATTAGAGGATTTATTTCAAACCCCCTTGTCTTCTCTTTGGAGTTGTCTCTTTTATTAATATCATAGGGCTTCCCAAAATGGCTGAGTGGGTTAGCACTAGTCAAATGCTCAAACTCCATCATGTTGGTGGAAACCTATAACTCAAAAAAAAACTTAGCAAGACTAAAATAAATAAGAAAAAACTAAAAGACCTACAGCGCTTAGCTCCCCAGCAACGGCGCCAAAAAATAGCTTGATGACTGCAAGTGCATGGATCATTTGTAGCTATTTTTGAAATAAAGATATCGATCCCATAGGGAACAGGAGTCTGAAGTCTAATAACTCTTAAATTAAATACTGAAATAGTAATGCTAAATAACGTTCTAAGTAACAAGATAAAATACGAGTGTTGTGTAAAAAGGTGTTTTGGAGTTTTTGTATCAGAGAACAATAAGTAAAGTAAAACAAACTGAATACAGAAAATAATTATCGCGTATATAAAAAAGATGTGAAACTGCAATGGAGAAAAGCGTTCTTAGGGAGTAACGGATACACCTCTAGCATTTATAAAGGGTTTAAGGTAAAGATTATTATCATGAACATTCTCAACTATGTATGTGTGGGAGGAACTCCGTATTTGGACGAATAGGCAGCAACCACTGCTCAAATCATCTTCATAACCACAATAGACAAGCAATCGACATCAATCAAATTACTGCGCTATTAAGGGACTTTACCCTGTAGGATGTATCCCATGGCATGAATAGTGTTCCGTGGGTTTCCTCGGTTCCCAAGTTGATACGTAAGGAGTGCCAACAGCTTTATAGTCATTGTAAGTATAGCACACCTCCGTCTACCAACAAGTAGTCCCTCCATCAAGTCCCCACAAGAGGCAAATATTGAGAGGTCGACTTCTTCCAAGATCAAGATCAAGATAATCTAACACATGGTCACAACGATGAATATCATAATAAAATTTATATTATTTCAATCTCATGCTAGGGTTTCTCCATCTCCCCAAGAACTAATGATCTACTCAAACATGGAGGCAATTAACATCATGGAAAAAACAATGGAATCTATCATAGATGAATAGTACTTGTATAAATCCATAATGAGTACGGTAATTACAACAATATCTAGACAAGATGTAGATGGGATGGATGGAGATGGTGGTGATACAACGGTTGATGATGAAGATCGATGCCTTAGCCTCTTGGATCTGTGTAGGGTGAAGATGGATCCCCGGTGGATGAGTTCCCCCTCCAGATCCCTTTTAGAGGTGAGGTTTCGGAGATTTCTGGTTGTTATGTATGTCGTCTCCCCGATCTAGTTGCACGGGGTGAAACTATTTGAGGAGGCGGTGGCGGCGCCAACTATACGACCGGAGAATTTATTCCTGTCGTATAGTTGGTCATTAAACTTTCTGCCTGCTGCGATCACTTCATGTTTTCTTCTGGTGTTATTGATATTTCCCAATTTAGCGATTTACGTTGTTTTTGCCTCCTTTTCACTCCAATACAACTGGTCCAAGAATTGTGTCCATCGTATCTATCATCTGTCCTGATCCTGATGAAAATAGACATAAAAGATGCACATGAACGCCGCAAAATACCAAGATACTACCACTACAATACAAAATAATAATATAAAACATGATGCAGATATGCACTCATCAATAGTCAGCATAAAAGCCCCAATTAAAACATTGCAATTGTGTGTACCTTTACTATCTATAACATGATATCACTATAGATGGAGAAGAGAGGATTAAGTGAACCCATGTCCATTGTTCCCATAATAGAAAATCCTTGTCTTGTCCTCTTGCATTTAAGAGGATTGGGACACTTTTACATTCTTGTTTTGTTACATTAAATTTGCATCTATTAAAATCAACCATCTTGTTCCTTAACTTGTTTAGTGCGTAATCAACTAAAACTTGTGACACTTTAGTTGTGAAGAATAGATAGCTTTTCCTTCTTGCTCATGCGGATCGATACCCTACTTCCACATCGAGAGGTACTACGGTGATCCCTAGCACTTGGGGGTTATCACCTGGCATGCCAAATGTCGGAGACTTGCGACCCGTGAAGGAACGAGGGGTCCAACAAGACCTAAGTTCGTGAGGGGGATGAACACGCATTCGGATCTTCTTGGTTGTGATAGATGCAATGGAGCTCGCACACAATAGAGAGTGGACACGATGGTTTTTTACCAGGTTCATGAACCTCGTGAGGAGGTAAAGTCCCTACTCCTGCTTTATTGTATTGCTCGCGGTGCTTAGAGGGGGTACAATGGTGGATGTAAACTTAGGGTTTCAGATCGCAAGGATCAATCCCCTTCTAAGGTAGGGGTGGCTCTCCTTTTATAGTGGCGTTGAGCCTCGTCCCCCAATCTTTTTGGGCGGGAAGGGTCACCACATTCCCAACTAAGGAGCGTCGGTGCACGCACTCACCCAACATGAACTAGGTCTAGGACAGTCGTGGTGCTCCGGTCCAAAGCTGTGGTCGCTGGTGATGCCCTTCCTGCGACATCACGTCATCTTCGGTCTCCTTGCACCAAAGTGGTAGTGTTGAGCTCTGAGGCACGCCGATGCCGTCAGCCTCACGTTAGCATAGAAGTGGCCAGGCAGCATCTTCCTTTTACCGAGGAGTGTAGCACGAACAGAAGCGCTGCTAGACCACCCATTGGGTTGTCGTCTTGTTGATGGAACAGAGTTACGGTTGTGCCCCTAGCGGGGTTTCGCCGAGAGGTCATATCCTTATTAGGTTTTATCCCGATTCTCTCAAAACTGCCCCTTACAATCATGTGCCTACATTTTTAGAGAGATTAGACCAACTCTAGAAGACTCCGCATCTCGACGCCTGCAAAAGCCAGCATGCGGTGTACTGCAAACCGAATTTGAGGTTCGGTCGATTGCGTGCCAGAGTAGATACTGCATATTTAAAAAAAACTTCACGAGAGAATTTAAGCACAAGAACTGGAGACAGTTGCATTTACAAAGATCACAGTAGCATATACATTGCCAAAATACTTGATTATCGCAGCCACGACAACTACCTACCAAAATGCGGCCCTTGATTCTCGCCGGAGCCTATTTAACGTGGTAGCGATGCGGGCGGCGCCTCCCTCATCAGGGTCGAGTTCAACGAAGGCGTTGGCTTGCGCCTCCGCCTCCCGGTGCCACTCCTCCGCCTTATCGATGTCTTTGTGGCTGCTCTCCGACACCAGCTTGATGACGGTGCCGAGGGGTCGTCGTCGACAAAGTCGTCATGTGCGAGTACCTCCCTCAAGCATCGCGGAGACCTTGCCGATGTCCTCTTCGTAGAGGTAGTCGCCCGGTGCAAACACCGACACCTCCTCATTGTCAGCGACCTCCGTCTTCACAGATAGCAGGCGCGGGAGCTCGACGGGGCCGGGGACGAGGACCGCGGGCGGCGGGAGCTCGACGGAGACGGGGTGCAGGCCTCCCAGTAGCGGGATTCCTGACGAACGAACGTGGCTGGCGGGTTGTTTTAGCGGTACGAGCCGCGGATGCGCGCCGCGTCTGAGATCCTCCGGCGCCTCTCCTCCTTCTCGTTGACGATGAACTCGTGGGCGGAGGATCCCTGGCCAATTTGGCCACCCCAGCGGCCGAATCGACCTTCACTCAATGACATGGTGGTGCGGAGGCTACGGATCTGCGGTGGAGGTTATGAATTGCTCGTGGCGGTGCGTCCCGGGGGGGGGGGGAGGCGATGCGGCGGCGTGGTAATAGGGTTCGAACCTACATCGGCTGCTCCGATGAGGTGCAAAAGCAGGGTCTGATATATTAGATGTGGGCCGGACCACCGATGTGGTGTCGGGTTCAGCCCAAAATTTCATCGAAACCCGTATATCAGCACTATATATATTGCCGTCTGCTAAAAAAAACACTATATTGCCGTTGCGGACTGAGACGATGGCTATAGCAGTTATCCTAGGGCGGCATTTAATCGCGTATGACGCATGGGGTATATATATTTGGAAAATCACGAATTAATCGACCATTTATTGGGGCGATTAAAAAAGGTACTCAGAAAATCTCAGCGATTAATTGGAGTATATTTGGGAAGATTTTTCCTTGCTGAGCGATTAATTGGAGTACATTTGGTCTCAGAAAATCTCAGCGATTAATTGGAGTACATTTGGTCTCAGAAAATAAATAGAAACGGGCTGAGCTCGTTGGTTCGAGACCCGATTCCCCACCTTCTCCCAGCACCTCCACCGCCGCCGTCCTCCCTCAGCCTCTCTCTCTCTCTCTCTCTCTCTCTCTCTCTCTCTCTCTCTCTCTCTCTCTCTCTCTCTCTCTCTCTCCCCGTGGCGCCTTCTTGGTCGCCGCCGACCAACACAACGCTACGATGGAGTTAATCGCGGAGGAGACTCTGCACGACATCCTGCTGAAGCTGCCGACGAGGGACGTCGCCCGCTGCCGCTGCGTCTGCAAGCCGTGGCGCCGCCTCCTCTCCGCTCCCTCCTTCTGCCGCCTCCACGCCCGCGCCGGCTCCGTATCCGGCGGAGCGGAGGCGCTGCTCGTCTCCCAGGCGAGGCGGCGGGGCAAGACCATGGAGACGAACGTGCTCAGCGTCTCGTCGCCGAAGGCGATGTGCCGCGTCGTGGACCTCGCCGAGGGATACCGCGTCATGAGCGTCTGCAACGGGTTCATCGTCCTCGCGTCCGGCGAGAAGGAGGACCCCTCGAAGAGCGGGATCTGGGACCCCCTGTTCGTGTGCAACCCCGTCACCGGCGAGAAGCTCGAGGTCCCGGCGCCGCCCGCGCTCAAGTCCGCCGGTCGGCATCTCTTCGCCATGGGGTTCTGCGCGATGTCCAACGGCAACCACCAGTACAAGCTCTTCCGCCTCCCCTTCCACGAACATGAATCGACGACGACAGATGACAATCACCTCGACGTGTACACCTTCGGCGGCGGCGGCGGCCGGTGGCGGCGGCACCCGTATCCCTTCCGTCGCGAGGGCGTGTGCTGGGCCGGGTCGCCGCCAGTCCTCGTCGACGGCAAGATCTACGTGCTGACGAAGCACAAAGACTACGTCACTACGCCGAACAACGTGGTCGTGATCGATGTGGCGAGCGAGGCGCACCACATCTACTATCTCATGATGAACCAGAGGACCACCGATGCGGGGATGTGCATGCTGGATCTGGGCGGGCAGCCGTGCATCGCGGTGCACGTTCCCATCCCCTACCATCCAGGTGGGCACAGCGAGCTCCATCTCTGGGTCATGCCGACGCCGCAGCTGGTGCAGGGAGCTCGGCAGCCGCGTCTGGAGAAGAAGCTGTTGGGCCACTGGACACGGCGCTACAGCTTCTCCTGCGACCGCGGCCCGATCGCCTATACCCGCGGCTACGAGGTCGCGCCCATGGGCATCTGGGTCGAGGGCGGCGGGATTGTGTGCTGCATCATCGGAGATTACCAGTACAAGTACGATACCGCCAAGCACAAGGACGATGAGCACAAAGACGACGAGGACGTTGGTGGTGGGCGTTTCTCAGCATGGGACCAGAAACTCCGGCTGCCATCGCCGCCGAATGGCTGCTACAAGCGCCGCGGTATCTACGGGGGCTACCGCCCCACTCTTCTCTCGCCTGCAGATCTTGCTGCACAGCAGGACGACGATGTCGACAAGCAGTTCCAACAAGCCTGGTTACATGCTCTGCGATGCCCTAAATCATCTGACCAGTGCCCGGATAATGGCAGTGACAAGCATGTTGCAAAGAGGAGGAGGAAGATTCAACAACACTGAGATTCTGCCATGGCTCACGCGTCCCTGCCTCATCCAACGGTCAGAGGTGTTTTATGATGATTCATGCGTTCCTGTTTTTGATCTGTACCTGATATATAATCTCACCACAAACAGGTCCCCAGTTCTCTCATCCCTAAGTTTTTTCCTTCTCGCCCTATGGTGTAGTCTTGAGGATAATCAATTTACCACACTGTGGCTCATGTAAACAATTTCTATGTGATTTGGGAACCATATCTATTATTCAGTCAGAGTCAGTAGACATTATCATTATTATCTGTAACCTTCCGATCAAGGTAT
Source organism: Avena sativa (assembly GCA_916181665.1). Lineage (NCBI taxonomy): Eukaryota > Viridiplantae > Streptophyta > Magnoliopsida > Poales > Poaceae > Avena > Avena sativa. The sequence continues at coordinate 2,277,828 of OV702279.1, read as the reverse complement.
TTTCATTCCTCTAAGTACTTGTGTACCATTCTCATGTTTTGATTTGATGGTTCTTAGCTGTGAATTGAAAATATTATGGTTGGGAAGAGGAGGAAGGGGTATTAAGGAAAACGGGAGGCTTTATGTGGGGACCGCCGGAAATGCAAGAGCCAGGATAGCGCAAGCGGAAGCTGGCTGCCGTAGTAGGAGAAACTGGGATATCATATCCAATCTCTCGAACTATAACAGTTCCGATGAACATTCACTCAGCTCGAAGTCTTCGTCTAGAAGAAATCTTTCACCCAATACCCTGTGGGACCCGGGAACCAAATAATTGTTTAGCTAATGATGGATTTCGGGCCACAGAATGAATCAAAGAACTGAACTGCATTAGTTAATAATAAATCACTTTACATACCAGTTTACAGCCTCAATGACCAAAGGAAAAACAAAGTGAGGAAGGTTTGACCCGGGATTGATACCGGGTCAAAGCTTCCGAGCTAACTGGACCAATACCCCGATTCTACCCATTTTGACCCTCCTTTTGGGAATCACAATAGAGGTACTCATAATTGTGGCATTTCCCGCGTATAAAGCAAGTGAATTTTGCATCGTATATGATCCAAAATCTGCCTCCCTTTATGTTCGAAAGATATAAAACATGAAAAGTCGTTTCTCGAGTGTCATCCTTTAGAGGCCGCATCGCCCACCAAAATTGACATCCGGCACCTTCCGTAAATTTCATGATAATTCGGTGAGAGGGAAACAGCCCGGATCACCAGCTAAGGCCCCTAAATGACCGCTCAGTGATAAAGGAGGTGGAAGTCTACGAAGCGCCAATTCTAAGTAAGTTCGGGTCCAATTTGGTTATCCCATTTTTCTAGCAACCACTTTGAAATTCTCACTCTTGTGCTTCGAGCTCTTTCCAAAAACAAAACCGCCCAACATCGATCCGATTGAACTTCTGACTCCTCGCTCTTCGCCCCTGCCCCTCCACCCAAACCTCCTGATCCCCAGACCAACCGGCGACGGAACCCTCAACAGCAGGCAGGGTTATATATTAGGAACCCCGTCCAATGGAGCACCCTTTTTGGTAATGGAGCTATGGGCGACATTGAGAGAAAACTCGACTACTTTTCACCTTAAACTAGGGCTGATAAGATCGTGGCCGTCTGCCAGAGCTCGTGGAGAACGAAAAAAGTTGGAAGAAGACCCTCTAAGGGTATACTATTTATTCGGAGAGGCCCGCCTTTCAAATATCTCAATAAAGACCTCCCTAAGATCTGGGAACCCAGAGGGGCTCTTGAGATCATTTCATAAATGAATGGCTTTTTCCTCTTTCAATTCCTGCTGGGTGGCTCCAAAGTGCTCAAAGGCGGACCTTGGCTTATTGGTGGTCGGGTTTTCATCCTGCAAAAATGGGAAAGAGGATTGGATGTCCGTAAAGACCTCTTGCAGAGCGTCCCTATGAGGGTACGGTTCCCTCAGCTCGGGCCCACCTCAACGCACACACAACTCACGCGTCACTACTCTGACTTGGTCTCACCCTCTGCTTCCTCTGTTGTCGTTTCTTCTGTTTCAGGGTTCAGACTTTCTCTCTCGGCAACGCCTTGAGCTGGTGGCACACCTGACGGCACGGCAGGGGTGACATTGCCCTCCCCTTGAGACGAAGCTTGTCCCCAAGCTTTTGCAGTCGGGTAGCGGGTGCGCAGTACATCATTATCTTCCCAAGTAGCCATTGATGATGGAAGTGAAGACCATTTCACCAAGACCTGAACGTGTGCAGCATTTCCTCGTTTGACCAAGCGACGGTAGAGGATTTCTTCAGGCTCGACACAGAGTTTGTCCAATTGTAATGCAGGCGGTAGTGTAAGAAATACTGGTGTGAAGTCAGGCACCTGTACTTTGAGTTGTGAAACATGAAAAACAGGGTGAACTATCCGGCAGTTCCAATTTGTAAGCCAGTGATCCTATCTTCTCCAGGATTGTATAAGGGCCAAAGTATTTCATAGCAAGTTTAGGAAAGGGACGGTTAACCACTGAATGCTGTGCATATGGTTGTAATTTGAGCCTTCTCTCCCACATTGAAAGTTCTAAAAGCATCTGCATAGTGTTTCATCTTGTTTTGTGCTCAAGCCAGTTGCTGTTTCAGCCAGTCAGAGTAAGCCGCTCTGTCCTGCATGAAAGCAGTAGCCTCTGCAGACTTACTTCCTTGAGCAGGTAGCATCACATAGTGGGGATCTGTACCATAAAGAGCTTTGAAAGGAGTAGTGCCCAATGAGGTGTGGTAAGAGGAATTGTACCAGAATTCGTCCATGGATAGCCAGGAGGACCACTTAGAAGGAGTAGTGCTGACAGAACATCTTAAGAATATTTCTAAACACTGATTAACTCTCTCACTTTGACCATCTGTCTGTGGATGGTAGGCAGTAGTGAGAGTCAACTTTGTGTCACATTTCTTGAAAAACATCTTGCCAAAATGAACTTGTAAAGATCTTGTCTCTGTCAGTCACAATAGACTTAGGGATACCATGGAGCTTAACAACATTGTCCATGAAGAGTTGGGCTACTTTAGTTGCAGTAAAAGGGTGCTTGAAGGGAAGGAAAAAAAATTGGTATACCTATCCACCACCACAAGAATGACTGAGAATTGCTCAGATTTTGGTAGGCCTTCTATGAAATCCATTGCAATATCTTGCCATGGGCCTTGAGGGATGGGTAAGGGTTGAAGTAATCCAGGGGGCATAATTCATGCTTAGCTTGCTGGCACACTGCACATTGTTTCACAAAGGTTTCCACATCTACCTTAAGACCTTTCCAGTGGAAGAGATTTTGCAGTCTTTGATAGGTAGCCTGTGCACCAGAGTGACCTCCCATTGCTGAAGCATGAAAAGCAGAGATGATTTGAGTTTGGAGGCCAACATTAGCCCCTATCCAGACCTTGTCATGATGTCTGATAATACCATCTTGTAAAGTCAAACCTTGAGCACTGATAGCTAACTCCTGTAACAAGCCTTGGGCATGTGGATCCACAGCATAAGAATGAATGACTTCTTGCATCCAGACTGGTTGCACCACAGAGAGAGCTTGGAGTTGCATATTGTGTGCTACTCTAGACAGAGCATCAGCAGGCTTATTGTCTGAGCCCTTCTTATATTGGAACTTGTATTGAAGACCAATCAACTTGGTCATTGCCTTATTTTGAAGTTCAGATGTGAGGGACTGATCATTGAGATGGCACAAGCTTTTATGGAGAAGCGGATGCGCGGAAGTACTACTAGATAGAGGGCGCTGAGCACATTCGTTTCCTTGCCCAGTTTTGCTAGTAAATGGGCCTCTAAGTAAGTAACTTCTCCACTTGTCAATTGCCATAATGATTGCCAAAAACTCTTGCTCATAGATAGATCACTTTTGATTTAAAGGCTGAGGGCCTTGCTGTAATAAGCAACTGGGTGTTCACTTTGTAGGAGCACAACACCCACACCTGTGCCACAAGCATCAGTCTCGATGCAGAATGGTTTGTGAAAATCTGGAAGCACCAATACTGGAGTTTGACTCATTGCTGTTTTCAATTGGTAAAATGCTTCCTGTGCCAGGGGTGTACATATGAAGGCCTTGATCTAACTTGGAGAAGTATTTAGTACCAGCTAACTCATCCAACAACTCATCAACAATAGGCAGGGGAAATTGGTTTTTCACAGTCAATGCATTAAGGTGTCTTTAGTCCACACAGAAGCGCCATGTGCCATCTTTCTTTTTCACCAGCAAGACAGGAGAAGCAAAAGCACTCATGCTAGGAATGACAGTGCCTGCTTGCAACATCTCAGTAACTTGTTTCTCTATCTCATCTTTTTGCAAGGGAGAGTAGAGTATCTATAGGGTCTAGAGTGAACTGGTGGAGAGTTTGGCAGCAAAGGTATTGTGTGATCAAATGATCTATGAGGTGGAAGTTCCTTTGGTTCCTGGAATAGATGTTGATACTTGGATAGCAGAGCTTGCACCTGAGCAGGGGGTGTAGGTGTGGTCATGTCAGTAGGTTGCTCCACCACAGCCATAGCCCAGACATCACTTCCCTTATGCCACCTCATCACTTGTGAAGGAGTAATGGCTTGTAAAGTTTGCGGAGAAGTTGCTTGGACTCCTTGCAATGTAACAGTGGTACCATTGTGCTGGAATGTCAGTGGCCACCAGAGCAACACAAATGCATTGATAAGTAGTTTGCCTATCCCTATGGATTTGAATCCAGAAGCAAGGGCACCACTTCGCATATCTATTTCGATTTCCTATTTTGATAGATAATGGAAGAATTCAAATAAGCAAAACTATTTATTCTATTCTCGTGCAGGGTCGCCGATACTCGTCGGTACCCTCTTGTCCTGGAGCCAGTGGAAAAGGGTGGAATTTCCAAATCCCGTGTCCAAGTTAGTCTACCTAAATCTGACCATGGCTAAACAGGGCTTTTCTCTTTTTTTCTTCAGCATACTACTACGATCAAGGCGGAAAGTCCAGTGCTTATTGATCAAAGAAGAAGCGATAGGGGTCTTCTGTGAAGAGACCAAAAAGTCAAGGGTCTTGGGACCTACCTAATGGTGAAGTTATGGCATTCTCTTTTAGGAGTTGTTTATCCGCATTGGAAAACCATGGAGATACAAGCGGTCAAAGCAGAAAGGGTTCTCGCTTCTGCGCAAGCTATTTCCGAACCTGCCTGCCTTCGGGGAGATGGGTTGGGTCATACGCGGGACCTACCCCGAGGAAGGAGGCTTGAGGCGCGCTAAATCAAATGGTTTTATCAACATGGGGTGGAGAAGGCATTGCAATTTCCTGCTTTTATGATTGCTTCGATTCCTCTGATTCTTCTTCTGACAGGAATTACCAATCCTTTATTGGCTATGTCATCCTCTGTTTAGTAGATGTATGGTATTGTATGGTTACTAGGTAGTGTTGCTCGATACCCGAGCTTGCACCAGTATTAGCTGGCTATTCCACTATTGCCAAAAGAATTCTGGCTATTGGCTTTCCAGCTTTCACCTCTCTGCAGCTTCTGGAGCTGCTTAAGCGCTTAACTTCTACCAAAGTGTGGTATACATTGGATGGAATTAGAGTGGGCGTGGCTACCTACATCGGGCAAGAATAGGAGTCGTATTTCGTTTTGTACCACCGAATAAGATAGTGAGAAATCAGATCAAGAATGGAACCTGTGGACCCTCCGACAGTACGAGCCCTTGTTCGCTTGGTTGCTCAACCCCTATCTCCCAGGCTACGACCTATCGCATTGCCTTCGATGAGTCTATATCGGATGGGTGTTCAAGTCTTTTGAAAAATGAATTCTAGTCTATCTGTCCCACTGCCTTTAGCTTCTTAATTGGAAGTGCAAGGTGGACCCAGTGGGGGTGATTCCTTACAGCATGCTAGAGAAAATAAGTTGACAGCTATACAGTTACTGATTCTGATTACTGTACTTTGGATTTCTTATTATCATAAGTAGTGTTCGAGATCACAAGGCTAGAATGTCTTGTGTGCGAAATTTGGTTAGTAGTGCCAGAAGTTAGCTGACAATCGTCATATCATATCCATAGTCTAAGGACTCTAAAGAAGATAGTGAACCTGAGGTTGTGCTGTCTCCAATCCCACGAGTCCAATAGGAAGAGCTAGTCCTCTAAAGTAAAGTAGGCTAATTAAGGGTAAATAAAAGAATTCTTACTTTCACGGCCATCAAACATTCCAAGACATCTCTTCAAGACTATCCGACTCAGCTCTGCGTAGGCAGAGCCAGGAACTAGATCTGTATCCCATGATCAGTAATCTTACAATTACACAACCACCAGATCCTTTAGGTTTGTTCGATCTATTGATAACTGATAGACAGACGCCTTTGACACTTCCTCCAGGTGGAGTTGATTAACACTCTCATGGTTGGTCGATGGAAATAGCAAGACGAGACAGACATGATAATCTGATAAATATATGTGGTGATCCCTTAAGCAATATCTAAGAATTCAATGTGTCCAAGATTCAATTGATTGGTTGAAGCCAAGGTCTTGAGCTAGTCCATCTTCCTATATGATATTCTTAATAATGCGCAGCACCAAGCCTAAAATTGGGGAATGAATTGAATCGATTGCCTTCCTTTCCTGAATAGCTGGACGGACAATAAAGATATTGGTACTTAACTGTAGGGACACAAAAGCTCTGAATCCTTCATTTGATGAATTTCTAATCGAAGCTTTAAAGAGAGAAACAAAAGGTTAGGAGTTTGGAATGACAACTAGTCACTTCTTGCTGAAGATCTGTTCAGTGAAGGAAAGGGGATTAAGATTTCAAGATAGAAAGAAGCTGATAGGAGAAGGAAGCCATTTCCAGTTGTCGAAAAGCTTGCATTTGCATCCTTCGAGTGGTGGGCTATCGCTCCATGTGCGGACTTCCCCGTACTCAATAAGTAGCCCCTAGCGTGAATACAATACAGAGTCACGCCAGCTACCAACAAGACCCCAAGGTCTGTCGAAACAGCAAGATCAAGTCATTGGCATGGCCCTAAATCAGTTCTTTCTGTAATCATATCCCTCCCGTCTATGTTCCTAAGCTTCCTCAGTGCTATTGACTTATTCGTAAGGCAAGGTTTACATAAATAATTCGTGAGTGAATAGTGTTAGCATCAGCAAGTAGCCATATTAAGAAAGTCAACCTCGGTGCCAGGAGGCCACCAGAATAAGCTCCCGCCTACGGTACTGTGCAGACCAGGCCGCCGGGGTTGTCAGCGCAGAGCAGTTCTTCAAGGATCGCCTCTCCCGCGCGGTCTGTCTCCCAGGCTGCTTCAACGGCGTCCAGAAGGTCGAGGCACTTCCAGACGTCACGAGCTCGTCAGCAGCCAAACCACATGTGCCGTAAGTCCTCTGCTTCCACATGACATACAGGGCATACCACCGGAGTCTTGGAAACATGTCTGTTCGCCAGAGTGCAGAGGCAGGGAACGCTGCCGTGGAGTGCTCTCCAGGTGAATATTTGCACCTTACGTGGCACCGTCAGCTACCAGATAATCTTCCACGCCGGGTGGGCTGCCGATCCGCTGGTTTTGTCTCGTCGCTGTGCTCGCCGACGGTATTCTGCCTGCCATTCTGCATGGTAGGCCGACTTAACGGAAAAACAACCTATCTTTGTGAATTTCCAAGCGATGAAGTCTGGTTGATTGTGATTTGGTAGGGGAATTGGAAGAATCCCTTCTGCGTCTGATGGCCAGAAAATGCTCTTCACCAGCTCCTCGTCCCATCCTCACGAATAGTGTCAGTTGACAAGGTTGGTGAGTATCCAGTCCTTACTTCTTCGGAGAAGGCTTCTTTCTTCCCTGCTTATCCCGCCAAGTGGGAAAAACAATTTCTTTTTGGTTCAGGTTTTGGCTTCGCCTCGTGGCTTTTCGTGAGACTTCCTCTTTTATTGCTGGAATCCCAGTCCTCGTTACTCTCCTTTACAATTGCGTATAAAGAAAGTGCTCACTCGTTTTCTGTTTGTTTTCATGTGCGCATACACTCAGCCTAATTTAGTAAGTGTGAAGTGGAAGGGCGAGTACACTACCTTTCGGATAAAAGATATGCTCGATTTATAGAGAGCTTTGCTTCACTATATAGCGTGGGACGAATTGATAAGCTCTGAATGCAGGAAGGGAAACCTTAGAGCTTTCTTCGCTTATCTTCCCAAGCAGACCATATGATTCTCATTATTCTATTTCTCTTTCTTTCCAACCAGCATTCCCGCTTATTCTGATTGGAGTGATGATTGGTGGAATATTGCACAGAGGGCATGGTTTTCATGTGTCAGGATCATTTCATTCCCCTGCGGCTATTGTTACTTTCGAATTTCATTGACAATTGGAAAGGACAGCTTGCCTATCTGATCCTCGGATCCAAGTATCTGATCTCATTGGCAGTAGGTATTTTGATCTCGAAATAGGTGAGAAATAGGATAAACTTACATCATTATGACAAACGAAGGCTTAAGACCACAGGCACAAGACCCGAAAGTGCAACATAATCATAGCAAGTCCTGGGTTGTAGTTCTCTGATTTTGATACCTCTTTTAGCTCAGTTTAAGATCTTCTTCCATTGAAAGAGAACATTGCTTATTTTACCTATACGGACGTGTTCCTTATTTGTATTCACTTCTTTGAACTCAATCCCATTTTCATCAATCTACTTGATAGTTTGAATTACCTCATTCCTCTCTAGATGTACCAATAAAGCCCTTCCTATAGAGTCACTAACTTGATACAATTGATTTCTAAAAAAAATCTAGAAAACAATTCTACTAGCGACTATATCCCTTTTTTTATTTTTTTTAAGTAGTGACCTTGCCCAGCGCCAAATAAGAATGTTTCCGGATCAAGAGGAGAGAGTTTTTACTTTTTAGACCCCGTTTTTGAGCGTTTTCCTTTTCAAGGTGCAGCCGAGGAAAGCCAACCCGCACTACGAACTTACGGCACGCCAGGGCTGGATATAGGCAACGAACAATCTGTTCAGCTGACTATGTTAGTTTCGGGATAAATGGCACCAGAAGATGTTTCAAAAGACGTTTCGCTTGCTGGTGTTTTTAATAACAGTGACTGCGGCTTTGAGGCGCTAAGGCCTAATATAGGATGTGGCTGCCTTCCAATCAAACTACCCTCACCCTCCTCCTCATAGTATGCTTAATTTAATGGCAGGCAGAGGCAGAGCCAACTACCTATGTCCTCTCTTTCTTGCCGCCTAAACAACATATTTGGATACTACCTCGACCAAAACAAGAAGATTTATGCACGGCTTTTTTAGTGAAGACCTAGTAGTGGTGCCTCTAACGCCTGTTCCTATGCTAGTGAAGAAGATAGCGGGTATCGATCAGTAGGCCTTGTGGGGCTACAAGATCTAACATTACAATTTCAGTATGAGGGAAACCGACATCACGAATGAAGTAATAGCAAGCCTTTTGGGAGCCAATGAGCCCTTTTACTGTGACCCAGGTTCGGTAGCCAGATGGACTTGACACACTGCCAAGGAAAAAGGGAATAATAACAGGGAAATCACGCCCAAAGTGGAACCAATGGATTTGTGAATTCATGCTCAAGCGAATCACGGGTCTATGTCTATCCACCCTCTCTTTGATGAGAATAGGTCGGTAGAGCAAGAACAATACCTTCCTTCGTCTTAACCCTTGGGCTTTATATCAACTTTCCGATATCAAAAAGTTCGTAGTCGACTCTGTTCTAGGGTGCCGGTGCCAAAGTACTCTTCAGCTGAAGAACTCTCTTTGGGACAAGGGCATCATCAAAAAGCTTTTCCCATGAAGAAGCTTGAAGATCACCATCCTCACTCAGATGAAAGAGCTCTCTGATCTGTCCAAGAGCAATGCTCCAAAGCTAGAAAGGTTAGAGCAAGTGCTTAAGAATTGTGCTCTGGAAGTTGTGGATGACCCTCAACCAGCTCTGAATGTGCCTCCTTCTTCAGCGGAAGCTCCTCAAGATTCTTCATGCTTTTTTGTGCTTGTGGCAGATTGGAAGATAGATAGTTCTAGTCATGATGCTTGAAGGGTAGGATAGAGGCAGAAAAAAAGGTAGTATGACTTGGTTCTTCTTTTGCTCTTTTTATGGACTGTCTTGTAAACCTCTTTTGGATGATGCATGTGTGTTTCATTTCTCATATCTAGTATGACTTCTGCTTATTGCTTATCTTATGTCATATACATGCTTCATCCTTGTGCAAGTGTATCTTTGACTCTATGCTTATTGAAATAGACTTTGCACCACATGATTGCGTGTGAGCTTATCTTTTTCTTGATTGCTTTCCAAAATATATAGAAAAGAGGGATGCCGAAACTCAGTCATCTCAGAGTTATTTGACGAGCTTGCAGGGGGTGGGGCTAAATTCTTATCCAATGCCATCCTTTCCTTCACCGAAGCCCACTAGTTGACGGTTGGGAAAGCAAGGGTGAAGCCTTTGATACAGGTTGAGCTCATCTCCTTCTCTGTCCTATCAGAGAATCTAAACAGTGATTCTTTCACGCCTAAATAAAAAGATAAGAATCCGGATCCTCCGATAGATAAGAAGGGAATGCAGGTAGCCTAGTAGCAAGGAATGGAATCAAAAAGAAAGAAGAGAACGAAAGGAGAACAGAACTTTGTATTTGGTAACTCTCCTGTAGTTATGTTTAACCTTGAATGCAATTTATAGATTCGACAGCAATAGTCCCTCGGACTCGAAAAGTAAACCTCCCTCATCAACCGGTACATAGCAACTAAAATGGATCCCGGTTGTTCAATCTGAAGTTACCACAAGAGAGTGGTACAATTGTCGTGCCTACCCCACCCCAATTGGTCGTGCTTTTCCTGTTTCTTAAGCCACGCGAATTCATAGGTCTGCGTTTGCTCGGAGGAAGGTGTTTAGCCAGAGCGTTTCTCAGCTCAGACAAAGCTTCTCTTTACGTGAAGTGCTCGGCTCTGCTATGCGCTATTCATGGGGCGACCGTAGAAAAACACTCTATTCGAGGACGGTGATGGTAAGCTTCTACATGCCCTCAGCGGCTAGGACACACGTTGGGTACTATTTGTGGAAAGTGATGCTTGGGATGAGCTAGTGCATTTGTTGGCTTTCGAGCAGGATTTCCTTTCTTTTTTGAGTAGGCCAACGAGCAATCTTCTCGGAACTCGACCTGGGACCACATTGATAAGCTTGTGGGTGGTGGATTAGCCTCAGAAGGTGGTTCGCCAGGTCCAAGAAGGTATGGAAAAGGCATTATAGGTTTGATTCGCTCAAGGTTTTGAACAACAAGTCAGGTAAACCACCAGTTAATACCAACCACGGTTGGAGAAAGGGTTCCAGGCTCGCCATCAATCCTAGTTGTTGTATCAAAATCTGAAGAGGAAGGCGCATTGGATCATGTCAGCGAGAAATCCGGAGACGACGAACAAAAATGCGTTCATTTGCCTCAAACTTTAGGGGGGCTCATTTAAGACTTAATCGAATGATTACCCAACAGGTAAAAAGAGCTTTTGTTTCCTCTCATCGAGATAGAGGTAGGCAAAAGAGGGATTTTCGTCGTTTGTGGATCACTCGGATAAACGCAGCAACGCGGATATATAAAGTATTTGATAGTTAGCTTAGCAGCTCCTTCGTTTTACTAATTTTTTGAGTTCGGACAATCAACTCGGAAGGAGGAATGCGTTGAGATGCCTATGCCTAGGTAATGGGTGACCAAACCTAACGAGTCTAAACAAATAGGATCTTATTGTGTGACAAAAACAGAGATTGGGAATGCTTGGCAGGTATTTGAGTGGCCAACCAGTAAATTAGGGGAGACAAGGGGAGCATCATGTGAACCATTTGCTTAGCAGTGAGCACTGATTCATTCTGAAGAATAGAAGCTAACCCTCCCATTGATATAGGAACTTTTGTACCAGAAACAATAGTATCTCCAATTATAGCCCCTCTGGGATGTAAAATATATCTCTTCTCACCATCCCCATAGTGTATGAGACAAATGTATGCATTTCGATTAGGGTCGTATTCTATGGTTACGATTCTCATCAATGTGGCAATTATTATTGCTGTGCCTATACATGTAATTTGATCCTTTTCTATTATGCTTGTACCCCACACGCCCCAGTACTGAGGAAGATTAATAATCTCATTAAATGGTCTTTCGTGCGTGAAAGCATTTTTGATAACAGCTTCACAGTGATCGATCGACCTTGTCGCACGATGAGCCCATTCTCTCTCTTCCATCCCGCCTTCTGAACCGAACCCTGGAAGGGCTGCCAGAATAATGTACGTGAGGAAATCATGGGAATTCTAAATGTCCATAATGAGTCGCTGAACGAAAAGTATCTAGGAATGCCATCCGATGTGGGCAACTCGACTAATGGAGCTTTAAAATACCTTAAAGACAGAGTGTGGAAGACGTGACCGACCCTGCCTCACGTTACCTCCTTCCGAGCCTGCGGCATTCCGGCCTCGAGATCGAGTTTCAGTTTCTTTTCTAGTTGGGGATTAAGACCCGGCCTTCCTTGAAAGCAGAGCTGGTTACCGGAATTGGGGCTAATTCCGAGTTTCGGCTGGCACTAATTAGGTCCTTCATCCGGAGCTGCCGTAACTTGGGCTCATCATGCTATACTCGCGGGGAAGGAAAAATGAGCAGTTTACGCTTTAGTAGCAACCGTTTCACTGGCTCTAGTATCCACTGGCTTTCAAGGAATTCATTCTGATTTCCAAGGATTGACTATCTCAATTTAGCTGCCCATAAAGATGAATAGCAAAGGCAATCGATGAAAGAATCGGAACAATCTGGAATCGCACCCTTGGCTTTTAGCATAATTGTAAGCTCCCGGTTCCATTCTTGTTTCCAGAGTAGGATCCGCGGCTCAAATTAAAGCCATGAAACAAGTAGCTGGCAAATCAAAATTGGAACTAGCTCAATTCGCAGAGTTACAAGCCTTTGCACTTTTATCCGTTGAGCGACGGCCCTTCCACTCGGCACCGTCGGATCACTAAGGCCGACTTTCGTCTCTGCTCGACGGGTGAGTCTTGCAGTCAAGCGACCGGCTTTCTTCCTTAAGTTCTAAAGAAAAAAATGGGGTTACGAGGTCGAGGTAAGAAGTTATTGGATAAGTCGTACCTTCTCATAGCTCCCATTCCTTAACGAATGCCAATAGGTGTGGAAGTTATAATTGTAAATAAACCACGATCGAATCTATGAAAGCATTGGTTTATACGTTCCTTTTAGTTTCTACTTTAGGGATAATTTTTTTCGCTATCTTTTTCTGTCTTGGAATACAAATCATTGTCCATCTAACTATCAAATAAAGTGGGTCATACTTACCTCTCCATGTTCATTAAGAAACATTCTCGTATTATATTTATTGCGGAAAGCAATCCCACTATGGGCATTGCACGTTGTCACCCACCGCTCTTGCCAAAAACAAAGAAATTCTATCTTGGGAACAAAAAAAGAATCGGAATGGGAAGTATTTATTTCTGGATTCTCCGGCTAGCATCCTCGAAATTATTCTTTCGTACCCCATCTAGGTTAGGATCCCATGAACCAGGAGCGGTTCCTCGATCTTCCTACTGGAGGCATGGTCACCGCCGTATGGCTGACCGGCGATTACTAGTGATTCCTGCTTCATGCAGGCGAGTTGCAGCCTGCAATCCGAACTGAGGACGGGTTTTTGGAGTTAGCTCACCCTCGCGAGACCAGCTCTGCTTTCAAGGAAGGAATTCTTATCTATTTATCGAGGCAATTATACTCATATCGACAATATGAACTGTCGGTGCTTAGGCAGACTCCCCATTGTTCTTGGGGGAAGCTCATTCTATTCAAAAAATCTCCGTTCCAAAACCGTACATGAGGTTTTCATCTCATACGGCTCCTCCCTTCTGTACATAGTACAAAGCGAAATAATCTATAGAATCAAAATAGAATTAGTCCCGTCCCTCGGCAGGGGTATTGGATAGAATATCTCTGGCAATGCGAGTGAAAACGGTCAACAACGAGAGTTATCACCTTTCAAGACCGTCGGTTGTATACACGATCGCTACATACTGGGTCACTTGTGGGGGCCTGAATGGATGTTTGGACTGGCCGGGTGCAAGCCGTTTCTTGTTGCGCCAGAGGAGAAAGCGTGTCGACTGGCTCTAGTGAGTGTAACAAACCTAGGCTAATCTTAGCCAACAGCCGAGCCGCAGGATCAGACCAAACAAAAACTGGGTATCGAAAAGAGAAAGTTTCATGCCAGCGCTCCAGATCCAAGAAAAAGGGACTACGTGCCAAAAGAGAAAGGTTTACCACCTGTTTCAAAAGATGGACGGAAAGATTCTTTCGTGAAATAAAAGAACGGCAGCGGCAGGTTGATGAGGGAAAGGAAACCAGATCTTTTTTCTATGGTATGGCCTGGGTGGCCTAAGCGAAATCCCGAGATATGAAGGCCCAGCCCAGGCTTGTGCGGTTAAGGTTGTTGTACACGACCTTAGTTGAGCATTCAGTTAGAGACGGCGATCGCAGGTTCGCTGGAGGAGAGGGTGTTGCGAGCAAGATTGCATTCTAAAGATGTGATCTTAGAGCTCGCCTACACAAAGTATACCATCAGTGGGAACTTTGCTTTTTGGTTGGGAAGTGTCTCTGTCCTTTTCACTTCTTATTACTCCTTTCGTTTACTATTTCTAACAAGTTTCTTAAGAATGGGCACTCACTGGATTCAGGCTTCCACCGTTCTAGCTTCTCTTCAAGCCGATGCGGAATGCAAAAGAATAACATTTGGCCTAAGGCCACCATGAGACTTTACATTTTATTGAGTTTGAAAATGCTGATTTCCGACGACGATGCCCCCTGGGCGAAAGGAAAGGGGCCGCCATTCTCTTTCTTTCCTCAATCATTCCGATCATTTCTCTCATTCCCTTTTGTTTGTTTGGGGCCCCGGGTTGGCCCATCGATCGAGGAGGTCAAGTTTCGAGAGCAGAGCCTCTCGCTTATGATTATCAGTCATATCGTCGTCGTTCAGGGAAGCCCTTGTTATTCCCAATAAGATTGCCCGATAATAGATCGATTCATCCAAAGCTCGCCCTGCTCGTTCCGCTCGCAATAGTCCGATTAATTCCCCAGGTGAAAAAATATTAGACATTCCATCTTCATAAACCCGCACTTTTGATGTTACTTGGCGAGCAAGTGATCTTACAAGTGCAAGATGTCACAGCTGAACTGAAGGTGTTGCCAGGGAACAGTTGACTTGCACAAGGAAAAGGTTTGGAACTGAAGATTTCGCTTCGACAGGAAAGAAACCTCCCTCTAATGATCTAAATTGGGCCTACCACTGCCATGTATCCCCGACTCTGAAAAGCGTTCCTTAAAGTGAAATAAGTGAGATTCGACCTCCAAGAAAGTATTAGTTTGGCTTTCCCTTTAAGCGCGGCCGTTTTTCTAGCATTTCGTATTGGCTGTCTTGTGTTTCTAATAAGTTGTTTAACCGTCGGCCCCTTGTCCTATCTTTTCTTTACAGAGCAATAGAAATGATGGTTGCCCTAAGTTTTGAAAGGGAAAAAGATCTCCTTCTTCCGGTAGTGCTTTTCTCATCTCATACGGCTCCTCGGTCAATTCTTTCGAAGGGATCCTTTTCCTCTGTATGAATCTATATTATTCCATTCCCATTTTATTCCCGAAACTTCCCAAGAAAAATCCCGTTTTGGGTGGAATTTTCCGACTTTATCCAGCTATGTAGCAAGAAATAACTGAAATCAATCCTCACTTGTATTAACTTCATGAGTTCAGAGATAGACTTTCCCTCAATACCGGCACTGCTCCTATCAAAATCAAATAATTGGATTCCACGTACATCGGATGAGGATTCCTACAACGGATCAATCCATTCAAATCAATGAAACCATTAGGTACGCCCCGGGATCTACTCTATTTTTAGATTCGCTAATGCCTATCGAAAGCAAAGCGAAGACCTTTTTGCTTTTTTTTGGGCTTCTTCTCATTCTTCTTTGGCACCTACGGTAGAGATCGGAGGTATTTGGCCCCCAAAAGGGATTGGGGCTCGATTTTCGCTTTAGCACTCACTTCCTTTGGAATAAGGGCATTTTGATTCTCTACTCGTTCCTAGCCCTTCGCTCGTGCGTGGCACTCCTTGCTTGCGGAGCGGCATATCGGAAAAATCAGGATTGACTTTCTATACGGGCCCGTCCTCTCTTACGGTGAAGGGAAAGCCCCCATTGGTAGAAAAAAACCCACAACCCCTTGGGGTTACCCTGCGCTTGGGAGAAGAACTAGGAAAAGGAAAAAATATAGCGATAGTTTGATTCTTCGTCGACAATTTCATCATACTCAGTCCTGAAAGAACAAGCAAGGGATGAGCGCACGCTGGTAGTAGAAGGAAGCGGAGATGGAGGCAGCTAGGCATCAGTTTGAGTTCGGGAGCTTCTGCTAGGCCTGGTTATCCCGAATCCTTTCCGCCCCTTCGGTTTGAGGTTATGCTTTGGCCTACCTAAAACTTGTGCTTCTATAGTGTGATTCATTACGGTGCTCTCTCCCAATAATAGATAGCTCTAATAGGGCAATAGTGGAGGAAAGCGGGAACCCCTAAGCAGCGGTTGGAAAAGCTCTCTAGTTTGTTTGATTGTCTGGTTGGAAAGGAAAGAGTATGAATGAACTACCCTAGCAAAGTCAGTCTTTCACAATAGATAGGCATTATTCTGATTCAGTTTCTTAATTATGTTATGTCAAATGAAGGGAAAAAGGAAGGAGTAATAAAAAAAGACTAGAACTACCCGCCCCGAAGCATTTCGTCGCTTGCTACGCCCTTCCTCGTCTCTGGGTGCCTAGGTATCCACCGCAAGCCTTTCCTACCTTTGCTTTGCTCTTCTTTTTCGGACACATTTGGCATGGCGCTAGAACCTTGTTCCGAGATGTTTTTGCTGGTATTGATCCAGATTTGGATGCTCGTTTCATGAGCGCTTATCATGAGAGCTTTGTTGCTAAAGCGGATACGTTTTCTTGCTGGGTCGGTTTGTTTTTGGGGGGGTGGGGCAATAAGAACCAATAGCTGGCTCTTTGCGGTATTTGAATATTCTCCAAGAATTCTGGTGCATTTACCGTTATTGCTTCTGTAAACATAGTAGCTAAATACAGCTGAAAGCTGGTACAACAGTTTCTTAGTGAATAGGGGACAAGTATCTTGGCAAGAGTGAATTCAAGAGATTGTAGAGAGGTTTGAGGTCTGCACGGGACACCTGGAAATGCCATTTATAGATAGTTAGAATGTGCTTGCTGATATCGAAACACTCCTGGGGACGCCTGACCAACGCTTTCTAACTGACTCCGTTTTGAAGTGTAGTTCTGTTCGCTTCGTTTTAGGGCGGTCATGGTTACCGGATTTTCGACTTTGAAGTAGTATTAATCCCTTTTTGGTCCAGCCGGGGTAGCACACTCTGGATACCACTGGCTTCTGTCTAATTAAATGGCTGGCAGACCTTCCTGTATACTTCCTTCATCCTAATCGTCAGAGTGAACAGAAGACCCCCATGTCAAAGTATCAGAACAGATGCTTCTAGGAATTGGTACAGCTGAAATTTCTCGCACCACCTCCGATATTTCAAGATATGACGAAAGCAATGTTCGGGTTATTTCGAAATTCCAGTGGTAGACGAAGGATCTCAATCAGAAATGGAAGAAGCTTTGATAGTCTAGTAAAGTATGCAAGATAGGGAGAAATATTCCCAAATAAATCAAGGTTGCCCGATGGCTTCGGTTCAAGTAGTAGTTAAGTTGGGAGGCGCCGATTTAGAAAGCGAACCCTTCAGTACATCGCGTTCAGCCCCGGCCAGTCCAAACATCCATTCAGGCCCCCACAAGTGACCCAGTCTGTAGCGATCGTGTATACAACCGACGGTCTTGAAAGGTGATAACTCTCGTTGTTGACCGTTTTCACTCGCATTGCCAGAGATATTCTATCCAATACCCCTGCCGAGGAAATCCAGATCTGGCGAGTTTGACCCGTTTGAGAGGTCGAGGGGAGGTGGATTGGAGTGCTTGCTAGCCCGGAAGACCTATTGTGTCAACCATCGCTCTGGTCGACTTGCCGCCGTAGCGCCTGGTATGAGCCTCGTGGAGAAGCAATCGCTAGTCCACGGGGCTCATACTTCAGCGCTGCAGCGAACAGGCCATAGTACAAGGAGCTCTGGGAACTAAGAATAGTTGTTTGACGAGTTCGTACGATTTAGAATGGTTTTGTCAAGGAGCTATACAACAACAATGAACTCACTTCTGATCAAATTGGATTGGATGAATCGGTAATCTTTCTCTGTCTTGTGAGAGAGAGTCACTTGCTGTATTGAGAGCGGGAGTCCCCTCTAGGAAGAGATGCTTTCCAAAGGCCGTACGCTACTGTTGAATGGCCAAATAGGGATTGAAACAGAGTAAATAACTAGAGTATCCCGTCGTAGTGGTAGCTGCATTTACGCGACTCGCACAGCACCTAGTATCCATCGTTTACGGCTAGGACTACTGGGGTCTCTAATCTAAATCCTAAAGTAAAGGCCAGCGATCAAAATAGAAGTACCAACCGTTCAGCGTCATGAACTTTCTCCATCTGATTCAATCTTGCCACCGCGTCACTAGGTTGTTCATAGCTCTTGCTTAGCTTAATGGATCACCCAACTGTATTCCGGGATGTGTGCATTCCACAATCCCTTAAGGAAGAGGTTCACTACAGCCTTGCGGGCACGAAAAGATGGACTAGGACTTAAGTAAGGGAGAGGACAACCCCTGTTTCTGGCTTACCTTCAACGAGTGAGACGCCCAAAAAGAAGGTAGCTACGTCTGAGCTAAACTTAGATATGGAAGTCTTCTTTCGTTTAGGGTGAAGTAAGACCAAGCTCATGAGCTCCAATCGACTAACTCAGTAAGGTTCAAAAGTTTCCCCACCGTCTTGTCGCCTTTACCTCCCCTCTTTCTTTCCCTATACACAGTGTAGAAACGGTTAGGAGCTTTCGATCCCTGTTTGCTCGACCCGATCCTGGAACAAAGTGGGGCTGGGGTATCCTGAACTACTGGAGCAGCTCCCTCTTGTGGCTGGGGGAGACTCTCAGCAGCTAGGTTTCCTAAACTAGGGGCAACCTTTTTGATTAATTCAAAGGTAAGGCAAAGCGCTTTCTTTTAAAGAAGCATCAGGATCCAAAATTGACGGGTTAATGTGAGCTTATCCATGCGGTTAGGCACTCTTCAAATAGGAATCCATTTTCTAACTGGCTTTCGTGCTTTGGTGAGTCGCCCGAGATCTTTTCGATGACCTATGTTGTGTTGAAGGCCGGGTGGGCTGCCGATCCGCTGGTTCTGTCTCGTCGCTGTGCTCGCCGACGGTATTCTACCTGGATCTTTTTCAGATAGGGGTGCAGGGGACATGAAGGAGTACCAACGGAAAAAGCACGGATTGATTCTTCTCTATATCTAAAGCTTTCACTATCAATGGCCGGCAGATGCTTTGAGCAGAAGAGATTCTCTTATGATGGCAGTCACTGCAGTTACTCCTGCTTTCTTATGAGAATCGAGCCTATTTCTCACTTTTAGTACCTGGAGAAGGGAATGCATCACCCGCGAGGTAGGAGTGGCTTGCGGGCTCCTAATGAGGGCATACAACATGGGTCTAACAGTAATCGAGTAAATTCCTTAAGTTAAGAAAGAAAAAAGAATAAAAATACGGATACATAACATAAAAAAAGAATAAATAAGACGAAATTCGTCCTCCTCCTACATATTTAATTTCTTCTCCTATACAAAAACTAACAAGACCCACCCCAACAGATCTACTTCTGCTTAGGAAGAATGCCTTTAGCCCTTAGTCTATAGGGGAGCGCTCTCTTTCTTAGAGGGCCCTAAAGAAAGAATAAATAAGAGATGAGCCAGTAGGGTCCGGCTCCCGACCGAAACTAACGGAGTCATCCCAACTCTCGGATCGGAGATGCTAACGGGACAGGAATCGAAGTAAATATGAATCTCAAGGGTTAAGACTAAACACATGAACGGGCGCCCTGAATGAATAAGAAATAGCTGCTATAACAGAGAGTTGACTGTTGCCCCAGATCTTACAATGTGGTTCTCTACTTTCAAGAAATGGAAAGGCATTCACCACAGATGTGTAATAGTAAAAAGTCGAGGTAAGTCTAGTATAGGTTTATGCGCCGCTATACATCGTTGGATAATAGGCATATGTTCTTCTAGAAAGAAGGTAAGCACCGAGGAGCCGTTCTTGCGAGAAGCAAGGGATGTCGTGAACGGTGGGAGGAGTAAAGGAAAATAAGGTCATTCTTCTGTCTAGCTTCTGGTCGGTGCCCCGGATCCCTACGCTACGAGCAGAGGATGAGAAAATCCGCTAGGCCCACCCTAGGCCGCTTTCCACCAGACTTTGATTGATTGTATTGCTCACACCTGGATCCATAAGAATGGTAGCCCCTACACCCGGGTCGGACGAGCCAATAACTCGAACGTGTTCGGTCAGTTTTTTGAGCAAGAATCACAGCGTTACCTTACCTTCACCATGATAAGAAACTCCAAGTTCTTATGGCAGCCGCCCCAAAACTGACCCACGACACAGCGCCCATTCGTTTCCCGCGCGGGAAGGCAACGAAGTTCAGTTCAAAAGACCACAGCGGAGTGGAGCAGCCGCGACACGAAGTTCCTTACCTCATTTCACACCCAGGTATGTGTCTCCACCCGCGAATGCACTTAGAGCGGCTTCAGGACCTGATTTACACGTGACAGAATCAAACTAAGATCATGAGGATCAGTAAGCATGGTCCACCAGAGCGAGTCTCTTTGGGAAGCCAGAGAATTAACATACGAATTATTCTACTATTCCGAAACCAATGAAAATAAATAAGAGATTGGTAACCTGAAGCTGCTAAAAGTTCTTCAACTCCCCGGATGCAAGTTCACAGGCACCATCCCTTGGTCAATTGGTGGTCTCAAAAGTTTGAAGGAACTTGATATATCAGAGAACAACTTCAATGCTGAACTGCCACCATCTGTGAGCTGGGCAATCTAACTCGGCTGTTTGCAAAGGTGCTGGGCTCAGTGGGAGCATACCAAAAGAGCTTAGTAACTGCAAGAAGCTTACGCTCATAAATCTGTCCTTCAATGCCTTCACAGGCTCTATCCCTGAAGAACTTGCAGATTTAGAAGCTATTGCCACATTTTTCGTTGAAGGACTTTCGGGTCATATTCCAGATTGGATACGGAACAGGGCGAGTGTTCGATCCATATATCTTGCAGAAAACATGTTCAGTGGGCCTCTGCCAGTGCTGCCATTGCAGCATTCTCTGCAGAAACCAACCAGTTCTCAGGTTCTATCCCAGCCGAGATATGTCAAGCCAACTCTCTGCAGTCACTCATATTGCACAATAACAATCTGACTTGGAGTATTATAGATACATTCATTTAAAGGATGCAAGAACCTCACAGAGCTGAACTTGCTAGGTAACCGTCTTAATGGTGAGATACCAGATTACTTGGCTGAGCTACCGCTAGTAAAACTAGAATTGTCCCAAAACAATTTCACGGGAATGCTGCCTTGTGGGAGTCATCAATCATTTTGGAGATCCGTTGGTGTCCACAGGTTCGAACTCTCTTTACCCAAAGTAGTATATCGGAATGGCTTTTTTACTAAGCACTACCAAAAGCCCTCCGCAGGCATCCCAGGTAGAAACGTGGCTGCATCCTCACACACACACAATAGCGCGTAGGTAGGTGGTCGAATGATCGATCGAACTGAGTGAGTGGACATTGGAATCCGTACGTTACCTTCCTCATTGTCTTAGCTTTCAAAAAGAATCTCAACAGAGGGCTTTAGAGTCTACGACCGATGGATGCCTTGATTGACTGATTCAGATGGGAAATCAAAAAGAAATGAGAAATCTTCTAACTGGGTGTGGTTGTGTGCTTTCTGAACTCAACCGGGGTTAGGAATAGAGGGTAGCGGCATATCGTACTAGATCCGTAACCTATAGAAAATCAAGAAAGGACTGGTACATAACTTGTATGTAGGTTGTCGAGGCTACCTTCTGATCCTTCAATGAAAGATTTTATCCGGATAAGCAGTGTAGAAGATCTAGGAGCAAGCTGCCTTTCTCACTGGAAAAGGGGAATACTAGATAGAGTCTGGGGCCGGAGCTGAACCACCATGTGCTGCACGCGGCTTAGGAAGTACTAGGGTCGGCAAAGGATGGAGTGGATTAGTGGAGAAAGTATTTTGCTACCTAGGAAGTAGCATTCTGCCAGGAACCTTCGAGGGATGCCAAGGACTATGAACGAAGTGGGATCATTTGAACTTTTCTTATATATATATGCAACTTTCCTTCATTCATTCATTCTTATCTCTATAAGGGACACTGTAGTATGTCACTACACTTGATGGCCAAGCAACGAAGTACGATCCGTGGGGAAGCAAGGATTAGTTGGTTCGCCGTCACTAGGAATGTTATCCAAACCAGGGAGGAACGGAGAATAGAGATGTGGGTAGAGAGTTTAGAACAGAAAGAATGGAGTGAGTGATGCCGGGTATCACGAACGGAGAATAGAGATGTGGGTAGAGAGCCCTCAGTCAACTAGTTTACCTTTACTCAAAGCTATTAGTTTGGTTGTATTTTTGTAAACTAGACTAATGCATCATATACCTTAACCCTCTTATGGCATGGGGAAGAGAAAGTCGGATCAGACAGTGTTTTGATAGCAAGGGTAGAGATAGACAATGGTCATGCTATTAGCCATGCCATGGTGGTACGCTAAGTATAATTCATTCAACAAACGAAGGGTCAGCAGATACCAGAGAATAGGGCTCAGCAGATGTAGATGAATTCTTGACTAGAGTCTCAATAGAAGTAAGGACTAGGTGTTTTAGCAGCACTGGTTTATGCATAATAGCTAGGTAAGAAAGCACAGTATTCGAGGGTAAGTAACTAGAACTAATAGAAGAGTGATATTCCTTTAACCGAGCAAGAAAGAGATGGGATAGCTGATATGAACTGCAAAAGATGGCCCTCATCTTTAGCGTGGATAGGAATAGCTAATCTAATAAGCAAGCACCGGTCAAGTAGAAGCAGAAGCAAGGTAGGTAAAAGATAAGTCACGGATAGAAAAGAAAAGCACTGGTATAATAGGCGGATCGAACTCAAAGCAAGGCATTCAAGTCCAAGAAATTGAGAGCCCGGGTCACGACCTGACTAGACCCACACATCCTAGCAACATGGACTATCCTACTGAGCTAATGAAAGAAAAATGACACGAAGATCGACATGAGCTAGACATGGATGTATCAAGCCTTTCCTTATGTTCTCTCATACAATGAACCTCGCATAGGAAGGGATTACTTAACCACATAACTATACCCACTCGGGATAGGTGTGAACGCATTCACACAATCCGGGATGAATAAAAGGAATATCTCTAGCAAGGGAATGTGCTTTTGAACTCAATCGAATTCACAACACTAGCCTTTCACAAGTGTTACAATACGATGCTTTTCGTGGATTGGATTGGTTTTAGCAAGGATAGGATTTCTGATCGGATAGGAAACCGAGGAAGCAGGAGCTCGTCCCTAATAGCGCTAATAATTCGTATTTCATTTCTCGTAGATTCGCTAATGCGTAGGATGCGTAGGAGCCGATGTCCTTTCTACGGAGCCTAGCATTGGTAGTGGTACTTCCGCTAGATACGAGAAATCCTCTCTTCTATTACTTCACAAGTAGTGGATAGGTCCCGCCTTAGACTACCCCCTTTCTTTTGGGGAAGTACTTATTTACGTAGCCTTTCATGCCCATGCCATTGCTTTGCCTTCGCTTTTCTTCCTCTGGGCATCAAAGGAGGGCGTAGACAAATATTTCATTAGAAAAAGCTCTTCATCGCTCGTCCTTAGGAAATGGACTCGCTTCGCTAGCTCTAGGTGAATTTGCAAAACAGGGAAGAAGGGTATTTGATTTCGAAAGTCAACCGTTCCCGTAACCAGAACCGAACAAGGAAGCAGGGCGTAGACCCGTTACTTCTTACTATGGTGGAGGGGATGCCATTATTCCAATGCGTATTGACTACGTCGTAGGAACAGCGATAGCGATTGCGTGGGAACACCTTTCGGTCGAGGAGAGGAATGCGGACAACCGGCGAATAGTTTTCAGATGAAGGTACAGATCCCCTCTTCTCCCAAAGCTTTGGATTCACGGATCCAAAAAAAAAGCAAGGAGCTCCTCATTAGAGGACAGACCCAGCGCTCGAGGATACGGATTCGATTGACCCGAGAAATCTCCATTTGCTAGCGCTTGATACGAACCCTAGAGAATGTGCTATTCCCTTTTCGCTAGCTCACATGCATGTCCTATTCCTCATTCGCTACGGATATCCTTCAGCTTCCTGCTTCCGCTTCTTCTATATCTGATTCAACCTTAGCCGAGGAGGGTTCATTTTAGTTGCTATGTCTGAGCTGAGAAACAATAAGCCTGGGACTAAGCCCTCTGCCCCACGCATCTAAGCAGCTCGCGTGGTTCACCGGTTCCACCGAAAACTCTCATTTGTTGCAGCGGGCCTGGAAAACCAACCAAAGAATGGAAGGAATGCGCAGATGTGATGGTCCTCTTCTGACGTGAACCAATTTTGAAAGTACCAGAGATTCCTAAAGGCATACCATCAGAGAAGCTTCCTTGACCAATAGGGTAAATCAAGAAAACAGCAGTAGCAGCTGGAACAGGAGCTGAGTATGCAACAGCAATCCAAGGACGCCTCTATCTCCTTCCCGCTTTATTATTCCTTGATTATTGACTGTGAAGGCTCTCCTCTGGGTTGTTATCTTACAAAGCATTAATTCGTTTATTTGCCAACGAAGAAGCCTTGCGCTACTCGGAAAGTACTGACTAGAGGGGCGCCAATCGTCGTAGAAGCAGTGACTTTGAAAGATTATGCAGATTGGGTATCCAATCAATTAATCCTCCAAACCAACTAAACCAGGGAAGCTGAAGCGGAAATGCAATTCTCGGGTGAGGGAAGGGGGAAGCTCCAGGAAGGCTGATAGAAAAAGGTCCCAGGATCCCGAGCCGATCTTACCTTGGCTCGCAAACCCCAAGTTTGTCTATGAAGAGCTAATCTAATTGTATTTTTTTCTATAATGGAATCCATTTTCTTTTGTTATGCCATTAAGGAAACACTATTTTGGATACAATACCCATTTTAGAACCGTTCCGTTCACTGCATATCTCCCCACCAGGACTCCCCCCAAAGCAAAGCGAAACCCGTTCTTTAATTCAATACCTAGAGACGCTCCAGTCCAAGTTGAGGAGCGAGGAGTCAGAAGTTCAATCGGATCGATGTTGGGCGGTTTTGTTTTTGGAAAGAGCTCGAAGCACAAGAAGCATTCTCTACAGTATTCTCCTTTACTTGGTATTCACTGCTCTGTTCTATAAGTCTGTAACACCTGACCACGAACTCCATTGGCTCCTTACCCCTAGATCTTGAGGTAGGCGTAGGAATGAATCCTGGAAGCAAACAGGAAGAATGCAGGAAGCAACTCACACCCTCCCCTTGAGACGAAGCTTGTCCCCAAGCTTTTGCAGTCGGGTCATTACTTTTGAATTGTCGCTTTGCCCATCATGATTCTTGGGAAGAGACATCAGCAATAATTCACCTTGGACAATTTATTTGTGCCTTAAATTAAAGCCCTTTCGCTACCTTGACTCTTCTTGTTATTATCCAGACCCATCAAGTCATTCAAAAGCAAAGAAAGAAAGATGAATAAGCAAAGCGAAGGCCAAGCCTGATCTCCCTTTCCCTTGATATGGCAGAATTGTTGACCAGAAAAGTTGGAGCTTTTGCAGGAAAGAGAGGGAATTGGAGCAAGAGGAGTGGGAGTGCGTTGATTACTGATTTCACTGGGGTTCCCCGACCGTCCAGAGAGAGTTGTCGCCAGGTCCTCGAAAAAAGAAACCACCTTCCGAGAAATCCGATTTAGCGCTGGAGGGCCGTACCTCTATTTACGATAATTGCTTTAGGAGCAGGTGCCTTTTAGGATTAGGATTCGGAAGTACCGTTGTTTCCGTAGAGGAAGCCGCATCCCCGAGATTTTCTTAGGTATTGAATGGAGTTGTGGAACCACCTCCTGTTCCTGTTACGAGACGACCTCGGCTCAAGCTGACCCCACACCGAAAGTCGTCAAGACTGCTTCCTAAGGGCTACCACCGGTGGCCACCTAAAATAATGGATCAATTGGCCCAGGAAATCCGTGCAGCGGAAGATCCTGAATTTGAGACTTTCCTGATTGCAAAAGAGGGTAAATCGGCCACTTTAAGATTACCATCTGGGAAGGTCCGTTTAGTATCCCAAAACTGCTTAGCAACAGTCGGACAAGTGGGTAATGTTGGGGTGAACCAAAAAAGTTTGGGTAGAGCCGGATCTAAGTGTTGGCTAGGAAAACGACTTTTGGTTGGTTACTTCATTGAAATAGACTAACTCCTGGCTAACGCGAATCATTCAAAAACGACTTATTGGGTTGGGCAACCAACACGTGAAAAAGGCTCTGACGAAGCTCCAGGGATTACAGGAAGGTTTAGGCCTTGTGAGCAGCTCCAAACGGTCAGAAAAGATAGGTTTCTAAAGTATCTATCGGTATGTGCCCCTCCCCGGAAAAAAAACAAATAGGCTCGGGCAATTATCAGCTTAGGGACAGCAAGCGGATAGTAGATCTGGCTCCGCTCGGCTAAGTCGAGAACCCTCGCGCTGACCATTCGCTTTCTCAGTAGCGAAAGCGCTTCTCTTTGCCCCTTAACTTAATAAAGTATTTGGAAAGAAAAGAAAGAGATTCATTGAGCTTCCGCAGAAAGTGATTGGTGGGCGTGGAAATTCTTATTTTTCAGTTGATGTTGAAGTCAATTTAGAAAAGAGCAAGTTTGTTTGGTTTCAAACTCCGATTCAAACAGGAGGAGTACGCCATGCTAATGTGCCTTGGATGATCCACATCTTCGGGTCTGGCGCTGAGTGGAATTTCGTGTGTAGGGGTGAAATCCGTAGATCTACGAAGGAACGCCAAAAGCGAAGGCAGCTCTCTGGGTCCCTACCGACGCTGGGGTGCGAAAGCATGGGGAGCGCCTCATTAGCTCCATTTTGATTCTCATTTGCATCTTGTGATGAATGAAGTGAACTTGAGCTCTCTAGCCCAACTGCTGCCGGTCGGGACGGACAGGAAAGGGGGCGGGGATAAGCTTGTGAAGAAGCAAGCTTATTGCCCCACCCCCCCCAAAAACAAACCGACCCAGCAAGAAAACATATCCGCTTTAGCAACAAAGCGCTCATGATAAGGGCTAAAGATGTTTAAAAGGCACATAGCGATAGATACTTTAGAAACCTATCTTTTCTGACCGTGGGTGTCAATTAAAAAGTCACTCTGTGGCTAACGCTTCCACTGCTATCGGCAGGGCTTAGTCTCTCGTGGTGCAGGCTTCGACAGCAGCGAGCTCCGCGTCGAAAAGCGAAGCGAGCCGCGCTAGCGCGCTCCCGGAGTTGCCTGTCGGATCAATCTCTCGTAGACTAGGCCCCTATGGTTATGGCTTTTATATGTTCATAAGTGTTAAGGATTTCGCTTCCTCCGTTCATAAGATGTGAGCTCCATTCCGCCTACCAAATAGATTCTGTCTCTCTTTCGTAACAACCTAAAAGCCAGAGCAAAATAGGGTCTAGGAGCAGGAAGATTGGGGGATTTTTTTATCGGATTTTGCATAACTACCCTCTCGAATCCAAAGATGCCTTAAAGCAAGAAAGAAGGGTGGTGAAGGTCGAGAGCCAGATCTAGACCCACGTTGAACAGACTCGTATGCATTCCTTTGTGCTTTATGGTAAGAAAGGTGCACTGATGGAAGCTGGCTGCCGTAGTAGGAGAAACTGGGATATCTACTAAATTCATCGAGTTGTTCTAAAGAATCAAAACGGTCGGTTATTAACGGAATTCCTTGTCGGCTTTCCGTGAAATACTCGTTTGGCCGAGGACTTCCGAGGCCCGCCCGGGCACCGCCGGGGGACAACCAGACCAACCAGTAGGCAGACCATTGCCACAGTTTACTGAACACTTTCCTGGATTTATTTTGGTGGGGGCCTGCCCCGCCGCCTTCATAAGGGCACTAAGGCGGAGCACGGAAAATCAAATTGGGCACCCATGTTTTACCAGTCCCGGATCTCAGGGCCGTTTTGCCAACCGACGACCGTGGGGATCAAATGGATGGTTCAGGGCGCAGCAGGGTTATGAAAACCCACGAGAAGCAACTGGACGAATTGTATGTGCCAATTGCCATTTAGCTAGCAAGCCCGTGGTTACGATTCTACCCGATATGTCTTTTTGATTCCGTCTAAAATCGATTTTACGGTATAGGCGCTTATGACCTCCCCCTCTATGCCTTGCGGTAATGATTCCTCTGGAATTACGACCTTTACCACAACGGTGCCGTCCATGGATCAAATTATTTCGTGTAACTTCAATTGGAACTTCTCTTGACCCAACGACGCGTTGATCCAGTTTCCATCGTAGCCACAAGGGACTGTCTAAACTGATTAGTTTCTGTCTATAAGCTTCCAGTGCATCATAAGAACTAGAAAAGTGGGGTTCTTTATCTTTCGTATACTTAGAAGGAATTGAGCCAAAGAAGAACCGCTTAGTGGACACACGAGCGCCTACATCTGTTTCTGAAGAGGACTTGGAAAGGTAAGTAGGTGACTCCGCCGAGACTAGAGAAAGGTACATAGCAACTAAAATGGATCCCTAGCTACGTCAAGCCGCTTTTGCCCAACACCAGTCTCTTTCCCCTCAGCCTCTCCAACATATCGGTTGGGTTCAACCAGCATCATTTCACTTCATTTTTTACGCACCAGAAGGCAAGAACTAATTGAAAAGAAAGCACAACCGAAGCCTAAGACTAAGACTGCGTAGGAGTCAACTGATGATCCTACTTTTGCTTTTGCTCGGACCCACATTTCATCGGAAAGAAAGCGAGGCAGTCCACAGGAAGAAGCTTAGAGTCGTAACGGGGTCAGACGGGCTCTTTTTATCGATCCTTTTTTCTTTGTTTGCGTGGTACAGCTAATGAAGTTATTCAGTCGTAAAGTACCCGAGGGCCGAAAGGGATTCAAAGCCCTGTTTACTGAGACAGATGGATCCTAAAGAGTTCGCCTATCCCAATAACAAAGAAACCAGACTTAAATGATCCTGTATTAAGAGCTAAATTAGCTAAAGGGATGGGACATAATTATTACGGGGAACCCGCATGGCCCTTGGGGAAGACACGGTCGGTACATAAGAAACAAAGGCGGCTAAAAACAACTTTGAATTGGAACCCTACTACTCGCTATGCACAAAAAACCTTAGAAAATAAGTATAGTCTAGATCGTACTCATGAAACTCATATAAGAACAAGGTATGGAAATTCATCTTTACAGATCGGAGGAAGAGTAGGTTATTCGACCCCCGCTTTCGCGGTTGCTTCCCTCTAAGGCGGAACGCTCCCCTACCGATGCATTTTGACATCCCACAGCTTCGGCAGATCGCTTAGCCCCGTTCATCTTCAGCGGGGAGTAGGGCCGGGGGGAGAAACTTGTCCCTTCTTGATGGCGAGTATATGCTTCGATCGATTCTTGTGCTCCCTATGCGCGTGTTCTTGATCACCGAACAAGTTCAAAAATCAGTTTATGCGCTCCTATCCTTGTTCTTGATTGGAGATTGCTCAATCTGAAAAGAAAAACATTCGATCCTTGCAAAGCTTCAGGACATGAATTGGAATGAAAAAGAAATGATTACTGCAAACTTTAAGAGAGATGGAGGAAAAACTCGACATCGAGGTGCCAAACGACTCCGTCGATAAGAGCTCTTGGGAGTCATCAGCCTTCAACCTCAGTTCTGGTTCTTTATCTTGGAATACTCTCCGTTGTCCTGGAAGCAATGCTTGAAAGAAAGCGTAAGGAAGCGTCAAATCAGTATGATGTATTGGCAAAGCCAGTAAGAAGGGAATCGAAAGTAGATAGGGACTCCCGCTTCTTCTTATCTGCTTTCTTCTTCTTTGTCTGATGAGATTCTCTCTTCTTATAATCTTTGATCTTCTTATCGTCATCAGATTTATGATCTTTTAGATTGCATTTTTTCGTTAGATTATTCATTTTGCCTAATATGCCGGTTATGGCCACTTTGTCAACTTTGACTAGCCGCGAACCTTCAAAACCAAATATGAGTGTTTCCGAAAATGCAAAGCCATGAAAAATGTCTATATACGAGATTTCTGACACAGAATGTTGTTCTTTCACTTCCATCTTTGTAACTGACTCTCCGTTCCACTTTGGTTTTCGAGTAATAATTACCATGATTCATTTCTCTTACACCGATTGCCCTAGGCGACCCTCCCTATCAAAGTGGGCGTACGGCCCATCAGTTGTCGGCAGATGAGGCGCAAACGATTGCTCGCCGAGTCTTTGACGCTGCGCGTGGGACTATCGCCTCCAGGAAGTCCCGGGAAAGCAAGAAAGTTTCTAGGGGAAGCTCCTGGCGAGGGGCATACTCGGTATAATCAATGTGTCATCGGCTTCTCAATCCTGGCGAAAGACGAAGGCGGTAAGCGAAGCGAGCTACACCGGTCCTCCGGAGGGGAAGTCGAAACCCGTGTTCAAGTAAAGGAGATACTGATTCATTCATTTTTTTTGACCATTTTCTTTTCGTTCAAAAGCCAGCCAACTAAGTTGGTTACTGATTCACTGAGGTGATTTCATTCTCTTTTTATTCCAGCAATGCCCGAGAGACCCTATTTGAAAGCAGTTTCGAGGTCGGTTGTCCCAATGAGTTGGACCCATTCCCTCTGCCCCTACTGTACTCCAGCTTGGTAGTTTCCACCGCCTGTCCAGGGTTGAGCCCTGGGATTTGACGGCGGACTTGAAAAGCCACCTACAGACGCTTCCCGCCTATACCAATACCATTAAGCATTTCGGTACATTCACTTTCTTATCTCACCGGGGGATAGCCCGAACACTCGCCCTGTTCCGTATCCAATCTGGAATATGACCCGAAAGTCCTTCAACGAAAAATGTGGCAATAGCTTCTAAATCTGCAAGTTCTTCAGGGATAGAGCCTGTGAAGGCATTGAAGGACAGATTTATGAGCGTAAGCTTCTTGCGCTGAAGAGTACTTTGGCACCGGCACCCTAGAACAGAGTCGACTACGAACTTTTTGATATCGGAAAGTGGAGTAGATCCCGCATCCAACCAATCCTTTTTTGACCAGGGAACGGGAGGTAGCAAATGGTTATCCATTAAGCGGAAGAAATAATAATAAAAAGGCTTATGCTCCTTTATCTTAAAAGAACGGACTAACAGGGTCAGCTGCTTGCCCCTTCGCGTCGACAAGGAAACTGTGGACTACAATGGGTTTTGAATTCTAATAGAACGAGGACCCTATCGAACAAATAGAGGAAAGGGCAGAAAGGGGCAAAAGGGGATCCTGTAAAAACATCTTTTGAAGAATGGGCCAGACCCGGCCATTTCTCAAGAACACTAGCTAAGGGCATTCCCTTCTCCAGGTACTAAAAGTGAGAAATAGGCTCGATTCTCATAAGAAACATGCCACTGAAACCAAAGGAAGTATCGAAGAGGTCCAAAATCCAGGTTAATGTCCCGTCACTCAATCCATCTATTTTTCTTTCGCGCTAGTGAACTCTGGCAGTTGGAGGAGCATACTTTTCTTACGCAAATAGAAAGTGCGAACAAAGTAGTCAACTTACTGAATCACCAGTGCTCTCATCTTTGTCTCAAAACCCATTCGTTCACCGACCCGTGGACCAGAGGAAAAAAGCTTGGAATTGAGCTTTCTAGCTTTCTTTAGTAGAATCTTTTTGCGAGAGCAACCCCGGCCTTTTGGAGAACTTCCTGCGGTAAAAGAGAAAAGGTCAAGATGAAGGAGGAGAAAGAAACAATAGTAACGTCTCCCTGGTCTCGAATAAAAGCTTTGGTTCAGCTCTTGGGGCCACCTTACACACTAAGAAAATCGTCAGCTTCCTTCCCCACTCATCGCCCTCACTTTCAGATAGGCATTGACGAGGGCCAATGAGACTATTCTACGAGTTTTCTGAGGAGCAACATGATACTTGATTTTCCGTTGGTTCCCAGGGCTGATGGAGCTCTTGGAAAGAAGTCAGTATCCAGCTTATCCCTAGTCTAGCACTCTGCTGTGAAGTCAGAAACCCATTAACAAGCAAGGCTGTAGTGAACCTCTTCCTTAAGGGATTGTGGAATGCACATATCCCGGAATACAGTTGGGTGCCCCAAGGAAACCACTTTCTGGGTATCGATCGTAATAGGCAGAGGGCGCGGTATAGGAAAGGAGTGGATCAAAAGTATCTGCGCACCTAGCCTCTATGTGACTCTGTGTGTATGAGTGTGTGTTGTTACAGTATTTCCAGCCAAATCCCAAGAAGAGGGCAGGTTTGGAAAGTGGAAGTCTGTCTTTTTCAATGGATAAGAAGCTCGACGAAGAGCTTCCCTTGCCTTTAGAACCCGTAATTATTGAAATTGACTGGGCTTGAAATTGCTTTTCGTTCTCATAGTTACGAAACGGTAAGAAAGATAAAATACGAGCCTTTTTTATAGCAAGAGTGCCGACTCCTAGCTACTTTTAGTATCATCACCCAGCCAGGGCTGGCTCCAAAGATACCGCATTTACAGGTCTTTCAGGCAGCAGAATCTCGTATCCTTGGACCCTAGAGATCCGGGGGAAAATCCCTGATCATTTGAAAAAAAAGATGCGTCAATCACGCATCCTAATTGGTGAGCTTATGCCCGCCCTAGTTCCTTCCCCGCTCTTAGTTTGCTTTACAGGAACCATTTTCGCGAGGAAAAAGAGGGTTCCAATGAATCCGAGGAAAGTGTGACATGTCCTCGTCACCCGGCGCCCTCAACGACCACCGCGCCAAAGCAGCGGCCACCACCGTGGGCGCACAACAGTCACGCCACCATGGCCCTCGCCTAGCTTGTCGTCCTCACTGGCATATCTGTCCACGTCGAGGTTTCCATGCAAGGGGGAGAAGAGGCCCGCCGCCTCCAGCGTCCGGGCTTCGCTCCATGACGGCGAGGGAGGGGGAAGGAGGAAGGGGGAGCTGCCGGCACCCTCATGTAGGGTTTTCCCTACTGCTAGCGGGAGCGAACAAAATTATTTTCTCTTTATTTAAGGACTTTTTGACATAATTTTTTAGCCAAAACATAATTTTCTTGATATCCAAGTACAAAGGGCGTGTTTGGTTGGGTCAATGCTCGTTTCTCGCACCTGACGGGAAGAAATAAGCCCGTTTGGCTTGTTGGGTCGCATGGAATTCTTGCATGGCATGATTCTAAAGCAGTCCAAAACATGGCCCACTGGAAACGCCAAAATCGATCGTTTTCACAGGGACATGCCTATTGGATGCAAATTCTTCTCTCCGCGTGCAACCTGGTAGGTGAACTTTCCTCACTAAACCTGGTTAATTTAATCCACTCTGATCTACAAAATCATGTATCGATTTAAGATAAGTTGTATATGGAAAGGATGTGAATCGACGTTGCAAATCCATCTCGACGATCGGTTCCTAGTTTTGTTGACCTTTTAGGGGTCTATTTTGTGTTCTTATTTATGCATTTTGTAAATGAATTTTGCTAAATTCTTTGTACACGGGCGACCATTTGAAATTTCCTTTGGGGTGTAGCTTCTCCTCACAGTATCACACAACTTTCGTGTTGTGAGTTTTTCGTTTTGACATTCATAACTACGTACAGCTAAACTGTCTAGATTTACTTTTATAGCAATGTTAAAATAGAAAACTTACAACATCAAAGTCATGTGAAATGATGAACTGAACCTTTCCCTCAAAGGAAATTTTAAATTATCAATTGTGTGTGACGAATTTGATAAAATTCATTCAAAAAAGCTCTAAAAGGAAAAACGATGTAGCGTTTTAAGCACTCGATGAAATTAAAAATTGTTTGCTGGAATGGATTTATAACATCGAGGGGCATCTTTTTTATGAACAACTTATCTCGAATGGAGGCATGATTACGTAGATTAGAGGGTATTAAGATCATGTATGTTAGATTAGAGACATAACACTCATTGGCTCCTGTGTGTAACGACAAACCAAACACCAGGCCATTTGGGGGAGGGGGGGAGGAACTGAGGATATGGGCATTCAAACAAGAGGGCGATTTGGCTTTCACCCGTGGAGAAAAACTCGTACGGGAACCAAACACGCCTAAAGTGTGACGCATACTCAGCAGCGGCAAATCTACATGAAATGGCAATTTGTAAAGGATCAAAATCGAGATTTTGGGCTAGGACCCTGATGACCCACAAGTGTAGGGGATCGCAACAGTCTTCACGGGTAGTATTGCCTAATTTATTAATTCGACACAAGGGGAGCCAAAGAATACTTGCAAGCCTTAACAACTGAGTTATCAATTCAGCTGCACCTGGAAATAGTTCTTGCTCACAGAAGTTTATCAATAGCAACAGTTTGTAGTAGTAACAGCAAAGCAACAGCAACAGTGAAACATGAGCAATAGTAACAGTAACAGTAAACAGTGGGATTCGAGTGCGGTAGGCATAGGGATCGATGCACGGGCGTTGCATGATCGAGTCTAAACATGTAACTTCAAGATCTAAGACATTGTAGATAAATAATAACAAGCATCCAAGTACTAAACAATCCTAGGCATTGATGACCCACAAGTATAGGGGGTGAATCTACTACTTTTGATAAATAGGAGTGTCGATCCCAACGAGAAGCAGAAGGTGCTAAATAGTGGTATGGAGCAGGAAATCCTTGTGAATACTTAGCAAACGGATTTTTAGTGGTTTTCTGACAAGACAACAAAACAAAGAGCAAGTAACAAAGGAAACGAACAAACAGAGCAAGTGACCCAATCCTTTCTTAGCAAAGGACAAGCCGGTGGAAATACTTATAAGGACCAAACATTCTCGAGGACACATGGGAATTCTGTCAAGTGCTTTTGCTTCAAATAGGTGAGTACTCTTCTTTAGTGTTCGTAAGTGTTATGTGGGTGAACCTATGCTAACATACCGTCCTTCCTAGGACTAATACATACTTATGATTAAACCCCGTGCAAACATCTGTAACTATAGGAAAGTAATTAAGATATAAATCTAACCATAGACTTAAACTCTGAGATCCTACACTCCCTTGTGCAAAGGTGTCTTAACGGGGGTTCAGGTTTCTGTCACTCCGGCAACCCCACAATTAGTAGCCAAATACACAATGCATCCCCTAGGCCCATAAATGGTGAAGTGTCATGTAGTCGACGTTCACATGACACCACTAGAGAAATAGCACCACAACTTAAATACTAAACCATTGAATAATAACTCAACACAAATTCACTACTAACAACATGACTTCTTCCATGTCCTCAAGAAGACAACAAACTACTCACAAGACATCATATGGATCAAGATCAAAGATGATATGATAATGGATAACAATCTGAAGATAAACAATAATCTAATGGTTCCACTCACAAGCATCAACTACAATAGTAATTAACACCGGGAAAGTTTCCCCTAATGAACTAAGCAATATCCAACACAATTGTTACAGCGGGACGGAGTGGTGATGATGGTGCTGGTGGAGATGATGGTGTGGATGATGATGATGATCCCGATGAAGCCTAGCTTGATGATGGTGTTGATGGCGACGATCTCCCCTCTTCGGGAAGGAATTTCCCCAGCAGAAATTTGTCTGCCGGAGAGATCTTTCTCTCTCGGTGCTTTCCGCCCCCCAGAGGCGGCGAAATCTATCTATGGTCGCTCCCCGAGCCTTAGGGTTACGTAGGGAAGATATAGGTGAAGGGGCGGAGTCGGAGGCCGGGTAGGTGGGCCACACCTGCCCTAGGCGCGGCCCAGGGTGGGCCCGTGCGTAGGGGTGTGGGCCCCCTGCGGCCCTTCTTCGTCCCTCCTTCTGGCTCCCTTCGTCCTTTGGTAAAATACTATGTTTCCATATTTTTCTGGTATTTTTCTGATCTTCGCGAAATTGCACCGAAACGGCTTCTTTCCCATCAGAATCCAGACTCCGGCAGTCCATCCTCCAAGAATCATCCAACATGCATAAACAGATGAAAAGCCATAAGTAATACCCCATAATAAGACAAATATCAATGAATAGAGGTAAATTATGATATAGAATGGTGATGCAAATTGGGCGTATCAACTCCCCCAAGCTTAGACTTCGCTTGTCCCCAAGCGAAAACTGAGCTCAGTAAACATGTCCACAGGTTTATGGAGTGAAGAGTCGATAAAAGAATATGAACAAGAAGCATCACACTTACCATTGCACAACTCATAGAAGAAAGCAACTTAGCATTATATAACTTAGCTTGTAACCAAGTACAACAGTCACAATAGAGATGCATAAAGATAAATCATAATTGGAATTGGCAAACTTGTTCTTGGTTAGAGAACACCTCGTAAACAGTTTCACAAAAATCTTTTTGTAGAGATTTCAAAACAGGAGCACTCTTTGCTCAAAAAAGGTTTTTCACAAGTGAAGGCTTTCAAAGTAATACTCAATAGATACGAGTTTTGTGCAAACAAGGAAGATAAAGAACATGATTGAATAAATCACCATATGAATGCTTGAAACACAACAACTCAAATGCTTGCTGGAGATAGAGAGGAAGTAGGTTTACTGACTCAACTGGTAACTAGGAGAAAGGTCCCTTCTTAGAGGGTAGCAGGGATTACGAGTCATAAAGAGCTTCCAAAAGATTATGGTACTTACTAGCTTTGAGCCCTCATTGCCCCTATCATAGGCATCTTGAGATGATTAAGGTTAAAGTGAACAAAGATGGTGAAAGGATACGGATGTCGCCTAGAAGGGGGTGAATAGGCGATTAAAACTTTTCCTAGAGTGGCTCAACAAAGGAGGAATAAAACTAGTGTTTACTTTGTTAAGCACAACCTAGAACAACTAAGGTTCACCTATGTGCACCAACAACTTATGCTAAGCAATACAAGAAACAAAGTGATAGCAAGATATATATTACTTCAATCACGAAGGCTATCACAATGTAAAGTGCATAAGTAAAAAGCTCGGGTATAGAGATAACCGAGGCACGCGGGGACACAGATATTTTACCGAGTTCCTCCCAACATGGAGTACGTCTCGTTTGTAGAGGGGGTGGTATCAAACCACCAACGCCACAAAAGGCCTCCCTTATTCTTCGGTGAATCTCACCCCAACGGGATCGATCCATGCTTCCACTATCGGTGCACTTGTCGGTGGCAACCGGAACCTCTCACAAGGTTGGGGCACTTCTCCACAACTTGATTGGAGGCTCCCAACAAACGCCACCAAGGCCACAATGCCACCAAGGCCACAAACCGTCTAGGGTTCCAAGAACCCAAGAGGGACAAGATCCAATGAGTAACTCAAATCAAATCCTCCGAAGAGAACTCAAACCGATGCACCAAATGCAAATGGCAAGAACACCACAAAGGTGTTCAAATCCCTCACTCTCAAGTTCCAACAAAGCTACTAAAGCTATTGGGGGAACAAGAGAGGAGGAATCAAAGAGAGACACAAAATCCCCCAAAATCTAGATCCCCAAAGATGCACTCACAAAGAGATGAATCGGTTAGGTCAAAACGTGGGTCTTGATCTCCTCTCTCTTCCACTCAAATATGGGCAAAAATCATCGGAGGGAAAAGATTAGGCAAGCTTCAAGATCTAGAGCAAGTGTGGACAAATCTTAGCCTAATAGAAGAGGAAGAAGCTTTCTAAACTCAAAACAGGCAAAGCCTTAAATAGGGGCCTCAAAAATCTGGCCGTTGGGGCAATTTTTCGGTCTGGACCGGTAGTACCGGTTTGGTTACAGGTAAGTTCTTTTCATTGTAAGTATTTTCATATAATTGAGAACCGCCAACGGGGTACCCCTTGCACATGGTACAAGAGCTTTCCCATAACCAAAATGACAAGCAAGCAAACAATGAGCATCTCGGCAATCTTTTTATTTACTATGTGCATAGCTTTTTATTGAGGATGCTTCATAGATGACTCACTATGGTGATGCTGCAAGTTTCCACCATGATTACGCATGGCTTAGGCTAGCGGCCCAGGCGTTTCTCTAACACATAATACAGACTCCATGGACTTACAAGTTCCCTCTTTATTTCACACCGTTGACATCCATAGACAAAAGAGCATGATATCAACTGAGTACAAAGTACAAGTGCAATGTTGAAAACGTTCCCCGTGATAGCATGGTTCTGCTAATTCCAACGTATAGATGCTAGCATATACAACTTTGATGTTCACAATGGTTCAAGTCTATTAGGGGCATGAAATAATGTGTTCCGTCAAGTTCGTGAGAGCTTTACTAACTAGTTTTCACATAACAAAATACTTTTTAATTCGAAAGGTAGATGAAGCTTGAGAATTTGCTTGGAATAGCAAAAGCTACTAGGTATATATGGTGGACACAAGTGGCAAAAGTTTTGGTGCAAAGGGATTTGGAAACATGAGAAGTCTTCCTTCTCAAAACAGGTTTTTGGATAGCAAGGTTGGGTAGCAAGCAAGAGAGTTGAAAGAAACAAGCAAGCATACAAGTAATAAAGCCAAACATGCAATCTTCCTTGAAGACACAAAAGATCTTAAATAAAGAATACTAAGCTTATGAGCCAACAAGAAAGAAAACAAATGATACCAAATACCTATAAGCTTTTTCTTTCTCTTTTTCTTTCAAACTTCAAAAATTGTTGCTACTGACCAGAACTCGGTTTGCCAAAACCAATTTAGATCCACTTGATGCTCCCAAAGTGGTGCCAATACTGATCAACAAGATCCATCATATAATAGAGATTGCAAACTAAAATAAGAAGTGGAAAAAGTAAAAGATGAGATTTCTCATTAATATTCAATAAAGGCACTCACACCAAGGGATACATAGATAATCAACTAAAGGAGAGATACTTCCACATGCAAACCTAACTATAAGATAACCTCTCTACCATAGATATGAATCCACTAAAAAGGTAAAAGATAATGGTGGTGGTACCGCGGCACTCCCCCAAGCTTGGAACAAGCCAAGGGGATGCCAAACCTGATGGTGAATTACTCCTTTGGTGGTGGTGGTGTTCTCTTGATAAGATCTTCAATAAGTTTTCTCAAATCCTCGAACTCAAAAGTAAGAGTACAGATTAGCTCCGAGTTTTGCTCTATACGGTTCATGATCATGCCAGTCCGAGAATCCCAGTTCTTGTTATTCTTTCCCCACTCTTCATCCTTAGCATGATCCTTCTCTGCATTGTTAGAATGACACATATCCCAAACCGAAGGCAAATTCCCTTTGGGCACATGTTGATATTGATATTCATGTATAAGTGTATGGAAGGGTCTCTTGTTACGTGGAGGAGATGACCGTGGATTGTAGAAGAGACGTGGAGGTTTCCCTCCTGTAGACATCAGTGCTGCCCTCTTAAGCTTGGTAGGTCGTGCCACCAAAACAATGCTTGCGACGGTAGCGTGAGTGTCCGGTTGTTTGTCCTCCTCCATGTCACCTTCATACCCTACTGAAATCTCCTCCTCCTCCTTGGGGACTTGAGGTTCTTCTTCCTCGAGCGTCTTGCCTTTGTCGTTTGCGGAGGCCATGTTGCTCTAAACTTGAGAAGATTTCCTGACAAAAACAGATTGAAACGAAAACACGATGAGAACACGATGCACAAACCTCGGGAAATCCGGAGGGTTATATATTACGAAGTTTCAATGCATAAGGAAGGTACTGACACAGAAACGAGGCAGAGACGGAGTTCGAGGGGGGAACACCCCCCTTAGGCGCGACCAGGCCAGGCCCGCGCCTGGGGTGGGTTTGTCCACCCCGGCTCCATTTCCTCTTCAGTTTCGTCTCGTAACTTCTGTTATGTATTAAAAACATCAAAAATATAAAAAGATTGGAGTTTCACGAACCTTCTGTTTTCACCACTTTTACCTATTCAAAGACGAACTCTGCAGATTCCTTTTCTCTTTCTCCTGAAAATTTCCTTCTTACAAAACCCTTGCACAAAATCAATGACAACATTAGTGTAATCAAAAACAATAAACCTTTGGTACACACTTCAACTAAAAACCCATCAAAACAAAAGCTTCTATAAGAGGCAAATGCAAATGATGGCAAAAATCTGTCAAAATAGACCAGCAGGTAAAGATTGATTTTTTAGAGAACCTTATGTTGCTCAAATCAAAAAGTGCAGAACTAATGAAAAGTTTGGTAACAACCTATAGAAAAAGATCAGGAAAATGAAGCTTCATCCGAAGTACTGAGCTTCCTCACGAATTTTTACAATACGGCACAAAAATCTGTCCTAGGACAGCCCCTTTTTACAACTCATCTACTTCACAAAAGTAGTTGAACTTGACACAAAAACCAAAACAAAAAGGATAAGGAGCAGTTATTACTGAGTTAATAACTTCCAAGACTCGAGAAAACTCTTGGGTTATCTCCCAACAAGTACTTTTCTTTAATGCCTTTAAGTTAGGCTCGAAACTTCCAAAGATGCTCACATAGGATATATATATCTAAAGTGAAAGAGAGCATCAAGAAGCAAATAACCAACACATTTGAGTCTAACCCACTTCCTATGCATGGGGTATCATGAGAGAACGAATTGTTGAAACAAAAGGCCACAAGCATAGGAAGAAAAAACAGATGCAACTTTAAAGCTTTCAACATAAAACGGGGAAACTTAACATCATTGAGATGCATAAAACCATGTTTCCCTCTCTCAAAATAACTTTCAGTAGCACTTTGAATAAAGTTGACAATATAGCTATCACTAGAAACAACTTTATCATTAGAATAAGCATACTTACAGTCATCAAAAAGAGGTCCAAGGTCATAGACTGGATCAATAGAAGCAAGTTGTTCCATCCTGAAATCTTTATTAGGCAAGCTATTTTCACAAGGAGCTTTAGCAAATTTGGAAAAGTTAAACTCATAAAATCTCCATCAAACTTAGTTAAAACTTTTTCCTTCTTACAATCAATAATAGATCCACAAGTGTTCAAGAAGGGTCTACCAAAAATGATAGGACAAGATTTGCTAGCTGCTGAATTAAGCACTAGAAAATCAGCAGGATATTTAATCTTACCACAGAGAACCTCCACATCTCTTACAATTCCAATGGGCAAATGGTTTCCTTATTAGCAAGGTGAATAACCACATAAATTTCCTCAAGCTCACAAGGACCAATCTCATGCATAATTTCCCTGTAAATCTCATAAGGAATAGCACTAGAACTAGCACCAATATCACATAAACCATAGTAGCAATGATCACCAATTTTAACAGAAAGCACAGGAACACTAGATTTTCTAGACTTACTAGGATGAGAGATAATATTAGAAGTGTATTCACAGAAGACAATGTGCTCATCCTCTATATTTATAGTGACAGTGTCTTTCACAATAGCTACCACAGGTTCATCACTCAAATGCTTACCAGGCTCCATAGTTTTCATTGTATCTTTGTTATTTGCACTAATAATCATAGAATACTCTTTTACATTAGCTGGGAAAGGCATTTTCTGAACATGAGGTTCAGGCACAATATGATTAGTAGTACAAACTTGAGTACTTCTAACTGGAACATGATTAACAACATCTTTATAAGGAGCATGGTACTTGTTCTACTTCTTCTTGGGAATTTCAATGTAAGTGGCAAAGGCTTTAAAACAGTTGGCAATACTTTGGGAATCAAGACCAAACTCATTACTAATATCATGGAAGTCATCAGTTACCATAAAAGATTTAATGCAATCATAATCATAATTTATACCTAACTTTCTTCCTTTGTCATTATCCCAAGCCTCAGTGTTATCTTGAATACGGTCTAAGAGATCCCATTTAGCTTCTTCCTTCATACGTGTGAATGATCCAGCACAAGAAGCATCTAGTAAATATTTATCATGAAGAGAAAGCCTAGCATAAAAGTTATTGAGAATAATATTGTTAGGGAGTTCATGAATATTACATTTAAGCATTAGTAACTTCAATATCCCCCAAGATTGAGCTGTACTTTCTCCATCAAGAGGCCAAAAGTTATATATAAGATTTCTATCCTTATGAATCTCACTGGGAGGATAAAATTTAGAGTAAAAGAGAGATGACATCTCCTCCCATTCCATGGATTGTCCATTCTTCAGCAACTTA
Source organism: Avena sativa (assembly GCA_916181665.1). Lineage (NCBI taxonomy): Eukaryota > Viridiplantae > Streptophyta > Magnoliopsida > Poales > Poaceae > Avena > Avena sativa. The sequence continues at coordinate 2,236,111 of OV702279.1, read as the reverse complement.
TACCATTCTTCAGCTCTCCCTTTCAAGGATATGGAGAGTATCTTCTTCTTCACCTGTTCAGTTGTGATACCTTCACACTTAAACAACCCGCATAATTCATGGATAAAAAGCAAGTGATCACCAAGATGGACAGTTCCATCCCCAAAATAATAATTATCCATAACACGATTAACAATACTTGTAGGTATCTTAAAAGGATCTATCTAAACAGGAGGTGGTTCATCTACTACCCTAGCAGTGGTAGTAGTTTTCCCAAACAGAAAACCAAGTGGGTTATCCATATTGGAAACAAAGTAACAAGCAGTAACAAGAGCAATACTCACAGTAAAAGTTTCCTTTACCAGTTCCACTCTTCAATAGCGCTTCACTCCCCGGCAACGGCGCCAGAAAATAGTCTTGATGGCCCACAAGTATAGGGGGTGTATCGTAGTACTTTTGATAAATAGGAGTGTCGATCCCAACGAGGAGCAGAAGGTGCTGAACAGTGGTATAGAGCAGGAAATCCCTGTGAATACTTAGCAAACGGATTTTTAGTGGTTTTCTAACAAGGCAACAAAACAAAAAGCAAGTAACAAAGGAAACGAATAAACAGAGCAAGTGTCCCAATCCTTTATTAGCAAAGGACAAACCGGTGGAAATACTTATAAGGACCAAACGTTCTCGAGGACACATGGGAATTCTATCAAGTTCTTTCGCTTCAAATAGGTGAGTACTCTTCTTTGGTGTCTGTAAGTGTTGTGTGGGTGAACCTGTGCTAACATACCGCCCTTCCTAGGACTAATACATACTTGTGATTAAACCCCCTACAAACATCCATAACTATAGGAAAGTAATTAAGATATAAATCTAACCACGACCTTAAACTCTGAGATCCTATACTCCCTTGTGCAAAGGTGTCCTAACGGGGGTTCAGGTTTCTGTCACTCCGGCAACCCCACAATTAGTACCCAAATATACAATGCATCCCCCTAAGCCCATAAATGGTGAAGTGCCATGTAGTCGACGTTCACATGACACCACTAGAAGAATAGCACCACAACTTAAATACTAAACCATTGAATAATAACTCAACACGGATTCACTACTAACAACATGACTTCTCCCATGTCCTCAAGAATGCAACGAACTACTCACAAGACATCATATGGATCAAGATCAAAGATGATATGATAATGGATAACAATCTGAATATAAACAATAATCCAATGGTTCCACTCACAAGCATCAACTACAATAGTAATTAACACCGGGAAATTTTCCCCTAATGAACTAATCAATATCCAACACAATTGTTATAGCGGGACGGAGTGGTGATGATGGTGCTGGTGGAGATGATGGTGTTGAAGGGAATATGCCCTGAGAGGCAATAATAAAGTGTTTATTATGTGTATTCCAAGTATATGATAGATGTTTATTTTGCATGCTATAATTGTATTAATACGAAAATGTTAATACATGTGTCTTTAATATACAAACTGAAAGTTCCTAGTTATGCCTCTCTCATAAACTAGTTCATTGATTAACAAGATGATCACAGTTTCCTGATCATAGACATTGGATGTTGTTAATAACGAGATCACAACATTAGTGTAATGATGTGATGAACATTCATCCGAAGTATAGCATTACGATCAAAGTCATTGAGTTTATATTTCTATAAACAACTTACGAAGTGATCCTAATACTTAGACCATGAGATCATGCCAATCACTAACATCGGAAGAGTTTCTTGTTGACATCAAACGTCACACCGTAACTTCGTGATTATAAAGATGGCTTCAAAGCTACTAAAGTGTTATGTTGAGAATCATGGATAAAGATTGGAATTTGTTCATCCCGATGACGGATAGATATACTCTGGGCCCTCTCGGTGATATCACATTGGTTAGCTTGCAAGCAAGTGATTTGATCACTAGAATGTTATAACACGGGAACGAGAAAAGAGTGCATGTCAGTAACGAGATCAAACTAGGTATGGAGATACCAATGATCGAATCTCAGACATGTAATATATCGTGAAACAAAGGGATTAAGATACAAGCGTAAAAGGTTCCGACGATCACAGGAAAGTCATCGTTGAATGTGTGGGAGTCAGTATGGATCTCTAGGTCCCGCTACTGGTTATTGATCGGAGAAGGGTCTCGATCATGTCCGCATTATTCGTGAACCGTAGGGTGACACACTTAAAGGACACTGACATCCAGTTGGAGCAAATGTTTCATGCCGGAAAGAATAACAAGCGCAGGAATTTATTTCACTAGATACCGAAACAGGTTTTCGGGTGAAATTGCATAAAGTGGTTTTGCATGTGAAATAGAATTATAGCAAGGGGTTATATGTGAATGTTTGTCATTAAAGTAATTGACAAAATTCTGAATAAATAAAAGAGTTTTATTTAATGAGAGTTTGCATTAAATTTGGTGGAATTTAATAGCAATTTTGAGTGGGATTTTGAGTGGAGGAAATTGAAAGGGTTTTTATGAGTGGAGTGTCCACCCACATGAATGAAGGAGGGGAGGGGGCAGCCCCCATGGCCGGCGGCCAACCCCTTGGGTGCCCCCTCCTCCTATAAAAGGCACCCCTTCTCCTTTCTCTCACTCACACCTCCTCGTGAAGGATCTCTCTCCCCCTCTAGAATTTATCCCCATGGTCTCGGACTATCGAGATACATGTTCCCGGTGGCTATTCGGCAAGAAAGGGTTGTGCTTCCGCTGCATCGCTGGAGCAAGGAGGCGGAGGTTGCTCGGTGTCTTGTACATGTGGCGCTGCTGCTTTGCGGCGCTAGGACTTCCTCTCGATCTTGAGATCGGCAAGAGATCGTCTACATCAACCACGAGTTGAACTCGTTAAGCTTTGTCGGTCTTCAAGGGTATGTTCTCTACGGATATACATCTGCCCGTTGTTTGTATCTAGTAGATAGATCTTGGTACATAGTTCCCATCGTAGGAAAATTTTTGTTTTCTATGTTGCGAACAATATAGTGGTATCAGAGCCGGATCTATGCGTAGATGCTTTACACGGGTAGTACACATATGAATATGTGGGCGATGATGATCATGTTGTTGCTCCTTAGTTGTAATTTTGGATATTGGTGGCATAGTGGGATGAAGCGGCCCGAACAAACTTTACATGTCCTCGCACATGAGACATGTTCCACGCTTGACATGCAACTAGTTTGCATAAGTGGCTAGCGGGTGTCTGTCTCTCCTACTATAGTCAATATCTAATTTGCAACGAGTTGTCAACAATTTGGTTATCCTCGTTGTGGTTCATGTTCATAGGTAAGAACATTTCTATCTTCGAAAGCCCTAAGCCACGTAAAATTTGCAATGGATAAATTAGAGGCGTCTGGTTTAGATTGTTGTTGGGCTAGTGTTATGATATGGTCATGTTGTAATTAGAAGTATGGGATGATACTCTTACAACACACATAGCGTGTAAGTTCCATAGACCTTGGACTTACACATAAAGGTATGATAGTGATCATACCACGGTGCACATGATAGAGATCATATGCGGGAACCATATCATTTCACTAATAAACATATGATGTTTGATAGCATCTTATATTTCTTGTTTAGCGCTTTATTAGCATAATAAGATGATCCCTCATTTAAATATCAAGATAAGAATGTGTTCTTCCTTTAGTATGCACCGATTATGTTTTCGTCGCTCCAAGGCATCACGTGATGATCGGGTGTTCTTGGATCCACGACCATATATCGGGTGTAAGACAGTTAACCACGCAAATACTAAGGTTCTAACTTGGCGAGCCTAGCATGTACAGACATGGCCTCGGAACACGGACCGAAAGGTTAAGCATGAGTCATATAGTAGATATGATGCCCATTTGATGCTCGCCTTTGAAGCTACACCGACTCACGTGATGATCGGACTTGGTGTAGTGGATTTGGTTCATGTAATCACAAAAAGGCACGAGGGATGTCGTTTTTGAGTGGGAGATCATTCGTAATGTGGATTAGTTAAACTCAATCTATCATAAACTTAGTATAAACTTTACAAATTCAGTTGTAGATGGCACCACCTGCTTTTAATTTTAATGTGTTCATGGAGAAAGAGAAACTTGCAACGAACGGTAGCAACTTTACCGAATGGGCCATGAATTTGAGGATTCTCCTCTCTGCTGCACAAAATAAATATGTGCTAGAAGCGCCGCTAGGCCCCCCACCTTTTGAAGATGCCCCTGACAAGGAGAAGAATGTCTATCAGACTCGTCAGGAGGACCACAACTTAGTTCATTGCGGCATATTGTATGGGATAGAGCCGGAACTTCGAAAGCGTTTCGAAAACGGCAATGCATTTGATACAATGGGTGAGTTGAAAATGATTTTTGACACACATGCTGCTGTAGAGAGCTACAATGCTTCAAAAAAGTTTTTTAGCTGCATGATGGAAGAGCACAGCTCCGTTAGCGAGCATGTACTCAAGATGTCGGGTTAAGACGATAAGCTTGTGTCCTTGGGAATATCGATTCCCATTGACTTAGGCATCCATCGTGTTCTGCAGTCTCTGCCACCTAGCTATACGAGCTTCATGCTGAACTGTAATATGAAAGGCATGAAGAAGTCTCTCCCCGAGCTTTTGTCAATGCTTAAAACTGCAGAAGTGGAGATCAAAAAGGAACATCAAGTGTTGATGATCAAAAAGAACACTGGTTTCAAGAAAGACAAGAAGGGAAACGGAAGGGAAGTAAGGGCGGCAAGCCGGTTGCAGTGCCTGAAAATAAACCCCGAGTTGGACCTAAGTATGATACCGAGTGCTACTATTGTAAGGGGACTGGCCACTGGAAGCGCAACTGCCCCAAGTATTTGGCATACAAGAAGGCCGGCAAGGCAAACAAAGGTATATATGATAGACATGTTATTGGTGTGTACTTGACTAGTTCTCGCAGTAGCACCTGGGTATTTGATACCTGTTCAGTTGCTAATATTTGTAACTCGAATCAGGGGCTGCGGAACAAGCGACCGCTAGCAAGGGGTGAGCTCAAGATGCGTGTCGGCAATGGATCAAGCGTTGATGTGATTGCCGTCGGAACGCTGCCTCTCCATTTGCCATCGGGATTAGTAATAAACTTAAAGAATTGTTATCTGGTGCCAGCACTGAGCATGAACATTGTATCTGGATCATGTTTGATGCGAAGTGGTTATTCATTTAAATCCGAGAACAATGGTTGTTCTATTTATATGAATGAAATCTTTTATGGTCATGCACCGATGATGAATGGTTTATTTCTATTGGATCTCGATAATAATGTTACACATATTCATAATGTTGATGCTAAAAAGGATTAAACTAAATGATGATATATCCGCATATATGTGGCACTGTCGTCTAGGTCATATTAGTGTTAAACGCATGAAGAAGCTCCATTTGGATGGACTTTTGGAATCACTTGATTTTGAATCATTTGATACATGTGAGCCATGCCTTATGGGCAAGATGACTAGAACGCCGTTTTCCGGTTCAATGGAACGGGCGACAGATTTATTGGAAATCATAAATTCTGATGTATGTGGTCCAATGAGTGTGTCGGCGCGAGGTGGATTCGTTATTTTGTTACTTTCATGGATGATTTGAGTAGATACGGTTATATCTACTTGATAAAACACAAATCTAAAACATTTGAAAAGTTCAAGGAATTTCAGAATGAAGTGGAAAATCATCGTAATAAAAAGATCAAATTTCTACGGTCCGACCATGGAGATGAGTATCTAAGTTACGAGTTTAGCACTCACATGAAAGAGTGTGGAATTGTTTCACAACTCACACCTACCGGAACACCACAGCGAAATGGTGTGTTGGAACGTCGTAATCGTACTTTATTAGATATGGTTCGATCTATGATGTCTTTGACGGACTTGTTGTTGTCATTTTGGGGTTATGCACTAGAAATTGTTGCATTCACTTTAAATCGGTCACCATCTAAATCCATTGAAAAGACACCGTATGAATTATGGTTTGGAAACAAACCTAAGCTATCATTTCTTAAAGTTTGGGGATGCAATGTTTATGTGAAGAAACTTCAACCGGATAAACTCGAACCCAAAGCAGAAAAATGCGTCTTCATAGGATACCCTAAGGAAACTATTGGGTATTCCTTCTATCACAGATCCGAGGGCAAGGTTTTTGTTTCCAAGAATGGATCATTTCTAGAGAAAGAGTTTCTCATGAAAGGTGTGAGTAGTCGGAAGGTAGAACTCGAAGAGGTTATTGAACCTTCTCTTCAAAGTATGGCGAGTAGCGTAGCGCCGGAAGTTGTTCCGGAGTTGGATTCACCAGTTGAAGAAGGAACTAATGATAATGATCATGAAACTCCGGAAGAGAGTACTATCGAACCTCGCAGGTCTAGCAGGACGCGTGCAGCTCCCGAGCTGTACAGAAATCTTGTCATGAATTTCATGGTTGATGAAAATGATGACCCTGCGACATATGAAGAAGCAATGATGAGCCCGGATTCCAACAAATGGTTAGAAGCCATGAAATCCGAGATGGAATCCATGTATGAAAATCAAGTTTGGAACTTGGTGGACTTACCTCACGACCGAAAGGCCGTGGAGAACAAATGGATTTTCAAACGGAAAACTGATGCTGATGGTAATGTAACCGTCTATAAAGCTCGACTTTTCGCAAAGGGGTTTCGAAAAATTCAAGGAGTTGACTACGATGAGACATTCTCTCCCATAGCGATGCTAAAATCAGTTAGGATTATGTTAGCAATTGCTACATATTTCGATTATGAGATATGGCAGATGGATGTAAAAACCGCGTTTCTCAATGGTAATATTGAAGAAGAGTTGTATATGATACAACCAAAGGGTTTTGTCGATCCTAAGGATGCTAACAAGGTGTGCAAGCTTTAGCGATCCATCTATGGATTGAAGCAAGCATCACGAAGTTGGAATCTCCGCTTTGATGAGGTGATCAAAGAGTTTGGATTTTTCCAAACTTATGGAGAAGCTTGTATTTACAAGAAAGTGAGTGGGAGCAATGTGGCATTTCTGATACTATATGTGGATGACATATTACTGATCAAAAATGATATAGATCTTTTAAATAGTGTTAAAAGTTATCTAAACAGCAAATTTTCAATGAAGGACCTAGGTGAAGCGTCATACATATTAGGCATAAAGATCTATAGAGATAGATATAGGCTCCTAATAGGGCTATCGCAAAGTACATACCTTGATAAGATTTTAAAGAAGTTTAAAATGGAAGATAGTAAGAAGGGGTTCTTACCTATGACACAAGGTATGACATTGAGTAAGACTCAAAGTCCGGCTACGGCGGAAGAAAGAGAGAAAATGGACAAAGTCCCCTATGCTTCAGCCATAGGCTCTATAATGTACGCCATACTATGTACAAGACCGGATGTGGCACATGCTACTAGTTTGACTAGTAGGTACCAATCGGATCCAGGTTCGGAACACTGGAAAGCGGTCAAGAATATCCTTAAGTACTTGCGAAGAACTAAGGATATGTTTCTTGTATACGGAGGTGAAGACGAGCTCGTCGCTAAGTGTTATGTCGACGCTAGCTTTGACACCGATCCGGATGACTCTAAGTCTCAATCCGGATATATATTTCTCATGAATGGTGGAGCGGTTAGTTGGAGGAGCTCCAAACAACCTGTGGTGGCGGATCAACGATGGAGGCCAAATATGTTGCTGCTTCGGAAGCGGCTCAGGAAGCAGTTTGGATGAAGGAGTTCATATCCGAACTAGGTGTGGTTGCAAACGCGTTGGACCCAATGGTGATCTATTGTGACAACAATGGTGCCATTGCCAATGCCAAAGAACCAAGGTCTCACAAGCATTCCAAGCATATTAAGCGTCGGTTTCACTCCATTCGCGAGCATGTCAAGGATGGAGATATAAAGATTTGTAAAGTACATACGGATCTCAATGTAGCAGATCCGTTGACTAAAACTCTCCCTAGAGCAAAACATGATCTACACCAGAACTCCATGGGTGTTAGATACATCACTATGTAACTAGATTATTGTCTCTAGTGCAAGTGGGAGACTGAAGGGAATATGCCTTGAGAGGCAATAATAAAGTGTTTATTATGTGTATTCCAAGTATATGATAGATGTTTATTTTGCATGCTATAATTGTATTAATACGGAAACGTTAATACATGTGTGTTTAATAAACAAACAGAAAGTTCCTAGTTATGCCTCTCTCATAAACTAGTTCGTTAATTAACAAGATGATCACAATTTCCTGATCATAGACATTGGATGTTGTTAATAACGAGATCACAACATTAGTGTAATGATGTGATGAACATTCATTAGAAGTATAGCATTATGATCAAAGTCATTGAGTTTATATTGCTATAAACAACTTACGAAGTGATCCTAATACTTAGACCATGAGATCATGCCAATCACTAACACCGGAAGAGTTTCTTGTTGACATCAAACGTCACACCGTAACTTGGTGATTATAAAGATGGCTTCAAAGATACTAAAGTGTTATGTTGAGAATCATGGATCAAGAGTGGAATTTGTTCATCCCGATGACGGATAGATATACTCTGGGCCCTCTCGGTGATATCACATTGGTTAGCTTGCAAGCAAGTGATTTGATCACTAGAATGTTATAACACGGGAATGAGAAAAGAGTGCATGTCAGTAACGAGATCAAACTAGGTATGGAGATACCGATGATCAAATATCGGACATGTAATATATCGTGAAACAAAGGGATTAAGATACAAGCGAAAAAGGTTCCGACGATCACAGGAAAGTCATCGTTGAATGTGTGGGAGTCAGTATGAATCTCCAGGTCTCGCTACTGATTATTGATCGGAGAAGGGTCTCAATCATGTCCGCATTATTCGCGAACCGTAGGGTGACACACATAAGGGACACTGACGTCTAGTTGGAGCAAATGTTTCATGCCGGAAAGAATAACAAGCGCAAGAATTTATTTCACTAGATACCGAAACAGGTTTTTGGGTGAAATTGCATAAAGTGGTTTTGCATGTGAAATAGAATTCTAGCAAGGGGTTATATGTGAATGTTTGTCATTAAAGTAATTGACAAAATTCTGAATAAATAAAATAGTTTTATTTAATGAGAGTTTGCATTAAATTTGGTGGAAATTTAATAGCAATTTTGAGTGGAGGAAATTGAAAGGGTTTTTGTGAGTGGAGTGTCCACCCACATGAATGAAGGAGGGGAGAGGGCAGCCCCCATGGCCGACGGCCAACCCCTTGGGTGCCCCCCTCCTCCTATAAAAGGCACCCCCTCTCCTCTCTCTCACTCACACCTCCTCGTGAAGGATCTCTCTCCCCCTCTAGAATTTATCCCCATGGTCTCGGACTAGCGAGATACATGTTCCCGGAGGCTATTTGGCAAGAAAGGGTTGTGCTTCCGCTGCATCCCTGGAGCGAGGAGGCGGAGGTTTCTCGGTGTCTTGTACGTCTGTGCGAGCACGGATGTGCTGCTGCTTTGCGGCGCTAGGACTTCCTCTCGATCTTGAGATCGGCAATAGATCATCTACATCAACCACAAGTTTAACTCGTTAAGCTTTGTCGGTCTTCAAGGGTATGTTCTCTACGGATATACATCCGCCCGTTGTTTGTATCTAGTAGATAGATCTTGGTACTTAGTTCCCATCGTAGGAAAATTTTTGTTTTCTATGCTGCTGTAACATCCCTAAAATCATGTTTTCAAAGATTTCATATCATGCATGCATGCACATCATTTAGGGATCAAATTCAAACTCATTTGGAAGAAACAGAAACTTGAGAGCTATGATTTTATGTGAGCAAACACTAATCAAATGTCACTCTCAAATGAGAGTATAATTGTTTTAAAACCAAGCCTTGTTGCTCTCAGATTGTTTTGCTTAAATGCTAGTGCTTAAACCAAAAATTTACAAAACAAATATGGTTTAAAACCATTTTCAAAACTTATTCAAAACAAGTGCTATGTCACTGTTTATTTTGTTTAATCAAAGGGACCAAGTTAGTACAGAGAGACCACATGTTTTTATGCCCAAAAATATGAGTGTTACACTCTACAAAAATCCAGAAAATATTTGAATTCAAATAGCTTTTGAATTTATTTTATTTTGATTCCTGAAATTCATTATAGAAAAAGAAAAGGGAATAAGAAAACCAACTGGGCCCGGCGCCACTAATCTAGCCCAACAGCAGAACTAGCCCACTAAGCCCACCCGGGGTTTTCCCCTCTCTCTCTCACGCGGCGCAGACTTACCCCGCGCTTGCTGACTGGTGGACCCAAGCGCCACGCAAGCATCGTCTCCAGCCACGCACCCCCACGACCCCGTCGACGCCGCCGTTACCTCATCACTGTCGCGATTGATGCGGGCTTGATTGCTGGCGTTTCCTCCCGAGATTCTCGCCCCTGCTCCAGCTATAAGACCCCCTCCCCTTGCTGCTCATTTCCCCTCACTCAGCATAGACACCACGCCACCAGGCTGCCTGTAATCTTGCCCACACCGCCGCAGCACCGACGACCTCCGGCGACCAATTCCGGTGAGCATCGTCCACCCCTTTGTCTCTGCTTCATGCGAGCATGTTCTACATGTCCTTGCGCATCTTATCATGTCTTCCTTTTCCTCTGTACCATCCTAGAACGTCGTCACTGTCCACCACTGGAAGCAACCGAAGCTCGGCGCAACTCCGGCGACCCCTCCTGGTAGTTCCCGACCACCCCTTCCTCCCTTTTCGATACTCACTTGTTCGCCAGGATTGTGCGCATCTAACAGAATCGCTCTTAGTGCGCACCAGAACCTCGCCCCCGACGATGCCAAAGCTTGCCCGACGTCTGCCTCTACTCCGACGAGGAATCCTCACCGTGTCCGTGCGCCCCTTGACAAGCCACTGCCACGTTGAGCTCCAGCACACCTCCGCGAGTCTGGTAAGCCTCTCCGACGACCCCAACCCCCTCTGTAGCCACCGCACCGCCGTAGACAGAGCGCGCCGCCGCTTACCGTCGCCGCGCGTCGCCATACTTTGGTAGGTTGATCGGCCACCGTTGGATCTAGATCTAACGTGTACGATAGATCACTTAACGAAGGGGTATGGATCAGATTTGGCCGTGCGTTTTAGTTATATCTGGCGGTCCACATTAGCCGATCCGTGCGAATCGGTATCGTCCAATCAGATGTCGTCGTGTGTCTGTGAGTTAGATTTAAAATCATAAATTTGATCTATTAAATGTTTAAACTTGTTTAATTCATAACTTTTGGTTCCCACGTCCAAATTTGACAAATTTTATATCAATGGAATCAGGAGAGAAAATCCTTTCCATTAATGCAATGTGTTTAAAGTTTTGCCTCTGTTAAAATGGTTGTTTTTGCAGAAATATTTGTAGGCATAATTTGAGTATAATAATTATTTGAAAAATGTTTTATTGTTCAAATAAAGTATATTTGGCAAGTTTTGAACTTGTTTATGATTCAGTATTGTGCACTTGTCTTGTTTGGTGTAGAGAATCATCACATGGCATTATGCATGCATCCATATATTTTTGCTTGTATTTATTTTGTATGTGATTTTGGTGCTATTATTTTATGTGTAGATTTTGGTGCAAATAGTGATTGTGATTGTGAGGATTGTAGCTACTCTCCAAAATACCAAGGCAAGTGGTGCTTCATGATATTATTCCTATGTTTTTCAACTATGCACTAGAAATATTTTCCTAGACTTGCATGAATATTTTGATCTATATGCTATGCTTGGGAAATCCTAGTAGTTGTAGAATTGCTAGAAAATTTCTAAGTTAAGATGCTTATCAATGCCATGCTTAGCCTAGCTAGTAGAAACCAAGGGTGGTTATATATTCATGCTATGGTAAAATATTTCTAAGTCTTTGGACTTGTGTTTTGCTTAATAAAACAACTAAGTGAATGAAACACCTGGGTTGAATGGAAGGAATGGTTTATGTTGAGTGGTTACACAAGGCCCATTTATATGGTTTACCGTGTGTATCTCACTTGTGGAAAGCCACCCAGGAACAAAGGGATTTGAGATGCCATATGTTAAGAAGCTTCTAGTGCAGCCACTTGGCAATATGGGCTCTGCCTGGATCACATAGGTTGTAATAACTTAGCCATTTGGACAGTTGGTGGTAGTGGGATGATAGGTTGGAATGCGTCCATTTGGTCTAAGGGAAGGCTTCTGAAAGGTCTTGTCTTGGTGAAAATCAAGTCTTGTGGGGAAAGTGCACAACCTCTGCAGATGGAAGAATCTAAGTACTTAGCCATGTCCCTAGTATTGGACAACTTGAGCATCAAGACATGGAAGCTATCAAGAATCTCCTCATCCCAATTTTCTAAGTAAAACTTGTGGTTGAACAAGGGTGAAGGTTCCCCAATGTCTATTGGTGATTCCTTGGGAAAGTTTTTGTCAAAGAAAAACTTAGTGTTTTCATCTGATAGGTAAAACCTATTTTGAGCAAAGCAAACCTAAGCTACACTTAGCCAAAATGAATATAGTATCTAGACTACCAATATTTTACTAAGGTATCATTTGTCAATACTATTCCAATGTATTGACCCACTGTGGCTGTAACTTGTGATGTTGCAGGTTATTCTGATGATGATTAGGGGTTTTGAGTCTACACTCAACATGCTTGCCTGTGGCACATGAAGATGAAGAATTATTTATCTTATTACATATTTAAACTCTTGTACTAGGCCTGTGGCCATGGAGTTGTAAAAGACTATGTTTGTCTCTAGAATGAATTGTAATAATGACCTTTGTTTCTGTGTACTTCATCTTAAACTGTGGATGCTAGCATTGATCCAGGGAATAGCATTGCAATCATAGGGATCCTTTCCTTTACAAAGGAGGGATCTTACAGCTACGAACCCTATAGGTGTGGATGATAATGATGATCCCAATGAAGCCTAGCTTGATGATGGTGTTGATGGCGACGATCTCCCCTCTCCGGGAAGGAATTCCCCCAGCAGAAATATGTCTGCCAGAGAGATCTTTCTCTCTCGGTGTTTTTCGCCCCTAGAGGTGGCGAAAATCTATCTATGGTCGCTCCCCGAGCCTTAGGATTTTTGTCACATCCCAAGATTTTCCAAATCTTGTTATGTGAAAAATAAATAAGCAAAATAAATTATTGTTGAAAATCAGGGTGAAAAGAAAGTTTTGTTTTTTTAAATGGAACTTAAAATCCCATCTTGAACAAACTTTGGTTAACATTTGAATACAACGAAATTCAAATCAAGAGGAATGCATTCTTCATAAAATGCATCTGGAAATTTAAACACTTGGAAATAAATCCAAACCCTAAACCCCAATGGAATAAAAACATTTCCAAGTTATCCCCAAGCCTATGGATCTGATCCATATAAAAGTTGTCAAGCAAACTTTTCAAATGATCAAGAATGACAAATGGAATTATTAAAACCCTGTAAATTGGTTTCACTTAATTTGGAACCATAAATAAAATCTTATGAATTTAATAAGATAAGGAAATTGAATCTTTCAAAGCTATTAAAGCCCTTATCTAAAATCCATACCAAATGGTGAGCAAATAATCCTAAAGATATTTAAAAGGATAAATAAATCTCAAATAAGATTTTACAAATTGGAATCACCAAGTTTTGATGTCTAAATAAAAAGATATAGATTTTATAAGATGAAGAAAGAAATATTAAATAAGGATTATTTAAATACCAAATTAAATCTTGGCCTAATTTGTTAAGCAAATGGAATGAATAGAATCCAAATCCAAACAAAATAAAAGGATAAAGAATTTCCAAAATAAAATAAAATGACATTAACCATTCTATCCCTATTTTAATAAAGACAAATCTCTAATAAGAATAATTGTATAATTCATGAGAAAATAAGATATTGGAATTTACCCAAGTGGAATAAAAGTTGTTTAATTAACTTAAATAAAATAAATCTTCCAAATAAAATTTAGGGAATGAAAACTATATTTAACTCCATTGGAATTAAAACACATAACCAATTCAAATGATTTATGAATCATATTAAAAGCCTTTCCAAATAATTCAAGATGAATTATTTGACACCCAAGTAATCAAATAAAAACCTACTGAAAAGATTTGGAAGGTTTTAGAAATTCAAATGGAGTTTAAAAATATTATTAAATCTTAATTGATTTAAAGCAAGGGCCTAATTAAATAATTAAAGGACCCCAAAAAGAATAAAATATTTATTCAAAAATTTGACTTTAGAATGTTTTATTGATCAACATTTAAACCTACACAAATTTTGGCAAAGGATTGAATTCAAATGTATGCTTGAATTGATTAAATAAAATCAAAACAGAAAAATCAAATTGGAAAAAGAAAAATAACAGGAGAAGAAAAAAAATAAGAAACAAGGCAACCCAACTAGCCTAGCCCACTAAGCCCATCGCCAGCCCACGCAGGAAACCCCTATCTGTTTATTTTATCACTCAAACCCGCACCCCTCGACCGCTGACAGAACGACCCCACCTCCTCCTCCTCTCTCTCGCTGCCATACGACCCCACCGCCACGTATTCTTCTTCCTCGCCACGACTCCTTCTTCCCCTCACCTCGCGATCGTTTCTGCCGCTGATTTCTCGCGATCAATACGCTTTACTGTTGTGTTTATTCCTCGCCGTGACCATGCTGTATTAATCTCCAGGCTCTCCTCCCTCTTTCCCCCCAGACGCCACATCCCCGGAGCCACCAGGCTGCGTCAATTTTGCTTTGCATTGCCGCTGTCTCCGGCGAGCTCCACACTCGATTCCGGCAAGACTCCTCTGCCCCTTGCCCCCTCGACCACACTCACTTGCTCCCCACCCCCTGGCAAACCTCCCAGTGGCCTCAGCTCGGCCGCGCTCGCCCCAAAGCGTCGGCAAGGACAACCACTACCCGCCGCTGTCGTCTGCACCAGCTCCGGCGAGCTACTTACGCCAAACCCGTGCGCCCCTCGCGTTCTGGTGAGTATCTCTACAACCCCCGAGACCATGTGCACCCTCCTGATACTTTTTCTCGCTTGCTTGCATCCCAGGCGCTCGTCTTCGACCACGACCGTGCGCACCCGATGCCAGCAAGAACTCCGACGAGGAATTCCGATCAACCTCGTGCGCCCCTTCGACCAACCCGAGCAGGTTGAGCATCCCCGTGCCACGACGATCACGGTGAGCCACCTCTCTACCTTCTTTGCTTCCTATTTCGCCAGCTCCACCGCTAGCCGAGCGTCGCCGCCGCGTGCTGCCGCTGAGCGCCGCCAGAGTATGGTCAGATCGTCTCCATCCGTTAGATGCAGATCGTAGGGATACGATAGATGACTTAACTGAACCGTTACGGATAGATCTGTGCCACTCGATCCAACTTAGATCTAACGCCTCATAGCGACCGATCCGCGCGAAACGGTACGCACCAATAAGAAAGCGACGCGTGGCCAGTGTGTTGAATTAAAACAGAATTTGATCTATTGAATTAGTAAACTTGCAAAATTCATAACTTTCAAACCACACGTCCAAATTTTTCAAATTTTATATCAATGGATTCAGAAAAACAAGCCCTATCCAACCATGCACTTTTTTTAGTAAAAATATTCTGGTAAAATGTTTGTTTTTGCAGAAACTTGTGTATGCATGTTTAGGATATAAAATTTGTTCTAAAAAGATTTTGGGGATAAAATTTTGGGAAAATGGTTTGTTTTGAACCTACTGACCATAAGAATCAATTGGTGGTTTCAAAAATGTATTTGGTGAAGCAAAAGAATAAAACCTTGAATTAAAACATTTCTAGCCAAATAAAAATATGGTTTAATTGTTAAAAATGATTTTGGAGGAAAACCTTTGGGAAATGTTTTGATTTAAACTCACTGACCCTAAACACCAAGTTTTATGACTTAAAAATATATTTGGTAAACCCTATTAAGATTGCTACTTTGATAAAGGCATTTTCAACCACATAAAATAATGATTTGGTTTGAAAATGGTTTATAGGTAAAATCTTTTGCAAATAGTTTTGCCACTTTATAAAATGACCAAATAAGTGTTTTAGAATGTTTATAACCAATTATAAACCACTTTTGTAAATAAAACAAAGTTTGGCATGCTTGCATGCATTGTTTTGTTTCTATTATTTTATGTGATGTTGCTTGATTGGTAGATTGAAATTGTGCCTTGCTTGATTGAATTGTAGTGATTTGAAGAGTGTGATCATTGCAAAGACAAGGAGTGAACTTATATTCTCTACCAAAAAGGCAAGTGATGCTTCATACTTTTGTCCCATTATTTTCACTATGCATTAGTGATATTTCTAAGTAGGACTTGCATGGAATTTTGCTAAGTATAAACTATGCTATGGGAAATCCTAGTAGATGAAACCTTAGTAGAATTTCCTAAGTTAAGATTCCTACTACTATCATGCTTAGCTTAGCTAGTAGAAAAGAAGGGTGGAATATATATTCATGCTATGGAAAATTTCTAAGTCTGAGGGCTTATGTTTTGTTTAATAAAACAACTAAGTGAATGAATCACCTGGGTGTAATGGAAGGAATGGTTTGTGTTGAGTGGTTATGCAAGTCCAGTATGTTGGGGAAAACTTGGGCATCACCAAGTCCAGTATACTGGGGAAAACTTGGTATCTCACTTGTGGATGGCCACCCAGGAACAAAGAGATTTGAGATGTCAAATGTTGAGAAGCTTCAAGTGCAGCCACTTGGCATTATGGGCTCTGCCTGGATCATATAGGTTGCAATAACTTAGCCAAATGGACAGCTGGTGGTAGGGGAATGATAGGTTAGAACGCGTCCATTCTGGTCTAAGGGAAGGCTTCTGAAAGATCTTGTCTTGGTGAAACCAAGTCTTGTGGGGAAAGTGCACCACCTCTGCAGAGTGTAAAATCTAAGTACATAGCCATGTCCCTGGTAAAGGATAATTTGAGCATCAAGACATGGAAGATATCAAGAATCTCCTCATCCCAATTTCTAAGTTAAAAACTTGTGGTTGAACAAGGGTTGAAGGATCGCCAATTTCTATTGGGAGATGCCTTGGGAAAGATTTTGTCAAGCAAAAACTTAGTGTTTTCAAATGATAAGGAAAATCTATTTTGAGCAATGCAAGCCTAAAGCTCCACTTATCCAAATGCATATAGATGATAGACTCCACTATACTACCATAGTATCACTTGCCAATACAATTCAAATGTATTGACCCTTGTGGCTGTAACTTGTTATGTTGCAGGTTTGTTTGATATTAGTGAAGTTTAATGATTAGGATTACAAGTCTACAACCAACATGTCTGCCTGTGGCACTTTGAAGATGAAGGACCCCATGCTATTGTTATATTCTGCTGCATTGTAATGAGATAGCCAAATGAGCCATGTAAGATGTAATAAATTATTTTATTCCTGGTTATAAAGTTGTATTATGACCTTTGTTTCTTGATATTACATCTTAACTGTGGATGCTAGCTATTGATCCAGGGACTAGCATTGTAAACACAGGGATCTCTACCTTATTAAAGGTTGGGAACCTTACAGATGGTATCAGAGCATTGTGTTGCCTGTAGAATTGTAACCCTAGGATTGGACAAAACCGCTTAGAAAAATAGGAGTTGTATTTGTTCCAAAACTTATTTACAAACAATCTTGTAAACTCTTTCCTCAACCATTTTGGTTTTGATTCTACATCTCTTCTATTTCAACTTGATGGATAAAGCCTACCCCATGGCCAAAGACTTCACCATGAGAAAAGGACTTCATCAACTCTAATGACTTCAACATCTTCAACCTTAGATATCAACTCTAATGATTTCCACATCTTCAAAAAATTTCACCAAGGACCTCAACCTTGGATATCACTAAGGACTACAAGTGAGACAAGAAATGTTGCTCAAGACTTGAAGACTAAGGAAACACAACTTAGGAATCATCATCACCTTTGAAGTTTTGTGACCAAGAATTTTCTCAAGGAAACCATGATCTTGTTCAAGAAGAATCAACCAAGAAGGATTGAAAGATCACAAGTGAACCATATAGTTGGACCACCATGTTAGTTTAAATTAAACACACCAACTTATGTGGTGTAACAAAAATATTTTTGGTTGCCTAAAAATATGCTTGAAACTTGTTGTTTGAGTGGAATGTTTGTTTGTGATTGCTTGCACATTACTTGAGTGAATTGTGATGTGTGTGATTAGAATTGATTCCTTAGAAATATTTTTCCTATTCTAATCCCAACCCAACCCAACCCAAACAGATGACTACTCCAAGAGACTCCAGCATCAAGGATGGTGACAACAACAACAACAACAACAACAACAACAACCAAGAGGACAACATGAGAGAACTCATAGTAACCCAAACCCAGTTGAACCAAGTGACGGCTCAATTTATAGCCAACACCAGTGAGGTAGATCCAACCATGCAAAGGTTTTTGGAAACCCAAACCCAATATTTGCATAAGGTGACAGATCAAATGATCAACATGGGAAACAGCTCTTCCAAAGGAGTTTGTGACAACAAGGATGACAAAGATGATATTCTAGAAGGAACCCAAGCTTGCAATATTTGTGGAGACAAGGATCACACTTCCAAGGAGCATGAAGATCAATGCCCCAATTGTGAAGAGAAACATCCAATTGACCAATGCCCCACATCCCAAGCTACTTGTTACTTGTGTGAAGGAAATAATCATGTCCCTATCCAATGCCCCATCTATTCCATAGTTCAACAAAGGAAACAAGGTGGAGTGCAACAACTGATTACAGACTACCATGAGAGAGCCAAATCTACCAAGAAGGATGAAGACAAAGGAAAATCTCAGCTTGTACCTCCCAGCAACATGACTCAATTTAAAGGACCAAAAAGGAGACATATGTATTATCCAAGGAATAATAGAAGGTCAAGGAGACCAGGAACTGTTCCTACCTTTGAGATAACATATGAAGAACATGAATTAGAAGCACTCTTAGCTTTGGAGAAACCCAAGAAAAAGAAGGACAAAAGCCATGTGCAATGTTGTCATTGCAAAGAAATGGGACACTATCCCAATGAATGTCCAGAGAAGAAGAAGTATAAGGAAATTAGCCAAGTGTGGTGCAACAACTGCAAAGAGCTAGGTCATTATGTAGCAACTTGTCCACAGAAGATACGTGAAGAACTCAATATTATCACATGTTACAATTATGGTAACCAAGGACATTATGCAAGCAACTGTCTAGAAAAGATGAAGCACAAGATAAAGCCTATGAAGGATCTCAGCCTCGTCACATGTTTCAAGTGTGGAAACAAAGGACACTATGCAGATGTTTGTACAGAGAGATTTCAACAAGATCCCAAGCAAGTCAGGATGTAATCTAATTGGAAATTTTTTAAGGGTGGTAGTACCCTAGATGCTTTGAGCCAACTTGTAACCCCTAGCCTTCCCAAATCTCGGGACGAGATTTATTTTAAGGGTGGTAGCCCGTCACATCCCAAGATTTTCCAAATCTTGTTATGTGAAAAATAAATAAGCAAAATAAATTATTGTTGAAAATCAGGGTGAAAAGAAAGTTTTTTTTAATGGAACTTAAAATCCCATCTTGAACAAACTTTGGTTAACATTTGAATACAACGAAATTCAAATCAAGAGGAATGCATTCTTCATAAAATGCATCTGGAAATTTAAACACTTGGAAATAAATCCAAACCCTAAACCCCAATGGAATAAAAACATTTCCAAGTTATCCCCAAGACTATGGATCTGATCCATATAAAAGTTGTCAAGCAAACTTTTCAAATGATCAAGAATGAAAAATGGAATTATTAAAACCCTGTAAATTGGTTTCACTTAATTTGGAACCATAAATAAAATCTTATGAATTTAATAAGATAAGGAAATTGAATCTTTCAAAGCTAATAAAGCCCTTATCTAAAATCCATACCAAATGGTGAGCAAATAATCCTAAAGATATTTAAAAGGATAAATAAATCTCAAATAAGATTTTACAAATTGGAATCACCAAGTTTGGATCTCTAAATAAAAAGATATAGATTTTATAAGATGAAGAAAGAAATATTAAATAAGGATTATTTAAAGACCAAATTAAATCTTGGCCTAATCTGTTAAGCAAATGGAATGAATAGAATCCAAATCCAAACAAAATAAAAGGATAAAGAATTTCCAAAATAAAATAAAATGACATTAACCATTCTATCCCTATTTTAATAAAGACAAATCTCTAATAAGAATAATTGTATAATTCATGAGAAAATACGATATTGGAATTTACCCAAGTGGAATAAAAGTTGTTTAATTAACTTAAATAAAATAAATCTTCAAAATAAAATTTAGGGAATGAAAACTATATTTAACTCCATTGGAACTAAAACACATACCCAATTCAAATGATTTATGAATCATATTAAAAGCCTTTCCAAATAATTCAAGATGAATTATTTGACACCCAAGTAATCAAATAAAAACCTACTAAAAAGATTTGGAAGGTTTTAGAAATTCAAATAGAGTTTGAAAATATTATTAAATCTTAATTGATTTAAAGCAAGGGCCTAATTAAATAATTAAAGGACCCCAAAAAGAATAAAATATTTATTCAAAAATTTGACTTCAGAATGTTTTATTAATCAACATTTAAACCTACACAAATTTTGGCAAAGGTTTGAATTCAAATGGATGCTTGAATTGATTAAATAAAATCAAAACAGAAAAATCAAATTGGAAAAAGAAAAATAACAGGAGAAGAAAAAAATAAAGAAACAAAGCAACCCAACTAGCCTAGCCCACTAAGCCCATCGCCAGCCCACGCAGGAAACCCCTCTCTGTTTCTTTTATCACTCAAACCCGCACCCCTCGACCGCTGACAGAACGACCCCACCTCCTCCTCCTCTCTCTCGCTGCCATACGACCCCACCGCCACGTATTCTTCTTCCTCGCCGCGACTCCTTCTTCCCCTCACCTCGCGACCGTTTCTGCTGCTGATTTATCGCGATCAATACGATTTACTGCTGCGTTTATTCCTCGCCGTGACCATGCTGTATTAATCGCCAGGCTCTCCTCCCTCTTTCCCCCCAGACGCCACATCCCCGAAGCCACCAGGCTGCGTCAATTTTGCTTTGCATTGCCGCTGTCTCCGGCGAGCTCCACACCCGATTCCGGCAAGACTCCTCCGCCCCTTTCCCCCTCGACCACACTCACTTGCTCCCCACCCCCTGGCGAACCTCCCAGTGGCCTCAGCTCGGCCGCGCTCGCCCAGAGCGTAGGCAAGGACAACCACTGCCCGCCTCTGTCGTCTGCACCAGCTACGGCGAGCTACTTACGCCAAACCCGTGCGCCCCTCGCGTTCTGGTGAGTACCTCTACAACCCCCGAGACCGTGTGCACCCTCCTGATACTTTTTCTCGCTTGCTTGCATCCCAGGCGCTCGTCTTCGACCACGACCTGCGCACCCGACGCCAGCAAGAACTCCGGTGAGGAATTCCGATCAACCTCGTGCGCCCCTTCGACCAACGAGAGCAGGTTGAGCATCCCCGTGCCACGACGATCACGGTGAGCCACCTCTCTACCTTCTTTGCTTCCTATTTCTCCAGCTCCGCTGCTAGCCGAGCATCGCCGCCGCGTGCTGCCGCTGAGCGCCGCCAGAGTATGGTCAGATCGTCTCCAGCCGTTAGATGCAGATCGTAGGGATACGATAGATGACTTAACTGAACCGTTACGGATAGATCTGTGCCACTCGATCCAACTTAGATCTAACGCCTCATAGCGACTGATCCGCGCGAAACGGTACGCACCAATAAGAAAGCGACGCGTGGCCAGTGTGTTGAATTAAAACAGAATTTGATCTATTGAATTAGTAAACTTGCAAAATTCATAACTTTCAAACCACACGTCCAAATTTTGCAAATTTTATATCAATGGATTCAGCAAAACAAGACCTATTCAACCATGCACTTTGTTTAGTAAAAAGATTCTGGTAAAATGTTTGTTATTGCAGAAACTTGTGTATGCATGTTTAGGATATAAAATTTGTTCTAAAAATATTTTGGGGATAAAATTTTGGGAAAATGGTTTGTTTTGAACCTACTGACCATAAGAATCAATTGGTGGTTTCAAAAATGTATTTGGTGAAGCAAAAGAATAAAACCTTGAATTAAAACATTTCTAGCCAAATAAAAATATGGTTTAATTGTTAAAAATGATTTTGGAGGAAAACCTTTGGTAAATGTTTTGATTTAAACTCACTGACCCTAAATACCAAGTTTTATGACTTAAAAATATATTTGGTAAACCCTATTAAGATTGCTACTTTGATAAAGGCATTTTCAACCACATAAAATAATGATTTGGTTTGAAAATGGTTTATAGGTAAAATCTTTTGCAAATAGTTTTGCCACTTTATAAAATGACCAAATAAGTGTTTTAGAATGTTTATAACCAATTATAAACCACTTTTGTAAATAAAACAAAGTTTGGCATGCTTGCATGCATTGTTTTGTTTCTATTATTTTATGTGATGTTGCTTGATTGGTAGATTGAAATTGTGCCTTGCTTGATTGAATTGTAGTGATTTGAAGAGTGTGATCATTGCAAAGACAAGGAGTGAACTTATATTATCTACCAAAAAGGCAAGTGATGCTTCATACTTTTGTCCCATTATTTTCACTATGCATTAGTGATATTTCTAAGTAGGACTTGCATGGAATTTTGCTAAGTATAAACTATGCTATGGGAAATCCTAGTAGATGAAACCTTTGTAGAATTTCCTAACTTAATATTCCTACTACTATCATGCTTAGCTTAGCTAGTAGAAAACAAGGGTGGAATATATATTCATGCTATGGAAAATTTCTAAGTCCGAGGGCTTATGTTTTGTTTAATAAAACAACTAAGTGAATGAATCACCTGGGTGTAATGGAAGGAATGGTTTGTGTTGAGTGGTTATGCAAATCCAGTATGCTGGGGAAAATTTGGGCATCACCAAGTCCAGTATACTGCGGAAAACTTGGTATCTCCCTTGTGGATGGCCACCCAGGAACAAAGAGATTTGAGATGTCAAATGTTAAGAAGCTTCAAGTGCAGCCACTTGGCATTATGGGCTCTGCCTGGATCATATAGGTTGCAATAACTTAGCCAAATGGATAGTTGGTGGTAGGGGAATGATAGGTTGGAACGCGTCCATTATGGTCTAAGGGAAGGCTTCTAAAAGATCTTGTCTTGGTGAAACCAAGTCTTGTGGGGAAAGTGCACCACCTCTGTAGAGTGTAAAATCTAAGTACTTAGCCATGTCCCTGGTAAAGGACAATTTGAGCATCAAGACATGGAAGCTATCAAGAATCTCCTCATCCCAATTTCTAAGTTAAAAACTTGTGGTTGAACAAGGGTTGAAGGATCACCAATTTCTATTGGGAGATGCCTTGGGAAAGATTTTGTCAAGCAAAAACTTAGTGTTTTCAAATGATAAGGAAAATCTATTTTGAGCAATGCAAGCCTAAAGCTCCACTTAGCCAAATGCATATAGATGATAGACTCCACTATACTACCATAGTATCACTTGCCAATACAATTCAAATGTATTGAACCTTGTGGCTGTAACTTGTTATGTTGCAGGTTTGTTTGATATTAGTGAAGTTTAATGATCAGGATTACAAGTCTACAACCAACATGTCTGCCTGTGGCACTTTGAAGATGAAGGACCCCATGCTATTGTTATATTCTGCTGCATTGTAATGAGATAGCCAAATGAGCTATGTAAGATGTAATAAATTATTTTATTCCTGGTTATAAAGTTGTATTATGACCTTTGTTTCTTGATATTACATCTTAACTGTGGATGCTAGCTATTGATCCAGGGACTAGCATTGTAAACACAGGGATCTCTACCTTATTAAAGGTTGGGAACCTTACAATTTTGTAGGGAAGATATAGGCGAAGGGACAGAGTCAAAGGCCGAGTAGGCGGTCCACACCTACCCTAGGCGCGACCCAGGGTGGGACCGTGCCTAGGGGGTGTGGGCCCCCTATGGCCCTTCTTCGTCCCTCCTTCTGGCTCCCTTCGTCCTCTGGTAAAATAATATGTTTCCATATTTTTCTGGTATTTTTCTGATCTTCGCGAAATTGCACCGAAACACCTTCTTTTCCATCAGAATCCAGACTCCGGCAGTCCATCCTCCAAGAATCATCCAACATGCATAAACAGATGAAAAGCCATAAGTAATACCCCATAATAAGACAAAATATCATAAATAGAGGTAATCTATGATATAGAATGGTGATGCAAATTGGGCATATCAGGCATGTGCTCCATATATAGTCATACGTGATCGCAATGAGAACTTGCACAACATCTTCTGTCCAGCCAGACTGTGGCAGCGGGGCCTCTAGGGAACTACTGGCAATTAAGGTGCTCCTTTTAATAGAGCACCGGAGAAAAGCATTAACACTCCGTGAACACATGTGATCCTCACAGCACAGCCATACCCTCCGGTTGTCCCAATTTCTGTCACTTCGGGGCCTTTGGATCCTCACAATGATATGTGTACACAACTTGCAGGTAAGATCACAAACAATACTATCATAATGATTTAATAATAAGTTCAGATCTGAGATCATGGCACTCGGGCCCTAGTGACAAGCATTAAGCACAACAAGTTGCAACAAAGTCAAATAGCACTAATAGAGATACTAGGCAATATGCCCTAACAATCTTATTAGATTACATGATAGAACTCATCCAATCCCTACCATCCCCATAGCCTATTGCAGGGGATTACTCACTCATGGATGAGGGAAACATCGATGGTTGATGGAGAGGCGTTGGTGATGACGATGGCGATGATCCTCCCCAAATTCCCCATCCCGACAGGGTGCCAGAACAGAGTTTCTAGTTCCGAATCTTGTCTCTAGTGGTGGCGGCGTAGCGGAACTCTTTTCTGGAAAACGTCGACCCCCCCACCCGGTTTTTAGGTCAAGGGGTAACTTATAGGCGCAGAGGGAGCCCGAGGGGGTGCCTAGGGTGGCCGCATCCCCCTAGGGGCGGGCAGGGCCCACCCGCGCTTGGCAGGGGTGTGGGCCCATCAGGCCTCCTCTCCGTCTCGTCTTCTGGCTCTGTGGATCTTCTGGTGAAATATAATTTTTGGCATATTTTTTGGGATTTTTCCTGATAATTGATTTTCTGCACAAAAACTAGACACCAAGGTAATTCTGCTGAAAACAGCGTCAGTCCGTGTTAGTTGTATCCAAATCACACAAGTTTAGAGGAGAAACAATAGCAAAAGTGTTCGGGAAAGTAGATATGTTTTGTACGTATCAACTCCCCCCAAGCTTAGTTTATTGCTTGTCCTCAAGCAATTTAGTTGAAAACTGAGTGCGATAAAAGAACTTTCACGAACACATTTGCTTCACATAATGTATATATTCTCAGCACGGGAGTAGATGCTTAAACCATTCATAATAAAGAGTATGCAACTAAGTCTACTCAATAGTCATTGCAAGCTATGAAGAGAAACCAACTCAATAATAATAAGTAGCATGAAACATAAACATAAGCAACATTGCAGTGCTCATAATAAGGTATGATAGAGTGGTATCTCGCTTGCCTTTATTTGTAGAGCACAATATAAATGCCAAGGCACCTCTGAAGTTCAAGTGAAGACTAGAAGTAAAGATATCAGAGATACAAGCATCAAAATCATGACATATTAACCAAGTTTTGGAACAAACACAAGAATGACAACTATGCTCTCAAGAAGGTGCTCATAGAATAAGTGGTGACTCAATAAGGAAGTGAAAAGGTTTTGTAATGTTTTGAAAGGCTTCCAAATGCTGAAAGTAAGGTACTCGTTAGCTTTGAGCTCTCATTGCCCCTATCATAGGCATCTTCATGTGGTTAAGGTGAAAGTGAGGTCCAATCTGAGTTATATGCTTGACAGACCATAAACTGGAAATCCCATGTCCCTTGAGTACGAGGGCCGCTCTGCATGCTACTCAACTTTGGTTACATGTAAGTTCTTGTCATTATAAATACATGCATATAATAGAGAACCGCCAACGGGGTACCCCTTGCACATGATACATGAGCTATCCCATGATCAAAATGACAAGGCAAGCAGACAGTGAGCATCTCAGTGATCTTTTTATTTACTATGTGCATAGCTTTTTATTGAGGATGCTTCATAAATGCTCATTATGGTGATGCTGCAAGTTTCCACCATGATTAGGCATGGCTTAGGCTAGCGGCCCAGGCGTTTCTCTAACACAATATATAGACTCCATGAACTCACAAGCTCCCTTTTTATTTCACACCGATGACATCCGCAAACAAAAGAGCAAGGTATCAACTGGATATGTATCCAAAAAGTGTTGAAAGCGTTCCTCGTGACAACACGGTTCTGTTGACTTCCATCATATAATTTGCAAGCATATAACTTTCATGGACAGGTCACAATGGTTCAAGATTATTAAGTGCAAGGAATAAAGTGTGCCATCAAGTTCGTGAGAGCTTTACTAACTAACTTTCTCAAAACATACAAACATTAATTTGGAAGAAAACAAGGCATATAGAATATGCACTGAAGTAGCAAATGATGCTAATAGGTAGGTATGGTGGACACAGTTGGCAATATTGGTTTTGGGAGTTGGAAGCACAGGTAGAGCTCATACTCAGTGCAAGTGAAGGCTAGCAATAGAGAGGGAGCGACAAACGAGAGATAAATAACTGTCATAATCATGCTTGCAACAAAACAGGACTAATTATGGCATGAAAGTGATACAAGAACTCTGAGGCAAAATAAATCATCGAGGCTTACTGACTATTGTTTAGTCATATGCATGCGTGAGCATGTGCCAAGTCGATTCACATGAAACTTTTAGAGGAGGATACCACAATATCATACCAGGTTATGAATAAAACAATGCAAGCAAACATTCATATGACATGCTACAAACTATTAGCAAGCTGGAGCTAATCACAAGCAAGCAAGAAATACTAAGCATTCATAATAACATACACCTTACACGAACAGGCTAAGCATGCTCACAATGATGAGTATATGTACAAAAATGAAAGCAAATAGAGTTCGTTACCAGCCTCTTACCACTCCTCAAGTTATCTTAATCTTCATTATTGCCCTTCACTTGTGTGACTTGAATAATAACATGAAACCAAAATTCACTGAGGACGGATGAACCCTGCAAAGAACTCACAAAACCAAAGAAGAACAAATATTTTTGGTGTTTTCGATTTTTTTAAAGAAAGCAAACAAAGCAAAACCAAACAAAGAAAAAGCAAACCAAACAAGAAGCAAACAAAGCAAAATCTTTTTGGATTTTTCTTTTAAGGCAAACCAAGACCAAAAGGCAAAGAAATAAACCAAAAGAAACAACAAAAATATTTTTTGTATTTTTGTGTTTTTGAGAAAGCAACAAAAAAACCCAAAAAAACACAAAACAACGGATATACAAAGAACCGACCAAAAATGATATATATATGAGTGTGATGTCGGTATACCTCCCCCCAAGCTTAGGCTTTTGGCCTAAGTGGGGCTCAATAGCGCGGGTAGTAACTCCAAGCTGGTGGGTCATCATAGGAGTGATCATAGTCAGGCGCTTGCGATGAAGAAGAAGACGCACCCCAATCATAAGAAGGCCGCTGGTATGAAGACTCTCCCAAGTTGGAGGGCTGAACCGAATCATCTTCGGCATCCACTCCATCATTCTCCTCATGCTGGGAGACCTTTGCCATGTATGTGTCAAGCTCCTCCTCCGTGAGCGACCATCCTTGCCTGTTATCAAAATTAAACAAAGCAGGTGAAGGCAAATAAACTATTTTCTCAATCCTACTCCCTCTCCAACCTCGCTGAGCAAAAGATAGTTCAAACGGTAAACTTCTCACATTAGCTCCCAAGGAAACAAAACCATGCTGAATCATAGATTCAAGATCAAGTCTCTCAATGGGGAACTGATAATCTAAATGATGAGGCTCTAAACCATGGAAAGCTAGCAACCTAGAGGCAATGAGACCTCCACAAATTCCACCCTTCTCGCGGTTGGTGGTGATACGGTAAGCTATCAAAGCACCCAGGTTATAAGATCTATTCCTATTTAAAGCAGCTGCAATAAAAGCTAGATCAAAAGAAGATAACTTCCTAGCAATCTTTCTAGCAAGAACACACTTGGTAATGAAATAGGCAAAATATCTAATGGTTGGGAACTGAATGTTCCGAATTTTACCACTTTCCTTTGAGAAGTCGAAACCTTGGCAAATCTCAACATATAAATCCATACGCGACTTGGGCCTCTCCTTGATCTTCTCACAAGATCCCCACTGAGGTACTCTAATAGCTGCACAGAAATCAGTAAATGGCAGGTCGACAGCTATATTGTATATTTTGTAATTGACCATGGGGTTAGATGAAGACCAAGTAAACCAGAAGTCCTGCACAAAAGCCATGGTTAGCTTAACAAATTGAAATGGTTCACCTTCAACAAAGTGTTCCAACCCTGCATTGACAATCAAGGTTTGGAAATCCTGGAAGATTCCCGCATTTCTCATAAATTCATGGAATGGATATATGGAAGGGAAGACTCCTTACTCACGATGAAATTTCATTGGCTCAGGTACCATCAAGTCATATTTATTCAGTGGATATGCACTCATCTTCCTTGCTGAAATTTTTAGACAAACATCAAACCAAGTGATTTCCAAGTTGATAAATGATGAGCAACTACTATAGGAACTTGCTAGAGGGCTACACATGCATCAAAATGAAATTTCTAATCATAGAACAAGCATGCAAGCTCACATAACTTGACACCTATAGCAGCAAAATACTCAAGATACAATCTACCAATCACAAATCTAATTGGACAAGTGGAGGAGGCACATACCAAGGAGCAATCCCTCCAAAAATCAGCAGCAAAGATGGGATGAGCAAGGAGATCGAAAATCGCGAGCAAGAACAGCAAGAACTCGAGCTTGAGAAAGTTTTCCGATGTTTTTGGGAGAGATAAAGAAGATGGCTTTGAGGAGGCACCTGGGAGGGGCCCAAGTGGGCCACATCCATCCTAGGCGCCACCCATAGGCAGGCCGCGCCTACCTGGGGTGTAGGCGCCTGGGGTGGCCCCGGGTCACTCCAGGTGTCCCTCTGCACCTTTTTTTTGAGGAAAATTTTATTTTGAATTTTCTGGGATTTTTCGGGAAACTTTATTTTTGGCCAATTTTCAGGGTATGAAAATTGATTTTCTCGCAGAAACAGAATTTTTTAAAAAGAAGCAAAAGCAAACAAAAGCCAAACTACAAAAGTTCTAAGACACTCTAACAAGCAAACAACTAGCTAACAAGAGCAAAAACAAAGACTAGGAAGGAGAAAAGTAAAAGAAACAAGTATAACCACAGTGAAAACATTATTTTGTTCATTAAAATCCTTTTGTTAACAAGGTTGATCAAGTCTTATTACCAAAAAAATCTTATATGAAACAAAACTTTGCATTTCACAAATTGATTATGTTACCTCAAGCTTGATAGTAATGGTCCCAATCATAATAATTTCAATATTTTCTTCTGGAATGGGACAATATATTTCTCCAACCTTGATGCTCTCAATATTTTCAATGGAATTCAGACAATAGCTCTTAGCAACCTTCTTCGGGAAATAGATAGTATGCTCCTTGTCATTAATATTAAATGTTACTTTTCCTTGATTACAATTGATGACAGCACCTACAGTATTAAGAAAAGGTCTCCCAAGAATAATAGACATATTATCATCTTCAGGCATTTCAAGCACAACCAAATCAGTTAAAACCAAGCAATTATGAGTTACTTGAACAGGAACATCCTCACATATACCAACAGGAATAGTAGTGGACTTATCAGCCATTTGCAAAGATATATCAGTTGGTATC
Source organism: Avena sativa (assembly GCA_916181665.1). Taxonomy (NCBI): domain Eukaryota; kingdom Viridiplantae; phylum Streptophyta; class Magnoliopsida; order Poales; family Poaceae; genus Avena; species Avena sativa. The sequence continues at coordinate 2,206,243 of OV702279.1, read as the reverse complement.
AACTTTTCTAGCTGGAGTCTCTTGTAGAGATAAAAAGGCATAACACTAACTCCAGCTCCCAAATCACATAAAGCAGTTCTAACATAATTATTCGTAATAGAGCAAGGAGTAGTTGGTATACCTGGATCACCAAGTTTCTTTGGAACCTTACCATTGAAGGAATAATTAGCAAGCAAAGTAGAAATCTCCTCATTAGGAATCTTCCTTTTATTAGAGACAATATCCTTCATATACTTTGAATAAGGAGGCAACTTAATAGCATCAGTCAAAGTAATTTGCAAAAATAAAGGCTTCATCCACTCGCAAAACTTGTTGTGGTGTTCTTCCTCCTTTGACTTGTGTTTCTTACCTAGAAAAGGCATAGGTTTCTGCACCCAAGGTTCTCTCTCTTTACCATGTTTATTAGCAATAAAGTCTTCCTTAGTGCACCTAGTATTCTTAGTGTGCTTCTCAGGTTCTTCCTCAACTTCCTCCTTATCAGGAGCATCATTTTTATCATTCCCACTCTCAGTTTTAGCATCAGAGACAGATATACTATTAGGATCTACAGCAGGTTCAAGGGGTTCCTCAACTACTCTATGTTTCTTTTTCTTTCTCTTACGGGGGCTACCACTATCTTCACCTTGTTGGGAATCTTGCTCAATTCTTTTAGGGTGTCCTTCAGTATATAAAGGATCTTGAGTAGCCATACCACTCCTAGTTCTAATTCCATAAGCATGTTTATTTCCTGAGGCATTAACTAGCATATGCTTTTGTACCTTAGCAAGTTGATCAAGTTGGGTTTGAACCATTTGAAAGTGTTTACAAAGCATTTTAATATCATTTGAAGTTCTTTCCACAATATCTTTCAACTCTTTAATAGCTCCGGAGTTTTCCAATAAATGATTCTGAACTTGTTTATTAAAATCACCTTGTTTAACAATAAAAATGTCAAGTTCCTCTAAACATTGATCAGGAGGCTTACCATAAGGAATATCACCTGTAGGGGTTCGTAGCATGGAAAACAAAAAAATTCTACCGCATGCACACAAACAAGCCAAGATCTATCTACTAGATTGTAGCAACGAGTCGAAAGAATTACTCACCCTCGAAGATTCCAAAGCGGTTAACGAGATCAGATTCTCGTGGGTGATGTACTCGTACACTTGCCGATCTCAAGATCGCGTAGACGATCCTTCCGGCGCTGCGTTCTGGCAGCGCTTCCGTAGTCGGTCACACATTCGGTACTCGACGAAGACCTTCCTCTCCCGTGTTCCAGCAGGCAGCGGAGGTTATAGTTCTCCCCTCGTGATTCCGGCAGCACGACAGCATGGTGTCAGAAGTAGAGGAAAGATCTCGCAGGGCTTCGCCTAAGCCAGATGCGAGTTATGGTGGATTAGGGTTTCCTAGAAATCTAGGGTTTAGAAATCCGGGAGGAGGAGGAGGTGTCGGCGGCTGGCGGCGAGCGGCGGCGCTGGCGGCGGCGGCGGCTCGTGGAGAGGGGCTAGGGCTTGTGTTGTGTTGGGGCAGCCCTACCCCTCTATTTATGAGAGGGGGGCAGCCTTGGGAGGGGTGAGTTTGAATCCAAACCCAAACCCAAGTTGGATTGAGAGAAGGACTTGTTTCTTCTCCCACTAGGAAACCATTGTTCAGTTTGACTTTTCAAACTTCCCATTTGACTTTCAATTTATAGCTTTATTTATCTCTTGCACATGCCAACACCAAGTGACCTTGGATATGATCCAATCATTCCACATACCCATGACACATTCATGGACCATTCTCCATCTAGACTGGTGAACCTTCTAGACCCTTCTAGAACCTCCCCGATGAAATCATCGGTAACTTTCCCGAACTCCGAAATAGGACTTTCCTTATATGAATCTTATTCTCCGGACCATTCCGGGTCTCCTCGTGATATCCCGGATCCCATCCGAGACTCCAAACAACATTCGGTATCCCTACCATATCTACTAAACAACATCGAATCCTTAAGTGTGTCTCCCTACGGTTCGTGAATTACGCGGACATGACTGAGACACTTCTCCGATCAATAACCAATAGAGGAATATGGAAATTCATATGGCTCCCACATATTTCTATGATTACTTTGCGATCGAATGAACCACTTACATACGATACCAATTTCCTTTTGTCTCACGATAGTTTACTTATCCGAGGTTTTGATCATCGGTATCTCTACATACCTAGTTCAACCCCGTTACCGATAAGTACTATTTTCTCGTTCCCGTGATATGTGATCCCTTGTGAGCCAGTCACATGCTTGCAAGCTAATTGTATGACATTACACCGAGAGGGCCCAGAGTATATCTATCCATCATATGGATGGACAAATCCCACTCTTGATCCATGTGTCTCAACCCATACTTTTCGAACACTCAATGCCACCTTTATATCCACCCAGTTACGGTGTGGCATTTGATATCATCAAAGCATCCTTCCAGTGATGGTGATTAGCATGATCTCATGGTCGAAGGAATTAGGTTACTATGTATCAGAAAGCTTATAGCAAACAAACTATTAAAATGACTTGATCTTTATGCTACGCTTATCTATAGGAGTATGTCCATCATACCATTCTCCTAATGATATGATCTTGTTATTAACAACATCTCAATGTTCATGATCGAGAAACCACGATCATCTATTAATCAACAAGCTAGTATTATAAAGAGCCATTACCAGGGACTCTAATTTAGTTTACAAATCACACAAGTATTTATGTTTACGGTTAATACTATTATAGCATGAATGTAAACATTTATCATGAACACAAAGATATAATAATAACTGCTTTTATTATTGCCTCTATGGCATATCTCCAACAGTCTCCCACTTGCACTAGAGTCAACTAATCTAGATTACATGGTAATATACTGAACACCCATAGCGGTTTGGTGCTGGTCATGTTTTGCCCTCGGGAGAGGATTAGTCAACGGATCCGCCACATTCAGATATGTGTGTACTTTGCAAATCTTTATGTCACCATCTTGGACATGCTCTCGAATAGCGTGAAAATGTAGCTTGATGTGCTTCAGCTTCTTGTGTGACCTTGGTTCTTGCGCATTGGCTATGGCGCCCAAGTTATCACAGTAGATAGACATTGGGTCCAGCGCACTTGGAACCACACCGAGCTCTGTAATGAACTCCTTCGTCCATATCGCCTCTTGTGAAGCCTCCGAAGCAGTTATGTATTCCGATTCAGTTGAAGATCTCGCCACAACGCTTTGCTTTGCACTCCTCCAGCTAACTACTGCACCATTCAAAATAAATACGTATCCAGATTGAGATTTAGAATCATCCGGATCGGTGTTCCAACTAGCGTCGGTGTAACCATTAACAACGAGTTGTTCATCACCTCCATAAGAAAGAACCATATCCTTAGTTCTTCTCAAGTACTTAAGGATGTTTTTGACCGCTGTCCAATGATCCACTCCAGGATCACTTTGATATCTGCTAGTCAAACTAACAGCATATGCAATGTCGGGTCTAGTACATAGCATGACATACATTAGAGATCCTATGGCTGAGGCATAGGGAGTCTTACTCATCCTTTCTCTATCTTCTACCGTTGCTGGACTTTGAGTTTTACTCAAGGTCGTATTGGGCAACATGGGCAAGAACCCTTTCTTGCTATCTTCCATTCCAAACCTCTTTAGAACTTTGTCCAAATATGTACTCTGTGACAATGATATTAGGCGCCTTGATCTATCTCTATAAATCTTTATGCCTAATATATAAGCTGCTTCGCCAAGATCTTTCATTGAAAAACTATTATTCAAATAATCCTTGACACTATTAAGAAGGTATACATCATTCCCAATCAACAATATGTCATCTACATATAGTATTAAGAATGCTACAGAGCTCCCACTCACTTTCTTGTAAATACAAGCTTCTCCATAAGTTTGTATAAAACCAAAGCTTTTGATTACCTTATCAAAACGTTGATTCCAACTTCGGGATGCTTGCTTCAATCCATAAATAGACCATTGAAGTTTGCATACCTTGTTAGCATCTTTAGGATCGACAAAACCTTTGGGTTGCATCATATACAACTCTTCATCAATGTCTCCATTGAGGAAAGATGTTTTGACATCCATCTGCCATATCTCATAATCATAATATGCAGCGATTGCTAACATAATCCTTACAGACTTTAGCTTCGCTACTGGTGAGAAAGTCTAATCGTAGTCAACTCCTTGAATTTTTCGAAACCCTTTTGCGACAAGTCGAGCTTTATAGACAGTAACATTACCATCAGCATCTGTTTTCTTCTTGAAAATCCATTTGTTCTCGACAGCCTTTCGGCCATCCGATAAGTCCGCCAAATTCCATACTCGGTTTTCGTACATGGATCCAATTTCGGATTTCATGGCTTCTTGCCATTTATTGGAATCTGGGCTCATCATCGCTTCTTCATATGTTGCAGGGTCATCGGTGTTATCCACCAACATGACACTCATAACGGGATCATACCAATCAGGAGTGGTATGAGTTCTCGTTGACCTGCAAGGTTCCGCAGTAACTTCAACCGAAGTTTCATGATCAACATCATTAGCTTCCTCTCTTATTGGTGTAGGCGCCACAGAAATTTCTTCTGGTGTTGCGCTACTCGCAAGTTCGAGAGAAGGTTCATCAACCTCGTCGACTTCTACTTTCCTTCCAGTCACTTCTTTCAAGAGAAACTCCTTCTCTAGAAAGGATCCATTCTTGGCAACGAAGATTTGCCCTCGAATCTATGATAGAAGGTATACCCAATAGTTTCCTTCGGGTATCCTATGAAGACGCATTTTTCTGCTTTGGGTTCAAGCTTGTCTAGCTATAACTTCTTTACATAAGCTTCGCAACCCCAAACTTTAAGGAACGACAATTTAGGTTTCTTCCCAAACCATAATTCATATGGTGTCGTTTCAACGGATTTGGATGGTGCCCTATTTAAAGTGAATGCGGCTGTTTCTAATGCATAACCCCAAAATGATAGCGGTAAATCTGTAAGTGACATCATAGAATAAACCATATCTAAGAGAGTTCGATTACGACGTTCGGACACACCATTACGCTGTGGTGTTCCCGGCGGTGTCAATTGTGAAAGTATTCCACATTTCGTAAAATGCTCTCCAAACTTGTAACTTAGATATTCGCCTCCACGATCAGATCGTAGAAATTTAATCTTCTTTTTACGTTGATTCTCTACCGCACTTTGAAATTCCTTAAACTTCTTGAAAGTTTCGGACTTATTTTTCATGAAATAGATATACCCATATCTACTCAAGTCATCCGTGAAGGTGAGAACATAACGATATCCACCGCGCGATGCTACACTCATTGGGCCACACACATCGGTATGTATGATTTCCAATAAGTCCGTAGCTCGTTCCATCATACCAGAAAATGGAGTCTTAGTCATTTTACCCATCAGACATGCTTCGCATCTCTCAAGTGATTCGAAATCAAGTGATTCAAGAAGTCCATCGGAATGGAGTTTCTTCATACGCTTCACTCCAATATGACCAAGACGACAGTGCCACATATATGTCGAGTTATCACTCAATTTCAAACGTTTAGCTTCAATGTTATTAATGTGTGTATTACTACAATCGAGATTCAATAAGAATAGACCATCTATCAGAGGTGCATGTGCATAAAACATATTACTCATATAAATAGAACAACCATTATTCTCGGACTTAAACAAGTAACCGTCTCGCAGTAAACAAGATCCAGATATAATGTTCATGCTCAATGCAGGCACCAAATAACAATTATTTAAGTATAAAACTAATCCCGATGGTAGATGAAGAGGTAGCGTGCTGACCGCGATCACATCAACCTTTTATCCATTTCCAACGCGCATCGTCACCTTGTTCTTCGCTAGCTTCCGTTTATTCTGCAGTACCTGTTTCGAGTTACAAATATGAGCAACCAAACCAGTATCAAATACCCATGCACTACTACGAGTACTAGTGAGATACACATCAATAACATGTATATCGGATATACCTTTCTTCTTGATGTTGCGGTTCTTCAAATCCTCCAAGTACTTTGGGCAATTCCGCTTCCAGTGACCTTCTCCCTTGCAGTAAAAGCACTCAGTATCAGGCTTAGGCCCAGCCTTGGTCTTCTTCGCCGGCGCGGTAACTTTCTTACCGCCCTTATTGAAGTTTCCCTTTTTCTTAGACTTGCCTTGCTTCTTGAATTTGGTGGTCTTATTGACCAACAACACTTGGTGCTCTTTCTTGATCTCCACTTCTGCAGATTTCAACATGGAGAAGAGTTTTGGCAACGACTTGTCCATATTTTGCATATTGTAGTTCATCACAGAGTTCTTGTAACTTGGTGGCAGTGATTGGAGGACACGGTGAATCCCCAAAGAATTAGGAATAACTATACCCAAGCTTTGGAGTTTACTTGCGTGCCCAGACATCTTAAGCACGTGCTCACTGACGGAGTTGCCCTCTTCCATCTTGCATTTAAAGAACTTTTCAGAAGCCTCATAACTCTCAACTGCCACGTGAGCCTCGAATATCATTTTGAGTTCACGGACAATATCATGTGGGTCATGGTTCTCAAACCTTTTCTGAAGCTCCGATAACAAGATAGCACACTAAACTATGGAGTACTGATTCTTCCGAGCGAGGAAAACATTCTTTACCTCATCGGTAGCAGTAGCTGCAGGCGGGTCACCCAGTGGTGCATCCAGCACATAGGTCAAATTACCAGCATTGAGGACAATCCTCAAAATGCGGAACCAATCCGCGAAGTTGCTTACATTGTTTTTCAACTTTTCTTTCTCTAGGAACGCATTAAAATTGATGGTAGGGGCCGCCATTGATCTACAACATATTTGCAATAGTTTAGATTAAGTTTATGAAAAATTGAGTTCTTATTAATAGTTAAATTAATCTAGGTGAACTCCCACTCAAAACAACATCCCTCACATTATTTTAGTGATCACACGAACCAAATCCACCACATCAAAACCGATCATCACGAGAGTTGATGTAGCTTCAATGGCGAACAATCAACATGTTCATCATATCTACTATATGACTCATGCTTTACCTTTCGGTGATCCATGTTCCGAGACCATGTCTATACATGCTAGGCTCGTCAAGATCAAACCTTAGCTTCCGCATGAGCAAATCTGGCTTGCTCACGTTGTATACACCTGCAGAATCTAACACACCCGATCATCACGTGGTGTTTTGAAACAACGAGCTTTAGCAACGGTGCTTACTAAGGGTGAACACTTTAAAACTTGAATTTTTTGTGCTTGAGGGATCATCTTATAATGCTACCGTCGCAAACTAAGCAATACAAGATGCATAAAGGATTAACATCACATGCAATTCATAATATGTGATATGATATGGCCTTTCTTCTTGTGCTTCTGATATCAATCTTCAAGCACGAACATGATCTCCATCATCACCGGTATGGCGTCAAGGTCAATGGCGCCGTTTCATGGTTGTCGTCCACCTGCTTCAACTATTACAACTATTTTGAATAGACACGCAGGTCTTAACGGAATTTAAAAGACAGCCATATGGCTCCTACCGGTTGCAAACTTACAATAAGGAACATTGCATACATCATATATAATCACAATCATGGCCATATCACATCACAGCACACCCCTGCAAAACAAAGTTAGACGCCTCTAATTTTCTTTGCATATTTTACGTGGTTTGGGGCTTCCAGTAAGTGTCGTTCTAACTTACGAACAAGAACCACAACGTTGATGCTTGAACTATCAAGTGCCCGTTGTAAATTGAATCTATACTATGATGGGAGAGACAGACACCCGCAAAGCCACTTATGCAATACAAGTTGCATGTTAAGCATGGAGCAAGTATCATGAACGATGTCATGTAAGGTTAGCCCGGGCCGCTTCATCCCATCATACCGCAAGATGCAAAGTACACAAAAAGCAATTGATAATAAAAGCACCACCGCCCACAATGACCATTGTGTTCTACTCGTGCAACAGATCTACATATAGACATGGCTCTGATACCACTGTAGGGGTTCGTAGCATGGAAAACAAAAAATTTCTACCGCATGCACACAAACAAGCCAAGATCTATCTACTAGATTGTAGCAACGAGTCGATAGAAGTACTCACCCTCGAAGATTCCAAAGCGGTTAACGAGAGCAGATTCTCGTGGGTGATGTAGTCATACACTTGCCGATCTCAAGATCGCGTAGACGATCCTTCCGGTGCTACATTCCGGCAGCGCTTCCGCAGTCGGTCACACGTTCGGTACTTGACGAAGACCTTCCTTTCCCTTGTTCCAGCAGGCAGCGGAGGTTGTAGTTCTCCCCTCGTGATTCTGGCAGCACGACGGCGTGGTGTCGGAAGTAGAGGAAAGATCTCGCAGGGCTTCGCCTAAGCCAGATGCGAGTTATGGTGGATTAGGGTTTCTCGGAAATCTAGGGTTTAGAAATCCGGGAGGAGGAGGAGGTGTCGGCAACGGCTAGGGTGGCGGGTCGGCGGCGGCGGCTCGTGGAAAGGGGCTAGGGCTTGTGTTGTGTTGGGGCAGCCCTCCCCCTCTATTTATGAGAGGAGGGGAGCCTTGGGAGGGGTGTGTTTGAATCCAAACCCAAACCCAAGTTGGATTGAGAGAAGGACTTGTTTCTTCTCCCACTAGGAAACCATTGTTCCAGTTTGACTTTTCAAACTTCCCGTTTGACTTTCAATTTAGAGCTTTATTTCTCTCTTGCATATGCCAACACCAAGTAACCTTGGATATGATCCAATCATTCCACATACCCATGACACATTCATGGACCATTCTCCATCCAGACCGGTGAACCTTCTAGACCCTTCTAGAACCTCTCCGATGAAATCATCGAAAACTTTCTCGAACTACGAAATAGGACTTTCCTTATATGAATCTTATTCTTCAGACCATTCTGTTGGAATTATGCCCTAGAGGCAATAATAAAGATGTTATTATTATAATTCTTGTTCATGATAAAGTTTATATTCCATGCTAGAATTGTATTAAGCGGAAACATTAATACTTGTGTGGTTTGTGAACAACACCGTGTCCCTAGTACGCCTCTATGGACTAGCTCATTGATCAATGATGGTTAAGGTTTCCTAACCATAAACATGAGTTGTCAATTGATAATGAGATCATATCATTGGGAGAATGATATGATGGATAGACCCAAACTAAGCGAAGCAATTAGATCGTATCATCGTGTTCATCTTTGCGAAGCTTTTCCTATGTCAAATATTGTATTCCTTAGACCATGAGATAATACAACTCCCTGGTATCGGAAGAAAGCTTTGAGGTCATCAAACGTCATCCTATGAGAGGGTGATCATAAAGGTGTCTCTCAGGTGATCGGAAAGTATCTGTTGGGTTGTATGTATCGAGATGGAATTTGTCCCTCCCAAGTCGGAGAGATATACTTCGGACCCACTCGGTAATCGATATCAACACCGCTTGCAAGCATGTGGTTAAGGAGTTAATCACAAAGTGATATCGGATTACGGAACGAGTAAAGTACTTGCTGTGAACGAGATTGAACTAGGTATGACGGTACCGACGATCGAATCTCGGGCAACTAAAATATCGCGAGACGAAGGGAATATATATATGGGATTGTTTGAATCCTGACATCGTGGTTCATCCGATATGATCATCGATGAATGTGTGGGAGTCAATATGGGTGCCCAGACCCCGCTGTTGATTATTGGTAGAAGATCATGTCTGCATATTCTCGAACCCGCAGGGTCACACACTTAACGTGTCTCGACGCTAGGATAGATTGGATAATTGGTTTATGAATTTTTGTTCGGAGTCTCAGATGGGATCCGGGATATCACGAGAGGTTCCGGAATGGTCCGGAGAATAAGATTCATATAAGGCAGTGCAGTTTTTGGAGTTCGGAATTGTTCCGGGTTAATCGGTATTGTACCGGAAGCTTCTAGAACCTTCCGGAAGGGGACCAACGTGGCCCCACCTTTCGGGAGGGGGCATGGGCCTATGAGGGAGTGTCCTGGCCGCATTGGGCCAGGGGCACAAGGCCCCATAGGGCCCAGCCGATCCTAGAGAGTTTAAATCGTTTAAACTAGAGATAGGGTTTCTAGAAGAGGGGAGAGTCCATGCCCCCCACTCCTTATCCTTTGGGCTTGGGGTAGGGGCTAGGGCTGCGCCCCCCCTCTATATAAAGAGGGGTGGGGGAGCACCAACCACACACACCTCTCCTCCAAACCCTAGCCGCCTTGCTAGCTTTCCTCTCTCCCTCCCGACTGTTTGTAGGCGAAGCCCTGCTGCAGAAATTATCCACCATATACACCACGCCGTTGTGTTGTAGATCCAATCTATCTCTCCACCATACTTGCTGGTCCGAAGAAGGAGGATACATCGAGGTGATGCACGTGTGCATCTCACGGAGGCACCGCCACTTGTGGTGCTAGATCGGATCGGATCGCGAGGAGGAGAAGCGAGTACGACTACATCACCCACGTTCCGACGAACGTTCCGCTGTGCAAATCTTCAAGGGTATGAAGATCTAATCCAATCTCTCTCGTTGATTGCATCTCCTAGATTAGATCTTGGCTTTCCCTCTGTTCGCATCCGTAGAAATTTTTGATTTACTATGCCGCGAAACCCTTCAGTGGTATCAGAGCTAGATCTATGCGTAGATGTGTTTCACGAGTAGAACGCAACATGGTTGTTGCGGGCGTTGATGTTTTCTGTTGCAAGCCTCTTGTTTGTGTTCTTCTTATGACGCGGGATAGTGAGATTGAAGCGGTCCAGGCCAACCTTACGCGACGTCGTTCGCGAGACCGGCTCCGCACTTGACGTGTGGCTTGTACCACACATGCGGCTGGTGGATGTCAGTTTCTCTCACTATAGTTGTCATGGGATTAACACCGGAGTTTGGCAACCATAATATCACCGTTGTGGCTTTCCGTAGGTAAGAATCGTTCTTAGCATCTACTCCCATAAGCCACGTAAAACATGCAACAACAAAGTAGAGGCGTCTAACTTGTTTTTGCAGGGAGTGTTTTCTGTGATATGGTATGGCCCAAGATGTGATGTGTATATTGTATGCGATGATCATGTTTTGTAATGTTTCACGACTTGCATGTCGATGAGTACACAACCGGCAGGAGCCATATGGTTGTCTTTATAATTGTGTATGACCTGCGAGTCAACTTCTTATACGCCATGTAATAGCTTTACTTTATCGCTAAGTAGTTAGCAATAGTTGTAGTTGCTATTCATGGTGGAGGCAATCATGGTGGAGTGATGGAGATCATGCCGGAACGCACAAGATGGAGATCATTGCGCGAAGATTGGCTATACCATGTCACATAAAGTTATATGCATGTGATGTTTATCCTTTTATGTATCTTATTATGCTTAGATCGCGACGGTAGCATTATAAGATGATTCCTCACTTAAAGATCAAGATAAAAACTGTGTTCTCCCCAAGTATGCACCGTTGCGAAAGTTTGTCGTGTCCAAGCATCACGTGATGATCGGGTGCTATAGACTCTACGCTCACATACAACGGGTGCAAGCCAGTTTTGCACACGCGGAAATACTTGGGTCTAACTTGACGAGCCTAGCATGTACAGACATGGCCTCGGAACACAAGAACCGAAAGGTTAAGCATGAGTCATATGAATGATATGATCGACACTTTGTTGTCCACCATTGAAACCACATCTCTTCTCGTGATGATCGGATTAGGTGTGGTGAATTTGGATCGTGTTCACTAAACAACTTGAGGGATGTTGAATTTAGTGGGAGTTCATCTAGTAATTTGATTAAATTGAACTATTTATCATGAACATAGTCTAAATTGTACTTGCAAATACTGTAGATCACATGGCCAAGTACAACTTCAACGTTTTTGCTGAGAAGGAAAAGCTTAGAAACAATGGGTCTAACTTCACCAATTGGTTCCGCAATCTAAGAATCATTCTGTCTGGCGGACAAAAGGACTATGTCCTTGGGAAAGCGTTAGGTGACCCCCCTGCTGCAACTGCGCCGGCTGATGAGAAAGCTGTCTATCAGTCGCGCAAAGATGATTATGGTGTGATTAAGAGCACCATGTTGTTTGCTATGGAACCGGATCTTCAAAATCGTTTTGAAGAGTATCCCGGGCCCTTCGAGATTCTCGAGGAGCTGAAAACCATGTTTCAGACTCAGGCCCGTTCTGAGAGATATGAGATCTCCGAGAAGTTCTTTAACTGCAAGATGGAGGAAGGGAGTTCCGTTAGTGAGCACGCCATAAAGATGTCTGGCTACACTCAACGCCTTGAGCAACTGGACTGCAAGATTCCAGAGGAGCTCAAGATTGAAAGGGTTCTGCAATCACTCCCTCCCAGCTACAAAAGTTTTGAAGTGACTCATAATCAGATTGGTTCCACTGATACGATCACCGAGCTCTTCGCAAAGCTGAAGGCTGCGGAGGTGGACATCAAAAAGGATAATCATGTGTTGATGGTCAACAAGCCCCCCACCTTCAAGAAAGGTAAGGGTGCAAAGAAGCCCTTCAAGAAAGGCGGCGGCAAGCGTGTTGCCCCTGCTGAGAAGAAGCTCAAGTCTGGAGCGAAGCCGGACACTGAGTGCTTCTATTGCAAGGACAAGGGTCACTGGAAGCGCAAATGTCTGAAGTACTTAGCGGACAAGAAGGATGGCACCATCAAAGGTATATTTGATATACATGTTATTGATGTTTTCCTTACTAGCCCTCGTTGTAGTGCCTGGGTATTTGATACTGGTTCAGTTTCTAATATTTGTAACTCGAAACAGGAGCTACGGAATAATCGGCGGCTTGCGAGGGATGAGGTGACGATGCGCGTTGGCAACGGATCAAGAGTTGATGTGATGGCCGTCAGCACGCTCTCCTTAGTTTTACCTTCGGGATTAGTTTTAAACCTTAATAAGTGTTATTATGTGCCTGCGTTGAGCATGAACATTATTTCTAGATCGTGTTTATTGCAAGACGGTTATTCATTTAAATCGGAGAATAATGGTTGTTCTATTTATATGAGTAACATCTTTTATAGTCATGCACCTCTTGTGAATGGTTTATTTCTTCTAAATCTCGAAAGGGATGAAACACACATCCATAACATTGAGGCTAAGAGATGCAAAGTAGATAGTGATAATACTACTTATTTGTGGCACTGTCGTCTAGGTCATATTGGTGTAAAGCGCATGAAGAAACTCCATTCTGATGGACTTTTGGAGTCTCTTGATTTTGAATCATTTGACACATGTGAACCATGCCTCATGGACAAGATGATCAAAACCCCGTTCTTCGGTATGATGGAGCGAGCAACGGACTTGTTGGAAATCATACATACCGATGTATGCGGACCGATGAGTGTTTCGACGCGCGGTGGATATCGCTATTTCCTCACTTTTACCGATGACTTAAGTAGATATGGGTATATCTATTTAATGAAACATAAATCTGAAACATTTGAAAAGTTCAAGGAATTTCAGAATGAAGTGGAGAACCATCGTAACAGAAAGATTAAGTTTCTACGATCCGATCGTGGAGGTGAATATTTGAGTTATGATTTTCTCACGCATCTTAAAGCAAGTGGAATCGTTTCACAACTCACGCCACCCGGAACACCACAGCGCAATGGTGTGTCTGAACGCCGGAATCGAACCCTATTAGATATGGTCCGATCAATGATGTCTCTTACTGATTTTCCGTTATCATTTTGGGGTTATGCATTAGAAACCGCTGCATTCACTTTAAATAGGGCTCCATCTAAATCCGTTGAGACGACACCGTATGAACTGTGGTTTGGTGCTAAACCTAAGTTGTCGTTTCTTAAAGTTTGGGGATGCGAAGCTTACGTCAAGAAGTTGATGCCGGACAAGCTCGAACCCAAAGCGGAGAAATGCGTCTTCATAGGATACCCTAAGGAAACTATTGGGTATACCTTCTATCACAGAACCGAAGGCAAAGTGTTTGTCGCAAAGAACGGTTCCTTTCTTGAGAAGGAGTTTCTCTCGAAAGAAGTGAGTGGGAGGAAAGTAGAGCTTGACGAGGTTATTGAACCTTCTCTTGAATTGGAGAGTAGCGCAGCACCTGAAATTGTTCCAGTGCCGCCTGCACCAACAATAGAGGAAGCTAATGACAAGGATCATGAAGCTTCGGACGATGCTGCTATTGAACGTCGCAGGTCGACAAGGTCGCGTGCCCCTCCTGAGTGGTACGGCAACCCTGTCTTGACTGTCTTGTTAGTAGAAGACAGTGAACCTACGAACTATGAGGAAGCGATGATGAGCCTAGACTTTGAGAAATGTCTGGAACCATGAAATCCGAATTGGGATCCATGAGCGAAAACCAAGTATGGACTTTGGTGGACCCTCCTAGCGACCGAAAGGCCGTCGAGTGCAAATGGATCTTCAAGAATAAAACGGACGCGGATGGTAATGTTACCGTCTATAAAGCACGGCTTGTCGCGAAAGGTTTTCGACAAGTTCAAGGTGTTGACTACGATGAGACTTTCTTTCCCGTAGCGATGTTTAAGTCCATTCGGATTTTATTAGCAATTTCTGCGTTTCATGATTATGAAATATGGCAGATGGATGTCAAGACTGCTTTCCTCAATGGCAACATTGATGAAGAGTTGTATATGATGCAACCCGAAGGTTTTGTCGATCCTAAGGATGCCGATAAAGTATGCAAACTTCAGCGTTCCATTTATGGACTGAAGCAAGCATCTCGGAGTTGGAACCTTCGTTTTGATCAAGTGATCAAGAGCTTTGGATTTGTTCCAAATTGCTACGAAGCTTGTATCTACAAGAAAGTGAGTAGGAGCTCGGTGACGTTTCTGGTACTATATGTGGATGACATATTGATTATTGGAAATGACATCAACATGCTTAACGATGTGAAGAGTTATTTGAACAAGTGTTTTTCAATGAAAGACCTAGGTGAAGCTGCTTATATATTAGGCATCAAAATCTATAGAGATAGACAAAGACGCCTGATAGCTTTAAGCCAGAGTACATACCTAGACAAAGTTCTGAAAAGGTTCAGAATGGATAAGGCAAAGAAAGGTTCAGTGCCTATGTTGTCAGGTAAGATATTGAGCAAGGCTCAGTGTCCAGCTACGGTAAATGATAGGGAAGCTATGAGCAAAGTGCCTTATGCCTCGGCCATAGGTTCCATCATGTATGCCATGCTGTGTACTAGACCGGATGTGTCCAATGCTCTTAGTTTGACGAGCAGATATCAAAGTGATCCAGGAGTGGAACACTGGACAGCCGTGAAGAACATCCTAAAGTACCTGAATAGGACTAAAGAAATGTTCTTAGTCTATGGGGGTGATGAACAGCTTGTCGTAAAAGGTTACGTCGACGCTAGTTTTGACACCGACAAGGATGATTCCAAATCTCAGACAGGATACGTTTATATTTTGAATGGAGGAGTTGTGAGCTGGAGAAGCTGCAAGCAAAGCGTGATCGTGGGATCTACAGTGGAAGCGGAATACATGGCTGCTGCAGAAGCGTCAAGTGAAGGAGTTTGGATCAGAAACTTCATCACTGAGCTTGGCGTGGTTCCAAGTGCATTGGACACACTAGAGATATTGTGTGACAACACTGGCGCCATAGCACTCGCTAAGGAACCAAGATATCATCCAAAGACCAAGCATATCAACCGCAAGTTTCATATAATCCGAGATTATATAGCAGATGGAGATCTGAAGATTAGCAAAGTACATACGGATCTGAATGTCACAGATCCATTGACTAAACATCTTCCACGTGTAAAACATGATCAACACCTCAGTGCCATGGGTGTGAGATTGTTGCCAGATGTAAACTAGATTATTGACTCTAGTGCAAGTGGGAGACTGTTGGAATTATGCCCTAGAGGCAATAATAAAGATGTTATTATTATAATTCTTGTTCATGATAAAGTTTATATTCCATGCTAGAATTGTATTAAGCGGAAACATTAATACTTGTGTGGTTTGTGAACAACACCGTGTCCCTAGTACGCCTCTATGGACTAGCTCATTGATCAATGATGGTTAAGGTTTCCTAACCATAAACATGAGTTGTCAATTGATAATGAGATCATATCATTGGGAGAATGATATGATGGATAGACCCAAACTAAGCGAAGCAATTAGATCGTATCATCGTGTTCATCTTTGCGAAGCTTTTCCTATGTCAAATATTGTATTCCTTAGACCATGAGATAATACAACTCCCTGGTATCGGAAGAAAGCTTTGAGGTCATCAAACGTCATCCTATGAGAGGGTGATCATAAAGGTGTCTCTCAGGTGATCGGAAAGTATCTGTTGGGTTGTATGTATCGAGATGGAATTTGTCCCTCCCAAGTCGGAGAGATATACTTCGGGCCCACTCGGTAATCGATATCAACACCGCTTGCAAGCATGTGGTTAAGGAGTTAATCACAAAGTGATATCGGATTACGGAACGAGTAAAGTACTTGCTGTGAACGAGATTGAACTAGGTATGACGGTACCGACGATCGAATCTCGGGCAAGTAAAATATCGCGAGACGAAGGGAATATATATATGGGATTGTTTGAATCCTGACAGCGTGGTTCATCCGATATGATCATCGATGAATGTGTGGGAGTCAATATGGGTGCCCAGACCCCGCTGTTGATTATTGATAGAAGATCATGTCTGTATATTCTCGAACCCGCAGGGTCACACACTTAACGTGTCTCGACGCTAGGATAGATTGGATAATTGGTTTATGAATTTTTGTTCGGAGTCTCGGATGGGATCCGGGATATCACGAGAGGTTCCGAAATGGTCCGGAGAATAAGATTCATATAAGGCAGTGCAGTTTTTGGAGTTCGGAATTGTTCCGGGTTAATCGGTATTGTACCGGAAGCTTCTAGAACCTTCCGGAAGGGTACCAACGTGGCCCCACCTTCCGGGAGGGGGCATGGGCCTATGAGGGAGTGTCCTGGACGCATTGGGCCAGGGGCACAAGGCCCCATAGGGCCCAGCCGATCCTAGAGAGTTTAAATCGTTTAAACTAGAGATAGGGTTTCTAGAAGAGGGGAGAGTACATGCCCCCCACTCCTTATCCTTTGGGCTTGGGGGAGGGGCTAGGGCTGCGCCCCCCCCCTCTATATAAAGAGGGGTGGGGGCGCACCAACCACACACACCTCTCCTCCAAACCCTAGCCGCCTTGCTAGCTTTCCTCTCTCCCTCCCGACTGTTTGTAGGCGAAGCCCTGTTGCAGAAATTCTCCACCATATACACCACGCCGTTGTGTTGTAGATCCAATCTATCTCTCCACCATACTTGCTGGTCCGAGGAAGGAGGAGACGTCGAGGTGCTGCACGTGTGCATCTCACGGAGGCACCGCCACTTGTGGTGCTAGATCGGATCGGATCGCGAGGAGGAGAAGCGAGTACGACTACATCACCCACGTTCCGACGAACATTCCGCTGTGCGAATCTTCAAGGGTATGAAGATCTAATCCAATCTCTCTCGTTGATTGCATCTCCTAGATTAGATCTTGGCTTTCCCTCTGTTCGCATCCGTAGAAAATTTTGATTTACTATGCCGCGAAACCCTTCACATTCCGGATCTCCTCGTGATATCCCGGATCCCATCCGAGACTCCGAACAACATTCGGTATCCCTACTAACATTCCATATCTACTAAACAACATCGAATCCTTAAGTGTGTCTCCCTACGGCTCGTGAATTACGCGGACATGACCGAGACACTTATCCGATTAATAACCAATAGAGGAATCTGGAAATTCATATGGCTCCCACATATTTCTATGATTACTTTGCGATCGAATGAACCACTTACATACGATACCAATTTCCTTTTCTCTCACGATAGTTTACTTATCCGAGGTTGTGATCGTCGGTATCTCTACATACCTAGTTCAACCCCGTTACCGATAAGTACTCTTTTCTCGTTCCCGTGATATGTGATCCCTTGTGAGACAGTCACATGCTTGCAAGCTAATTGGATGACATTCCATCGAGAGGGCCCAGAGTATATCTATTCGTCATATGGATGGACAAATCCCACTCTTGATCCATGTGTCTCAACCCATACTTTCCGAACACTCAATGCCACCTTTATAGCCACCCAGTTACGGTGTGGCGTTTGATATCATCAAAGCATCCTTCCAGTGATGGTGATTAGCATGATCTCATGGTCGAAGGAATTAGGTTACTATGTATCAGAAAGCTTATAGCAAACGAACTATTAAAATGACTTGATCTTTATGCTACGCTTATCTATATGAGTATGTCCATCATACCATTCTCCTAATGATATGATCTTGTTATTAACAACATCTCAATGTTCATGATCGAGAAACCACGATCATCTATTAATCAACAAGCTAGTATTATAAAGAGCCATTACCAGGGACTCTAATTTAGTTTACAAATCACACAAGTATTAATGTTTACGGTTAATACTATTATAGCATGAATGTAAACATTTATCATAAACACAAAGATATAATAATAACTGCTTTTATTATTGCCTCTAGGTCATATCTCCAACATCACCTTCATAAAAGTATTGGAGAGAGTGTACCTCAATAGTAGATGAGTGGGGAATAGTAGATGAGTGGGGAATTGGCTTACATAATTCTTCTATAGGAGGTAGATTCTTCACATCTTCAGCTCTAATACCTTTCTCCTTTAGACACTTCTTAGCTTCCTTCATCACTTCATCATTTAATGCAATAACTCCCCTCTTCTTTGGTGTTGGTGTTGGAACTGGTTCAGACACAACTGGTTCAAGAGTAATAGGCTCAGGTGTATTTAGCTCAGTTGAAGTCCAATCATCATAATTCTTGCTTATTTTAGCCATTAATTCTTCAGCATCTGTAGGAGTTCTTTTTTCTGAAAACACAATCAACAAAGCTATCTAGGTATGTCCTAGAATCATCAGTTAGTCCATTATAATAAATATCAAGAAGATCATTCTTAGGCAATGGACATCCAGGATGTGCATGAATCAAGGCACAGAACCTTGTCCATGACTCAGGCAATTTCTCTTCTTCTCCCTGTTTAAAATCAAAAAGTCTCTGCAAAGGCATGTCTAGCACTGGGAGGAAAATATTTCTAGAAGAAAGAAGCAATCAAACAATCAGGACTATCAATGGAACCAGGAGGCAATCTATTAAACCAAGCCCTAGCTTCTCCTTTCAGTGAAAAAGGTAAGATCTTTGTAACAAAGTACTTGCACATCTTAAAATCATCAGAGAATAAAGCACTCATAGTAGAAAGCTCATTCATATGAGCCACAACACTCATTTTCGGTCCCATAAAAAGGTTCTTTCTCAACAATGTCTAGATAGGATAAATCAAGAGAGAAATCATAATATTTATCTTTAATATCTATGGGAGAGGTGGCAAACTTAGGATTAGAGGACAACTTAGAATAATGGTACGTCTAGCAAGGAGACTCTTAATATCACTAGTACCATGTGTGTTTTGGCACTCTTCAATAAATTCATCAGTAAACTCAATGTAACCATCATTAATATCATAACTCTCTCTAGACTCAGGTGAGCTAACAGGTGTAATAGTGTCTTCACTAGGAGTTTCAGTATTTCCTAGACTAGACATAGTAGCATCTAGGAAAGGACCTAATGAACCACTCGTATCAAGCATAGTAGAAGTAACATCATGAGTATCAAAAGCAGTTTCAGACTCAGCAGTAGTAGCAGTGTGTGCAGCATTTGTATGTGGTGGTGGTGTAACAAGCTTACTTATAACAGACGGTGAATCAAGAGCAGCAGAGGTGTTTAGGATTGTACCTCTTCTTGTAGTGGACAGTAAAATAGGGAACTTTCCATCACGAGTCTTCCCCATGATGAAAGGAGTAGTAGTGAACAATAATAGATCCAAGTGAACTTACAAATAAATCTATGCTCCCCGGCAACGGCGCCAGAAAATAGTCTTAATGACCCACAAGTGTATGGGGATCGCAACAGTCTTCGCGGGTAGTATTACCCAATTTATTGATTCGACACAAGGGGAGTCAAAGAATACTTGCAAGCCTTAACAACTGAGTTGTCAATTCGCTGCACCTGGAAATAGTTCTTGCTCACAAAAGTTTATCAATAGCAATAGTTTGTAATAGCAACAGCAAAGCAACAATAACAGTGAAACATGAGCAATAGTAACAGTAAAAGTAAACAATGGTATTCGAATGCGGTAGGCATAGGGATGGATGGATGGGCGTTGCATGAACGAGTCTAAACATGTAACTTCAAGATCTAGGGCATTGTAGATAAATAATAACAAGCATCAAGTACTAAACAATCCTAGGCATGTGCTCCATATATAGTCATACGTGCTTGCAATGAGAACTTGCACAACATCTTCTGTCCAGCCAGCCCGTGGCAGCGGGGCCTCTAGGGAACTACTGGAAATTAAGGTGCTCCTTTTAATAGAGCACCGGAGCAAAGCATTAACACTCCATGAACACATGTGATCCTCACATCACATCCATCCCCTCCGGTTGTCCCAATTTCTGTCACTTCGAGGCCTTTGGATCCGGACAATGATATGTGTACACAACTTGCAGGTAAGATCACAAACAATACTATCATAATGATTCAATAATAAGTTCATATCTGAGATCATGGCACTCGGGCCCTAGTGACAAGCATTAAGCACAACAAGTTGCAACAAAGTCAAATAGCACCAATAGAGATACTAGGCACTATGCCCTAACAATCTTATTCGATTACATGATAAAACTCATCCAATCCCTACCATCCCCATAGCCTACTGCTACGGATTACTCACTCATGGATAAGGGAAACATTGATGGTTGATGGAGAGGCATTGGTGATGACAATGGCGATGATCCTCCCCAAATTCCCCGTCCCGGCAGGGTGCCAGAACGGAGTTTCTGGTTTCGAATCTTGTGTCTAGTGGTGGCGGCGCAGCGGAACTCTTTTCTAGAAAACGTCGACCCCTCCCCCAGTTTTTAGGTCAAGGGGTAACTTATAGGCGCAGAGGGAGCCCGAGGGGGTGCCTAGGGTGGCCGCACCCCCCAGGCGCGGGCAGGGCCCACCCGTGCTTGGCAGGGGTGTGGGCCCCCCAGACCTCCACTTCGTTTCGTCTTCTGGCTCCGTGGATCTTCTGGTGAAATATAATTTTTGGCATATTTTCTGGATTTTTTCCTTATAGTTGATTTTCTGCACAAAAACTAGACACCAAGGTAATTCTGCTAAAAACAGCGTCAGTCCGTGTTAGTTGTATCCAAATCACACAAGTTTAGAGGAGAAACAATAGCAAAAGTGTTCGGGAAAGTAAATACGTTTTGGACGTATCAGACCCCTTTGCTAGGCAACGTAGGAAAGAAACATAGATGCAACTATGAAAGCAATGCGGTGGGTACCGAAGTCGATACGTGTTTAGGTTCCTTCGATTCAGTTGGTTTCTTTAGCTACTCGGATATGGACCATCAACAGTTTAGCACATAGTTGATCAAGCTATATATCTACATAGTACTAAAATGATGAGTGGTGGTGAACCTGGTGGTTGTGACACTCTTCGAAATAGGCTTTCATCCCACCATATTGACACTCTTCGAAATAGGCTTTCATCCCACCATATTAATAATATCAATGTAAGGAAATCGGTAATCGTTATCTGCTCGGTTGTCTTGGGACTAGCGACTAATCGGAATTCGGACGATTAACTGATTTAATCGGTCGGCTATTAATCGGTGCAACCTACAAAAAATAGCACCTAAAACACATATGACTCCTCTTGCACCTCAACCACCTACCCTATTAAAGGCAACCTCGAGATCCCGAATGAGATCCTCAAGGTGCTTGAGCTCTTGTATCTAAGCTCTGATCGACAACTACGAGGAACTTGTCAACAACGACAAAGAACTAGCTGGTGATGGCATAAATCGAGCTCCTGGAGGCAGGGATCGAGCGAGAGCTTCCAAAAACCTACTTCATTGGCGCATCTTAGCGGATGGATGAGCGATATGTGTTGATAATTTTGCAACTTTTTTGATCAAGTGTAGTAGTTAATCGGGAACATACCTAGTAATCGGAGTGTCAGAGCTATTAATCGGTCTAAACGATTAACACAAACGATTAGTGGTAATCGACATGGCCATGTACCTAGTAGCGATTAATCGGTCTATTAATCGCTGATTCAGCCTATTTTTTGAAGAATGATTAATATAATAACCATACGATACAACGAGTTCACTAATGGGTCAAATAGCATAACCAAGTCCAAAAGAAGAAAACAAGAGAAAGAGATGCCAACAACACCAGATCAACATGCGGTGATGACCCTCAACCGCTGCACCGTTCGAAGAAGTCTCATCACGGTCCTATGCTCTGAATCGCCATGTACCAAGCAACACCTTTAAGAAGGAATGCGATGAAGACGATGTTACTGCTCGGACTGGTCCTAAGATTTCTTCCGATACATGGAGGGGAGTGGAAAGGCGACACCCTTCAAGAAGGAAAGGCGACACCCGCAGGTGTCACCGTTTTGGTGTCAGCCAAACCGACATGGATTTCTCCCGACCCCAAAAAATTACAATCTTGTATAATCCATTGCGCTCCGGTGACTTGCCACACACCAACATGTGCCATCACGGTCTTGCAGTCGCCATCATTGGCTCACGAAGGCAAACACTACGAGGTTGGCCGGACTAAGAAGAAACAACCGTATACAAGGAGCGGTAGTACCGCCGCCGTAGGCGGTAGCCGGCCAGAAGTAGCAGCGAGAGCACACCAAAACACTTGGAGCCGGAGGGCGATGGCAACACAACCACACGGAGGATATCCTCCACTATCATGAAGGGAGCCGACTAGTCGTAGTAGCAAGGACAGACCAGACCAGGCAGGCCCAGCCGAGCCCCAGAAGGGCCCGTAAAGTCACCACTATACTATGTATGAGGCATTACAATGTACTATTTTTAGTTCTTGCCAATGATTAAACTGTGCATTTTAGGGACGGGGCTACCGAATCTAGTGTCATGTCCACACCAGAAAGTTGTGCATATACCTTGATTCGCTGACTCTGTCCCTAGAATATGCTCCATGTTAGCTATATGAGGCCTCATTGTCTTGTTTGTTTATTTTAGTGCCAATGGTTATAGTCCATTTTGGACGAGGCGATCTGTACCGACTTGGTGTGTTGTACAAAAACATGACCTGTACATGCAACTTGGTCGATACAGATTCATCTTGCTCACAATTGTGTGTTATATACATATAAGGCATTTGATTGAACTTCAACCATTTTTATTGCATTGCAAGCCAATGATTAAAAGAAACCACTATTCTTCTCTGTTTACTCTATGAGGCACAATGTTTATTCTTCTCTGTTTGTTCAAATGTATGCTTTGCTTTGTATGCATTGCCTCACCGTTGTTGTTTTCTGTGTAGATGCTACAGCTTGGAGTCCCAGTTGAGGTGCTAAAAGAAGAGGGCTCCAACTAGAGAGCTAGGGGAAGGCCAACAAAACAACACCATTCGGTGGGCGGATGAGATCACACGGGAAGAGAGTCGGCCAGTCTTTGATGAAGGGTCGTACTCGCCGTATGACTTCACGGAACTCCGGCGCATGACTTTTTCCGCCGGTGATGTTTTCGTCGCCGGCAGATACGAGTATGTCCTCTCGACTATGTGTGGTGCTGCTCATGGAGATGTCAAGCTGCAGCGCTCCGCATGGACCCTGGAGATGCATGCCACTGTTGCAGACCCTATTCCAAGTTGCCAGTTCCCGGAGAATTGTTTTTACCTCGTCGAGTCTGATGGGAGTTGTTGTTTTTTGTGAGTGGACCGGTCTACGACGGCATGCCGGTTGTTTATTGGGTTGATACCTAGAATCGTGTCCTTCATTCGGTCAGAGGCATCAGCAGTCGGGCTCTCTTCGTTGCTGACAATCGGTGCGTCTATGTAGACACTGATAGCGTACCTACGGTGCAGGCCGACAACATCTACTATACAAACCTATCCGAAATTAGATCTTACAACTTTGAGGCTCTTAGGTGGGAAGAGGAGCCAAGGGTTGTACATGGGTATGAAGTAGGAGGTTTATGGATCAATGACCATCGTTTCAAACTCGATCGATTACTGACAGAGTATTGCAGAACGACCGTGCATTCTAAACCGCAGATGGTGCCGCCTTATGGCGAGTATGGTACCACGCGGCTATCCATCAAATTGATGGCTTGTGTGGGTATGTTTCTGTTGTATTTTCTGTAGGTCTGCTCTTTGTGTGTTTACTTTGTTGAGTAAACTTCTATAAATTATGCAAGTTTTATGGTGTCCGTAATAGAATGGATGTTCTTACTGTTTTAAGAATATCGTGTGTTGTACCTCTTACAATTTTACTATTTGTTTGTGCACGTATAGTTATTCTGATAGCTGTTTGATTTATAATAATCATCAAATAACTTACAACTGCGAGATTACAATACATTATTACAATCCTTAGTAAACTTGACAATAATTAAATAAAGCATAAAAGTTGTATTGGAGTCCAGCACAACTAAAAACACCATAACTGGTGTTGCTGAAAAAACTTTCGTGATCACAAGAATACAATTTTCTCGTGTTTGAAGTAATTAATAATTAGAGATGTCTAATTCTCGATGTAGGATTTTTTTTCTTACTGTAAGATTTTTTAATCTCACTGGGTTGCAACTCTCCTTCAAATCACGCGACGCATAATCACGGTACAAGGACCTCATTGAGCTCTAGCTTGATTCTCCATCCGAGAATTAGCAAACCCGTAACAATTAAACAGTAGTACGAAGTGCGGTAGGCCGGCCGGAGACATTTTCTTCCGCTGACGGCGAGCGCCGCGCGGCGTCGCCGCCCCGCCACGTCCACAGGATAGGGGCGGCCGCCGCTGCCAGGCTGTCCCCACATTTTATCCTGCGAGCTCCGAGGCCTCGGACTCCGTACCCGCACCACCACCACTCCCATCGCTCTCCCGAATCCCCACCTCCCCCAATCCCCTCCGTTAAACTGATAAACCACCACCGTCACACGCTCCAGTCTCACCTCACGCACACGTTCGGCAGCCATGGGCACGTCGGGGTCCAAGGGCGACGTCGGCGGGGCGGCGCTCCCTGGCGACGGCGGAATGGATGGGGACGAGGGCAGCGCCGGCGCGGTGATGGGGTCGTGGCACGGCGGCGCGCAGCTCTACGTGTCGCTCAAGATGGAGAAAGCGCGGATCATCGGCGACCTCGTGCCGCACGTCTACGGCTCCGAGCCCATCATCGGTTCATGGGACCCCGCCCACGCCGTACGGACCCGCCGCCCGCCCCTGACTGCTACTCCTGCTCTGCTCCCACGCTTGCCGGTTTTGGTTTACATTATTGTCACCGAGGATTTGGTTTCGGTTTTTGCAGCTCGCGATGGAGAGGGAGCTGGCGTCCATGTGGGAGCTCAGCTTCGTCGTGCCGCCGGACCACGGTATGCACGCTACCTACCTGCCTTGTAGGCTAGTGTCTACCTACCCTTGTGCAGTTGTGCTGAATTTTGAGTACTGTTTGTCTGATGGATAAAAACTTGGGCAAGCTGAACTGACCGACCAGTTGTAGCAATTAAACGAAAAACCTTCATCAGGAGTTTATTTGGTGGAACAGTTAACTGTCCCAGTTAAAAAGCAAGTGCCCTGTTGAACTTTCACGAACTCTGATTTGAATTGCTGAACCTGATTGTTCCTAACTATCACGAACTGTGTGATTTACTGCAGAAACACTTGACTTCAAATTCTTGCTCAAGCCCAAGGATGCGGCGACCCCGTGCATCATCGAGGAAGGCCCCACACGGCTTCTCACCGGGGGCATGCTTGAGGGTGATGTGAGGCTTGCAAACTTCAAGCTTAATGGAAACGATGAGGTAGTTGAGTTCAGGGTGTTCAACAAGGCCGACATCGTGTCTCCGCTTGAGCTTGCCGCGAGCTGGAGGGTATACAAAGAGAACTTCCAGCCTTCCATGGTCCGCGGAATCCCTGACATCAGTATAAATGAAGCACCCGCTCATGCGACCGAGGTGAGAACTGTAGGCAAAATGAGTGCCTGGCTTTGATTTTTGCCATGCTTATGCTTGCCATTTGATTGTACTGTCACTGTATAACCCTTCTGCTCGAATCACTGGTTCGTTGGTATCCAAAGTTTCTCTGAAGTCAACAAGTACACAAAAAATGATGATGACATGAATGGTTTTGACTTCCTCATTTAAAGTTCAATCTTTGGCATGCAATTTTCTGAAATCCGGAATGTGCTTGTCCATAACATATCTCTAAGAGAAGAAATTTAACAGTCCAAAGGATCACAGGAGAGCTGATCTTTTTTGCATTTTCTTGCCTTTTGATAACCTTCTTTGTGGTATCTTATAATTGTAATTGCCTAATATAATCTGTACACTAACTTATTTTACTAGTTAGTTCAATACTAGTTATTAACATTTCCTCTTATTTTACTAGTTAGTTCAATACTTGCATGATTTTCGCCTTGAATGCTAATAGCAGCCAATTGGTCTCGTGGTCACCTTTTTCTGTCATGCCTTTCTGCAGGATGGATCTGGTTCTAGTCTAGAGCTTGACTTAGAACATTATGTTGTTCCAACACCAACTGCACCACCAACTGAATATGCAGCAAACCTTGCTGCAACCCCAGCATCCTTAATTCAACCTGGAGCCTTATGGACAAATGATATGCTTCTTAGTGATGGCATTCAGAGTCCAAGAAGTGGTCCTGCAGATTTTCAAGATCATAGTGACCATAATAAGGTAAGATGTGATCTGGAAAAGTTGGTACGCTAAAATGTTGGTTATACTATAACTATATAATTGTGTTCTGAACTTAAATAAAAGGGTCTGGTGTACTAGAAGAAAAGGGTCTGATGCATCAATTTCTCGTTGATATATAGCTGCTCCATATCCATTTTCTCACTTCTATAGTGAACTTAATGTTCCCTGAAATTGATCCTCCAACCAATATTCAACAGTATGGTTTAGTTGTTTTTATCATTTTATATGATGAATCATGATATTTGTCTATTTGATATCCATCACAGTTTTTGGAGTGTAAGTATTTTTGTTTTTATATCATATTCCAATCAAGTATATCATGCATTTCTGCGAACCAAAATTAGTGTTCTAAAAGAGCCATGCCACATTATTTTGGTCCTTTTGTAGGATACTGAGGCCCCAGTAGCAGATTCTTCTAAGAAGTTACAAGTTTCAGGAATGGTAGAGTCTAAATCAGTTGGTACCTTAATACCACTGCAAAAGCAGGAAAAGCAAAAGGGCCTTTACGTTGACAGGGGTGTTGTCTCTCCTAAGCTTGGCAAATCATTTAGTGCGTGTTCCCTGGCATCTGGCCTTAATTTTGGATCAACAAAGGTCAGTATTGTCCGTATCCTCAACTAGTAGGAGGTAACAAAAAACTGAAATAATTAGGAAAACAGTTGTGTATGGATTGATCCTATACCTTGAGTATGTGGTGTATTAAGTGCCTACATGAATAACTATAAACTTCTATAGATTCGGTTGAAATCGGGGAACAGGTGTCTGTCAGCCAGTATAAACTATAATCCATTTATTCGTTTATTTCTTTGATGTAGTTAAATAAATATTCCAACAGGTTACCTGATTCTTTCTTATCGTTGACATATTTGAAGGCCATGCCAGAAGCAGCCGGAGCTGTTGCAGCTGCAGCTGTAGCTGATAGGTTGCATGGATCAAAGGAGGACAGGAAACTGGCTATTGTTTTGGTAAACTATTATACTTCTGTCACAGATGTTAATTGTTTTTCGTCTCTTATATGAATATTGAAAGCTAATGTGATTGTATGAGTTCATGATCACCGCATACCATGACAAAATATTTGATTTGCATTGTTGTTACATACTCCCTCCGTTTAGAAATATAAGACGTTTTAGCTTTGTAAATCAAATGTATCTACGAACCTATACACTAAAACACGTCTAGATACATTCGATTTACAAAGCTAAAACGTCTTATATTTCTAAACGGAGGGAGTAGTACCTACCATATCCTTCTACCATTTTTGCCATAGAAGAGAATCGATTGATATGCAGTTTAATGTTTATAGTGTGATCAGAGATAGGTAATAACCAGCCACTAGGATGCCCCTTGAGTATGATTTGCCTGCTGCCGAGCATATTTGTCATCTTTTATTAGGATTCCGTACTGTTTGTGCTTGATCATATTCATAATTTGTTAATCAATGCTCTTCTGAAAGGTCAATTATCCATCTGAAAATGTTTACTCATAATTAGGTTGGCCTACCAGCTCGTGGTAAAACCTTCACTGCAGTTAAGCTTACTAGGTACCTTCGTTGGCTAGGTCATGAAACAAAACACTTCAACGTTGGAAAGGTGAGAGGGTGTTATCTTGCACAACAGTACATATTCTCGGATTACTGTAAAATGAACTGAACTCTCTGTTGGTTGAAACTTGATGTGTAGTACCGCCGTCTGAAGCATGGAGCAAATCAGGTATGCCATCTTTGTTACAATTATCTTCACATGTTTTTGTTGAAGTATATGCCATTTTTTTAACATCACAGTATTTTATTTTCAAGTTACTATATATCTATTTTTGCTTTTGTACATCACTATTGTATCAATACCAGAAATCTTTATCACTGCTATCTTATGCTCGGGTTATTCATCATTCACTACATGCTTGGCAAGCCATATAAAGGAAATAACTTCTAATATTCTTATAGTGCTGTATATGTAAGGTTTGAGGTCACCCTACGTCCCTACCCCTATTCACCAATTTTCTCTGTAAACATTGAATGTCGGCCAACTAGCCGTTTATTGAACATGTTTGCTCATTGTTGAGCAAATCAATGCATAGACTTCTTATTTTCTTCATACTTCTGTCTGCACTATTACTGTACACATGGTTGGCCCTGATTCTTTTCATTATACTGATTGTTCGCATGATATCTTGTATATCTGGATTTTCGTAATGCAGTTTCTTTAGCCAATGTCAGCAAAACCATATTCCTTTACCATAAAAAGGTGAGAAATAATAACAATTTCGTAGTTTCATTGGTTCAGTCTGCAGACTTTTTCCGTCCCGATAACCAAGAAGGGATTGAGGCACGCAATGAGGTTAGCATGCTTTGCTCTACAGTTTGTTGCTAAGTACAGTCAAAATTGTATAGACTCTTCGTGTTCACAAATAAATGTCTTTCAACGTTTTTAAGATGAGTGCCTCAAAAAAATAATTATACTACCTCATTTAACAGAAACACCACGTCCTAACAACTTTTTTGTTAACACATTTTAGATAATTTATGATGCTACCATGGTAGTTTTGAACTTGATCCCCGTGAAAGGCTAGAGCAACATTTTTTGTAATAGGAGTAGCCTAGTAGGATGTTAATATTTGTTTCAGAAAATATTGTCCCTGCTTTCAATTCAACATACTACATTTCAGAGGTGAATTTGATTGCCTGACAATCAGCCCCGTGAGACGAATATTAGCATTAAAATGATAGCTGTGGTTCAAACAAAATTTATGTATTTTTTATTCTGTCTGATATGTTTCTAGGTGGCTGCTTTAGCGATGGAAGACATGATAGACTGGATGCACGGAGGAGGTCAGGTAAAGCTGATGTTATGTTACATCGCCTGCTAACAGTGCAATGTTCCTTCTGACCAATTCCAGTTTTGTTTAGGTTGGTATATTTGATGCAACAAACAGCACAAGTAAAAGAAGGCAGATGCTAATGAAGATGGCTGAAGGGAACTGTAAGGTAATTCACACTTTCACAGCATACATAGTCCTTTGACCTTTCTTCAGAAGCATCTTGAACTAAAATTGATTCAAGCTGATAAAAATCAAAATTAAATACTGTCATACTATTGACAATTTGTGGGTTTTTAATTAATGTCCTTTTGTGCATTTGGTACATTTGTATTACGCATTGCTTACTAACTGAATTCATTCTCTACAGATAATATTTCTGGAGACAATATGTAACGATCGGAACATAATCGAAAGGAATGTGCGCCTGAAAATTCAGCAAAGCCCTGACTATGCTGACCAGTTAGAAACCGACAACCCCTGAAATTTTTCCCTCGCTAGAAAGATAATATCCGTAAACGTATTCCCATGTAATTTTGTAGGCCAGACTATGAAGCTGGATTGCAGGATTTCCTTGAACGTCTGACAAACTATGAGAAGGTTTCAATGCTCAACAATTTATATTCTGTTGTATTGCTGCATGTGAAATAAAATTCTTGAGCTTTGTGAACTACATAATATTGAATCAAGTAGGATTCCTCTTGCAGGTCTACGAGCCAGTGGAGGAAGGTTCTTATATCAAAATGATTGATATGGTAAAAGGGGAGGGTGGTCAGTTACAGGTAACAAACATGATCTTCCTGGTTATCCTGTAAAAGGGGTATCCAGTTACTAAGTCTTACATTTATAAGGCACAAGATAGGTTCTGACCTGTTGTTACCTCAGGCTGTACTAGGGTTCATTCTTTACACAAAACAGAGCATTTCCATTGAGTTATGTTCTCGTGGGCTTCTAGCTTTTGAAACTTGTCATGCCAAATTTGTTCAGTACTTCTTTGAATTTCTGAATTTTTGTCACCTTGTTCCAGGTGAACAATATCAGCGGCTATCTCCCTGGTCGTATTGTATTTTTCTTGGTACGTACTTCAGTGCTTAGTTACTTACACTATAAATATTTGATAATTGAGTGCAGTTTCTAGAGCAAGCATAATATGGGAATGCGCATATTATGTCGTTGCTTCAAATTTATTTGGAGGAGTGAATCACAATAAATTGGGTTAATGCCAGAGCGTTATTACTTATGAATTTTAATTGGTGACATGTATTTTCTCAACATGCGACTGCAGGTGAATTCTCATCTTGCGCCTCGACCTATTTTGCTTACCAGGCATGGTGAGAGTTTGCACAATGTTAGAGGAAGAGTTGGTGGTGACACGGTCCTGAGGTTTGCTTCTATGAACTTTAAGATGATACCTTCAGATGATACTTTTATATACTTAAGTTACCATGTTGATTTATGGAACTAACAGGCAAATGGTACTATATATGGAAATTTAAACTATTTTACTTGTCAAGAAAGTATCATGCAGAATCATTTATCTTCTGGGAATTAACCTACTGTATTCACCTAACATACTCCACTTCAACATGGCTGATAATTATGCAGTGAAGACGGAGAGCTTTATGCGAAGAAACTAGCCAACTTTATTGAAAAGCGCCTAAAATCTGAGAAAACTGCAACTGTAAGTGATTCCAATAAGTTGAGTTACACTTACAGGGGAAACATTGTTGCCAGTTTTTGCTTTGAAAAAAGATAATGTCTTTGATCCTATGAAGCGAGTTAACAAAGCAAGATGCTTTTATTTGTGTTTGTGTTCTATGCTGTTGTTTAGATTTGGACCAGCACTCTACAGAGAACAATTTTGACAGCAACTCCAATTGTTGGATTCCCAAAGGTAGTTCCTTGAAAGTTTATGATTTCTCTTACAGACCTCTTGGCTCTTGCTATCTACGAGTATGTATACTGACGAACTTTAACCCTTGTGTTGGCACAGATACAATGGCGTGCTCTTGATGAGATCAATTCTGGTGTGTGCGATGGGATGACATATGAAGAGATAAAGAAAATTATGCCAGAGGAATATGAGTATGCAGCCTTTTATTTTCACAACAACAATATCTTATTGGATTTTATATACAGTGCCATGCCATTTGTTGATTATCATGCTGCAAAGCTATGTTATTTTCTGTATTAATCTAGCATGCTAAAAACCACTAGAAGTTACACTGGACATTTCAAAATGTGTGGGTTGCAAAAGTGAGCTGACAATATGTATCTGCACATTTCATTATTTCTTCCACGAAATAATAGATTTAGCCTTTACGTATTTCTTATACATTTACATCTGAAGGCGCTGTTATGATGTTATGTTTTGTGCAACTTGCAACCAGGTCACGCAAGAAGGACAAGCTGAGATATCGCTACCCCCGTGGGGAATCTTACCTTGATGTGATTCAGAGGTTAAAAGAATCTCACTGAACTATTCAGAAATGCTGCATAGTATCACCAGAATTTAAACACAGAAAACTGTGATTTTTTTTTTTTTTTTTTGGTTCTGTTATTACCTCCACTTCTCCACCCTAACTCATTTGCCCTACCATTCACTATTCCCAGGTTGGAACCTGTCATCATCGAGCTTGAGCGGCAGCGTGCACCAGTGGTTGTTATATCCCACCAGGTAAATTGTACTACTTGTTGATGATACTCTTTCGCACAGAAGCACCGATCTTCACGATTTATCCTATTTACAGGCTGTGCTGCGAGCACTCTACTCGTATTTTGCCGACAGGCCTCTGAGGGAAGTTCCAGACATGGAGGTAACATGTCATTTATATCTTCTCTCATTGCTCAGCAGCGCTGTATCGAGAACTTGCAAAAAGAAAGACATTGCTAAACCAAATCAACTCATTTTCCAGATGCCACTCCATACCATAATCGAGATACAAATGGGCGTCACGGGCGTGGAGGAGAAGAGGTACAAGCTCATGGATTGAGAAATTGAGGTACAGATAGGCTCAGTTCAGATTCGCGGTTACAAAACAGTACAGATACATACGGTTAACCCAGTATAGTTACCAACTTTTCATATTTTTCCGGACTGTGTAAAACTGACCACCACGCCGGTGTAAAATGTTCGACCGAAAATATCTACTGGTCACTGTAAAAAATATATACGGCTAATAAGGACTGTAAAAAAAATACAGTACTAAAAAGTATACTGCTGGGTACTACCTCCGTTTGGGATTATAAGTCTCGCGCGGATAACTAGGTTGCCAATTTGAACAATAAAATATACATATTATAACATAAAAATTATACCACTAGAGATACCTTAGAGGTTATATTTTCTAATGGTATAATTTTTGTGATATATAAGTTATATTTTATTGGTCAAATTAACAACCTAGGTATGCGCGTAGGACCTATAATCCCAAACAGAGGGAGTAATAAGTAAAGGAATGGAATGCAGACCTCATCCTGGAATGTAGTACTCCCTCCGACCCATTGACTCAAATTTGTCTAGATTTGGATGGATTTAGACACTATTTAGTATATAGGTTTGTTCAAATTTTGCCAAATCCAAGTCAAAGTAATATGGGTCGGAGGGAGTAGTAAAAGGTCCAAGTACCTACGGTATTTATTACTTGTCCTCCTATATTTCCCTTTGGCTGTGGCTGATGTCAGCGAAGAATTGAACAATCACTGCTCCAGTTGGACTTCCGGGTCACTACCGATCGAGCTCTGAACCGTCTCGTCCCTGCTGTGCTGCGCTGTTCCCATATCCCATGTGAGGACACAGGACATTTCAGTTTCTTGCCCCCAGAAACTCGGCTCGCCATGGCGCGGTGCTCCACAGTGCGCCAAAACCCTCCCCCGATTTCCTGCGGCTTCTGCGAAGATCGTACGTCTGCCTGCCTGCCTGGCTGGTCGCCACAACTTGCCAAACCATTTTGTACTACCAAAAGAAAGAAAGAAAATTTGTACCAAAAGGCGACATTTTTTTCGAAGTTGGTGAGCTCGGAAGGAGCTGATACGTACGTCAATGACATTCTCGGAAGCTGCTGCCGCCTTCGGATATGTACGGTTCGGTCAGTCGCTACATAGCCACCACGTATGTGCGCATGATTGCACACACTGCATGCGTCTTGTGCCAGCGCTAAGAAGCCATGTCACCGCTCGCGCCTTACAACGCCAACGTCCTCCTGGCCGCGGTGGCCGCGCTCTCGGCGGCGATCGCCTTCGTCGCCGCGCTCCACCTCTACGCCCGCTGCTTCCTGCAGCGCCGCAACCTCGCCGCCGCCGCTTCTACAAGCAACCCTCACGCGACGATGGCGCTGCAGCAGCGGCCGCCGGACGGCTACGAGCTGGAGGCGATCAGCGTCGTCGTGGACGCTCCGGACGGGGCCGCGGGGCTGGGCGCCAAGGAGCTGTGCGCGCTGCAGGTGCTCGTGTGGGAGTCGCCTTCTTCCGCCAAGGCCGAGCATTGCGCGGTGTGCCTCGGGGAGATGGAGGACGGCGAGCTGGGGCGGCTGCTCCCGGCGTGCCGCCACGTGTTCCACGTCGGCTGCATCGACGCATGGCTCCGGCTCAGCTCCACGTGCCCGGTCTGCAGGTCCGCGGTCAGGACGGAGCAGGATGCGGCGGCCGGCGTGCACCCGTTGAGCTACTGAGCTGCCGAGTACCGGACTTGTCAGTGCATGGGTAAATATATATAAAGTGTAGCTCCTTTTTGTTGTGTTTATTGTTTATTAGGTTAGCTCCACCTATGTGATCTGAAAATTCCAGCTTGTGGAACTTATAGGAATAAGTACAAATACAATAAATTTCACATGAGAACATGTATTACGAAGAAATGCTGTGTTCCTGGCACATTCCTGATTATTTGAGCTGCATTCTACTCCCTCCATTCCAGCGACAACTAATGTAGAACGGAGCTTAGGGCTAAAACCAAAGTTATTTGAGCTGCATTCTACTCCCTGTTCCAGCGACAACTTATATGGAACGGAACTAGCTAAGGCTGCAAGCGGCGCGCGGGAAGCGGGCTGGATTTTGCTCTAGGCCTTTGTTAATTCTGCTTTAAACCGTATATAGCTCCTTTTGCCTTAATTTTTGCTTTTGCGGGACGACACCTGCAACCCTAAACGGATCAGAGAACCACGGCATAGCCAGGATGGCAGGCACAGGCTCGAGCCTCCGTGCTTTTGCCGAGGGGATTCTTCCCCATCCGGCCTCGTTTTTATTTTACTACTAACTAGTATGGTGGCCCTCGCTCCGTTATATTTTCATTTTCAAAACGTTCCTATTTATTTTATATTTTTAATTTGTAATTTTATATAAGTAATGTTATGTAATTATTAAAAGTACCAAACCTGGAGAATCTAATAAATTTTAGCAATGTAAATGATTTTTACTTGCTTATTGTATTTGTGGTTGTATACAACATGTGTCTATGTGTCTATGTCATATATTTGTGAATATTCGTGTCTCCCTTCCATTATGTGTTTGTACATCGGCATTGATGCATGAATTAGTTAAATCAAGATAGAATGACTTAGATAATACTTAAGAACAAACAATCATAACAATAGTTTAGAATTAAAAAACTAAAAGTATTGTTTCTTTGAGGTTTGAGTAGATCAAAATGTAAAATATTTCACATTGTTGAACTAACATTATGTGATTTTTTTGCTTTGCATAGTATGTATTTTTAAACATCATGTAGAGGCTATAATCCTAGTCATGAACCATACAATTCATTGGACAAATTTGAAGTGTGAATGATAGTTATTTTATATCCAAATGTTTTTCCTTGCATTTACATCTAAATAATGAAAATTGCATTTTACCTTGTCCACATATTTCTTCCTCTCGTTTAATCTAGTTTGAAGGAATGTACATGACGTTTTCACTGTCTATTTTGAATTCAATGATATTTTATACATAGGCACTGGCCTCAAAGATGTAAGTTTGACAAAAAAAAATTACTCGCAAGACAAAGACAGGTCACACTTGGTGAAAATTTGTCTTTTAAACTGAGCTTGATAGTAGAAAAAATTCCTGCAGTTTTATGTTTCGTGAATCCCTTGCATAAGCCATTGTATTGCTGAATTCGTCGGACCTGACATATATTATATATAGGGCTATACATTGATTGGAAGGAGTAATTTCCCATATTTAAATTATGTTAAGGTTAAGCCAAATCTAGAGCATTTAAATTGTATGGGGCTACTCGGTGCTCAAAGTGAATGCATAGATCCGTATATGCTCACACTTTATTTTTTATTTTTGGTATGCTTTTAGTATCGGTTGTTGTTTTATGTATGCAATATAGTTTATTCTTCAATATGGGTTTTAAAATTTCTCCTAGTATGAATCTATTTTGTATGAAACATATTTTTAGCGGTTTATGTTAAGGTATTTGATATGAAAAGTGCAATATTACATGCACTTTAAATTTTTTTCTATATTTTAAAACATGGATAATGTTGCTAGAGAACTAAATGATTCTGCAGTTCTCGAATGACGGCGATGACAACCAACTTTCCTAGGTACTATGGGTTTTTTTGCGGGGACTGTTTTTGCGAGGAGGGTACTATGGGGTTTAAGAGAATTATATCTCTATTCCCTTTAGACATAGTTTTAGACAGATATTTTAATACTTGTATATAGACATCACACATGCATTTTTTGTTGGAGATATGCCCTAGAGGCAATAATAAATGTAGTTATTATTATATCTTTGTGTTTATGATAAATGTTTACATTCATGCTATAATAGTATTAACAAGGAAACATTAATACTTGTGTGATCTGTAAACTTAAATTGAAGTCCCTAGTAAAGCCTCTATACATACTAGCTTGTTGGTTAATAAATGATTGTGGTTTCCCTATCATGAACATTGAGATGTTATTAACAACAAGATCATATCGTTAGGAGAATGATATGGTGGACATACTCCTATAGATAAGCGTAGCATAAAGATCAAGTCATTCTAATAGTTCAATTGCTATATGCTTTCTGATACATAGTAACCTAATTCCTTCGACTATGAGATCATGCATATCACCTTTACCGGATGGATGCTTTGATGACATCAAACACCACACTGTAACTGGGTGGCTATAAAGGTGGCATTGAGTGTTCGGAAAGTATTGGTTGAGACACGTGGATCAAGAGTGGGATTTGTCCATCCATATGACGGATAGATATACTCTGGGCTCTCTCGGTGGAATGTCATCCAATTAGCTTGCAATCATGTGACTGGCTCACAAGGGATCACATATCACGGGAACGAGAAAAGAGTACTTATCAGTAACGAGGTTGAACTAGGTATGGAGAGATACCGACGATCATAACCTCGGATAAGTAAACTATCGTGAGACAAAGGGAAATTGGTATCGTATGTAAGTGGTTCATTCGATCGCAAAGTAATCGTAGAAATATGTGGGAGCCATATGAATTTCCAGATTCCTCTATTGGTTATTGTTCGGAGAAGTGTCTCGATCATGTCTGCATAATTCACGAACCGTAGGGAGACACACTTAAGGATTCGACGTTGTTTGAGTAGTTATGGAATGATGAGTAAGAGACCGAATGTTGTTCGGAGTCTCGGATGGGATCCGGGATATCACGAGGAGATCCGGAATGGTCCGGAGAATAAGATTCATATAAGGAAAGTCCTGTTTCGGGGTTGGAGAATGGTTCCCGTGTTTTCATCGGGAATGTTCTAGAAGGTTCCGGAATGTCCGGCACTCCGAAGGGGAAGGGTACATGAATGTGTCATACCAAGTTGGAATGATTGCATCATATACTAGGTGTCATCGCTGAACAAAATAAAGGGTTTAATCAAATCCTAGTTTGAAAAGTCAAACGCCAATTTGAAAAGTCAAACGGCTATTTTGGGAAGTGGAGGGGAAGGTGGAAACCGAGTTGGGGAGGAGTTCCTCCCCTCCACCGCCGGCCCCCTTGGGAAACCGAGTTGGGGAGGGACTCCCCTCCCCTGGCGCGCCCCCTCCACCTATATAAGGAGGGGCAAGGCTGCCCCTCCTAGCACCCAACACCTCCACCCGCAAACCCTAGCCCTAAGCCGCCGGCCCTCCTGCAGCCGCCGCCGCCCTAGGGCAAGCCGCCGCCGCCTAGCTAACCCTAGCCGCCGGCCAAGCCTCCTCCTCGATGCGTCTAAACCCTAGATCGCCGGGGATCTCTCTCATAGTCCACCATACTCGCTCCGGCTTAAGGCGAAGCCCTGCGGGATCTCCCCTCTACTTCCGGTACCACGCCGTTGTGCTGCCGGAATCGCGAGGAGAGTGCTACAACCTCCGCTGCCTGCTGGAACAAGGGAGAGGAAGGTCTTCGTCGAGTACCGAACGTGTGACCGACTACGGGAGCGCTGCCGGAACGCAGCGCCGGAAGGATCGTCTACACGATCTTGAGATCGGGAAGAGTACGACTACATCACCCACGAGAATCCGCTCTCGTTAAACACTTTGGAATCTTCGAGGGTAAGTTATTCCATCAACTCGTTGCTACAATCTAGTAGATAGATCTTGGCTTGCTATATGTAGATCTGTTGCACGAGTAGAACACAATGGTCATTGTGGGCGTTGATGCTTTTGTTGTAGATTGCTTTTTGTGTACTTTGCATCTTGCGGTATGTTGGGATGAAGCGGTCCGGGCTAACCTTACATGACATCGTTCATGAGACTTGCTCCACGCTTGACATGCAACTTGTATTGCATAAAGTGGCTTTGCGGGTGCCTGTTTCTCCTAGCATAGTTAAGATCCAATTTACAACGGGTAATCCACAATGCTAGTATCAATGTTGTGGTTCTTGTTCGTAAGTTAGAACGACACTCATTGAAAGCCCCAAACCACGTAAAACATGCAAAGAAAGTAGAGGCGTCTAACTTTGTTTTGCAGGGGTGTGCAGTGATGTGATATGGCCAAGATTGTGATTATATTTGATGTATGCAATGTTTCTTATTGTAAGTTGGCAACCAGCAGGAGCCATATGGTTGTCTTTAATTTATGTTAAGACCCGCGTGTCTATTCAAAGTAGTTGTAATAGTTGAAACCGGTGGACGACAACCATGGTGAAACGTCATTGACCTTGATGCAATGCCGGTGATGATGGAGATCATGTTCGTGCTTGAAGATGGAGATCGGAAGCACAAAGAAGAAAGGCCATATCATATCACATATTATGAATTGCATGTGATGTTAATCCTTTATACATCTTGTATTGCTTAGTTAACGACTGTAGCATTATAAGATGATCCCTCATGCACATGAATTTCAAGTTCTAAAGTGTTCACCCTTAGTAAGCACCGTTGCTAAAGCTTGTTGTTTCGATGCACCACGTGATGATCGGGTGTGTTAGATTCCGCAAGTGTATACAACGTGAGCAAGCCAGATTTGCTCATGCGGAAGCTAAGGTTTGATCTTGACGAGCCTAGCATGTACAGACATGGTCTCGGAACACGGATCACCGAAAGGTAAAGCATGAATCATATAGTAGATATGATGAACATGTCGATTGTTCGCCATTGAAACTATATCAACTCTCGTGATGATCGGTGTTGATGTGGTGGATTTGGTTCGTGTGATCACTAAAACAATGTGAGGGATATTGTTTTGAGTGGGAGTTCACCTAGATTAATTTAACTATTAATTAGAACTCAATTTGTCATAAACTTAGTCTAAACTATTGCAAATATGTTGTAGATCAATGGCGGCCCCTACCATCAATTTCAATGCGTTCCTAGAGAAAGAAAAGTTGAAAAACAATGAAAGCAACTTCGCGGATTGGTTCCGCAATTTGAGGATTGTCCTCACAGCTGGTAATTTGACCTATGTGCTGGATGCACCGCTGGGTGACCCATCTGCAGCTACTGCTACCGATGAAGTAAAGAATGTTTACCTCGCTCGGAAGACTCAGTACTCCACAGTTCAGTGTGCTATCTTGTATGGTTTAGAATCGGAGCTTCAGAAAATGTTTGAAGAGTCAGACCCACATGATATTGTCCGTGATCTCAAATTGATCTTTGAGACTCATGCGGCAATTGAAAGCTATGAGGCTTCTGAAAAGTTCTTTAACTGCAAGATGGAAGAGGGCAGCTCCGTCAGTGAGCATGTGCTTAAGATGTCTGGGCACGCAAACAAACTTCAAAGCTTGGGTATAGTGATTCCTAATGCTTTGGGGGTTTACCGCGTCCTCCAGTCATTGCCACCAAGTTACAGGAACTTTGTGATGAACTACAACATGCAGAACATGAACAAAGAGTTGCCAGAACTATTTGCTATGTTAAAATCTGCAGAAGTGGAGATCAAGAAAGAGCACCAAGTGTTGATGGTCAATAAGACCACCAAATTCAAGAAAGGCAAGTC
This sequence comes from Avena sativa, assembly GCA_916181665.1. Lineage (NCBI taxonomy): Eukaryota > Viridiplantae > Streptophyta > Magnoliopsida > Poales > Poaceae > Avena > Avena sativa. Next base: position 2,166,226 of record OV702279.1, on the reverse strand, counting down.
TAAGCAAAAGAGACACTTCAAGAAGGGTGGTAAGAAAGTTTCCACGCCGACGAAGAAAACCAAGGCTGGACCAAAGCCTGAAACTGAGTGCTTTTACTGCAAGGGAGAAGGTCACTGGAAGCGGAATTGCCCAAAGTACTTGGCGGATTTGAAGAACGGCAACATCAAGAAGAAAGGTATATCTGATATACATGTTATTGATGTGTATCTCACTAGTATTTGTAGTAGTGCCTGGGTATTTGATACTGGTTCGGTTGCTCATATTTGTAACTCGAAACAGGTGCTGTAGAATAAACGGAAGCTAGCAAAGAATGAGGTGACGATGCGCGTGGGAAACGGATCAAAGGTTGATGTGATCGCGGTCAGCACGCTACCTCTTCATCTACCATCGGGATTAGTTTTATACTTAAATAATTGTTATTAGGTGCCTGCGTTGAGCATGAACATTATATCGGGATCTTGTTTATTGCGAGACGGTTACTTGTTTAAATCCGAGAATAATGGTTGTTCGATTTATATGAGTAATATGTTTTATGCACATGCACCTTTGATAGATGGTCTATTCTTATTGAATCTCGATAGTGGAAATACACATATCAACAATATTGAGGCTAAACGTTTGAAATCAAGCGATAATTCGACCTATATGTGGCACTGTCGTCTTGGTCACATTGGAGTGAAGCGTATGAAGAAACTCCATTCCGATGGACTTCTTGAATCACTTGATTTTGAATCACTTGATAGATGCGAAGCATGTCTGATGGGCAAAATGACTAAGACTCCATTTTCTGGTATGATGGAGCGAGCTACGAACTTATTGGAAATTATACATACCGATGTATGTGGTCCAATGAGTGTAGCATCGCGCGGTGGTTATCGTTATGTTCTTACCTTCACGGATGACTTGAGTAGATATGGGTATATCTATTTCATGAAACATAAGTCCGAAACTTTCGAGAAGTTTAAGGAGTTTCAAAGTGAGGTAGAGAATCAACGTAACAAGAAGATTAAGTTTCTACGTTCTGATCGTGGAGGTGAATATCTAAGTTACGAGTTTGGCGAGCATTTAAAGAAGTGCGGAATACTTTCACAATTGACACCGCCGGGAACACCACAGCGTAATGGTGTGTCCGAACGTCGTAATCGAACTCTCTTAGATATGGTTCGTTCTATGATGTCACTTACAGATTTACCGCTATCATTTTGGGGTTATGCATTAGAAACAGCCGCATTCACTTTAAATAGGGCACCGTCTAAATCCGTTGAAACGACACCGTATGAATTATGGTTTGGGAAGAAACCTAAATTGTCGTTCCTTAAAGTTTGGGGATGCGAAGCCTATGTAAACAAGTTACAGCCGGACAAGCTTGAACCCAAAGCGGAAAAATGCGTCTTCATAGGATACCCGAAGGAAACTATTGGGTATACCTTCTATCATAGATCCGAAGGAAAAATCTTCGTTGCCAAGAATGGATCTTTTCTAGAGAAGGAATTTCTCTCGAAAGAAGTGACTGGAAGGAAAGTAGAACTCGACGAGGTTGTCGAACCTTCTCTCGAAATTGCGAGTAGCGCAGCACCGGAAGAAGTTCCTGTGGTGCCTGCACCAATTAGAGAGGGAGCTAATGATGGTGATCATGAAACTTCGGTTGAAGTTGCTACAGAGCCTCGGAGGTCAACGAGAACTCGTACCACTCCAGATTGGTATGATTCCGTTATGAGTGTCATGTTGGTGGACAACACCGATGACCCCGAGACATATCAGGAAGCGATGATGAGCCCAGATTCCAATAAATGGCAAGAAGCCATGAAATCCGAGATTGGATCCATGTACGAAAACCAAGTATGGACTTTGGTGGACTTACCGGATGGCCGGAAGGCTGTCGAGAACAAATGGATTTTCAAGAAGAAAACAGATGCTGATGGTAATGTTACTGTCTATAAAGCTCCACTTGTCGCAAAAGGGTTTCGACAAATTCAAGGAGTTGACTACGATAAGACTTTCTCACCGGTAGCGAAGCTGAAGTCTGTGAGGATTATGTTAGCAATCGCTGCATATTATGATTATGAGATATGGCAGATGGATGTCAAAACAGCATTCCTCAATGGAGACATTGATGAAGAGTTGTATATGATGCAACCCAAAGGTTTTGTCGATCCTAAAGATGCTAACAAGGTATGCAAGCTTCAACGGTCCATCTATGGATTGAAGCAAGCATCCCGAAGTTGGAATCAACGTTTTGATAAGGTAATCAAAAGTTTTGGTTTTATACAAACTTATGGAGAAGCTTGTATTTACAAAAAAGTGAGTGGGAGCTCTGTAGCATTCTTAATACTGTATGTGGATGACATATTGTTGATTGGGAATGATGTAGACCTTCTTAATAGTGTCAAGGAATATTTGAATAATAGTTTTTCAATGAAGGATCTTGGCGAAGCAGCTTACATATTAGGCATAAAGATTTATAGAGATAGATCGAAACGCCAAATATCATTGTCACAGAGTACATATTTGGACAAAGTTCTAAAGAAGTTTGGAATGGAAGAAAGCAAGAAAGGGTTCTTGCCCATGTTGCCCAATACGACCTTGAGTAAAACTCAAAGTCCAACATCGGCAGAAGATAGAGAAAGGATGAGTAAGACTCCCTATGCCTCAGCCATAGGATCTCTAATGTATGCCATGCTATGTACTAGACCCGACATTGCATATTCTGTTAGTTTAACTAGCAGATATCAAAGTGATCCAGGAGTGGATCATTGGACAGCGGTCAAAAACATCCTTAAGTACTTGAGAAGAACTAAGGATATGGTTCTTTCTTATGGAGGTGATGAACAGCTCGTTGTTAATGGTTACACCGATGCTAGTTGGAACACCGATCCAGATGATTCTAAATCACAATCTGGGTACGTATTTATTTTGAATGGTGCAGCAGTTAGCTGGAGGAGTGCAAAGCAAAGCGTTGTGGCGAGATCTTCAACTGAATCGGAATACATGGCTGCTTCGGAGGCTTCACAAGAAGCGATATGGATGAAAGAGTTCATTACAGAGCTGGGTGTGGTTCCAAGTGCGCTGGACCCAATGTCTATCTACTGTGATAACATGGGCGCCATAGCCAATGCACAAGAACCAAGGTCACACAAGAAGCTGAAGCATATCAAACTGCGTTTTCACGCTATTCGAGAACATACCCAGGATGGGGATATAAAGATTTGCAAAGTACACACAGATCTGAATGTGGCGGATCCGTTGACTAAACCTCTCCCGAGGGCAAAACATGACCAACACCAAACTGCCATGGGTGTTCGGTATATTACCATGTAATCTAGATTAGATGACTCTAGTGCAAGTGGGAGACTGTTGGAGATATGCCCTAGAGGCAATAATAAATATAGTTATTATTATATCTTTGTGTTTATGATAAATGTTTATGTTCATGCTATAATAGTATTAACAAGGAAACATTAATACTTGTGTGAATTGTAAACTTAAATTGAAGTCCCTAGTATAGCCTCTATACTTCACTAGCTTGTTGGTTGATTAAATGATTGTGGTTTCCATATCATGAACATTGAGATGTTATCAACAACAAGATCATATCGTTAGGAGAATGATATGGTGGACATACTCCTATTGATAAGCGTAGCATAAAGATCAAGTCATTTCAATAGTTCAATTGCTATATGCTTTTTGATACATAGTAACCTAATTCCTTCGACCATGAGATCATGCATATCATCTTTACCGGATGGATGCTTTGATGACATCAAACACCACACCGTAACTGGGTGGCTATAAAGGTGGCATTAAGTGTTCGGAAAGTATTGGTTGAAACACATGGATCAAGAGTGGGATTTTTCCATCCACATGACGGATAGATATACTCTGGGCCCTCTCGGTGGAATGTCATCCAATTGGCTTGCAAGCATGTGACTTGGTCACAAGGGATCACATATCACGGGAACGAGAAAAGAGTACTTATCGGTAACGAGGTTGAACTAGGTATGCAGAGATACCGACGATCATAACCTCGGATAAGTAAACTATCGTGAGACAAAGGGAAATTGGTATCGTATGTAAGTGGTTCATTTGATCGCAAAGTAATCGTAGAAATATGTGGGAGCCATATGAATTTCCAGATTCCTCTATTGGTTATTGTTCGGAGAAGTGTCTCGATCATGTCCGCATAATTCACGAACCGTAGGGAGACACACTTAAGGATTCGACGTTGTTTTGAGTAGTTATGGTATTATGAGAAAGAGACCGAATGTTGTTCGGAGTCTCGGATGAGATCCGGGATATCACGAGGTGATCCGGAATGGTCCGGATAATAAGATTCATATAAGGAAAGTCCCGTTTCGGAGTTCGGGAATGATTCCGGTGTTTTCATCGGGAATGTTCTAGAAGGTTCCGGATTGTCCGGCACTCCGGGAGGGGAGGGTACATGAGTGTGTCATTGAATGATTGCATCATGTACTAAGTGTTCTTGCTGTTCCAAAAAGATGAAAGTCAAATTGCCAGTTTGAAAGTCAAACGGCTAAAACAGGAAACTGTGGGAAACAAGCAAGAGGAGTTGGAACCAACTTGGAGGAGGAGTCCCACCCCTCCAAGCCGGCGCCCAGCCCTAGGCCGAGTTGGGGAGGGACTCCCTCCCTCCCCTGGCGCGCCAAGGCCCCTCCACCCATAAAAGGAGGGGCAGGGCTCCTCCTTGAGACACACAAGTTTCCACCTCTAATCTCAGGTTTAGAGCCGTTTGGTTTAGAGCTTCTAATTGCTTTAGCCTGCGGTTTAGAGCCTTCTAATTGGTGAGTCTAATCTCTAGACCACTAATTGCCCTCTCTCATAATCCACCATACTCGCTCCGGCTTAAGGCGAAGCCCTGCGGGATCTCCCCTCTACTTCCGGTACCACGCCGTTGTGCTGCCGGAATCGCGAGGAGAGTGCTACAACCTCCGCTGCCTGCTGGAACAAGGGAGAGGAAGGTCTTCGTCGAGTACCGAACGTGTGACCGACTGCGGGAGCGCTGCCGGAACGCAGCGCCGGAAGGATCGTCTACACGATCTTGAGATCGGGAAGAGTACGACTACATCACCCACGAGAATCCGCTCTCGTTAAACGCTTTGGAATCTTCAAGGGTAAGTTATTCCATCGACTCGTTGCTACAATCTAGTAGATAGATCTTGGCTTGCTAGTTTGTATGCGATAGAAAATTTTTGTTTTCCATGCTACGAACCCCTTCAGTTCCTGTGGTGCCTGCACCAATAAGAGAGGAAGCTAGTGATGATGATCATGAAACTTCGGTTGTAGTTGCTACAGAGCCTCGCAGGTCAACGAGAACTCGTACGACTCCAGATTGGTATGATCCCATCATGAGTGTCATGTTGGTGGACAACACCGATGACCCTGCGACATATGAGGAAGCGATGATGAGCCTAGATTCCAATAAATGGCAAGAAGCCATGACATCCGAGATTGGATCCATGTATGAAAACCAAGTATGGACTTTGGTGGACTTACCGGATGGCCGGAAGGCTGTCGAGAACAAATGGATTTTCAAGAAGAAAACAGATGCTGATGGTAATGTTACTGTCTATAAAGCTCGACTTTTCGCAAAAGGGTTTCGACAAATTCAAGGAGTTGACTACGATGAGACTTTCTCACCAGTAGCAAAGCTAAAGTCTGTGAGGATTATGTTAGCAATCGCTGCATATTATGATTATGAGATATGGCAGATGGATGTCAAAACAGCATTCCTCAATGGAGACATTGATGAAGAGTTGTATATGATGCAACCCAAAGGTTTTTTCGATCCTAAAGATGCTAACAAGGTATGCAAACTTCAACGGTCCATCTATGGATTGAAGCAAGCATCCCGAAGTTGGAATCAACGTTTTGATAAGGTGATCAAAAGTTTTGGTTTTATACAAACTTATGGAGAAGCTTGTATTTACAAGAAAGTGAGTGGGAGCTCTGTAGCATTCTTAATACTATATGTAGATGACATATTGTTGATTGGGAATGATGTAGACCTTCTTAATAGTGTCAAGGAATATTTGAATAATAGTTTTTCAATGAAGGATCTTGGCGAAGCAGATTACATATTAGGCATAAAGATTTATAGAGATAGATCGAGACGCCTAATATCATTGTCACAAAGTACATATTTGGACAAAGTTCTAAAGAGGTTTGGAATGGAAGATAGCAAGAAAGGGTTCTTGCCCATGTTGCCCAATACGACCTTGAGTAAAACTCAAAGTCCGACAACGGCAAAAGATAGAGAAAGGATGAGTAAGACTCCCTATGCCTCAGCCATAGGATCTCTAATGTATGCCATGCTATGTACTAGACCCGACATTGCATATGTTGTTAGTTAACTAGCAGATTTCAAAGTGATCCAGGAGTGGATCATTGGACAGCGCAAAACCATCCTTAAGTACTTGAGAAGAACGAAGGATATGGTTCTTTCTTATGGAGGTGATGAACAACCCGTTGTTAATGGTTACACCGATGCTAGTTGGAACACCGATCCGGATGATTCTAAATCACAATCTGGATACGTATTTACTTTGAATGGTGCAGCAGTTAGCTGGAGGAGTGCAAAGCAAAGCGTTGTGGCGAGATCTTCAACTGAATCGAAATACATGGCTGCTTCGGAGGCTTCACAAGAAGCGATATGGATGAAAGAGTTCATTACAGAGCTGGGTGTGGTTCCTAGTGCGCTGGACCCAGTGTCTATATACTGTGATAACATGGGCGCCATAGCCAATGCGCAAGAACCAAGGTCACACAAGAAGCTGAAGCATATCAAGCTACGTTTTCACGCTATTCGACAACATGTCCAAGATGGGGACATAAAGATTTGCAAAGTACACACATCTCTGAATGTGGCGGATCCGTTGACTAAACCTCTCCCAAGGGCAAAACATGACCAGCACCAAACTGCCACGTGTGTTAGGTATATTACCATGTAATCTAGATTAGATGACTCTAGTGCAAGTGGGAGACTGCTGGAGATATGCCCTAGAGGCAATAATAAATGTAGTTATTATTATATCTTTGTGTTTATGGTAAATGTTTACATTCATGCTATAATAGTATTAACAAGAAAACGTTAATACTTGTGTGATTTGTAAACTTAAATTGAAGTCCCTAGTAAAGCCTCTATACATTACTAGCTTGTTGGTTAATAAATGATTGTGGTTTCCCTATCATGAACATTGAGATGTTATTAATAACAAGATCATATCGTTAGGAGAATGATATGGTGGACATACTTCTATAGATAAGCGTAGCATAAAGATCAAGTCATTCTAATAGTTCAATTACTATATGCTTTCTGATACATAGTAATCTAATTCCTTCGACTATGAGATCATGCCTATCACCTTTACCGGATGGATGCTTTGATGACATCAAACACCACACCGTAAATGGGTGGCTATAAAGGTGGCATTGAGTGTTCGGAAAGTATTGGTTGAGACACATGGATCAAGAGTGGGATTTGTCCATCCATATGACGGATAGATATACTCTGGGCCCTCTCGGTGGAATGTCATCCAATTAGCTTGCAAGCATGTGACTGGCTCACAAGGGATCACATATCACGGGAACGAGAAAAGAGTACTTATCAGTAACGAGGTTGAACTAGGTATGGAGAGATACCGACGATCATAACCTCGGATAAGTAAACTATCGTGAGACAAAGGGAAATTGGTATCGTATGTAAGTGGTTCATTCGATCGCAAAGTAATCGTAGAAATATGTGGGAGCCATATGAATTTCCAGATTCCTCTATTGGTTATTGTTCGGAGAAGTGTCTCGATCATGTCTGCATAATTCACGAACCGTAGGGAGACACACTTAAGGATTCGACGTTGTTTGAGTAGTTATGGAATGATGAGTAAGAGACCGAATGTTGTTCGGAGTCTCGGATGGGATCCGGGATATCACGAGGAGATCCGGAATGGTCCGGAGAATAAGATTCATATAAGGAAAGTCCTGTTTCGGGGTTGGAGAATGGTTCCGGTGTTTTCATCGGGAATGTTCTAGAAGGTTCCGGAATGTCCGGCACTCCGAAGGGGAAGGGTACATGAATGTGTCATACCAAGTTGGAATGATTGCATCATGTACTAGGTGTTATCGCTGAACAAAATAAAGGGTTTAATCAAATCCTAGTTTGAAAAGTCAAACGCCAATTTGAAAAGTCAAACGGCTATTTTGGGAAGTGGAGGGGAAGGTGGAAACCGAGTTGGGGAGGAGTTCCTCCCCTCCACCGCCGGCCCCCTTGGGAAACCGAGTTGGGGAGGGACTCCCCTCCCCTGGCACGCCCCCTCCACCTATATAAGGAGGGGCAGGGCTGCCCCTCCTAGCACCCAACACCTCCACCCGCAAACCCTAGCCCTAAGCCGCCGGCCCTCCTGCAGCCGCCGCCCTAGGGCAAGCCGCCGCCTAGCTAACCCTAGCCGCCGTCCAAGCCTCCTCCTCGGTGCGTCTAAACCCTAGATCGCCGGGGATCTCTCTCATAGTCCACCATACTCGCTCCGGCTTAAGGCGAAGCCCTGCGAGATCTCCCCTCTACTTCCGGTACCACGCCGTTGTGCTGCCGGAATCACGAGGAGAGTGCTACAACCTCCGCTGCCTGCTGGAACAAGGGAGAGGAAGGTCTTCGTCGAGTACCGAACGTGTGACCGACTGCGGGAGCGCTGCCGGAACGCAGCGCCGGAAGGATCGTCTACGCGATCTTGAGATCGGGAAGAGTACGACTACATCACCCACGAGAATCCGCTCTCGTTAAACACTTTGGAATCTTCGAGGGTGAGTTATTCCATCGACTCGTTGCTACAATCTAGTAGATAGATCTTGGCTTGTTTGTTTGTATGCGATAGAATTTTTTTGTTTTCCATGCTACGAAACCCTACATTTTTTTCAAAACCATGCCATATTATTAGATCAACTTGGTAATTTCGAGCTATTTTCTCAGGAAAGTAAGATCATTTTTTAGTCTCGCGGTTTGGAAGAATGACATATCTAACTCAGTGTGGGCAACACTTCCTCACCTTTATTTAGCTACTTCATATTTGAGTGAGGTATAGAATGTGTAAATCTGTAGTGTACTACTTCATATAATCATTCATACATGGAAGATTTTCTTATCATGAACAATCTGTGTGTTGGATATACGAACATGCTTAATTTAAGCCAAAATAAGTTCATCGGAAATTCATAATTTTTTCTTTCTAAGTGACAATGTTACTTTTAAAAAAACCTGACATCAGTATCAAAATTCATTTTTTTCTCTCTAAAAAACAGCATGGGCAAACTCATAAGAGAAACAAATAAATAATCTTTAAAAAGATGTATGTGTATACTTTGTTTTTTTCTGAAGTAGTACTGTAGCTGTTTCATGTGCATTCGGTTGCACGTAGCTAATTTCTAGCCCAAACCTGTTTTTCTTGCAATTCCTTGTGCAGCCACAGCCGAATATTTTCTCTAATCCTGTCCATCACAGCCTAATATTTTCTCTAATCCTGTCCATCGTTCACGCCTGGAGTCCTTCTCATTTACGGCGGCTGAAAAACATTTACCGTGTATGTATGGCCAGCCGGAAGTTAAAGGCCGACGGACTGTAAACATGTGTGTATATTTTAGATCACCTTGAGGCTAAAATAATAGATCTAACCGCCTATATATAGATCCTTTTTTCTTAAACTGCCACGTGAAGTGGACGTGGACGTGGTGGCTACCTAATATGTGTGGTATTTCACGTACATATATATATATATATATATATTGATTTTAGTTTGAGACAGACTAACGTGACATAAGACTTCTTTTATACATGTTTACTTTTACGTAACATTAATTATCTTTTAATTTCAGCTTACATCTACACCATTAATTATAGATCTAATAGCTAAAACAATTTTGATGATGTGGATCAACGTGGCGCCTCGAAAAACACCCTTATATTGCTTTTAGTATATAACAGATTTCAGCTTACATCTACACCATTAATTATAGATCTAATAGTTAAAATAATTTTGATGTTGTGGATCAACGTGGCGCCTTTTAGCATATAATAGATATGGAATGGAGGGAGTGCATGTGAAAACTCAAGTTGAAATGTTAAGATCCGAACATCCCTGGACTGAAAACCTTTGCTGCATCGAGGCTTGAATCTAAGATCATGGACCTGACTCCTGAATACCAGTTAGAATGAAAAAACAATACCACCACCATTGTTCTATTTCTTGTATGTTAGCTGAGTTGAGAGCAACTGAATTGCTCGAGATGTATATGACTAGTGAGCTTCAAGATTATATCAACAAGAATTAAGTATCAGTGGTACTCAAAATTATATGGATTTTTTCTCAATCAAAGTGCTTGATAACTCTGCAAACTGCTTTAGTCAATCAGGTTCAACAAGACCAGTATGTTTATATCAATGCTTCCAAAACTATTTGTTGATCCTTTTTCCTCTGGAAATCTCTCTTCTTCCTTTTTTATCTTGATTGGTTGACATCTTCTATTCTTTTAATCTTCAGTTCCACCAAATCTAGCGTTTCACACTTTTTCCCTGTAGAAAAAAATAAGTACAACCAAAGGCTTTAGGATATTATTTCTGAGCAGTTTCTACTTTCTAAACTGGACGACTGTTCATGGGACGTGCTGCCCTTTTTCTCTTGATGTTAACATTTTCCTAAGTACCCTGTATGGAGCCTTCTTCATCATCCAAACTGCCTTTCCTTACATGAGGTCACAGAGCAGTAGCATAAAGAGGTTGCACTTAATTACCAGAGAAGCCCATACGCAAACATGTCCCCCTATATGCGTCCCCACGTGAACAGCATCTCAATTCTCAAACATATCAGAAAAATCAAAAATCCATGCCTTAACTTAAGCAATTGATCGGTTATGTTATGTTCTACCACTGTTACTAGTTACTACTGTACTACCTATTAGCTACTAGTATGTCTACCACTTGTCAATTTTGATCTCATGACCTAGGTTTACTTCTGCTGTCCCATACCTCACTCCCTCAAACTCACCCATCTCAACCTCTCCAATGGAAAATTCATCGACCAGATCCCATTGGTATCGTGCATCTCCAGAATCCTATCTCCCTTATCTATCTGAACTCTTCAGATTGGATCGTCAAATAAAGTTAGATATGAAAGGAAATCTCAACAGGTTCTTAACCTGAGGACCATTAGCAATCACAATCATTCATCATCGCAGCCTAGAAAACTTGAAAGAACTTAAAGTTCTTGTGTTATGATGTTATGGCTTGGTAATAGATATTGAAGGCAGCACAAATGGAGAAGTCATTTCAGATTTGCAAACAATTGATCTAGTTTAAACAAGTCATCAGGTAATCTGATTTTTGTCAGGCTTGAGAAACTAAACTAAATAGCTGCAAGATCTAATGGTGACATAAATGCAACACAGAATTTAATTAGAGAGATAATCAGGATGTTGTAATGGTAAAGTATAAAGGGCAGCGTACCTGCAAAGTTAAGGCAAGCATCCACCCCTTGTCCGGAACCTCTGCCAGTGCTAAATTTTCACCTTGCCTGTAGATGACAATATAGCACCGGGAGAAATCTTAGTATTTTTATCTTAAATATAAATGCAGAACAAATAGAAAATCATTACCGGTATACTTACTGGTGGTAAAATGTCAACCTTCAGCCCAGAGAGCAATTTTTGGGCAGAAACTAGATGCTGAACATTCTTAATTAAGCGTGCCACAATTTACAAGTTGCAGCTTTAGAAGGAATTTACTAACTCAAAGTACAAGGATGAGGCTTCCTTCCGAACATGCACTCCAAATTTGACAGCAATATAAGCAGCACAGTCAGTTTCGTCTCTAAGAAAAGTTCAGTATTACATCGTTCGGTATCGAAAATTGAAAGGTAAATCAATTTAGGTGCTGGATATCCACAATAGTGCATAACAGGTACTCCGTATAAGAAATAGGCTGCAAAGCAACAGAAAGCAGTGGATTTCAATTTCCCAATAATGTGTCATTTCAAATTTACAAGAGGGGAGTATGAGTCCACAGATATGCATTCATCAGATGTGGAATATACCATATAGGAATCTGAGAATGGTTCCTCTACACATTTCACTATGACCTATGCCCAGAGAGCTAATATAGACATAGAAGCAGATCCGAGCACCAATGCAATGTAAGAAGCCTTCTTCAGTTTCAGAGATGATGTCATCATCTTGTTATGGAAGAAATCAAGAGAAATGAGATCAACCAGCGCCATGTAAACGAGGATTCCGGCAGAGAGTGAACCAAGAAGGCCTTCAATTATTAGGGCGTTTGGACTGCTATCGTCATAGCCAGTCATATGGAAGACTGCCATTCCAAGAAGTATTCCCAGTGGTGTTGTCACTGAGAACATTAAGCACATGTAACCCACTGTTGCCATCCCGAAACCAGCCTGTGAGAAATAGACAAGTATGCGTTTGGTCATCAATGAAGATCACAAAAATCCCTCGCTAAGTCACTAATGTTAATATGTGATTACGATTCCAGAAGAAACTTCTAAAGCATGCCATGATATGTCAAGTATGCACGATTATATAAGAATACACATATACAGAAAGTGGCACCATATACGACTGGAATTTGCTCTACGGGGGTAGTGCCTTATAAAGCTATGACTATTCAACACAAATACGTACAAAATGGATGTTGCGGGTGGTGGCTATGCCTGGTATATTAGGGCCATTGCTTTGTCCACTCATTAAAAATGATAGGTACAACACTAGTGCCTTGCTAAAAGTGGCGATTTCAGTTTTGAATCTATTGGATGTTCTACCATTTGGGTACACCTTGAAACCTCTCCCCTTTACTTTTTTTGTTAGCATGTCAGACTGCACTGTGGAATTGCTCTCCAGCGTGGTTTACCACCAAGCCCAAAAGAACTTTAAAGACCTAGCTAGTGCTATTTTTCTTTCCCTTCTCCTCTGTGCATAACACATCAACCTCATTTAGTGCCAATAAGATGGATGTGCACGTGGACAAACAGAATTATACGGAAAAGGATTGTCTACAAAGACAATTAGTCCTTTATGTCAACATGTGTTTAGGTGACACATAAAATTAGGTCGCGAAACTATCACAGCTAGAGCAAATGTAACTATAAGTAAAACGGCCTGGTGTACAACAGGGATCCCTCCACCAAGAATCGTTATAAAGTTACACAGAGGACTCAGGGTCAGAGTGATACAAGGAGCTTATCAAATCATATTCAACAATAAATATTTCCATCCTGACAAAGTGGTAACTGGTAACTGACAAACTTTTCAACTCTGGTTAAAACAATGGCATGGCATGCTTATTACTCTGTCAAACAGAGAATCAAATATCTAAACCAAGATATGAGGCAATAATCCCTTGACTTTTCTACATGCATTAATTTAATAACATACATCAACATAGGTAGCTAATCACATATTATAATCAGTCCATAAAGTACGACCACATGTGCATGATACACAGAAATGAAACATTCAAATAAGCTGTCAACTTCCTAATTCATACTACTTCAAATATGCACACAAAACACACATTAAAAGTCACGATGTCAACAATAAATCATATTAAACTAAAATATTTCCCACATGGCAAAATGACTTTCCAACTGAACTAAAAAGAATAGCATGACATGCTTACACTGAAGGACTGTGAGACACATAAATCAAACATCTGAATCAGCAGAGGGAGAGATCCTTTGTCATTTCTAGGTGGAACGCATTGTTTTAATAAAAGATATTAAGGTAGGCAGTCACATATCCATCCATAAAGTATGACGACAGGTTCATCAGACTGTATTTTTTTAAGAAAACAGGTCAATACGAAAGACAACACTGACATCAAGCATTCAAATAAGCTGCCAGGTTCCTAATTCATACTACAAAATTAGGGAACTAAATCATGTTCCATTGCTGACCCCTGTAGATCACAAGTTTCCTATACTTAACCACCACAAACCAACATCATGAGCAAAACCATTCTCGTAATAACAATTCAACCAATTGCACATAGAAATTGAGATGCAGTAGATATGCTTGAATCTCACCTGCGCGATGCAGCCGCCAAGGCCCATCCCCTCGAAGACCTGGTGGAAGGAGAGCGCAACGACGAGCGGGCGGATGGCGCAGACGTCCTGCGACATCCCCAGGGTGACCCCGATGATGACGGAGTGGAACACTATCCCAATCTCCAGCACCTTGGATACCATCTTCTGCTTCTTCCTGGCCTCCTCCTCCTCCCCTCCCCCCACCTCCACCACCTCATGGTGTCCACCCCCATGGCACCCGCCACTAGGGACCACGACGGGCTCGTCGCTGCGGACCAACCGGGCGCGTCCGAAGAGCGCCACGTCGTCCCGGTCCATGTCCCCGCCGTTCCTGTCGGCGCGCGGCGCAGGGTCCTCGTCGTCCAGGAGGAAAGCGCCTTTCCTGGGGCTCATTTCGCCGGCGAGTTCGAATACAGGGGCCTTCTTAGTGGTGGGGATTGGGGCGTAGGGGGTCTGCTCCTCCTCCTCCTCCTGGTGCTGGACGACGTGGCCATGGGCCTCGAGGTGGGACGAGGCGGAGAGGTCGACGAGGAGGGCCAGAAGCGCGCCGATGAGGCACAACAGCCCCGCAAAGGGGAAGTCCCTCCAGGGCCGTTGCGACGCGACGGCGCAGTCTGCGAGCGCGGCGTAGGCGTCGGGGAGGACGTGGACGAGGGAGGTGGAGAGGATGACCCCCGCCGCGTAGCACTTGACTAGGAGCAGGCCCCTAGCGTACCCGTCGCGGCCCTTGAAGGCCCTGGTGAGCGCGACGGGGAGGCAGACGCCGACGGCGCTGGCGATGAGGATGGCGAGCAGGGACCCCGTCTTGAGCCGCGCCGCGGCCGCCCCGTCGCGGCAGACCCTGGACAGAGCGGCGAGCTCGGCCGGCGGGAGGCACCCCGCGCCGGACATGGCGGCGCGCGAGGTGTTCGGCGGAATCACGCGCGCGCCAGTGATGACGGCGACGGCGAGGGACAGGGGTCGGCGAGCGGTAAGGAGACGGGAGCGAGGACTTGGGATTGATGGGTGGGTTAAAACGAGCGAGGTTTCAATGCGGGGTGGGCCCCGGAGACCGTGCGCGATGAGGTTTTGGAAATTTATGAGAGAAGAGGGAGGAATGGTTTAGTCGACGCTGACTGGTCAGTGGGCCCCACGTTCTGTCGCGGCCCGCGTCCCTCAAAGGTAGTCTTTGCTTGGGAGAAAAAAACTTTTTTTTTTTTTAGAATGGAGAAAAAACTATATTACAAATTTTATCTGTTCAAATATAGTCATCTCACGTTCACACCTCTGAAAGAAAATGGTTTATTCTATAAGTTGGTAGAATTAATATAATGGAGAGACGTTTTATATTTCTACTAACTAAGCTAGAGAACTGGAGAATACAAATAGTGTTGGAGAGAACTGTAAGATGATTAAGACATTCTCAACGAGGTTTGGATCCACCACTAGTATTAAGTAATTAATATGATTAAGATAGTATTTGTGTAATTTGCATTCATGTGTATGGATGCAGATCCCAATTATAGGCAGGCCGTTGGACTTGTTCTTCCCTCCCCTCATAGCCACCACTGGTCATTTAAGGCTAGAATGCATGATCACACAAGTGATTAAGGATCTCCACGTGGATATGGAGATCCGTTCTATGGATTCTCCGTGATTTCCCATTGATGCTTGCTTTAGGACAATAGTGTAATATATCATAACACCACAACCTCTCCACAAAGTACCAATGCAATCTTCTTATCCCCGTGGGACAAATCTCTACGCAACCAGCGTTGGCGTAGCAATCAAGAAGAAGAGTTGAGTACACAGTTATACAAATAAGGACAAACACATCTTTATTTAATTCATAATAGTGATGGTTTCTCCATCTCCCTAAAAACAAAGAGAACTTCTCACACATGAAGGAAACTAACATCAACACGATAATTTGAATGGGGTATGAAGGTGTGAATTAATACGCGTGCAAATCCACACTAGAATTTGAAATTACAACGAGATGAGTGGAGGGATCATTGATGAAGACGTTGTTGTTGTTATTGTTGATGATGAGATTGATGTCATGACCTTCAAGATCCAAGTCTTATCTTCCTCTTGTGTGGTGGTCATAGTGAAGATGGACGTGGTGATGATGGAGGTGGCACGGCGGCTATGGACGCGGCAGGGCTCCGTGTGGATGTGTATGGAGATGCAGTTTTCTCCCTTAGTTATCCCTCCTTTATATAGTCCTAGGAAGGTCCTCGTGTTGGAATTATGCCCTAGAGGCAATAATAAAGATGTTATTATTATAATTCTTGTTCATAATAAAGTTTATATTCCATGCTAGAATTGTATTAAGCGGAAACTTTGATACTTGTGTGGTTTATGAACAACACCGTGTCCCTAGTACGCCTTTATGGACTAGCTCATTGATTAATGATGGTTAAGGTTTCCTAACCATAGACATGAGTTGTCGATTAATAATGAGATCATGTCATTAGGAGAATGATATGATAGACAGACCCAAATTAAGCAGAGCAATTAGATTGTGTCATCGTGTTCATCTTTGCGAAGCTTTTTCTTATGTCAAGTATTGTATTCCTTAGACCATGAGATAATACAACTCCCTGGTATCGTAAGAAAGCTTTGAGGTCATCAAACATCATCCTATGTGAGGGTGATCATAAAGGTGTCTCTTAGGTGATCGGAAAGTACTTGTTGGGTTATATGTATCGAGATGGAATTTGTCCCTCCCGAGTCGGAGAGATATACTTAGGGCCCACTCGGTAATCGATATCAACACCGCTTGCAAGGACGTGGTTAAGGAGTTAATCACAAAGTGATATCGGATTACGAAACGAGTAAAGTATTTGTTGTGAATGAGATTGAACTAGGTATGCCGATAGCAACGATCGAATCTCGGGCAAGTAAAATATCGTGTGACGAAGGGAATACATATATGGGATTAATTGAATCCTGGCATTGTGGTTCATATGTGATGATCATCGATGAATATGTGGGAGTCAATATGGGTTTCCAGATCCCGCTGTTGATTATTGATAGAAGATCATGTCTGCATATTCTCGAACCCGTAGGGTCACACACTTAACGTGCATCGATGCTAGGATAGAATGGATAATTGGTTTATGAGTTTTTGTTCAGAGTCTCGGATGAGATCCAGGACATCACGAGAGGTTCCGGAATGGTCCGGAGAATAAGATTCATATAAAGGAAAGCAGTTTTTGGATTTTGGAATCGTTTCGGAGTATTCGGTATTGTACCGGAAGGTTCTAGAAGCTTCCGGAGTGGGACCAACGCGGCCCCACTTGTCAGAGGGCTCCGTGAGCCTAAGAGGGAGTGCCCTGGCCGCTTTGGGCCAGGGGCACAAGGCCCCATAGGCCCAGCCGGACAAACCCTAGGGGAAACCCTAGGGAACCCTTCTAGAAGGAGGGGGGAAACTTGCCCCCCACTCCAACCCTTAGGGCCGCCGCCCTAGGGCTTGGAGGAGGGGCCAAGGGGGCCGGCCAGCCCCCTATATAAGGTGTTCAGGGCGCACCCTTCCCTCCTACTCCTCCAACCCTAGCCGTCGTCCTGCTGCCCCTCCACCTCTCTCTCTCTCCCGACTGCGCGTAGGCGAAGCCCTGCCGCAGAAACTCTCCACCATAGCACCACGCCGTCGTGCTGCATATCCAATCCATCTCTCCACCCCACTTGCTGGACAAAGTAAGGAGGAGACGTCGCGGCACCGTACGTGTGCATCTCTCGGAGGCACCGTCACTTGCGGCGTTGGATCGGATCGGATCGGATCGCGAGGAGGAGAAGGCTAGTTCAACTACATCACCCATGTTCTGTTGAATGTTTCCGCTGTGCGATTTCTTCAAGGGTATGAAGATATCATCTATCTCTCTTGTTGATTGCATCTCCTAGATTAGATCTTGGCCTTCTTGTTCGCATCCGTAGATTTTTTTTTGATTTACTATGCTGCGAAACCCTTCAGTGGTATCAGAGCTAGATCTATACGTAGATGTGTTTCATGAGTAGAACGCAACATGCTTGTTGCGGGCGTTGATGTTTTCTATTGCAAGCCTCTTGTTGTGTATTTCTTATGGCGCGGCATAGTGAGATCGAAGCGGTCCAGACCAACTTTACGCGACCTCGTTCGCGAGACCGGCTCCGCACTTGATGTGTGGCTTGTTCCACACATGCGGCTGGTGGATGCCAGTTTCTCTCACTATAGTAGTCATGGGATTTACACCGGATGTTAGCAACCATCATATCACCGTTGTGGATTTCCGTAGGTAAGAATCATTCTTAGCTTATTACTCCCATAAGCCACGTAAAATATGCAACAACAAAGTAGAGGCGGCTAACTTGTTTTTGCAGGGAGTGTTTTGTGTTATGGTATGGCCCAAGACATGATGTGTATGATGTATGCAATGATCATGTTTTGTAGTATTTCATGACTTGCATGTCGATGAGTTCACAACCGGCAGGAGCCATATGGTTGTCTTTATAATTGTGTATGACATGTGTGTCAACTTCTTATACGCCATGTAACAGCTTTACTTTATCGCTAAGTAGTTAGCAATAGTTGTAGTTGCTATTCGTGGTGGAGGCAATCATGGTGGAGTGATGGAGATCATGCTGGCGCGCACAAGATGGAGATCATTGTGCAGAGATTGGCTATACCATGTCACATAAAGTTATATGCATGTGATGTTTATCCTTTTATGTATCTTATTATGCTTAGATCGCGACAGTAGCATTATAAGATGATTCCTCACCTAAAGATCAAGATAAAATTGTGTTCTCCCCATGTATGCACTGTTGCAAAAGTTCGTCGTGTTCAAGCACCTCGTGATGATCGGGTGCTATAAACTCTACGTTCACATACAACGGGTGCAAGCCAGTTTTGCACATGCGGAAATACTTGGGTTTGACTTTACGAGCCTAGCATGTACAGACATGGCCTCAGAACACACGAACCGAAAGGTTAAACATGAGTCATATGAATGATATGATCGACACTTTGTTGTCCACCATTGAAACCACATCTCTTCTCGTGAAGATCGGATTAGGTGTGGTGAATTTGGATCATGTTCACTAAACAACTTAAGGGATGTTGAATTTAGTGGGAGTTCATCTAGTAATTTGATTAAGTTGAACTAGTTATCATGAACATAGACTAAATTGTATTTGCAAATTTTGTAGATCCAATGGCTAAGTCCAACTTCAACTTCAACGTTTTTGCTGAGAAAGAAAAGCTTAAGAACAATGGGTCTAACTTCACCAACTGCTTCCGCAATCTGAGAATCATTCTCGCTGGCGGACAAAAGGACTATGTACCAGAGAAAGTGCTAGGTGACGTTGTTGGAATTATGCCCTAGAGGCAATAATAAAGATGTTATTATTATAATTCTTGTTCATGATAAAGTTTATATTCCATGCTAGAATTGTATTAAGCGGAAACTTTAATACTTGTGTGGTTTGTGAACAACACCGTGTCCCTAGTATGCCTCTATGAACTAGTTCATTGATTAATGATGGTTAAGGTTTCCTAACCATAGACATGAGTTGTCGATTAATAATGAGATCATATCATTGGGAGAATGATATGATGGACATACCCAAACTAAGCAGAGCAATTAGATCGTGTCATCGTGTTCATCTTTGCGAAGCTTTTCTTATGTCAAATATTGTATTCCTTAGACCATGAGATAATACAACTCCCTGGTATCGGAAGAAAGCTTTGAGGTCATCAAACGTCATCCTATGAGAGGGTGATCATAAAGGTGTCTCTCAGGTGATCGGAAAGTACCTGTTGGGTTGTATGTATCGAGATGGGATTTGTCCCTCCCAAGTCGGAGAGATATACTTCAGGCCCACTCGGTAATCGACATCAACACCACTTGCAAGCATGTGGTTAAGGAGTTAATCACAAAGTGATATCAGATTACGGAACGAGTAAAGTACTTGCTATGAACGAGATTGAACTAGGTATGATTGTACCGACGATCAAATCTCGGGCAAGTAAAATATCGCGAGACGAAGGGAATATATATATGGGATTGAATGAATCCTGGCATCGTGGTTCATCCGATATGATCATCGATGAATGTGTGGGAGTCAATATGGGTTTCCAGACCCCACTGTTGATTATTGATAGAAGATCATGTCTGCATGTTCTCGAACCCGAAGGGTCACACACTTAACGTGTCTCGACGCTAGGATAGATTGGATAATTGGTTTATGAGTTTTTGTTAGGAGTCTCGGATGGGATCCGGGACATCACGAGAGGTTCTGGAATGGTCCGGAGAATAAGATTCATATAAGGCAATGCAGTTTTTGGAGTTCGAAATTGTTTCGGGTTAATCGGTATTGTACCGAAAGCTTCTAGAACCTTCCGGAAGGGGACCAACATGGACCCACCTGTCGGGAGGGGGCATGGGCCTATGAGGGAGTGCCTTGGCCGCATTGGTCCAGGGTCACAAGGCCCCATAGGGCCCAGTCGGCCAAACCTAGGGGAAACCCTAGGGGAGCTTCTAGAAGGAGGGGGGAAACTTGCCCCCCACTCTTCCCTCCTTGGCCGCCGGCCTAGGCTTGGGTGAAGGGCTAGGGTTGGCGCCCACCCCTCTATATAAAGAGGGCTGGGGGCGCACCACCCTCCTACACCTCCTCCTCAAGCCCTAGCCGCCCTGCTGCCCTCCTCTCTCTCTCCCTCCCGACTGCACGTAGGCGAAGCCCTGCTGCAGAAACTCTCCACCACTTGCACCGCGCCATCGCGTTGTAGATCCAATCCGTCTCTCCGCCATACTTGCTGGACCAAGGAAGGAGGAGACGTCGAGGTGCCGCACGTGTGCATCTTTCGGAGGCATCGCCACTTGCGGTGTTAGATTGGAGCGGACCGCGAGGAGGAGAAGCGAGTACGACTACATCACCCACGTTCCGACGAACGTTCCGCTGTGCGAATCTTCAAGGGTATGAAGATCTCATCTAATCTCTCTCGTTGTTTGCATATCCTAGATTAGATCTTGGCTTTCCCGTTCGCATCCGTAGAATTTTTTTGATTTACTATGCTGCAAAACCCTTCAGTGGTATCAGAGCTAGATCTATGCGTAGATGTGTTTCACGAGTAGAACGCAACATGGTTATTGCGGGCGTTGATGTTTTCTGTTACAAGCCTCTTGTTTGTGTTATTCTTACGACGCGGGATAGTGAGACTGAAGCGGTCCAGGCCAACCTTACGCGACGTCGTTCGCGAGACCGGCTCCGCACTTGACGTGTGGCTTGTTCCGCACATGCGGCTGGTGGATGCCAGTTTCTCTCACTATAGTTGTCATGGGATTTACACCGGAGTTTGGAAACCATAATATCACCGTTGTGGCTTTCCGTAGGTAAGAATCGTTCTTAGCTTGCTACTCCCATAAGCCACGTAAAACATGCAACAACAAAGTAGAGGCGTCTAACTTGTTTTTGCAGGGAGTGTTTTCTGTGATATGGTATGGCCCAAGATGTGATGTGTATATTGTATGCGATGATCATGTTTTGTAATGTTTCACGACTTGCATGTCGATGAGTACACAACCGGCAGGAGCCATATGGTTGTCTTTATAATTGTGTATGACTTGTGTGTCAACTTCTTATACGCCATGTAATAGTTTCACTTTATCGCTAAGTAGTTAGCAATAGTTGTAGTTGCTATTAGTGGTGGAGGCAATCATGGTGGAGTGATGGAGATCATGCCGGCACGCACAAGATGGAGATCATTGCGCGAAGATTGGCTATACCATGTCACATAAAGTTATATGCATGTGATGTTTATCCTTTTATGTATCTTATTATGCTTAGATAGCGACGGTAGCATTATAAGATGATTCCTCACTTAAAGATCAAGATAAAACTGTGTTCTCCCCATGTATGCACCGTTGCGAAAGTTCGTCGTGTCCAAGCATCACGTGATGATCGGGTGCTATAGACTCTACGTTCACATACAACGGGTGCAAGCCAGTTTTGCACACGCGGAAATACTTGGGTTTAACTTGACGAGCCTAGCATGTACAGACATGGCCTCGGAACACATGAACCGAAAGGTTAAGCATGAGTCATATGAATGATATGATCGACACTTCGTTGTCCACCATTGAAGCCACATCTCTTCTCGTGAAGATCGGATGAGGTGTGGTGAATTTGGATTGTGTTCACTAAACAACTTGAGGGATGTTGAATTTAGTGGGAGTTCATCTAGTAATTTGATTAAAAGTTGAACTAGTCATCATGAACATAGTCTAATTTGTACTTGCAAATATTGTAGATCAAATGGCTAAGTCCAACTTCAACTTCAACGTTTTTGCTGAGAAGGAAAAGCTTAGAAACAATGGGTCTAACTTCACCAACTGGTTCCGCAATCTGAGAATCATTCTCTCTGGCGGTCAAAAGGACTATGTCCTTGAAAATGCGCTAGGTGACGCCCCTGCTGTAGATGCGCTGGCTGATGAGAAAGCTCTCTATCAGTCGCACAAAGCTGATTATGGTGTGATTAAGAGCACCATGTTGTTTGCTATGGAATCGGACCTTCAAAATCGTTTTGAAGACTATCCCGGGCCCTTTGAGATTCTTGAGGAGCTGAAAACCATGTTTCAGACTCAGGCCCGTTCTGAGAGATATGAGATCTCTGAGAAATTCTTTAACTGCAAGATGGAGGAAGGGAGTTCCGTTAGTGAGCACGCCATAAAGATGTCTGGCTACACTCAACGCCTTGAGCAACTGGACTGCAAGATTCCAGAGGAGCTCAAGATTGACAGGGTTCTGCAATCACTCCCTCCCAGCTACAAAAGTTTTGAAGTGACTCATAATCAGATTGGTTCCACTGATACGATCACCGAGCTCTTCGCAAAGCTGAAGGCTGCGGAGGTGGACATCAAAAAGGATAATCATGTGTTGATGGTCAACAAGCCCCCCACCTTCAAGAAAGGTAAGGGTGCAAAGAAGCCCTTCAAGAAAGGCGGCGGCAAGCGCGTTGCCCCTGCTGAGAAGAAGCTCAAGTCTGGAGCGAAGCCGGACACTGAGTGCTTCTATTGCAAGGACAAGGGTCACTGGAAGCGTAAATGTCCGAAGTACTTAGCGGACAAGAAGGCTGGGACCATCAAAGGTATATTTGATATACATGTTATTGATGTTTTCCTTACTAGCCCTCGTTGTAGTGCCTGGGTATTTGATACTGGTTCAGTTTCTAATATTTGTAACTCGAAACAGGAGCTACGGAATAATCGGCGGCTTGCGAGGGATGAGGTGACGATGCGCGTTGGCAACGGATCAAGAGTTGATGTGATGGCCGTCGGCACGCTCTCCTTAGTTTTACCTTCGGGATTAGTTTTAAACCTTAATAAGTGTTATTATGTGCCTGCGTTGAGCATGAACATTATTTCTGGATCGTGTTTATTGCAAGACGGTTATTCATTTAAATCGGAGAATAATGGTTGTTCTATTTATATGAGTAACATCTTTTATGGTCATGCACCTGTTGTGAATGGTTTATTTCTTCTAAATCTCGAAAGGGATGAAACACACATCCATAACATTGAGGCTAAGAGATGCAAAATAGATAGTGATAATACTACTTATTTGTGGCACTGTCGTCTAGGTCATATTGGTGTAAAGCGCATGAAGAAACTCCATTCTGATGGACTTTTGGAGTCTCTTGATTTTGAATCATTTGACACATGCGAACCATGCCTCATGGGCAAGATGATCAAAACTCCGTTCTCTGGTATGATGGAGCGAGCAACGGACTTGCTGGAAATCATACATACCGATGTGTGCGGACCGATGAGTGTTTCAATGCGCGGTGGATATCGCTATTTTCTCACTTTTACCGATGACTTAAGTAGATATGGGTATATCTATTTAATGAAACATAAATCTGAAACATTTGAAAAGATCAAGGAATTTCAGAATGAAGTGGAGAACCATCGTAACAGAAAGATTAAGTTTCTACGATCCGATCGTGGAGGTGAATATTTGAGTTATGATTTTCTCACGCATCTTAAATCAAGCGGAATCGTTTCGCAACTCACGCCACCCGGAACACCACAGCGCAATGGTGTGTCTGAACGCCGGAATCGGACCCTATTAGATATGGTCTGATCGATGATGTCTCTTACTGATTTGCCGTTATCATTTTGGGGTTATGCATTAGAAACCGCTGCATTCACTTTAAATAGGGCACCATCTAAATCCGTTGAGACGACACCGTATGAACTGTGGTTTGGTGCTAAACCTAAGTTGTCGTTTCTTAAAGTTTGGGGATGCGAAGCCTACGTCAAGAAGTTGATGCCGGACAAGCTCGAACCTAAAGCGGAGAAATGCGTCTTCATAGGATACCCTAAGGAAACTATTGGGTATACCTTCTATCACAGAACCGAAGGCAAAGTGTTTGTCGCAAAGAACAGTTCCTTTCTTGAGAAGGAGTTTCTCTCGAAAGAAGTGAGTGGGAGGAAAGTAGAGCTAGACGAGGTTGTTGAACCTTCTCTTGAATTGGAGAGTAGCGCAGCACCTGAAATTGTTCCAGTGCCGCCTGCACCAACAATAGAGGAAGCTAATGACAAGGATCATGAAGCTTCGGACGATGCTACTACTAAACGTCACGGGTCGACAAGGTAGCGTGCCCCTCCTGAGTGGTACGGCAACCCTTTCTTGACTGTCTTGTTGGTAGAAGACAGTGAACCTACGAACTATGAGGAAGCGATGATGAGCCCAGACTCTGAGAAATGGCTAGAGGCCATGAAATCCGAATTGGGATCCATGAGCGAAAACCAAGTATGGACTTTGGTGGACCCTCCTAGCGACCGAAAGGCCGTTGAGTGCAAATGGATCTTCAAGAAGAAAACGGACGCGGATGGTAATGTTACCGTCTATAAAGCACGGCTTGTCGCGAAAGGTTTTTGGCAAGTTCAAGGTGTTGACTACGATGAGAATTTCTCTCCCGTAGCGATGTTTAAGTCCATTCGGATTTTATTAGCAATTGCTGCGTTTCATGATTATGAAATATGGCAGATGGATGTCAATACTGCGTTCCTCAATGGCAACATTGATGAAGAGTTGTATATGATGCAACCCGAAGTTTTTGTCGATCCTAAGGATGCTGATAAAGTGTGCAAGCTTCAGCGTTCCATTTATGGACTGAAGCAAGCATCTCGGAGTTGGAACCTTTGTTTTGATCAAGTGATCAAGAGCTTTGGATTTGTTCCAAATTGCTACGAAGCTTGTATCTACAAGAAAGTGAGTGGGAGCTCGGTGACATTTCTGGTACTATATGTGGATGACATATTGATTATTAGAAATGACATTAACATGCTTAACGATGTGAAGAGTTATTTGAACAAGTGTTTTTTAATGAAAGACCTAGGTGAAGCTGCTTATATATTGGGCATCAAAATCTATAGAGATAGACAAAGACGCCTGATAGCTTTAAGCCAGAGTACATACCTAGACAAAGTTCTGAAAAAGTTCAGAATGGATAAGGCAAAGAAAGGTTCAGTGCCTATGTTGTCAGGTAAGATATTGAGCAAGGCTCAGTGTCCAGCTACGGTAAATGATAGGGAAGCTATGAGCAAAGTGCCTTATGCCTCGACCATAGGTTCTATCATGTATGCCATGCTGTGTACTAGACTGGATGTGTCCAATGCTCTTAGTTTGACGAGCAGATATCAAAGTGATCCAGGAGTGGAACACTGGACAGCCGTGAAGAACATCCTAAAGTACCTAAATAGGACTAAAGAAATGTTCTTAGTCTATGGGGGTGATGAACAGCTCGTCGTAAAAGGTTACGTCGACGCTAGTTTCAACACCGACAAGGATGATTCTAAATCTCAGACAGGATACATTTATATTTTGAATGGAGGAGCCGTGAGCTGGAGAAGCTGCAAGCAAAGCGTGATCACGGGATCTACAGTAGAAGCGGAATACATGGCTGCTGCAGAAGCGTCAAGTGAAGGAGTTTGGATCAGGAACTTCATCACTGAGCTTGGTGTGGTTCCAAGTGCATTGGACCCACTAGAGATATTGTGTGACAACACTGGCGCCATAGCACTCGCTAAGGAACCAAGATATCATCCAAAGACCAAGCATATCAACCGCAAGTTTCATATAATCCGAGATTATATAGCAGATGGAGATCTGAAGATTAGCAAAGTACATACAGATCTGAATGTCGCAGATCCATTGACTAAACCTCTTCCACGTGTAAAACATGATCAGCACCTTAGTGCCATGGGTGTGAGATTGTTGCCAAATGTAAACTAGATTATTGACTCTAGTGCAAGTGGGAGACTGTTGGAATTATGCCCTAGAGGCAATAATAAAGATGTTATTATTATAATTCTTGTTCATGATAAAGTTTATATTCCATGCTAGAATTGTATTAAGCGGAAACTTTAATACTTGTGTGGTTTGTGAATAACACCGTGTCCCTAGTATGCCTATATGGACTAGTTCATTGATTAATGATGGTTAAGGATTCTTAACCATAGACATGAGTTGTCGATTAATAATGAGATCATATCATTGGGAGAATGATATGATGGACAGACCCAAACTAAGCGGAGCAATTAGATCGTGTCATCGTGTTCATCTTTGCGAAGCTTTTCTTATGTCAAATATTGTATTCCTTAGACCATGAGATAATACAACTCCCTGGTATCGTAAGAAAGCTTTGAGGTCATCAAACGTCATCCTATGAGAGGGTGATCATAAAGGTGTCTCTCAGGTGATCGGAAAGTACCTGTCGGGTTGTATGTATCGAGATGGGATTTGTCCCTCCCAAGTTGGAGAGATATACTTCGGGCCCACTCGGTAATCGATATCAACACCGCTTGCAAGCATGTGGTTAAGGAGTTAATCACAAAGTGATATCGGATTATGGAACGAGTAAAGTACTTGCTGTGAACGAGATTGAACTAGGTATGACGGTACCGACGATCAAATCTCGGGCAAGTAAAATATCGCGAGACGAAGGGAATATATATATGGGATTGAATGAATCCTGGCATCGTGGTTCAGCCGATATGATCATCGATGAATGTGTGGGAGTCAATATGGGTTTCCAGACCCCACTGTTGATTATTGATAGAAGATCATGTATGCATGTTCTCGAACCCGAAGGGTCACACACTTAACGTGTCTCGACGCTAGGATAGATTGGATAATTGGTTTATGAGTTTTTGTTCAGAGTCTCAGATGGGATCCGGGACATCACGAGAGGTTTCGGAATGGTCCGGAGAATAAGATTCATATAAGGCAATGCAGTTTTTGGAGTTCGGAATTGTTTCGGGTTAATCGGTATTGTACCGAAAGCTTCTAGAACCTTCCGGAAGGGGACCAACGTGGCCCCACCTGTCGGGAGGGGTCATGGGCCTATGAGGGAGTGCCCTGGCCGCATTGGGCCAGGGGCACAAGGCCCCATAGGGCCCAACCGGCCAAACCTAGGGGAAACCCTAGGGGAGCTTCTAGAAGGAGGGGGGAAACTTGCCCCCCACTCTTCCCTCCTTGGCCGCCGGCCTAGGCTTGGGGGAGGGGCTAGGGTTGGCGCCCACCCCTCTATATAAAGAGGGCTGGGGGTGCACCACCCCCCTACACCTCCTCCTCAAGCCCTAGCCGCCCTGCTGCCCTCCTCTCTCTCTCCCTCCCGACTGCACGTAGGCGAAGCCCTGCTGCAGAAACTCTCCACCACTTGCACTGCACCATCGCGTTGTAGATCCAATCCGTCTCTCCACCATACTTGCTGGACCAAGGAAGGAGGAGACGTCGAGGTGCCGCACATGTGCATCTTTCGGAGGCATCGCCACTTGCGGTGTTAGATCGGAGCGGATCGCGAGGAGGAGAAGCGAGTACGACTACATCACCCACGTTCCGACGAACGTTCCGCTGTGTGAATCTTCAAGGGTATGAAGATCTCATCTAATCTCTCTCGTTGTTTGCATCTCCTAGATTAGATCTTGGCTTTCCCATTCGCATCCGTCGAATTTTTTTGATTTACTATGCTGCGAAACCCTTCAGACGCCCCTGCTACTGATGCGCCGGCTGATGAAAACGCTGTTTATCAGTCGCGCAAAGATGATTATGGAGTGATTAAGAGTACCATGTTGTTTGCTATGGAACCGGACCTTCAAAATCGTTTTGAGGAGTTCGTGGGGTCCTTTGAGATACTTGAGGAACTGAAAACCATGTTTCAGACTCAGGCCCGTTCTAAGAGATATGAGATCTCTTAGAAGTTCTTTAACTGCAAGATGGAGGAAGGGAGTTCCGTTAGTGAGCACGCCATTAAGATGTCGGGCTACACTCAACGTCTTGAGCAACTGGACTGCAAGATTCCAGAAGAGCTCAAGATTAACAGAGTTCCGCAATCACTCCCTCCCAGCTACAAAGGTTTTGTAGTTACTCACAATCAGATTGGTTCCATTGATACGATCACTGAGCTCTTCGCTAAGCTGAAAGCTATGGAGGTGGATATCAAGAAAGATAGTCATGTGTTGATGGTCAACAAGACCCCTAGCTTTAAGAAAGGTAAGGGTGCAAAGAAATCCTTCAAGAAAGGCAACGGCAAGCGCGTTGCCCCTGCTGAGAAGAAGCTCAAGTCTGGACCTAAGCCGGACACTGAGTGCTTCTATTACAAGGACAAGGGTCACTGGAAGCGCAACTGTCCCAAGTACTTAGCAGGCAAGAAGGCTGGCACCATTAAAGGTATATTTGATATACATGTTATTGATGTTCACCTTACTAGCGCTCGTTGTAGTGCCTGGGTATATGATACTGGTTCAGTTTCTAATATTTGTAACTCGAAATAGGAGCTACGGAATAGACGGTGGCTAGCAAGGGATGAGGTGACGATGCGTGTTGGTAATGGATCAAAAGTTGATGTGATGGCCGTCGGCACGCTCTCCTTAGTTTTACCATCGGGATTAGTTTTAAACCTTAATAAGTGTTATTATATGTCTGCGTTGAGCATGGACATTATATCTGGATCGTGTTTATTGCAAGACGGTTATTCATTTAAATCTGAGAATAATGGTTGTTCTATTTATATGAATAACATCTTTTATGGTTATGCACCTGTTGTGAATGGTTTATTTCTTCTGAATCTCGAAAGCAATGAAACGCACATCCATAACATTGAGGCTAAGAGATGCAAAGTAGATAGTGATAATCCAACTTATTTGTGGCACTACCGTCTAGGTCATATTGGTGTAAAACGATGAAGAAACTCCATTCTGATGGACTTTTGGAGTCTCTTGATTTTGAATCATTTGACACGTGTGAGCCGTGCCTCATGGGCAAGATGATCAAAACCCCATTCTCCAGAATAATGGAGCGAGCAACGGACTTGTTGGAAATCATACATACCGATGTATGCAGACCAATGAGTGTTTCGGCGCGCGTGGATATCGCTATTTTCTCACTTTTACTGATGACTTGAGTAGATATGGGTATATCTATTTAATGAAACATAAATCTGAAACATTTGAAAAGTTCAAAGAATTTCAGAACGAAGTGGAAAACCATCGTAACAGGAAAATTAAATTTCTACGATCCGATCGTGGAGGTGAATATTTGAGTTATGATTTTCTCACGCATCTTAAAGCAAGCGGAATCATTTCGCAAATCACGCCACCCGGAACACCACAGCGCAATGGTGTGTCTGAACGCCGAAATCGAACTCTATTAGATATGGTGCGATCGATGATGTCTCTTACAGATTTGCCGTTATCATTTTGGGGTTATGCATTAGAAACCGCTAGATTCACT
This sequence comes from Avena sativa, assembly GCA_916181665.1. Lineage (NCBI taxonomy): Eukaryota > Viridiplantae > Streptophyta > Magnoliopsida > Poales > Poaceae > Avena > Avena sativa. The sequence goes on along the minus strand of OV702279.1, from coordinate 2,136,379 downwards.
TTAAATAGGGCACCATCTAAATCCATTGAGACGACACCGTATGAACTATGGTTTGGTGCTAAACCTAAGTTGTCGTTTCTTAAAGTTTGGGGATGCGAAGCTTACGTCAAGAAGTTGATGCCGGACAAGCTCGAACCCAAAGCGGAGAAATACGTCTTCATAGGATACCCTAAGGAAACGATTGGGTATACCTTCTACCACAGATCCAAAGGCAAAGTGTTTGTTGCAAAGAACGGATCCTTTCTTGAGAAGGAGTTTCTCTCGAAAGAAGTGAGTGGGAGGAAGATAGATCTAGACGAGGTTATTGAACCTTCTCTCGAGTTGGAGACTAGCGTAGCACCTGAAATTGTTCCAGTGCCGTCTGCACCAACAAGAGAGTAAGCTAATGACGAGGATCATGAAACTTCGAACGATGCTACTACTGAACTTCGCAGGTCGATAAGGTCACGTGCCACTCCTGAATGGTATGACAACCCTGTCTTACCCATCTTGTTGTTAGACAATAGTGAACCTGCGAACTATGAGGAAGTAATGATGAGCCCAGACTCTGAGAAATGGCTAGAGGCCATAAAATCCGAATTGGGATCCATGAGCGAAAACCAAGTATGGACTTTGGTGGACCCTCCTAGCGACCGTAAGGCCGTTGAGTGCAAATGAATTTTCAAGAATAAAACGGACGTGGATGGTAATGTTACTGTCTATAAAGCTCGTCTTGTCGCAAAAGGTTTTTGACAAGTTCAAGGTGTTGACTACAATGAGACTTTCTCTCCCGTAGCGATGTTTAAGTCCATTCGGATTTTATTAGCAATTGCTGCATTTCATGATTATGAAATATGGCAGATGGATGTCAAGACTGCGTTCCTCAATGGCAATGCTACAAGAAATATGCTCACTAGTGACCTTTTCTTAACGACCTTGGATTTTTTGGTCATAGATCAATGACCATTCTGAACCAGCTGGTCATAAGGCATTTGTGAAGGTCTAAACCTTAAAAAATTATGACCAATTTTATCAAGAACGTCACAGTTTTCTAACATGAAATGGTCGTAGATGGATAACATTGGTTCAGAGTCTTGAATAAATTTGAGATGTTAGGAGAGTCGTTGGATCAGAGCAGAATGGATGGAAGAGATCGTGATTCGGGTCAGTTTCCGTGTGGATCGATGACTTGGCATCTTGGCACCAAAATACAGACACTGAAGCCACTCCACGTAGGATCCCCGACCCATCCCCTCCAAACCCTAACTACTCCTCTAGTTCTCCTTTCTCACAGAAGCCGCCGCCAGTTCCTCTCTTGCAACGAGCGCTTGTCAGCACAGCCGCCGCCACCACTCACCCGGAGACGATGTTCCCACCGGTGGCTGACCTCGAGTATGAGGAGGAAGACGATGGAGAATAGTAGTGTTGCATCTGCCGCCTCGCCGTCGAGGCGGACCGCCCCCTTTGTTGCCCCTACGACTATCGTGACAACATCCGCTTCGTCCACGACGGCTGCCAGCTCCGATGGCTCACCGCCCGGAACGATAACTAGTGCAAGGTACTATCTCCCGCATCCTTCGTCGCTTATGGTTTCTCCCTATGTTGGGCATCCATACCTGTCCTGATTGACCGTCCTCATGTGGCTGTGCGAGGTACTATCTCCTGCCACAACCTTGCTCGACCTCCTCTCCGCCCCACCACCAGCCAGAGCGGGTGAGCTCGCGTCACCGTTGATGAAGGCCTGCAGGTGGCTGATCCGGCCGCCATTGCCCTCGCGTCCCTCAGATCTGATCCGCGTCGGCAATGGGAGTGCAGGGCAATCACCTGCAGCAGCCAACGCCAATGACGACGCGTATCAGATATTCATCTATAAAACACCATTCCCCATCTCCGCTTGCATCTAGAGCAGCTGGAAGATGACACTTGCGTCTACAGCGCCAAAGCATAGGGAGGATGGTGCCTTGCTATCGGAGGTTCTGTTTGTACATGGTGATGAATAAACAGCACGGGGCGGTGGCGGCTCCACATCCGCGTCAACAAAGAAGTGCGCAGGTACAAACATTTGATCCCTTCTCTCTCTCCTCCCAATAAGATTAGGATGAATTGGTGTGTGGAGGAACGCAGATTTGTCCCCTGCTTAGGTTTTCTTAGATGGGATATTTTGTTGGATGTTGTTGTTTCCTGTTCTAATAGATGCAAAATCCCCCCCCTTTTAGGTCCTAGTTGGTAGATGCAATTGTCTTCTTCAATTACAGTGATATGTAAACTATTTTTTCTGAAATGGAAATGATACTGCTTGAGATGGCAAAGGGTAACCTTTTAAATTCGAAATTGTCTAGTGAATTATGCAATTTCAAAGTTTACCTTGATGTTAAACAAAGAAGGGTGGTTGTCACTTGCAAAATTGTGATAGGAGTAGTAATGAGATGAGAACATTACCTAGTAGATATTTCCATGGATTAGCGTCATGTGAACTTCACTCATTAAATGGCTCAAGGCAAGTAACATTGAATTTGCTGTCCTGAAATAAGACCATCTCTGAATTTACTTAAATGTACTTTATACCGTGCACATGTTAGTAAATAAAGTAAAATAGTAGACTGAATTTGCTGTAAAATAGTGAATTAGCGGCTTTGTTGTGCCAAGCTTAGGGTTTTTCTATCCGTGAATTGGCGTCAAGGTTGAGTGTGGATGGGAATGCTAGTACGAGATGGTGTGCTGTCGCAGTAGCCATTGCTTGTCATTTATGTTGTCGTCTACGTGAGCTTGTGAGTTTCAGAGTTGTCGTTTCTAGCATAGGAAAACCTGAGTTGCTATTGTCGTTTTTCAGTGACTCTGAACATTATTCACTGAATCGAGTTGACAATGAACAAATTGTGTTGTAGGAGTAATTATTTAGTGTGAATATTAAACCAGATTATAATTTGTAGTTGGTGTGTGTCAATACTGAAAGTGTGAATCATGGAGTAATGTTAGGAGTAATTAGCTGTCTTGCTTGTTATGCTAAAATAGCAAGATTCTTGTGTGCTTTTTTTAGGGGAGATTCTTGTGTGCGTAAGTACAGAACTTGTCACTGTGCTTGATTACTTTTCATATGAGTATCTTATCTGTTGGCTAATCTGGCATGCTTTTGCAATAAATTTATAGCGTGGATTGTGAATGGAAGCTCCATACATCCTGTGTGCCATGGGATCGAGCATTCTTTACAAGGTTGTGCTCGCCGACGGCGCTGCGCTGGCTGTCCGACGCATCGGCGAGAGCAGCGGCACCGAGAAGCTCAAGGACTTCGACACACAAGTACAATCCTTATTTCCTTCACCATGGACCTCCATTGTTACGTGCAGTGAAAATTGTTCAAGTTGTTTCAGTTTTGGTAGGAGACCTTGAGCTGGAGATCTTCTTTTATCGGTGTTGGATGAAAAGAACAATCTAATTCTAATGGTTGATTGCAGACCTGATGAACCAAATACATTTTTTTGGTGGTAACATGATGATTTGCTTTGCTTGTGTGGTCTCTGATCATCATCAATCTTCTGTTATAGGCAATGTGGTGATATTTTTCATGCAACAGAACGTGTATATATTTTTAATTGAGCATCAGGAAGGTATTGAGTTCCCCAGGTCACTTATATCTATGAACTCTCAAGTTAGGTCCCCAGGTCACTTCCATCCAGGAAGGTAGTAAGGTCCCCAGGTCGTAGTGCATAGCTACCACATTCTCATTCTGATCAAAATAGTGAGTTTACTAAATGTATGCTTCTCATGTTCATAATATTTCAGTAGCTAACCCTATTGGTGCTTGGATGAAACTGTACATACTGTTTGTTTTCTGGATGTATGTCTCAAGTTTCAACAATCCATGAACCCATTAGTATTTGATTTGTGACTTGATTGGTATTTTGAACTTGCTAATGAATGAAGTTTAGAACAGTACTGTTGCTATATACTTCTTGTTTATGGATTTTTCATTCAAATTTAAATTGTGCATGCGTGTATTTCCTGATACTAGGCTATTGCTAGATTACTGTTGTTATCCATATTCTAGTACTTCATTCTATATTGGCTTCATGCTAATTACTTGCTGATCTGATTGGTTTTGTATTAGTTACTTGTGATATAATGGGAGAGGCCCAGGTGTACTTGGAGGAGCTCTTGGATTGTGGGAAAGTCAACAACAAAGTGGTCAGCGGCGTCTCTGCTCCGGGTTCATGCCCGAGCTGCTCCGTGTCATCCAGGATCTCAAAGGAATCCCCTCCTTCCTCGTCGCCAATGTCCTTGATTCCTCCGGGAGAATATCAAGCAGGTAAAGATGGATATAGACATGTGTCAGGATCTAGGATGTTTATGTTGGCTGTATTCTTCTATTGAATCAATACCATCAGCTTACAAAGAGTTTGTTGATGTAATTATCATGTTATGTCTCGCTGGAGATATATATACTTGCTTATTACTGTAGAAAGTCGACCTTGCTTGGTTGTTACATCATCATATTCAGATTGTAGTTAGTGCGCTACTGCTACTTCAAACCATTCTTTTACTGTTTTGATCAAAACAATCTGATACTTTATTGCTTCACTTCATTCTAACCAAAGGTACTACACAGCTTTATGCTTAACATAATACATATGTGCTATATACATGATAACATTTAAGCATGTCTTCCTCCTTCTCTTTGCTTGTATAGTTCTATCAATTTACATGCTTGTTTCCACCTATTTGGGCAAACGGATATACCCTTCTTTTTTGAGTTGCAATTTCCAACACTTGTGATGATGTTACTTTTCAGATGTTGGTTGATTGCCTTGTTAATATGTTGTTGAAGTTAAGTTGTTTTCTTTTCAGATGTGAGAGGAGCCTGTAGCAGCAAACAACGGCAAACCAGCGTGGAAAGGAGCGATCGGAGGCGGATGGGACCGGAGGCCAACGAGGCTTGGCCGAGCAGTGATCTGCTAGCTGTAGGTTGTGCTCCTATGCGTGCAAGCTTGCTGGAGAATGCACTTAAGCATAGTAACTACCTTTGGCAGACTTGTGTAGAAACTAGCTTTTGTTGTCTCTTTTGGTTGTTAACAGGTGATGGGGTTTTGTAATGTAAAGTTTTTGTGATACGTCTCATCATGATGTTGTGACATTAATATTAGACAAAGTTGTCTTGTAGTTTGATGATATCTTGCTTAATTATATAATTATTTTACTCTGAAATGTGAAACTGACTAGTTGGACAAAGGACTAACATGTGGGGCCTATAAAAAGACTAACTAGTCAGGATTAATACATTTTGGGCTCTGAAAGGCCATGGCCCAAATAAAAAGTGGGTTGAAAAGGCCTAAAGCCCAAACGAAAATGATTTGAAAATAGCCAAGCAGGCCAAGGCCTAAATAGAAATGGACTACAAATAGCCAAGAAGGCTATGTAAAAAGACCATAATTGTTGGGCTTGGCCCATGTAAAACACCTAACTAGACTGGGCTAAATCTGATCGACGAACTTTTCAATTGGTCATAGATTTCCATGTAGGACGGCCACATAGGATCCTACGTGGACATGGAAGACAGTCTATGACCAATACAATTGGTCATAGAATCTGTGACCATCTATATTGGTCATAGACGTCTATGACCAATCCAGAAAAAAGGTCGTGGTGTTTAACTAGTGACGCTCAGCTTTTGACCATCTGTATTTGGTCACAAAAAGGTCATAAATTAAAAATTATGACCTTTTAGTGACCAATATGGAGGGTCATGTATCACCAAATTTCTTGTAGTGAACATTGATGAAGAGTTATATATGATGCAGCCCGAAGGTTTTGTCGATCCTAAGGATGCTAATAAGGTGTGCAAACTTTAGCATTCCATTTATGGACTGAAGCAAGCATCTCGGAGTTGGAACCTTCGTTTTGATCAAGTGATCAAGAACTTTGGATTTGTTCCAAATTGCTACGAAGCTTGTGTCTACAAGAAAGTGAGTGGGAGCTCAATGACATTTTTAGTACTATATGTGGATGACATATTGATTATTGGAAATGACATTGGTATGCTTAACGATATGAAGAGTTATTTGAATAAATGTTTTTCAGTGAAAGACCTAGGAGAAGCTGCTTATATATTAGGCATCAAAATCTATAGAGATAGACAAAGACGCCTAATAGCTTTAAGCCAAAGTACATATCTAGACAAAGTTCTGAAAAGCTTTAGAATGGATAAAGCAAAGAAAGGTTCATTGACCATGTTGTCAGGTAAGATATTGAGCAAGGCTCAGTGTCCAGCTACGGCAAACGATAGAGATACTATGAGAAAAGTGCCATATGCCTCGGCCATAGGTTTTATCATGTATGCCATGCTGTGTACTAGACTGGATGTGTCCAATGCTCTTATTTTGACGAGCAGATACCAAAGTGATCCAGGAGTGGAACACTGGACAGCCGTAAAGAATATCCTAAAGTATTTAAATAGGACTAAAGAAATGTTCTTGGTCTATGGAGGTGATGAGCAGCTCGTCGTAAAAGGTTACGTCGACGCTAGTTTCGACACCGACCCGGATGATTCTAAATCTCAGATAGGATACGTTTATATTTTGAATGGAGGAGCTGTGAGCTGGAGAAGCTGCAAGCAAAGCGTGATCGTGGGATCTACAACAGAAGCGGAATACATGGCTGCTTCAGAAGCGTCAAGTGAAGGAGTTTGGATCAGGAACTTCATCACTGAGCTTGGTGTGGTTCCAAGTGCCTTGGACCCACTGGAGATATTGTACGACAACACTGGCGCCATAGCACTGTCTAAGAAACCAAGATATCATCCAAATACCAAGCACATCAACCGCCGTTTTCATATAATTCGAGATTATATAGCAGATGGAGATCTAAAGATTAGCAAAGTACATACGGATCTGAATGTCGCAGATCCATTGACTAAACCTCTTCCACGAGCAAAACATGATCAGCACCTTAATGCCATGGGTGTTAGATTGTTGCCAGATGTAAACTAGATTATTGACTCTAGTGCAAGTGGGAGACTGTTGGAATTATGCCCTAGAGGCAATAATAAAGATGTTATTATTATAATTCTTGTTCATGATAAAGTTTATATTCCATGCTAGAATTGTATTAAACGGAAACTTTGATACTTGTGTGGTTTATGAACAACACCGTGTCCCTAGTACGCCTCTATGGACTAGCTCATTTATTAATGATGGTTAAGGTTTCCTAACCATAGACATGAGTTGTCGATTAATAATGAGATCATGTCATTAGGAGAATGATACGATGGACAGACCCAAATTAAGCAGAGCAATTAGATCGTGTCATCGTGTTCATCTTTGCGAAGCGTTTTCTTATGTCAAGTATTGTATTCCTTAGACCATGAGATAATACAACTCCCTGGTATTGGAAGAAAGCTTTGAGGTCATCAAACATCATCCTATGTGAGGGTGATCATAAAGGTGTCTCTCAGGTGATCGGAAAGTACTTGTTGGGTTGTATGTATCGAGATGGAATTTGTCCCTCCCGAGTCGGAGAGATATACTTCGGGCCCACTCGGTAATCGATATTAACACCGCTTGCAAGCATGTGGTTAAGAAGTTAATCACAAAGTGATATCAGATTACGGAACGAGTAAAGTACTTGCTGTGAACGAGATTGAACTAGGTATGCCGATACCAACGATCGAATCTCGGGCAAGTAAAATATCGTGTGACGAAGGGAATACATATATGGGATTAATTGAATCCTGGCATCGTGGTTCATCCGATATGATCATCGATGAATATGTGGGAGTCAATATGGGTTTCCAGATCCCGCTGTTGATTATTGATAGAAGATCATGTCTGCATATTATCGAACCTGTAGGGTCACACACTTAACGTGCATCGATGCTAGGATAGAATGGATAATTGGTTTATGAGTTTTTGTTCGGAGTCTCGGATGAGATCCAGGACATCACGAGAGGTTCCAGAATGGTCCGGAGAATAAGATTCATATAAAGGAAAGAATTTTTTGGATTTCGGAATCTTTTCGGAGTATTCGGTATTGTACCGGGAGGTTCTAGAAGCTTCCGGAGTGGGACCAACGTGGCCCAACTTGTCGGAGGGCTGCGTGGGCCTAAGAGGGTGTGCCCTGGACACTTTGGTCCAGGGGCACAAGGCCCCATAGGCCCAGCCGGCCAAACCCTAGGGGAAACCCTAGGGAACCCTTCTAGAAGGAGGGGGAAACTCGCCCCCCACTCCAACCCTTGGGGCCGCCGCCCTAGGGCTTGGAGGAGGGGCCAAGGGGGCCGGCCAGTCCCCTATATAAGGTGGGCAGGAGCGCACCCTCCCCCTCCTACTCCTCCAACCCTAGCCGCCGTCCTGCGGCCCCTCCACCTCTCTCTCTCCCGACTGTACGTAGGCGAAGCCCTGCCGCAGAAACTCTCCACCATAGCACCACGTCGTCATGCTGCAGATCCAATCCATATCTCCACCCCACTTGCTGGACCAAGGAAGGAGGAAACGTTGCGACACCGTACGTGTGCATCTCTCGGAGGCGCCATCACTTGCGGTGTTGGATCGGATCGGATCGCGAGGAGGAGAAGGCTAGTTCGACTACATCACCCACGTTCTGTTGAACGTTTCCGTTGTGCGATTTCTTCAAGGGTATGAAGATCTCATCTATCTCTCTCATTGATTGCATCTCCTAGATTAGATCATGGCCTTCTTGTTTGCATCCGTAGAATTTTTTTGATTTACTATGCTGCAAAACCCTTCACCTCGACAACCTCCAATACCGTCCTTTAACCTAAGGAAGGTTTAGAAACAAACGGCGCCAAAATCTGTGAAGAATCACGGAAGTTCTAGAGATCTTTGTCGCCTAGAGTACACGGTACGGCCACGGCCATGGCCAGCCCGACCGTATTGTAGGTCATTAAAGTTCATGTCCTCCTTTGGTATTTTGGCCATCATTTTGTCATATGAACTCTACTTGGGGTGTTCCTCGTTGAGCTCATATGGATGAGGGATATAACACCATGGTCTTGGATCTTATTATCTCATGATGGGAAAATATCACTTTTCCGTCCTTCAAATGGCTATGTCATGGTTCCTTAACTCCTCCATATTACCTACTATTGGATACTTTCATCGCGCCTTGTCCATAAATCTCCATAGCACATACATAAACACCAAAGACACAGAAAAGCAAGAAAATCCTAATAAAACTATAGTTGTGCAATGCTTGTTTAAAAATGAATAGAAACAAGTAGACATGATAAATGCTAGATGGAGCATGTGATAAGTGGATTCATAAATAAAAAGTGTGCTTAAAACACTATATGAAATCCAGCCATCACCGCCGCACCACAGATTTAAGCATATAAATAACCCATCTTCATCCTTCATCCAAGCACCCTTCTCCACGGCTCCTTTTCTTTCCCGATCTTGTTAGTGGCTATGAGTTTATCTTGCTCGGACCAAACTTTTAAGAAGACGAAGGTGAAGGATGCGAGGTTGCCCCTGGGGTGGAACATCTCCGGTGTTGGTGTGGCGATCTTGAAAGGTGAAGGAGGTGGCAGATTTTTCTGATACGTTGGGAATGAAGTTTTTCATGTGTCTCAATTTTCAGCATGAACCATCAGTCCCATATTCGCCATACCACATGCCTATAGTATGTTTTAACCATGACGAATATACATAATGTTTTTGTATTTGATCTTTTATTAACATTCTTATTTGTGTGGCAGTCTACTTCACCTCTCTGCAAGTGGTATATCGTTGGATTGACACGGAATGACCGGGTTGGGAGCTTCGTGAGATAGAAAAAAACGGACACGGTGCATGGAAAATCCTATACACGGAGGAGTGCGGGAAGAAAGCTGCGGCACTAGAGAAAGTGGAGCGAGAGAGGGAAATTTAAATAATATCGGAAGGAGCAACGACATTTGTTTTAGGAGTTATGGAGGAAAAACAAGGAAGAGCAACTCCTCGAGGAGGAGGAATGGTTGTGCAAGGAGACCCATGAGGAGAATAGGGAGAAAAGGCGAGAAAGAACGCCTGAAGCGGATAGGCAGAGAAGGAGAGAAAGAGATGCCAAGGTAAAGGCAGCAGGAGGATGTGATAATAAGACAGAAAAACATCCATGCTGAACTGAGGACCACTAGACTTCAGTCCTAGTAGGAATGTATCTTAATTTCATTTATAGTATGGCTAGCAAGTGATGTACTCCCTCCGTTTCAAAATATAAGATGTTTTAGGTTTGTGAAAAAAATAAATCTAGACTTCTTTTAGTGCGTAGATTCATCCCAAAGTTGAATGAACCTATATATTAAAACAAGTCTAGATTCATTTTCTTCACAAATCTAAAACGTCTTATATTTTGAAACGGAGGGAGTATATCTTAATTCTATGTTGTTGTTAGTTCGAAATGTATCTTAGTTTGCACTATTTGTTAAATAACTATGTGAAATAATAGTAATATCTTTCAATTGTAGATAGATACTCCATCTGGTTTAGTTTATTAGACACGTACATAGTTTAAAAATAACTTTAATCATTAGTTTTTAGCAATAAATTTTATATAATATATTACAAAAATTATACCATTAGATTCATCTTCAAAAGAAGTTTCTAATGGTATATTTTTTAAGACATATATTGCATATTTTATTAGTTAAAATTAATGGTCAAAGATTTTTTTAAAACTACGTACGTACTTAATAAACTGAACCAGAAAGAGTATGTCATTATACATAGGCCATACATGTCTCATGCGAACATAGATACAAATGTCTCGTACATAGGAAAAAAGTCTTACATGTCTCATGCGAACATAGATACAAATATGTCTGAAACTATGGTAGACAGAGATAGACATGTCTCAGTCACACAGAGAAGTATCATCACGTCTTTGAGGATGCATCGTCCCTCTCCGATGACGAGGACCAAAGGGGGAAGGCGAGTACCCCCTTTCAGTGGACGTCTATAACTGTCACGTCTTTGAGGATGCGACGAAGAACCAAAGGGAGAAGGCGAGTACCCCCTTTCAGTGGACGTCTACAAGATGGACGAGGGTCGTACTAACCTGTGGTTGTGTGTCCTGTGTGGGTTGCGGTTTGGTTTTCAAAACTTCGCCTCTACCCATGTGCAAAGCGACAGGTTTTCAGAAAGAGTACTTTGTAACGGAATAACCACATCAAACAGATACGGCAGCAGCAAATTAGCATCCATAACATCATAACAGTAACGCATTCCAAGAAATGCACAATTTCAGGTATGAAAGGAGGGTTAAGACACTGGCTATTCTAGCTATCTTGCATTCCATGAAATGCATTGTGAGAAGTTGTGCAACTAGACGAGGGTCACTAAAACTCTGGACCATGCTGAGTTTTTGGTTTTGCTGTACATAATCGGGCGCAAAGAAAAAGGGTGAGACGATGAGCCCTAAAACTGCTTTCCAGAAAACACTTGGGTTACTGTTCACGGCATGCCGGTAAAATGTTGAGTGACTGAGATGAGCACTGCACTCCTGATCACATGACAATGGCGGAGGCAAAGGATCTCTTCCCAATTGAACTGAAAGCTGGAACTGACCAGCCAGAGCTCACGTTGTAGACCTCCACCTGCAACAGAAAGGAAGAAACTGTCATTCAAAGAGAGCACAGATTTGTGAAGGTATCAGTTACACTTTCTATACAATGTTCACTTACAGTATCCAGTATCTCTTCATTGGACCGCAGACCGCCGAGGACAAACAAGTTATCATCAAAAGTAACTGTGGAGGCGTATCCTCTTGGGTTGCTCATGGGATCACCCATCTTCCAGACGTTGAGGCGAGGATCAAATATCTCGACACTGGAAACCATACCATCCCCATCATACCCTCCAATGGCATACCTGAAACAGTCAAAACACCCTAACTCAGTTTGTTGCGAAAATTAAAAGCCCAAGATGCCATCAGCTCTGTGTTTAGTGAGCTCTGAAACATATGAAGAATTTACTCACAGGACTTCTCCCAAGACAGCTACAGCATGGCATCCTCTCCTTGCATTCATGCTTGGAAGCCGAACCCAGAAACCTTCCCTTGGATCATACCTTTCTGCTGACCTGTATGTGATGTGATCGTTATTTGATAATTAATTTAATCATGTACTTCATCCATGTCATAATATAGGTTATGCAGCATCGAAGAAAATGAATCTATGTCAGTCAAACATTTATAGGTTGATTACTAATACAAGAAAAATTACCAACACAGACAACATCCAACTGATATTATCATCATGAAATACTTTCATAATGCATAATATCTGAAGCAACATATTCTTATACCATGATCATGAAATTGGTGACAGAAGTGCTTAATTGGTGTCAATGCCCTAAAACTGATCACTTAAATTGTGAGACACATGGAACAATAAAATGGAGGAAAATAGCTCGAGATCTTACTGTAAGTACTTGCTACCATCAAATCCGCCAGATGCATAGATGACACCACTTGATTCTGCCGCTGCTAGAGCAAATCGCTGGAACATAATGCAGCATACATAAGAGACCAGTGTCAAAATCAGTCAACTAACTGGACTACTCTCTTGATTACCACTAATATTAGAATAATTAGTTCAATGACAAGTTTTCAGTTATCCCCCGTTACAAAGCATCACAATTCTAGATAATGTGTGTACATGAGGATGCAATACAGAACTCAATTGCTACAAGGCTATGCAGAAGATGATCAATTGAAAATCTGAAGTAAATGAATGTCTCTTATTTGTCCATATTAAGGTCACTGAGCTCACCACATTGCAATCATTACTAGACTAGGAGAATAAGTTCGAAGTGTTTGAAATTGGTTGCAAACATATCAAAGGACACAAAAGTAATCATTAGAAACAACTGGGAGGCTGAGAACATACAGAGTGCAGCATAGACGGACTACATATCCACTTCCCAAGAAAAGGATCAAACATCTCAACTTCTGAATAAGTTTGAGTTCCATCTCCTCCACCCATAGCATAGATTTTCCCATTAAGACTTACTCCAGCAAGAGATCCTTTCTCATGGTTCAAACAGGGGCATATCATCCACTCGTTACTCCTTGTATTATAGCATTCCACTACAAGAACAGAGAGTACATAAATGCAGTTTGAAGCCCAGAAAAAGAAGTAGGGAAGCACATTTAAATACCATAGTATACCTGTGTTATACCACGAACTACCATCCCCACCACCAAAAACAAATACACAGCCTTCCATTGCAGCAACAGACGCATATGAACGCGCAGAACTCATCGATGTGAGAGGCACCAGGATGTCCTTTTTTGGAGAAAAAGAATCAAGAGATGATAGCCAGGTCACACCATTATAACCACCAATCAGAAATATTGATGGTATGTCCAGGCTATCGCACATGCTTCCTTGAAGAGACAACGAGGAGTCAAATTTGAATTGCAACTCATCTATACGATATTCCAGTTGCTGAACTTTTCTTCCAGAGTCTTTAACTACTTCCTTCAGTGAAATTATTTCTTCATCTGATTTAATCTGGAAAATAACAGGACCATAATCAGAATATATATGCACGAAGTATTTAAATGAAAATACATAAAAAACGGCCAACACAGTTTTGATCATGGATATATCTAGCACAAAATGTAAGGTAGGCAGATTTAGTATATCAGCTAGCCAGTTCAGTCTGTGGATTGACGGAAATAAATACTGTGAAGATGAAATAGATGGTCCATACAAGAAAACATAATGTTCCCACTAAATGAAATTTTTATGCTGAACTAATCACATCAACTATCAGTGGCAAGAAACTAGAGCAATGTAACCATATAGGGAATCCTTAATTCCTATTAATTTTTATTTTCAATATATGTAGCAGCCAGTAGGATTCTCCCTACTGTCCTTTTCTCAAGAAAAAATCCCTATAACAACATAGTGCCCAAGTTCATAAAACAAAAGATGATGTGGGATGTACAATCTTTTCTTCTTTTCTTTATCCAGCAAAGTAATAAATGCACCAATCAACATTTACATTCTTCATGTTTAAGAAGAGATGAGGAACCTGATTCTTCTCCAGTGCATAAGCCTTCATGGCTAAGTTAGTGATGATTCGTAGAAGCTGCACAAGAGAATGAAAAGAATAATGTAAGAGTAATGTACATTATCATGCACTAGGTTATAAACTGCAATAAAATAATGAAAAGCAAGAGAATGCAAACAGAAATGAATAACATAGACACCTCAGCCTTTCCATCATGTTGCGCAGAAGATGTATTATCCTTCACGATGGGACAAAATGGCTTGTTGGAATGGCTTGGATTGGCCTGTGTTTCTTCAGGTACGCAATGACTGGGAGTAAAGCTTGCAATGGCATGTGCTTCTTCAGGTACACAATGGTCTTGACTAGGAAGGCCTACATTGATCTGTGCTTCAGCAACATATTGATCTTCGCTAAGGCTTCCCTTGACATGTGTTTCTTCAGGTACATATTTATCTTGACTAGGAAGGTTTGTATTGACCTGTGTTTCTTCAGCTACATATTCATCTTGACTAGGAAGGCTTGCATTCACCCATGTTTCTACAGGTACATACTCATCTTGGCTAGAAACGTTTGCATTAATCTGTGTTTCTTCAGGTACATATTCACCCTGACCAGAAAGGTTTGCATTAATCTGTGTTTCTTCAGGTACATGTGCATCTGGACCAGAAAAAGAAAAATCCTGCGAAGATAATGCTGCCTGCTGGCGTAAGTCAAACAACTCCTTCAGTTTTTTCAGGATAGACGATCTTTCAAGCTGTACCCCAACACCATCTGGTTCATTCTGAACCTCATTGCCTATTCCATCGTGTGAGTTCACAAGCATGTCTTCATCAGAAGTGTGACTTCCCCCATTCACAGGATTGACAACCAGTTGAGTGCACTGCATAAGCTCCATTCCTTCAGCAACAGTTTTGTATGAGGAATGCTGACTGACATCATCTGGATTTGAACTAAGACCAAACTGGTGCTGAAGGTCATTGTCATCCAAATCCTCCCAGTCAGAAACTAGCTCTCCAGATGCCTTCTCATCAGTGTTGCTATCTGATGTCACACTGCTGCTGCCACTGTCTGCATCAGAATCAACCAAGTCATCTGGAACAATTCCACCTGAACTTGACAGAACACTAAATGGATTGATGTCCTTTGAATTGGCTGTGCCTTTCTTTTGGTTAGGAATAGCTGATGCCATCCTTTTAGTAGATGGTAAAGAACTTGACAGAACACCAAATGAATTGATGTCCTTTGAATTGGCTGTGCCTTTCACTTGGTTAGGAATAACTGATGTCATCCTTCTTGATGGTAAAGGTACATCTAGACTCCTTTTGCTTGGAACAGCTGAGACTTGCTTGACACCAACTGACTTGAACAAAGCAATTAAAGCTCTAGTCTGTGCATGGTCCAGCTCAAAATAGAAGTAGTGATTGGTATAATAGTTATCTTGAATCACTTTTTTGTATTGGGCCTCATACAGTGGCAAATAGCGAGTTCTTGTGCAAATACGAACCTTAAAAACACAAGCAGTTGCTTTATATTAGCATGATAAACTGGAACAAACTTATTTATACACACACCGAGCAAACAGTGAACATTGTTTAGAGATTCACAATTTATTGATACCTGTGCAGGAAAAGGTGTACGTAAAGTGCCATCGTTACTCCAAGCATATGGGTCAATAGAGTTCTGGCCAGGACTAGCAGCCTCAAAAACACCATGCAGCTTTCTGTCAGTGTAATTGAATAGAAACAAAGGTAGGCCAGCTTTCACATTCCTCACGTATGAATAATGCAACGCAGGCAGACCTATAACACAAACAGCGCAAGCTAATTAAGGCGAGAAATTCAACAGAAAACTAAGGTTATAAAAGTATATATATTTCATAAACCACATACTGGATCAGCATATATAGTCTACATTGTCTTAACAGAACTAACAGGATATTGTCAATCACCAAATGATGCTGTTACAAATAAAAAATATAGGACTAAGGCAAGAGGTGAAAGGAGGGTTTCACAAACCAAATAGCTGTTTACTGAAGCACTCTTCAATTGTTTCATACTTGCAACCAAAGATCACTCCTCCAAGCTGAGTTTCCTGTAGATTACGGGTCTGTACTACAGCCTGCATTGCACGATCTTAGGGCTGTCTTTCTTCCAAGACCCTGTGGTTCACAATTTTCCAGGGTATACAAACCACACAGTTAGTAGATGCAAGTATAAGAAATTAATAGATGTGGATATGAACTCATATTCAAGCGAGAACTAGAACACAAAGACTCAACAATTGGCGACATATGCTTTTCACACCGCAAAACAACTTTAGGCAGGATGTACAAATCAGCATTGTTATGCCAAGATGTAAACAGATAAACCAGTATTACTTCAACAGTTGGTCAAGGAGCATTCCATGCTTATAAAATCATTTAACTAAAGTAGATGCAAGAATATGAACTCATATTCAAGGAACATTCCACGCCAACGAAAACCATCTCATTCAAAAAAATTCAAAGTATGCAAACACACAGTTAGTAGATACAAGGATACATATTTAGTAGCTGTGGATATGAACTCATACTCAAGGGAACATAAAAACACAAAGACTCAACAAATGGCGAAATGTGCTTTTCACACTTGTAATAATTTTAGACGGGAGTTGCAAAGCCGCAATGATTTTTTGAGAGAAAAAATCAGCATTGTTATGTCAAGATCTAAAAAAATAAAACCAGTATTATCTCAACAATAGTCTGCCAAGGAACATTCACAAAATCATTTAACATTAGTGCAGGGTAACAACCAAAATTAAAATTAAAACAAGAAAATCCAAGTCAACAGCGCGCCATGGAGCAAGTCGCACAGTTAACAACACCTCCAAGCTTAAACCCAAATCACATGCACCTCAACAGAAGCCTCCAACCAAAACAATACCGCTACACAGTGACATCGAATGAACCCCCTGTTTGGTCAACAAGAATTCAATGGTCGGCCAATGAAGCACCTCAGAAATCAGCCACCTTCAAGGGCCAGATTGAAGACTTAATTCAGTCTCATAAACAGATCAAAAAATACCTCTCATAAACAGACGCAAAACTACCATCCAATGTCCAGGAGTCTCACAAAATGACGCAATACATGCATATTAGAGAGTATGTGGAACTACGCATTGGCTGGAGCCACATCAGAAGCAAGTGCCCATCGCTCATATATGGAATCCACATATTCAGTCATGCACTAAGAGACAAGTGGTACTCAACATGCAACCGCCATCTCGCCACAAAGCAATTAACCACACAAGTGATCTTCCAGGACCATATCTGGTACCCACAAGAACTAAGTACCAAAATTTCTAGTCACCGCACCCAGAATCCACAAAATTGCGCTTATGTACTGAAACGAAATCCACGAAAACCACACATTTAGTAGATTCAAGGATACAAATTTAGTAGCTGTGGATATGAACTCATACTCAAGGGAGCATAAAAACACAAAGACTCAACAATTGGCGAAATGTGCTTTTCACACTTCTCACTTTAGGTGGGACTTACAAAGCTTTTTGAGAGAAAAATCAGCATTGTTATGTCAAGATCTAAACAAATAAGATCAGTATTATCTCATCAATAGTTGGCCAAGGAACATTCAAAAAATCATTTAACTTTAGTGCAGGGTAACGACCAAAATTCAAATTAAAACAAGAACACCCAAGTCAACAGCGCGCCATGGCAGCGAATCACACTGTTAACAACACCTCCAAGCTTAAAACCAAATCACATGCACCTCAACAGAAGCCTCCAACCAAAACAATACCACTACACAGTGACATCGAATGAACCCCCTGTTTGATCAACAAGAATTCAACGGTCAGTCAATGAAGCACCTCAGAAACCAGCCACCTTCAAGGGACAGATCGAAGACTGAATTCAGTCTCATAAACAGATAAAAAGTTACCTCTCATAAACAGACCCAAAATTACCAACCAATGTCCAGGAGTCTCACAAAATGACCCAATACATACATATTAGAGAGTATGTGGAACTACACATTGGCTGAAGCCACATCAGAAGCAAGTGCACATCACTAATATATGGAATCCACACATTCAGTCATGTACTAAGAGACAAGTACTAATCAACATGCAACCGCCATCTCGTCACAAAGCAATTAACCACACAACTGAATCCTCCAGGACCATATCTGGTACCCACAAGCACTAAGTAACAAAATTTCTAGTCACCGCACCCAGAATCCACAAAATTAAAAACATTGGGTTAGGAAAGGAAGCCCAAACATTTTGCGCTTATGTACTGAAACAAAATCCACGAAAACCACACATTTAGTAGATTCAAGGATACAAATTTAGTAGCTGTGGATATGAACTCATACTCAAGGGAGCATAAAAACACAAAGACTCAACAATTGGCGAAATGTGCTTTTCACACTTCTCACTTTAGGTGGGACTTACAAAGCTTTTTGAGAGAAAAATCAGCATTGTTATGTCAAGATCTAAACAAATAAGATCAGTATTATCTCATCAATAGTTGGCCAAGGAACATTCAAAAAATCATTTAACTTTAGTGCAGGGTAACGACCAAAATTCAAATTAAAACAAGAACACCCAAGTCAACAGCGCGCCATGGCACACACTGTTAACAACACCTCCAAGCTTAAACCCAAATCACATGCATCTCAACAGAAGCCTCCAACCAAAACAATACCGCTACACAGTGACATCGAATGAACCCCCTGTTTGATCAACAAGAATTCAATGGTCGGCCAATGAAGCACCTCAGAAATCAGCCACCTTCAAGGGCCAGATTGAAGACTGAATTCAGTCTCATAAACAGATCAAAATTACTGCTCATAAACAGACCCAAAATTACCAACCAATGTCCAGGAGTCTCACAAAATGACCCAATACATACATACATACATATTAGAGAGTATGTGGAACTACGCATTGGCACATCAGAAGCAAGTGCGCATCGCTCATATATGGAATCCACACATTCAGTCATGCACTAAGGGACAAGTACAAATCAACATGCAACCGCCATCTCATCACAAAGCAATTAACCACACAAGTGATCTTCCAGGACCATATCCGGTACCCACAAGCACTAAGTACCAAAATTTCTAGTCACCGCAGCCAGAATCGACACAATTAATGACCGTCGGTTAAAAAACGGAAGCCAAAACATTTCGCGCTTAGGCACTGAAACGAAATCCACCAAAACCAGCGCCCATCCTATATGAGGGAAATCGCCGCATAAGGAAGGAAACAATCGCGATTGGCAGAAACCAAAACCCTAACCCCGCGGAACCCGAATCCCCGCGCCCTCTAAAACCCTAACCCCTGGTGATCAGCGACGCTAAACCCCCGAAAAAGGCACCCTCTAAACCAAACCAAAATTACGAAACCCTCGCCATCCGTCGCGCCCCAAGGACCAGCATTCGCAGTCAACCGACGGAAAAGCGCTAGAACAACAGGAACCCTGGAACGGCCGAAGATCTCACCCAACAGAGGAACTAAAAAAAAAAGGCAAAAAAAAGAGAGAAGGAAACAGTACGGCGCCACCGCCGCGAACCGTACCACTACGAGCACTGCGGCGGCGCTCGACCCTAGCGAAGCGCGTGCGCAGAGGACGAATCGAGCACTGGGGATCGTTGAGGCCTCACCTGATCGCTTCGCTTCCCGGAGAAGAGAAGCCCCCTCCTTTTGCTGCCCTTGGTTTCCTCCTCTTTTTTTGGTTGCGTTTTCCCCTCCCCTCTGCCTCCTTTGTCCAGTGTGTACTGTGCAGCAACGCCGAGTGTGTGGGGAGGGCGATAATTATGTACTCCGTAGGTGGTGACGGGGTGGGGATAGGGTCGCCGCCGCGGTCTCTCATCGGCTGCACTAGGCCACTGACAGGCGGGGGCGAAGGATGGACTGGGTAGGTAAGCTGCGGAGGATTTTTTTACAAATACGACCGTCTGCAAAGTCTTATTGCCAAAACTGACCCTTACTTAATTCTATTGTCAAAAATAACCTGGCGGAGCTTGCAAAAGGTGACACGTATAACGTCCAGCCACAACAGCCGGCGGAGCTAACCTCCCGCCAACCACAATGGCGAAAGGGACATACCGCCTATCCCATGGGCGGAATGTGACATGCAAGCTGGCGGGAAGAGCCAATTCTTAATTGCATTCACTAATTAAGCACTACATAGATGATGGCTTGTAGAGAGAATACGAGGCATGCGTAAGCCTCCAGCCTAGATTAGTTAGTAAACGCATGCTTTGGGCAAACATGGCGGCATGTTTTCTTTAATCAGCAGCCACGTCTCCTCCCGCCGTTGGCATGGGCGGTATGTTCTTTCCGCCTGTCCCCGTGGCGGGATGTGAGGTCCGCCACCGGTTATGGCGGAATGTTACACGTGTTAGCTTTTCCTCTTTCCGCCAGGTTATTTTTGACAATAGAGCTGAGCAGGGGTCAATTTTGGCGATAGAAATTTGGAGGAGGTTATATTTGTAAAAAAATATAGCGGAGGCCGTGGGTGCCTCCCTAGATCAACGTCAAAATCAACATGTCTCTAGCATTTTCTAGCTCGGCTTGAATATATTACTGTATCATATTTTTGTGGTTTAATGTGTTGCAAATGCTAATGGCTATTTTTCTAAATAATATACTTTTTATACAAATTAAGAAAATAATACACCAATTTAGGAATTTAGGAATTTAGGCGTGCCTCGGCCTAGGCAAAACCGAGTGGGTCTTTCGTTC
The DNA here is from genome assembly GCA_916181665.1 of Avena sativa. Lineage (NCBI taxonomy): Eukaryota > Viridiplantae > Streptophyta > Magnoliopsida > Poales > Poaceae > Avena > Avena sativa. Next base: position 2,115,647 of record OV702279.1, on the reverse strand, counting down.
AGGCCGAAGTTGACTGGATCGTCGGTCTGCATGGCCAACGATGTCAGACACTAATCGGTTTCGGTCAGACCGACTGCACCTATCAACTTTGTCGAGGCTGATCGCATGGTCATCTTTAGCCACGCGAAAGGCTTCATGACCAGTGTAATGTTTATGACCAGTACACACTTAATTCTCCCGCCTTTTTTCCTCCATTTTTTTCCGCCACCATTTCCCGCTAATTTCACTTGTGTTCTTCTATAAAATCGAGCATCGATATGTTGTGATGTACCAGTTCACCTCTTCTTTCTCTCGCCAACGAGATTCCAACAAGCGCTATTGGTGCGGCCATCTTGCCAGGTGAAGGAGAGCGAGATTTTTTTTTTGATAAGTTGGGCATGAAGTTTTTCATGTGTGCCAACAATGACCATGATCTAGCCCGATAAGCAAGCTCGTCGTTTGAGAGGCCTTCAGTATGTTCTAAGAGCATTTTGAATGGAGTTTCCATATCATCATTGTTATTTTACTAATGATCTTATTTTCGTTGTGGTATCATCCTCCCCTCTGCAAGTGGTACTATTGGATCGACACTGAGCAGTCGGCTTGGGCGTTGTAGGAAATCAAGGATAGGAGTGCTCGTGCATGGGAACACTTTTACACTATGGAGCATGCCAAAGGGCTCCTGATCAGGAGAAAGAGGAGCAAGAGAGTGCATTAAAGAAAGCTCGAGACCGTGAAATCAACCAAAGGAGGATGGAGGCCCCTGAGACGGAAGAAGAGAGTCAGGAGGTGTCCCATGAGGCAAAAAGGTGGAGACTAAGAGAAATGGTTGTTGAGGCGTAGGTAGTAGAAGAACGTGGCAAAAAAACTGGAAAGTACCCATGTTGGAAGCAGGACAAGTTGATTTAGGACAAGTTGATTTATGCCTTATCTGCGATGTATCTTAATTTCAGTTTTAGTATAGAGATGTATCCTAATTTCAGTTTTAGTGTAGAGATGTATCTTAATTTCAGATGTAATATATCTTATGTTGTAATAAAGATTGTTGTTGCCAAAATCTTTCTGCTAAATTAATCGCGCTAACTTCTTGATGCCAACTTAATCCGGCCAACTTCTTCCCGCAAATTTTATTTCCACCAAATTCTTCATGCCAAATTCTTCTCGTTGATCGGTACCAGCGAAAATCATCCCGCCATGTCTTCTCTTCTCATTCTATAAAACCACCTCCTTATTGAGGTGTCTACGCATACAAGTGTTTTCACTAGAAGATGTCATGTTTTTCTTCCGATTGTACTTTTTCAAAATGGATGTCTGCTAGCAGCAACTCCGCATGTGCCAACTCGTTGAGACTCCAAGTGAAAAGTATTGTAGCAAGCGTATTTTCCCTACAAGGATGACTCGAGGGTTTATATCAAACTCTCGGAAAATTGACTGAAGAACTTATTATCTTTTCTTCTTCAAGCAACCTATAAACCAAAATATTTACCTTGTGTCCCGACTTCACCGTGTGGTTGTCAAACACAAAGTTTCATAGTAAAATTGAACTAAACTATAAATTAATAAAAGTAAACAATCTATGACTAGGAAAGAAAAGTAAAAACAATAAGGTAAAGGCTTTTGGAGGGGTTTGTTTGTGTTTTCTAGTAGTAAAAGTGTTTTTGTATTTCAAATTTAATTAGTGCAGAAAATAAAGACAATAAAAGTGATAAAAAATGCTTCTTATAATTAAGAGTGGGCCGGAGTTCATGGGTTCACTTGTCTATTCTCTTATAAGGCGTAGTGGACATAAATACACTAAGTCGCTCATCTTTCAGCTTGTGTCATACTTAGGGCAATGGGCATGCGCCCTTGCGGGACAACCGGCTTTCTCGCATTCCATTGTCAAAAATCTCTGAGATAACACCTTAATTAGTTCTAAAAACCCTTTGCATGGACATTGCCCATAGTCTTTGATAGGTCCTTATTTGGTTCTTAGCTTACTTTTTTCGTCGCACAAGTCACATTTATTTCACCGTGTGTGTTTTCTTAAATATAATTCCTATACCTTGTGGATTGACTTGTTTTTGCTTTGTAATCATTGTGGTTCTTTACTTGCCATTATAATATCTTAATTTCGGATTGCTTCCTTGACATGCCACTTTCCATACCTATCCACCATAGGCCTTGTGTGTGTGTTTTCGTTGTTAGTTGGGTTTAGGTTTTCTCCTCACTTCACTTTGCTTGGTTTTTATTACTATGAAGTGCCCACACTTGCACGATACTATATTCCAAGGTAAAGTAAGGTTTGACGTTGCTTTCCTAACACCCACTACCACCTCCATATACACACTTGATCTCGTGAATCATGTATAGGGACTCAAGAATCATTAAGGATATATATGAAGAATCCACAATGAGCACCATCCATAATGCTCAATGAAGCTCATGAGGGAGCTTCAAACTCGAGAACGCCAACTTCCACAATAAAATGGACAAGTTGGAAAACGCCCTCGACAAGTTCAAGAACGAAATGGATGACAACTTCATCAAGCTTAAGAACAACATGGACGAAAACTTCGCCAAGACCACGAGCATGCTCGCCAAAGTTAAGGAGTCAAGCTCAATAGATCATCGTCACGAGCATCACGTGGATGACTAAGTGCTTCACCAACATAACCCTTCGGCAAGGCACGCCAATGACCTTTGTCGACACCATCATAGGGGACCTTTCACTACTAGTGCCACCACCAAAATGGCACCAAGAGCAAGCCTTCTTTCATGCCATCAAGCTTCAACACCAAAAACTTGAAGTCCAAGATGAAGCATGCAACTTCAAGAATTTCAACGCAACTTCTTCCTCAAGCACTCCAAGAATGTCATACAAGCAAGAGATGGACCTCTACTTCACCAAGTTGGACGAGGCCATAAAAAAATATGACCCCCATGAGATAGAAGAAAATGATTTTCTTTGCAAACAATTGGATGAAATGGCGAAGATGGCGTCAAGTACCAATACTTCCTATATGAGTGCCACCACCACAATGGCGCCCAAACTACAAGATGGAAATAACATGGTAGAGCATGGGATTTTCCCTTCGACCAAGGAGACGAGTGATGATGTCCATCCTATGGCATACAACTTTGAAGGCAATAGAGTTGAGAATGGTGAGCATGGGACTTTACCTTCACCAAAGGAGGCGCATGGAGTTGAGCAAATAGAGCCTATCCCTATATGCTTGAGTGATGATGTGGTACCAATCCCATGTGAGTATGAGAGCCATTTAGCCCACTTGAGTGAGGGCAAAAGTGAGATGAGTGACTCCACCATATGTGATATTGAGTGCTTCCACTTGGAGGGCACGAGCAATACACCGAGTGAGTTGAGAGTGGTAGTTGATAGGTCAAGTGAGGCTATTTAAATTTCTAACAACTTACCCTCTATCTCTAGTGTGTTCTCTTATGTTGTGCTAGGTTCCATGAATGAAGAAGCGCCAAGCCGCAAAATGATGTTGCCTCAAACATAGAAGATGTACATGGTGGATGGAGATGATGCTACGCCATGGCTATATCAAGAAGACGAAGTCGTACACATGGAGGCCACTACTATCACAACACCCACTTCATATGAGAGTTACGAAAAAGGTAACCCTACGGGTGTTGCTGATGCCATGGTCCTACTATTGGACATGATGAATTGTGATGATTGACATGTTTTGGATAATACTTGTAACATTACATATGACTCATTCATATTCCCATGGGAAACTTTGCCTTTGCATAATGTTGACCATGTGAAATTATTTGATTGTGATGATGTTGCCATAGACATGCCATGATATAAACGTTTCATTTACCCTACCGTTGCTTGCAATATGATGAACAATTGCTCTTTCAAATTTTTTGCTTGCAATATTGATAAAAGTGCTTGTTGTGTTGTGACAAACTTGACGAACCATTTCTCTTTCCATATGTTTGTAGGCAACCATGCTATTGCGTCGGATATGCTTTATCATGAATATTACTTTTTTTCTCACGTTGCTTGCAATAAGTTGAATATTTTTTTGTTCACTTATTTTGCTTGCAACAATACTTATCATATGATTTATAATGAGATTGCCCCATAGCATTCTTAACTTTTGGAGATTTTGATGATTGCCATGAGAAGCATGTTCACCGCTTGCATATTCATCATGCATTTAACTTAAACTTGATTGACAGTAATGTTGGCGTGCGCAAGAAAAGATATATTATGATGGATGATGTGTTTATCTACCATGCACACACGTTCTTACTTTTGTGTATGATGTGTGTAGGTACCCGTACTATAATGTCAACCTCGATTGAGCATGAGTTAACAAAAAAATCTCTTGAGAGCATCCCAAATGTGAGTTCTAGATCAAACATGACTCTAATACCTTTACCATGCTTTGCATCAATCATTTTGAACAATTTCTCTTTCCTATGGTTTGTATGCAAGCATGTTGTTTTTTGCTTTCACTTGTGATAATCATATTTCCATGATCTTTGATTTTGATGATTTGCGTGTGACATCCAACATGTCGACAATGGTTGGTTTTCACACCTAATGATGTTGTTTTAGATATTCCTCCTCATGTGTTTTTGCCGAAATCTCCTATCCTTGCATCAAAGATTTTCAACAATATTTCATTCAATTGCTTTGAGTGCCACACTAAGACGTTGTATGGAGTTTTTGAGTTCCCACATTTGGATGGTGTTCAAACAAATTCCATGCACATTGACCTTGCATATGCTTTCCATTTGCTATACATGCATTGTGCTAATAATATTGTGAACAAGAATGGACATGCCACGAATTACATGCTTCTCTATCACGTACGAAAATATTTTGATTAATCTTTGTTGTGTGAAGGTACAAATACATACACGTCAGCCTCTACCAACAATGGGTTAACAAGACGAAATGTAGAGAATTACCTATGTATGCCCTTCAACGAGCTATATCTACACCCTAAGGTGACTTCCATCTACTTAAGGACTCATGTTATAATCTTCATGAATTGACTACTCTTTGAGTGTTGCTTCATTTTTGTTGTGAGATTTGTAGGCTTCATGGAAAGTGAAGGAACATTGAAGAGTCCCCAACTTATGTCAAGTCGTCATGGACTTCAAAGGTGAATCCTATCCTCTATGTGAGTCCCCCTTCCTACCCTATTCAATGATATACTACTTCATATGTCATCCTATGACCATGCTAGGTTCGCATAGACAGGTACGGAGATAAGGGAGGAAGCCCGGAGCACCGATCCTGACAATACAGGGGCTTGGAAGAGGAGAAGGAAGCGATAGCTGAAGTCAGCGCCAGGTTCGGTTTGCTTACCCCACCGCAAAAATCGTCAAGGACTTCTGGCGCCAGGCCCGGTGGAGCCCGACCCACGTCAAAATGGCTTACAGTACATCGGTTTTGTCCAGGCCGAATGAACCGGTGACAACTCACAAGTGCAGGGGATCACCATAGTACAATTCGATAATTATTTGAGTGTCGAACCCACGAGGATATGAAGGTGAACTATCTATTCTCTAAAGCTCTATAACCCACTTATATGGCCTTCTATGCAAAGCTAGGATCTAAAGTGTGTGTGTGGTTGTTTTTGGTATTAACTAGAAAATAATAAAGTAGTTGAAATAAATATTATAAGTAAAATAATGCAAATGAAGTGGAGCTAGTGGAGTGGATGTGTATAATCTATGGGAGAAAATGTTTAGGCAAATTGCTATTTCATTCATATGGTTGTCACAGTGAAGCATATATATATATAATCTTTTTTATTGTTTCTTCTAGGAAGAGTCGTAACTAGGTGTAGCCATAGATATGAGCAAATACACCATTAGTGATTGATCCCAGGCGAATTAAGAACAAACAAGAGAATATTAATACATAAAGTCCAACCACCACATTTAGATCTAAGGTCCTCATGATAATATCCCCGTTGATTAACCATGAATTAATACTACATATTTTTCTAAGACTTGGGATTCGGCTTATGTCAAACTCCGTCTATCCCTCATCCTATCAACATGCAACGGTGAAAACATTGTGCACCCCCCAAAATATGTGTGCACTCATATGTTAGTGCATCAAGATCATCATAGAAGATAACATATACTTGTATGCAACCAAAACAAACTAGATCACAATTGCCATAACAATTCACTACTCAAACATCAACATAGTCATACAATAGATCATGGGAAAATAATATATTGCATCATACATCATATTTGCCAAGATATTATAGTGGGGGTGATGGGATCTTGTAGTAGATGGTGATGGAGATGAGCCTCCCCATGGGGGAGAGGAGGCCATGGCGTGGTGGAGAGGCGGCACCCCGGCGTGGAGGAGAGTGATACGTCGGAAACGTATCTATAATTTTTTATGTTCCATGCTTTTTTAGTATCTACTTTTCTTTGCTTTGTCTATATTTTGAGGTGTTTTTATATGTTTTTTTGGACTAACCTATTAACAAGATGTCATAGTGCCAGTTGCCTGTTTTCTTCTGTTTTTGGTTCCAGAAAAGGCAGAAAATCAATATTCTCGAAATTGGACGGGACAAAAGCCAAAGTCGATATTTTACCGTGGGGAACACAGAGCCAGAGTACGAGACAGAGGGGAGCCACCAGGGGGCCACACCCCCTATCCGTGCGGCTGGGCCCAGCCCACGCCTGGGGGGTGCGGCCGCCCTGGCTGTCCCTGCCTCCCCTCTTCACCTATAAAGACCCCCCGGTACCAAAACCCTAAGTACCCGATCAATATTCCACGAAACCGTCTGTAGCCGCCGCCACCATCGTCCCTAGATCGGGGGGTCTGAAGCTCTTCCTGGCACCCTGCTAGAGGGGAGATCATCCCGGAGGCCTTCTTCATCATGCCAGCCTCCGGTATGAAGTGTGAGTAGTTCCACCTTGGGCTACGGGTCCATGTAGTAGCTATATGGTTGTATCTCCTCCTTTGTGCTACCGTGTTTAGATCTTGTGAGCTCTGTTCATGATCAAGATCATCTATTTGTAATAATGCATGTTGTGTTTGCGGGGTTCCGATGGATATTGAGATTACTATGTCAGATTGATTAATGGTTTTGTCTTATTTGATTCTATCATGTTTGTGTTGTTTGTGATCTTGCATGCTCTCCGTTTCTAGTAGCTATCTTGGGCAAGTAGATGCTAGGGACTTCAAGAGGGGGTATTTATGCTCGATAGTGGGTTCATGCCTCTATTTAATCTAAGGGAAGTGACAGAAATCTCTAAGGTTGTAGATGTGCTGTTGCTACTAGGGAGAAAACAACGGTCTCTTGTTCATGGAACAAGTGGATTGTTTACTGATGACCCACAAGTATAGGGGGTGTATCGTAGTACTTTTGATAAATAGGAGTGTCGATCCCAACGAGGAGCAGAAGGTGCTAAACAGTGGTATGGAGCAGGAAATCCCTGTGAATACTTAGCAAACGAATTTTTAGTGGTTTTCTAACAAGGCAACAAAGCAAAGAGCAAGTAACAAAAGTAACGAACAAACGGAGCAAGTGTCCCAATCCTTTCTTAGCAAAGGACAAGCCGGTGGAAATACTTATAAGGACCAAACGTTCTCGAGGACACATGGGAATTCTGTTAAGTGATTTCGCTTCAAATAGCTGAGTACTTTTCTTTAGTGTTTGTAAATGTTGTGTGGGTGAACCTGTGCTAACATACTGCCCTTCCTAGGACTAATACATACTTGTGATTAACCCCCCTGCAAACATCCGTAACTATAGGAAAGTAATTAAGATATAAATCTAACCACATCCTTAAACTCTGAGATCCTACACTCCCTTGTGCAAAGGTGTCCTAACGGGGGTTCATGTTTCTGTCACTCCGGCAATCCCACGATTAGTAGACAAATACACAATGCATTCCCCTAGGCCCATAAATGGTGAAGTGTCATGTAGTCGACGTTCACATGACACCACTAGGAGAATAGCACCACAACTTAAATACTAAACCATTGAATAATAACTCATCACAGATTCACTACTAACAACATGACTTCTCCCATGTCCTCAAGAACTAAATGAACTACTCACAAGACATCATATGGATCAAGATCAAAGATGATATGATAATGGATAACGATTTGAACATAAACAATAATCCAATGGTTCCACTCACAAGCATCAACTACAATAGTAATCAACACTGGGAAGGTTTCCCCTAAGAACTAAAGTAATATCCAACACAATTGTTACAGTAGGACGGAGTGGTGATGATGGTGCTTGTGGAGATGATGGTGTGGATGATGATGATGATCCCGATGAAGCCTAGCTTGATGACGGTGTTGATGGCGACGGTTTCCCCTCTCCAGGAAGGAATTCCCCCTACAGAAATCTGTCTGCCGGAGAGATCTTTCTCTCTCGGTGTTTTCCGCCCCCAGAGGCGGCGGAAATCTATCTATGGTTGCTCCCCGAACCTTAGGGTTTCGAAGGGAAGATATAGGCGAAGGGGCGGAGTCGGAGGCCGGGCAGGTGGGCCACACCTGCCCTAGGCGCGGGGTCAGGTGGGCCCACGCCTAGGGGGGTGTGGTCCCCCTGAGGCCCATATTCGTCCCTCCTTTTGGCTTCCTTCGTCTTCTGGTAAAATAATATGTTTCCATATTTTTCTGGTATTTTTCTGATCTTCGCAAAATTGCACCGAAACACCTTCTTTTCCATCAGAATCCAGACTCCGGCAGTCCATCCTCCAGGAATCATCCAACATGCATAAACAAATGAAAAGCCATAAGTAATACCTCATAATAAGACAAATATCAATGAATAGAGGTAAATTATGATATAGAATGGTGATGCAAATTGGGCGTATCTGAAGGGTTTCGCGGCATAGTAAATCAAAATTTTCTACGGATGCGAACAGAGGGAAGCCAAGATCTAATCTAGGAGATGCAAACAACGGGAGAGATTGGATTAGATCTTCATACCCTTGAAGATTCGCACAGCGGAACGTTCGTCGGAACGTGGGTGATGTAGTCGTACTCGCTTCTCCTCCTCGCGATCCGATCCGATCTAGCACCACAAGTGGCGATGCTTCCGTGAGATGCACATGTGCAACACCTCGACGTCTCCTCCTTCCTTGGTCCAGCAAGTATGGTGGAGAGATGGATTGGATCTACAACGCGACGGCGCGGTGCAAGTGGTGGAGAGTTTCTGCAGTAGGGTTTCGCCTACACGCAGTCGGGAGGGAGAGAGAGAGGAGGGCAGCAGGGCGGCTAGGGTTGAGGAGGAGGTGTTGTGTGTGGGGGGGTGCTCCCCAGCCCTCTATATATAGAGGGGTGGGCGCCAGCCCTAGCCCCTCCCCCAAGCCTAGGCCGGCGGCCAAAGGAGGGAGGAGTGGGGGGCAAGGAAATCCCCCCTTTCTAGAAGCTCCAAACTAGGGTTTCCCCTTGTTTGGCCGGCTGGGCCCTATGGGGCTTTGTGCCCCTGGCCCAATGCGGCCAGGGCACTCCCTCATAGGCCCATGCCCCCTCCCGACAGGTGGGACCATGTTGGCCCCCTTCCGGAAGGTTCTAGAAGCTTCCGGTACAATACCGATTAACCCGGAATAATTCCGAACTCCAAAAACTGCACTGCCTTATATGAATATTATTCTCCGGACCAATCCGGAACCTCTCGTGATGTCCCGGATCCCATCCGAAACTCCGAACAAAAACTCATAAACCAATTATCCAATCTATCCTAGCGTCGAGACACATTAAGTGTGTGACCCTTCGGGTTCGAGAATATGCAGACATGATCTTCTATCAATAATCAACAGCGGGGTCTGGAAACCCATATTGACTCCCACACATTCATCGATGATCATATCGGATGAACCACGATGCCAGGATTCAATTAATCCCATATATATATTCCCTTTGTCTCGCGATATTTTACTTGCCTGAGATTTGATCGTCGGTACCGTCATACCTAGTTCAATCTCGTTCACAGCAAGTACTTTACTCGTTCCGTAATCCGATATCACTTTGTGATTAACTCCTTAACCACATGCTTGCAAGCGTTGTTGATATCGATTACCGAGTGGGCCCGAAGTATATCTCTCCGACTTGGGAGGGACAAATCCCATCTCGATACATACAACCCAACAGATACTTTTCGATCACCTGAGAGACACCTTTATGATCACCCTCTCATACGATGACGTTTGATGACCTCAAAGCTTTCTTCCGATACCAGGGAGTTGTATTATCTCATGGTCTAAGGAATACAATATTTGACATAAGAAGAGCTTCGCAAAGATGAACACGATGACACGATCTAATTGCTTTGCTTAGTTTGGGTCTGTCCATCATATCATTCTCCCAATGATATGATCTCATTATCAATTGACAACTCATGTCTATGGTTAGGAAACCTTAACCATCATTAATCAATGACCTAGTCCATAGAGGCATACTAGGGACACGGTGTTGTTCATAAACCACACAAGTATTAAAGTTTCCGCTTAATACAATTCTAGCATGGAATATAAACTTTATCATGAACAAGAATTATAATAATAACATCTTTATTATTGCCTTTAGGGCATAATTCCAACAGTCTCCCACTTGCACTAGAGTCAATAATCTAGTTTACATTTGGCAACAATCTGACACCCATGGCACTAAGGCGCTGATCATGTTTTACACGTGGAAGAGGTTTAGTCAATGGATCTGCGACATTCAGATCTGTATGTACTTTGCTAATCTTCAGATCTCCATCTGCTATATAATCTCGGATTATATGAAACTTGCGGTTGATATGCTTGGTCTTTGGATGATATCTTGGTTCCTTAGCGAGTGCTATGGCGCCAGTGTTGTCACACAATATCTCCAGTGGGTCCAATGCACTTGGAACCACGCCAAGCTCAGTGATGAAGTTCCTGATCCAAACTCCTTGACTTGACGCTTCTGCAGTAGCCATGTATTCCGCTTCTACTGTAGATCCCGCGATCACGCTTTACTTGCAGCTTCTCCAGCTCACAACTCCTCCATTCAAAATATACACGTATCCTGTCTGAGATTTAGAATCATCCTTGTCGGTGTCGAAACTAGCGTCGACGTAACCTTTTACGACGAGTTGTTCATCACCCTCATAGACTAAGAACATTTCTTTAGTCCTATTTACGTACTTTAGGATGTTCTTCATGGCTGTCCAGTGTTCCACTCCTGGATCACTTTGATATCTGCTCGTCAAACTAAGAGCATTGGACACATCCGGTCTAGTACACAGCATGGCATACATGATAGAACCTATGGCCGAGGCATAAGGCACTTTGCTCATAGCTTCCCTATCATTTACCGTAGCTGGACACTGAGCCTTGCTCAATATCTTACCTGACAACATAGGCACTGAACCTTTCTTTGCCTTATCCATTCTGAACCTTTTCAGAACTTTGTCTAGATATGTACTCTGGCTTAAAGCTATCAGGCGTCTTTGTCTATCTCTATAGATTTTGATGCCCAATATATAAGCAGCTTCACCTAGGTCTTTCATTGAAAAACACTTGTTCAAATAACTCTTCACATCGTTAAGCATGTTAATGTCATTTCCAATAATCAATATGTCATCCACATATAGTACCAGAAATGTCACCGAGCTCCCACTCACTTTCTTGTAGATACAAGCTTCGTAGCAATTTGGAACAAATCTAAAGCTCTTGATCACTTGATCAAAACGAAGGTTCCAACTCCGAGATGCTTGCTTCAGTACATAAATGGAACGCTGAAGTTTGAATACTTTATCAGCATCCTTAGGATCGACAAAACCTTCGGGTTGCATCATATACAACTCTTCATCAATGTTGCCATTGAGGAACGCAGTCTTGACATCCATCTGCCATATTTCATAATCATGAAACGCAGCAATTGCTAATAAAATCCGAATGGACTTAAACATCACTATGGGAGAGAAAGTCTCATCGTAGTCAACACCTTGAACTTGTCGAAACCCTTTCGCGACAAGCCGTGCTTTATAGACGGTAACATTACCATCCGCGTCCGTTTTCTTCTTGAAGATCCATTTGCACTCAACAGCCTTTCGGTCGCTGGGAGGGTCCACCAAAGTCCATACTTGGTTTTCGCTCATGGATCCCAATTCGGATTTCATGGCTTCTAGCCATTTCTCAGAGTCTGGGCTCATCATCGCTTCCTCATGGTTCGTAGGTTCACTGTCTTCTACCAACAAGACATTCAAGACAGGGTTGCCGTACCACTCAGGAGGGGCACGCGACCTTGTCGACTTGCGACGTTCAGTAGCAGCATCGTCCGAAGCTTCATGATCCTTGTCATTAGCTTCCTCTATTGTTGGTGCAGGCGGCACTGGAACAATTTCAGGTGCTGTGCTACTCTCCAATTCAAGAGAAGGTTCAACAACCTCGTCCAGATCTACTTTCCTCCCACTCACCTCTTTCGAGAGAAACTCCTTCTCAAGAAAGGAACCGTTCTTTGCGGCAAACACTTTGCCTTCGGTTCTGTGATAGAAGGTATACCCAATAGTTTCCTTAGGGTATCCTATGAAGACGCATTTCTCCGCTTTGGGTTCGAGCTTGTCCCGCATCAATTTCTTGACGTAAGCTTCGCATCCCCAAACTTTAAGAAATGACAACTTAGGTTTAGCACCAAACCACAGTTCATACGGTGTCGTCTCAACGGATTTAGATGGTGCCCTATTTAAAGTGAATGCAGCGGTTTCTAATTCATAACCCCAAAATGATAACAGCAAATCAGTAAGAGACATCATCGATCGGACCATATCTAATAGAGTTCGATTCCGGCGTTCAGACACACCATTGCGCTGTGGTGTTCCGGGTGGCGTGAGTTGAGAAACGATTCCGCTTGCTTTAAGATGCGTGAGAAAATCATAACTCAAATATTCACCTCCACGATCGGATCGTAGAAACTTAATCTTTCTGTTACGATGGTTCTCCACTTCATTCTGAAATTCTTTGAACTTTTCAAATGTTTTAGATTTATGTTTCATTAAATAGATATACCCATATCTACTTAAGTCATCGGTAAAAGTGAGAAAATAGCGATATCCACCGTGCGTCGAAACACTCATCGGTCCGCATACATCGGTATGTATGATTTCCAACAAGTCCGTTGCTCGCTCCATCATACCGGAGAACGGGGTTTTGATCATCTTGCCCATGAGGCACGGTTCGCATGTGTCAAATGATTCAAAATCAAGAGACTCCAAAAGTCCATCAGAATGGAGTTTCTTCATGCGCTTTACACCAATATGACCTAGACGACAGTGCCACAAATAAGTAGTATTATCACTATCTACTTTGCGTCTCTTAGCCTCAATGTTATGGATGTGTGTTTCATCCCTTTCGAGATTTAGAAGAAATAAACCATTCACAATAGGTGTATGACCATAAAAGATGTTACTCATATAAATAGAACAACCATTATTCTCCGATTTAAATAAATAACCGTCTTGCAATAAACAAGATCCAGAAATAATGTTCATGCTCAACGCAGGCACATAATAACATTTATTGAGGTTTAAAACTATTCCCGAAGGTAAAACTATGGAGAGCGTGCCGACGGCCATCACATCAACTCTTGATCCGTTGCCAACGCGCATCGTCACCTCATCCCTCGCAGGCCGCCGTCTATTCCGTAGCTCCTGTTTCGAGTTACAAATATTAGCAACTGAACCAGTATCAAATACCCAGGCACTACAACGAGGGCTAGTAAGCAAAACATCAATAACATGTATATCAAATATACCTTTGATGGTGCCAGCCTTCTTGTCCGCTAAGTACTTCGGACAGTTGCACTTCCAGTGACCCTTGTCCTTGCAATAGAAGCACTCAGTGTCCGGCTTAGGACCAGACTTGAGCTTCTTCTCAGCAGGGGCAACGCGCTTGCCGCCGCCTTTATTGAAGGGCTTCTTTGCACCCTTACCTTTCTTGAAGGTGGGGGGCTTGTTGACCATCAACACATGATTATCCTTTTTGATGTCCACCTCCGCAGCCTTCAGCTTTGCGAAGAGCTCGGTGATCGTATTAGTGGAACCAATATGATTATGAGTCACTACAAAACTTTTGTAGCTGGGAGGGAGTGATTGCAGAACCCTGTCAATCTTGAGATCCTCTGGAATCTTGCAGTCCAGTTGCTCAAGGCGTTGAGTGTAGCCCGACATCTTAATGGCGTGCTCACTAACGGAACTCCCTTCCTCCATCTTGCAGTTAAAGAACTTCTCAGAGATCTCATATCTCTCAGAATGGGCCTGAGTCTGAAACATGGTTTTCAGCTCCTCGAGAATCTCAAAGGGCCCAGGATAGTCTTCAAAACGATTTTGAAGGTCCGATTCCATAGCAAACAACATGGTGCTCTTAATCACACCATAATCATATTTGCGCGACTGATAGACAACTTTCTCATCAGCCGGCGCAGTAGCAGCAGGGGCGTCACCTAACGCATTCTCAAGGACATAGTCCTTTTGACCGCCAGAGAGAATGATTCTTAGATTGCGGAACCAGTTGGTGAAGTTAGACCCATTGTTCTTAAGCTTTTCTTTCTCAGCAAAAACGTTGAAGTTGAAGTTGGACTTAGCCATTTGATCTACAATATTTGCAAGTACAAATTAGACTATGTTCATGATAACTAGTTCAACTTTTAATCAAATTACTAGATGAACTCCCACTAAATTCAACATCCCTCAAGTTGTTTAGTGAACACGATCCAAATTCACCACACCTAATCCGATCTTCACGAGAAGAGATGTGGTTTCAATGGTGGACAACAAAGTGTCGATCATATCATTCATATGACTCATGCTTAACCTTTCGGTTCGTGTGTTCCGAGGCCATGTCTGTACATGCTAGGCTCATCAAGTTAAACCCAAGTATTTCCGCGTGTGCAAAACTGGCTTGCACCCGTTGTATGTGAACGTAGAGTCTATAGCACCCGATCATCACGTGATGCTTGGACACGACGAACTTTCGCAACGGTGCATACATGGGGAGAACACAGTTTTATCTTGATCTTTAAGTGAGGAATCATCTTATAATGCTACCGTCGCGATCTAAGCATAATAAGATACATAAAAGGATAAACATCACATGCATATAACTTTATGTGACATGGTATAGCCAATCTTCGCGCAATGATCTCCATATTGTGCATGCCGGCATGATCTCCATCACTCCACCATGATTGCCTCCACCACGAATAGCAACTACAACTATTGCTAACTACTTAGCGATAAAGTGAAACTATTACATGGCGTATAAAAAGTTGACACACAGGTCATACACAATTATAAAGACAACCATATGGCTCCTGCCGGTTGTGTACTCATCGACATGCAAGTCGTGAAACATTACAAAACATGATCATCGCATACATTATACACATCACATCTTGGGCCATACCATATCACAGAAAACACTCCCTGCAAAAACAAGTTAGACGCCTCTACTTTGTTGTTGCATGTTTTACGGGCTTATGGGACTAGCATGCTAAGAACGATTCTTACCTACGGAAAGCCACAACGGTGATATTATGGTTGCCAAACTCCGGTGTAAATCCCATGACAACTATAGTGAGAGAAACTAGCATCCACCAGCCGCATGTGTGGAACAAGCCACACGTCAAGTGCGGAGCCGGTCTCGCGAACGACGTCGCGTAAGGTTGGCCTGGACCGCTTTAGTCTCACTATCCCACGTCATAAGAAGAACACAAACAAGAGGCTTGCAACAGAAAACATCAACGCCCGCAACAACCATGTTGCGTTCTACTCGTGAAACACATCTACGCATAGATCTAGCTCTGATCCCACTGAAGGGTTTCGCGGCATAGTAAATCAAAAATTTCTACGGATGCGAACAGAGGGAAGCCAAGATCTAATCTAGGAGATGCAAACAACGAGAGAGATTGGATTAGATCTTCATACCCTTGAAGATTCGCACAGCGGAACATTCGTCGGAACGTGGGTGATGTAGTCGTACTCGCTTCTCCTCCTCGCGATCCGATCCGATCTAACACCGCAAGTGGCGATGCCTCCGTGAGATGCACACGTGCGGCACCTCGATGTCTCCTCCTTCCTCAGTCCAGCAAGTATGGTGGAGAGACGGATTGGATCTACAACGCGACGGCGTGGTGCAAGTGGTGGAGAGTTTCTGCAGCACGGCTTCGACTACACGCAGTCGGGAGGGAGAGAGAGAGAGGAGGGCAGCAGGGCGGCTAGGGTTGTGGAGGCGGTGGTTATCGTTATGTTCTTACCTTCACGGATGACTTGAGTAGATATGGGTATATCTATTTCATGAAACATAAGTCCGAAACTTTCGAGAAGTTTAAGGAGTTTCAAAGTGAGGTAGAGAATCAACGTAACAAGAAGATTAAATTTCTGCGTTCTGATCGTGGAGGTGAATATCTAAGTTACGAGTTTGGCGAGCATTTGAAGAAATGCGGAATACTTTCACAGTTGACACCGCCGGGAACACCACAGCGTAACGGTGTGTCCGAACGTCGTAATCGAACTCTCTTAGATATGGTTCGTTCTATGATGTCACTTACAGATTTACCACTATCATTTTGGGGTTATGCATTAGAAACAGCCGCATTCACTTTAAATAGGGCACCATCTAAATCCGTTGAAACGACACCGTATGAATTATGGTTTGGGAAGAAACCTAGATTGTCGTTCCTTAAAGTTTGGGGATGCGAAGCCTATGTAAAGAAGTTATAGCCAGACAATCTAGAACCCAAAGCGGAAAAATGCGTCTTCATAGGATACCCGAAGGAAACTATTGGGTATACCTTCTATCATAGATCCGAAGGCAAAATCTTCGTTGCCAAGAATGGATCCTTTCTAGAGAAGGAATTTCTCTTGAAAGAAGTGACTGGAAGGAAAGTAGAACTCGACGAGGTTGTCGAACCTTCTCTCGAAATTGCGAGTAGCGCAGTACCGGAAGAAGTTCCTGTGGTGCCTGCACCAATAAGAGAGGAAGCTAATGATGGTGATCATGAAACTTCGGTTGAAGTTGCTACAGAGCCTCGGAGGTCAACGAGAACTCGTACCACTCCAGATTGGTATGATCCCGTTATGAGTGTCATGTTGGTGGATAACACCGATGACCCCGAGACATATGAGGAAGCGATGATGAGCCCAGATTCCAATAAATGGCAAGAAGCCATGAAATCCGAGATTGGATCCATGTACGAAAACCAAGTATGGACTTTGGTGGACTTACCGGATGGCCGGAAGGCTGTCGAGAACAAATGGATCTTCAAGAAGAAAACATATGCTGATGGTAATGTTACTGTCTATAAAGCTCGACTTGTCGCAAAAGGGTTTTGACAAATTCAAGGAGTTGACTACGATGAGACTTTCTCACCAGTAGCGAAGCTAAAGTCTGTGAGGATTATGTTAGCAATTGCTGCATATTATGATTATGAGATATGGCAGATGGATGTCAAAACAGCATTCCTCAATGGAGACATTGATGAAGAGTTGTATATGATGCAACCCAAAGGTTTTGTCGATCCTAAAGATGCTAACAAGGTATGCAAACTTCAATGTTCCATCTATGGATTGAAGCAAGCATCCCGAAGTTGGAATCAACGTTTTGATAAGGTGATCAAAAGTTTTGGTTTTATACAAACTTATGGAGAAGCTTGTATTTACAAAAAAGTGAGTGGGAGCTCTGTAGCATTCTTAATACTATATGTGGATGACATATTGTTGATTGGGAATGATGTAGACCTTCTTAATAGTGTCAAGGAATATTTGAATAATAGTTTTTCAATGAAGGATCTTGGCGAAGCAGCTTACATATTAGGCATAAAGATTTATAGAGATAGATCGAAACGCCAAATATCATTGTCACAGAGTACATATTTGGACAAAGTTCTAAAGAGATTTGGAATGGAAGATAGCAAGAAAGGGTTCTTGCCCATGTTGCCCAATACGACCTTGAGTAAAACTCAAAGTCCCAAATCGGCAGAAGATAGAGAAAGGATGAGTAAGACTCCCTATGCCTCAGACATAGGATCTCTAATGTATGCCATGCTATGTACTAGACCCGACATTGCATATGCTGTTAGTTTAACTAGCAGATATCAAAGTGATCCAGGAGTGGATCATTGGACAGCGGTCAAAAACATCCTTAAGTACTTGAGAAGAACTAAGGATATGGTTCTTTCTTATGGAGGTGATGAACAACTCGTTGTTAATGGTTACACCGATGCTAGTTGGAACACCGATCCGGATGATTCTAAATCACAGTCTGGATACGTATTTATTTTGAATGGTGCAGCAGTTAGCTGGAGGAGTGCAAAGCAAAGCGTTGTGGCGAGATCTTCAACTGAATCGGAATACATGGCTGCTTCAGAGGCTTCACAAGAAGCGATATGGATGAAAGAGTTCATTACAGAGCTGGGTGTGGTTCCTAGTGCGCTGGACCCAATGTCTATCTACTGTGATAACATGGGCCCCATAGCCAATGCGTAAGAACCAAGGTCACACAAGAAGCTGAAGCATATCAAGCTACATTTTCACGCTATTCAAGAACATATTCAAGATGGGGATATAAAGATTTGCAAAGTACACACAGATCTGAATGTGGCGGATCCGTTGACTAAACCTCTCCCGAGGGCAAAACATGACCAGCACCAAACTGCCATGGGTGTTCGGTATATTACCATGTAATCTAGATTAGATGACTCTAGTGCAAGTGGGAGACTGTTGGAGATATGCCCTAGAGGCAATAATAAATGTGGTTATTATTATATCTTTGTGTTTATGATAAATGTTTACATTCATGCTATAATAGTATTAACAAGGAAACATTGATACTTGTGTGATTTGTAAACTTAATTTGAAGTCCCTAGTATAGCCTCTATACATCACTAGCTTGTTGGTTAATAAATGATTGTGGTTTACCTATCATGAACATTGAGATGTTATCAACAACAAGATCATATCGTTAGGAGAATGATATGATGGACATACTCCTATAGATAAGCGTAGCATAAAGATCAAGTCATTTCAATAGTTCAATTGCTATATGCTTTCTGATACATAGTAACCTAATTCCTTCGACCATGAGATCATGCATATCACCTTTACCGGATGGATGCTTTGATGACATCAAACACCACACCGTAACTGGATGGCTATAAAGGTGGCATTGAGTGTTTGGAAAGTATTGGTTGAGACACATGGATCAAGAGTGGGATTTGTCCATCCATATGACGGATAGATATACTCTGGGCCCTCTCGGTGGAATGTCATCCAATTAGCTTGCAAGCATGTGACTGGCTCACAAGGGATCACATATCACGGGAACGAGAAAAGAGTACTTATCGGTAACGAGGTTGAACTAGGTATGCAGAGATACCGACGATCATAACCTCGGATAAGTAAACTATCATGAGACGAAGGGAAATTGGTATTGTATGTAAGTGGTTCATTCGATCGCAAAGTAATCGTAGAAATATGTGGGAGCCATATGAATTTCCAGATTCCTCTATTGGTTATTGTTCGGAGAAGTGTCTCGATCATGTCCGCATAATTCACGAACCGTAGGGAGACACACTTAAGGATTCGACGTTGTTTGAGTAGTTATGGTAGTATGAGAAAGAGACCGAATGTTGTTCGGAGTCTCGGATGGGATCCGGGATATCACGAGGTGATCCGGAATGGTCCGGAGAATAAGATTCATATAAGGAAAGTCCCGTTTCGGAGTTCGGGAATGATTCCGGTGTTTTCATCGGGAATGTTCTAGAAGGTTCCGGAATGTCCGGCACTCCGGAGGGGAAGGGTACATGAATGTGTTGTATCAAACTTGGTATGATTGCATCATGTACTAAGTGTCATCGCTGTTCCAAATAAAGGATTAATCGAATCCTAGTTTGAAAAGTCAAATAGCTAGTTTGAAAAGTCAAACGGCTAAAATTGGAAAGAAGAAAAGAGGAGGAAGTGGGAAACCGAGTTGGGGAGGGAATCCCTCCTCCAACCGGCGGCGCCCCCTCCAAGACGAGTTGGGGAGGAACTACCCTCCCTCCCCTTGTCCGCCGGCCCCTCCACCTATATAAGGAGGGGCAGGGCTCCCTCCTAGCACACACAAGTCCCTCACCTCAAACCCTAGAAGCTGCAGCCCACCATAGCCGCCGCCGCCCCCCTAGGGTTTTTCCCTAGCCGCCGACTTGGGGTCCCCGAAACCCTAGCCGCCGGCTCTAGCCCCTCCTCCTTGGTGTGTCTAAACCCTAGAACACCAAGGAGCTCTCTCATACTCCACCATACTCGCTCCGGCTTAAGGCGAAGCCCTGCGAGATCTCCCCTCTACTTCCGGTACCACGCCGTTGTGCTGCCGGAATCGCGAGGAGAGTGCTACAACCTCCGCTTCCTGCTGGAACAAGGGAGAGGAAGGTCTTCGTCGAGTACCGAACGTGTGACCGACTGCGGGAGCGCTGCCGGAACGCAGCGCCGGAAGGATCGTCTACGCGATCTTGAGATCGGGAAGAGTACGACTACATCACCCACGAGAATCCGCTCTCGTTAAACACTTTGGAATCTTCGAGGGTAAGTTATTCCATCGACTCGTTGCTACAATCTAGTAGATAGATCTTGGCTTGTTTGTTTGTATGCGATAGAATTTTTTTGTTTTCCATGCTACGAAACCCTACAGTGGTATCAGAGCCGTGTCTATATGTAGATCTGTTGCACGAGTAGAACACAATGGTCATTGTGGCTGTTGATGCTTTTATTGTCAATTGCTTCTTGTGTACTTTGCATCTTGCGGTATGTTGGGATGAAGCGGCCCGGGCTAACCTTACATGACATCGTTCATGAGACTTGCTCCACGCTTGACATGCAACTTGTATTGCATAAGTGGCTTTGCGGGTGCCTGTTTCTCCTTGCATAGTTAAGATCCAATTTACAACGGGTGATTAACAATACTAGTATCAATGTTGTGGATCATGTTCATAAGTTAGAACGACACTTATTGAAATCCCCAAACCACGTAAAATATGCAAAGAAAGTAGAGGCGTCTAACTTTGTTTTGCAGGGGTGTGCAGTGATGTGATATGGCCATGATTGTGATTATATTTGATGTATGCAATGTTCCTTATTGTAAGTTGGCAACCGGCAGGAGCCATATGGTTGTCTTTAATTTATGTTAAGACCCGCATGTCTATTCAAAGTAGTTGTAATAGTTGAAGCCGGTGGAAGACAACCATGGAGAAGCGTCATTGACCTTGATGCAATACCGGTGATGATGGAGATCATGTTTGTGCTTGAAGATGGAGATCGGAAGCACAAAGAAGAAAGGCCATATCATATCACATATTATGAATTGCATGTGATGTTAATCCTTTATGCATCTTGTATTGCTTAGTAGACGACGGTAGCATTATAAGATGATCCCTCATGCACATGAATTTCAAGTCATAAAGTGTTCACCCTTAGTTAGCACCATTGCTAAAGCTTGTTGTTTCGAAGCACCACGTGATGATCGGGTGTGTTAGATTCTGCAAGTGTATACAACGTGAGCAAGCCAGATTTGCTCATGCGGAAACTAAGGTTTGATCTTGACGAGCCTAGCATGTACAGACATGGTCTCGGAACACGGATCACCGAAAGGGAAAGCATGAATCATATAGTAGATATGATGAACATGACGATTGTTCGCCATTGAAACTATATCAACTCTCGTGATGATCGGTGTTGATGTAGTGGATTTGGTTCGTGTGATCACTAAAACAATGTGAGGGATGTTGTTTTGAGTGGGAGTTCACCTAGATTAACTTTATTATTAATTTGAACTCAATTTGTCATAAACTTAGTCTAAACTATTGCAAATATGTTGTAGATCAATGGCAGCCCCTACCATCAATTTTAATGCGTTCCTAGAGAAAGAAAAATTGAAAAACAATGGAAGCAACTTCGCGGATTGGTTCCGCAATTTGAGGATTGTCCTCACAGCTGGTAATTTGACCTATGTGCTGGATGCACCATTGGGTGACCCACCTGCAACTGATGTTTCCGATGAAGTAAAGAATGTTTACCTCGCTCGGAAGAATCAGTACTCCATAGTTCAGTGTGCTATCTTATATGGTTTGGAATCGGAGCTTCAGAAAAGGTTTGAGAATTCAGACCCATATGATATTGTCGAGGATCTCAAATTGATTTTTGAGACTTATGCGGCAATTGAAAGTTATGAGGCTTCTGAAAAGTTCTTTAACTGCAAGATGGAAGAGGGCAGCTCCGTCAGTGAGCATGTGCTTAAGATGTCTGGGCACGCAAACAAACTTCAAAGCTTGGGTATAGTGATTCCTAATGCTTTGGGGATTTACCGTGTCCTCCAATCACTACCACCAAGTTACAAGAACTTTGTGATGAACTACAACATGCAGAACATGAACAAGCAGTTGCCAGAACTGTTTGCTATGTTAAAGTCTGCAGAAGTGGAGATCAAGAAAGAGCACCAAGTGTTGTTGGTCAATAAGACCACCAAATTCAAGAAAGGCAAGTCTAAGCAGAAGGGACACTTCAAGAAGGGTGGTAATAAAGTTACCACACCGGCGAAGAAGACCAAGGCTGGACCTAAGCCTGAAACTGAGTGCTTTTACTGCAAGGGAGAAGGTCACTGGAAGCGGAATTGCCCAAAGTACTTGGCGGATTTGAAGAACGGCAACATCAAGAAGAAAGGTATATCTGATATACATGTTATTGATGTGTATCTCACTAGTACTCGTAGTAGTGCCTGGGTATTTGATACTGGTTCGGTTGCTCATATTTGTAACTCGAAACAGGTGCTGCAGAATAAACGGAAGCTAGCGAAGAACGAGGTGACGATGCGCGTGGGAAACGGATCAAAGGTTGATGTGATCGCGGTCGGCACGCTACCCCTTCATCTACCATCGGGATTAGTTTTATACTTAAATAATTGTTATTTGGTGCCTGCGTTGAGCATGAACATTATATCGGGATCTTGTTTATTGCGAGACGGCTACTTGTTTAAGTCCGAGAATAATGGTTGTTCGATTTATATGAGTAATATGTTTTATGCACATGCACCTTTGATAGATGGTCTATTCTTATTGAATCTCGATAGTGGAAATACACATATCAACAACATTGAGGCTAAACGTTTGAAATCAAGCGATAATTCGACCTATATGTGGCACTGTCGTCTTGGTCACATTGGAGTGAAACGTATGAAGAAACTCCATTCCGATGGACTTCTTGAATCACTTGATTTTGAATCACTTGAAAGATGCGAAGCATGTCTGATGGGTAAAATGACTAAGACTCCATTTTCTGGTATGATGGAGCGAGCTACAGACTTATTGGAAATCATACATACCGATGTATGTGGTCCAATGAGTGTAGCATCGCACGGTGGTTATCGTTATGTTCTTACCTTCACGGATGACTTGAGTAGATATGGGTATATCTATTTCATGAAACATAAGTCCGAAACTTTCGAGAAGTTTAAGGAGTTTCAAAGTGAGGTAGAGAATCAACGTAACAAGAAGATTAAATTTCTGCGTTCTGATCGTGGAGGTGAATATCTAAGTTACGAGTTTGGCGAGCATTTGAAGAAATGCGGAATACTTTCACAGTTGACACCGCCGGGAACACCACAGCGTAACGGTGTGTCCGAACGTCGTAATCGAACTCTCTTAGATATGTTTCGTTCTATGATGTCAGTTACAGATTTACCACTATCATTTTGGGGTTATGCATTAGAAACAACCGCATTCACTTTAAATAGGGCACCATCTAAATCCGTTGAAACGACACCGTATGAATTATGGTTTGGGAAGAAACCTAGATTGTCGTTCCTTAAAGTTTGGGGATGCGAAGCCTATGTAAAGAAGTTATAGCCGGACAAGCTAGAACCCAAAGCGGAAAAATGCGTCTTCATAGGATACCCGAAGGAAACTATTGGGTATACCTTCTATCATAGATCCGAAGGCAAAATCTTCGTTGCCAAGAATGGATCCTTTCTAGAGAAGGAATTTCTCTTGAAAGAAGTGACTGGAATGAAAGTAGAACTCGACGAGGTTGTCGAACCTTCTCTCGAAATTGCGAGTAGCGCAGTACCGGAAGAAGTTCCTGTGGTGCCTGCACCAATAAGAGAGGAAGCTAATGATGGTGATCATGAAACTTCGGTTGAAGTTGCTACAGAGCCTCGGAGGTCAACGAGAACTCGAACCACTCCAGATTGGTATGATCCCGTTATGAGTGTCATGTTGGTGGATAACACCGATGACCCCGAGACATATGAGGAAGCGATGATGAGCCCAGATTCCAATAAATGGCAAGAAGCCATGAAATCCGAGATTGTATCCATGTACGAAAACCAAGTATGGACTTTGGTGGACTTACCGGATGGCCGGAAGGCTGTCGAGAACAAATGGATCTTCAAGAAGAAAACAGATGCTGATGGTAATGTTACTGTCTATAAAGCTCGACTTGTCGCAAAAAGGTTTCGACAAATTCAAGGAGTTGACTACGATGAGACTTTCTCACCAGTAGCGAAGCTAAAGTCTGTGAGGATTATGTTAGCAATTGCTGCATATTATGATTATGAGATATGGCAGATGGATGTCAAAACAGCATTCCTCAATGGAGACATTGATGAAGAGTTGTATATGATGCAACCCAAAGGTTTGTCGATCCTAAAGATGCTAACAAGGTATGCAAACTTCAACGTTCCATCTATGGATTGAAGCAAGCATCCCGAAGTTGGAATCAACGTTTTGATAAGGTGATCAAAAGTTTTGGTTTTATACAAACTTATGGAGAAGCTTGTATTTACAAAAAAGTGAGTGGGAGCTCTGTAGCATTCTTAATACTATATGTGGATGACATATTGTTGATTGGGAATGATGTAGACCTTCTTAATAGTGTCAAGGAATATTTGAATAATAGTTTTTCAATGAAGGATCTTGGCGAAGCAGCTTACATATTAGGCATAAAGATTTATAGAGATAGATCGAAACGCCAAATATCATTGTCACAGAGTACATATTTGGACAAAGTTCTAAAGAGATTTGGAATGGAAGATAGCAAGAAAGGGTTCTTGCCCATGTTGCCCAATACGACCTTGAGTAAAACTCAAAGTCCGACATCGGCAGAAGATAGAGAAAGGATGAGTAAGACTCCCTATGCCTCAGACATAGGATCTCTAATGTATGCCATGCTATGTACTAGACCCGACATTGCATATGCTGTTAGTTTAACTAGCAGATATCAAAGTGATCCAGGAGTGGATCATTGGACAGCGGTCAAAAACATCCTTAAGTACTTGAGAAGAACTAAGGATATGGTTCTTTCTTATGGAGGTGATGAACAACTCGTTGTTAATGGTTACACCGATGCTAGTTGGAACACCGATCCGGATGATTCTAAATCACAGTCTGGATACGTATTTATTTTGAATGGTGCAGCAGTTAGCTGGAGGAGTGCAAAGCAAAGCGTTGTGGCGAGATCTTCAACTGAATCAGAATACATGGCTGCTTCAGAGGCTTCACAAGAAGCGATATGGATGAAAGAGTTCATTACAGAGCTGGGTGTGGTTCCTAGTGTGCTGGACCCAATGTCTATCTACTGTGATAACATGGGCGCCATAGCCAATGCGCAAGAACCAAGGTCACACAAGAAGCTGAAGCATATCAAGCTACATTTTCACGCTATTCGAGAACATATTCAAGATGGGGATATAAAGATTTGCAAAGTACACACAGATCTGAATGTGGCGGATCCGTTGACTAAACCTCTCCCGAGGGCAAAACATGAACAGCACCAAACTGCCATGGGTGTTCGGTATATTACCATGTAATCTAGATTAGATGACTCTAGTGCAAGTGGGAGACTGTTGGAGATATGCCCTAGAGGCAATAATAAATGTGGTTATTATTATATCTTTGTGTTTATGATAAATGTTTACATTCATGCTATAATAGTATTAACAAGGAAACATTGATACTTGTGTGATTTGTAAACTTAATTTGAAGTCCCTAATATAGCCTCTATACATCACTAGCTTGTTGGTTGATAAATGATTGTGGTTTCCCTATCATGAACATTGAGATGTTATCAACAACAAGATCATATCGTTAGGAGAATGATATGATGGACATACTCCTATAGATAAGCGTAGCATAAAGATCAAGTCATTTCAATAGTTCAATTGCTATATGCTTTCTGATACATAGTAACCTAATTCCTTCGACCATGAGATCATGCATATCACCTTTACCGGGTGGATGCTTTGATGACATCAAACACCACACCGTAACTGGATGGCTATAAAGGTGGCATTGAGTGTTCGGAAAGTATTGGTTGAGACACATGGATCAAGAGTGGGATATGTCCATCCATATGACGGATAGATATACTCTGGGCCCTCTCGGTGGAATGTCATCCAATTAGCTTGCAATCATGTGACTGGCTCATAAGGGATCACATATCACGGGAACGAGAAAAGAGTACTTATCGGTAACGAGGTTGAACTAGGTATGCAGAGATACCGACGATCATAACCTCGGATAAGTAAACTATCGTGAGACAAAGGGAAATTGGTATTGTATGTAAGTGTTTCATTCGATCGCAAAGTAATCGTAGAAATATGTGGGAGCCATATGAATTTCCAGATTCCTCTATTGGTTATTGTTCGGAGAAGTGTCTCGATCATGTCCGCATAATTCACGAACCGTAGGGAGACACACTTAAGGATTCAACGTTGTTTGAGTAGTTATGGTAGTATGAGAAAGAGACCAAATGTTGTTCGGAGTCTCGGGTGGGATCCGGGATATCACGAGGTGATCCGGAATGGTCTGTAGAATAAGATTCATATAAGGAAAGTCCCGTTTCGGAGTTCGGGAATGATTCCGGTGTTTTCATCGGGAATGTTCTAGAAGGTTCCGGAATGTCCGGCACTCCGGAGGGGAAGGGTACATGAATGTGTTGTATCAAACTTGGTATGATTGCATCATGTACTAAGTGTCATCGCTGTTCCAAATAAAGGATTAATCGAATCCTAGTTTGAAAAGTCAAATAGCTAGTTTGAAAAGTCAAACGGCTAAAATTGGAAAGAAGAAAAGAGGAGGAAGTGGGAAACCGAGTTGGGGAGGGAATCCCTCCTCCAACCGGCGGCGCCCCCTCCAAGCCGAGTTGGGGAGGGACTCCCCTCCCTCCCCTTGGCCGCCGGCCCCTCCACCTATATAAGGAGGGGCAGGGCTCCCTCCTAGCACACACAAGTCCCTCACCTCAAACCCTAGAAGCTGCAGCCCACCATAGCCGCCGCCGCCCCCTAGGGTTTTGCCCTAGCCGCCGACTTGGGGTCCCTGGAACCCTAGCCGGCGGCTCTAGCCCCTCCTCCTTGGTGTTTCTAAACCCTAGAACACCGAGGAGCTCTCTCATACTCCACCATACTCGCTCCGGCTTAAGGCGAAGCCCTGCGAGATCTCCCCTCTACTTCCGGTACCACGCCGTTGTGCTGCCGGAATCGCGAGGAGAGTGCTACAACCTCCGCTGCCTGCTGGAACAAGGGAGAGGAAGGTCTTCGTCGAGTACCGAACGTGTGACCGACTGCGGGAGCGCTGCCGGAACGCAGCGCCGGAAGGATCGTCTACGCGATCTTGAGATCGGGAAGAGTACGACTACATCACCCACGAGAATCCGCTCTCGTTAAACACTTTGGAATCTTCGAGGGTAAGTTATTCCATCGACTCGTTGCTACAATCTAGTAGATAGATCTTGGCTTGTTTGTTTGTATGCGATAGAAATTTTTTGTTTTCCATGCTACGAAACCCTACACCAGCCCTAGCCCATCCCCCAAGCCCTAGGCCGGTGGCCAAGGAGGGAGGAGTGGGGGGCAAGTTCCCCCCTCTAGAAGCTTTCCTAGGGTTTGCCCTAGGTCTGGCCGGCTGGGCCCTATGGGGCCTTGTGCCCTTGGCCCAATGCGGCCAGGGCACTCCCTCATAGGACCATGCCCCCTCCCGGCAGGTGGGGCCACGTTGGTCCCCCTTCGGAAGGTTCCAGAAGCTTTCGGTACAATACCGATTAACCCGAAACAATTCCGAACTCCAAAAAACTGCATTGCCTTATATGAATCTTATTCTCCGGACCATTCCGGAACCTCTCGTGATGTCCCGGATCCCATCCGAGACTCCGAACAAAAACTCATAAACCAATTATCCAATCTATCCTAGCGTCGAGACACGTTAAGTGTGTGACCCTTCGGGTTCGAGAATATGCAGACATGATCTTCTATCAATAATCAACAGCGGGGTCTGGAAACCCATATTGACTCCCACACATTCATCGATGACCATATAGGATGAACCACGATGCCAGGATTCAATCAATCCCATATATATATTCCCTTCATCTCGCGATATTTTACTTGCCCGAGATTTGATCGTCGGTACCGTCATACCTAGTTCAATCTCGTTCACAGCAAGTACTTTACTCGTTCCGTAATCCCATATCACTTTGTGATCAACTCCTTAACCACATGCTTGCAAGCGGTGTTGATATCGATTACCGAGTGGGCCCAAAGTATATCTCTCCGACTTGGGAGGGACAAATCCCATCTGGATACATACAACCCAACAGGTACTTTCCGATCACCTGAGATACACCTTTATGATCACCCTCTCATAGGATGACGTTTGATGACCTCAAAGCTTTCTTCCGATACCAGGGAGTTGTATTATCTCATGGTCTAAGGAATACAATATTTGACATAAGAAAAGCTTCGCAAAGATGAACACGATGACACGATCTAATTGCTCCACTTAGTTTGGGTCTGTCCATCATATCATTCTCCCAATGATATGATCTCATTATTAATCGACAACTCATGTCTATGGTTAGGAAACCTTAACCATCATTAATCAATGAACTAGTCCATAGAGGCATACTAGGGACACGGTGTTGTTCACAAACCACACAAGTATTAAAGTTTCCGCTTAATACAATTCTAGCATGGAATATAAACTTTATCATGAACAAGAATTATAATAATAACATCTTTATTATTGCCTCTAGGGCATAATTCCAACAGTTAGTAGTGAATATGTGATGAGTTATTATTCAATGGTTTAGTATTTAATTTGTGGTTCTATTCTTCTAGTGGTGTCATGTGAACGTCGACTACATGACACTTCACCATTTATGGGCCTAGGGAATGCATTGTGTATTTGTCTACTAATCGTGGGGTTGCCGGAGTGATAGAAACCTGAACCCCCGTTAGGACACCTTTGCTCAAGGGAGTGTAGGATCTCAGAGTTTAAGGTTGTGGTTAGATTTATATCTTAATTACTTTCCTGTAGTTACGGATGTTTGTAGGGGGTTTAATCAGAAGTATGTATTAGTCCTAGGAAGGTCAGTATGTTAGCACAGGTTCACCCACACAACATTTACAAACACCAAAGAAGAGTACTCAGCTATTTGAAGCGAAAGCACTTGACAGAATTCCCATGTGTCCTCGAGAACGTTTGGTCCTTATAAGTATTTCCACCGGTTGTCCTTTGATAAGAAAGGATTGGGCCACTTGCTCCGTTTGTTCGTTAATTCTGTTACTTGCTCTTTGCTTTGTTGCCTTGTCAGAAAACCACTAAAAATCCATTTGCTAAGTATTCACAGGGATTTCCTGCTCCATACCACTGTTCAGCACCTTCTGCTCCTCGTTGGGATCGACACTTATATTTATCAAAAGTACTATGATACACTCCCTATACTTGTGGTTCATCAAGACTATTTTCGGGCGCTGTTGCCAGGGAGTGAAGCGCTATTGAAGAGTGGAACTGGTAAGGGAAAATTTTACTGTGAGTATTGCTTTTGTTACTGCTTGTTACTTTGTTTCCAATATGGATAACCCACTTGGTTTTCTGTTTGGGAAAACTACTACCACTGCTATGGTAGTAGATGAACCACCTCCTGTTGAGATAGATCCTTTTAAGATACCTACAAGTATTGTTAATCGTGTTATGGATAATTATTATTTTGGGGATGGAACTGTCCATCCTGGTGATCACTTGCTTTATATCCATGAATTATGCGAGTTGTTTAAGTGTGCAGGTATCACAACTGAACAGGTGAAGAAGAAGTTACTCTCCATATCCTTGAAAGGGAGAGCTGAGGCATGGAATAAACTGCTGAAGAATGGATAATCCATGGAATGGGAGGAGATGGCATCTCTCTTTTACTCTAAATTTTATCCTCCCAGTGAAATCCATAAGGATAGAAGTCTTATATATAACTTTTGGCCTCTTGATGGAGAGAGTACAGCTCAAGCTTGGGGGAGATTGAAGTTACTAATGCTCAAATGTCCTATTCATGAACTCCCTAACAATATTATTCTCAATAACTTTTATGCCACACTTTCTCTTCATGATAAAGATTTACTAGATGCTTCTTGTGTTGGATCATTCACAAGTATGAAGGAAGAAGCTAAATGGGATCTCTTAGAGCGTATTCAAGATAATACTGAGGCTTGGGAGAATGACAAAGGAAGAAAGTCAAGTATAAACTATAATTTTGAATGCATTAAATCTTTTATGGGAACTGATAACTTCCGTGATATTAGCAATAAGTTTGGCCTTGACCCTCAAGTCCTTACAAAATGTTTTAATGCTTTTGCCTCTTATATTGAGATTCCTAAGAAAGAGTGGGACAAGTACCATGCTCCTTATAAAGACATTGTTACCCACGTTCCTTCCAGTATAGAGGTTTGTACTTTGATCCTATTTTGCCCGAACCTTATGTTGATAAGATCCCTTTTTCCTCCAAGGTAAGGGAACACTCTATTATGGCCAATGTGATTAGAAAAAGCGCAAAGAAAACTGTAGGGTCCGATGAGCTTATTGATATCGAGCCTGTGGTAGCTATTGTGAAGGATCTTGTCACTAGAAACATAGAGGATGAGCATATTGTCTTCTGTGAAGACGCCACTAATGTTATTTCTCATCCTGAGAAGGTTAGAAAAGCTAGTGTTCCTGTGCTTTTTGTTAAAATTGGTAGTCATAACTACTATGGTTTATGTGATATTGGTGCTAGTTCTAGTGCTATTCCTTATGAGCTTTACAGGGAAATTATGCATGAGATTGGTCCTTGTGAGCTTGAGGATATTGATGTGGTTATTCACCTTGCTAATAGAGAGCAAGTTTTCCCCATTGGTATTGTAAGAGATGTGGAGGTCCTTTGTGGTAAGATTAAATATCCTGCTGATTTTCTAGTACTTGGTAAATAAGCTATTAAAACTTACCCTATTATCTTTGGTAGACCTTTCCTTAATACTTGTGGGGCTATCATAGATTGTAGGAAGGAAAAAGTTTTGACTAAGTTTGCTGGAGAATCTTATGAGTTTAATTTTTCCAAATTTGCCAAAACTCCTTATGAAAATGAATTACCTGATGAGGATTTCAGAGTTGAACAACTGTCTGCTATTTCTCTTGCTCCTAACAATGCTTTGCAGCAGTTCATGGAAGATCATGAAATGATGTCTTCATGAAGGAAAGAAATGAGATTGACGAAGTTTTTCTTCGTCAGCCGGAACAGCTTAAGCATAATCTACCTGTGGAAGATTTGGGTACCACACTACCACCTAAAGGGGATCCTGTTTTCAAATTAAAACCTTTACCTGATGATCTTAAATATGTTTATCTTGATGATAAGAAGATATATCCTGTTATTATTAGTTCTAAACTTTCAGGGAAGGAAGAATAAAGGTTATTAGAGGTATTGAAGAAGCACCGAGGAGCTATGGGTTATACTCTTGATGATTTAAAAGGAATTTCTCCTACTATATGTCAGCATCCTATTAATATTGAGCCTGATGCAAAACCAGCTGTTGAGCACCAACGCCGTCTAAATCCTAAGATGAAGGAAGTGGTAAGAAATGAGGTATTAAAACTCCTTGATGGTGGTATTATTTATCCTATTGTTGATAGTCAATGGGTTAGCCCTGTTCATTGTGTTCCCAAGAAAGGGGAATAAATGTAGTGCCTAATGAGGATAATGAGCTTATACCCCAAAGAGTAGTGGTTGGGTATAGAATGTGCATCGATTTTAGAAAGATTAATAAAGTTACTAAGAAAGATTATTATCCTTTACCCTTTATTCATCAAATGCTTGAGAGGCTGTCCAAAAAGACTCACTTTTGCTTTCTTGATGGTTATTCTGGGTTTTCTCAAATCACTGTGAAAGCATAGGACTAGGAAAAAACCACTTTCACTTGTCCTTATGGTACTTATGCTTATAGGCGTATGAATTTTGGTTTATGTAATGCTCCTGCTACCTTTCAGAGATGTATGTCTGCTATCTTTCATGGTTTTTGCAAAGAAATTGTGGAGGTTTTCATGGACGATTTTTCCATCTATGGAACTTATTTTGATAACTGTTTGCACAACCTTGATAAAGTTTTGCAGAGATGTGAAGAAACCAACCTTGTTCTTAACTGGGAGAAATGCCATTTCATGGTTAATGAAGGAATTGTTCTTGGACATAAGATCTCTAAAAGAGGCATTGAAGTTGACAGAGCCAAAATTGAAGCAATTGATAAGATGCCTTGTCGTAGATATATCAAAGGTATTCGTAGTATCCTTGGTCATGCTGGTTTCTATAGGAGGTTTATTAAAGATTTCTCCAAAATTTCAAAGCCCCTTACTAATCTTCTTCAAAAAGATGTACCTTTTGTGTTTGATGATGATTGTAAGGAAGCTTTTGAAACTCTGAAGAAAGCTTTGACAACTGCTTCTATAGTCCAACCACCTGATTGGAGTTTACCTTTTGAAATTATGTGTGATGCTAGTGATTTTGCTGTGGGTGCTATCTTGGGGCAACGTGTTGAAAAGAAGTTAAATGTCATTCATTATGCTAGCAAGACCTTGGATGCTTCTCAAAAGAATTAGCTACTACTGAAAAGGAGTTCTTAGCTGTAATCTTTGCTTGTGATAAGTTTAGACCTTATATTGTTGATTCCAAGGTTACTATTCATACTGATCTTGCAGCTATTAAATACCTTATGACAAAGAAGGACGCTAAGCCTAGGCTTATAAGGTGGGTATTACTTTTGCAAGTGTTTGATCTGCATATTGTGGATAGGAAAGGTGTTGATAATCCTGTTGCTGATAATTTATCTCGTTTGGAAAACATTTCTTTTGACCCTTTGCCTGTTAATGATAGTTTTCCAAATGAACAGTTAGCTGAAATAAGGGTAAGTCCACATGAGAGTCCTTGGTATGCTGATTATGCTAACTTTATTGTTTCCAAGTATTTGCCTCCAAACTTTACAGCCCAGCAAAGAAGGAAATTCTTTTATGATCTAAGGCATTACTTTTGGGATGACCCACACTTATATAAAGAAGGAGTAGATGGCATTATGCGAAGATGTGTTCCAGAATTTGAACAACAAGAGATTTTGAGAAAATGTCATGGCGGTGCTTATGGAGGACATCATGCTAGAGATAGGACTGCACAAAAGGTTTTACAATCTGGATTTTATTGGCCTACTCTTTAAAGATGCAAGGAAGTTTATCTTATCCTGTGATGAATGCCAACGAGTAGGTAACATCTCTAGACGCAATGAAATGCCTATGAATTATTCTCTTGTTATTGAACCTTTTGATTGTTGGGGATTTGACTTTATGGGGCCTTTTCCTCCTTCAAAAGGGTATACTCATATTCTTGTTGTTGTTGATTATGTTACAAAGTGGGTAGAAGCCATACCTACAAGCAGTGCTGATGGTAAGACCTCTTTGAAAATGCTCAAAGATGTTATTTTTCCTAGGTTCGGTGTGCCTAGATATCTCATGACTGATGGAGGATCTCATTTTATTCATGGGGGTTTTAGAAAACTCTCGCTAAGTATGATGTAAACCACAGAATAGCTTCAGCTTATCACCCCCAAACTAGTGGGCAAGTAGAACTTTCCAATAGGGAAATCAAATCTATCTTGCAGAAGATTGTCAATAGATCTAGGAAAAATTGGGCTAAAAAGTTGAATGACGCTTTGTGGGATTATAGAACTGCTTATAAAAATCCTATGGGGATGACTCCTTACAAAATGGTCTATGGAAGAGCTTGTCACTTGCCTTTAGAATTAGAACACAAAGCTTATTGGGCAGTGAAGGAGTTGAATAGAGACTTTAGACTTGATGGTGAGAAAAGACTGCTCGACTTAAGTAATCTAGATGAGTGGAGAGGTGAAGCTTATGAAAATGCTAGGCTCTTTAAGGAAAAAGTAAAAAATATGTAATGATAGGAGAATTCTCAAAAGGGAGTTCCGCGTGGGTGAGAAAGTTCTTTTATATCGGTCTCGTCTCAGATTTTTTGGAGGGAAACTACTCTCCAAATTGGAAGGACCTTTTGTTATCAAGGAAGTGTACCGTTCAGGTGCCATCAAAATTTCTTCTCTGAAGGATGACACAACACAGGTGGTTAATGGTCAAAGATTAAAGCATTATATTTCTGGAGATTCTTATAATGAAGATCTGGATGTTATTCAAATGGTGACTAGAAGAATTTATCAGAAACCGAACACCAGAAACTGCAGAGTTCGCCTTTAAATAGGTAAAAGTGGTGAAAGCAGAAGGTTCGTGAAACTCCAGTCTTTTTATATTTTTGATGATTTTAATACATAAGGGAAGTTACGAGACGAAACTGAAGAGGAAACGGAGCCCGGGGTGGGCAAACCCACCCCAGGCACGGGCCCAGCCTGACCGCGCCTGGAGGGGGTTTGACTCCCCCGAACTCCGTCTCCGCTTCGTTTCCATGTCAAAACTTCCCTTATGCATTGAATCTTCGTAATATATAACCCTCCGGGTTCCCCGAGGTTCTTGCATCGTGTTCTCGTCATGTTTTCATTTCGATCTGAAAAACTTCAGATTTGGAGACTCAATGAAGTCCCTAAAGGAGAAGGCAGTCTGGAAGATAGGATGGAAGCGCTGGAACAAGAAGTTTTCAGGTACAAGAAGATGGCAGAACGCGAGGATGCTATTCACAAGATAAGTTCAGAACTCATCACCAAGCACGAGGGAGAAGTTGCTGAGCTTCAAGAAGATATCTTCTCACTCTGTCATACCACCAATCAATTGCAAGCACAACTCTATGACATACATAACCAAAACTGTGAGTATGAGGCTAGATTTGATCGCATTAGCTCTGCTGCTAGTTTCAGGATTGCAGAGAAAAGGACATCCTTTTTGGATGGGGAACCATTGCCTTGGAAGTTTGATGATGACAAGGAAACACCACCACCACCAAGGGAGTAGTTTGGCATCAGGTTTGGCATCCCCTTGGCTTGTTCCAAGCTTGGGGGAGTGCCGCGTTATCACCACCACTATCTATTATCTTTTACCTTTTTAGTGGATTCATATATGTGGTAGAGAGGTTATCTTATAGTTTGGTTTGCATGTGGGAGTGTCTCTCCTTTAGTTAATTATCTATGTATCCCTTGGTGTGAGTGCCTTTATTGGAATATTAATGAGAAGTCTCATCTTTTACCTTTTGCACTTCTTATTTTAGCTTGCAATCTATATTATATAAGGGATCTTGTTGTTCAGTATTGGCACCACTTTGGGATCATCAAGTGGATCTAAATTGGTTTTCGCAAACCGAGTTCTAGTCAGTGGCTTTAGTTTGAAAGAAAAAAAAAGAAAAAAGCTTACAGGTATTTTGTATCATTTGTTTTCTTTCTTGTTGGCTCATAAGCTTAGTATTCTTTATTTAAGATCTTTTGTGTCTTCAAGGAAAGATTGCATGTTTGTCTTTATTACTTGTATGTTTGCTTGTTTCTTTCAACTTTCTTGCTTGACACCCAGCCTTGCTAGCCAAAAACCTATTTTGAGAAGGCATACTTCTCATGTTTCCAAAACCCTTTGAACCAAAAACCTTTGCCACTTGTGTCCACCATATCTACCTAGTAGATGTTGCTATTCCTAGCAAATTCTCAAGCTTCATTTTCCTTTCGAATTAAAAAGTATTTTGTTATGTGAAAACTAGTTAGTAAAGCTCTCACGAACTTGATGGCACACTTTATTTCTTTGCCCCTAATAAACTTGAACCATTGTGAACATCGAAGTTGTATATGCTTGCATCTATATGTTGGAGTTAGCAGAACCGTGCTGTCACGGGGAACGTTTTCAACATTGCACCAGTACTTTGTACTCAGTTGATATCGTTCTCTTTTGTCTATGGATGTCAACGGTGTGAAATAAAGAGGGAACTTGTAAGTCCATGGAGTTTGTATTCTATGTTAGAGAAACGCCTGGGCCACTAGCCTAAGCCATGCTAAATCATGGTGGAAACTTGCAGCATCACCATAGTGAGTCATCTATGAAGCATCCTCAATAAAAAGCTATGCATATGGTAAATAAAAAGATTGCCGAGATGCTCATTGTCTGCTTGCCTTGTCATTTTGGTTATGGGAAAGCTCCTGTACCATGTGCAAGGGGTACCCCGTTGGCGGTTCTCAATGATACGCAAATACTTACAATGACAAGAACTTACCTGGACCCAAAGTTGAGTATGCATGAGGAGTGGCCCTCATATTCAAGGGACATGAGATTGCCAACTTATATTTCGTCAAGCATATACTCCATCTTTGTTCACTTTAACCTTAATCATATCAATATTATTATTATAGGGGCAATGAGGGCTCAAAGCTAGTAAGTACCATAATCTTTTGGAATCTCTTTATGACTTGTAATCCCTGCTACCCTCTAAGAAGGGACCTTTCTCCCACTTCCAAGTTGAGTCAGTAAACCTACTTCCTCTCTATCTCCAGCAAGCTTTTGAGTTGTTGTGTTTCAAGCATTCATATGGTGATATATTCAATCATGTTCTTTATCTTCCTTGTTTTCACAAAACTCTTATCTATTGAGTATTACTTTGAAAGCCTTCACTTGTGAAAAACCTTTTTGAGCAAAGAGTTTTCCTGTTTTGAAACTTCTACAAAAAGCTTTTGTGAAACTGTTTGCCAGGTTTTCTCTGACCAAGAACAAGTTTGCCAATTCCAATTATGATTTATCTTTATGCATCTCTATTGTGACTGCTATACTTGGCTGCAAGCTAAGTTATATAATGGTGAGTTGCTTTCTTCTATGAGTTGTGCAATTGTAAGTGTGATGCTTCTTGTTCGTATTCTTTTATCGACACTTCACTCCATAAACCTGTGGACATGTTTACTGAGCTCAGTATTTGCTTGGGGACAAGCGAAGTCTAATCTTGGGGGAGTTGATACTGTTGGAATTATGCCCTAGAGGCAATAATAAAGATGTTATTATTATAATTCTTGTTCATGATAAAGTTTATATTCCATGCTAGAATTGTATTAAGCGGAAACTTTAATACTTGTGTGGTTTATGAACAACACCGTGTCCCTAGTATGCCTCTATGGACTAGCTCATTGATTAATGATGGTTAAGGTTTCCTAACCATAGACATGAGTTGTCAATTGATAATGAGATCATATCATTGGGAGAATGATATGATGGACATACCCAAACTAAGCAAAGCAATTAGATCGTGTCATCGTGTTCATCTTTGCGAAGCTTTTCTTATGTCAAATATTGTATTCTTTAGACCATGAGATAATACAACTCCCTGGTATCGGAAGAAAGCTTTGAGGTCATCAAACGTCATCGTATGAGAGGGTGATCATAAAGGTGTCTCTCAGGTGATCGGAAAGTATATGTTGGGTTGTATGTATCGAGATGGGATTTGTCCCTCCCAAGTCGGAGAGATATACTTCGGGCCCACTCGGTAATCGATATCAACAACGCTTGCAAGCATGTGGTTAAGGAGTTAATCACAAAGTGATATCGGATTACGGAACGAGTAAAGTACTTGCTGTGAACGAGATTGAACTAGGTATGACGGTACCGACGATCAAACCTCGGGCAAGTAAAATATCGCGAGACGAAGGGAATATATATATGGGAATAATTGAATCCTAGCATCGTGGTTCATCCGATATGATCATCGATGAATGTGTGGGAGTCAATATGGGTTTCCAGACCCCGTTGTTGATTATTGATAGAAGATCATGTCTGCATATTCTCGAACCCGAAGGGTCACACACTTAATGTGTCTCGACGCTAGGATAGATTGGATAATTGTTTTGTGAGTTTTTGTTCGGAGTCTCGGATGGGATCCGGGACATCACGAGAGGTTCCAGAATGGTCCGGAGAATAAGATTCATACAAGGCAGTGCAATTTTTGGAGTTCGGAATTATTCCGGGTTAATCGGTATTGTATCGGAAGCTTCTAGAACCTTCCGGAAGGGGGCCAACGTGGTCCCACCTATCGGGAGGGGGCATGGGCCTATGAGGGAGTGCCCTGGCCGCATTGGGCCAGGGGCACAAAGCCCCATAGGGCCCAGCCGGCCAAACAAGGGGAAACCCTAGTTTGGAGCTTCTAGAAAGGGGGGGGTTTCCTTGCCCCCCACTGCTCCCTCCTTTGGCCGCCGGCCTAGGCTTGGGGGAGGGTCTAGGGCTGGCGCCCACCCCTCTATATATAGAGGGCTGGGGCGCACCACCCCCCCACACCTCCTCCTCAACCCTAGCCGCCCTGCTGCCCTCCTCTCTCTCTCCCTCCCGACTGCGTGTAGGCGAAACCCTGCTGCAGAAACTCTCCACCATTGCACCGCGCCGTCGCGTTGTAGATCCAATCCATCTCTCCACCATACTTGCTGGACCAAGGAAGGAGGAGACGTCGAGGTGCTGCACGTGTGTATCTCACGGAGGCATCGCCACTTGCGGTGCTAGATCGGATCGGATCGCGAGGAGGAGAAGCGAGTATGACTACATCACCCACGTTCCGACGAATGTTCCGCTGTGGGAATCTTCAAGGGTATGAAGATCTAATCCAATCTCTCTTGTTGTTTGCATCTCCTAGATTAGATCTTGGCTTCCCTCTGTTCGCATCCGTAGAAAATTTTGATTTACTATGCCGCGAAACCTTTCAGTGGTATCAGAGCTAGATCTATGCGTAGATGTGTTTCACGAGTAGAACTCAACATGGTTGTTGTGGGCGTTGATGTTTTCTGTTGCAAGCCTCTTGTTTGTGTTCTTCTTATGACGCAGGATAGTGAGATTGAAGCGGTCCAGGCCAACCTTACGCGACGTCGTTCGCGAGACCGGCTCCGCACTTGATGTGTGGCTTGTTCCACACATGCGGCTGGTGGATGCCAATTTCTCTCACTATAGTTGTCATGGGATTTACACCGGAGTTTGGCAACCATAATATCACCGTTGTGGCTTTCCGTAGGTAAGAATCGTTCTTAGCATGCTACTCCCATAAGCCACGTAAAACATGCAACAACAAAGTAGAGGCGTCTAACTTGTTTTTGCAGGGAGTGTTTTCTGTGATATGGTATGGCCCAAGATGTGATGTGTATAATGTATGCGATGATCATGTTTTGTAATGTTTCACGACTTGCATGTCGATGAGTACACAACCGGCAGGAGCCATATGGTTGTCTTTATAATTGTGTATGACCTGTGTGTCAACTTCTTATACGCCATGTAATAGTTTCACTTTATCGCTAAGTAGTTAGCAATAGTTGTAGTTGCTATTCGTGGTGGAGGCAATCATGGTGGAGTGATGGAGATCATGCCGGCACGCACAAGATGGAGATCATTGCGCGAAGATTGGCTATACCATGTCACATAAAGTTATATGCATGTGATGTTTATCCTTTTATGTATCTTATTATGCTTAGATCGCGACGGTAGAATTATAAGATGATTCCTCACTTAAAGATCAAGATAAAACTGTGTTCTCCCCATGTATGCACCATTGCGAAAGTTCGTCGTGTCCAAGCATCACGTGATGATCGGGTGCTATAGACTCTACGTTCACATACAACGGGTGCAAGCCAGTTTTGCACACGCGGAAATACTTGGGTTTAACTTGACGAGCCTAGCATGTACAGACATGGCCTCGGAACACATGAACCGAAAGGTTAAGCATGAGTCATATGAATGATATGATCGACACTTCGTTGTCCACCATTGAAACCACATCTCTTCTCGTGAAGATCAGATTAGGTGTGGTGAATTTGGATCGTGTTCACTAAACAACTTGAGGGATGTTGAATTTAGTGGGAGTTCATCTAGTAATTTGATTAAAAGTTGAGCTAGTTATCATGAACATAGTCTAATTTGTACTTGCAAATATTTTAGATCAAATGGCTAAGTCCAACTTCAACTTCAACGTTTTTGCTGAGAAAGAAAAGCTTAAGAACAATGGGTCTAACTTCACCAACTGGTTCCGCAATCTAAGAATCATTCTCTCTGGCGGTCAAAAGGACTATGTCCTTGAGAATGCGCTAGGTGACGTCCCTGCTGTAGATGCGCCGGCTGATGAGAAAGCTGTCTATCAGTCGCGCAAAGATGATTATGGTGTGATTAAGAGCACCATGTTGTTTGCTATGGAATCGGACCTTCAAAATCGTTTTGAAGACTATCCCGGGCCCTTTGAGATTCTTGAGGAGATGAAAACTATGTTTCAGACTCAGGCCCGTTCTGAGAGATATGAGATCTCTGAGAAATTCTTTAACTGCAAGATGGAGGAAGGGAGTTCCGTTAGTGAGCACGCCATAAAGATGTCGGGCTACACTCAACGCCTTGATAAACTGGACTGCAAGATTCCAGAGGAGCTCAAGATTGACAGGGTTCTGCAATCACTCCCTCCCAGCTACAAAAGTTTTGTGGTGACTCACAATCAGATTGGTTCCACTGATACGATCACCGAGCTCTTCGCAAAGCTGAAGGCTGCGGAGGTGGACATCAGAAAGGATAATCATGTGTTGATGGTCAACAAGCCCCCCCACCTTCAAGAAAGGTAAGGGTGCAAAGAAGCCCTTCAAGAAAGGCGGCGGCAAGCGCGTTGCCCCTGCTGAGAAGAAGCTCAAGTCTGGACCCAAGCCGGACACTGAGTGCTTCTATTGCAAGGACAAGGGTCACTAGAAGCGCAACTGTCCGAAGTACTTAGCGGACAAGAAGGCTGGCACCATCAAAGGTATATTTGATATACATGTTATTGATGTTTTCCTTACTAGCCCTCGTTGTAGTGCCTGGGTATTTGATACCGGTTCAGTTGCTAATATTTGTAACTCGAAACAGGAGCTACGGAATAGACGGCAGCTTGCGAGGGATGAGGTGACGATGCGCGTTGGCAACGGATCAAGAGTTGATGTGATGGCCGTCGGCCCGCTCTCCTTAGTTTTACCTTCGGGATTAGTTTTAAACCTTAATAAGTGTTATTATGTGCCTGCGTTGAGCATGAACATTATTTCTGGATCGTGTTTATTGCAAGACGGTTATTCATTTAAATCGGAGAATAATGGTTGTTCTATTTATATGAGTAACATCTTTTATGGTCATGCACCTGTTGTGAACGGTTTATTTCTTCTGAATCTCAAAAGGGATGAAACACACATCCATAACATTGAGGCTAAGAGATGCAAAGTAGATAGTGATAATATTACTTATTTGTGGCACTGTCGTCTAGGTCATATTGGTGTAAAGCGCATGAAGAAACTCCATTCTGATGGACTTTTGGAGTCTCTTGATTTTGAATCATTTGACACATGCGAACCATGCCTCATGGGCAAGATGATCAAAACCCCGTTCTCCGGAATGATGGAGCGAGCAACAGACTTGTTGGAAATCATACATACCGATGTATGCGGACCGATGAGTGTTTCGACGCGCGGTGGATATCGCTATTTTCTCACTTTTACCGATGACTTAAGTAGATATGGGTATATCTATTTAATGAAACATAAATCTGAAACATTTGAAAAGTTCAAGGAATTTCAGAATGAAGTGGAGAACCATCTGTCACATCCCAAGATTTTCCAAATCTTGTAATGTGAAAAATAAATGAATAAAATAAAACTTTGTTTGATTTTCAGGGCCAGAAGAAACTTTTTGAATTTAAATGGAACTTCAAATATATTTGGATTAAATAAAATCCTAAAAGGATTTAAAAGGTTAAACATTTATAAAATGAAAATAAAATATTTGGAATTGCTATTTTTTTTATCTTTCAAAGTAAAAGGTTTTAGTTTCCAAAGGAAAAAGGAAGGATTTTAAAATAAGGAATTATTTTATAGAGCCAAATTAAACCTTGACCAAACATTTTGAAATAAAAACATTTTGTTTGATTAAAATAAATAAAGGTTTATTCAAAATAAAACAATAAAGGATTTAATATCCAAGTTTTATTAAAAAAAGTTTTATTATTAATAAACCATCAAAGACTTGGCTATTTGTTTAAAATTAAGTTTTTCCAAGTATTTTATATTCTCAAATAAAAGCCTACTGATTTAGTTTTGGAAAAAGATTTGGATTTAAATAAAAGCTTTGAAATAAATCAAATCCTATTTGATTTAATAACCAAGGTCCAATTTTATTTAATTATTAACGGACCCTATAACAAAAATGTTATTTTAAACAAGCTTTCCAAATATTCCTTATTTTCAAATACAACCTACTGAATGGTTTAAAATTATTTAGTTCTCAAGAGGAGATTTGAATTAAATCAAAACCTATGGATTTAATAATTGGTACATCTATTTAATTAAATAATAATAGCCCCTATTATTAAAATTATTAATTTGAATGTGGATTTTGATTCATGTTACTAAACAGAACTAATTTCAATATTACAAAGTTTGGTGTTGTTTGAATTGTTTTGGTTGATGTTTGAATGTTTGGGAATTCAAAACAGGAAATAGAATTAGAAAAAGGAAAAAGATTCAGAATAAGAAAAAATAAAGATTAGACCGACCCAACCCAGCAGCCCACTAAGGCCCAGCGCCAGCCCAGCTCCTCTATCCACAGCGAAACGTTTTCCTACCTAAACACTAACCCGAACAGACGCTGACCGGTGGACCCTTCTTCCCTCTCTCACTCCGCTGACCAACCGACCCCACGCAGCCAGCTCACCCTTCTTCCTTCTCGCGCTAACGATGCCTGCCGTTGCTGCCTTCAATCCGCGCGTTCAATTCGCATTGATTCTGTGCCTTAAACCTCGCCGTGACTGCACGCTATTAAGCGCCCGCGTCTTCTCCTCCGTTCCCCTCTGTCTCCTCCCCCAATCCCGCCCCCAGGCCGTCGAATTTTACTCGAACACCGCCTCTGTCCGACGACGCTCCGACGCCGATTCCGGCAGCCCCTCGCTGCCCCTATCCTCCCCGACCAAGCTCACACCTTCCCCACTCCCAGGAGCATCTCCCGGCACTTTCCATTTACCCGCGGGCGCCCCAGAGCATCGGCAACGACCAGCTTCTAAACGCCGCGACTGGTTCTTCTCCGACGACGATTTCCAGGTGAACCAGACCGCCCCTTCACCTCTCGTTCACGCACACAACTTTGCCTTGGTCCTGCGCATCTAACTGCGTTTTCGTTATGCCTTGGGGTGAACCACAACACAGCACACGAGGACCACCTGACGCACCCGACGCCGTCCTCCACTCCGGCGAGCAATCCTGCTAAGACCAGAACGCCCCTCGCCCGACCAACACCTCCTCGAGCTTCACCGTGATCTCCTGAACCTGGTGAGCATCTTCATTTTCCCCTTTGCTTCCTGTAACCGTCATAGCGCCACCGCCTGGCCGTGCTCCGCCGCTAGCCACCGCCGGCGCCGCTCACGTTTGGTCACCACGATGATAGCCGTAGGATCTGGATCGAACGATTACGATAGATCACTTAAACCGCGAAGAGTTACGCCTTCTGAGCCACACGATTCATTTAGATCTAACGTTCCACAGAGCCGATCCGGCCGAACCGGTATCGACCAATGAAACAGCGACGCGTGGCCAGTATTAAATCTAAAAACAGATTTGAATCAGATTTATTTGCAAACTTCAAAACCTTGTAACTTTGGATCCACACGTCCAAAAATTACAAATTTTATGTCGTTGGATTCAGGAGAGCAAGACCTAGACAACCTTGCCTTTGGTTTAGCCAATAGTATCTGTTAGTTTGCTTGTTTTTGTAGATTCTTTTGTGATCTTGTTTAGAGTAGAAAACTTGATTAAAATTGAATTTAGGGTTAAAACTTTTGCAAAATGGTTTGTTCTGACCTTACTGACCCTAGGAACCAACCCATGATTTGCAAAATGGATTTGGAAAAGTTTAGAATGGATTTATTGGTTTAGTCCATTTCTAGCTAAATAAAACTATTGATTTGTTTATGAAAATGATTTTGAGTAAAAACTTTGGAGAAAATGTTTTTGACCAAATCT
Organism: Avena sativa; assembly: GCA_916181665.1. Taxonomy (NCBI): domain Eukaryota; kingdom Viridiplantae; phylum Streptophyta; class Magnoliopsida; order Poales; family Poaceae; genus Avena; species Avena sativa. Next base: position 2,071,418 of record OV702279.1, on the reverse strand, counting down.
ACTGACCATAAGTACCAAGTTTTGAGAAACAACAACTTATTTAGTGAAACCACTTAAGGTTATGGTATTGAAAATAATAATTTTCACCACATAAAATGATGAAAAGATTTAAAAATGGTTTATAGATAAAACCCATTTACAAATGACTTTGACACTTTACAAAATGACCATTAGGTGTTTTCAAATGTCCATGACCCATTAGGAACCACTTTTTCAAACAAAACAAAGCTTGGCATGCTTGCATGCATTACTTTGACTTTGTCATTTTATGTGTTGATTTGCTTGATTGGTAGATTGAGTTTGTGCCTTGCTTGATTGAATTGTAGTGACTTGAAGAGTGTGATTGTTGCAAGGACAAGGAGTGAACCTATACCCTCTACCAAAAAGGCAAGTGATGCTTCATACTCTTTGTCCCATTACTTTCTCTATGCATTAGTGATTTTGCTAAGTAAAACTTGCATGGATTTTGCTAAGTATAGACCTTGCTATAAGAAAACCTAGTAGATGAATCCTTAGTAGGATTTTCCTAAGTTAAAGATTCCTACTACTATCAAGCTTAGCCTAGCTAATAGAAAACATGGGTGGAAAATATATTCACACTATGGAGAAATCTCTAAGTCTGAGGACTTATGTTTTTGTGTAATAAAACAACTAAGTTAATGAATCACCTGGGTGGAATGGGCTTGCTTGGTGGTTTTTGGTTGAGTGGTTCACAAGACCATGGACTTGGCTTGTGTATCTCACTTGTGGTATGCCACCCAGGCACAAAGATATTTGAGATGTCAAATGTTGAGAAGCTTCAAGTGCAACCACTTGGCAATATGGGCTCTGCCATGATCATATAGGTTGCAAGAACTTAGCCATATGGACAGTGGGTGGTAGTGTTTGATAGGTTGGAACGCGTCCATTTTGGTCTAAGGGAAGGCTTCTGAAAGATCTTGTCTTGGGAAACCAAGTCTTGTGGGGAAAGTGCACCACCTCTGCAGAGTGTAAAATATAAGTACTTAGCCATGTCCCTGGTAAAGGACAATTTGAGCATCAAGACATGGAAGCAATCAAGAATCTCATCATTCAAATTTCTAAGTTAAAACTTGTGGTCTGAACAAGGGTTGTTTGAAATCTTCAATCTTTGATTGAGAGAAGCTTTGGAAAAGATTTTGTCAAAACAAAAACTTAGTATTTTCAAATGTTAAGGAAAAATCTATTTGAGCAATGCAAGCCTCAACTCCACTTAGCCAAATGCATATAGATAATAGACTCCACTATAAATACCATAGTATCACTTGCCAATACAATTCAAATGTATTGACCCTTTGTGGCTGTAACTTGTATGTTGCAGGTTTGATTGTTTTTAGTGAAGATTGATTGATTAGGATTACAAAGTCTACAACCAACATCTGCCTGTGGCACTTTGAAGATGAAGGACCCCATGCTTATAGTTATTCCGCTGCAATGTAATGTAATAGCCAAATGAGCTATGTAAGATGTAATAAAATTATGTTATTCCTGGTTATAAAGTTATAATATGACCTTTGTTTCTTGATATTACATCTTAACTGTGGATGCTAGCTATTGATCCAGGGACTAGCATTGTAAACACAGGGGGCTCTATCTTATTAAAGGTTGGGACCTCTACAGATGGTATCAGAGCATTGTGTTGCCTGTAGGATTTGTAAACCTAGGATTGGACAAAACCACTTATAAAAATAGGAGTTATGTTTTGATCCAAAACTTATTTACAAAAACACATGTAAACTCTTTCCTCAACCATTTTGGTTTCAACTCTACTTCTCTTCTGTTTCAACTTGATGGAAAAACCTACCCCATGGCCAAAGACTACACCATGTGCAAAGGACTTCTTCAACAAATTCAACTCTAATGACTTCAACTTCTTCAACTCTAATGACTTCAACATCTTCAACATGTTCACCAAGGACCTCCAACTTGGATATCACCAAGGACTACAAGAGAGACAAGAAAATCTTGCTCAAGATTTAGAGATTGAGGGAATGCAAAGGTTAGAAGAAGATCACATCACTAGAAATTATTGTAAGCAAGAGTTTTTCTCAAGGAAACCATGATCTCATACAAGAAGAATCATGAAGGAAGGAAAGAACACAAGTGAACCATATAGATGGACCACCATATTTTAGTTAAGTTAAACACACCAACTTATGTGGTGTAACAAAAACATTTTGTTGCCTAAGAATGTGCTTGAACTTTGTTGTTTGAGTGAAATGTTTGTTTGTGATTGCTTGCACATTGCTTGTGTGAATTGTGATGTGTGTGATTAGAATTATTCCCTTAGAGATTTATGCCTATTCTAATCTCCCTTCAAACCCAAACAGATGACTACTACAAGAGACTCCAACATCAAGGTTGATGACACCAACACCAACCCAGAGGACAACATGAAAGAACTTATAGCAACCCAAAACCAGTTGAGCCGAGAGACAACTCAACTTTTAGCCAACAACAATGGACTAGACCCATCCATACAAAGGATTTTGAAACTTCAATCCCAGTTGTTGCAAGGATTGGTTACTCAAGTGATCAACATGGGAGAAAACTTTTCCCAAAGAGCTAATGACAACAAGGATGACAAAGATGATATTCTAGAAGGAACCCAAGCTAGCAATATTTGTAGGGACAAGGATCATGCATCCAAGGAGCATGAAGATCAATGCCCCAAGAAGAGAGAAAGATCTCCCACCTATGAAGAACATGAACTAGAAGAACTCCTAGCTTTGGAGAGACCCAAAAAGAAGAAGAAGAAATGCCCCAACCCTAACAAGAAGGATATTACTCAAGTGCAATGTTACAATTGCAAAGAGATGGGACACTATGCCAATGAATGCCCAGAAAAGAAGAAGAACCAAGGAATCAAACAACAAGAATTGTTACCCAAGGAAAAGAAAGATATCAGCCAAGTGATATGTTTCAAATGCAAGGAACTAGGCCACTATGCAAACAATTGTCCAGAAAAGATGAATAACAAGTTAAACAAGTCTATGAAGGATCTCAACCTTGGCCCATGAGTCAAGCATGGAAACAAAGGACTCAATGCAAATGTTTGCTTAGAGAAGTTTTCCCAGGATCCCAAGAAGGACAATATGTAATTTTTGTTTCAAAATTTTTAAGGGTGGTAGTACCCTAGATGCCTTGAGCCAACTTGTAACCCTAACCTTCCCAAATATCGGGACGAGATTTATTTTAAGGGTGGTAGCCTGTCACATCCCAAGATTTTCCAAATCTTGTAATGTGAAAACTAAATGAATAAAATAAAACTTTGTTTGATTTTCAGGGCCAGAAGAAACTTTTTGAATTTAAATGGAACTTCAAATCTATTTGGATTAAATAAAATCCTAAAAGTATTTAAAAGGTTAAACATTTATAAAATGAAAATAAAATATTTGGAATTGCTATTTTTTTATCTTTCAAATAAAAGGTTTTAGTTTCCAAAGGAAAAAGGAAGGATTTTAAAATAAGGAATTATTTTATAGAGCCAAATTAAACCTTGACCAAACATTTTGAAATAAAAACATTTTGTTTGATTAAAATAAATAAAGGTTTATTCAAAATAAAACAATAAAGGATTTAATATCCAAGTTCTATTAAAAAAAGTATTATTATTAATAAACCATCAAAGACTTGGCTATTTGTTTAAAATTAAGTTTTTCCAAGTATTTTATATTCTCAAATAAAAGCCTACTGATTTGGTTTTGGAAAAAGATTTGGATTTAAATAAAAGCTTTGAAATAAATCAAATCCTATTTGATTTAATAACCAAGGTCCAATTTTATTTATTTATTAACGGACCCTATAACAAAAATGTTATTTTAAACAAGCTTTCCAAATATTCCTTATTTTCAAATACAACCTACTGAATGGTTTAAAATTATTTAGTTCTCAAGAGGAGCTTTGAATTAAATCAAAACCTATGGATTTAATAATTGGTACATCTATTTAATTAAATAATAATAGCCCCTATTATTAAAATTATTAATTTTAATGTGGATTTTGATTCATGTTACTAAACAGAACTAATTTCAATATTACAAAGTTTGGTGTTGTTTGAATTGTTTTGGTTGATGTTTGAATGTTTGGGAATTCAAAACAGGAAATAGAATTAGAAAAAGGAAAAAGATTCAGAATAAGAAAAAATAAAGATTAGACCGACCCAACCCAGCAGCCCACTAAGGCCCAGCGCCAGCCCAGCTCCTCTATCCACAGCGAAACGTTTTCCTACCTAAACACTAACCCGAACAGACGCTGACCGGTGGACCCTTCTTCCCTCTCTCACTCCGCTGACCAACCGACCCCACGCAGCCAGCTCACCCTTCTTCCTTCTCGCGCTAACGATGCCTGCCGTTGCTGCCTTCAATCCGCGCGTTCAATTCGCATTGATTCTGCGCCTTAAACCTCGCCGTGACTGCACGCTATTAAGCGCCCGCGTCTTCTCCTCCGTTCCCCTCTGTCTCCTCCCCCAATCCCGCCCCCAGGCCGTCGAATTTTACTCGAACACCGCCTCTGTCCGACGACGCTCCGACGCCGATTCCGGCAGCCCCTCGCCGCCCCTCTCCTCCCCGACCAAGCTCCCACCTTCCCCACTCCCAGGAGCATCTCCCGGCACTTTCCATTTACCCGCGGGCGCCCCAGAGCGTCGGCAACGACCAGCTTCTAAACGCCGCCGCGACTGGTTCTTCTCCGACGACGATTTCCAGGTGAACCAGACCGCCCCTTCACCTCTCGTTCACGCACACAACTTTGCCTTGGTCCTGCGCATCTAACTGCATTTTCGTTATGCCTTGGGGTGAACCACAGCACAGCACACGACGACCACCTGACGCACCCGACGCCGTCCTCCACTCCGGCAAGCAATCCTGCTAAGACCAGAACGCCCCTCGCCCGACCAACACCTCCTCGAGCTTCACCGTGACCTCCTAAACTTGGTGAGCATCTTCATTTTCCCCTTTGCTTCCTGTAACCGTCATAGCGCCACCGCCTGGCCGTGCTCCGCCGGCGGTACAAAATCATTTAGTCGAAGGAATTAGTTCAATTTTTGACTTGTCGATTTGAAGATGACTATCCCATTTTTCCACCCTACAGCCTGCCCGTTCTCCCGCTCCGACCCGTTTTAGCGAGTTGTGCTATTGTGCCACCTCGCCCCGCCTCCTCTGCCGCCACCGTTCGCGACCAATCTTTCTTGACTTGAGGAAATGCGGTTCTTCTCCGGTCATAAAACCACTCCATTGTTGTCTCCTCACCTAGCATCGCCGCTTTCTATCGCCGATGTGTTATGACTTGTTGTAAATTAGTCTTCTTCTTTGGTCGTTTGTTTACCGTGGTTTTTCACTATCGCCGCAATGCCTTGTAACCCCATACAATTTTAAATGAGGCAAAAGCTTTGCCTTTATATTAATATAGAGAAGCAAATAAGTTTTGGCCTAAGCCATCAACAAAAAAAAAGACACAAAAACAACGCGGAAACTAGCTAGTAATCTCCGCAAGATGCTTCACGCCTACCAAAATCTAGTTTTTGCTCTCATCCTTGTAACCCCAAACAATTAATAACTCGTTCCCATCGCGGTGTCCTCCTTGTCGCTAGCGAGTTTCACCTCATGATCCGAACCACTCGGCCATGACAGCCTCTTTGTCGTCGAAGTTGTCAAAGAAGATAGAGAAAATGTGAGTGGTTTTTAGGGCTGGATGATAGCTAGCATATCCCTTCTCCGGTACTTGCTTGATGTGCCGTGCCGGTGTGCCACAGCGTGGCGTTCTCTAAGATCGTGGTTGATTCATGTGATAATAATACTAGGATGGTGACATCAGGTAGGGAGCTTCGTTTTTTGACGGTATGACAGGTAAGCAAGCAAGCAACAAGGGATTATGCTGTCCCGGATACTGGTATCTTTGACTAAGAACATTGGTTCATTTTTACACAAAGAGGCCAGCAAGGTTATCTTAGATCATTGTATAACTAGTTCGCATCTGCTCACTGTCATGGCAGGAATAACGTGGCTACTACCCTGACGGATATTTAATGGAGCTCCACGCGTATCTTGTTCAATGCCAATGGAATATGCCGTGCATAAACTACATCGTACATTCTACAGTATATAGGTTGCTGGCTCGTATGGTGGTTAGCTAAACAAAAACTAAGCGATAGTTTAGTTCGCCTTGAAACACAACCGGCCATGCCCATATATTGACCATAGTGAACCTAGGCATCGCCAGATGGGTTGTTGCGTCCACGTCCCTCTGGGTTGACACACACTCTTTTAACACACAAGACAGAGGCGTTTTTCCCACGACGTCATTTTTTTATGGCGAGCGCTACGCGTCTCTCGGGATAACTCCCTTCGATCCCCTGGGTTCTCTGCGTGACACGTGTTTTTTTCCAGATTCCTATTTTTGCTATAAATTACTCCGATTTGCTACAAAATATTCCTTTTTGCTACATGTAGAAAAAACTGTTTGACCTAGAAAATAGAAAATAGAGTGGACCTTGCCGGAGACCTCGCCGGCAACCGCATAGCAAAAAAATTGTGCTAATGTAGCATATTTGACCTCGCCAGAGACTTTCGCCGGAGACCTCGCCGGAGTTTCGCCAGAAACTATGTAGAAAAAAATTGTGCTAATGTAGTAAAACTAGAGAACAATTGTAGCAAAATATTTGTATTAATGTATAATTTTATTTTTCGCCGAGACATCATCGGGATCTCACAGAAAATCATAGGTGCAGAAACGAGTGTAGCATTTGGAGAACATTAATATAGCAAAGCCAAAACAAATACATAGCAAAACATAAAATGAGTATGTAGCAAAATTAGCCCCTGCTCCGCCCAAGGTAGCAATATCATGCATTCATAGTAGCAACATCGTAGACCCAAGGTAGCAGAGACGTATGCCGTCGGTAGCAACAGTTTATACCCAGGGTAGCAAAAGCCACCCGCCATGGGTAGCAACGTTGCCGGTCATGGGTAGCAACAGTGCCGACCTTCGGTAGCAAAATCCATCCTTCATAGGTAGCATGCACAGGATGTGCCATCTCGAGTCGCTGGCCCCGCCGGAGTTGGGAGAGAGGGGAGCATTTCTACAGTGAAGTCCATCTCCAGCGACAAACGAGAGCACAACCGCCGTGGCCTCCCTGTCGGCGCAGCGGCACACATGTCCTAGACGAGTGGAGGCGGAGGGTGGGCTCGGACGGCCTACTCCGGCCGCAGTGGTGGCGGAGGGCGGAGCTCGGCGACAGCGCGTGGCGGCCTACTCCGGCCGCGATGGTGGCGGAGGACGGAGCTTGGCGGCGGTGCGTGGCGGCAGGAGGCGGCGGCCTACTCCGGCCGCGGTGGTGGCGGAGGGTGGAGCTGGGCGGCGGCTGCGCATAGCGGAGGGTGGAGCTGGGCGGCAGCTGCACGCGGCAGGAGACGAGCGGTTGTACGCGAGGAATAAAGGCAAGGGAGAGGAGATAAGGCGTAGTGGGCCTCACGTACGTACGGAGGTTGCGACGAGCGGGCGATCGAATCCCCCGGAGGACGTATATCATTTTCCCTTTTTTATTGGCGAGTGTTGAGCGTCCTCCCGAGGCTAAAAATTTCCTAGCCCAACTTCTCGTGCTGACACGTGTCTACATTTGACTAAAAATCCTCCTTTCACATCTATATAACAAAAAAAATTCCCGCTTTTGCTTCTATGTAGCAAAAAGATTCATCCATGAAATAAAATAAAAATATTGGCCTCATCAGAGACATTACGGAAGATTTCGCCGAAGACATCATAGAAACATGTTATGCTATCATGGCAAAAACCGATCAGTGGAGACATCATACGGACCTCCTAATAATTTTTTCTACTATTATAATAAAACTGATTTTACCGGAGACTCTTGACAAACACCTTATAGAAAAAGTCTATAGAGTACTATTTAACAAAACCAACGGTTGTATAAATTTTTTTACAAGTAATACAAATCTACATAACTAATGGTGCAAAATCGGCCATAGAACAAATTGTAACATAATATTATATACTCCATTCGACCAATATTAATTGAATTGAATTTGTTAAAATTTGAATGAATCTATATATTAAATAGTGTCTAGATTCATCAAAATTTAGATAAATGCAACTCAACTAATATGGATCAGAGTAACTACTTTTATTGCTTTGTTTATCTTAATTTCAGGTGCAAGTGTCAGCAGTCGGCTCCGACAAGATGAGGGTGACATGGATCACAAAAGATGACGCGCGGGCGGTCGTGGAGTACGGCACGACGTCAGGCAAATACCCTTTCTCGCAGACCGGAACGACCGCGACCTACTCGTACCTCGTCTACCGCTCGGGAAAAATCCACGACGTCGTGGTCGGCCCGCTGAAGCCCAACACGACCTACTACTAGTCTGCAGCTCCGACCGTTCGCGCGAGTTCTCCTTCCGGACGCCGCCGTCCAGCCTCCCCTTCGAGTTCGTCATCGTCGGCGACCTCGGCCAGACCGGGTGGACCAAGACAAATCTTCAGCACGTCGCGGCCGCCGACTAACGACATGCTCCTCCTCCCGGGCGACCTGTCGTACGCCGACACCTTCCAGCCGCTCTGGGACTCGTACGGCCGCCTCGTGGAGCCGCTGGCGAGCGCGCGGCCGTGGATGGTCACCGAGGGCAACCACGAGATCGAGAAGATCCCGCTCCTCGAGCCGCAATCCTTCAAGGCCTACAACGCGCGGTGGCGCATGCCCTACGACGCCGGCGCCTCCCCGTCGGGGTCCAACCTCTACTACTCCTTCGACGTCGCCGGCGGCGCTGTGCACGTCATCATGCTAGGATCCTACACCGACTACGAGGCCGGCACGGCGCAGTACCAGTGGCTCCAGGGCGACCTCGCCAGGATCGACCGCGCCAGGGCGTCCTTCGTGGTTGCGCTGGTGCACGCCCCGTGGTACAACAGCAACGAGGCGCACCGCGGGGAGGGCGACGAGATGCGCGACGCCATGGAGGCGCTGCTCTACGGCGCGCGCGTGGACGCCGTGTTCGCCGGGCACGTGCACGCGTACGAGAGGTTCAAGCGCGTGTACCGCGGCAAGGAGGATCCGTGCGGGCCGGTGCACGTCACCATCGGCGACGGCGGGAACCGGGAAGGGCTGGCGGAGGAGTTCGTCGACCCGCAGCCCAAGGCGTCGGTGTTCCGCGAGGCGAGCTTCGGCCACGGCAGGCTGCAGGTGGTGAACTCGACGCACGCGCTGTGGACGTGGCACCGGAACGACGACGACCAGCCGGTGGTGGCCGACCAGGTGTGGATCGCCAGCCTCGCGGCAAATCAGGCTTGTAACAAGCGAGAGCACGCTGCTGAAGACTAATCCTGATGTCGAAAAATGCTGTATATCGCTAAACTAGCTACCACTGCTGTATGCTGCTCTACATGCGATGGAAACATATTAATGATTTGAATTCTTGTATACTACTATAGATGTACATACATTTACAATGAGGTGAGATTTCATTGTAATTGGTGACATCTTTTTTTTTTAGGGGAAGCAGCTGGATTCCGTCCTGCTGCGAGCTTTATTGATTATCGATAAAAGTTACATCATCGATGAGTTTGCTTAGAAGAAAACTAGGAGACCACCGTCCCAATTACAAGAGACTTTATCTCTAAAACAAACACTAGCTAGCTCATGGGCCGTTTTATTAGCTTCCCTCTCAGACAATGCATAAAAGAGACACTTCCGATAGTAGTTACCAAATCAACACAATCTGCATAGATAGCCGCTGAAATATCCCACCACGCCTTAGAGCCGGTGCAAGCATTGATAGTTTCCAGAGAATCGGATTCAGCCACGATCGAGTTACATCCAATTCGACTGGCCATAGCCAGCCCTTCCTTCATCGCCATAGCCTGAGCCATTGATGCATTGATGCAGAGGCCACAAAAGGAATGAACCTGGTCATAGCAGCAACAAATTGGCCCTGATAGTCATGCAAGACAACACCCATCACCCCGATGAAACCTCTTCATGAAACGAAGCATCACTATAGGAATAGGAAGCTTCGCCAAGGGATGGGAGCTACGCCGACGGCCAAACGTCGGGGCCGTCGGCGTAGCCATCGTCCATGCCAGCTCCCCTCCGTGGCCGTCGGCGTACACCTGTCCTCGGCGTATCCTATGCTACGCCGAGGGCTGCCCTCGGCGTAGCTATTTTTTCTTTTACCTCATTAAAATTTGTAAATTCATAACTAAATCATTCTAATTCGGAAAATACAAATAATATACTCCCTCCGACCCATATTAGTTGACTCAAATTTGGATGAATCTATACACTATTTAGTATATAGGTTCGTCTAAATTTTGACAAATCCAAGTCAAGTAATATGGGTCGGAGGGAGTATTAAAATTTGCAGAAAAATAAGATCTATCTATCTACACTTAAATATTACATATTTAAAAAAAAAATTAAGTGAAACATAAAACATTATATATAGTTTAAAACGGGCATAAGAAATTCAAAAAGATCCAAACAATACGAAACCTTCGCGTGGTGTCATATTATGTGACATAGTTACAAGGAAAAATATCAAACTTGGTATATTAATTATGTCTGAAAAAACTTCACAAAATGACCGATGACCCACAAGTATAGGGAGTGTATCGTAGTACTTTCGATGAATAGGAGTGTCGATCCCAACAAGGAGCAGAAGGTGCTGAACAATGGTGTGGAGCAGGAACTCTCTGCAAATATTTAGCAAATCGATTTTTAGGTTTTTTTGATAAGACAACAAAACAAAGTGCAAGTAACAAAAAACAAACGCAGCAAGTGGCCCAATCCTTTCTTAGCAAAGGACAAGACAGTGGAAATACTTATAAAAAACAAACGTTCTCAAGGACACATGGGAATTCTGTCAAGTGCTTTCGCTTTATATAGCTGAGTACTCTTCTTTGGTGTTGTAAGTGTTGTGTGGGTGAACCTGTGCTAATGTATTGACCTTACTTGGACTAATACATACTTGTGATTAAACCCCCTGCAAACATCCGTAACTATAGGAAATTAATTAAGATATAAATCTAGCCACAGCCTTAAACTTTGAGATCCTACACTCCCTTGTGCAAAGGTGTCCTAACGGGGGTTCAGGTTTCTGTCACTCCGGCAACCCCACAATTAGTAGCCAAATACACAATGCATTCCCCTACGCCTATAAATGGTGAAGTATCATATAGTCGAATTTCACATGACACCACTAGAAGAATAGCACCACAACTTAAATACTAAACCATTGAATAATAACTCAACACAATCCACTAATAACGACATGACTACTCTCATGTCCTCAAAAACTGAACGAACTACTCACAAGACATCATATGGGTCAAGATCAAAGATGATATGGTGATGAATAACAATCTGAATATAAACAATAATCCAATGGTTCCACAAGCGTCAACTACAATAGTAATTAACACCGAGAAAGTTTTCCCTAAGAACTAAAGCAATATCCCACACAATTGTTACAGCGGGACGGAGTGGTGATGATGGTGCTGGTGGAGATGATGGTGTGGATGATGATGATGATGATGATGATCCCGATGAAGCCTAGCTTGATGATGGTGTTGATGGCGACGGTCTCCCCTCTCTGGGATGGAATTCCCCTGTCAGAAATCTTTCTGCCGGAGAGATCTTTCTCTCTCGGTGTTTTCCGCCCCCAGAGGCGGCGGAAATCTATCTGTGGTCACCCCCTGGCCTTAGGGTTTCATAGGGAAGATATAGGCGAAGGGGCAGAGTCGGGAGCCGGGCAGGTGGGCCACACCCGCCCTAGGCGTAGCCCAGGGTGGGCCCGCGCCTAGGGGTGTGGGACCCCTGCATCCCCTCTTCGCTCCTTCTTCTGGCTTCCTCATTCTTATGGAAAAATAATATTTTCCCATTTTTTCTGGTATTTTTCTGATCTTCGCGAAATTGCACCGAAACGCCTTCTTTTCCATCAGAAACCAGACTCCGGCAGTCCATCCTCCAAGAATCATCCAACATGCATAAACAGATGAAAATCCATAAGTATTACCTCATAATAAGACATATATCAATGAATAGAGGTAAATTATGATATAGAATGGTGATGCAAATTGGGCGTATCAATGACCTATCTCATTCGAGGTTTCTTGGCTTTCGGGTCAAATGACCAATGTTATGGCTAGAATCAAGGCATAGTTTGTGATAATGTTCCCATATTGTGCATACATGTGCATCATGGGATGATGAACAAAGTTGAAGGAGGAAGTTTTCCTTTTCGTCGCACCAAAAAGCCATTTTTCATTTTTCAAGCACAAAAAACGAACGGTTTTGTGAAGCAACCACCAAATGGCTAATTCAAAATGCTACCACCACATTTTACAAAAATACTAGACCACCTTATATGGACAATGTCCCAACAGGGTGATCCAAAACCTTTCCTTCCACCCCTGGTGAAAAAGATAAATTCTTGCCGAATCGGTAGGAAGTGGGTCAGATATGAACTACAAGTACATGATTCGATACTCATGTTTTTTTTAAAAATCATTTTATGTTCATAATATGCTATTTTATCAAAGATCCAATGCAAGTTTAGCGAGGCTCGGCCCCAAGCTAAGAATCTTTATGCCCGTCGTTCGACAAAGTTTGACGATAGATTAAAACGGGCATAAAAAATTCAAAAATGATCGAAACAATGCGAAACCTTCGCGTGGTGTCATATTATGTGATATAGTTACAAGGAAAAAATATCAAACCTGGTATATTGATTATGTCTGAAAAAATCTTCACAAAATGACCTATCTCATTCGAGGTTTCTTGGCTTTCGGGTCAAGTGACTAATGTTATAGCTATAATCAAGGCATAGTTTGTGATAATGTGACCATATTATGTTACATGTGCATCATGGGATGGTAAACAATGTTGCAGGAGGAAGTTTTCCTTTTCGTCGCACGGAAAAGCCATTTTTCATTTTCTGAGCATAAAACCGGACGGTTTTGTGAAGCAACCACCAAATGGCTAATTAAAAATGATACCACCACATTTTACAAAAATACTATAACACCTTATATGTACAATTTCCCAACAGGGGATCCGAAACCTTTCCGTCCACCCCTGGTGAAAAAGATAAATTCCTGCTGAATCGGTAGGAAGTGGGTCGGATATGAACTACAAGTAGATGATCCGATGCTCATGTTTAAAAAAAAAAATCAATTTTAGGTTCACAATATGCTATTTTATCAAAGATACAATGCATGTTTAGCCAGGCTCGGCCCCGAGCTAAGAATCTTCATGCCCGCCGTTCGACAAAGTTTGACGATAGTTTAAAACAGACATAAATTTTTTTAAAAACGATCGAAACAATGCGAAACCTTTGCGCGGTGTAATATTTTGTGACATAGTTGCAAGGAAAAATATCAAACCTGGTATATTGATTATGTCTGAAAAAACCTTCACAAAATGACCTTCATTCAAGGTTTCTTGGCTTTCAGGTCAAATAACCAATGCTATGGCTAGAATCAAGACATAGTTTGTGATAATGTGCACATATTATGCATACATGTGCATCATGGGATGGCGAACAATGTTGCAGGAGGAAGTTTTCCTTTTTGTCGCACCAAAAATCCATTTTTCATTTTCCGAGCACAAAAAATGGACGATTTTGTGAAGCAACCACCAAATGGCTAATTCAAAATGCTACCACCACATCTTATAAGAATACTAGATCACCTTATATGGACAATGTCCCAACATGGGGATCTGAAACCTTTTCTTCCACCCCTGGTGAAAAAGATAAATTCCTGCCTAATCGGTAGGAAGTGAGTCAGATATGAACTACAGGTACATGATCCGATGCTCATGTTTTTTTACAAAAATCATTTTTATGTTTAAAATATGCTATTTTATCAAAGATCCAATGCAAGTTTTCCTTTTCGTCGCACCAAAAAGCCATTTTTCATTTTCTGAGCGCAAAAAGGGGGATTTTCTGAAGCAACCACCAAATAAATAATTCAAAAACAAGGGGTTTGTGATTAGTTGATATGGATATCATATTTAGATTCCTTTCATTTTTCTGATCAATTTAGACATATTATTTATCAAATTCCGATTTATGGATTTAAAGATATTAATTATTCCATATTAAATAGAAAAATACAAAAAAATAAAATTATTATATTTTTATTTGAATTCAATAGTATTTTTATTTGAATCAGTAATATTTTTACTTATTCATTATTGTTTACTTAAATAAGTGTTTGTAGTTTCAAAAAATTAAAACATGTGACATAATGATATAAGAGTTAATATGATTGATATCATAGAATTGACAACCAGGTACAAATTGCTTCGCGGAAACTGATTTAGAAGGAACTAAGAAGTTAAACATGCTGGGGATGGAGTAGTGCTAGGATAGGTGACCGAGCGGGAAGTTTGTTAAAGACTGCAATTTGATTAAAGATGAAATGTAATTAGTGTTAAAAATGTTCTAGGTGAGAGATTAACGAATGAAACAATTCAAAGCTTTAAAAAAGTTGAGAAAAAAATCAATATTTTGGATTTTTTACAACTTGTCGTTATTATGCCGACGGGGCTATGCCGAGGGCAAGGCCGTCGGCATAGCATACACCGACGGGCAAAAGTGCCTCTGCCGAGGGAGACCTTTGCCGAGGAGGCTACGCCGAGGGCAGCCGTTGGCTTAGCATACGGCATACACCGAGGGCATTTTGGCCTATGCCGACGGCTTTTTGCCCTTGGCGTAGCGTGCCGTTCTTGTAGTTCATCAACTTCAGTTGGCGAGTTGGCGGTTTGCTCCATCCAACATCAGTTCGATTTCTTTGAATATTGAAAGCTTTAGCAGCATTAGCGGAGATAGATAAGATTGACAACTTACAACTTTGCAGAGTCGGAACATCCTCATTGCGTACATGTCGCCTCCTCATCCACCATAAATACCAGCGGGACACCGAAATCAGCTCCTTCAGCCCCACACTGTCAAAATTTGGAACATCATTATCAGGTTGTCGGAGCAAGATCTCTAGTACCCCGATCCCGAAAAATCTGCATATTTTGCCTCCTCAATTTTTCCAGCAATGCCAAGAGCAGTCCACATATCCATCGCACATGGGCATCCAAATAATAGATGATGAATATCTTCAGGTTCTTGCGCACATATAGGGCATTCAGCGGAAGAGCCAATATGACAGTTAGCCAATATACACTTTAGCGGGAGAATACCATGTAAAGCCCGCCACATGAAATTTTTAATCTTGCTTGGTAACTTTAATTTCCAAAGAACTTTCTAGACTGGATTAGTAGCAGAGCTACCAGGTAAGGCTAATTGTCCTGTCGAAGCACCAAACTGATGTTTCCACTGAATGTGGTAACCAGACCGGACGGAGTACTATCCATGTTTTGTGAAACCCCATGCAATAAAGTCCTCAAATCCTTTATGGTTCAAGGGAATCTATAATATACGGTTCACATCTACAGGAGCAAATAGGCTACGAACGAGAATCTCATCCCAACATCCAGTATAAGTATTGATAAGCTCACTTACTTTGGTTAAAACTGACCCTCTTCTCGGTGATAGAATCCGTCTGTTGGGGCTACTAGGGATCCAGGGATCCAGCCAGATATTTATCCTCTCCCCAGTTCCCACTCTCCACACATAACCTCTTTTAAAGTAACTAAACCAGCCAAGATACTTTGCCAAGTGTACAAGGAACCCGCCTTAGGTCTTGCCTTCAGGATATCTCCCTCCGGATAGTATTAGCTCTAAGGAATCGGGCACACAACAACTCTATATTAATAATAAGCCTCCAAACCTGCTTGTACAACATTGCAAGATTAAAAGAATGAAAATCTCGAAAACCCATACCACCATCATTCTTTGGATAACATAATTTCCACCATGCATACCAATGAATTTTATTACTAATGTCGTCATCTCCCCACCAGAACTTTGCAATGACATCCATCATT
This sequence comes from Avena sativa, assembly GCA_916181665.1. Classification (NCBI taxonomy): domain Eukaryota; kingdom Viridiplantae; phylum Streptophyta; class Magnoliopsida; order Poales; family Poaceae; genus Avena; species Avena sativa. The sequence continues at coordinate 2,055,445 of OV702279.1, read as the reverse complement.
TTCTTACAAATACCTTTTGGGATCTGAAACACCGACATAGCATAAACCGGGATAGCTTGATATATGGTCTTCAACAAAATCTCATTGCCTCCATGATGGCGCGTTGTTGACGTGGAGCGCTTCGTCGGGAAACCCCAATAGCAAGGTATGATGCTGCACAGCAGCAAGTTTTCCCACAGTAAGAAACCGAGGTTATCGAACCAGTAGGAGGAAGGAAACGTCTCAAAGGTGTTGCAAGCAACGTGGAAACCTGCACAACACAAAATCAAGACTTTGCTCCAACTAACAGTGAGGTTGTCAATCTCACCGATTGCTGTAACAAAGGATTAACTGTATGGTGTGGAAGGTGAAAGAGGTTTGCAGCAAGTAAACAGTAACAATGGAAGATGTATCAATGATAAATATTGGACCGGGGTCCATAGTTCACTAGAGGTGTTCTTCTTAGATAAAAAAACATGGCATGCTGGGTAAACAAATTACAGCAGGGCAATTGACAGGACTGAGCAAGACATAACAATGCAATACTAGACATAAAGATCCTATGAGATCCGATTGGGCAATATAACAATATACATAGACCGCCATCCAACTGCATCTATGACTAGAAGTCCACCTTTGGGTTATCATCCGAACCCCCTCTAGTATTAAGTTGCAAGAAACAGACAACTGCTTTAAGCAAAGTGTGTAAGGTAAACAATCCACTTGTTCCATGAACAAAAGACCGTTGTTTTCTCCCTAGTGGCAAGAGCACATCTACAACCATAGAGATTTCTGTCACTTCCCTTGATTAAGTAGAGGCATGAACGCACTATCGAGCACAAATACCCCCTCTTGGAGTCACTGGAAACTACTTGGCCAAGATAGCTACTAACAACGGAGAGCATGCAAGATCACAAACAACACAGACATGATAGAATCAATAAGACAAAACCATTAATCAATCTGACATAGTAATCTCAATATCCATCAGATTCCCGCAAACACAACATGCATGATTACAAATAGATGAGATCTTGATTATAAACGGAGCTCACAAGATCTAGACATGAAAGAACAAAGGAGGAGATACAACCATCTAGCTACTACATGGACCCGTAGTCCAAGGTAGAACTACTCACGCTTCATACCGGAGGTTGGCATGATGAAGAAGAAGGCCTCCGGGATGATATCCCCTCTGGCAGGGTGCCGGGAAGAGCGTCAGATCCCCCCGATGTAGGGACGATGGTGGAGGCGGCTACAGACGGTTTCGTGGAATATTGATCTGGTGCTTAGGGTTTAGGCATCAGGGGCTTCTTATAGGCGAAGAGGCGAGGCTAGGAGGCGGCTAGGGGGGCCACACCCTGCCCAGGCACGGGCCTACCCTTGGCCGCCTGGGGGGGGGGGGGGGGTACAGCCGCCCTGTGGCGCCCCTCCGTCTCTCCTCTGGACTCCGTGTTCTCCTCGGTGAAATATTAACTTTGGCTTTTGTCCCGTCCAATTCCGAGAATATTTTCTTACTAGATTTTCTGGAACCAAAAACAGCAGAAAACAGGCAACTGGCATTGTGGCAACTTGTTAATAGGTTAGTACCAGAAAACACATGAAAAGCACCTCAAAGTATAGACAAAGCAAAGCAAAGTAGATATTAAACAAGCATGGAACATAAAAATTATAGATACGTTTCCGACGTATCACTCCAATGGATAGAATCTTCTCTTTCCACCCATTAATCCTCTGAATAGTTCTTTCAATAAAGTGCTCAAAACTATCAGACCCGTCTGCTCCAACCAACGCTGGAAGACCAAGATATTTATCTGAAATAGCCTCATTATCAATGTGGAGAGCTTCACATATTTCTGATCTTATAACCACATTGGTATTTGGAGAAAAAAATACTTGATTTAGCTAAACTTACTAGATGGCCTGAATTTGCACAATAAGTATCCACCACTTGTTGTAAGGAAGTTGCATTAGTCGTGTACGCTTTTATGAGAATAAGGGAATCATCAGCAAATAAAATGTGTAAAACTGATGGTGCATTTCTGCGCACCCTTACCCCATCGATGCCACCAACTTCTTCATACAACAATAGACTGGATAACCCCTCATCACAAAGGAGGAACAAATAAGGAGACAGGGGATCCCCCTGACGAAGACCTCTAGTCGGGATGAACATATCGGTCTCCTCAGAATTGAACCTCACCTGGTATCTTACTGAACTCACACAAGCCATCATAATTGAGATCCACCTTTTAGCGAAGCCCTATCTCCTTATCATATTCTCCAGAAATATCCATTCTACTCTATCATACGTCTTATGCATATCCAACTTCACTACACAAGTACCCGACACCCCCGATCTCTTATTCTTAATAGAATGGATACACTCATATGCCACCAAAACATTATCAGTAATAAGCCGACCGGGTACAAAGGCACTTTGCATGGGAGAAATTACTTCAGGAAGGATCTCCTTCAATCTAATAGCCAACATCTTCGAAATAATTTTGTAAATCACATTACACAGACTTATTAGGCAGAATTGAGTGACAGACTCAGGAACATCAATTTTTGGAATAAGAACAAGTGTTGTATCATTCCACCCCTCGGGGATAAGTCCAAAATTCAAAGCTTGTAATATTTCATGAGTAATCTCCTCTCCACTGATGTTCCAAAATTTCTTGTAAAAAACCGCATGAAGTCCATCTGGTCCCGGCGCCTTAAAGTCCCCAATACTGAATAGAGCTTTCTTGACATCTGAGGGGACAAAGGGCCCAACAATTTATCATTCATACCTTGTGTTACTCTCTACATAACTTTATCTAGCATATTCAGATCTAGTGCATTTACCTCAGAAGTAAACAAGTTAGCAAAATACTGAAAAATCAACGGTTTAAGAGCAGCTGTACCTTCAACCCAATCATTGTCCTCATTTTTTAACTTTTTATATAATTCTTCTTACACTTTACTGATGCAAAATTATGGAAAAACTTGGTATTTTTCTCACCATGTTGCAGCCAGTTCGCTCGGGATCTTTGCATCTAACTTATTTAATGGTTACGTTCTTAATCGTCTAATAATTTAATGGTTACATTCTTATTATGAGTTTTACCATGGTTGCTGATTTTATGAACCATCCAACTAAGGCCTCGTTCGTTTACGCCCTAAAACTAGAAGGCAGGGATTGAATTGGACTGTGCTCCAATCCACACGGTCCAGCCCGTCTTGGCAAAAATTTCCGGCCCAGCTAATACGAGGTCTTTGTTTATTTCCGTACGGTATCTTTTGCCTAGTCCATTTACACAGTATTGAATTGGAAATAAATCATCGCCAACTGATCCTTAGAAAGATTCCACAAACACCGAAGACAAGTGAAGCGAAAGCAGGGACATTGACCCCAACGATCATGGTTTAAACGAACAGATTTGTTTTAATCAGATTAGGAGAGATTAGTTTAAGACATTGCTACGTAACGACCGGTCGATTCCATAGGAATTTGTTAGCAATTGCATGCATGATATCATTTTAAGACTAAACAACAAGATTTTTGATTAGCCAGCTCAATTCAAATATAAAAATTTAAAATGTTTTTTAATCAAATCGTTTATCTGAATTAAGATCCGTTTTAACTGTTAGGCTAGTCACGACGACATCTTCGAAAGTAGATCCCATATTGGTATGTTCTGACAACTTTTTTTAGACCAAAAAGTTATCCACCCGTAACACACGAGTTATCTAGACTTCAGGTTACCCACTAAATAACATGTAAGTTATCCACCATTATAAAATTATCCATATATCACGTGTTAGGACAGGTAATTTTTTTGTTTACCCACAAGTTGCCCATCAGTAACACGAGAGTTATCCATGCTTTATCATGTAATTTACCCTTCAAATAACATATAAGTTATCCACTACTATAAAATTAACCATAGATAGAATATAAAAAAATATTCTAACGCCTCGGCCTCGTCGCCCATCGCCGCTATCGCAGCGTACGAACTACTCAACTTTGAAGGCTACCGCGTCAAAAATCAAATATAATTTCTTTAAAGGAACTAAATTTAAGCTTTTTTGCATATGATATAAATAAATATGGTCTTATGCCCAACCACCTACCACACTAAGTCGTATTTAACAACATGACGCGCAACCAGTATTCTAGCGGCTCAACTTCGTCATCCATCGTCGTTACCGTAGCTTACGGGTGACGAAGCCTCGAAATTTTTTAGGGTACCGAGGCTTGACGCTAACACATTGATGAGAATGAAGCCTCAATACCCTAACAACTAGTCTAATGCGTTCCAATTAAACTTGTCCGACACGTATGAGAGAACGTCTCTACCCAACATGTTTATATAGTTAGTAACTTATGTGTTACTGGGTGGATAACTTACATATTATAGTATGGATAACTCACGTGTTTGGGGTGGATAACTTTTTGGTTCAAAATAAATTTCATCGAAACATATTAACATGAGATCTACTTTTGAAGATCTCGTCGTGACTAGTCCAACGGTAAAAACGGGTCTTAAATCGGACAAACGGTTTGATCTACAAAATATTTTGAATGTTCGAAATGATTTTAATCTGGATGACACCATGCGTTCACACTTGTCGCCAGATTTTGCAAACTACCGACCGGTCTAAGAATATATTTCCTATTAGTTTAATGGTACGATATAAACCTAATCCAAGGTTTGATCGGTTCGAGGCCTATTTTCGTTCTCCATAAAATGAAGGAGACCTAAGTTGATCCAATCGGTGGCAAAAAATCATGGTAAAAAATTGTAAGACCCCACCTTATTAAAGGTATAGGTCCCTGTGATTGCAATGGTAGTCCCTGGATCAAATGCTAGTATCCACAGTTTAAGATGAAGTACACAGATACAAAGGTCATTATTACATCGTTATTCCAGAGATAATATAGTCTTTTACAACTTCATAGCCATAGGATAGTACAAGAGTTCAACTTAACAAAATAAAGTAAAGTCTTCATCTTCATGTGCCACAGGCAAACATGTTGAGTGTAGACTCATAACCCTAATCCTCATCAGAGTAACCTGCAACATCACAAGTTACAACCACAGTGGGTCAATACATTGGAATAGTATTGGCAAGTGATACCTTAGTAGAATAATAGTTTCTAACTTTTATATGAATTTGGCTAAGTGTAGCTTAGGCTTGCTTTGATCAAAATAGATTTTGCATATCAGTTAAAAACACTAAGTTTTTGTTTAACAAAAACTCCCAAGGAACCACCAATAGATATTGGTGAACCTTTACCCTTGTTCAACCACAAGTTTTTAATTTAAAAATTGTGATGAGGAGATCCTTGATAGCTTCAGTGTCTTGATGCTCAATTGTCCATTGCCAGGGACACGACTAAGTACTTAGATTTTTCCTTCTCGGGAGGTGGTGCACTTTCCCCGCAAGACTTGACATGCATCAAGACGAGACCTTTCAGAAGCCTTCCCTTAGACCAAATGGACGTTCCAACCTATCACTCTACCACCAACTGTCCAAATGGCTAAGTTATTGCAACCTATATGATCAAGACAGAGCCCATATGTCATGTGGTTGCACTAGAAGCTTCTAAACACTAAGTATCTCATGTTCCTGGGTGGGCTTCCCACAAGTGTGATACACAAGGTAGACCATAGATATGTGCCTTGTGTAACCACTCAACATAACCCAAACATACCATTCCACCTAGGTGATTCATTCACTTAGTTGTTTTATTAAGCAAAATACAAGTCAAAGACTTAGCAATATTTTCCATAGAATGTATATAATCCATCCTTGTTTGCTACTATCTAGGCTAAGCATTGCAATATAGCAAGTATCTTAACTTAGTGAAAATTCTAACAAGTCTACAACTACTAGGATTTCCCAAGCATAGCATATAGATACTTAGCAAAAACATCATGCAAGCCCTATACAAAATATCACTAATGCATAGTCAAAATATTGGGACAAAAATATGAAGTACCACTTGCCTTGGTAGTTGGGGGAGTAGCAAAAATCCTCACAATCACAATCACCACTAGCACCAAAATCTACACATAAAATGATAGCACCAATTTACATTCAAATACATCAAGCAAAAATATATGAATGCATGCAAATGCCATGTCATGATTTTTCTTAAACCTAACAAGACAAGTAAACAGTACTAAACATTAAATTAAACTTTTATAGACTAAATAGACTCAAAATAGCCTTTAAACCATTTTCTAAATAATTTTTATACACAAAATAAGCCTACAAATGTCTCTGCATAAAATTATATTTTAACAGAGACAAAATACAAAACCAAGCCTACAGATGTATAGGATTTAATTTTGTGAATCCATTGATATATTATTTGTATTTTTGGATAAACAAAACAAAAGTTGTTAAATTTACAAGTTTAAATAACTAATAGATAAAAATCCAGATTTTAAATCTAAAACCTAGCCACGCGGCAGCCTCTGATTGACGCGTACCGGTTCGGGCGGATCACGCTTGCGAACCGTAGGATCTAAGTGACGATGCACATCCTAGATCTAATCATACTGCTTCGTCTAGTCATCTAATCGTGGCCATTAGATCCAGATCCAACGGATCAGACCTGCTCGGCCATACTCTAGCGGCGGCGATGCCTCTAGCGGTGACACGTCGGCAAGGTTAGAGGGGTAGGGATGGTGTGCTGGTGCTTACCAAGGTCGCGAGGACGTGGGGATGCTCAACGTGGAGGCGGTTGGGGCGGGGGCGCACGAACACAACAGCTATTCCTTGTCGGAGTTCGTCCGCGCGTCGGGTGCTCACTGTCGGAGTCGAAGACGACGACCTATGGTGCAAGAGATCAAACGGCTGGCATTAGGAGGCGCGCAAGGACTTGGCGAATACAATCACGTGAAAAAGGGGTCAAGGGGAGAACGGGTTTTACCGAATTTGTTCGCCGGAGTTGAGCTGCGCCTCGGGTGTTTGCAAACAACGACGGGGGCGACGACCTGGGGGACAATTGGACAAGCCACAGTCATTAGCAGATGCGTAAGGTCAAGGAGAACACGCTCGCGTGAACGATAGGCAGAGGGTCGCACGAGGCTTACCAGAATAGCTCGCCGGAGTTCTACGGTACTGCGGCGGTGCAAGGGGAAATTAGGGGAGCCTGGCGGCGCTCTGTGCTGGCTATGTGAGGGGAAATGGTCGAGGTGGTGGGGATTAAGTAACCGGAGCGGGGGAGGAAATCTCGCGCTGATTCAATGGCAATTACATGAGGATTGATTCGGCAGTGAAGAGAGGAAACGGCCACGGCGAGCTGGTCTCGCGCGATGATTGAGGACGACGATGCTGACCTGGCGTTGGGTCCACTTGACAGCCAGGGGGGGTGCGCGCGCGGGTGATAAACAGAGGGGAGAGGGGGAAACTCGGTTGGGCTCGCTGGGCTGATAATTGGGCCTGGGCCAGATTGGCTAGTTGAGCACTATTTTTTTCTCCTTTTCCTTTTTCTATTTCTGTTTTGATTTTTCAAATAAGATTTAAATGGCCATTTCAAATCTAAATCAAATCAAATCTTCACCAAACTTTTATACGGTGTTTGTAGTGTCCAAAGATTTGTCAAACATCTACTCACACACAAGAACCATTTTGGGTTTGAAATAAAAATAAAACCATGCCTTTATTAATATAAGGGTAATAGGCATATAAATGGTTTTATGTTTGAATATTGTTTTGAAATTTTTTGTGTGAGCTTTGTATTCACTTCCAAATCATTACTGATCAAACCCAAGCATTTCCATACTTGGAAAGTAAAAATAAAACCTTGCCTTACTTGCATAAAGTTAATAGGAAAAATATGGTTTCTTACTTTGGAAATTTATTTGAAAAGGTCAAATGTTTTAAAAATGCATAAATGATATGCAAGCTTTATAAATCATGATTTTTGGAACATGTCATGCTAAATAAATCAATGTACAATGACTCTCTAATACCATGCTATAGCACGATATAGCATGCTAATAGCGTATTTTAAGGCCTATTTGCTATAGGTAGTATTAGACAGTACTAAAGAATTAAGGTGTGTCCAATTGTCAATCTATTGACTAGAATTATCTCATTCATTTTGCAAAATATAAGTTGCAACTCCACATGTAACTAGAAATCTCACTTGAAACTCACAGGACGTGCGAACCGCGATGCAAATCTAGTGGATTAAGAACTGACCGAGCTCTAACATAATTCTCAATCAATTGAATTACCAAAACCAAAATAATAAGTACTAGAAATTATAATTTTATTTTATTTACTAAACCGGTAGTTAAATAGTTTGGAGTTAATACGGCTAGCCTTTTTTTTCCAAGTAATCCCCAACTATGGATCAAATTCCACGATCACAGAGATAACATAATACATATGAGTAGTAGCATCCAGTGTGCAAAAGGTAAAGCCATAAAGAGAAAGAGTTCCTCGCCGCCTACTACTATCGAAATTAAACAAACGGAAGGGGTCTAGAGAACAAAAAGAGCAACAACAGACACATCATGATCGATAGATTACAGACAACACCTAGGGATGCCAAAGAGATCTATCAACGAATGCCAAAAACTACTGATATATGATAACCATCCTTCAAATACCAGCTTCCTCCAAAATGGCTTTGAAATGATATGTATTTTCATCATTGGATGTTCATTCTCCCCTCTATTGTCTTCCGACTGAAGGACTGTGTTCGATGGGCCAACAGTTAGTTCCCCAACTGCTAGATGCATCATAGCTTCCGCGCCAGCTGAAAGAACCTCTTGATCTGCAACATTATGTAAACATGCCCAGTATTTCATAGAAAGAACATAGTATCATATTAGTTTACTAGGAGAGTTAATAAGCTTTCCTTCGAAACAAGCCATGTTACGAAGTTTCAAGATTTCCCGGCATATAGCAGCGATACCAACAATCTAGACATTTTTACTTGATGTTAAATACCGGAGAAACCACCAGAAAAGTTGAGAGAAGGAATCAGCGCGATCGTGTGCTTCTATTGCTCTCCCCACAGAACTCCATGCACACTTGGTTGTGGAACATTCAAAGAAGAGATGAAGAATTGTTTCTTCATAGTAACAGAAGTGGCATTTGGTATTTCCCACTGAATCCCTCGTAATCATGTTGTCTTTTGTGGATATGGCATTGTGTGAGGTTGGCCACAACCAAATATTGATTTTTAGTTCAATATTTGCCTTCCAAAGGATCTATCAATGCCATTGCTGCAAAGGTGTTGTACATAGATTTCAATGAAAACTGTTTACTTTTTGTTCATTTCTAGACAAGCTTATATTATTCTGAATTCAGAGTCATGAGACAAACCATAATCTATAGCTCTCTCGTATGTTCCTGAAGATCACTAGACAATCATCTTCTTAATGGTTGTAGTGGGCACTGAGCTATTCTGTTCATTACAAGCATCAAAGAGTTTTGAGAGTTTGTCTTTCATATGGTAATGACCCCACCAGGAATCTCCCTAGAAACTTGTTCTCCTCCCATTCTCCACATGCATCAATCTTCCAGAACAATATAAAAGTTTTACATGCGTCATATTAGACCAAAAAGCAGAGTCACGAACTTTGCATTTTGTCTTTTGTTTCATAAATCCCAAAATCGCCTAGGTATTTACTTCTCATGAAATCTTTCCATGGACCTGTGCCATAATCCAACTTACTCCACCATTTGTACATGACACTAATGTTATACTTTGTGAGATACCAAGACCGCCTTTTGCTTTTGGTTTGCATACCACCCTCCACTTTACTAGACGATATTTTATTTTATTTTGATTGCCATACCAAAATAATGATCTAATTGGATTTTCCATTTTTCAACATTTTCTTGTGAAGGACCCTCATAGACATCTGATAAACACCAATACTTGATAAGCAAGCATCAATCTTAATCATCCTACCTGAAAGAGTATGTGGTCCCCCATGTGTGGTTTTGATAATTAATGACAATCTTTATGGACTAATGCTTGTATCAAGTTGCACTTGTAGGAATTGTCCGTTGGCATCACTTGGAGCATGTGTTGGCTTGAAGGTAGAAGAAATGAATAAGAAGAAGAAAGTGAAGAAGATCAAGTGTTGATCAAGGATTCAAGGAATGATCCGGAGATTGGTCAAGTAGAAGTTCGGCCTATAGCCAGTGTGTCTTGAAGAATAAGATGGAGTGATACCTTGTGTGTATCTTCAAGACACCAACATAATAAAGAAAGAAGAAGTGAAGAAGAAGAATAAAGAAAATAAGATCAAGTGTGTCTTGAAGAAGAAGAAGATAGAGTTCCTCACGTGTATCTTCAAGACATCATCCAAATGGAATTAGAAGAAATGTTGTGCGAGCTAAATATGTGCCATATCTAGAAGATCTCATGCTTGAAGCTTTCCATCCTCGGTGATCATGGATCGATGAAGACAAGGTAAACGTCAAGGTTTCCCCATGTTGTATGGGGGAGCAACTTGTAAGTCTTCATCAAGCAAGTGCGTGCAAGAGCAATCAAGAAAGGTGTTCCATCTTGAGAAGAACAAGATCGTCTACATCAAGATCAAGTGGAATATGCACAAGGCAAAGGTATGATCTTGATAGGAGCTTTCCCCAAGCTTGTTTGTTGGGAGCCTCCAATTGAGTTGTGGAGAAGTGACCCAACCTTGTGAGAGGTTCCGGATTGCCACCGACAAGTGCACTGATAGTGGAAGTGTGGATCGATCCCGTTGGGGTGAGATTCACTGGAGAACAAGGGAGGCCTTTTGTGGTGTTGGTGGTTTGATACCACCCCTCTCCAAACGAGACGTACTCCATTTTGGGAGGAACTCGGTAAAACATCGCCGTCTCCACGTGCCTCGGTTGTCTCTATATCCAAGCTCTTACTTATGCACCTTACTTTGTGATAGCCACCGTGCTTGAAGTCTATATCTTGCTATCACATAGTTGCTTTTCTTACTTAGCATAAGTTGTTGGTGCACATAGGTGAACCCTAGTTGTTCTAGGTTTTGTGCTTGACAAAGTAAACTATAGTTTAATTCCTCCTTTGTTGATCCACTCTCGGAAAAGTTTTAAACCGCCTATTCAGCCCCCTCTAGGCGACATATGTAACCTTTCAGTTGGTATCAGAGCCCGGTCTCTCATTTTAGGCTTCACTACCTTGAGAGTAAAGAAGTCGGCTAGGGGATTAGTGCTTAATGACATGTTCATATTCAATGGCACAAATTATGATATATGGAAAACTTGTATGCTTATTCATTTTCTGGACATGGACCCAAATTTGGAGTGTATCGTAGATATAGGTTTTTCTCCTCCTATGGATTTTGAAAATCTATCTTGTGAGGATGATAAAAACTTATATCTTGATGCTCAAGCTTCTAATGTGCTTGTTAATGCTTTGAGCTATGTAGTTACATCTTCAATCGTTCCTTTTTGGAGCTCTCATGAGTTATGGACAAAACTTCAAGATAAATATGTTGTGCCCAATATTTTTGAGATTAATTGTGTTGCTTCCACTTCCGGCCTAGATGAGTTCTCATCTTCTACCACATCACCAACATGTGATTTTTCACAAGGTAATTATATGGTGAGTGGTGATAGAAGTTGCAATATGGATAGTGTGCTTACTATTTGTAATTCCTCATCTCTATCAAGTTGCAATGATTTATCTTTGTACTTTAACACTTCTAGCACTACAAACTCCTTGCATGCTTATGTTAATAGTCCTTGTATATCATGTAGAAATGGCTTGACTAAATCTTATGATGATATGCTTGTGTTGCCTTGTTTCCATGATAAAAATGCTTCTATTTCCTCTAGTGCGTGTGTTGCTAACCATGTAGAGGAAACCAAAGATTCCATGGGCCAAGACAAGGTTTTGAATGGAGATTTAAATGCAATATCATCTTCACCTTCTTCTGTTACCACCTATGCTTTATGGCTAGGGATTCAAAGGTAACTCCTACTTTGGAAGCCAATACCTCTTGTGATGATGAGGATGGGATAATGGGGAAGAAGAGCTTTATGTTGATGATTTATATGAAAATGTTGAGATTGTGTATCATGCTCTAGTTAATAATAACATTGCTTGCTCTAACTTTGTTGAAATCTTGGAGTTTGATATTAAGAGCAAAGAACATATTGATAAGTTAGAAACACAAATTGAGGAGCATGGGAACACCATTGATAAATGAGTAGTCTTGAGCATGAGTATGATGATATAATTGCAAATCTAAATAAAGATCTTGAAGAGGAACACACCACTAAGGAATATCTTGAGGACAAATTTGCTCTTGAGCTGTCTAGACTGAAGGAATCTCATGATAGAGATCTTGAGGTGGCGAGTAATCTCAAATGTAAAAATGATGAGCTTCAAGTTGCTTATGCTAAACTCCTTGAGGATTTTGAGAACCTCAAAATGGATCTAGGGTCATCAAGGGTGAGCTCATAAAACTCACCGAGTCACATGAGAAACTCAAAGCCTCTTACTCAAAAGAGCTTTCGAAGTTGCACTCACCTCTTGCAATTAATTATGATGCTTGTGCTACTAACTCTGTTTCTTGTGAAGCATCTATTTTGAAGGAGATTGTTGAGATAAAGGCTCAACTTGCTTTGCTAACTAGCAACCATGGGAAGTTGGAAGAAAAACATGTTAAGCTTTCTAGATCGCATGAGGATCTTCTAGTTTCCCATGGTAGGCTAAAGTTGGCTCATGAGGCTAATTTGTCAAAGGTAACATCTAGCGAACCTCATGTGGCCACGATACATCCAAAACATATCGACTTTCTCGAATACTTTGCTATTGTTTCTTCTCTAAACTTGTGTGATTTGGATACAACTAACACGGACTGACGTTGTTTTCAGCAGAATTACCTTGGTGTCTTATTTTTGTGAAGAAAATGAACTATCAGGAAAAATCCTGGAAAATATGCCAAAAATTATATTTCACCAGAAGATCCACGGAGCCAGAATAAGAGACGGAGGGGAGGCCTAGGGGGCCCAGACCCACCCCAGGAGCTGGCCCACCTGACCCCGCGCCTGGAGGGGTGTAGCCTTCCCAGGCACCTCCTCGGCCTCCCTCTGCTCCTATAAGTTGCCTTTTAACCTAAAAACCGAGGGAGGTTCGATAGTTTTCCAAAAAGAGTTCCGCTCCGTCGCCGCCACTAGAAACTAAGATTCGGATCGAGAAACTTTTTTCTGGCACCCTGCCGGGACGGGGAATTTGGAGAGGATCATCGCCATCGTCATCACCAACGCATCTCCATCAACCACCGATGTTTCCCTCATCCATGAGTGAGTAATCCCCCGCTGTAGGCTTGGGGATGGTAGGGATTGGATGAGTTCTATCATGTCGAAAAAGATCTGTTAGGGCATAGTGCCTAGTATCTCTATTAGTGCTATTTGACTTTGTTGCAACTTGTTGTGCTTAATGCTTGTCACTAGGGCCTGAGTGCCATGATCTTAGATCTGAACTTATTATTGAATCATTATGATAGTATTGTTTGTGATCTTATCTGCAAGTTGTGTACACATATCATTGTCTGGATCCAAAGGCCCCAAAGTGACAATAATTGGGACAACCGGAGGGGATGGCTGTGGTGTGAGGATCACATGTGTTCACGGAGTGTTAATGCTTTGCTCCAGTGCTCTATTAAAAGGAGCACCTTAATTGCCAGTAGTTCCCTAGAGGCCCCGCTGCCACGGGCTGGCTGGACAGAAGATGTTGTGCAAGTTCTCATTGCGAGCACGTATGACTATATTTGGAGCACATGCCTAGGATTGTTTAGTACTTGGATGCTTGTTATTATTTATCTGCAATGCCCTAGGTCTTGAAGTTACATGTTTAGACTCGTCCATGCAACGCCCGTCCATCCATCCCTATGCCTACCGCACTCGAATCCTACTATTACCGTTACTGTTACTATTGCTACTGTTTCACTGTTACTGTTGCTGTTGCTTTGTTGTTTCTACTACCAAACTGTTGCTACTGATAAACTTCTATGATCAAGAACTACTTCCAGGTGCAACTGAACTGACAACTCAGTTGTTAAGGCTTACAAGTATTCTTTGGCTCCCCTTGTGTCGAATCAATAAATTAGTCAATACTACCCGCGAAGACTGTTGCGATCCCCTATACTTGTGGGTCATCAAGACTATTTTCTGGCGCCGTTGCCGGGGAGTATAGCTTTATTTGTAAGTTCACTTGGATCTATTATTGTTCACTGCTAATCCTTTCATCATGGGGAAGTCTCGTGATGGAAAGTTCCCTATTTTACCATCCACTACAGGAAGAGGTACAGTCCTAAACACCTTTGCTGCTCTTGATTCACCGTCTATTATAAGTAAGCTTGTCACACCACCACATACTCATGCTACACACACTACTACTACTGCTGAGTCTGAAACTTCTTTTGATGCTCATGATGTTACTTCTACTGTGCTTGATGCGAGTGGTTTATTAGGTCCTTTTCTAGATGCTACTATGGCTAGTCTAGTAAATACCAAAACTCCTAGTGAAGACACTGTTACACCTGTTAGCTCACCTGAGTCTAGTGAGAGTTATGATATTAATGACAGTTACATTGAGTTCACTGATGATTTTGTTGAAGAGTGCCGAAACACACATGGTACTAGTGCTATTAAGAGCCTCCTTGCTAGACGTACTATTATGCCTAAGATGTCCTCTGATCCTAAGTTTGCCACTTCTCCCATAGATATTAAAGACGAAGATTATGATTTCTCTCTTGATTTATCTTATTTGGATATTGTTGAGAAATAACCTTTTTGTGGGACTAAAAATGAGAGTGTTGTGGCTCATATGAATGAGCTTTCTACTATGAGTGCTTTGTTCTCTGATGATTTTAATATGCGCAAGTACTTTGTTGCTAAGATCTTCCCTTTTTCACTAAAAGGAGAAGCTAGGGCTTGGTTTAATAGATTCCCTCATGGTTCTATTGATAGCCCTGATTGCTTATTTCTTCCAGAAATATTTTCCTCCCAGTGCTAGACATGCTGCTTTGCATAGACGTTTTGATTTTAAACAGGGAGAAGAAGAGAAATTGCCTGAGTCATGGAAACGATTCTGTGCCTTGATTCATGCACATCCTGGATGTCCATTACCTAAGAATGAGCTTCTTGATATTTATTATAATGGACTAACTGATGATTCTAGGACCTACCTAGATAGTTTTGCTGATTGTGTTTTCAGGAAAAGGACTCCTACAGATGCTGAAGAATTAATTGTTGGAGATATGCCCAAGAGGCAATAATAAAGTGGTTATTATCATATCTTCATACTTATGATAAATGTTTACATACCATGCTATAATTGTATTAACAGGAAACATTAATACTTGTGTGATTTGTAAACATAAATGAGTCCATAGTAAATCCTCTTGTTAAACTAGCTTGTTGGTTAATATATGATCATGGTTTCCTGATCATGAACATAGGGATGTTATTAACAACAGGGTCATATCATTAGGAGAATGATGTGATGGACATACTCCTATAGTTAAGCGTAGCATAAAGATCAAGTCATTTAATATAGTTCATTTTTTATAAGCTTTCTGATACATAGTAACCTAATTCCTTCGACCATGAGATCATGTTAATCACCATCACCGGAAGGATGCTTTGATGACATCAAACACCACACCGTAACTGGGTGGCTATAAAGGTGGCATTGAGTGTTCGGAAAGTATGTGTCACATCCCAAGATTTTCCAAATCTTGTAATGTGAAAATAAATTAATAAAATAAAACTATGTTTGATTTTCAGGGCCAGAAGAAACTTTTTGAATTCAATTGGAACTTCAAACCCATTTGAATTAAATGAAATCCTAAAGGGATTTAAAAAGTTAAATAAACAATAAACTTCAAAATATTTAGACATACTATTTTGGATCTTTTAAATAAAAGGTTTTGGCTTTCAAAAGAAAAAGTGGATTTATAAATAAAGTTTATTTTATAAAGCCCAATTAAACCTTGGCCAAACTTTTGAATTAAACATTTTGTTTAAATAAAAATAGCAAAGGTTTATTCAAATAAATTAATAAGGATTTAATATCCAATTTTATTTAAATAAAAGGTTTTACCATTTTAAAAGAAACATCAAAGCTCATTAAATTATTTTAAATAAGTTTTCCAAATATTTTATATTCTCAAATAAAACCTACTGAGGTGTTTTGGCTTTATTTTAGATTTCAAAATAAATGTTTTAAATAAAATAAATCCTAGTTGGTTTTATAATGAAGGTCTATTGTATTTAATTATTAATGAACCCTAAAATAAAAGGTTCTATTTTGTTTTAAACAAGTTTCCAAGTATTCTTTATTTCCAAATAAAACCTACTGATTTGGTTTTGAAAATATTTGGATTTCAAATGGAGATTTTGTTAATTAAATCAAACCCTATTTTATTAAATAACTAATGATCCATTTTATTTAATTAATGAATGGATCCTAAAATGAATAAAAATACTATTTTATTTTGGAATTTGGGGTATGTTGATAAACAGAACCAAATTCAAAGTACAAAGTTTAGTGATTGTTTGAATTTGTTTGAATGTTGTTTGATTGTTTGAATTTCAAAAACAGAAAAAGGAATTAGAAAAGGAAAAACATCCAGGAAGGAAAAAAAATATGAAAACAGACCCAGCCCAACAAAATGGCCCAACAGCCCAACTCCAGCCCACCTGTGCCCTTGCCCCGAACCGTTTTCTTCACCGCAGAAAGAACCTGCTAAGCAGCTGACAAGTGGACCCTCCTTCCCTCTCTTACTCCGCTGACCAACCGGCCCCACGCAGCCAGCTCACCCTTCTTCCTCCTCGCGTTAACTCGCCACCGTTGCTGCCATTGATTCTCCGATTGAATACACCTTATTGCAGCATTAATCTCTCGCCGCGAGCACGCTGTCTTAATCGCCAGTGACTCCTCTCCGTTTCCCCTCTGTCACCCCGCAGTAACACGCCCCCAGGCCGCCCCAATTTCTCCCCGAGCACCACTGTCTCCGACGACCTCCTTTGCCGATTCCGACGACCTCACGCCGCCCCTTGCCTCCCCAAGCACGCAGACAAGTTCCCCATATCCTGGCAAACCCCCTCGTAGTTTCAGCTCGCCCGCGAGTGCCCTGCAGGCTCGGCAACGACAACTACCGCCGTCGCCATCGTCTGTTTGCTACTCCGACGACCTCCTGAGGTAAATCCCGACCTCCCCTCCCCATCCCGATGATGCTCCCTTACTCACGACCCTCATGCGCACCTAACCATGCCTCTATTTTGTCTTAGCGCGGTCCTAAACGACGCCAGCAACAACAACCCGAGAGCACCGCCGCCCGAAGCAACTCCATCGAGCAATCAAGCCCGCTCCAGTGCGCCCCTCGACTAGACGGCACCACCTCGAGCTTCCCCACGTCCATGCGAGCACGGTGAGCATGTTCTTTTCCTTCCTTGCTTCCTGTAGCATCGATTCCGCCGTCGTCTGACCGTCGCCGCCACCAGCCACCGTTGAGCGCCGCCGGAATTTGGTTGGTGAATCAGTAGCCGTAGGATGCGTTTTGACTGGCTAGGATTAGATCTAGACGAAGAGGTAAGTTTGATCCTGAGCCGCTCGATCTAATTTAAATCCAACGCTCCACAGCGACCGATCCGTGCGAACCGGTACTGGCGAATAGGAGCAAGCCACGTGGCCAGGTTCTGATTAAAACAGATTTTGAAACCAGATTTAAATACCATTTTGAAACCCTTGTAACTTTCAAAACACACGTCCAAAAATTGCAAATTTTATATCAATGGATTCAGTGGAACAAGCCCTAGCCAACCATACCCTTGGTTTAGTAAATAGTAACTGTTAGGTTGGTTGATTATGCAGAAACATTTGATTGCTTGTTTAGATTAGAAAAATTGTTTAAAAATGTTTTTAGGGTTAAAACCTTTGCAAAATGGTTTGTTGTGACCTTACTGACCCTAGGAACCAACCCATGATTTGGAAAATGGATTTGGAAAAGTTTAGAATGGATTAATTGGTTTATTCCATTTCTAGCTAAATAAAACTATTGTTTTGTTTATGAAAATGATTTTGAGTAAAAACTTTGGAGAAAATGTTTTGGACCAAACCTACTGACCATAAACATCAAGTTTTGAGAAAACAACAACTTATTTGGTGAAACCACTTAAGGTTGTGGCATTGAGAAAAATGTTTTCACCACATAAAATGATGAAAGGTTTTGAAAATGGTTTAAAGATAAAACACATTTGAAAATGAATTTGCCATTTGGTAAATGACCAATTTGGACCTTACAAAGTTTAGAAGCCTAGTGGAGACCATCCTTGCAAATAAAACCATCTTAAGCATGTTCCCATGCATGACTTAGAATCCATTGCTTTGTGTGTGTGAAATTGTTTGTTTGACTTTGATTTGGAATGTTAGTTGGTTTTGTGTTTGCTTGATTGACTTGTAGTGAAATTAGCAAAGTGTGAGACTAGCAAGATCAAGGAGTGAACCACCATTCCCTTCCAAAAAGGCAAGTGACACTATCATCAAAAGTCCTACTATTTTCATTATACTTAGTGGATTTTGAAACATGCATGAAAATACTTTTTGTACTTATGCTATGCTAAAATCCTAATAGGATTCCCTATCCATTCCTTAGAGAAAACAATGTAGTTGTTACATGCTTAGCCATGCTATATTTATATTTTGAAAAGAGTTACATGTTGAGATTTTATGAAGTTGAGAAAAGGACTTGTGTTTTATATAATAAAACAAGGACTCAATGAACCACCTGGGTGGCCAAGGATACTTTGAGTATTGGAGAAGTTGGCAACAAAAGGAACCATGACTATGGCAATCTCTTTGTGTTGTGCTCCAAAGGAACCACCCAGGAAACTTAGAGATTGAACATGTTTCTCGTACAGTGGCTTCCGTGTACAGCCACATGCTAAATGGGCTCTGGCTTAGTCAACTACATAGTGGAAGTCCCATGCATTGGCATCTTCAGGTTAACTAGATTTGTGTAAGGGAGTAACCCTACATTTGTGCCTGGTAGACAAGCTAGAATTTTGTATTGGGAGGACTCCTATGGAAAGACTTTGTCACATTCTCAATCTGCCAGTACTCCATCTTGGTGAGTACTTATCCAGCGGCCACTGGTGGCATAAAGATGAGATTGTGTCATGTGGGTAAAGTGTACAACTTCTGCAGAAGATAATAAAATCTAAGTACTTAGCCGTGTCCCCGGTTATGGACAATACTGAGCAACTAAGGCCTGAAGCTATGGAAGATCTCGACACTCTAATTTCTAAAAGAAAACTTTTAAAACTTGATGCACTTGGGGTTACCAAGGTGCTCAAGAGATTTTGACAAGGACTTGAACACTTGAGTTTTTACCAAGGAGTTCAAGAGATTTTTGAAAGGAGATTTGACAAAGGACCAAAACCATTTTGAAAAGATAGGATAAAGTATTGCTTTATGCAAATGAGCCTAAACTCTACTTAGCCAAATATGCATGTATTGATAGGATCCACTCATATTATACATAGTAGTGAAACTTGCCAATACAATTCAAATGTATTGACCCTTGTGGCTGTAACTTGTAATGTTGCAGGTTTGATTGTTTTTAGTGAAGATTGTTTGATTAGGATTACAAAGTCTACAACCAACATCTGCCTGTGGCACTTTGAAGATGAAGGACCCATGTCTATAGTTATTCCGCTGCAATGTAATGTAATAGCCAAATGAGCTATGTATGATGTAATAAAATTATGTTATTCCTGGTTATAAAGTTATATTATGACCTTTGTTTCTTGATATTACATCTTAACTGTGGATGCTAGCTAATGATCCAGGGACTAGCATTGTAAACACAGGGGGCTCTACCTTATTAAAGGTTGGGACTCTACAGTATGCGTTGAGGCACATGGATCAAGAGTGGGATTTGTCCATCCATATGATGGATAGATATACTCTGGTCCCTCTCGGTGGAATGTCATCCAATTGGCTTGCAAGCATGTGACTGGCTCACAAGGGATCACATATCACGGGAACGAGAAAATAGTACTTATTAGTAACGAGGTTGAACTAGGTATGCAGAGATACCGACGATCAAAACCTCGGATAAGTAAACTATCGTGAGACAAAGGGAAATTGGTATCGTATGTAAGTGGTTCATTCGATCGCAAATTAATCATAGAAATATGTGGGAGCCATATGAATTTCCAGATTCCTCTATTGGTTATTGATCGGAGAAGTGTCTCGATCATGTCCGCATAATTCATGAACCGTAGGGAGACACACTTAAGGATTCAATGTTGTTGAGTAGTTATGGAATGATGAGTAAGATACCGAATGTTGTTCGGAGTCTCGGATGGGATCCGGGATATCACGAGGAGATCCGGAATGGTCCGGAGAATAAGATTCATATAAGGAAAGTCCTGTTTCGGAGTTGGGGAATGATTCCGGTGTTTTCATCGGGAATGTTCTAGAAGGTTTCGGTAGGTCCGGCACTCCGGAGGGGAAGGGTACATGAATGTTTCATGACAATGTGGAATGGTTGCATCATGTACTAGGTATCATGGCTGAGCAAAATAAAGGGATAAATCATATCCTAGTTTGAAAAGTCAAACGCCAATTTGAAAAGTCAAACGACAGTTTTGCTTGGTGGAGGGAGAGTAGGAAACCTACTTGGGGAGGAGTTCCTCTCCCTCCACCCGCCAGCCAAGGAGGCCGACTTTGGGGAGGACTCCCTCCCCTTGGCCGGCGCCCTCCCACCTATAAAAGGAGGGGCAGGGGTGCCCCTCTTCCCTACACCTCTCTCCTCTAAACCCTAGCCCTAGCCGCCGGCCTCCACCAAGTCGCCGCCGCCCCTAAGATTTGCCTAGCCACCGAGTTGGGGCTTTCCCCTTGCCCTAGCCGCCGGACTAGCCCTCTCTACTTGGTGCCTCTAAACCCTAGATAGCCAAGGCCTCTCTCATAGTCCACCATACTCGCTCCAGCTTAAGGCGAAGCCCTGCGAGATCTCCCCTCTACTTCGGGTACCACGCCGTCGTGCTGCCAGAATCGTGAGGAGAGTGCTACAACCTCCGCTTCCTGCTGGAACAAGGGAGAGGAAGGTCTTCATCGAGTACCGAACGTGTGACCGACTGCGGAAGCGCTGCCGGAACACAACGCCGGAAGAATCGTCTACGCGATCTTGAGATCGGAAGTGTACGACTACATCACCCACGAGAATCTGCTCTCGTTAACCACTTTGGAACTTCGAGGGTTAGTATTCTATCGACTCGTTGCTACAATCTAGTAGATAGATATTGGCTTGATCATAGATTAGATCTTGATTGTGTGTTCATGCGGTAGAATTTTTTTGTTTTCCATGCTACGAACCCCTACAGTGGTATCAGAGCCGTGTCTATATGTAGATCTGTTGCACGAGTAGAACACAATGGTCATTGTGGGCGTTGATGCTTTTGTTTTCGATTGCTTCTTGTGTACTTTGCATCTTGCGGGATGGTGGGATGAAGCGGCCCGGGCTAACCTTACATGACATCGTTCATGAGACTTGCTCCACGCTTGACATGCAACTTGTATTGCATAAGTGGCTTTGCGGGTGCCTGTTTCTCCCAACATAGTTAAGATTCAATTTACAACGGGTGATTGACAATACTAGTATCAATGTTGTGGTTCTTGTTCGTAAGTTAGAACGACACTTATTGCAAGCCCCAAACCACGTAAAACATGCAAAGAAAATTAGAGGCGTCTAACTTTGTTTTGCAGGGGTGTGCTGTGATGTGATATGGCCATGATTGTGATTATATATGATGTATGCAATGTTCATTATTGTAAGTTGGCAACCGACATGAGCCATATGGTTGTCTTTTAAATTCCGTTAAGACCTGCATGTCTATTCAAATAAGTTGTAATAGTTGATGCTGGTGGACGACAAACATGGAGCGGCGTCATTGACCTTGATGCAATGCCGGTGATGATGGAGATCATGTTCGTGCTTGAAGATGGAGATCGGAAGCACAAAGAAGAAAGGCCATATCATATCACATATTATGAATTGCATGTGATGTTAATCCTTTTATGCATCTTGTATTGCTTAGTTCACGATGGTAGCATTATAAGATGATCCCTCAAGCACACAATTTCAAGTTTTAAAGTGTTCATCCTTAGTAAGCACCGTTGCTAAAGCTCGTTGTTTCGAAGCACCACGTGATGATTGGGTGTGTTAGATTCTGCGAGTGTATACAATGTGAGCAAGCCAGATTTTCTCATGCGGAAGCTAAGGTTTGATCTTGACGAGCCTAGCATGTACATACATGGTCTCGGAACACGGATCACCGAAAGGTAAAGCATGAGTCATATAGTAGATATGATGAACATGTTGATTGTTCGCCATTGAAGCTACATCAACTCTCGTGATGATCGGTTTTGATGTGGTGGATTTGGTTCGTGTGATCACTAAAACAATGTGAGGGATATTGTTTTGAGTGGGAGTTCAATGGCAATATGATTAAAAGTTGAACACTATTTATCATAAATTAAATCAAAGTGAATTTGCAAAATTGTTGTAGTCATTGGCATCCGTTTACCACCTTGCGCTTAGTTATAATTGAGATAATAGAACTATAGAATTCTGGTTAGTTACTTTACGAACTGGTATCGTATTGTTTTGAAGTGTTAATCTAAAGTTTAAAAGTCCTATTGCAAACTTTCAGTGAAGTTCTGGTTACTCCATGAAGTTTAATAATTGGTATTAAATCAAGAGTGACAATTCCAAGTGTTAGTGTATGAGTATCATGTTTTTCTCCATCATTCTTGATATTCAAAGGATTGTCTTAATATCAAGGTTATCTAGGATCTGAAAGAGTTGTTTCAGAAACCATGATGTGTGGAAGATATTGTGATATCTGAAACGAAGTTTTGGTTGCAACATGATATAGTATAATATGGCAAAGGTCATGTTCTCATATTTGATGAGAATTTGCAAAGGGTTGGAGACACTAGTTGTCCTAATCCACCAAAAGGTTTTGGAGAGCAACATTATACTCATGATTTATCGTTATAAGCTAAAAGTAGCTTGATTTCCATGATAAGGATGAATATTTGATGTAGGTAAAATGTTTACTACACCAAGAGATTACTAAAGAAAGGAATTTGAAAGAACACCAAACATTTGATGATGGTGATCTACTTCAAAGTGCAAGTCCAAAGACATTGGTATTTAACTATACACGCTTTGGACTATGTGTCATGTGTATGGCTCCACTATTGATGTTGATAGATTCTTTCAAACAGAAAAAGAAATAATCAAAGAGAATCTCATAAATATATGGCAGAAAAGAAAAGACTAGAATTGTTCAGTTTAGGTATATAAAGGATATACGTGTTATGGCTATATTCTTTGCTTGTTAAATAATGTGGTTCTTAAGTATTGGATACTGAATTTGTTGGTATGAATCGTCATACGAAACAACAGAATTCATGAAATACAATAGCCTAAGTAACTAGCAAAAGAATATGTGATGATGTTCATCGAGAACAAATAAAGGATTATTGTGTTGCTCGTTAAACATCAAAGCTTGCCTTCAAGATTTGTTTTATCAGGTATTATGAGAACAAAAGGGTTGTTCAAATAATTGCCGTAATCCATAAAAGATGGATGATTCACAAATCTCGTTGGAGAAATCACATCCATAAAAATAGTGCTAAAAATGTCGAAAGACAAATGGATTGAAATATCACTTAGGAAGTGACATCGCCGTTTAAATTATATTGGAAAGAAAACATGGAGAAACTCCATGTGGATGGAATTTTGGAGTCTTTTTGATTTTTGATCAAATGACGCTTGTGAAACTTTCCTAGAGATAATTAAAACTTCGTTCATAGGCCAAAAGGGAACGAATGACTAGCTTATTGGAACTTGTACATATTGTTGTACGAAGTCCATTATGTGTAGTCAAGAGCGATGGATTTCAACTTCATATGCTTTCTCCGAAAATTTGAGTGAATATATGAATATTTACTTAATAAGGATGAAGTATGAAACATTTGAAAAGTTCAAAGACTTTCAAGATGAAGTGCAAAATCATTGTAACAAGAATATAAATAGTTTATGATAAAATCATAAAGGAAGATATTTGAGTTACAAGTTTAGCATAATACCTAAGATTTAAGGAATCGTTCCGTGGATTTGCATGTCCCGAAACACCATAAGAGGATGGAGCGTTCGAGATATGTAATTAAACCTTGTTTGACATGGTAAGATCAAAGGTGTAATTCATAAAAATTCCATTATATTTTAAAGATTAAAAGCTTCAGAGACTACCATTTTTCCACTGAAAAGAGCTCCATCATAATCCGTTGAAATGACACCATATAAAGTTATGGTTTGGGATAAAACCCAAGTTGTCCTTTCTTAAACATTGGTATGCTATGCATAAGAAAGATGTTTGCAACCAAAGTCGGATGAACCTGTCTTTGTATGTTATTTCGAATAACTGTTCCTCCATAACATCGGAGACAAAAATGTTTGTCGCTTAAAACGTCAAGTTTTTAGAGAAGGAATTTTTCATGAAAAGTTAAGTGGGAGGACAATAGAACTTTGGTAAGGTTAAAAGAACCTTAGCTATATGTGCAAAGTTGCGCAACACTGAAAAGTGTTCCGGAGGCAGCAACAATGCTCATGGCTCACATGCCTCAAAGGTTGTGGTCACGGAGATCTAAGTTCCTATTGAAACAAGTAGGTCGGGTAAACAATCAAATACCAAGATTTGAGAGTTAAATCATTATTTGACAATAATGATCCGACTACATGCAAATAAGCGATGATGGGCCCTGACTCCATCAAATGGCTTGAAGCCATAGAATCCGTGATAGTTCCATATACGAGAGATCATGCTTTGAACTTGAAAGACCCTCTGGAAAGGTACAAGACCTTACAGTCGTATTTGGTTCTATAAAGAAATATACATGGATGTTTCACATCTATGAAATAGTCGACATGTTGGGAAAGAGTTCGCAACAATGTTCAAAGGTTGACTATGACAAGATCTGATCTTTCATAGAGGTATTTAGTCTAGACGGATTAATATAGCAACCACTACATATAATTTTGTTATGTGGTAGTTGAATTAACAAAACAAGTTATTTTAATAGAATTGTTACCTAGGACGTGTGCATAACACAGTCCAAAGGGTTTTGTTATTTCAAAGGATGCTAAAAGCATATGCAAACTTCAATGGTTGAAGTGAGCATCGCGGAGTTGGAATCTTCACTATGATGAAACTGTTAAAAGAGTTTAATTTCATTGGAGACAATGAAGATGCTTGCATTTGCAAGAAATTAAGTGGGAGCACTAAGACATGTTTCTAATACATTATGTGGAAGACATATTGTTGAGTGGAAATGATGTATCTTTCATTAACACATATTAAGAATTTCATCCCGATGAAAGGCTTAGGCAAAACCCAAATATTTGGCATCAATAGACGCTAATATGGTTGTGCCAAAAGTACATAGATGATATATTGAATGAGTTCAATATAGAAACTACAAGAAAGGTTCTTGTCGCACAGAAATGATTGAATGAGTTCAATTTTGATGATTATTCAAGTGTATTGACACTTGGTAAGTGAAACAAAGATTCAAGTATAGATTGATACTTGATGTATGAAATCACAAAGAGTATTTATATCAATCATGTTGTGATATGTACAAATCCAGATATGTCCTATGCTCTAAATGTTATGAGCATATACCAGAATGATTCATAATATGATCATTGGACGATAGTAAGGATATTCTTATGATCTTGTAAAAGAACTAAGAATATATTATTTTGTAGAAGTGGCAAATAGATGGTTAGTTCATTGTAAAAGTACTACATTGATACTAGTTTTTTCACAAAGTACAAATTAAGTTTATCTCAATCTAAACTAAGGGTGGCACAATATAATGGAAAGTAAGTTCCATAATGGATTTGGATGAGTTCCAAAATTGAGACATTGTGACAGATACTACAACAAAAGGCTAAGTATATAACTGCTGTTATAGCAGCAAAAGAGGGCATTTGTGTCAAGTAGTTTGTTATCAAACTAAGTGGAGTTCAAAGCAGGGATAATACTATGAAGATATATTGTACGAAAATATTATCAATATGTTTTAACCCGAAAGAACTAAAGGTCACACCAAAGGACCAAATTTGTACAAAGCCATCTCATTAGAGAATGAGTGATGCATAGAGACGCAAAGACATGCAATTACACACGGATCTGGAAGTGTCAGATCCGGAGATCAGTTAACCACTAGCAAATGTGTACATACGACACCAGAAAGCCATAGGTGTTGAATACACAAAGGTTTGAAACTAGATTATTGACTCTAGTACAAGTGGGAGACTGTTGGAGATATGCCCAAGAGGCAATAATAAAGTACTTATGATAAATGTTTACATACCATGCTATAATTGTATTAACAGGAAACATTAATACTTGTGTGATTTGTAAACATAAAAGAGTCCCTAGTAAAGCCTCTTGTTAAACTAGCTTGTTGGTTAATATATGATCATGGTTTCCTGATCATGAACATAGGAATGTTATTAACAACAGGGTCATATCATTAGGAGAATGATGTGATGGACATACTCCTATAGTTAAGCGTAGCATAAAGATCAAGTCATTTAATATAGTTCATTTTCTATAAGCTTTCTGATACATAGTAACCTAATTCCTTCGACCATGAGATCATGTTAATCACCATCACCGGAAGGATGCTTTGATGACATCAAACACCACACCGTAACTGGGTGGCTATAAAGGTGGCATTGAGTGTTCGGAAAGTATGCGTTGAGGCACATGGATCAAGAGTGGGATTTGTCCATCCATATGACAGATAGATATACTCTGGGCCCTCTCGGTGGAATGTCATCCAATTAGCTTGCAACATGTGACTGGCTCACAAGGGATCACATATCACGGGAACGAGAAAAGTATCAGTAACGAGGTTGAACTAGGTATGCAGAGATACCGACGATCAAAACCTCGGATAAGTAAACTATCGTGAGACAAAGGGAAATTGGTATCGTATGTAAGTGTTTCATTCGATCGCAAAGTAATCGTAGAAATATGTGGGAGCCATATGAATTTCCAGATTCCTCTATTGGTTATTGATCGGAGAAGTGTCTCGATCATGTCCGCATAATTCACGAACCGTAGGGAGACACACTTAAGGATTCGATGTTGTTGAGTAGCTATGGAATGATGAGTAAGAGGCCGAATGTTGTTCGGAGTCTCGGATGGGATCCAGGATATCACGAGGAGATCCGGAATGGTCCGAAGAATAAGATTCATATAAGGAAAGTCCTGTTTCGGAGTTGGGGAATGATTCCGGTGTTTTCATCGGGAATGTTCTAGAAGGTTCCGGTAGGTCCGGCACTCCGGAGGGGAAGGGTACATGAATGTGTCATGACAATGTGGAATGGTTGCATCATGTACTAGGTATCATGGCTGAGCAAAATAAAGGGATAAATCAAATCCTAGTTTGAAAAGTCAAACGCCAATTTGAAAAGTCAAACGACAGTTTTGCTTGGTGGAGGGAGAGTAGGAAACCTACTTGGGGAGGAGTTCCTCTCCCTCCACCCGCCGGCCAAGGAGGCCGACTTTGGGGAGGACTCCCTCCCCTTGGCCGGCGCCCTCCCACCTATAAAAGGAGGGGCACGGGTGCCCCTCTTCCCTACACCTCTCTCCTCTAAACCCTAGCCCTAGCCGCCGGCCTCCACCAAGTCGCCGCCGCCCCTAGGGTTTTCCTAGCCGCCAAGTTGGGGCTTTCCCCTTTCCCTAGCCGCCGGCCTAGCCCTCTCTACTTGGTGCCTCTAAACCCTAGATAGCCAAGGCATCTCTCATAGTCCACCATACTCGCTCCGGCTTAAGGCGAAGCCCTGCGAGATCTCCCCTCTACTTTCGGTACCACGCCGTCGTGCTGCCGGAATCGCGAGGAGAGTGCTACAACCTCCGCTGCCTGCTGGAACAAGGGAGAGGAAGGTCTTCATCGAGTACCGAACGTGTGACCGACTGCGGAAGCGCTGCCGGAACGCAGCGCCGGAAGGATCGTCTACGCGATCTTGAGATCGGAAGTGTACGACTACATCACCCACGAGAATCTGCTCTCGTTAACCGCTATGGATCTTCGAGGGTTAGTATTCTATCGACTCGTTGCTACAATCTAGTAGATAGATCTTGGCTTGATCATTGATTAGATCTTGATTGTGTGTTCATGCGGTAGAATTTTTTTGTTTTCCATGCTACGAACCCCTACATTAATGACTAAGATAAGCAAGAATTATGATGATTGGACTTCAACTGAGCTGAATGCACCTGAGCCTATTACTCTTGAACCAGTTCCAACACCAACAATAGAAAAGAGGGGAGTTATTGCATTAAATGATGAAGTGATGAAGGAAGCTAAGAAGTGTCTAAAGGAGAAAGGTATTAGAGCTGAAGATGTGAAGAATCTACCTCCTATAGAAGAATTATGTAAGCCAATTCCTCACTCATCTACTATTGAGGTACACTCTCTCCAACACTTTGATGAAGGTGATATTCCTTATGGTAAGCCTCCTGATCAATGCTTAGAGGAACTTGACACTTTTATTGTTAAACAAGGGTATTTTAATAAACAAGTTCAGAATCATTTATTAGAAAACTCTAGAGCTATCCATGAGTTGAAAGATATTGTGGAAAGAACTTCTAATGATATTAAAATGCTTTGTAAACACTTTCAAATGGTTCAAACCCAACTTGATCAACTTGCTAAGGTACAAAAGGATATGCTAGTTAATGCTTCAGGAGATAAACATGCTTATGGAATTAGAACTAGGAGTGGTATAGCTACTCAAGATCCTTTACATCCTAAAGGACACCTTAAATGAGTTGAGCAGGATTCTCAACAAGGTGAAGATAGTGGTAGTCCTCGTAAGAGGAAGAAAAAGAAACATAAGATAGTTGAGGAACCACTTGAACCTGCTGTAGATCCTAATAGTATATCTGTCTCTAATGATGAAACTAAGAGTGGTAATGATAAAAATGA
This sequence comes from Avena sativa, assembly GCA_916181665.1. Lineage (NCBI taxonomy): Eukaryota > Viridiplantae > Streptophyta > Magnoliopsida > Poales > Poaceae > Avena > Avena sativa. The sequence continues at coordinate 2,026,383 of OV702279.1, read as the reverse complement.
GTCTCCTGATAAGGAGGAAGGTAAGGAAGAACCTGATAAGCACACTAAGAACACTAGGTACACAAAGGAAGATTTTATTGCTAATAAACATGGTAAAGAGAGAGAACCTTGGGTGCAAAAACCTATGCCTTTTTTAGGTAAGAAACACAAGTGAAAGGAGGAGGAACACTAAAACAAGTTTTGTGAGTGGATGAAGCCTTTATTCTTGCAAATTCCTTGACTGATGCTATTAAGTTGTCTCCTTATTCAAAGTATATGAAGGATATTGTCTCTAATAAAAGGAAGATTCCTAATGAGGAGATTTCTACTTTGCTTGCTAGTTACTCCTTCAATGGTAAGGTTCCAAAGAAACTTGGTGATCCAGGTATACCAACTATTCATTGCTCTATTAAGAATAATTATGTTAGAACTGCTTTATGTGATTTGGGAGCTGGAGTTAGTGTTATGCCTTTTTCTCTCTATAAGAGACTCCAGCTAGAAAAGTTGATACCAAGTGATATTTCCTTGCAAATGGCTGATAAGTCAACTACTATCCCTGTTGGTATATGTGAGGATGTTCCTGTTCAAGTTGCTCATAACTGCATGGTCTTAACTAATTTTGTTGTGCTTGAAATGCCTGAAGATAATAATATGTCTATTATTCTTGGGAGACCTTTTCTTAACACTGCAGGTGCTGTCATCAATTGCAATCAAGGAAAAGTAACATTCAATATTAATGACAAAGATCACACTGTCTATTTCCCCAAGAAGGTTGTTAAGAGCTATTGCCTGAATTCCATTGAAAATATTGAAGGCATTAAGGTTGGAGAAATATATTGTCCCATTCCACAAGAAAAATTTGAAACTATTATGATTGGGACCATTGTTATCAAGTATGAGGTAACATAATCACCTTGTGGAATGCAAAGTTTTGTTTCATATAAGATTGTTTTGGTAACAAGACTTGATCAACCTTGTTAACAAAAGGATTTTAAATGAACAAAATAATGTTTCCACTATGGTTATACTTGCTTTCTTTTTCCTTTCTCCTTCCTAGTCTTTGCTTTAGATTTAGTTTTGCTAGTTGTTGCTTGTTTGAGTTTCTTAGAGCTCCTGTAGTTTGGCTTTTGGTTTGCTTTTGCTTCTTCTAAAAAGACTGTTTCTGCGAGAAAATCAATTTTCATACCCTGAAAATTGGCCAAAAATAAAGTTTCCCGAAAAACCCCAGAAAATTCAAAATAATTTTTCCTCGAAAAAAGGGGCAGAGTGGCACCTGGGTGACCCAGGGGGCCACCCTAGGCCACCAGACCCCTGGTAGGCGCGGCCTACCAGGTGGCGGCGCCTAGGGGGGGTCTAGTCCACCTGGGCCCCTCCAAGCTGCCTCCTCAAAGCCACCTTCTTTATCTCTCCCGAAAACATCGGAAAACTTGCTCAAGATCGAGTTCTTTCTCACGATTTTTGATCTCCTTGTTTAGCCCATCTCAAGTGCTGATTTTTGGAGGGATTGCTCCTTGGTATGTACCTCCTCCACTTGTCCAATTAGATTTGTGATTGGTAGATTGTATCTTAAGTATTTTGCTGCTATAGGTGACAGGTTGTTTGAACTTGCATGCTTGTTCTTTGCTTAGAAACTTTGTTTTGATGCATGTGTAGTCCTCTAGCAAGTTCCTATAGTAGTTGCTCATCATTTATCAACTTAGAAATCACTTGGTTTGATGGTTGTCTAAAAATTTCAGCAAGGAAGATGAGTGCTTATCCACTGAATCAATATGACTTGATGGTGCATGAGCCATTGAAGGTTCATTGTGAGGAGGCAATTTTTCCTTCCATATATCCATGCCATGAATTTATGAGAGCTGCGGGGATCCTCCAAGATTTCTAAACTATGGTTACTAATGCAGGGTTGGAACACTTTGTTGAAGGTGAACCATTCCAATATGTTAAGGTAACCATGGCTGTTGTGCAGGTTTTCTGATTCACTTGGTCAAATTCTAATCCCATGGTCCATTACAAAATATATAACATACCTGTCGACCTGACTTTTGCTGATTTCTGTGCAGCAATTAGAGTACCTCAGTGGGGATCTTGTGAGAAGATCAAAGAGAGGCCCAAGTCACTTATGGATTTATATGCTGAGATTTTCCAAGGTTTCGACTTCTCAAAGGAAAGTAGTAAAATTCGGAACATTTAATTCCCAGCTATTAGATACTTTGCCTATTTCATTACCAAGTGTGTTCTTGCTAGAAAGATTGCTAGAAAGTTGTCTTCTTTTGATCTAGATTTTATTGCAGCTGCTCTGAATAGGAATAGATCTTATAGTTTGGGTGCTCTAATAGCTCACCGTCTTACCACCAACCGTGAGAAGGGTGGAATTTGTGGAGGTCTCATTGCTTCTAGGTTGCTAGCTTTCCATGGTTTTGAGCCTCATTATTCAGATTTTCAGTTCCCCATAGAGAGGCTTGATATTGAATCCATGATTCAGCATGGTTTTTTTCCTTGGGGGCTAATGTGAGAAGTTTACCATATGAATTATCTTTTGCCCAGCAAGGTCGAAGAAAGGGTAGGACTGAGAAAATAGTTTATTTGCCTGCACCTGCTTTGTTTAACTTTGATAACGGGCAAGGATGGTCACTTACGGAGGAGGATGTTGACACTTATGTGGGGGAACTCTCCCAGCAAGAAGAGAATGTTGAAGAGGATGCCAAAGACAATTCGGTTCAGCCCTCCAACTTGGGAGAGTCTTCATACCAGCAGCCCTCATTTGATTGGGGCGCGTCTTCTTCTTCATCGCAGGTGCCTGACTTGATCATTCCTATGATGACCCACCAACATGGGGGTACCATCCGCTCTATTGAGCCCCACTTAGGCCAAAATCCTAAGCTTGGGGGGAGGTATACCGACATCACACTCATATATATATATATATATATATATATATATATATATCATGTACGGTCGGTTCTTGTATATCCATTGTTTTCGCTTTCTTTTTGGTTTTTGTTGCTTCTTTCTAAAAACCCAAAAATACCAAAAATATTTTCGTTGTTTCTGTTGGTTTGTTTCTTTGCTTTGGTTTGCCTTAAAAGAAAAATCCAAAAAGATTTTGCTTTGTTTGGTTTGCTTTGTTTTTGTTTGATTTTTATTTGTTTGCTTGTTTCTAAAAAATCGAAAACACCAAAAGTATTTGTTGTTCTTCTTTGGTTTTGTGAGTTCTTTGCAGGGTTCAGCCATCCTTAGTGGATTTTGGTTTCATGTTAATTATTCAAGTCACACAAGTGAAGGGCAATAATGAAGATTAAGGCAACTCGAGGTGTGGTAAGAGGCTGGTAACAAACTATATTTGTTTCATTTTTGTACATATACTCATCATTGTGAGCATGCTTAGCCTGTTTGTGTAAGGTGTATGTCATTATGGATGCTTAGTAGTTCTTGCTTGTCTATGATTAGCTCCAGCTTGCTAATAGTTTGTAGCATGTCATATGAATGTTTGCTTGCATTGTTTTATTCATACTTCAGTATGACATTGTGCTATCCTCCTCTGACTGTTCAGGTGAATCGACTTGGCACATGCTCATGCATGCATATGACTAATCAATAGTCAGTAAGCCTCAATGATTTATTTTTCCTCAGAGTTCTTGTATCACTTCCATGCCATAGTTAGTCCTGTTTTGTTGCAAGCATGATTATGACAACTATTGCTCCCTCGTTTCTCGCTCCCTCTCAATTGCTAGCCTTCACTTGCACTGAGTATGTGCTCTACCTGTGCTTCCAACTCCACAAAACCAATATTGCCAGCTGTGTCCACCATACCTACCTATTAGCATCATTTGCTACTTCAGTGCATATTTTATATATGTCGTGTTTTCTTCCAAAATAAAAATGTTTGTCTGTTTTGAGAAAGTTAGTTAGTAAAGCTCTCACAAACTTGATGGCACACTTTATTCTTTGCGCTTAATTATTCTGAACCATTGTGACTAGTCCATGAAAGTTATATGCTTGCTAATTATATACTGGGAGTCAGCAGAACCGTGCTGTCATGGGGAACGCTTTCAACACTTGTTGGATATCCTATCCAGTTGATACCTTGCTCTTTTGTTTACGGATGTCGATGATGTGAAATAAAAGGGGAGGTTGTGAGTTCATGGAGTTTATACATTGTGTTAGAGAAACGCCTGGGCCGCTAGCCTAAGCCATGCTTAATCATGGTGGAAACTTGCAGCATCACCATAATGAGCATCTATGAAGCATCCTTAATAAAAATCTATGCATATGGTAAATAAAAAGATTGCTGAGATGCTCATTGTTTGCTTTCCTTGTCATTTTGGTTATGGGAAAGCTCCTGTACCATGTGCAAGGGATACCCTATTGGCGGTTCTCGATGATATGCATGTATTTACAATGACAGAACTTTCAGGTGACCAAAGTTGAGTAGCATGCGGAGCAACCCTCGTACTCAAGGGACTTGGGATTTCCAGTCTATGGTCTGTCAAGCATATGATTCAGAGTGGACCTCACTTTCACCTTAACCGCATGAAGATGCCTATGATAGGGGCAATGGGAGCTCAAAGCTAATGAGTACCTTCCTTTCAGCATTGGGAAGTCTTTCAAACCTTCACAAAACCGTTTTTCACAACCTTGTTGAGTCACCACTTATTCTATGAGAACCTTCTTGAGAGCATAGTTGTCATTCTTGTGTTTGTTCCAAAACTTGGTTAATTATGTCATGACTTTGATGCTTGTATCTCTGATATCTTTATCTCTAGTCTTCATGTGAACTTCAGAGGTGACTTGGCATTTATATTGTGCTCTTCAAACAAAGGCAAGCGAGATACCACTCTATCATACCTTATTATGAGAATTGCAATGTTGCTTATGTTTATGTTTCATGCTACTTATTATTATTGAGTTGGTTTCTCTTCATAGCTTGAAATGACTATTGAGTAGACTTAGTTGCATACTCTTTATTATGAATTGTCTAAGCATATACTTCTGTGCTGAGAATATTTACATCATATGAAGCAAAGTGTTCGTGAAAGTTCTTTTATCGCATTCAGTTTTCAACTGAATTGCTTGAGGACAAGAAATAAGCTAAGCTTGTGGGGAGTTGATACGTCCAAAACGTATCTACTTTCTCGAACACTTTGCTATTGTTTCTTCTCTAAACTTGTGTGATTTGGATACAACTAACACGGACTGACGCTGTTTTCAGCAGAATTACCTTGGTGTCTTGTTTTTGTGCAGAAAATGAACTATTAGGAAAAATCCCGGAAAATATGCCAAAAATTATATTTCACCAGAAGATCCATGGAGCCAGAAGAAGAGACGGAGGGGAGGCCTGGGGGGCCCAGACCCACCCCAGGCGCGGGCCCACCTGAACCCGCGCCTGGAGGGGGTGCAGCCTCCCCAGGCACCTCCTTGGCCTCCCTCTACGCCTATAAGTTGCCTTTCGACCTAAAAACCGAGGGAGTTTCGATAGTTTTCCAAAAAGAGTTCCGCTCCGCTTCCGCCACCAGAAACCAAGATTCGGATCCAGAAACTCCATTCTGGCACCCTGCCGGGATGGGGAATTTGGAGAGGATCATCGCCATCGTTATCACCAACGCATCTCCATCAACCACCGATATTTCCCTCATCCATGAGTGAGTAATCCCCCGCTGTAGTCTTGGGGATGGTAGGATTGGATGATTTCTATCATGTAATCAAATAAGATATGTTAGGGCATAGTGCCTATTATCTCTATTAGTGATATTTGACTTTGTTGCAACTTGTTGTGCTTAATGCTTGTCACTAGGGCCCGAGTGCCATGATCTCAGATCTGAACTTATTATTGAATCATTATGATAGTATTGTTTGTGATCTTATCTGCAAGTTGTGTACACATATCATTGTCCGGATCCAAAGGCCCCAAAGTGACAATAATTGGGACAACCGGAGGGGATGGCTGTGGTGTGAGGATCACATGTGTTCACGGAGTGTTAATGCTTTGCTCCGGTGCTCTATTAAAAGGAGCACCTTAATTGCCAGTAGTTCCCTAGAGGCCCCGCTGCCACGGGCTGGCTGGACAAAAGATGTTGTGCAAGTTCTCATTGCGAGCACGTATGACTATATTTGGATCACATGCCTAGGATTGTTTAGTACTTGGATGCTTGTTATTATTTATCTGCAATGCCCTAGGTCTTGAAGTTACATGTTTAGACTCGTCCATGCAACGCTCGTCCATCCATCCTTATGCCTACCGCACTCGAATCCTACTATTACCGTTACTGTTACTATTGCTACTGTTTCACTGTTATTGTTGCTGTTGCTTTGTTGTTGCTACTACCAAACTGTTGCTACTGATAAACTTCTGTGAGCAAGAACTATTTCCAGGTGCATATGATCTGACAACTCAGTTGTTAAGGCTTGCAAGTATTCTTTGGCTCCCCTTGTGTCGAATCAATAAATTGGGTAATACTACCCGCAAAGACTTTTGCGATCCCCTATACTTGTGGGTCATCAGGACATTATCACTATTTATACTCCAAATGTCATATTTCCATGTGCTAGTCCTTGTAATTCATCCACTCATGCCATTGCTACATCTTATGATGAATTACATTTTGTGCCTTGTTGCTCTAACAATGTTGTCGTGGTATTTCCGACGAGTACGCCATGGAGGGGTCCTCACAGTGCGTATTTAGAGACGTGGGGTAAGGCGAAAGGTTGGCGGGTACGAGGTAACACAGCTTACCCAGGTTCAGATCCCACGACGGTGGTAGAATCCTACTCATGCTATAAATCACTATAACGGCAATATGCCGGGTTACAGGGATCGGTTCGTTGTGCGCGATATGAGTTAATTGGTGCCCTAAAGGCTCCTCTAGGTCCGGCTTATATAGTCGCCAGATCCTAGGGTTACAGGGAAAGTCCTAGCCGGATAGGTTACAGAGTCCTACACGGTATACAACTAGTCTAATATGTCTTGCACTCCAAGGCTTCGGGTACACTGGTGACTCCATGTAGCCTTCCTTTATCCGGCATGGGCCTCCCTTCTGGATCCATCTAACTGGGCCAACCAGAAGGCCATAGGCCTTGCTACCGACTATGGGCCACCCGAGTTATCCGGATTAGATACATGCAATGGTGACACCCGTTTAGCATATCCCCAATAGTAGCCCCCGGAGAACTCCGAGATCTTGCGCCGTCTTGCCTCTTCATATTGAATGCTCCGTCTAGGTAAATTTCGGCAAATTGTCAAGCAACATCTTATAGTCCTCCCAAGAACCCTACGATATTCTCCGTCTTTGATAGGTAAGTCGGAGAATTGCTAAATCTTCCATCGTACTCCTCTCGTAGCCGGACTGGATCCGTCCATGCCAGAATCTTTGGATGGGACTGCTCGCCTGCCTATGCCAGTACAGTGATGTAGACCATAGGTCAGCGACTCCTCGTAACTTACACATGTAGAGAACGTAATAATAGCCGTTTTCCCACGTGAAGGATACGAAACGTTGGCGGCGGCGGTGGGAACGTGGCGAAATTGTAGGGTTCGCAGCATAGAAAACAAATTTTTTCCTACGATGTGAACTATATACCAAGATCTATCTACTAGATACAAACAACGGGCGGATGTATATCCGTAGAGAACATACCCTTGAAGACCGACAAAGCTTAACGAGTTCAACTCGTGGTTGATGTAGACGATCTCTTGCCGATCTCAAGATCGAGAGGAAGTCCTAGCGCCGCAAATCAGCAGCGCATCCGTGCTCGCACACACGTTCGAGGCACCGAGCAACCTCCGCCTCCTCGCTCCAGCGATGCAGCGGAAGCACAACTCTTTCTTGCCGAATAGCCACCGGGAACATGTATCTCGCTAGTCCGAGACCATGGGGGATAAATTCTAGAGGGGGAGAGAGATCCTTCACGAGGAGGTGTGAGAGACAAGTGAGGAGGGGGGCTCCTTTTATAGGAGGAGGGGGGGGGGGACCCCAAGGGGTGGCCGGCGCATGGGGGCTGCCCCCTTGCCCTCCCCTCTTCATGTGGGTGGACACTCCACTCACAAATCTCCTTTAAATTCCCTCCACTCAAAAGTCCACTCAAATTCCCATTAAATTTCCACCAAATTTAATGCAAACTCTCATTAAATAAAACTCTTTTATTTTATTCAGAATTTTGTCAATTACTTTAATGACAAACATTCACAAATAACCCCTTGCTAGAATTCTATTTCACATGCATAACCACTTTATGCAATTTCACCCGAAAACCTGTTTCGGTGTCTAGTGAAATAAATTCCTGCGCTTGTTCATTCTTTCGGCATGAAACATTTGCTCCAATTGGATGTCGGTGTCTCTTAAGTGTGTCACCCTACGGTTCATGAATAATGCGGACATGATCGAGACCCCTCTCGGATCAATAATCAGAAGCGGGATCTGGAGACCCATACTGACTCCCACACATTCAACGATGACTTTCTTGTGATCGTCGGAACCTTTTACGCTAGTATCTGTAGGGTTCGCAGCATAGAAAACAAAAATTTTCCTACGATGTGAACTATATACCAAGATCTATCTACTAGATACAAACAACGGGCGGATGTATATCCGTAGAGAACATACCCTTGAAGACCGACAAAGCTTAACGAGTTCAACTCGTGGTTGATGTAGACGATCTCTTGCCGATCTCAAGATCGAGAGGAAGTCCTAGCGCCGCAAATCAGCAGCGCATCCGTGCTCGCACACACGTTCGAGGCACCGAGCAACCTCCGCCTCCTCGCTCCAGCGATGCAGCGGAAGCACAACTCTTTCTTGCCGAATAGCCACCGGGAACATGTATCTCGCTAGTCCGAGACCATGGGGGATAAATTCTAGAGGGGGAGAGAGATCCTTCACGAGGAGGTGTGTGAGACAAGTGAGGAGGGGGGCTCCTTTTATAGGAGGAGGGGGGGGGGAACCCCAAGGGGGTGGCCGGCGCATGGGGGCTTCCCCCTTGCCCTCCCCTCTTCATGTGGGTGGACACTCCACTCACAAATCTCCTTTAAATTCCCTCCACTCAAAAGTCCACTCAAAATTCCCATTAAATTTCCACCAAATTTAATGCAAACTCTCATTAAATAAAACTCTTTTATTTTATTCAGAATTTTGTCAATTACTTTAATTACAAACATTCACAAATAACCCCTTGCTAGAATTCTATTTCACATGCATAACCACTTTATGCAATTTCACCCGAAAACCTGTTTCGGTATCTAGTGAAATAAATTCCTGCGCTTGTTCATTCTTTCGGCATGAAACATTTGATCCAATTGGATGTCGGTGTCTCTTAAGTGTGTCACCCTACGGTTCGTGAATAATGCGGACATGATCGAGACCCCTCTGGGATCAATAATCAGAAGCGGGATCTGGAGACCCATACTGACTCCCACACATTCAACGATGACTTTCTTGTGATCGTCAGAACCTTTTACGCTAGTATCTTAATCCCTTTGTTTCACGATATATTACATGTCCGAGATTCGATCATCGGTATCTCCATACCTAGTTTGATCTCGTTACCGACATGCACTCTTTTCTCGTTCCTGTGATATAACATTCTAGTGATCAAATCACTTGCTTGCAAGCTAATCAATGTGATATCACCAAGAGGGCCCAGAGTATATCTATCCGTCATCGGGATGAACAAATTCCACTCTCGATCCATGAGCCTCAACATAACACTTTATTAGTTCTGAATCCATCTTTATAATCACCCTGTTACAGTGTGACGTTTGATGTTACCAAGAAACTCTTCCGGTGTTAGTGATTGACATGATCTCATGGTCTAAGGATTAGGATCACTTCGTAAGTTGTTATAGCAATATAAACTCAATGACTTTGATCATAATGCTATACTTCGGATGAATGTTCATCACACCATTACACTAATGTTGTGATCCCGTTATTAACAACATCCAATGTCCATGATCAGGAAACCTTGATCATCTTGTTAATCAACGAGCTAGTTTATGAGAGAGGCATAACTAGGAACTTTCTGTTTGTTTATTAAACACACATGTATTAACGTTTCCGTATTAATACAATTATAGCATGCAAAATAAACATCTATCATATACTTGGAATACACATAATAAACACTTTATTATTGCCTCTCAGGGCATATTCCCTTCAGTCTCCCACTTGCACTAGAGACAATAATCTAGTTACATAGTGATAAATCTAACACCCATTGAGTTCTGGTGTTGATCATGTTTTGCTCTAGGGAGAGTTTTAGTCAACGGATCTGCTACATTGAGATCCGTATGTACTTTACAAATCTTTATATCTCCATCCTTGACATGCTCGCGGATGGAGTGAAACCGGCGCTTAATATGCTTGGAATGCTTGTGAGACCTTGGCTCTTTGGCATTGGCAATGGCACCATTGTTGTCACAATAGATCACCATTGGGTCCAACGCGTTTGCCACAACTCCTAGTTCGGATATGAACTCCTTCATCCAAACTGCTTCCTGAGCCGCTTCTGAAGCAGCAACATATTCGGCCTCCGTTGTTGATCCCGCTACCACAGGTTGTTTGGAGCTCCTCCAACTAACAACTCCGCCATTCATGAGAAATACGTATCCGGATTGAGACTTAGAGTCATCTGGATCGGTGTCAAAGCTAGCGTCGACATAACACTTAGCGACGAGCTCTTCTTCACCTCCGTATACAAGAAACATATCCTTAGTTCTTCGTAAGTACTTAAGGATATTCTTGACCGCTATCCAGTGTTCCGAACCTGGATCCGATTGGTACCTACTAGTCAAACTAATAGCATGTGCCACATCCGGTCTTGTACATAGCATGGCATACATTATAGAGCCTATGGCTGAAGCATAGGGGACTTTGTCCATTATCTCTCTTTCTTTTGCCGAAGCCGGACTTTGAGTCTTACTCAATGTCTTGCCTTGCAACATAGGTAAGAACCCCTTCTTACTTCCGTCCATTTTAAACTTCTTTAAAATCTTATCAAGGTATGTACTTTGCGATAGCCCTATTAGGCGCCTAGATCTATCTCTATAGATCTTTATGCCTAATATGTATGACGCTTCACCTAGGTCCTTCATTGAAAGTTTGCTGTTTAGATAACTTTTAACACTGTTTAAAAGTTCTATATCATTTCCGATCAATAATATGTCATCCACATATAATATCAGAAATGCCACATTGCTCCCACTCACTTTCTTGTAAATACAAGATTCTCCATAAGTTTGGACAAATCCAAACTCTTTGATCACCTCATCAAAGCGGAGATTCCAACTTCGTGATGCTTGCTTCAATCCATAGATGGATCGCTGAAGCTTGCACACCTTGTTAGCATCCTTAGGATCGACAAAACCCTTTGGTTGTATCATATACAACTCTTCTTCAATATTACCATTGAGAAACGCGGTTTTGACATCCATCTGCCATATCTCATAATCGAAATATGCAGCAATTGCTAACATAATCCTAACTGACTTTAGCATCGCTACGGGAGAGAAAGTCTCATCGTAGTCAACTCCTTGAATTTGTCGAAACCCCTTTGCGACAAGTCGAGCTTTATAGACGGTCACATTACCATCAGCATCAGTTTTCCTTTTGAAAATCCATTTGTTCTCCACGGCCTTTCGGTCGTGAGGTAATTCCACCAAGTTCCAAACTTGATTTTCATACATGGATTCCATCTCGGATTTCATGGCTTCTAACCATTTGTTGGAATCCGGGCTCATCATCGCTTCTTCATACGTCGCAGGGTCATCATTTTCATCAACCATGAAATTCATGACAGGATTTCCGTACAGCTCGGGAGCTGCACGCGTCCTGTTTGACCTGCGAGGTTCAGTAGTACTCTCTTTTGGAGTTTCATGATCATTATCATTAGTTCCCTCTTCAACAGGTGGAGCCAACTCCGGAACAACTTCCGGCGCTGCGCTACTCGCCATACTTTGAAGAGAAGGTTCCACAACCTCTTCGAGTTCTACCTTCCGACTACTCACACCTTTCGCGAGAAACTCTTTCTCTAGAAAGGATCCATTCTTGGCAACAAAAACCTTGCCCTCGGATCTGTGATAGAAGGAATACCCAATAGTTTCTTTAGGGTATCCTATGAAGACGCATTTTTCCGCTTTGGGTTCGAGTTTATCCGGTTGAAGTTTCTTCACATAAACATTGCATCCCCAAACTTTAAGAAATGACAGCTTAGGTTTGTTTCCAAACCACAATTCATACGGTGTCTTTTCAACGGATTTAGATGGTGCCCGATTTAAAGTGAATGCAGCAGTTTCTAGTGCATAACCCCAAAAAGACAACGGCAAGTCCGTCAGAGACATCATAGTTCGAACCATATCTAATAAAGTACGATTACGACGTTCCGACACACCATTTCGCTGTGGTGTTCCGGCAGGTGTGAGTTGTGAAACAATTCCACACTCTTTCATGTGAGTGCTAAACTCGTAACTTAGATACTCACCTCCACGGTCGGACCGTAGAAATTTGATCTTTCTATTACGATGATTTTCCACTTCATTCTGAAATTCCTTGAACTTTTCAAAGGTTTCAGACTTGTGTTTCATCAAGTAGATATAACCGTATCTACTCAAATCATCCGTGAAAGTAACAAAATAACGATATCCACCTCGCGCCGACACACTCATTGGACCACATACATCAGAATGTATGATTTCCAATAAATCTGTCGCCCGTTCCATTGAACCGGAAAACGGCGTTCTAGTCATCTTGCCCATAAGGCATGGCTCACATGTATCAAATGATTCATAATCAAGTGATTCCAAAAGTCCATCCGAATGGAGCTTCTTCATGCGTTTAACGCCAATATGACCTAGACGGCAGTGCCACATATATGCGGATATATCATCATTAAGTTTAATCCTTTTAGCATCAACATTATGAATATGTGTAACATTATCATCGAGATATAATAGAAATAAACCATTCATCATCGGTGCATGACCATAAAAGATTTTATTCATATAAATGGAACAACCATTGTTCTCGGATTTAAATGAATAACCACTTCGCATCAAACACGATCCAGATACAATGTTCATGCTCAGTGCAGGCACCAGATAACATTTATTCAAGTTTATAACTAATCCCGACGGCAAGTGGAGAGGCAGCGTTCCGACGGCGATCACATCAACGTTTGATCCATTGCCGACACGCATCTTGACCTCACCCCTTGCTAGCGGTCGCTTGTTCCGCAGCCCCTGATTCGAGTTACAAATATTAGCAACTGAACCGGTATCAAATACCCAGGTGCTACTACGAGCACTAGTCAAGTACACATCAATAACATGTATATCATATATACCTTTGTTTGCCTTGCCGGCCTTCTTGTCTGCCAGATACTTGGGGCAGTTGCGCTTCCAGTGGCCAGTCCCCTTACAATAGTAGCACTCGGAATCAGACTTAGGTCCAACTCGGGGTTTCTTTTCAGGCGCGGCAACAGGCTTGCCTCCCTTACTTCCCTTCCGTTTTCCCTTCTTGTCTTTCTTGAAACCAGTGTTCCTATTGATCATCAACACTTGATGTTCCTTTTTGATCTCCACTTCTGTAGTTTTAAGCATTGACAGAAGCTCGGGGAGAGACTTCTTCATGCCTTGCATATTATAGTTCATCACGAAGCTCTTATAGCTAGGTGGCAGAGACTGCAGAACACGATGGATGCCTAAGTCAATGGGAATCGATATTCCCAAGGACACAAGCTTATCGGCGTAACCCGACATCTTGAGTACATGCTCACTAACGGAGCTGTGCTCTTCCATCATGCAGCTAAAGAACTTTTCTGAAGCGTTGTAGCTCTCTACAGCAGCATGTGTGTCGAAAATCATTTTCAACTCACCCATTGTATCAAATGCATTGCCGTTTTCGAAACGCTTTCGAAGTTCCGGCTCTAGCCCATACAATATGCCGCAATGAACTAAGTTGTGGTCCTCCTGACGAGTCTGATAGACATTCTTCTCCTCGTCAGGGGCATCATCAAAAGGTGGGGGGCCTAACGGCGCTTCTAGCACATATTGCTTTTGTGCAGCAGAGAGGAGAATCCTCAAATTCATGGCCCATTCGGTAAAGTTGCTACCGTTCGTTGCTAGTTTCTCTTTCTCCATGAACACATTGAAATTAAAAGCAGGTGGTGCCATCTACAACAGAATTTGTAAAGTTTAGACTAAGTGTATGATAGATTGAGTTCAACTAATCTATATTACGAATGAACTCCCACTCAAAAACGACATCCCTCGTGCCTTTTTGGTGATTACATGAACCAAATCCACTACACCAAGTCCGATCATCACGTGAGTCGGTATATCTTCAAAGGCGAGCATCAAATGGGCATCATATCAACTATATGACTCATGCTTAACCTTTCGGTCCGTGTTCCGAGGCCATGTCTGTACATGCTAGGCTCGCCAAGTTAGAACCTTAGTATTCGCGTGTGTAACTGTTTTACACCCGAAATATGGTCGTGGATCCAAGAACACCCGATCATCACGTGATGTCTTGGAGCGACGAAAACATAATCGGTGCATACTAAAGGAAGAACACATTCTTATCTTGATATTTAAATGAGGGATCATCTTATTATGCTAACAAATCGCTAAACAAGCAATATAAGATGCAATCAAAACATCATATGTTTATTAGTGAAATGATATGGTTCCCGCAGATGATCTCTATCATGTGCATCGTGGTATGATCACTATCATACCTATATGTGTAAATCCAAGGTCTATGCATTTTACACGCTATGTGTGTTGTAAGATTATCATCTCATACTTCTACTTACAACACTACCATATCATAACACTAGCCCAGCAACAATCTAAACTAGACGCCTCTAATTTATCCATTGCAAGTTTTACGTGGCTTAGGGCTTTCGAGATAGAACCGTTCTTACCTACGAACATGAACCACAACGAGGATAATCAAATTGTTGACAACTCACTTGCAAAATAGATATTGACTATAGTAGGAGAGACAGACACCCGCTAGCCACTTATGCAAACTAGTTGCATGTCAAGCGTGGAACAGGTCTCATGTGCGAGGACATGTAAAGTTTGTCCGGGCCGCTTCATCCCACTATGCCACCAATATCCAAAATTACAACAAAGGAGTAACAACATGATCATCATCGCCCACATACTCATATGTGTACTACCCGTGTAAAGTATCTACGCATAGATCCGGCTCTGATACCACTGTAGGGTTCGCAGCATAGAAAACAAAAATTTTCCTACGATGTGAACTATATACCAAGATCTATCTACTAGATACAAACAACGGGCGGATGTATATCCGTAGAGAACATACCCTTGAAGACCGACAAAGCTTAACGAGTTCAACTCGTGGTTGATGTATACGATCTCTTGCCGATCTCAAGATCGAGAGGAAGTCCTAGCGCCGCAAATCAGCAGCGCATCCGTGCTCGCACACACGTTCGAGGCACCGAGCAACCTCCGCCTCCTCGCTCCAGCGATGCAGCGGAAGCACAACTCTTTCTTGCCGAATAGCCACCGGGAACATGTATCTCGCTAGTCCGAGACCATGGGGGATAAATTCTAGAGGGGGAGAGAGATCCTTCACGAGGAGGTGTGAGAGACAAGTGAGGAGGGGGCTCCTTTTATAGGAGGAGGGGGGGGAACCCCAAGGGGGTGACCGGCGCATGGGGGCTTCCCCCTTGTCCTCCCCTCTTCATGTGGGTGGACACCCCACTCACAAATCTCCTTTAAATTCCCTCCACTCAAAAGTCCACTCAAATTCCCATTAAATTTCCACCAAATTTAATGCAAACTCTCATTAAATAAAACTCTTTTATTTTATTCAGAATTTTGTCAATTACTTTAATGACAAACATTCACAAATAACCCCTTGCTAGAATTCTATTTCACATGCATAACCACTTTATGCAATTTCACCCGAAAACCTGTTTCGGTATCTAGTGAAATAAATTCCTGCGCTTGTTCATTCTTTCGGCATGAAACATTTGCTCCAATTGGATGTCGGTGTCTCTTAAGTGTGTCACCCTACGGTTCGTGAATAATGCGGACATGATCAAGACCCCTCTCGGATCAATAATCAGAAGCGGGATCTGGAGACCCATACTGACTCCCACACATTCAACGATGACTTTCTTGTGATCGTCGGAACCTTTTACGCTAGTATCTTAATCCCTTTGTTTCACGATATATTACATGTCCGAGATTCGATCATCGGTATCTCCATACCTAGTTTGATCTCGTTACCGACATGCACTCTTTTCTCGTTCCTGTGATATAACATTCTAGTGATCAAATCACTTGCTTGCAAGCTAATCAATGTGATATCACCGAGAGGGCCCAGAGTATATCTATCCGTCATCGGGATGAACAAATTCCACTCTCGATCCATGAGCCTCAACATAACAATTTATTAGTTCTGAATCCATCTTTATAATCACCCTGTTACGGTGTGACATTTGATGTTATCAAGAAACTCTTCCGGTGTTAGTGATTGACATGATCTCATGGTCTAAGGATTAGGATCACTTCGTAAGTTGTTATAGCAATATAAACTCAATGACTTTGATCGTAATGCTATACTTCGGGTGAATGTTCATCACACCATTACACTAATGTTGTGATCCCGTTATTAACAACTTCATGATCAGGAAACCTTGATCATCTTGTTAATCAACGAGCTAGTTTATGAGAGAGGCATAACTAGGAACTTTCTGTTTGTTTATTAAACACACATGTATTAACGTTTCCGTATTAATACAATTATAGCATGCAAAATAAACATCTATCATATACTTGGAATACACATAATAAACACTTTATTATTGCCTCTCAGGGCATATTCCCTTCAGAAATTTCCGCGCATGGTCGCGCATGTGCTATCCATGCAGCAACCGTTCGATAAACTTGCACGAATCTTGATGCTGAGTACTATATATTATAACCATGGTGATTTTTATCTTTTCACCTCATTCTTCCTCGCATCATCTTCTTCCTCTAGCCAACATCTCCTCGAGCTCTCCGCGAGCACAGAGGAAAAACCCTAACTCTCCTCCAATCTCACAGTCACTTCCCCTCTATACCAATGGCTAGCAGCAGCTCCACTCCAGCCATGGCAGCGTCGGGAAAAGTCACGGTCAAGCCGACGGGCTCTGTCCTCGTCCCATCGAAGGGCGTGGTGGTGCCGCGTGCCGTGGTGGTGGAATCCACCGGTGGTGACCATATTCTAGCGGGGCTAGAACCGCTGGAGGAGGAGGCTGATTCCCATAAGAGGGAATGACGCGGCTTGGATATCACCGAGAACGACCTCAAAGAGATGCTCGCCAAGGGGTACCTCCCCATGATGGAGGTCCTGGTCTGGCGGCCGGCACCGGCCGGCGAGGTCGTCCCTTCTCCCCTAGCCGGAGAAAAGGTATACCTCAAAGCCCAACTAGTGCGCGACATCTCCCTCCCAATCTCCGACTTCTTCATAGAAGTCCTTAGCCATTATCGGGTTCAACCACAGAGCCTATCTCTGAATATCATCCTCGCGCTTAGCAATTACGTGGTGCTTTGTGAGGGTTACCTAGGGATCAGGCCTAGGTTAGACTTGTTTATTTACTTTTTCATAGTAAAGAGGGAAGCCGGAGTGAGCATGGAGGATCTTAGGAATTGCGGAACCATTAGCTTCAAGATCCGGCCTGGCCCGCGGTTCCCCGACATCGTTGGCCATGAATCCTGCAAGAACTGGCAAAGGACGTATTTCTACGGCCCAGACATCCCTCTGGCTGGCCGAGAAAAAATGTATCCAGACTTTGTTGATGGAGCTGCCGCTGAAGCCCCGACATGGAGATCCCAAGACCTCCTTCCCTCCGACGACAAAGCCTCTTGCGCCTAAGGAGGATCGATTGGTTCATAGAGATTGGTTTGACCGGGTTGGACCTAGCCATGTGCTGGTTCATCAGGCGGATCCAACCTCTGCAACACCGCGTGAAGCTTATGCACGAATATTCCAAGTATAGGAAGGATAGCCTCCGTATCTCCGAGGACAAATTTTCGAGAGACTCCGTCAAGCTTAGCCTCAAAGACATAGTCAAGGTGAAGGACATGAAGCGTGGCTTCACCATCACCTATGAATTGTTTGAGGGTGGCATATGCCCAGAGGTACTTATTTATTTTTCGTGTATGACATATACTCCAGTTCCTCCGTCTTGCATTACCTTTGCGTCTAACACTCTAGGATTCACTTAACAACTGAAGAATCTAGACGAAGGTAGCATGGCTGCCCAAGTCTATGATCCCAAGATGAAGGAAGTCTCCGTCGTGTCCGACGACGAGGTCCCACTGATACGTTGGAAACGTATCTATAATTTTTGATGTTCCATGCTTGTTTAGTATCTAATTTGCTTTGCTTTGTCCACACTTTAAGGTGCTTTTCATATGTTTTATAGTACTAACCTATTAACAAGTTGCCATAGAGCCAGTTTCCTGTTTTCTGCTGTTTTTGGTTCCAGAAAAGCTAGTAAGGAAATATTCTCGGAATTAGACGAGACAAAATCCAATGTCAATATTTCACCAAGGAGAACACGGAGTCCAGAGGAGAGACGAAGGGTGTAAGGGTCCCAACCTTTAATAAGGTAGAGTCCCCTGTGTTTACAATGCTAGTCCCTGGATCAATAGCTAGCATCCACAGTTAAGATGTAATATCAAGAAACAAAGGTCATATTACAACTTTATAACCAGGAATAACATAATTCTATTACATCTTACATAGCTCATTTGGCTATTACATTACATTGCAGCAGAATATCTATAAGCATGGGGTCCTTCATCTTCAAAGTGCCACAGGCAGACATGTTGGTTGTAGACTTTGTATTCCTAATCAACACACTTCAGTAAATCAATCAAACCTGCAACATCACAAGTTACAGCCACAAGGGTCAATACATTTGAATTATATTGGCAAGTGATACTATGGTAGTATAGTGGAGTCTATCATCTATATGCATTTGGCTAAGTGGAGCTTAGGCTTGCATTGCTCAAAATAGATTTTCCTTATCATTTGAAAACACTAAGTTTTTGCTTGACAAAATAATCTTTCCCAAGGCAACTCCCAATCAAAGATTGAAGATCCTTTAACCCTTGTTCAACCACAAGTTTTTAACTTAGAAATTTGAATGATGAGATTCTTGATAGCTTCCATGTCTTGATGCTCAAGTTGTCCATTGCTATGGACTTGGCTAAGTACTTAGATTTTCCATCTGCAGAGGTTGTGCACTTTCCCCACCAGACTTGGTATCCCAAAATAGGACCTTTCAGAAGCCTTCCCTTAGCCAAACGGACGCGTTCCAACCTATCATTCCCACTACCACCAACTGTCCATATGGCTAAGTTCTTGCAACCTATATGATCCAGGCAGAGCCCATAATGCCAAGTGGTTGCACTTGAAGCTTCTCAACATTTGACATCTCAAATCTCTTTGTTCCTGGGTGGCAATCCACAAGTGTGATACACAAGGTAAACCATAAACATGGGCCTTGTGTAACCACTCAATCAAAATCCACCAAGCAATTACCATTCCACCCACGTGATTCATTAACTTAGTTGTTTTATTACACAAAAACACAAGTCCCTGGACTTAGAAATTTTCCATAGTATGGATATATATTCCACCCTTGTTTTCTATTAGCTAAGCTAAGCTTGATAGTAGTAGGAATCTTAACTTAGGAAAATTTCTACTAAGGTTTCATCTCCTAGGTTTTTCCCTTAGCAAGGTTTATACTTAGCAAAATTCCGTGCAAGTGTTACTTAGAGAAAAATCACTAATGCATAGTGAAAGTAATGGGACAAACGTATGAAGCATCACTTGCCTTTTTGGTAGAGGGTATAAGTTCACTCCTTGTCCTTGCAACAATCACACTCTTCAAGTCACTACAATTCAATCAAGCAAGGCACAATCTCAATCTACCAACCAAGCAAAACATCACATAAAATCATAGAACCAAGATAATGCATGCAAGCATGCTAAGGATTGTTTTATTTGGAAAAGTGGTTCCTAATGGGTCATAAACATTTGAAAACACCTAATGGTCATTTTGCAAAGTGGCAAAGTCATTTGCAAAAGGTTTCATTTCATAAACCATTTTCAAAACAAGGTATCATTTTATGTGGTGTAAAAAATGTTTTCAATAAGGCATTAATCTATAGGATTCACAAAATATGTTTTTAAACCATAAAACTTGGTGTTTGGGGTCAGAGAGTTTAAAACAAAACATTTCCCAAAGGTTTTCCTTCAAAACCATTTTTAATAAATAAACCATATTTTTATTTGACTAGAATTGGTTTTAAATCAAAAAATCATTCTTTTTCTTCACCAAATACAGTTTTGAATCCACAAAGTGTTTCCTAAGGTCAGTAGGTTCAAAACACACCATTTGCCAAAGATTTTATCGCAAAAATCATTTTTGAACAATTTTTACAATCTAAACAAGCATACAAATGTTTCTACAAAAACAAACATTTTACCAGAAGCTTTTTACTAAACACATTGCATGGTTGGCTAGGGCTTGTTCCACTGATTCCATTGATATAAATTTTGCAATTTTTGGACGTGTGGATCAAAAGTTACAAGGGTTTCAAATCTGCATCTAAAACAGATTCAAACTTTGTTTTAAAACAGAACTGGTGACACGCGTCGCGTTTTTATTGGGCGGTACCGCTTCGTGCGGATCAGCCTCTGCGGGGCGTTGGATTAAACTACATCGCACGGCTCAGACTACGTACCCTTTCGCTGTTAAGTGATCTAATCGCATCCTTTGGATTTTCATCTAACGGCTATCGTCACCTTGACCAATATCTGGCGGCGCTCGACGGCTGCGCACGGCGGCGACGTTCGGCCAACGGCGGAGCTGGCCCTAGAGGATGCTAGGGGAAGGAAGGAATGGCTCACCGTGATCGCAGTAGCGTGGGGGAGATCAACGTAGCTGCGAGGATGCGAGGGGCGCTCAGGATCCGTCGGAATTCCTTACCGGAGTCAAGGACGGCGTCAGGCGGCTCTGATCGTGGTCGGAGGCGATGTTGTGGTTCACCCCGAAGCAAAACGAGGATACGGTTAGATGCGCAAGGTCAAGGCGAAGCTGCGTGCGTGAAGGAGAGGGTGCGGGGTGGTCGGTTCTTACCAGGGAACTTCGCCGGAGAGAGGCAGACGCGGCGACACGGTCAGTGGTTGTCGAAGTCAACGCTCAAGTGCGCCCGCGGGTGAATGGAAGGTACTGACAGATGCGCCTGTGAGTGGGGAATGTGCCCGCGTGCTTGGGGAGGCAAGGAGTGGCGCAGAGTCGCCGGAATTGGCTGGGGACGATGGTCGGAGCAGTGAGGGTGTGTGGCGAAATTCATCCAGCCTGGGGGCAGAGAGAGGGAGGCGCGTGAGGGGAAATGGAGAGGATGCCAGGGCGATTAAATGGGCTTGATCACAGCGAGGAATAAACAAAGCGTTACGACGAATTAAACCAGAGGAATCAACGGCAGAAGCGGGGAAGAACTGGTCGCGGGTGTAGACGATAAACAGGAGGGGTGGGGTCTGTTGGTCAGTGAGAGAGAGGAGAGGGGAGTTGGGTCCACCTGTCATTGGCTCTGCGGGTCATCTGGTGAGTGAGAGAAAAACGCTTCGGGGGAGAAAGGGAAATGGGCTGCTGGGCCTAGTTGGGTTGCTGGGTTGGGTCGACCAGATTCTATTTTTTTTCTTCCTGATTGCTTTTTCTTTTTCTAATTCTATTTTCTGTTTTGGAAATTCAAACAACAAAACAAACATTCAAACAATTCAAACATTCACCACACTTGTAATGAGTTTTGGTTCTGTTTAACAACATAAACCAAATCCCAAATAAAATAAAATAATTTTATTCTTTTTAGGATCTATTTAATAATTAAATAAAATAGTCCTTAATTATTAATTTAAATAGGTTTTGATTTATTTAATAAAATCTCCATTTGAAAACTAAATATTTTTCAAAACCAATCAGTAGGTTTTATTTGAAAATGAAGAATACTTGGAAAACTTGTTTAAAATAAAATAACCCTTTTTTTATTTTAGGGTCCATTAATAATTAAATAAAATGGACCTTAGTTATTAAATCAAATAGTATTTGTTTTATTAAAAACTTTATTTTGAAATCTAAAATAAAACGAAAACACTTCAGTAGGTTTTATTTGAGAATATAAAAATACTTGGAAAGCTTATTTAAAATAAATAAATAAGTTTTAGTGTTTATTTAAAATGGGAAAAGCCTTTACTTAAATAAAATTGGATATTAAATCCTTATTATTTTATTTAAATAAACCTTTACTATTTTTATCAAAACAAAACATTTTATTTCAAAAACTTGGCCAAGGTTTAATTTGGCTCTATAAAATAATCTTTAATTATAAATCCACCTTTTCTTTTGAAAACGAAAACCTTTTATTAAAAGATCCAAAATAGTAATTTTAAATATTTTTAAGTTTATTGTTTATTTAACTTTTTAAATCCCTTTAGGATTTTATTTGATCCAAATAGGTTTTGAAATTTTCCAAATGGATTCAAAAAGTTTCTTCTCACTCTAAAAATCAACAAAGTTTTATTTTATTCATTTATTTTTTCACATTACAAGATTTGGAAAATCTTGGGATGTGACAGGCTACCACCCTTAAAATAAATCTTGTCCCGAGATTTGGGAAGGCTAGGGGTTACAAGTTGGCTCAAAGCATCTAGGGTACTACCACCCTTAAAAATTTCCATCTAGATTACATATTGGCCTTCTTGGGATCTTGGGGAAACTTCTCTGGGCAAACATCTGCATAGTGTCCTTTGTTTTCACACTTGAAACATGTGACAAGGCTGAGATCCTTCATAGGCTGGTTTATCTTGTGCTTCATGTTTTCTAGACAGAAGTTTGCATAGTGGCCTAGTTCCTTGCATTTGAAACACATCACTTGGTTGATATCTTTCTTTTCCTTTGGTATCATTGCCTCTTGTTTGTTTCTTTGGTTCTTCTTCTTTTCTGGGCATTCACTGGCATAGTGTCCCATCTCTTTGCAATTGTAACATTGCAGCTGGCTTATGTCCTTCTTCTTCTTTTTGGGTCTCTCCAAAGCTAGGAGTTCTTTTAGTTCATGCTCCTCAAAGGTGGGAAATCTTTCTCTCTTCTTGGGGCATTGATCTCCATGCTCCTTGGAAGTGTGATCCTTGTCTCCACAAATATTGCAAGCTTTGGTTCCTTCTAAAATAACATCTTTGTCATCCTTGTTGTCATTAGATCTTTGGGAAAAGTTTCCTCCCATGTTGATCATTTGAGTAACCAATCCTTGCAACAATTGGGATTGCAGATTCGAAATCCTTTGTATGGCTGGGTCTAGTCCATTGTTGTTGGCTAAAATCCGAGTTGTCTCTTGGCTCAACTGGGTTTGGGTTACTATGAGTTCTCTCATGTTGTCCTCTTGGTTATTGTTGTTGTTGTTGTTGTTGTTGTTGTTGTTGTTGTTGTTGTTGTTGTTGTTGTTGTTGTTGTTGTTGTTGTTGTTGTTGTTGTTGTTGTTGTTGTTGTTGTTGTTGTTGTTGTTGTTGTTGTTGTTGTTGTTGTTGTTGTTGTTGTTGTTGTTGTTGTTGTTGTTGTTGTTGTTGTTGTTGTTGTTGTTGTTGTTGTTGTTGTTGTTGTTGTTGTTGTTGTTGTTGTTGTTGTTGTTGTTGTTGTTGTCATCAACCTTGATGTTGGAGTTTCTTGGAGAAGTCATCTGTGTGGGTTGAATTGAGATTAGAATAGGCAAAAGATTTCTAAGGGAATAATTCTAATCACACACATCACAATTCACACAAGCAATGTGCAAGCAATCACAAACAAACATTTCACTCAAACAACAAGTTTCAAGCATATTTTTAGGCAACCAAAAATACTTTTGTTACACCACATAGGTTGGTGGGTTTGACTTAAACAAAATATGGTGGTCCATCTATATGGTTTACTTGAGATCTTTCCATCTTTCTTGGTTGATTCTTCTTGTATGAGATCATGGTTTCCTTAGGAAAACTCTTGGTCACAATGATTCAAAGGTGATCATGGTTCCTTCTAAGTTGTATTTCCTTAGTCTTCAAATCTTGAGCAAGATTTCTTGTCTCACTTGTCCTTAGTGATATCCAAGGTTGAAGTCCTTGGTGGATATGCTGAAGATGTTGAACTCATTAGAGTTTAAGAAGTTGAAGTCATTAGAGTTGATGAAGTCCTTTGCACATGGTGAAGTCTTTGGCCATGGGGTAGGTTTTTCCATCAAGTTGAAATAGATGAGATGTAGAATCAAAACCAAAATGGTTGAGGAAAGAGTTTACAAGATTGTTTGTAAATAAGTTTTGGAACAAATACAACTCCTATTTTTCTAAGGGGTTTTGTGCAATACTAGGGTTACAAAACCTACAGGCAACACAATGCTCTGATACCATCTGTAAGGGTCCCAATCTTTAATAAGGTAGAGTCCCCTGTGTTTACAATGCTAGTCCCTGGATCAATAGCTAGCATCCACAGGTAAGATGTAATATCAAGAAACAAAGGTCATATTACAACTTTATAACCAGGAATAACATAATTCTATTACATCTTACATTGCTCATTTGGCTATTACATTACATTGCAGCAGAATATCTATAAGCATGGGGTCCTTCATCTTCAAAGTGCCACAGGCAGACATGTTGGTTGTAGACTTTGTATTCCTAATCAACACACTTCACTAAATCAATCAAACCTGCAACATCACAAGTTACAGCCACAAGGGTCAATACATTTGAATTGTATTGGCAAGTGATACTATGGTAGTATAGTGGAGTCTATCATCTATATGCATTTGGCTAAGTGGAGCTTAGGCTTGCATTGCTCAAAATAGATTTTCCTTATCATTTGAAAACACTAAGTTTTTGCTTGACAAAATAATCTTTCCCAAGGCAACTCCCAATCAAAGATTGAAGATCCTTTAACCCTTGTTCAACCACAAGTTTTTAACTTAGAAATTTGAATGATGAGATTCTTGATAGCTTCCATGTCTTGATGCTCAAGTTGTCCATTGCTATGGACTTGGCTAAGTACTTAGATTTTCCATCTGCAGAGGTTGTGCACTTTCCCCACCAGACTTGGTATCCCAAGATAGGACCTTTCAGAAGCCTTCCCTTAGCCAAACGGACGCGTTCCAACCTATCATTCCCACTACCACCAACTGTCCATATGGCTAAGTTCTTGCAACCTATATGATCCAGGCAGAGCCCATAATGCCAAGTGGTTGCACTTGAAGCTTCTCAACATTTGACATCTCAAATCTCTTTGTTCCTGGGTGGCAATCCACAAGTGTGATACATAAGGTAAACCATAAACATGGGCCTTGTGTAAGCACTCAACCAAAATCCACCAAGCAATTACCATTCCACCCACGTGATTCATTAACTTAGTTGTTTTATTACACAAAAACACAAGTCCTCGGACTTAGAAATTTTCCATAGTATGGATATATATTCCACCCTTGTTTTCTATTAGCTAAGCTAAGCTTGATAGTAGTAGGAATCTTAACTTAGGAAAATTTCTACTAAGGTTTCATCTACTAGGTTTTTCCCTTAGCAAGGTTTATACTTAGCAAAATTCCATGCAAGTTTTACTTAGAGAAAAATCACTAATGCATAGTGAAAGTAATGGGACAAAAGTATGAAGCATCACTTGCCTTTTTGGTAGAGGGTATAAGTTCACTCCTTGTCCTTGCAACAATCACACTCTTCAAGTCACTACAATTCAATCAAGCAAGGCACAATCTCAATCTACCAACCAAGCAAAACATCACATAAAATCATAGAACCAAGATAATGCATGCAGGCATGCTAAGGATTGTTTTATTTGGAAAAGTGGTTCCTAATGGGTCATAAACATTTGAAAACACCTAATGGTCATTTTGCAAAGTGGCAAAGTCATTTGCAAAAGGTTTCACTTCATAAACCATTTTCAAAACAAGGTATCATTTTATGTGGTGTAAAAAATGTTTTCAATAAGGCATTAATCTATAGGATTCACAAAATATGTTTTCAAACCATAAAACTTGGTGTTTGGGGTCAGAGAGTTTAAAACAAAACATTTCCCAAAGGTTTTCCTTCAAAACCATTTTTAATAAATAAACCATATTTTTATTTGACTAGAATTGGTTTTAAATCAAACAATCATTCTTTTTCTTCACCAAATACATTTTTGAATCCACAAAGTGTTTCCTAAGGTCAGTAGGTTCAAAACACACCATTTGCCAAAGATTTTATCGCAAAAATCATTTTTGAACAATTTTTACAATCTAAACAAGCATACAAATGTTTCTACAAAAACAAACATTTTACCAGAAGGTTTTTACTAAACACATTGCATGGTTGGCTAGGGCTTGTTCCACTGATTCCATTGATATAAAGTTTGCAATTTTTGGACGTGTGGATCAAAAGTTACAAGGGTTTCAAATCTGCATCTAAAACAGATTCAAACTTTGTTTTAAAACAGAACTGGTGACACGCGTCGCGTTTTTATTGGGCGGTACCGCTTCGTGCGGATCAGCCTCTGCGGGGCGTTGGATTAAACTACATCGCACGGCTCAGACTGTGTACCCTTTCGCTGTTAAGTGATCTAATCGCATCCTTTGGATTTTCATCTAACGACTATTGTCACCTTGACCAATATCTGGCGGCGCTCGACGGCTGCGCGCGGCGGCGACGTTCGGCCAACGGCGGAGCTGGTGCTAGAGGATGCTAGGGGAAGGAAGGAATGGCTCACCGTGATCGCAGTAGCGTGGGGGAGCTCAACGTAGTTGCGAGGAGGCGAGGGGCGCTCAGGATCCGTCGGAATTCCTCACCGGAGTCAATGACGGCGTCAGGCGGCTCTGGTCGTGGTCGGAGGCGACGCTGTGGTTCACCCCGAAGCAAAACAAGGATACAGTTAGATGCGCAAGGTCAAGGCGAAGCTGCGTGTGTGAAGGAGAGGGTGCGGGGTGGTCGGTTCTTACCAGGGAACTTCGCCGGAGAGAGGCAGACGCGGCGGCGCGGTCAGTGGTTGTCGAAGTTGACGCTCAGGGGCGCCCGCGGGTGAATGGAAGGTACTGACAGATGCGCCTGTGAGTGGGGAATGTGCCCGCGTGCGTGGGGAGGCAAGGAGTGGCGCAGAGTCGCCGGAATTGGCTGGGGACGGTGGTCGGAGCAGTGAGGGTGTGTGGCGAAATTCGTCCAGCCTGGGGGCAGAGAGAGGGAGGCGCGTGAGGGGAAATGGAGAGGATGCCAGGGCGATTAAATGGGCTTGATCACAGCGAGGAATATACGCAACGTTACGACGAATTAAACCGGAGGAATCAACGGCAGAAGCGGGGAAGAACTGGTCGCGGGTGTAGACGATGAACAGGAGGGGTGGGGTCGGTTGGTCAGTGAGAGAGAGGAGAGGGGAGTTGGGTCCACCTGTCATTGGCTCTGCGGGTCGTCTGGTGAGTGAGAGAAAAACGCTTCGGGGGAGAGAGGGAAATGGGCTGCTGGGCCTAGTTGGGCTGCTGGGTTGGGTCGACCAAATTCTATTTTTTTTCTTCCTGATTGCTTTTTCTTTTTCTAATTCTATTTTCTGTTTTGGAAATTCAAACAACAAAACAAACATTCAAACAATTCAAACATTCACCACACTTGTAATGAGTTTTGGTTCTGTTTAACAACATAAACCAAATCCCAAATAAAATAAAATAATTTTATTCTTTTTAGGATCTATTTAATAATTAAATAAAATAGTCCTTAATTATTAATTCAAATAGGTTTTGATTTATTTAATAAAATCTCCATTTGAAAACTAAATATTTTTCAAAACCAATCAGTAGGTTTTATTTGAAAATGAAGAATACTTGGAAAACTTGTTTAAAATAAAATAACCTTTTTTTTATTTTAGGGTCCATTAATAATTAAATAAAATGGACCTTAGTTATTAAATCAAATAGGATTTGTTTTATTAAAAACTTTATTTTGAAATCTAAAATAAAACGAAAACACTTCAGTAGGTTTTATTTGAGAATATAAAAATACTTGGAAAACTTATTTAAAATAAATAAATAAGTTTTAGTGTTTATTTAAAATGGGAAAAGCCTTTACTTAAATAAAATTGGATATTAAGTCCTTATTATTTTATTTAAATAAACCTTTACTATTTTTATCAAAACAAAACATTTTATTTCAAAAACTTGGCCAAGGTTTAATTTGGCTCTATAAAATAATCTTTAAATATAAATCCACCTTTTCTTTTGAAAACCAAAACCTTTTATTAAAAGATCCAAAATAGTAATTTTAAATATTTTTAAGTTTATTGTTTATTTAACTTTTTAAATCCCTTTAGGATTTTATTTGATCCAAATAGGTTTTGAAAGTTTCCAAATGGATTCAAAAAGTTTCTTCTCACTCTGAAAATCAACAAAGTTTTATTTTATTCATTTATTTTTTTCACATTACAAGATTTGGAAAATCTTGGGATGTGACAGAGGGGCGCCACAGGGTGGCCACCCCCAGGCACGGCCTAGGGTGGGCTCGTGCCTAGGCAGGGTGTGCCCCCCTGGCCGCCTCCTAGCCTCGCCTCTTCGCCTATAAGAAGCCCCCGATGCCGAAACCCTAAGTACCCGATCAAAATTCCACGAAACCGTCTGTAGCCGCCTCCACCATCATCCCTAAATCGGGGGATCTGAAGTTCTTCCCGGCACCCTGCCGGAGGGGAGATCATTCCGGAGGCCTTCTTCTTCATCATGCCAGCCTCCGGTATGAAGAGTGAGTAGTTCCACCTTGGACTACGGGTCCATGTAGTAGATAGATGGTTATATATCCTCCTTGTGCTTTCATGTCTAGATCTTGTGAGCTCCATTCATGATCAAGATCTCATCTATTTGTAATCATGCATGTTGTGTTTGCGGGGATCCAATGGATATTGAGATTACTATGTCAAATTGATTAATGGTTTTGTATTATTGATTCTATCATGTCTGTGTTGTTTGTGATCTTGCATGCTCTCTGTTGTTAGTAGCTATCTTGGCCAAGTAGTTGCTAGTGACTCCAAGAGGGGGTATTTATGCTCGATAGTGGGTTCATGCCTCTAATTAATCAAGGGAAGTGACAGAAATCTCTACGGTTGTAGATATGTTGTTGCCACTAGGGAGAAAACAACGGTCTCTTGTTCATGGAACAAGTGGATTGTTTACCTTACACACTTTGCTTAAAGTAGTTGTCTGTTGCTTGCAACTTAATACTGGAGGGGGTTAAGATGATAACCCAAAGGTGGAATTCTAGTCATAGATGCAGTTGGATGGTGGTCTATGTATCTTGTTGTATTGCCCAATCAAATCTCATAGGATCTTTATGTCTAGTATTTCATTGTTATGCCTTGCTCAGTCCTGTCAATTTCCCTACTGTAATTTGTTTACCCAGCATGCCATGTTTGTTTATCTAAGGAGAAAACCTCTAGTGAACTATGGACCCCGGTCCAATCTTTACCATTGATACATCTTCCACTGTTACTGTTTACTTGCTGCAAACCATCATCACCTTCCACACCATACAGTTAATATTTTGTTACAACAAACGGTGAGGCTGAAAACCTCACTATTCGTTGGGGCAAAGTCTTGAGTATGTGTTGTGCAGGTTTCCACGTTGCCTGTAACATCTTTGAGACGTTTCCTTCCTCCTGCTGGTTCGATAACCTTGGTTTCTTACTGAGGGAAGACTTGCTGCTGTGCTGCATCACACCTTGCTCTTGGGGTTTCCCGACGAAGCGCTCCATGTTGACCAGGCGCCATCAACAAGTTATCTGGTGCCGTTGCCGGGAGGCTAAGGACGTCTTCACAAGGGGAGTCCTCCTCAACTTTTCTCTTTACTTTGTTTTTGGTTTTCTTAGTTTCTTTTGCTTGGTTTTGTTTGCCTCTTTTTATCAAAAACTCCAAAAAAATTAGTTTAGTTTGGTTTACTTTCTCTTATAGAAAACTCCAAAATATTAGTTCCTGCTCTAGTTGCTGGTCTGCTATTGCCTTGCTTTGTCATGCTTTCTATCAATGGATGATTTATTTGAAACTAGTTCTTATTGGCAAGGTGGGTTCACAGAAGAACAAAAGTATTGTTATAAGGAACACCGTTTGTCACAAAAAGGGAAACACTTATGGGCACAAGTTGATAAATTGAATATTATTGCTAGAGAAGTGTGCTCTACTCATAATGTTACTTATTGCTTTGATAAAGCTTGGTGCTATAGGAGGTATAAACACCTCCCTTTTCAATGTGAGTATAATGATAATGTTACCATATCCTCTTATGTTAAAGGAAATTATAACTTTTATGATGTGGAACAAATTGAAGAATTTATTGCCTTCAAGGGTGCATTTTAACTTGCCAGTTTGCTTGAAAATACTGATGATGCACCTTATAAATATGAGGTTTATGAGATACTTAAATTTTGCTTTGATAATTACAAGGAAGAAAATGGCTATATTCTTGAATATTTTAATAGATACTTTCCACAAATGGAAGAGACTAATGCCTTGTAGGAACCTATGGAAGAAGAAATTGTTGAAACTGGAAGCTCATTAGATGAAAAAGAGGA
Source organism: Avena sativa (assembly GCA_916181665.1). NCBI lineage: Eukaryota > Viridiplantae > Streptophyta > Magnoliopsida > Poales > Poaceae > Avena > Avena sativa. Next base: position 1,995,786 of record OV702279.1, on the reverse strand, counting down.
TGAGATTGATGAACAAAAGGAGGAAGAATGGATTATCTACCCATGCCTACCTTATAATTAGAGTAACTCTTTATCACTTACATTATTTGATTGTCCCCCATGCTTACCAAAGGAGGATGAATGTTATGTTCCTGTGGATCCTTTTGAAATATCTACTTTGGATAAAACCTAATCCTATTATTTTTGAGCTTGATAGAAATTATGTGTTTGTAGATCATGAAAAGCATGCTTTATGTGATAGCTATATTGTTGAGTTTATTCATGATGCTATTGAAAATTATTATGAGAGAGGAAAGTATAGTTGTAGAATTTTTCATGGTACTGAAATACCTCTCTGTCGTGGTGGTGGCACGACAGATGCCATGGGTAGTCTTAAGTTGGGGGCCGAATGGGTGCTTGTCGTCACCGGGGAGGGAGTGCACGGTCGAGCCATGCACGAATAATAGGAAGAACTCTCCACACTTAGAGATTATATTGACAACCAAGGATTACAAGTGCTCCTTGAGCTGTATGAACTAGAGGTCAGTGCACTAGTTCCCTACTTGGTCCAACCTCCCTCTGCTATAACTATGCGCCCTCTTTTATAGGCAGCGCTAGCTAGCTTACACCCCTTTGGGTTCTAGGGTTTACTGGACCTTGGTCCCTATAATGTGGGCCGGGTCATGGGCTTTCCCTAAGCCCAATGGCCCAGTCCACAAAGCTTGACAGCTAACGGTCTTCTGGTACGATGCCTCCTGTTCCTTTTGGCGTCATGTTGTAACTTTGTACATCAGCGTTTGCTTTGGGCGTCACCCGACTCCTTTTGTGTCACCCGGCGTCGCCCTTCTCTTTTGGCCATGCTATTCCATGGTCCCTCCTGAACCTTACTCGGAAAGGTGCCACGCGTCCTATACGACTCGGCCCTTCCTCGGTAGACTCGGCTCGTCGGTTCATGCAAGAATAACAACTTTGTATTATGCGGGCCGACATAGTTCATATGTCGGCCGCACACTCTTCTCTCTCCCGGCCATTCTTACCGGGCCTGGTTCTTTCTTCACTCGGAGCTTACCCAGCTATGCTATGTTTCATCCCTCGTGACCCTACCGGGGGTTATCCCCTCGACATTAGTCCCCGAAGCTGGTGAGGTCTAGCAGTTCAAGATGTTAGGCATCTCCAGGTTCCTTTTACGTGACTGGAACTTAATTTTTGTCTTTATTTGTCACACTCTTGCACCTTGCCGAGTCTGTCTGACAGTTTTCAGATCCACTCTTTGACTTCCTGGCTCGTTTTTGCCTCGTGCCGAGTCACTTTGACCAGTTCCGAGTCATTTTCGGCGTGCTTCAGTCACTGACAACTAGTTATAATGATTACTTGCCACAAATTTTGTTCCAAGCTCTAGCGGCACATTGACGGCTATGCAGTTATTCCCCGTCACTGTGGCAGTCCCATCGGCCTACGCCCCTTGTCCTTCCTTTCATGACGTGGCACGGGATTTTTCGTGTATCTCTGGCTATGTGGCACCCGCTGATTGGCTTACCCGGCCTGGAGCACAGCCACATGCTGGCTGCACGGCGTAGATGGATCCCACGACCGGGGTTTTTACTGCCCTTAAGTAGGGGTTGGGGGGTTTCCACTTCCCCCATGCCCGTTCAGTTTTCCCTTGCCTCTTCTTCTTCCTTGCGCCTGTGAAATCAAACCGCCCCCTTTGCGGTTTCTTCTTCCTTCTGTTCTTGCCCTGCAATTGCTCCACTTCTCTTTCCATTCCACCATGGGTCCATGTTCTTCCAAGCCACTCCCGACGGCGGAGGAGATCGAATCTGCGATGATCATGGACGCACGCGACGATGCTGATGGCGCTGAGGAACAGGAGGTTCCCGCCGGCGAACGCGGAGGCTGGGAGGGCTTGGAGGTCTCCACCGAGGAGGTGGAATGGCTCCGCTCCACCAGGCGCATTCCGCTGCAAGTGGATTGCCGCCTCCCTGTTGGTGAGATCTCTCCAAAACCTCTGCCTCCCTGTTGGTTGAGGAAGTGAAACCAACTCGGCGCCGCTCCGCGTCCCCCAAACCTACGAGGATTACCGCGATATGCCATGCCTCGTACACCTCGAAGCCAACGGCAAGGCCACCCATACCAATCGACACTGCAAGTTCGTCAACGACCTCAAGGAACAACCGGAGTCCGGCTACAAGCAAAGTCGGAAGAATAGACAGCGAGGCAAGGGAAAGGGGAAGAAGAATGAGGAGGAGTCCAAGGATTCAAGTGACATGGACGAGGACGTTGACCCCAAGCATGCTCCAAGAGAGATGACAAGGGCAAGAACCCCTTCGCAAAGAAGGCCCCAGTCTACCACACTTTCCTTGGCACCCCCACCGTCCGACAACAGAAGACCTCTCTAAGGATCCTGATGGCCACTCTCCCCCTAGTTCCCCAATACCTGCGCTGGTCGGAGGTTCCAATAACTTGGGACAGGATGGACCACCCAGACCTTGTGCCCACGGAGAACCAGTACGCCATGGTCAACGAAGCAGCCGTTGCAGAAGCTGTCCTCTACAGCGAAGAATTCAAGGAGATCCAGAGCAAGGTCAATGACTCAGAGATGCCCGCGTCGAAGAAGCAGATCTCCGACTCCGCTCCTGTGTTCAAGGCCGCCATCGAGACCAAGCCGGTGGAACTTGTGGTAGGTGATGCCTCCAAGACCGTCGCCATTGGGACGAACCTGGATTCCAAATAGGAAAGCGCGCTCGTCGAGTTCCTCCGTGAGAATAGGGACATCTTTGCCTGGCAACCTGCCGACATGAAAGGTGTACCTAGGGAACTTGCCGAGCACAGCTTAAACATATATCCAAAATGTAAACCAGTGAAACAACCTCTACGACGCTTCGGAGATGAGAAGAGACGCGCCATTGGCAAAGAGATAGCTAGGTTACTTAAGGCTGGGTTTATCCGAGAAGTCCTTCACACCCGATGGGTGGCCAATCCTGTACTTGTCCCCAAAAAGGGAACCAATGAATTAAGAATGTGCGTTGATTACACTGGCTTGAACAAAGCATGTCCCAAAGATCCGTTTGCTTTGCCTCGCATTGACCAAGTCATTGACTCGACGGCTGGCTCGGAACTTTTATGTTTTCTTGATGCATACTTAGGATACCACCAGATCAAAATGAGGAAGTCGGACCAGTTGGCCACTTCTTTCACTAGTCCATATGGCACGTTTTGCTATGTCACGATGCCCTTTGGGCTGAAAAATGCAGGTGCTACCTACCAGCGGACAATGCAACGTTGCCTTCACGACCAAATTGGTCGGAACGTTCACGCCTATGTGGACGATATCGCGGTGATGTCTAAAAAGTCAAACGACTTAATCACTGACTTAAAAGAAACCTTTGATAATCTCCGGAAATACAACATGATGCTTAACCCTAAGAAGTGCGTCTTCGGGGTTCCAACCGGCAAGTTGTTGGGCTTCATCATTTCCCAGTGCAGAATCAAGGTCAACCCGGAGAAAATCAAGGCCATCTTAAACATAAATCGTCCGACATGCCTAAAGGACATTCAACGACTAACAGGTTGTGTTGCAGCAGTTAGTCGGTTCGTCAGCCGACTTGGAGAGAAGGCTTTGCCGCTGTACAAGTTGCTGAAGAAGGCGGACAAATTCACATGGACAGACGAAGCAGACGCATCATTGAAGCAGCTCAAGGAGATTCTTTCCTCAGCGCCCATCCTCGCAGCACCCGAGCCTGGAGAGCCCCTATTAATTTACATGGCGGCAACCAACCAGGTTATTAGCATCGTCGTCGTGGTAGAGAGGAAGGAACCAGGCTACGAGCACGGAGTTCAACGACCAGTTTACTATGTGAGCGAGGTCTTGACGGAGTCCAAGCAGCGTTACCCGCACTACCAAAAGATAGCTTATGGAGTATTCCTCGCTTCTCGGAAGCTGAGGCCTTACTTTCAGGAGCACCCAATCACAGTAGTGAGCAATACTCCACTGTCCGACATTATCAATAACAACGACGCTACATGAAGGGTCGCGAAGTGGGGCATTGAACTTGCCGCCTTCGAGATCACCTACAAGAGACGCGACGCTATCAAGTCACAAGCTTTGGCGGATTTTATTGCAGATTGGACGGAGATGCCAGATGCTACTCCGTTGCCAGAACCAGAGTACTGGGTGATGCACTTTGACGGATAAAAGTTGCTCAACGGCTCGGGGGCTGGTGTATTGCTACAGTCACCAAAAGGAGACAAGCTACACTACGTTCTGCAGATCCACTTCAAGGCTACAAACAACATGGCGGAGTATGAAGCACTCATTCACAGACTACGTGTAGCCAAGGATATTGGCATCAAGCGCATAGTTTGCTGTGGAGATTCCGACTTAGTTGCCCAGCAGGTGGCTGGCACCTGGAACGCGCGGAACCCTATGATGGCAGCATATCGCGACGAAGTGGACGAGATAGCCAAGAGCTTCTTGGGCTACGAAGTCAAGTATGTGCCTAGGGAGCAAAACGAGGCGGCTGATCTACTATCTAAGCTTGGATCAGGGCGCAAGAAAATTCCGCCAGGAGTTTTCCTAGAGCACCTGCGCACACCATCCGTGAAGGGAGCCGACATCGACAACCTGGATAGAGCTGACTCTTTCGTCAACATGGTGACAAAGATCCCTCCGGCTTGGAAAAAACCGTTCATGGAGTATCTCGAGCACGAAAATTTGCCCGACGACAAAGTCGAAAGACGGCAAATAGTACGACGAGCAAAGGGTTATACCATAATCAATGGGCAACTCTACAAGAGGAGCACTACTGGTGTATACCTAAAGTGCGTTTCCCAGCTAAAAGGTATGGAAATCCTACGCGAAATCCATCTCGGAGATTGCGGGCATCACGCCGCTCCTCGATCATTGGTCGCGAAAGCCTTCCGGCAAGGATTCTATTGGCTGACCGCGAAGGCGGACGCCGACAAGCTGGTTGAGACATGCACATGATGCCAGTATTATGCCCGACAACCACATGTTCCTGCTGAAGAATTGCGAACAATACCAATAACTTGGCCGTTCGCAATTTGGGGGCTAGACATGGTGGGGCCGTTACAGACGGCAGCGTGTAGATTTACGCATCTGCTGGTAGCAGTTGACAAATTCACCAAATGGATAGAAGCTAAACCCATTAGAAAGCTTGATGGGGCAACTGCCCTCAGGTTTGTCCGGGATCTAGTGGTGAGATTTGGTATCCCACATAGCATCATCACCGACAACGGAAGCAACTTGTCACTCGGAGAAGTGGAGGCCTATTGCTGGGACAAAGGCATCCGACTTGACCTTGCATCTGCGGCACACCCACAATCCAATGGTCAGGTTGAGCGAGCCAATGGATTAATTCTGCAGGGAATCAAGCCACGTCTTGAGGCACCTCTACACAGAGCAGCTGGAGCCTGGGCGGAAGAATTGCCATCTGTGCTGTGGAGTTTACGAACCACACCCAACAGATCCACCGGCTACACCCCTTACTTCATGGTATATGGAGCAGAAGCCATCCTACCTTCCGACATCCTCCACGACGCACCAAGAGTTGCCGCCTACGACGAAGATGACGCTGAAGAATCCAGACGCCTAGATGTGGACCTTCTCGAGGAGGAGCGCATTTTGGCATGCCAAAGATCCGCCATCTACCAGCAGAAGCTACGCAGCTACCATAGTCGCCACGTTCGGCATCGCTCGTTTAAAGAAGGGGATCTAGTACTCCGACTTAAGAAGAAGAAGTCACACAAATTATCCCCGCCATGGGAAGGACCGTTCATCATAAGCAAGGCGCTGCTCAATGGGTCTTACTACCTTGTCGACAATCGTGAACTCAAGGATAGACCCAACGAGGATCATAAGCGTAAGCGACGTGACCCGGATGATGACTACCCGGAGCTTGATCGGCCATGGAACATAGCACAGCTACGTCCTTTCTACACTTAGCATTTTTTATCTAATTGTGTACATCTTATATGATCAATGAAATAAAGCTCTTTGGTTCACTCATATTGCTGAGTCTTTTACCTCCTTTAGTGTTCATTTTTGGATCATATAAAACCATTATGCACAAGTCTTGCGATTGCACTTGTGAAAATTCCGCCTACGGGCGTTAGCTTAAGTTTTCTGGTCTACACATTCTTTGTCGTTTTTATGTGGATTCTGGAGTAGTGACTTTCGGCACTTATTGTCGGCGGTTTTGTGCTCAGGTTATTGACGGTGCTATTGGGCATCATCACCTAAGCGCATGGTTCCGACAGCGAGTCTTCCGACTCACGAAAAGTCAAGCATAAGAACCAGAGTAATGGATAAGCCAGCACTTGCTTAAAAAATATATACATACCGGGACTTAATTCTTAAGTAGCAGGACACGACAACCATTGTTTTTCGCCTTAAGATTACATCAACAAGTTTTTCCCGTGCACACACCAAAGATGAAACAGAAATTACAAAGTGTTGTTCATTCTTTGGGCGCAGGAGACTTGGAGGCCGCATCATCACCAGCCGGAGAATCACCCTCAACATCGGCGCTGTGATGAGACTCGAAGGAGTCCTGGTTGACGCTATCGATGGTGTTCCAGGGCACGAAGACCTCAACATCCATCAACTCGGCAACCCTGGTGTCATAACCCGCGAGTGATGACAGAATGGCTTCGTGATCGATCTCCTTGCCGTCATCATCCACGTTGGGGATACCAGATGTTACCGTGTCGATGTCGGCATCTTCATAGTGTGCCTTCACCATAGACAGCGCCATCCTTGCGCTAGCCCGTGCGCATGAAGCCTTCCAGTTCGCGACACGCTCGGGGGCTCGGCGCAGGATCTCCGAGTACTTCGTCACGGAGTCCGATGCCTTGATATATATTTGGAGGGGCTTGGCAATCTCCTTGGCTTGGGCGATGGCGGTGTTGATGAAGTTGCCGGCAAGAACCATGCATTCCTTGTTCGAAGGAGGCGAGCGGGTTAAACCCATAGGCGCTACAAATTCCGACAAGGATCGCATGAGTTCAATAAAATCTAAAGTATCCAGACTACTGAAATACAAGGCGGAGGACACTTACTGAAGATGCTGGCCTTAGCCTACCAGACGGTGTCCGCCAAGGATTCCTTCTCTTGTTGGAGGAGCTTAAACGCCTCGCTATGGTGAAGGTTTTGCTCATCAGCAGCTTGCTTCTGATCCTTTAGGATCGCAAGCTCCTCATTCAAGCGATTGATCCCCGCGGAGGCGGAATCCTGCAGGGCTTTCATGGAATCCTCGTGCATCTTCAGCATCTCCTTCCTCTCCTCCTTCAGGATCTTGTTCTCACTATCCAGCTGCTGGATATGCTTGGACTGATCGACAATGTCCTTGGCCTTGGCAACATGTTCTGCAAGTCAGAGAAAACCACGTGCACAGTGAGTACTCGGAGATTATGGGCACAAAAGTAAGACGGAAATGCGCAAAAATAAAACAGACTCTTGTTTTTGATGATCTGTTCCTTCAAGATGGCAGTTTTACCATTTCGGCTTCAAAGTCTGCGCGCATCTTCTGATACTTGTCGTTGGCCATGCCCCTCCAAGCATTCTCGTTCTATGGAAACAAATACAAAGTTAAGTCGTTGTTTGGTCTGCTTGGAGCCCCTAGTCAGAGATTTTCCGCCTAGATGCTCGGGGGATACAGCGAGAGTTTTTAACTTATCAATATGTTTAGCTTTTCTTTAAGCATCTAGTTGGAACTAATTCAGTTACAACTAGAGGCTTGTGGAGCTACAACATTGAAAATTATGAACACTGTGTATGCTACTCTTAAAGCATCAAGTCGGAGTAATTCATTCCATCTAAATGCTTGGGGGGCTACAGTGAGAGTTTTTTCTAACTTAGTCACTCTTAGACCATATAGATGCAAAACCTATGGTTTTCCGTCTACATCCTCGGGGGCTACAGTGGGATACTCATGTGAAATGCAAAAGGTAAAGTAAAACTTACAAGTGCAATAATCTTGAGGTTTGTAGCACTCTCGGCCAGCAGCTTGCCAATGGAAATGCTATTTCCCCGCAGGATATCTGCTTGTCGGAGTAGCTCCTCAAGACCGCACGTCGAAGATGACGTCACTCCTCCAGGAACCATAGTTGTGTTACTCGGCAGGAGCGCCAGGTAAACTATCTTCGGGAACTCGAAGGGTTTCTGGGGAGTAGGGGCGCCGCCTTCGGCAGAGGTACCAGCTCCCACCACCGCCTTGCCGCTACTGATGGCATCCTTAGCCGGAGCTTCAGCCATTTGAAGAGCAGCGCTCTCCTGCGTCGTCTGCTCGCCGACAATAGCGAGTTCGGTAGAGGCGCCAGAATCCACTTCCATGGCGGAAGGGCCTGGTGCCTCCTGGACTTGAGAGGTTGTCGGAGCGGAGGAGGGCTTGACGGCAGGAGTAGCAGGGGCGATGGCAGGGGAGGAGTCGCGATGCAGCATATCTTTGATATTTCTAGAAGCCCCAAGAGTCTTGGAGGACTTCTTGAGGCTGGTTGTGGCTTTCTTCCTGAAACGTGCAAAATGCATAAGTATAGGAATAAGACAGATAAATAAGACAATGTCGGAGAATGAGAGTCTTACACTAGGGGGGGGGCACTTTGGCAAACATCCCGGTGGCTTTTTTCTTTTCTGCCTCCAGGGCGGCAGTACTCTTTTTGGAGGCTCCACCCTCCGTCTTCTTCTTCTTGCCTCCGTCGGCAGCGTCAGAGGTGGAGCTCTTCTGCTTTCGCACCAACGGGACATCGTCATCGGACACGACCGTGACTTCCTTCATCTTTGGATCGTAGATTTGGGAAGCCAGGTTGTCCTCATCTAGATCGCTAAGCTGTTAAGTGAGAAATCACCGTGTTAGATAAGATGGCACTGGCAAGGCGGAGAAACTGGAGCAATGTCATACACGGAAAATAAATACCTACGTTTGGGCATTTGCCATCTACGTACATGTCACAGGTGATGGTGAAGCCGCGCTTCTTATCCTTCACCTTGACGATGTCCTTCAGACGGAGCTTGATGGAGTCGCTAGAGAAGTTATCCACGGAGATCCGGAGGGTATCCCTTCGATCATCGGTGTACTCGTGCATGAACTTCGCGCGGTGCTGCAGAGGTTGGATTCGCCTGATAAACCAACACATGGCTAGGTCCAAGCCGGTCAAACCCGTCTCTACAAACCACTCGATCCGCCTTATTGCGCGTGAAGCGTTGAGGTCGGAGGGAAGAGAGGCATGGGATCTCCATGTGGAAACTTCAGCGGAGGCTCCATCCACGAAGTCCGGGTACGTCACTTCTCGACCCGCCAAAGGAATGTCGAGGCCGTAGAAGTACGTCCGCTGCCAGTTTTTGCAAGACTCGTGGCCGACGATGTCGGGGAACCGCCGGCCAGGTCGGATCTTGAAGCTTATGGTGCCGCAGTTCCTAAGCTCCTCCCTACTATGTCCGGCTTCACGTTTGACGGTGAAGAAGTACACGAACAAGTCTAACCTAGGCTTAATCCCTAGGTAACCCTCACAAAGTGCTGCGAAGTTGCTAAGCACTAAGATACTATTGGGGGAGAGGTTATGGGGTTGGACTTTGAAGTGGTTCAAGACGGACAGAAAGAAGTGGGAGATGGGCAGAGAAACGCCGCGTACCAGCTGAGCCTTGAGGTACACCTTTTCTCCGTCTTGGGGAGAAGGTGTCACCTCGCCGGCCGGCGCCGCCCGCCAGGCGAGCCCCTCCGTCGCGGGGAGGTAGCCTTCGGCGACCATCTCTTGGATGTCGCGGCTAGTGATGTCCGAGCCGCGCCAGTCGCCCTTGTGTGAGTCTGGCTCTTCTTCCAGAGGCTCTAGCGCCGCCAGATTGTGGTCATCGCCGGTGGTTTCAATCACCGCCGACGCAGGGATGACCAGGCCCTCTGGGGGCACGACGATGGAGCTCGCCGGCTTCGCCGTGGCTTTGCTCGACGCCGCCATCGATGGGGAGGAGCTGCTGCTGGCCATGGAGGATTGGGAGGATGCGACTGATGCAAAGAGAGGCTAGGGTTTCTTCGAGGTTTTCCGCGGAGAGCTCGAGGAGGCGTGCGGCTGGATGAAGAAGATGATGACGCGAGAGAATGGGGTGAAAAAGTGGCAAGTGTCCCACGGTTACTATTTATCTTACTCCGTGTCAAGATTCGTGCAGCTAATCGGACGGTTGCCGCGTAGACGACGTGTTCGTGGACTGCGCGGTAATTTTGCCATGTATCCAACCGCCGCCGCCAACGGTTCGTATCGCTCGCGCGGGAAGATTAGATATGATTGCGTTCTCTGCATGTGTGAGTTACGAGGCGTCGCTGACCTAAGCCTACGTCGTCATAACTGACATGGTAGATGAGCCGTCGCGTCGAAGATTCCGGCATGGACGGATTTAATCCGACTACGGAAGAGTACGATGGAAGATTCAGCATTTCTCCGACTTACTCATAGAAGATGGAGAAAACCTTTGCAGGGTTATTTGGGAGGACTACAAGATATTGCTTGACGATTTGCCGACATCCATCTAGACGGAGCATTCCACGAGAAGCGGCAAGGCGGCGCAAGATCTCGGAGTTCTCCGGGTGCTACTGTTGGGGATATGCTATATGGGTATCCTCATAGCATGTCTCTTATCCGACTAACCCGGGTGGCCCATAGTCGGTAGCATGGCCTGTGGCCTGCTTGGCGGCCTAGTTAGGTGGATCCAGAAGGGAGGCCCATGCCGGATAAAGGAAGGCTACGGTGGAGTCACCAGCGTACCCGGAGCCTTGGAGTGAAAGATACACAAGACTAGTGATAAACGGTGTAGGACTCTGTAACCTGTCCGGCTAGGACTTTTCCCTGTAACCCTAGGATCTGACGACTATATAAGTCGGGCCTATGGGAGCCTTTAGGGCATCGATTCATTCAACCTCGCACAACGAACCTATCTCTGTAACTCGGCGTATTGCCCTTATAGTGATTTATAGCAGGAGTAGGATTCCGCCACCGTCGTGGGATCTGAACCTGGGTAAGCTGTGTTACCTCGTACCCGTCAACCGTCCGCCTTACCCCACGTCCCTAAAAAATCACTGTGAGGACCCCTCCATGGCGTACTCGTCGGCAATACCACGACACTTTTTCTATGTCAAAAACAGCAAGAAGCTCTGGCAGCTTGACCCGCGCGACCAAGACGCTGCGATGAACGAGGCTAATGCGATCCTAGAAATGTTGTTGTCGCTGGATGAAAACTTTCATCTTGCCGACACTGACCTCATGTGCACCTTCATCTCACGCCGGGTAAGCCCCATCCAAGCAAGGAGCCACAAGATGTGCTTCATGAGTGGCTCCCATGACCCCACTCGGCACTCCACTTTGGATCTCACCCATGACTCCATCGCTCGCCGAGTAAGCTCAATCTTCAAACTGAACTTGGCGGATGATTGGGCTTGGAGTTGCCCTCCGTTTAGCCGGGTCAGGCCTGTCCCCTGGGTAAGTTTTCCGAGTCGTTTTCCTTGCCGAGTCGGCTTTAGCTCTTTTGCCACTCTCAATCTATTTTTTGTTACTCATTCTGTTTGTATCTCGTGGAACCTTGTTCACCAGGTTAATGACAGTACTGTCCCTCCCTGCGGTTATAACGGGGATCGATCTGACTCCGACGAAGTCGAGTTTGACCTGGAGTGCTTCATGCCCATCCCGCATGCTGCCGCTGCTTCAGCTTCGGGTAAGAGTAAATCTCGCAACCCCTTACAAGATTGTTCTGACGATGATGAGGATGATGATTGTACAATTTTGGAGGTACATGCCTTTTGATCTTAGTTTCCCAACTAATCCGAGTAAGCCTGTTATTTACTTATGCAGCTGGCCAGGTACATGACACTCCTCCTCTCGCCGTGGGCGGAGTCGGCAAGATCCCCGTCGCCAAGCCGAAGCGGCACGGAGCCTCCTCCAGCACTCAGCCGGCCAAGAAGAACAAGCCCACTCCGGCAGCTCCTAATGCCTCTGCTGCTGCCACGCTGGCTAAGAATCGCCGAGCCGCTAGGCGCCGAGTCACACGCCGAGTCACCCGTGACCCGGTCGTCACCGGGTAAGTTTTTATACTCTGTTTTCATTATTCTTTATTTTTCTTCATTGTTGTTCTCTTATACATGTCTTGTTGTTTTCAGCGCCACACCTTTGTCGGCGAACCAGGCTGCTTCTAGCATTGCCTCACCGCTAAGACCTGCGCCTCCTCCAGCTGATTCGACGGTGCCTAGTCCCGTCCGAGTCGAGGCTCCCACTGTTGAGGCTCACGCTTCTCAGTGTCAGTCAGACCCGATGGATCACTCGGCTGAAGCGACTCGGCCTAGCGCCCCTGGTGCTGTCCAGGAAAAGCTTCCTGATCTTGGTGCCAGCAATGCTGGTGCCAAGAAGACCTCTACCACCAGTTCCTCTGGCGCCAGCCCTCTTGCTGGTGCGAATGAACAACTTCCTAATCTTGGTGCCGGCAAAACTACTGAGCCCACTCTGGGGGATTCTCTTTGTCCTCCTAACAATCCTGCTCACTCTTCTATTTTGTCAAAGATCCAGATCCAACCTAAGGCTGCTGGTTCGGCTCGCCCCTCATCCGGCAAAACTACCACCAAGCAGATAACCTTGGTCTGCGCTCAGGGTTCTGCTCCTCAGATCCGGCCTCCGACGTTGGCAACAATGCTTGCTTTAACGGTCAAAGCGGGCGAGTCCGCGGCTGCCGGGTTAGGTGATGGCTCTAAAGCTGTTGCCCTTCAAACTAGTGCCGCTGCGACCCGTGCCAACGTGGGAACTACCCTGAAAATGGGTCAAGTTCTCACTCGGACGCTCAGGGGGAATAGCCTTGGTTCGGCTGAGCCTTATGCTTTGGCATGGAATGCAGCTGGCGAGCAACAGGTCAGTACTCGGAGCGGCAAGAAACTAGTGCTGGGCCCCAAGGCCGTATCTGACATGACCCAGCAGGCCATTTCCCTAATGGCCCGCGCCGACGAAGTGAACGAGGTAAAGTAGCTTCTTACTCTTTTGTGTTGTTGAGTATTTCTTCTATACATATCACCTAGTCCCTGAGGTTACTGCCGAGTAAGGAACTTACTTGGCCGTAAGCTCTCAATAATCACTTAGTCCTTAAATTTTCACGCCAAGCTTGTATGTTAGAGCTTCGATCCCTAGCCCTCGAGGTTACTGTTGAATGAAGAACTTATTCGGCTGTAAGCTCTTAAGCCCTTTTTATTTCCTTATGCCAAACTCATATGATAGAGCTTCGATCCCTAGCCCTCGAGGTTACTGCCGGATAAGAAACTTATTCGGCTATAAACTCACATATATGAACCATTCCTTATCTGTCTGGGATCTTGATTTCTATTTGCTCACTGTTCTTTTCCTTTGCGCAGCATACGCATAATGAGCGCACCAAGGTGCACTAAGCTCTCGTTCTGGCGCATCGCAAGCTCGAACTTGCGTATGAGAAGTTGCAGACTGACACCCAAGGCCAAGGTAATGTTCTTACTCATCCTTTCTTTATTCGGTGTACTTTTCTTTAGTTTATTTTCTCAATATCCTCTTGCTCTTCTCTCACAGCCTCTGCTCAGTCCACCATCGAGGTTCTCCACTCGCAGATCAGCGAGACGGAGAGTAAGAGTCTTGCCTCATTAATCTGACAGCTGGAGATATTTTTGTCGGTGCTGAGAAGCAGTTTGTTTCGAATAAACAAAGAAGCACCAGGCCGAACTCCAGAAGGAGCGAGACGAGGTGACTCGGTTGAAGAAGCTGATGGCCGAGATGGAGCAGAAGCACTTGGCCGAGGTGAAGGGGCTGAAGGAAGAGCTTGCCGAGAAGAATGAGCAGCAGGCCGCCATCGCCAAAAAGACCAAGAGGATGATCGACAAGGCCGAGTCATCGGTTGAGTCGGCAAACCTGAAACTTGACTCAGTTCAAGACAAGGCCAAAATTTGGTAGATCAAGCTCGACGCTGTCAACTCCTTTCTCAGTAGTGAGTTCTTACTCTTTTTGCACTGTACAGGTCGCTCTGGACTTCATCCATCTACTTTTGTTATTTTGCTAACTTTCTCTTTTGCTTGCAGAGAATTTTCCTAAGGCCAATATGTTTGCCATCCGAGCCATGAAGAAAGTGAGGGCCGAATCTGGCGCTCCGCCTGATGGCGAGATGACCATGGTCGAGCATCTCGAAGCGGTGTCAGAACGGGTCAAGACCCTCAAGTCTTGCCGTGTGGACCTGCTCAAGTCGGCTATTCATGCGTTTCTCATGCTCTGGCCGGATGAAGACACACCTGAACTCATCGAGCCACTTGCTGAGAGATTGATCCATACTGAGGACTGGCTGGATGAGTGGCATGAGTCGGCCGGCCGAGCTGCAGCGGACAAGGCTCTTTCCTTCATGCTTTCATGGTACAAGGACATCAATCTTGATGTTATTGCTCGCATAAGAGGAGATGGCAAATGGCTAAATGACCCGGAGCTGATCAAGAAACGCCAGGAGCGAGCCTATGCCATGATCGAGTACACCATGGTGTACGCTTGGTGTGACGAGCCTAGCTTCCTCGACCTCGGCGACCCGCTTGTCGAAGTTGCTGGTGAAGAGGGTGCCGACAGCGAATCAACCGAGTCAGATGGTCCCAATGACCCGGCCACTGACGCCCCTGACTCGACAGATGCTCCAAGCGACGCTCCTAGCTCTAAGCGTGCCCCTCCGAGTCCTGCTGCTTCTTAGGGTAACAAGTACTTGAAATTTTGATTAAATCCCCATATTCCTGGTACAAATGTAATGTGCATTGCACTTTAAGTTTGATTATGCGCCCTTTGATAAGGCTTTATATATTTTTGTTATGTTCTGAGTGTGAATCATTCAAGGGCAAGTCCCCGAGTCTCATTTTGCCGTTTCACCTTTCCTCGACTTTGGCCCATGTCTACCTTTTTTGGTGTTCGACATTAGAGTCTCAAAGTACCAAGGATATAGTTAGCGGATATGAAATTTGGATCACTTGGCCGAGAGTGTTCAACACGCAGTATAACATGACCTGTAGTGGGTTAGGCAAAGACATAAATCCGACTCGCATTTCTCCTTTGTACTTATCCTGCGTTCGTGTTTACCCATCATACATCTTTTCCTCTTGCTTGCCATGAAGCCGTGTTTTTGGACAACAGCATAGTCGAAGAGTTTATTTTTTCCGAATAAACACTACTTGTTCCGAGATGAATTTCGGGTGTCACGCCAGCCACATAAAATAATTGAGAGGGAAAACTTAAGGGGTAGTCCCCGAGTCAGTTTTTCGAGTCATACCATTTTATTATCAGCACATAGCCGGCACACACGTCCGACATATGAGAGTCCGAGTGATACATGCATTGCTTCTCCTAAGTATAGAAGGGGCGAAGTAGCGCCACATTCCATGGCCTTTTGGTCTCATCTCCTGACCTGTCCGCCTTGTTCTTTTGTGCTTCGCGAGCTTCTATGAGATAATATGAATCATTGTGCAATGCTTTGCTTACAATGAACGGACCTTCCCATGGGGGTGATAATTTATGCATTCCCGCTGTGCACTGCACCAGCCTTAGCACCATATCCCCTTCTCGAAAAACACGAGGTTGCACTTTTCGGCTATGGTAGCGTCGAAGATTCTGTTGATATATAGCGGATCTGGATAATGCCAGTTCCCTTGCTTCTTAGAGTAAGTCTACTCCATCTTCTCGGGCCTCTTTTACCTCGGCTTCCGAGTATTGCCTTATCCTTGGCGAGTCATACTCTATGTCGGCAGGCAAAACTGCTTCTGCCCCATACACAAGGAAAAATGGTGTATAGCCCGTTGATCGATTCAGAGTTGTTCTTAGGCTCCATAACACTGAGGGAAGTTCCTCTATCCAACAACCAGGTGACATCTGGAGTGGTTCCATTAAGAGGGGTTTTATCCCTGACAGAACTAAGCCATTAGCCCGTTCAACTTGTCCATTTGATTCTGGATGGGCGACTGATGTTACATTGAGTCTTATTTGGTGTTTCCCACAGAAACAAGCAAAAGCTCCTTCAGCAAAGTTCATGCCATTATCAGTGATTACACTATGTGGGTAACCATATCTTAGGATTATATCCTTTAAGAATGTGACAGTTGTTCTACCATCCAATTTTTTGATTGGTTTCACTTCTATCCATTTGGTGAACTTATCAATCATCACCAAAATATGATTCATGCCTCCCCTTGCTGGTTTGAATAGTCCTACCATATCTAGGCACCATACCGCAAAAGTCCAAGTGATTAGTATAGTCTTTAATTCAGACGCTGGTAGATGTGACTTGGATGCATAGTGTTGACAACCACTGTATTTTCCGACTAACTCTTGTGCCTGTGCCAATGCGCTTGGCCAATAAAATCCATGTCGGAATGCCTTGGCCACCAATGCTCTTGATGACGCATGGTGCCCACATTCTCCTTGATGAATATCCAACAAAATCTCCTGGCCTTTCTCTGAGCTGATAGAACGCTGCAGTACGCTCGTCACACTTCGCTTGTATAGTTCCTTGTTGATTATGGTGTACGCTTTTGCGCTTCTTGCTGTTTGCCTTGCCAATATCTCATCATTCGGCAAGGTACCATCTTTTAATTAATCGAATATTGGCTATGCCCATGTTGGTATCAGTGGCTCCGGGTCTACTTCAGCATCAATTTCCATTGGCTCCGCCGACATATTCTCTGCCGACATGACCTGAGGAGTACCCGAGTGTGATTCGGCAGCCCCTAAAGTGAGCGGATCAGTCCCCGAGTGAGTCAAACCTGCCTCTGAGTCAATATCCATTGGTACCACGTGACTCCTGATTCGCCGGGGTGACCCTGATCGAGTCGGATTCTGGTGACGGCTTGATCGATGGTTTCCTAAGGTGCTCCAATGCTACTCCTAGTGGTATTGCTTGCCGAGATGACCCTAGTTTGGACAGTACATCTGCTGCTTCATTCTCTGCTCTAGGGACGTGATGGAATTCGCATCCGTCAAAGTATCCCGAAATTTGTTGCACATGGAAACGATATAATGCCATGTTTGCGTCCAGCGCATCCCAATGTCCAAACACTTGCTGAATCACCAAATCCGAATCGCCAAAGAACATGATCCTTTTGATGCCAATCTCTTTGTCCACTTTGATGCCGTGGACAAGTGCTTCATACTCGGCAATGTTGTTGGAAGCAGCAAACTGAATCTGTAACACATACTTGACTTGATCCCTCTTTGGAGATGTGAGCACTATCCCGGCGCCCAGACCCATTTTTTTCTTGGACCCGTCAAAATGCATTTTCCAGTAGTTCGGGTCTGGCAGTGGTGGTTCATACTGCATTTCCATCCAGTCTACAAAGAAATCTGCAACAGCTTGAGATTTGATTGCATCTCGTCTATCATATTGTGGAGTATATGGTGGTAGGGCCCATTTTGCGACTCGGCCGCTAGCATCTTTGCTGCCCAATATATCCGAGATAGGTGCCTCGCATATTACCCGGATTGGCTGTTCTTGAAAGTAATGTTTCAGCTTCTTTGCCGCCATATATACCCCGTATGTCATCTTCTGATAATGCGGGTAATTCTGTTTCGAGACAGAGAGCACTTCGCTCAAGTAATAAACTGGTCTTTGGACTGATTTGCCCCTTCTTCGCGTTCAATAGCTATTACTGCACTTACAACTCTGTTAGTTGTGGCGACATATAGCAACATTGGCTCTTTGGATAGTGGTGATGCTAATATCGGTGCTGTTGCCAACATTTTATTTAATTCATGGAAAGCGCTATAAACTTGTTGTGTCCACGTGAATTTGTCTGATTTCTTCATCAATTGATATAGTGGTAGGGCTTTTTCACCTAGACGACTAACAAACCTGCTCAACGAGGCCAGGCATCCAGAAAACTTCTGGACATCGTTGAGGGTTTTCGGCAATTCCATTCTCTCGATGGCCCTGATTTTTGTCGGGTTAGCTTCAATTCCTCGGATGGATACAAGGAATCCAAGTAACTTGCCAGCCGGGACACCAAATGTGCATTTTTCCGGGTTAAGCTTCATCCGAAATCTTCTCAAGTTTGCGAATGTTTGACGCAAGTCCTCAATTAGAGTATGACTTTGCTTGGTTTTTATTACCGCGTCATCAACGTATACTTGAACGTTTTTGTCCAATTGATCTTGCAAGCATTTTTGCATGCATCTTTGATATGTTGCACCTGCATTTCTCAACCCAAATGGCATGGTACGATAGCAATAAGCCCCATACGGGGTGATAAAAGCTGTCTTTATTTGATCATCCGGATTCGGTGGTATCTGATGGAATCCAGAATACGCATCCACAAATGACAACAACTCACACCCAGTAGTAGAATCTATGACTTGATCGATCCGTGGCAGGGGAAATGGATCTTTTGGACACGCCTTATTGAGGTTCGTGTAATCAATACACATGCGCCATACCACCGCCACGTTCGGGTCATCTTTTTTCTTCTTGACCAAGACTGGATTTGACAACCAATCCGGGTGCAGTACTTCCATGATGAATCTAGCAGCTAAAAGTCTGGTAATCTCGGCAGCTATTACTTCATCCTATCTTCGGCGAAGCGGCGGAGGGGTTGCTTCACCGGCTTAGCATCTGGTCTTACATGAGGAGAGTGCTCAGCCAACTCCCTCGGAACTCCTTGCAGATTCTGAGTGGACCATGCAAAGATATCCTGATTCTCACGGAGGAAGCTGGTGAGCTCCCTTTCCTATTTGTCCGTGAGGCCAACCCCAATGTTAAATGTGCACTCTGGGAAAGTCTCATCCACCTGTACCTTCTTGGTTTCTTTGGTAGCTTGAAATGACACATTGCCATGCGGCTTGGTGAGTGCCGGCATGGACATTTGTGCTGCTTTGGCCAATGCTGCCACTTCCAACATTTGATGCTTTTCTTGTGCTATGACGAGTGACTTGGCCAGTGAAGATCCGGCTGAGGCACAAACAATGGATCTTTTGTAGTCCCCTTCAACTGTAATCACCCCACATGGGCCTGACAGCTTCATCTTTAAGTAAGCAATGTGGGGAGTAGCCATAAACTTTGCCATAGCCGGCATGCCGAGTAAGGCGTCATATGAGCTGACCAAATCCACTACCTCGAACTCTATGTATTCAGTGCAACAATTCTATTTGTTGACGAATAAGACATCGACCCAGATCTTGCCAATTGGCTCACAATACAATCCCGGCACAATACCATGGAAAGTGGTCTTAGTCGGCTCCAGCATGTTCATGGTAATGCCTAACTTGAGCATAGTATCCTTGTACATGATGTTGATGCTCCTGGGGTTGGCATGATCTTGGGGTGATATTTTATGCTCCAAGTTATCTCTTGCTCAGACCAATGCATGTACTTGGGAATTGCCGGCATTGTGGCATTCACCTCCATCATCCGTCGCTGCTGGCTCTTTTTGTCATTCGGCTCTATGACAAAGACAACATAGCTCTGGTGATGTTCTCTGTACTCATTTCTAGTTCCATGGCCGACATGAGCGTCATCACCTCTTGGATTGTGCACCTGGTGCACAGTTTCTCTTCTTTCTTGGTTATTATACCTTGGCTGCCTGTTGTCATATCTGTTATCTGTTCCCACAGCTTGATCATTTCCTCCTATAAGTGGTGGAGGGGGAGGTGGTGTAAGCTGCTTATTCGGCGAATCCACTCTATCTCCTTTTTGAAACCAAGTACATTGCCTTGTTATGTGATTGGCTGGCTTACTCGGACTAGGCGTGTGAAACTTACACGGCTGGTCCAGCATCATCTCATAGGTATATTTCTGTCGGTCCTAATATTGCTTCCTTTGTTCGTATGGCTTTTTTCCATCATTCTTTGGCACCCACTGTTGTTGTCCACTTGTCCTTTGGCATTGGCTACTTCCAGCATCTGGATGATCCTTACTCACGACCGCAACCTGAGTCGAACCATATCTGTAATATGGCCTTTCGTCTCTTCTCTTGGTTCTGTACTCGGATCTTTCCTGTCGCCTTTGCGACCCAGCTGCATCATAAATCTGAGTCTCAGTCATCCTGTCTGCCGACATGAGCAGCGGCTGAGTCGGATCTCTTAATGCATATGAATCTGCAATCCTTATTGTTTCTGCCAAACTAGCCGACATGTCCCTCTATAACCTTTGCCATAACACACTTCCATGCCTGCATCCTTGTGCAAACCAAGCGATTGCCTGCGACTCGATTACCCCTTCGCAAGAGTTGCACATTGTGCACCATCTTGTGAGGAATTCTCTATCTGTCTCATTCGGTCTTTGCTTGCACATTGCTAGCTGTTGTGGGCGATTCGGCCTCTTGTAAGTGCTCGTGAAATTGCTCACAAAAGCGTCTTGAAAATCGATCCAGCTATTAATGCTTCCGGGTGGCAAATTGTTCAGCCATACCCGAGCTGGTCCTTCCAGCATTTGCGGTACATAACGTACCGCCCATCTCAAATTTCCCTGCGCGATCGTCACAGCAGTTCCATAATCTATGAGCCAGTCCTCTGGCTTCGTACTTCCATCATACGTTTTTGTCCCTCTGGCCAGCTGGAAATTTGGTACCGGTGGCTCCTTCATGATCCTTGGGCCAAAGCATGGTGGACCCTGTGGACCTTGCGATTTGATCAGCTCTGCCATCTTTATTCGGTCAAGCTTCAGCCTTGCATCATTCGGCTGAAGGTTCCTACCTCCGAGTCTAGCTCCCATTGCTTGATATGCGTGTTCCGGCTCTGTCATTCACCATAGCTGAGTAACCATCATTGTACTTATTGGCGTTCGGGTCAGCAGGCTGTTGAGCTATCTTTCCCGCACTTTGATGTCTTCTTTCGGGTTGAGCTAGTGCATAATTCGGCGCCGGATTTCCTCCTCCTGCCGAGTGAGTTCCACGCCTAGCTTGAGGAGCAAAATTTTGCCCTCCGTTGTCGTTTCTTTGCCCCGCTTGCCTTTCTCGGTCTGCATTCTCATGGTTTTCATTTCCTTGGGAATTATTCCTTCTTGCTCCCTGCGCATGTGCCGGGTTTCCCTGAGCCATCGCCGGATCATAGGTGATCATCTGCTTGTTTCTTCGTGAATCAACACTTTTTTCCTTTCTCGGTCTTGGCGCTGCTCCGGGTGAGGATGCCGTGTGCCCTGCCGATCTTGTCGGAACATGAGTCGCCGAGTGAACCAGCTGTGACCTTCCTGCTATACCCGGATTTGCTCTGTAATACGCTTCATTCAGCATGCTGGCTGCTCTTACTAGTTCATTGACTCGTTCTTGTTGTCTTTTCTTTGCTTCTCCCTCCAAATGGGGTAATTCTGCCATTGCTGCTTCTGCTGCCCGCAGATTAGCTGCTGCTGTATTATATGTTGGCCGCATAGCTGTTTCGTTGCTGTTCTCTGGCATTATTTTTTACGTCGCATCTGCCAGCTCTTCATTGAGATTTCTTCCTCTCAATCTCGTCGCATCCAGCCGGGTCTTTGCGCCCTTGACTCGATTTTCCGAGTTGAGCTCTCGGATAGTGATATCCACATCTTGCTTTAACTGCACTAATTCCTTGGCTTTCTCCAAAACTTTTATCCTCGCTTCCTGCAACTCGGCTTGCACACGTGACAGGTCAGTTGCCCGCGCTACTGGCTCTGCCAACTTGTCTATCGCTTCCTGCAGCTCCTTAGCGCTCTTACTCCTAGCTATGTTTTCTGGTTTTTCCAGTGGTGCCTTTGCTGTTCTTGTAGCCCTTGGTGTTTCCTCATGATTTCCCCCCTCAACATTCTCATTCCCTACCGGAACTATCGGTGGAGCCGATGGGTTTGGGGCTATCATCATTACTTCCATGGAGACGAGCTGGTGAAGCTTTCCAGTGATAGGAACTGCTGGCGGATCCGGCACCTGGACGACACGCTCCGGATATGCGCGCTCCACGTGCACCGCGAGGTAGACCTGGTGCTCGCCGAACTTGATGAAGTGACCGCCCCTAGGGAACGGCTTGGTACCGAAGCAGCCCGCGTTGTCGCTGACAAAGTTGAGCGCTCCAAACCTCTGGATCAGGTCGGAGTAGACGCGCTCGCCGGTCTTGGCGATGATGTTGCCCGTCCGAATGAAGACTCCATCAAGCACCTGCTTCTGCCCCATGGTGGGCGCCAACTGTCGTGGTGGTGGCACGGCAAATGCCATGGGTAGGCTTAAGTTGGCGCCCGAATGGGTGCTTGTGGTCACCGAGGAGGGAGTGCACGGTCGAGTCATGCATGAAGAACAGGAAGAACTCTCCACACTTAGCGATTTTATTGACAACCGAGGATTACAAGTGCTCCTTGAGCTGTATGAACTAGAGTTCAGTGCACTAGTTCCTACTTGGTACAACCTCCCTCTGCTATAACTATGCCCCCTCTTGTATAGGCAGCGCTAGCTAGCTTACACCCCTTTGGGTTCTAGGGTTTACTGTTTGGATCTTGGTCCCTATAATGTGGGCCGGGTCATCGGCTTGCCCTAAGCCCAATGGCCCAGTCCACAAAGCTTGACAGCTAACGGTCTTCTTGTATGCTGCCTCCTGTTCCTTTTGGCGTCACGCTATAACTTTGTACGTCAGCGTTTGCTTTGGGCGTCACCCGGCTCCTTTTGTGTCACCCGGCGTCGCCCTTCTCTTTTGACCATGCTTTGCTATGGTCCCTCCTGAACCTTACTCGGAAAGGTTTCACGCATCCTATCTGACTCGGCCCTTCCTCGGTAGACTCGGCTCGTCGGTTCCTGCAAGAATAACAACTTTGTCTTATGCGGGCCGACATAGTTCATATGTCGGCCGTACACGCTTCTCTCTCCCGGCCGTTCTTACCAGACCTGGTTCTTTCTTCACTCAGAGCTTACCCAGCTATGCTATGTTTCATCCCTCGTGACCCTACCGGGGGTTATCCCCCGACACTCTCTATGTGCTGAAAGTTTTGAAGTTACTCTTGTTTCATCTTCCTATGCCTGTCACTTCGTTCTTTGTGAATTTATTTGCATACAAGATTCCTATGCATAGGAAGTGGGTTAGACTCAAATGTGTTTTGAATTTGCTTCTTGATGCTCTCTTTTACTTCAACTCATAGTTCTTATGTGAGCATCTTCTCAAATCATCAATGCCTAACTTAAAGGCGTTAAAGAAAAGTACTTGTTGGGAGATAACCCAAGAGTTACCTTGAGTCTTGGAATTTATTACTCCAGTAATGACCTCTCCTTATCCTTTTTGTTTGCTTTTTGTGCCAAGAATGACCTCTAATGAGAGAGGAAGTAAGATTTGGGGAGTTGCTGTCCCGAAACAGATTTCTGTCGTCCACCAAAAAAATTCGTGAGGAGTCTCTGTAACTCGGATTGAGCTGCAAATTTACGAATAAATCCCCCAGTATGTTAGATAGCTTTAGTTAGTTCAACAATTTTTGATTGGAGCAACATAAGGTCTTCAAAAAAGTCGGTTTCTACCTGCTGGTCTGTTTTAACAGATTTCTGCCATTATTTGCATTTGCTTCTTATTGATTTCTTTTTGGGTTCTTTTTGGGAAACTGAGCTTTTTGAAGGAGTTTCTACAGTAGATTGTGTTTTTAGTGAAAAGTTTTTATGTTCTAAAGCTAAACCCAAGGGTCTATTATCTTTTGAATACACTAATGTTGCTAATGAAGATTGTGTGAAGTTTTGTATGAAGGAAAATTTCAGGTCTAGAGAGAGAATGATGTAATGAGATGAAGAATGGACAAAAGCTCAAGCTTGGGGATGCCACCCCGGTGTCGCCCCAAGAAATATCCAAGAGGTACCGGCGTCAAATCTTGGGGATGCCCAAGCCATCCCCTTCTTCATCAATAAAAAACTCAGGTCTTTCTAGACACTTCGTTTTTATTGTTTCATGCACTGTTGTGTTGTTCTTGAAGCGTCTTAGTTTTTGTTTTCTTTGCTTAGTTTGTTTAGTTTTGTTGAATAAAGTAGTTTGGACCCCTGTTCTCGCTGTGTTGTTTCAAATAAGTTAATTGGTGTTGGAAAGGAGTAGAAATTTCTTGCTTGAAAGTGCAAGAGGAGCTTGCATTGACTGTGACTTAGACTTTATCATGTCATGCTAGGTGTTTTTTTGACCTTATGCTTAGTGATTATTGCTGTAGCATGAATCGTTCCAAACAATTGGGATTGCTTAGTGTGCCTTGAAAGAATCATGCATTGTTTTAGCATACAAAATCATAGTATTGTGGTATTCTCCTTGATGCTTTGTTTGGGTTGACTTGGCACATGCTCACACCATGTTATGACTATGAACAAGTCACCATAGCCTCTATGATCAGTTATTCCTGACTTGTCGTACCACTTTATGCTTTGATTAGTAATGTTTTATCGCTCTGCATGATTATGGCCATTATTGCTCTCTTAGTTGGTCGCACCCAGTCTTTTGCTAGCCTCCACTTGTGTGAGTAAGCTCTACTCATGCTTCCAACTCCCAAGAAACCAAGTTATTCCAAAGTGTCCACTATAAATTCCTATGCATGGTGTGTTACACCATTCCAAGTATATTCTTGTTTTCAGCTATCTTCCAATTAAAAAGTATTTTGTTGTGTGAAAACTTAGTGATTAAAGCTCTCACGAACTTGATGGAACACCTTATATTTCTTGCCCCTAATAAACTTGAACCATTGTGTCATCTATGTTGTATATGCTTGCACTTATACGTTGGAATTAGCAGAACCATGCTGTCATGGGGAATGTTTTCAACATTGCACTTGTACTTTGTACACAGTTGATATCATGCTCTTTTGTCTATGGATGTCGCCGGTGTGAAATAAAAAGGCGGCTTGTAAGTCCATGGAGTTATGTATTTTGTATTAGAGAAATGCTTGGGCCGCTAGCCTAAGCCATGCTTAATCATGGTGGAAACTTGCAACATCACCATAATGAGCAATTTGTGAAACATCCTCAATAAAAACCTATGCAAATAGAAAATAAAAAGATCGCTGAGATGCTCATTGTCTGATTTCCTTGTCATTTTGGTTATGGGATAGCTCCTGTACCATTTGCAAGGGGTAACCTATTGGCGGTTCTCTATGATACACATATACTTACTATGACAAGAACTTATAGCTGACCAAAGTTGAGTAGCATGAGGTGCGGCCGTCGTATTCAAAGGACATGAGATTGATGTTGGGCCACGCAGAGATAAAACAAAACTTTTTTCCTCTAACGTGGTGATCCCAAGATCTAGCCGAGGTAGAAGGCCACGAGGTTTACCACTAGACGCGTAGTTGCGGATTACTGATGAAGCGCGTCAGTTGATGCAGTGCAGTCCTTTGCGATCCGATCGTCCTAGTGCTGATCGTACAACACCTCTGCTGGTATCCACACGTGCAAGGAGGAGCACCGGCGGCGAACTGCTAGGTTCGTATCGACGTTAGGACTGCTGTGGAGCTAGGGTTTCAACACATGGAATGACCTAACCGATCAACGATTTTCCTTTCTAGGTTACGGTGCTCCACTATATATAGGGAGTGAATGTGGGCTCTGCTCGCGCGACCCATTCACTAAAGCCCATATACTATTAGTCCATGTGAGTCCGACTCACTGACTTATTCCAAATCAGGCTCGGGTCCAACCCAAACTTGCTCCCGCTCTTAAGTGTGTGACCCCGCGGGCTCATGGTTACTTGGACACGATTAGAGTCCGACTCCAAATCGATTAGTCGGTAGCGGCTCCTAGCAGAACGTGCCGACTCCCAAGTACCAACGAGTCATGACGACTTGCCTTTCCAATGCGACTTACGTCCGAGTCCCTTTTGCCTCACGATATACCTTGTCATACTATAGGCGGATAATTGTCATCCCTTAAATAGTCCGACTCTCTTCTCGATCCGAGATAAGTGATTCACCAGACTAACTCTTAGTAGACCGCCTCGGTTAACACTTAACCGAGTCGTGCATGGCCATGCTTTATGAATCATATCTTCCGAGAGGGCCCAGAGAATATCTCTCCGAGTGGAGGGGCAAAATCCGATCTTGGTTATTCACATCACGCAGCTTGATTCTCAGTCGACCCGAACTCTGCCTTTATAACTGCCTAGTTACGGATCAGCGTTTGACATAACCTAAGTCGGTGATCCTCAACTCGGATAATGCAATAACCTCAGGTCTAAGGATTACATTGAATGAGATATACAAATGACAACTTGTTCGTTGTACCTCCATATGGGTCAATTCGACTCGCTAAACTCTTTAGCCGAATCTGTGTAAGTCGGAATGGCATCTCCATGCCCATGACAAGTGGAACCGAGTCATCAAGCCGACTTTGACATTGGTCTAAGTTGTGTGTCCAGCACAACCTCAATGACCAAGTACATTTAGTACAAACAACATGAATGCATAGTTCCACAACCAAATCACATATTCAATGATACACATCAGATGTTTATACAAGGACAACTTTATATCTTTATGAATACAATGGGAAATCTCATCAGACATGATTGCCTCTAGGGCATATTCCCAACAGTCTCCCACTTGCACTAGAGTCAATCTTCCAACATCACATGTCTAAGCATCTAATGCACATGGCTCTCAGGTGCGCCTCATGCTTTGGCTGGGGTAACAGCTTTGTCAATGGATCCGCAATATTTGCATCCGTGTGTACCTTGCATAACTTGATATCACCCTGATCCACGAACTGGCGAATCAGGTGATACCGCATGAGTATGTGCTTGTTCTTCTAGTGTTGTCTAGGTTCCTTGGCTTGTGCAATAGCACCATTGTTGTCACAATACACGTCTAACGGATTGGACGAGCCCTGAACCACACCAAGATCCATGAGGAAATTCCTCATCCAAACAGCTTCCTTTGCTGCCTCCGAGGCGGCAATATACTCATCCTCTGTTGTAGATGCAAACACAGTCTCTTGCTTGGAACTCTTACAGCTCAAAACACCTCCGTTTATAATAAACACGTATCCGGATTGCGAACGAGAATCATCGGAGTCGGTAAGATAACTCGCATCCGTGTAACCCTTTACACTGAGTTCATCTTCACCACCATAAACCAAAAACATATCCTTAGTCCTTCTTAAGTACTTTAGGATATTTTTAGCCGCTGTCCAGTGGATTTCTCCAGGATCAGCCTGGTATCTGCTCACAACACTTAGAGCATATGAAACATCCGGCCTAGTACAAATCATGGCATACATGATGGATCCGACTGCATAAGCATACGGAATCGCACTCATCCGACTTCGCTCATCAGTTGTCGAAGGACACTAAGTCTTGCTAAGTTTTACACCATGGGACATCGGTAAGAACCCCTTCTTAGACAATTCCATGTTGAACTTCTTCAACACTTTGTCCAAATAAGTACTCTGACTCAATCCAATGAGCCTCCTTGATCTATCTCTATAGATTCGGATTCCGAGGATGTATGTTGCCTCACCCAAGTCTTTCATTGAGAAACTCCTTTCCAATGATTCCTTGGTTTCTTGCAACATCTGGACATCATTTCCAATCAATAATATGTCATCCACATATAAGATTAGAAATTTTACTATGCTCCCACTAAACTTCTTGTATAAACAAGAGTCATCATCACTCTTGATGAAGCCAAACGATTTGACTACCTCATCAAAGCGAATATTCCAACTCCGAGATGCTTGCTTCAACCCATAAATGGATTTATGAAGTTTGCACACCTTGTCAGCATTAGTCGGATCGACAAAACCCTCATGTTGTATCATATACACGTCCTCGGTTAAATTTCCGTTAAGGAAAGCCGTTTTGACATCCATCTGCCATATCTCATAGTCAAAATAGGCTCCTATAGATAACATCCGAACTGATTTAGTAACCCAGGGTTTCCCTTGGATTCCCCACGAAAATACACTTATCCGACTTGGCCGTAAGCTTGTCCGACTGAAGTCGCTTGACAAATGCTTCACAAACTCAAATCTTAAGAAAAGACAAACTCGGCTTTTTGCCTGTCCACATCTCATGCGGTGTCTTCTCTACCTATTTTTATGCATGGTGTTCTGTTTAGTGTGAACGCCGATGTTTCTAGACAATAACCCCAAAATGATAAAGGCAGATCTGTCCGACTCATCATTGATCGTACCATGTCCAACAAGGTCCGATTCCGCCTTTCCAAAACACCGTTCCTTTGCGGCGTTCCTGGCGGAGTAAGTTGAGGAACTATTCCACAAATTTTTAGATGGTCATCAAACTCATGGCGAATGTACTCGCCTCCTCGGTCCGACCGAAGAAACTTTATTTTCTTGCCGAGTTGATTCTGTGCTTCATACTGGAATTCTTTGAACTTTTCAAAGGCTTCCGACTTGTGTTTCATCAAGTAGATATATCCATACCTACTCAAATCATCAGTGAAGGTAATGAAGTACTCATAACCACCCCTGGTTGTCGTGCTCATTGGTCCACATACATCACTATGTACTAGTCCCAACAAGTCGGATGCCCTTTCACTACTCTTTGCAAAAGGTGTCTTGGTCATTTTGCTGAGTAGGCAAGATTCGCATGTCTCGAACGACTCCAAGTCGAACGAAGTTAGGAGTCCATCATCATGGAGCTTCTTCATGCGTTTCCAAATTATATGACCAAGCCGACAGTGCCAAAAGTAAGTCATATTCAGATCATTTGGTTTCAACCTTTTAACATTTATGTTATAAACCGACTCACCATCAATATTCAAAATAAATAACCCGTCCTGGACGGGTGCAAAGCCATGAAACATATCATTCAAATACAAAGAACAACCATTATTCTTGATATTCGACTCATAGCCTTGCCTCATCAAACATGAAGCAAAAATACTGTTTCGACTGAGCACTGGAACATAATAACAATTATTTAGTTCCATAATGATCCGGAAGGTAAATGAAGTTGCATCGTGCCGACTTCCAACACATCAACTCTTGCTTTGTTGCCGACTTGAATATCAACCTCGCCTCTTGCTACGCTCCTAGTTCTTACCAGTCCCTACAACGAGTTGCAGATGTGAATAACTGACTCGGTATCATATACCCAAGAACTATTAGGTGCATCAGCAAGATATATGTCTATAACATTGCAAACAAGTGTACCTGAGTCGGAAGTCATACCTCCACTCTTGGCTTTGTCGGCCAAGTACTTGCTGCAGTTTCTCTTCCAGTGGCCATCCGCCTTGCAGTAGAAGCAAGTGGATCCGGCTGAAGGAGATGGCTTAGTCCCTGAGGAAGCGCTTGGGACCGGGTCCTGAGTCTGCTTTCCTCCTGACTTAGCCTTCTTCTTAGTCCAAGAACTCTTCTTGAACTTAGCCTTATTCTGCACCATCAACACTTGACTGGCGCCCTTTTTGAGATCCGCCTTTGCCTGCTTGAGCATCCCATGCAATTCAGTGAGCTTCTTATCCATACCATGCATGTGGTAGTTCAAAATGAACTGCCCATATGCACTAGTAAGAGAGTTCAGAATTATATCCGTAGCGAACTCTTCACTAATGGGGTAGCCAAGCCTCTCCAGAGACTGCACATAACCAACCATTTTGATCACATGCGGACTTAGTGGATCACCATCCTTAAGCTTGCAACTCAGCAAGGCCTGAGAGAATTGATACCTCTCAGTCTTCGCCTGAGCCTGGAACATACTTTTGAGGCTTTCGATCATATCGTAGGCCTAAACATGCTCGAGCTGATTTTGCAAGTCCGGTTTCATGTGAGCAAGCATAAGACAGCTAATATCTGTGGACTCATCCTTAGCCCGACGGTAGGCATTGGTGGCAGCGACAGTCGCATTCTCATTCGGCTCATCTGGAAGTGGGTTGTCTAGGACATGGTCCTTCTTTTCTTGTTTGAGAACAATTCTCAGATTTCGATACCAGTTGGTAAAATTAGTGTCGTTCAGTTTATCTTTCTCAAGAATGGTTCTCAATGCAAAACCGGATATCTGAGAGTGACTGCTACTTGGTGCCATGATCTACAACAGAAAATATGCAAAACACTTAAGACATGTATTCATAAAAGAGCAAGCATATTAAATACTTTAATATTTTATGCTCCCACTAGAACCAACACCCCTTCGATGGTTACTTAGTGATTCAGGATCCCAAATAAGCAAGTCGGGTAGTGAGCTTTAGCATCACCGCTAGCCGCCAAGTGATCTAGGTAGACAACTCATTGTCAATTGTATCTCATACGACTCATGTTGGACGGGTGGCATCACATGCACCGGCTCCCATCCGACTTTTCCCCGAGACCCACAACCATTGTGATAGACCCGTCTAGCTTACCAAGTGTTTCCACAGTAAGAGTCCGACTCGAACCCACCTAGTTGAAAAGAATTGGCAGCACCTCAATTTTATTAGCCCACTACCAAAAATGTACGACTTGTGATGGTGCAAACACTGGCGGGGAAAACCGACTAGACCTTCTTTGAGGGATTAAATTTTACCGACTATCTAATAGAGGTAAAACAGAGACATAACAATAACACAAAATAAAGCAATTATAATGTGAAATGGTATGGCTCTCTTCATGGCGATCTCCATCTCCACAAAGCTTGTAATCCGACTCGTGCCAACTCTTGTCACTTGCCGTCTTACTCCATGTCGCCGACATGTACATCGCCTTGCATGCCTTCCGGGTTCTCCAAACAGCTACACTAGCTTAGTAAAGTAAATTACAAGGAGAATCTGACACGCAGGTCGTTATACAATGAAATGACAACACCTAGGCTCCAGCCGGCTGACAAAAATTGTGATTCGCAGATCACGTATGGATTACACACATACTTCACATGCACATGAACCATACCATTCACAACTTCCTGCAAAAAACAAGTTATGCATAGATACAATATCTACCGGCGTTGTGAAACTTGCAACGACATCTAAGGCGCTACGACAGGGCGAAGCCGGCGGTCCCGTTGTTCCGATTTGATCAAACCTTTTGATGCGGACGATTTTTCCGAAAACATAGATCTCATCTACGATCCGGACATGGATTCCAACCATTGTTCCAATTCGATCAAACCTTTTGATCTTCGATCACCCCATCTGGATTTACGTGTCACAGTCTACCCTGATGGCGGAAGCCGACCGGTAGGGGTATGCCGTTCCACGACCTCAGTAGTATGATCACGGAAATCAGATCTACAATTCCCCGAGTACAGTTGATCCAATCAACCTCGTACAAAACCGATCTATCTCATAGATCGACCACCAAAACAGCATATAGATCTCATCTACAACCTACCGCATATCACATATGCGAGATCTCGAGCCTAAAACCAGAAGCTATTGCTCTGATACCACTGTTGGGCCACGCAGAGATAAAACAAAACTTTTTTCCTCTAACGTGGTGATCCCAAGATCTAGCCGAGGTAGAAGGCCACGAGGTTTACCACTAGACGCGTAGTTGCGGATTACTGATGAAGCGCGTCAGTTGATGCAGTGCAGTCCTTTGCGATCCGATCATCCTGGTGCTGATCGTACAACACCTCTACTGGTATCCACACGTGCAAGGAGGAGCACCGGCGGCGAACTGCTAGGTTCGTCTCGACGGTAGGACTGCTGTGGAGCTAGGGTTTCCAACACATGGAATGACCTAACCGATCAACAATTTTCCTTTCTAGGTTACGGTGCTCCAGTATATATAGGGAGTGAACGTGGGCTTTGCTTCGCGCGACCCATTCACTAAAGCCCATATACTATTAGTCCCTATGAGTCCGACTCACTGACTCAGTCCAAATCAGGCTCGGGTCCAACCCAAACTTTCTCCCGCTCTTAAGTGTGTGACCCCGCAGGCTCATGGTTACTTGGACACGATTAGAGTCCGACTCCAAATCGATCAATCGGTAGCGGCTCCTAGCAGAACGTGCCGACTCCCAAGTACCAACGAGTCATGACGACTTGCCTTTCCAATGCGACTTACGTCCGAGTCCCTTTTGCCTCACGATATACCTTGTCAGACTATAGGCGAATAATTGTCATCCCTTACATAGTCTGACTCTCTTCTCGATCCGAGATAAGTGATTCACCCGACTAACTCTTAGTCGACCGCCTCGGTTAACACTTGACCGAGTCGTGCATGGCCATGCTTTCCGAATCATATCTTCCGAGAGGGCCCAGAGAATATCTCTCCGAGTGGAGGGGCAAAATCCCACTTGGTTATTCACATCACGCAGCTTGATTCTTAGTCGACCCGAACTCTGCCTTTATAACTGCCCAGTTATGGATCACCGTTTGAGAGAACCTAAGTCGGTGATCCTCAACTCGGATAATGCAATAACCTTAGGTCTAAGGATTACATTGAATGAGATATACAAATGACAACTTGTTCGTTGTACCTCAATATGGGTCAATCCGACTCGCTAAACTCTTTAGCCGAATCTGTGTAAGTCGGAATGGCATCTCCATGCCCATGACAAGTGGAACCGAGTCATCAAGCCGATTTTCACATTGGTCTAAGTTGTGTGTCCAGCACAACCTCAATGACCAAGGACATTTAGTACAAACAACATGAATGCATAGTTCCACAACCGAATCACATATTCAATGATACACATCAGATGTTTATACAAGGACAACTTTATATCTTTATGAATACAATGGGAAATCTCATCATACATGATTGCCTCTAGGGCATATTCCCAACAATTGCCAACTTATACTTTGTCAAGCATATACTCCATAGTTTGTTCACTTTAACCTTAATCACTTCAAGATGCTTATGATAGGGGCAATGAGGGCTGAAAGCTAACAAGTACCATATTTTTGGAAGCTCTTTTTGAAACTTGAAATCCCTGCTTCCCTTTTTGAAGGGCTGTCGTGGGAATGACCACGGCAGATGCTGCAATCGGCAGTGAGTAGTAGAATAAAGGGCAAGGGCGGCCAGCCATCTGTGGTGCGAGATGAGGGCGGAGACACAGGGTTTACCCAGGTTCGGCCCCCGGAGGGTAAAGACCTACTCCTGCTAGATTGTATTATGATGAAGGTACAATGGGGCGAGCTCGACAGCTAGGCGGTGAGTCGCTTGGGTGGATGATGGAACATATCCTCTATACGCCCTGTAGGGAGGTTTATATAGACTCACCCCCCCAGGGTTTACATATCTCAACCGAATCAGTTAAGGTTTCGGTACTCGCTTAACCTAATCCGACTGGGCCTATCTACTCGCCTGGGCCTTCGGCTTCCAGTCGCTTGGATCCACGCCAGGCCTTGATCCAGTCACCGTCCTGCAGGCCCACTCGCCAGTTCCTGGGCCAGTCGGAAACGTCCTGCTGGGTATACCCCGGTAGGCATATCCCCATCGTTAGTCCCCGTGGCCGTCGTCCATTGGGCGCAGGTGGTTGCTGGCAGTCGGAGCATATGGGTCCAATGCGGTCAACAAGTCGAATCGATGGCGGGCTCCTGAATAAAGGAAAAAACTAGTCACTCTGGTCGCAGCTCGGCGAACGGGTCGGCGAAATATTTAATCACTATTGTAGTGATAAGGTCGGCGAGTCGAATAGATGAAGTTGGACCGTCAGACACGGTCAAAACTAGCCGTTGGAGTAATCCAACGGTAACTTTTGGCGTAATCACCACGTAGTAACGGCTCCCTGATTTGGCGGGTAACAACCGCTATATAAAGGGTAGGCAATCGGAGAACCACCTCCTCATCATTTCCTCCGATTGCGCGCACCTCCGTTTTCCTCCACATCACGATCCAGCCGATCCAAAATCCTCCGACCTCCACGAACCTTTCCGCCAATGGCCCCCTCCACCGAACCATGGGGCAGGTCCAAGTGTACGAGAGCGCTACTGGCGTCTTTCGAGGAGGCCGGGATCCTGCGCGCCGGCAGGTGGCGCATCCCCACGGCCGGAGAGGTGACTCTGGACCCGCACGAGGGAGAATTCATCTGCTTCACCAGCCACCTGGAACAGGGGCTAGGATTCCCCACATCTCTCTTCTTCCGGCGCTTCTGCGCCTTGTACGGGATCCAGCCATCGGACCTGGGCCCGCACAGCATCGAACAACTCGCCATTTTGTGGCGTTCTGCGAGTGCTACCTGGGCTGCAGGCCCTACTTCCCCCTGTGGCAAGATCTGTTCCACGGGAGGATTAGTCGCGAAGAAGCAGGCGGCCCAATGCTTGCTGCGGGTGGCCTGACATTTCAGTTGAAGTCGAAGGCCTCCTTTTTCGATCTGATGCTACCTGCCAAGGCGGCGAGCGAATGGAAAAAGTCTTGGTTTTACGTTACCGAGGCGACTCCAGATGGCGAGGTGGCGATCCCAAGATACTTCGCCGACCGGCCCGAACCGCGCCGACTCCAAGTCGGCAAGCTCCCAACAGACCAGCGGATGGTCGTGGATGAGATGCTTCAGACCATCCGCGTCCTGAAGAAGAAGGGTCTTCAGACCATCAATTTGTACAACTGCTGGCTCGGACGGCGACTCGTTCCCCTGGCCCGCCGTGACCATTATATGTACGAGTACACGGGCTGGGAGGACTCGATGAAATCCTGCCTCGCCGAGTGGAAACTCGAGGACTACATCCCGGCGTTGAAGAAGATCACCCAGGCGGTGTACCTGGATGCGAAGGTTGGGTTCGCCCCCTATACCGCGAAGCATCCAGCCCCGACGGTAAGTCATTTTCTATCATTCGCAGTCGCAGTTGATGCTGTCGCGGTTATACTGATACTGTCTCATGCCTATTGTAGTTATTTCAAGTGGTGGAAGGGTGGCTTCCGCCCGCGGACGACGAGAATTCGAGCTCGTCCGTCCAGGACGGGGGCGAATCGCCTCCTGCCAAGGGCGGCGTCGAGAGCGACAGGAGCGATGACGACGACGAGTCCGAAGAAGAAGCCGTCCCACTGGTTCGCAAAACTCGCGGGCAGCGTCAGCGCGAACTCGAGGCGAGTAGAAGCCTCGAACGTCATGATGATGACGAGCTTCCCGAGCTCACCTCACGTCGCGTGGCCACTCCGTCGAAAAAGAAGAAGAAGGAGGTGAAGGCCCCTCCGAAGAGGAAGACGAAGCCAGCGAGACGGGCCTCTCCGCCTCATTCGGTGAGTAGTTCCGATGCCACCAGCCTGGCCAGGGATGAAGTGCCACGGACGAGGCAGCACCGGACGTCACCGCCGTCCTGAGTGAGGTACCTCTGGCCTCGATTCCTCCGCCATTCGCCCTAGTCTCTGGGTCGGGGGTCGCTCCAGCCGCGGCAGCTTCGCCTCCCAGGAAAGCTCCTGCCGAAAGCGTTGTGGAGGCTCCTGTCGCGGCCTCATCAACAAAGAGGCCATCTATGTCTTGGGCGCATGACGTCCTGGAGATGGGCCTCAGTCGGAAACTGGGCCCCGAACTGGAGAAGCCAGCTAGCATCCGCACGGGGCTGCGGTTCATACCAGTCGCCAAGTGAGTTTTATTCACCTGCTTTACTTTTCGTTGTACTCAAACCACTTTGCTCATGTAATCAATTTGCAGGACTGGGGTTAAAAAGATAGGCCACCCGTCCGTGGCCAAAGTGCCACCAGTCGTCGCCGAGGAAGACCCCTCTCGGAAGAGGAAGGCTGATGAGGTCGCTGTCCCCACAGACAGTGCCAAGAAGGCCAAGAGCGACGATGTCGTCACGGTGTCTAATGACACGACGATTGCTCCGAGTGATCCTGCGGCGAGGGTGGCCTTTACGATCAAGGAGGGTGCTTCTCTCCTGGGATGGCCGAGCCGGCCTCTTTTGGTGCTGGCGCATCCATCGCGACCTTCCCCCGATTCATGGCCAGAGCGGCTACGGCGAGTGGTACCACGCCATCGAGCCGCGTGCCTGGGGATGCCGAAACGGAGGTTGAGCAACGTCGCGGGCACACTCCGGCTCTTCTCGCATCCGTGGACGCGCTACAGCTTCATGGCATGCTTGGCGCAGCCATCCAGGTATGTCCAGTCCCCGAGGATCGGGCCACTGAATTGCAGTGGTCAGATTCTTTTGGTGTTTTGATTTTATTTCTCGCGCCCAGTCCCCGAGTGCGCATTCGCTGAATTTCAGCGGGTGGGCGCTTAGGTTTTTTTATCTCCAGTCCCCGAGTGTCCAGTCGCTGAATTTCAGCGGGTGGGCACTTAGGATTTTTGATCTCCAGTACCCGAGTGTCGAGTCGCTGAATTTCAGCGGGTGGGCACTTAGGATTTTTGATCTCCAGTCCCCGAGTGTCCAGTCGCTGAATTTCAGCGGGTGTGCACTTAGGATTCCGTTTTTGTTAACTATTTGACTTTTGTACAGGGTTTGCAGTGTGAATCAGCCGACCAGCTTGCTGCAAAGTGTCGCGCGGAGAAGGAACTTATCGCCGTCCAAGAGGCGAACAAGGGACTCCAGGCGACTGCTGCGAAGGCAGAGGAGGTTCGCCAGGGCCTTGTCCCGGCGAGTGAGCTGACGGCGGCTCAATCTGCGTTGAGTTTGGATGAGAAGCGGATCGCCGAACTTGAGCGCGAGCTTAAGGACGCGAAGGAGGAGGTGAGCTCGGCGGATGGGCGAGCGAAGGCTGCTGTTACGGCCGCCGCTGAGGAGCGTAAGGTCTCTGACGCCCTTGTTGCTGGGCTTCAAGACGACTACTCCTCTCTTCAAAGCTTCATCATGGATCTCTCCCGTACTTTGATTGGTAAGTGTGCCTGCTTCTGCCTGTATTATTTTCATTGTGTGATCTTTGATGTACTCACTACCCCCCTCTGTCCACAGGTCGGATCATCGACATCGCGGAAGAGGCGCAGTCGTTCGACGCGCGGCAGTGTGTGGCCACTCTGGTCGACTCGGCCACGTTGTCCACGACTTGTATTCGGGCGTATCTTCAGGAGATGTCGCCCACGGAAGTGATTCCCAGCGAACTCGTCGATGTGTGGCGGTACTTGGAGAAGGCACCATCAGTCGTAGAGTTCATGATGCGGTCGGCGTTCCGACGCGGGGCGGCGACGGCGCTTAGCCTTGGGCTTGCCCACTTCCCGGAAGATTTCGATCTGGATGACGTGACGAGTGGCTACCCGTCGTCGACGGGCTCGGTGGAGATCACCGAGGAGCTAAAGCTGACGGACCGCGCCGCGGTGTACTCCGATCGTGTCTGGGCGATGGGCGACCTCCTTCCTTATCAGGAGACGATCGTTGCGCCTAACAACCCCGAGCCGCAGCATCGGGACTTCAAGATCGAGAAGCCCTTCTGTGCGGCGATGGCGGGTGAGCTAACGACGTACCTGTCAAACCCGTACACTCCCTTCATTCGCAACCGCAAGGGTGGCGGTGAGTCGACATCGAAGCCTGCGAAATAAAACATTGTGCCCTGGGGCGTTAGCAGCGGTTCTGCCGTTGGGCATACTTTGTACTTTGTGACAATTGTGATATGCTATAATGAGATATCGTCTTATTTTCTGGATTGTCTTGTGTTGGTGATTGAGGGTTGAACGAGTCCCCGAGCGCGTCCGCACTTTTTATGGGGTTTACCACGTTTGTTTATGTGTTTTGTAGTTTTGAACGTTTTGTTACTGAGGTCGACTCGCCCGAGCTTGGAAAGCCAGCCGCAAAGCAACTCCCATGAGTGCTCTGTACTTCACCGTTTTCCCTTGCGCGAACGAGGTCGGGTAGCCGAGTCCCCGAGCGTGGTACTTGGTTGTTCTAGGCGCGACTCTAGGGTGGGTGAGGACTGGGCGCGTTAGAGTAAGCGCATCACTCCTGCCTGGCCCGTCGGGTCAGTCGCATGCGAGTCCTAGGCATACTCTCATACTTGGCGTTTTCCCTAGCCGCTCGCACTGAACTGGTCGTCAGTCCCCGCATGTGGTACTTGGCCGTTCGAGTCGCTGTGTCGAGGATGCGGAGGATCATGGTCGCTGTGAGGAGCGACGGCAGTTGTCTTGGCTCGTTAAGCCAGTCGAGCTAGGCGACTCCAATGGGGATCCGGGTAGGTGTTTTTCGTGGACGTTACAAGACCTGGGGTAACCCAGTGCCCTTGTAGCGCACTACTTGGCCGTGTCGATCGCTGTACCAGAGGTTGACTCCTGCAGTTAGCTTGGTGCTGTTACTATGAGTGCGAGTGGCACAAGACACGGAGAGTAGACGCAATTTGCGGTAACCAATATTTTTTATTTCATAGCGACTGGAGGATACATATGTGGAGTTCTAGGAGTAGAACTTCCGTAGGAGGTTTACATTCCATGGCGCTTGACGTCAAGTTTGCCGTCCCCGCGGACGTCGATGAGGTAGTAGGCATCGTTGCCGAGTACTCGCCCGATGGCGAATGGTCCCTCCCATGGGGGGGAGAGCTTGTGCATGCACTTATTGTCCTGGATGAGGCGCAGCACCAGGTCACCTTCTTGGAAGGTGCGAGTTTTCACCCGCCGGCTGTGGTAGCGGTGGAGTCCTTGCTGGTAGATGGCAGTTCGTGAGCGAGCCAGGTCGCGTGCCTCGTCGAGTTGATCGACTCCATCCTAACGTGCGAGTTCGTTCGCAGCCTCCGTGTAGTGGACGACCCTTGGCGAGTCGTGCTCGAGGTCGGTGGGCATGACTGCCTCGGCGCCGTACACCATGAAGAAGGGGGTGAATCCTGTCGACCTGTTGACCGAGGTGCGGATACCCCAGACGACGGAGGGTAGCTCCTTGACCCAGCACCCGGCGGTGCGCTCGAGTGGTACTTGGAGCCGTGGCTTCAGGCCGTGGAGGATGCTCTAGTTGGCCCGTTCTGCCTGGCCGTTGGACTCCGGGTGGGCGACTGACGCGAGGTCGAGTCGGATGTGATGTTCCTCGCAGAACTCGACCATGGCTCCTTTGGCGAAGTTGGTGCCGTTGTCCGTGATGATGCTATTTGGGAACCCGTAGCGATATATGAGCTCGCGTAGGAATTTTGTGGCGGTCTTCCCGTCGCATTTCCTGACTGGCTTGGCCTCCACCCACTTGGTGAATTTGTCGACCGCGACCAGGAGGTGGGTGAAGCTGGAGGGGGCCTTTTTGAAGGGGCCTACCATGTCCATGCCCCATACGGCGAATGGCCAGGTGATGGGGATGGTCTTGAGCACTGAGCTCGGCACGTGTGTCTGGTTGGTGTACTTCTGGCACTCGGCGCACCGCTGGACAATGTCGACGGCGTCGGCGTGTGCGGTGGGCCAGTAAAAGCCGTGTCGCATAGCCTTTGCGACCAGAGAGCGGGCTCCGGCGTGGTGGCCGCAGTCGCCGGAGTGGATGTCGTGGAGGATCTTGCGTCCTTCGGCGGGTTGGACGCAGCGTTGGAACACGCCGGTCACGCTGCGCTTGTGGAGCTCGCCGTCGATGATGACGAAGGATTTGCAGCGTCGCGTTATCATCCGGGCGTCTGTTTCGTCTGCCGGTAAGGTTCCTCTCTCTAGGTAGGCCATGTATGGCCTAGTCCAGTCTTCTGGCTCGGCGATGAGTGCGACCAAGGCTGCCTCTGGTTGCAGCGGGACTCCGATGTCGATCTCCCTTGGGGTAGAGATGGACGGCTTAGTGATCGTGTCGAGGAAGACGCCAGCGGGTGGTGCGAGTCGAGCCGACCCGATGCGAGAGAGTGCGTCGGCCTCCCCGTTCTTTCACCTGTCGATCCACTCGACGGAGTAGCCTGCGAAGTGTCCGCCCAGCTTGTCCACTGCTTGGTGGTACGCCGCCATGGTGGGAGAGAC
This sequence comes from Avena sativa, assembly GCA_916181665.1. Classification (NCBI taxonomy): domain Eukaryota; kingdom Viridiplantae; phylum Streptophyta; class Magnoliopsida; order Poales; family Poaceae; genus Avena; species Avena sativa. The sequence continues at coordinate 1,956,216 of OV702279.1, read as the reverse complement.
GGCGTCGCAGGTGCCAGCGACTTGCCCAGCGACGATGTCGGAGTCTCCGTAGCAGCGTAGGCGGTTGACATTCATCTCCTTGGCAGCTCGCATGCCGTGGAGTAGTGCCTCGTACCCGGCTATGTTGTTGGTGCAGGGGGTGAAGTCGAGGCAGAGGACGTAGCGGAGCTTGTCGCCCTTCGGGGAAGTCAACACAATCCCTGCTCCTGCGCCGTCTGCGTTCTTGGAGCCGTCGAAGTGCAGGCTCCAGTAGTGGAGGTACGACAGCTTTTCCGGCTGCTGGGCCTCTTCCCAGTCGGCGATGAAGTCCGCGAGAGCCTGCGACTTAATCGCTTTCCACGGCTCATACCTGATGTTGTGGACGCCGATTTCGACGGCCCACTTGGCGACTCGCCCGGTCGCCTCACGGTTGCGAATGATGTCCTACAATGGTGCTGAGGAGATGACCGTGATCGGGTGCTCCTGGAAGTAGTGCGGCAGTTGCCGTTGTGCTCTGAAGACTGCGTACACCAGTTTCTGGTATTGCGGGTACCGCTGGCGCGACTCGGTGAGGACCTCGCTGATATAGTACACCGGTCGTTGTACCGGGCGCTCCTTTCCTTCCTCTGGCCGCTCGACGACCATGACGGCGCTGACGACGCGCTCGGAAGCCGCGACGTAGACCAGCATGGGTTCTTTGTCGATGGGGGCGGCGAGTAGCGGTGCTGCGAGTAGCACCTTCTTGAGGTCGCGGAGTGCGTCGTCCACCTCCTTGTCCCACTGGAAGGTGGGGTTCTTCCGCATCAGGCGGTATAGGGGCATCGCCTTTTCGCCCAATCGGGGGATGAAGCGGCTGAGAGCCGCGACTCGCCCGGCCAGCTTCTGGACGTTGCGCAGGCACTCGGGTTTGCCAAGTCGAGCGATCGTGTCGATCTTGGTGGGGTTCGCCTCGATCCCGCGCTTGGAGACGACGTACCCCAGTAGTTGCCCTGCTGGTACACCGAAGGTGCATTTGCCTGGGTTTAGCTTTATCTTGTATTTCCGCAGGTTGGCGAATGTTTCCGCCAGGTCGGCGAGTAGATCGCCCTGGCGAGCGGACTTCACTACCACGTCATCGATGTAGACGTGGATATTGCGGCCAATTTGGCTCGCAAGGCATTCATGCATGCATCGCTGGTAGGTCGCCCCGGCGTTCTTGAGGCCGAAGGTCATGGCAGTGTAGCAGAAGGCTCCAAATGGCATGATGAACGCCGTTTTTTCCTCGTCCTCGACAGCCATTTTGATTTGGTTGTACCCGGAGTAGGCGTCGAGGAGACACAGCGACTCCGAACCCGCGGTGGAATCGATTATTTGGTCGATCCACGGGAGGACGAATTGCTCCTTCGGGCAGGCGCTGTTTAAGTTTGTGTAGTCGATACACATCCTCCAGGTCCCATTTTTCTTCTCGACCAGGACTGGGTTTGCCAGCCACTTGGAGTATTTTATTGGCCGGATGAAGCCTGCAGCGAGTAGACGCTGAACCTCCTCGGCGATGGCTCGGCGGCGCTCTTCATTGAAGGGCCGCAACGACTGCTTGACAGGTCGCACTTTGGGGTCGGCATTGAGTTTGTGCTCAGCGAGTTCCCTAGGGACACCAGGCATGTCGGAGGGCTTCCATGCGAAGATGTCCCTGTTCTCACAGAGGAACTCGGTGAGCGCGCCTTCCTATGCTGGGCTCATGCCCGTCCTGATCGTCACGGTCTGTCTGGAGTCGCCTGGGACCAGCTCGACGGTGCGGGTGTGCGTCGTCGCCTCGAAGGCTGAGGTGTTGACGCCATCCGAATTGGGCTTCTTGAGTATGGTGGGGTCGTTGTTGTTGACCCCGCTCGCGTATTTGGCGAGCTCGTCGGCGTGGTTGGTCTCTGCCGTGATGACGGCGTCAGCGAGTTTGGCTCCTTTGGCCTCGCACTCGGCGTCCATGTCGGGGTCGCCGTTGATGGTGATGACGCCACGCGGCCCGGGGAGCTTTATCGCGTTGTACGCGTAGTGGGGCGCTGCCATGAACTTGGCGAACGCCTGGCGCCCCAGGACGCAGTGGTAGGGGCTATCGAAGGGTACCAGCTCGAAGACGATCCGCTCGGTGCGGAAGTTTGCTGGTGTGTCGAAGGTGACTGGCAGCGTGACCTTGCCGATCGGGTACGCCTTTCGACCGGGGACGATGCCGTGGAACGTGGTGTAGGTCGTCTCGACCATCGACTGCGGGAGCCACAGTCGCCTGAAGGTGTCCAGGTACATGATGTTGATGGAGCTGCCGCTGTCCATCAATGTCTTGGGGAGCCAGTAGTCTCCCACCTTGGGCTTGACCACCAGGCTGACTCGGCCTGGGTACTCGATGCGTGGCGAGTGGTCCTGGCGGCTCCAGGTGATGGGCTGCTCCGACCAGTTGAGGAACTGGGGAACGTCCACCTAGGCCACCGCATTGACGGCGACGGCTCGGGCGATGACCTTCTTCTCGCGCTTCGTGTTGAAGCCTGTGAAGGTGTGGAGCGAGCCGGCCACACTGCCGAATTTTCTGCCGTTTGGCGGGTTGTTGTCGGGGTTCTCCTGCGCTCACCGGGCCTTCTCAATCTCCTTGAGAGAGTGGCAGTCGACGGTCGTGTGCATGGCGGGCTTCCCTTCCCTGCTGTGAAACGCACAAGGTTGGTTAAGGAGGGCCGCGGGGTCGAACCTTGGTTTCGCCTTGTAATTGCCGCCGTCGCAGCGTTGCCCTCCGTCACGGCGGAAGCTCTTGGGCTCGCGCTGCATGTGCCCAGCATTGGCGACGAAGTCGACTCGCCCGTCACTGCGGCGCTTGCCGGTGAGGCGAGTGTTACTGTAGCATAGGTCGGACCGTCGTCCGTTATCGTTGCCGTTTGTGCGGCGCTGACCACCCGACTCGTCGTCAGTTTCCTAGTTTGGGTCTTCCTCCGCGTATCTCTTGGCGATCTCGAGGAGGTCCGGTATGTTGTCGAGTGTGCGGGAATGTCGTTTGAGCTTGGCGACCAGGGGCTCGTAGCGGCACGAGGTCGGCAGTGGATCGCGGTGTCCGGGTGGATGCCGACCGCGTTGTACCATAGTTCTTGCCACCGCTGGACCCAGCTGCTTGTCGACTCGCGGGATCCCTTGATGCATCATTCCAGGTCCTCGATGGTGGTGGCGCGGGTGTAGGAGCACTCGAAGTGCCTGACGAAGGCGTCTCGCATCTCTTCCCAGGAGTCGATGCTATCCTGGGGAAGGGTGTTGATCCACTTCCTGCACGTTCCCTCCATCATTAGGGGGAGGTAGCGGGCGGCTAGCAGGTCGGTGTGGCCAGCGATCCCCATCGCCATGAGGTAGGTGTCCAGCCACACGGAGGGGTCATACGAAGGGTCGTACTTCTCTATTTCCTTCGGCGCTTTGAACTTCGCCGGGTATTTTTCGCCTCGGATCATCGGTCCGAAGCACCTGGGCCCGATTCGGCTTAGCGACCCCATCGGCTCGCCGTCGCGGCGATTGGTTAGGGTGTGTCGCAGGTCGTCGGGCTGGCGTGCGCGCCAGCTTTGGTTGTTGATGATGTGGGTGCGGGCGTCGACGGGATGACCATTGGCGGCGACGAAGTTGGTCGCTGGCCTGGGGTCGTTGGTGGAGAGTGCCGCGTTCGCGGGTCGGTGTTGGAGCTACAGTGGTTCAGGTGGCGGGCAATTGAGGGTGTTTGCCGCCAATAGGCGGCTGCTTGAGGCCGCTCTGCTGCCCAAAGAACGCGAGTACATCCGACCCTGCGAGTCGGCGCCTGCGTTTTGCTGCTCGACCGCCTTTGCGAGCAGGGCCCTGACGTACTGGATCTGTAGGGCACCGTCACCGGTGGCCGCGATGTTGTCGGCCGCTGCTCGGACCGCCACGAGGTTGTCCATCGGGGTGGAGAATAGTGGTAGGCCGTTCGCGTCTCTCTCCCGCGAGGAGACCATGATCCGCGGCTGGTCCCTGGGGGTGTGCGGTTGGGTGGAGGTGGGGCGTCGTTCGCCGCTGACCCTGGCGGGGGTCGGGCGCTTCCTCTGGGTGGCGCGTTCTCGCAGATCGCGCGCTCGGCCACGCGGCCCGGGTCGTTCTCGTCATCGAAGTTCAGGGCGCGCCCCTGGACGGTGGGGTTCAGGCGCGACCTGATTCGCTGCTGGTGGTAGCGTGACAGCTCCTGCGCTGTCACCTGCTCGAGGCGAAATTTTTCGCGCTCGGCCTGCTCCTTGCGTACTGCCTCCGCCAGCTTCAGGCGGAGTTCCTCGACCTCCGTTGTCGTGGCGTTAGGAGGGATCGGGGTGGAGAAGGGATCCTTCGGCGGATCGGTGCTGGTCGCCATGTAGGTCGCGGCGTGGAGACCGGTCTCGTCGCAGAGATCGGTGGAGTTTTTCGATCCGGAGTTGAAGTCGAAGATCCCAAGGATGGAGGGATTGTCGAAGTCTCCCACATTGGAGACCTGGGTGATGGAACCCGCGGGTGAAGCCACGGCGATGGATCTGGCGAGTGACGCCTGAGTCGTCGAGTCGGCGTCGTCGTTGAGGGCCATGTCTTCCGCGGCCGCGGTGTTTTCGGCCACGTCGCTATGGGCCGAGTTGTCATCAGAGGCGAGGCGATGGATCGTGCGGACCTGGCTCTCGGAGAGCCGGTCGCGCGGCCGCGACTCGAGATGATGACGTCGGTGAGGCCGACGAAGAGGCTGATCGTGCCGACTAGGAAGATCATGCTGTGCGTGACGGGTCGCTTCGCCGGGACGTAGCTGCTCGGTAAGATCTGGAGCATCTCGCCGATCGCTATCATGCGGCCGGTGGCGACCGACTCGTTGACGGGCGGATTGGATATCGCCGCAGAACACCGGCCAGACCGGCCAGGCCCCACGGTGGGCGCCACTGTCGTGGGAATGACCACGGAAGATGCTGCAATCGGCAGCGAGTAGTAGAACGAAGGGCAAGGGTGGCCAGCCATCTGCGGTGCGAGATGAGGGCGGAGACACAGGGTTTACCCAGGTTCACCCCCCGGAGGGTAAAGACCTACTCCTGCTAGATTTTATTATGATGAAGGTACAATGGGGCGAGCTCGACGGCTAGGCGGTGAGTCGCTTGGGTGGATGATGGAATGTATCCTCTATACGCCCTGTAGGGAGGTTTATATAGACTCACCCCCAGGGTTTACATATCTCAACCGAATCATTTAAGGTTTCGGTACTCGCTTAACCTAATCCGACTGGGCCTATCTACTCGCCTGGGCCTTCAGCTTCCAGTCGCTTGGATCCACGCCGAAACCCTAAGTACCCAATCGAAATTTCAAGAAACCGTCTGTAGCCACCGCCACCATCGTCCCTAGATCGGGGGGATCTAAAGCTCTTCCCGGCACCCTGCCAGAGGGTAGATCATCCCGGAGGCCTTCTTCTTCATCATGCCAGGCTCCGGTATGAAGCGTGAGTAGTTCCACCTTGGACTACGGGTCCATGTGGTAGCTAGATGGTTGTATCTCCTTCTTGTGCTTTCATGTCTAGATCTTGTGAGATCCGTTCATGATCAAGATCTCATCTATCTGTAATCATGCATGTTGTGTTTGCGGGGATCCGATGGATATTGAGATTACTATGTCAGATTGATTAATGGTTTTGTCTTATTGATTCTATCATGTCTGTGTTGTTTGTGATCTTGCATCCTCTCCGTTGTTAGTAGCTATCTTGGCCAAGTAGTTGCTAGTGACTCCAAGAGGGGATATTTATGCTCGATAGTTGTCGTGGTGGTGGCACGGAAGATGCCATGGGTAGGCTTAAGTTGGGGGCCGAATGGGTGCTTGTGGTCACCGGGGAGGGAGTGCACGGTCGAGCCATCTACGAAGAACAAGAAGAACTCTCTATGCTTGATAATTTGATTGATACCCCAAAGATTACAAGTGCTCCTTGAGCTGTATTGGCTTGAGTACGCAGCTCCTGTTCTCTACTTGGTCCAACCTCCTTCTACTATTGCTATGCTCTCCCTTATATAGGCAGTGCTAGCTAGCTAATATCCCTTTGGGTTCTAGGGTTTACTGTTTGGATCTTGGTCCCTACAATATGGGCTGGGTTATGGGCTTGCCTTAATCCCATAGGCCCGGTCCATAAAGCTTGACAGCTAATGGTATTTTGGTACACCGCTTCTTGTTCTCTTTGGCGTCACGCAGTTACTTTGTACGTCAGCACTTGCTTTGGGCGTCACCCGGCTCCTTTTGTGTCACCCGGCGTCGCCCTTCTCTTTTGACCATGCTTTATCATGGTCCTTCCCGAACCTTACTCGGAAAGGTGCCACGTGTCCTTCTTGACCCGGCCCTTCCTCGGTTAACTCGGCTCGTTGGTACCTGCAAGGGTTACAACTTTGTCCTATACGGGCCGAGATAGTTTGTATCTCGGCTTTCTTGCTTATCTTAGCCCGGTTCATTTTTTACTCGGAGTCAACCCAGCTGCGCTATGTTTCCCCTCTCGTGACCCTACCGGGGGTTATCCCCCTGACATTAGTCCGCGAAGCTGGTGAGGTCTAGCAGTTCAAGATGTTAGGCGTCTCTAGGTTCCTTTTGTGTGAATGGGACTTAGTTTTTGTCTTTTATGTATCTCAGTTTTGCATCTTGCCAGGTTAGTCTGACAATTTCAGGTCAATTCTTTGACTTCTTGGGTCATTCTTGCCTCGAGCCGAGTTATTTTGGCCAATTCCGGGTTATTTTCGGCGCACTTCAGTCACTGATAGCTAGTAATCATGATTACTTGCCTCAATTTTTGTTCCAAGTTCTAGCGGCACAGTGACGGCTGCGCAGTTATTACCCGTCACTGTGGCAGTCCCATCGGTCTGTGCCTCTTTTCCTTCCAGCCGTGACGTGGCACCGGATTTTTCGTGTACCTTTGGCTACGTGGCGCTCGCTGACTGTCTCACCCGTCCTGGTACACGGCCACACGCTGGCCGCACGACATAGTTGGATCCCACTACGGGGTTTTTTACTGCCCTTAAGTAGGGGTTGGGGGTTTCCACTTCCCCCACGCCCGTTCAGTTTCCTTAGCCTTTCTTCTTCCTCGCGCCTGCAAGATTGAACTGCCTCCTTTGTGGTTCCTTCTCCCTCTTGCTTTAGTGCTGCGATTGCCCCTGCCCTCTTTCGATTCCAGCATGGGTCCTCGCTGTTCCAAACCTCTCCTTACCGAGGAGGAGACAGACTCCGACGACCTTATGGATGCTCACGACGGTGCTGATGGTGCCGAGGAGCAGGAGGTCCCCGCCGGCGAGCGCGGTGGCTGGGAAGGCTCGGAGGTCTCCACCGAAGAAGTGGAGTGGCTCCGGTCCACCAGACGCATCCCACTGCAAGTGGATTGCCGTCTCCCCACCGATGAGATTTCCCCCACCCCTCAAGCTGGCGAGTGGGTGGTTTTTCTTTCACACTTTGAACGCAGTTTTGCTCTTCCTGTGAGCACCTTATTTTCTTCGTTTCTTTCTACCTTCCATTTGCAGACCCACCATCTTCCTGCCAATGCAATTGGCTCTCTCTCTTGTTTCATCTCTGCCTGCGAGGCCTATCTTGGGATTTGGCCTACAGTTCTCCAGTGGGCCAAGTACTTTCGCTTCAAAGTTCAGGTTGTTCCCCAGCCTGAAGTTCCCCGTGCCGATAAGAAACCTACTCGGTGCGGTGCTGCCAGCATCACGCCCAGGAGGGATTCCATCTTTCCTCGGGTTGCTGGTATCGATTCTTGCAAGAAATGGCATAGAACCTTTTTCTATGTCAAAAACAGCGGGTCCACTGACAACATCCGGCTTCCCCCTTTCTCGGACGAGGTCCCCAACAAGAAGTACTGGCAACTTGACCCGCGTGACCAAGATGCTGCGGTAAATGAGGCAAATCCTATCCTGGAAAAGTTGCTGTCGCCGGATGAGAACTTTCATCTCGCCGACTTTGACCTCATGTGCACCTTCATCTCACGCCGGGTAAGCCCCATCCAAGCCAGGAGCCACAAGATGTGCTTCATGAGCGGGTCCCATGATCCCACTCGGCATTCCACTAAGGAGCTCACTCATGACTCCATCGCCCGCCGAGTAAGCTCAATCTTCAAATTGAACTTGGCGGATGATTGGGCTTGGAGTTGCCCGCCGTTTAGCCGGGTCAGGCCTGTCCCCTGGGTAAGTTTTCCAAATTACTTTCTCGCTGAGTAGGCTTTAGCTCTTCTGCCACTCTTTAGTTTAGTTCTTTAGTTTTTCATTCTGTTTGTCTCTCGCAGAATCTCCTTTACCAGGTTGATGACAGTATTGTCCCTCCTACTGGCTATAACGGGGATCGCTCTGACTCGGATGAGTTCGAGTATGACCTAGAGTGCTTCATGCCCATCCCGCACACTGCGGCTGCTTCAGCCTCGGGTAAGAGTCAATCTCACAATCCCTTATAAGATTGGTCTCACGATGATGAGGATGATGATTGTACGCTTTTGGAGGTACATGCCTTGTGATCTTAATCTCTTTGCTTATCCGAGTAAGCCCGTTATTTACTTATGCAGCTGGTCAGGTACATGACGTTCCTCCTCTCGCCATGGGCGGAGTCGGCAAGATTCCTGTTGCTAAGCCGAAGCGACGCGGAACCTCCTCCAGCACTCAGCCGCCCAAGAAGAACAAGCCCACTCCGGCAGCTCCTACTGCCCCTGCTGCTGCCAGCCTGGGTGCGACTCGCCAAGCTGTTTGGCGCCGAGTCACACGCCGGGTCGCTCACCGGGTAAGTTTTTTTTACTTTGCCTTCTCTGTTCTTTTATTTTTCATCCTTGATGTTCTCTCATGTATGTCTTGTTATTTTCAGTGTTGCACCTTTGACGGCGAATCAAGCTGCTTCTAGCATTGGCTCGCCGCTTAGGTATGCACCTCCTCCAGCTGACTCGGCGGCGCCGAGTCCCGTCCGGGTCGAGGCTCGCACTGTTGAGTCTCACGCTTCTCAGTGTCAGTCAGACCTGGTGGATCACTCGGCTAGTGCCCCTGTCGCTGGCCAGGAGAAACTTCCTGATCTTGGTGCTCGCGCATCTGGCGCCGAGAAACCCTCTGCTACCAGTTCCTCTGGCATCAGCCCTCAAGCTGATGTGAATGAACAACTTCCTGATCTTGGAGCCAGCAAAACTGCTGAGCCCAGTCAGGGGGCTCCACGTCCTTCTTCAAATCCTTCTGCTCGCTCTCCAGTTCTGTCAAAAGGCCAGACCCAGGCCAAGGCTTCTGATTCTACTCGCCCCTCTTCTGGCAAATCCACCTCTTCCAAGCAAGCAACTCTAGTTTGCGCTCCGGGTTCTGCTCCTCAGATTCGGCCTCCTACGTCGGCGACCGTGTTCGCTTCAACGGGTAAGGGGGACGAATCCGCGGCTGCCGGGTCAGGTGATGGCTCCAAGGCTGTTACCCTCCATTCCTCTGCCGCTGCAACCCGTGCCACTGTGGGAACCGCCCTAAAAACGGATCGAGTTATCACTCGGACGCTTAGTGGGCAGAGCCTTGGTTCGGCTGAGCCTTACGCCGTGGCATGGAATGCAGCAGGCGAGCAAGAGGTCAGCACTCGTGCCGGGAAGAAGCTGAAGATGGGCCCCAAGGTCGTCTCCGACATAACCTAGCAGGCCATTACTCTGATGGCCCGCGCCGATGAATTAAACGAGGTGACATAACTTACTCTTTTGTACTGTTGAGTATTTCCTTTATACATATCACCTAGTCCCCGAGGTTACAGTTGAGTAAGATACTTACTCGGCTGTAAGCTCTTCAATTATTCACTTAGTCTTTGAATCCCACGCTTGCATGTTAAAGCTTCGAACCCTAGCCCTCGAGGTTACTATCGAGTAAAGAACTTACTCGGCTGTAATCTCTTAAACTCTTTGATTTCTTTATGACAAACTCATGTTAGAGCTTCAATCCCTAGCCCTCGAGGTTACTGCCGAGTAAGGAACTTACTCGGCTGTAAGCTCTTAAGCTCTTTGATTTCTTGATGACAAACTCATGTTAGAGCTTCAATCCCTAGCCCTTGAGGTTACTGCCGAGTAAGGAACTTACTCGGTTGTAAGCTCTTAAGTTCTTCTTTATTCGGACGGTCGCCTATCTTGACTCTTCCTTATTGTCTAACTTCTTTGATTAGCTTACGCACAACGAGCGCACCAAGGTGCACCAAGCTCTCGTCCTGGCGCATCGCAAGCTCGAACTTGCGTATGAGAAGCTGTAGACTGACACCTACGGCCAAGGTAATATCTTTGCTCTTCCTCCTTCTTATTTGATGTAATTTTCCTTGGTACATCTTCTCATTTTTCCTCTTGCTCTTGTTCCACAGCCACTGCTCAGGATACCATCAACGATCTTCACTCGCAAATCAGCGAGACCGAGAGTAAATTTCCTGCCTTCTAAGCCAATAGTTGAAATTTTTCTGTTGGTACTGACAAATTTTTGTTCTCAACAAGCAGAGAAGCACCAAGACGAACTCTAGAAGGAGCGCGATGAGGTGACTCGGCTGAAGAAACTGATGGCCGAGACGGAGGAGAAGCACTTGGCCGAGGTTAAAGGGCTGAAGGAGGAGCTTGCCGAGAAGAACGAGCAGCAGGCCGCCAGCGCCGAGAAGACTAAGAGGATGCTCGACAAGGCCGGGTCATTGGTCGAGTCGACAAATATGAACCTCGACGCCCTTCAAGCCCACACCAAGACTTGGCATAGCAAGCTCACTGCCATCAACTTCTTTCTCGGTAGTGAGTTCTTACTCTTTACGCATTGTCCAAGTCCTGTTGGGTCTCTCCCATCTGCCCTTGTCATTTGCTAACTTTTCTCTTTTTTCTTGCAGAGAATTTTCCTGAGGCCAACATGTTTGCCATCCAGGCCATGAAGAAGCTAACGGCGATGTATCCATGGAGGAACTCCTTGCAGCGGTGTCTGAACGGGTCAAGACCCTCAGATCTTGCGGTGTGGATTTTCTCAAGTCAGCTATCCATGCGTTTCGCATGGTCTTGCCGGATGAAGACCCACCCGAACTCATCGAGCCACTCGCCGACAGATTGCTCCTTACTGAAGACCGGCTGGATCAATGGCGCGAGTCGGCCGGCCGAGCTGCAGCGGACAAGGCTCTCTCCTTCGTGCTTTCATGGTACGAGGACATCAACCTCGACGTTCTTGCTCGTATAAGGGGAGATGGCAAATGGCTGAATGACCCGAAGCTGATCAAGAAGCGCCAGGAGCGAGCTTATGCCATGATCGAGTACACCATGGTGCACGCTTGTTGTGAAGGGCCTAGCTTTCTCGACCTTGGCGAGCCGCTCGTCAAAGTTGCTGATGAAGAGGGTGGCGACAGCGAGGCAACCGAGTCAGATGATCCAGATGACCCGGCTGCAGATGCCCCTCACCCGGCCGATGCCCCAAGCGCTCCTGGCTCCGAGAACGCTCCTCCGAGTTCTTCTGCTTCTTAGGCCAACAAATACTTGAACTTTTATTAGATCCCCGGTAGCTGGGTACAAATGTAACATACACTGCACTCAAAGTTTGATTATGTGCCTTTTGATAGGCTTTATATGTTTGCGTTATGCTCTTAGTGCGAATCATTCAAGGGCAAGTCCCAGAGTTTCATTTTGCCGTGTCACCTTTCCTTGCCTCTGGCCCTTGTCTACCTTTTTTGGTGTTCGATATTAGGATCTCAAAGTACAAAGGATATAGTTAGCGGGTATGAAACTTGGATAGCTTGGCCGAGACTACTCGACACGTAGTATAACAAGACCTGCAGAGAGTTAGGAAAAAACTAAAGCCGACTCGCGTTTCTCCCTTGTATTTATCCGGCGTTCGTGTTTACTCGTCTTAGATCCTTTTCTCTTGCTTGCCATGAAGCCGTGTTTTCGGACAACAGCATAGTCGAAGAGTTGATTTCTTCCGAGTAAACACTATTTGTTCCAAGATAAATTTCGGGTATCACGCCAGCCGACGTAGAATAATTGAAATGGAAAGCCTAAAGGGAAGTCCCCGAGTCATTTTTTCGAATCGTACCATTTTATTATTAGCACATAGCCGGCAAACACGTCCGACATATGAGAGTTCGAGTGATACATGCACTGCTTCTCCTAAGTATAGAAGGGACGAAGCAGTGCCACATTCCATGGCCTTTTAGTTTCATCTCCTGACCTGTCCTCCTTGTTATTTTGCGCTTCACGAGCGTCTATGAGATAGTAGAAATCATTGTGCAATGCTTTGCTTACAATGAATGGACCTTCCCATGGAGGTGATAATTTATGCATTCCAGCTGTGCGCTGCACCAGCCTTAGCACCATATCTCCTTCTCGAAAAACACGAGGTTGCACTTTCCGGCTATGGTAGCGTCGGAGATTTTGTTGATATATAGTAGATCTGGAGAATGCCAGTTCCCTTGCTTCTTCGAGTAAATCTACTCCATCTTCTCGGGCCTCTTTTACCTCGGCTTCCGAGTATTGCATTATCCTTGGCGAGTCATATTCTATGTCGGCAGGCAAAACTGCTTCAGCCCCATATACAAGGAAAAATGGCATATAACCAGTTGATCGATTCAGAGTCGTTCTTAAGCTCCACAGTACTGAGGGTAGTTCCTCTAGCCAACAACCAGGTGATCTCTGGAGTGGTTCCATTAAGCGGGGTTTTATTCCGGACAGAACTAAGCCATTAGCCCGTTCAACTTGTCCATTTGATTCTGGATGGGCGACTGACGCTACGTCGAGTCTTATTCGGTGTTTCCCATAGAAGCGATCAAAAGCTCCTTCGGCAAAGTTTGTGCCATTGTCCGTGATCACACTGTGCGGGTAACCGTATCTGAGGATTATATCCCTTAGGAATGTAACAGCTGTTTTGCCGTCCAGTTTTTTGATTGATTTCACTTCTATCCACTTAGTGAACTTATCAATCATGACCAATGGTCCTACCATATCTAGGCACCATACTGCAAACAGCCAAGTGATTGGTATAGTCTTCAATTCAGACACGGGTAAATGTGACTTGGATGCATAGTGTTAACAACCACTGCATTTCCCGACTAACTCTTGCGCTTGTGCCAATGCGCTTGGCCAGTAGAATCCATGTCGAAATTCCTTGGCTACAAATGCTCTTGATGATGCATGGTGCCCGCACTCTCCTTGGTGGATATCCAATAAGATCTCCTGGCCTTGCTCTGAGCTGATGCAACGCTGCAGTACACTTGTCACACTTCGCTTGTAGAGTTCCTTGTTGATTATGGTGTATGCTTTTGCTCTTCATTCTGTTTTCCTTGCCAGTGTTTCATCACTCGGCAAGGTTCCATCTTTCAAATAACTGAATATTGGTTGTGCCCACGTTGGTATTAGCGGTTCCGGGTCTGCTTCAACATCAATGTCCATTGGTTCCGCCGACATATGCTCTGCCGACATAACCTGAGGATTCCTCGAGTGTGATTCGGCTACCCCTGAGGTAAACGGATCAGTCCCCGAGTGACTCGAACCTACCCCTGAGTCGATATCCATTGGCACTGCCTCTGATTCCTGACTCGCCGGGATGACCCTGATTGATTCGGACTCTGGTGACGGCTTGATCGATGGCTTCCGGAGGTGCTCCAATGCTACCCCTAGTGGTATTGCTTGTCTGGATGATCCTAGTTTGGATAACACATCTGCTGCCTCATTTTCTGCTCTAGGAATGTGATGAAATTCGCAACCGTCAAAGTATCCCAAAATTTGCTGCACGTGAAGCGATATAATGCCATGTTTGCGTCCAGTGCGTCCCAATGTCCAAACACTTGCTGAATCACCAAATCCGAATCGCCAAAACACATGATCCTTTTGATACTAATTTCCTTGGCTACTTTAATGCCATGGACGAGTGCTTCATACTCGGCAACGTTGTTGGAAGCAGCAAAATGAATCTGCAAGACATACCTCAGTTGATCCCTCTTTGGAGATGTGAGCACTATCCCGGCGCCCAGACCCATTTTCGTCTTGGACCCGTCAAAATGCATTTTCCAGTAATTTGGATCTGGCGGTGGTGGTTCGTACTGCATCTCCATCCATTCTACAAAGAAATCTGCAACGGCTTGAGATTTTATTGCATCCCGCCTATCATATTGTAGAGTGTATGGTGCTAGTTTAATGGCCCATTTGGCTACTCGGCCGCTGGCATCTTTTCTGCCCAATATATCCGAGATAGGTGCCTCGCATATTACCCGGATTGGGTGTTCTTGAAAATAATGTTTTAGCTTTTTTGCTGCCATATATACCCCATATGTCATCTTCTGATAATGCGGGTAATTCTGTTTTGAGACAGAGAGCACTTCCTCAAGTAATATACTGGTCTTTGGACTGATTTGCCCCCTTCTTCACGTTCAACCACTATCACTACACTTACAACTCTGTTGGTTGCGGCGATATAGAGCAGCATTGGCTCCTTGGATAGTGGTGAGGCTAATATTGGTGTTGTTGCCAACATTTTATTTAATTCATGGAAAGCGCTATCTGCTTGCTGTGTCCATGTTAATTTGTCTGATTTCTTCATCAGCTGATATAGTGGTAGGGCTTTTTCGCCTAGCCGACTAACAAACCTGCTCAATGAATCCAGGCATCTAGTAAACTTCTGGACATCATTGAGGGTTTTTGGCAATTCCATTCTTTCAATGGCCCTGATCTTTGTCGGGTTATCTTCAATTCCTCGGCTGGATACAAGGAATCCGAGTAACTTTCCAGCTGGGACACCAAATGTACATTTTTCCGGGTTAAGTTTCATCCGGAATCTTCTCAAGTTTGCGAATGTTTGACGCAAGTCCTCAATTAGAGTATGACTTTGTTTGGTTTTTATCACCACGTCATCGGCGTATACTTGAACATTTTTGTCCAATTGATCTTGCAAGCATTTTTGCATGCATCTTTGATATGTTGCGCCTGCATTTCTCAATCCGAATGGCATGGTGCGATAGCAATAAGCCCCGTACGTGGTGATAAAAGCTATATTTATTTGATCATTTGGATTCAGTGGAATCTGATGGCATCCTGAATATGCATCCACAAATGATAAAACCTCACACCCAGCAGTAGAATCTATGACTTGATCGATCCGAGGCAGAGGAAATGGATCTTTCGGACACGCCTTATTGAGGTTCATGTAATCAATACACATGCTCCATACCACCGCCACGTTCGGGTCATCTTTCTTCTTCTCAACCAGGACTGGATTTCACAACCAGTCCGGGTGTAGCACTTCCATGATGAACCCAGCAGCTAAAAGTCTTGCAATCTCGGCCGCTATTACTTTCCTCCTATCTTCGGTGAAGTGGCGGAGGGGTTGCTTCACCGGCCTTGCATCTGGTCTTACATGAAGAGAGTGCTCAGCCAGCTCCCTCGGAACTCCTTACAGATCTTGAGTGGACCATGCAAAGATGTCCCGATTCTCACGGAGGAAGCTGGTGAGCTCGCTTTCCTATTTATCTATAAGGCCAGCCCCAATGGTTACTGTGCGCTCTGGGAAAGTTTCATCCACCTGCACCTTCTTGGTTTCCTTGGTAGCTTGAAATGACACATTGCCATGCGGGTTGGTGAGTGCCGACATGGATATTTGTGCTGCTTTGGCCAATGCTGCCACCTCCAACATCTGACTTTTCTCTTGTGCTATGACGAGTGACTCAGCCAGTGAAGATCCGACTGAGGCACAAGCAATAGATCTTTTGTAATCTCCTTCAACTGTGATCACCCCACATGGGCCTGGCAGCTTCATCTTCAAGTAAGCGATGTGAGGAGTAGCCATGAACTTTGCCATAGCCGGCCTGCCGAGTAAGGCATGATATGAGCTGACCAAATCTACTACCTCGAACTCTATGGCTTCAGTGCGACAATTTTCTCTGTTGCCGAATAAGACGTCGACCCAGATCTTGCCAATTGGCTCACAGGACAATCCCGGCACAATCCCGTGGAAAGTGGTCTTAGTCGGCTCCAGCATGTTCATGGTAATGCCCAAATTGAGCATAGTATCCTTGTACATGATGTTGATGCTACTGCCATCATCGATTAGCACCTTTGAAAATTTCACGTTGATATCTGGGCCCATGAACGTTGGATCCAGAACCAGAGCGTATCCTCCTGGGGTTGGCATGATTTTGGGGTGATCCTTTATACTCCAAGTTATCTCTTGCTCAGACCAATGCATGTACTTGGGAATTGCCGGCATCGTGGCATTCACTTCCATCATTCGTCGCTGCTGGCTCTTGGATTGTGCACTTGGTGCACAACTTCTCTTCTTTCTTGATTCTGATACCTCGGCTGCCTGTTTTCATATCTGTTATATGCTCCTACTGCTTGAGCATTTCCTCCTATAAGTGGTGGAGGGGGAGGTGGTGGAAGCTTCTTATTCGGCGAGTCCACTCTGTCTCCTTTCTGAAACCAAGTGTATTGCCTTGTTGAGTGATTTGCCGGCTTACTCGGACTTGGCGTGTGAAACTTACACGGCTGATCCAGCATCATCTCATAGGTGTATTTTTGTCGGTCTTGATATTGTTTCCTCTGATCGTATGGCCTTTTGCCGTCATTCTTTGGCACCCATTGTTGTTGACCATTTGTCCTTTGACGCTGACTGCTTCCAGCATCTGGATGATCTTGACTCACTGCTGCAACCTGAGCCGAACCATACCTGTAATCCGGCCTCTCATCTCTTCTCTTGCTTCTGTATTCGGATCTCTCCTGGCGCCTTTGCGACCCGGCAGCGTCATAGATCTGAGTCTCAGTCATCCCGTCTGCCGACATGAGTAGCGGCTGAGTTGGATCTCCTAACGCGTATCTCTTTGTAACATTTTCCATAGCACACTCCCATGTCTACATCCTTGTGCAAACCATGCGATTGCTTGTGACTCGATTACCCCTTCACAAGAGTTACGCATCGTACACCACCTTGTGAGGAACTCCCTGTCTGTCTCATTCGGTCTTTGCTTGCACATTTCTAGTTGCTGTGGGCGATTCGGCCTCTTGTAAGTGCTCGTGAAATTTCTCACGAAGGCGTGGTGAAATCAATCCAACTGTTGATGCTTCCGGGTGGCAAATTGTTCAACCATACCCGAGCTGGTCCTTCCAGCATCTACGGTACGTAACGTACTGCCCATCTCAAGTTTCCCTACGCGATCTTCACAGCGGTTCCATAATCTATGAGCCAATCCTCTGGCTTTGTGCTTCCATCATATGTTTTTGTCCCTCTAGCAAGCTGGAAATTTGGCACCGATGGCTCCTTCATGATCCTTGGGCCAAAACATGGTGAACCCTGCGGACCTTGTGATTTAATTATCTCTGCCATTTTTATGCGGTCAAGCTTCAGCTTGGCATCATCCGGCTGAACGTTCCTACCTCCGTATCTCGCTCCCATTGCTTGATATGCATGATCCGGCAGCTCATACCCGTCATTTACCATAGCCGAGTAACCATCATTATACTTATTCGTTTTCGGGTCAGCTGGCTATTGAACTGCTTTTCCCGCACTCTGCTGTCTTCTTTCTGGCTGAGCTGGTGCGTTATTCGGAGCTGGATTTCCTCCTCCTGTCGAGTGAGTTGCGCGCCGAGTATGAGGCGCAAAATTTTGCCCTCCATTGTCATTTCTCTGTCCAATTTTTTCCTGGTTTTCATTTTCTCGGGGATTATTTCTTTTTGCCCCTTGCGCATGCGCCGGGTTTCCTTGAACTACTGCCGGATCATAGGCGACCATCTGCTGATTTCTTCCAGAATCCACACTTTTTTCTTTTCTCGGCCTGGGTGCCGCTCCGGGTGATGATGCCGTGTGCCCAGCCGATCTTGCTGGAACAGGAGTTGCCGAGTGAACCAGCTGTGATCTCCCTGCTATACCCGGATTTGCTCTGTAACATGCCTCATTCAGCATGATGACTGCTTTTACTAACTCATTGACTCGTCCTTGCTACCTTTTCTTTGCTTCCCCCTCCAAGTGGGGTAATTCTACCATTGCTGCTTTTGTTGCTCACAGATTAGCTACTGCTGTGTTGTACGTTGGACACATAGCCGTCTCATTGCTTTTCTCTGGTGTTATTTTTTATGTCGCATCTGCCAGTTCTTCATTGAGGTTCCTTCCTCTCAATCTTGTTGCATCAAGCCGGGTCTTTGAGCCCTTGACTCGATTTGCCGAGTTAAGCTCTCGGATAGTGATATCCACATCCTGCTGTAATTGTGCTAGCTTCTTTGCTTTCTCCAGGACTTTTATCCTGGCTTCTTCCAACTCGGCTTGCACACGCGAAGGGTCAGTTGCTTGTGCCACTGGCTCTGCCAACTTGTCTATCGCTTCATGTAGCTCCTTAGCTCTTTTTCTCCTAGCTATGTTCTCTGGTTTCTCCAGCGGCGCATTTGCTGTTCTTGCAGCCCTTGGAGTTTCCTCATGATTTCCTCCTTCTGTGTTTTCATTTACCGCTGGAACTACTGGGGGAGCTACGGGGTTTGGGCAGTCATCATTACCTCCATGGAGACGAGTTGGAGAGGTTTCCCAGCGACTGGTGCCGTTGGGGGATCCGGCGCCAGGACGACGTGCTCAGGATATGCGCGCTCCACGAGCACCGCTACGTAGACCTGGTGCTCGCCGAATTTGATGAAGCCACCGCCCCTAGGGAACGGCTTGGTCCCGAAGCAGCCCGCGTTATCGCTGACGAAGTTGAGCGCTCCAAACCTCTGGATGAGGCCGGAGTAGACGCGCACGCCAGTCTTGGCGATGATGTTGCCCATCCGGATGAAGACTCCATCAAGAACCTGCTTCTGCCCCATGGTGGGCGCCAACTGTCGTGGTGGTGGCACGACAGATGCCATGGGTAGGCTTAATTTGGGGGCCGAATGGGTGCTTGTGGTCACCGGGGAGGGAGTGCACGGTCGAGCCATGAACGAAGAACAAGAAGAACTCTCCACGCTTGACAATTTGATTGATACCCCAAAGATTACAAGTGCTCCTTGAGCTGTATTGGCTTGAGTACGCAGCTCCTGTTCTCTACTTGGTCCAACCTCCTTCTACTACTGCTATGCTCTCCCTTATATAGGCAGTGCTAGCTAGCTAATATCCCTTTGGGTTCTAGGGTTTACTGTTTGGATCTTGGTCCCTACAATATGGGTTGGGTTATGGGCTTGCCTTAATCCCATAGGCCCGGTCCATAAAGCTTGACAGCTAATGGTCTTTTGGTACACCACTTCTTGTTCTTTTTGGCGTCACGTAGTTACTTTGTACGTCAGCACTTTCTTTGGGCATCACCCGGCTCCTTTTGTGTCACCCGGCGTCGCCCTTCTCTTTTGACCATGCTTTATCATGGTCCTTCCCGAACCTTACTCGGAAAGGTGCCACGTGTCCTTCTTGACCCGGCCCTTCCTCGGTTAACTCGGCTTGTTGGTACCTGCAAGGGTTACAACTTTGTCCTATACGGGCCGAGATAGTTTGTATCTCGGCTTTCTTTCTTATCTTACCCGACCGTTCTTACCCGGCCTGGTTCATTTTTTACTCGAAGCCAACCCAGCTGCGCTATGTTTCCCCTCTCGTGACCCTACCGGGGGTTATCCCCCCGACAATAGTGGGTTCATGCCTCTACTTAATCAAGGGAAGTGACAGAAATCTCTACGGTTGTAGATGTGCAGTTGCCACTAGGGAGAAAACAATGGTCTCTTGTTCATGGAACAAGTGGATTGTTTACCTTACACACTTTGCTTAAAGCAGTTGTCTGTTCTTGCAACTTAATACTCGAGGGGGTTCGGATGATAACCCAAAGGTGGACTTCTAGTCATAGATGCAGTTGGATGGCCGTATATGTATCTTGTTGTATTGCCCAATCGAATCTCATAGGATCTTTATGTCTAGTATTGCATTGTTATGCCTTGCTCAGTCCTGTCAATTGCAATGCTGTAATTTGTTTACCTAGCATGCCATGTTTGTTTATCTAAGGAGAACACCTCTAGTGAACTATGGACCACGGTCCAATCTTTACCATTGATACATCTTCCACTATTACTTGCAACACCTTTGAGACGTTTCCTTCCTCCTACTGGTTCGATAACCTTGGTTTCTTACTGAGGGAAGACTTGCTGTTGTGCTGCATCACACCTTTATGTTGGGGTTTCCCGATGAAGCGCTCACATTGACCAGGCACCATCACACACTGGCGCAAAAGCGGAAGAGATCCACCTCTGACGCTGCCGACGGAGGCAAGAGAAAGAATATGGATGGTGGAGCCTCCAAGAGATACACCGCCTCCCTGGAGGCAGAGAAAAGAAGAATGATTGGTATCTCGTTAGCCAAAGCACCAACCGTTGTGTAAGCTTCTTTTCATCCGACATTGTCCCTTACTCATCTTATTCCTGTACTTATATGTCAACACCCGGATTTTTAATCCCAGATGCCTGTTATGCCATACATCGCAATCCCAGGATTACCATTTTTGCGAGACATAACAGATTTGATATCACAGTACATCATCCATTACAAACCATACATAAGGTCTTACACAAATAAGGATCTCATGATCCAGTCTTAATACAAAACATGTAGCGGAATAACGTAATAATAACGATAGCGTAGGTTAGGCTCCATCTTCATGGTCACAGGCAATGCTGATGATGGGAGATGATCCTAGTTGTCGTAACCTTCCTGTTGTCCTTCCTCCTGATAGTCCTCTTCATAGTCTGGCCACGGGAATAGCCAGGGACAAAGCCATGAGTACTCTTTAAGTACTCGCAAACTAGTATTAACAAGTGAAGTGGTTTTGAGTAGGATACTAAGCTCTAGGTTGTTTTGCAAAAAGCCAGATTTATCTCTACTAAGTTCAGAAGCAAAGAAAGCTAGTTGAAAGTTTTATAACTCCTAAGTGGGAACTTGAATTTCATGTCACAACTCTGTTGTGGTCAAGTCAAAGTCATAAATCATTTCATAAGTCATTTTGGAAACATCTGACGACGGAACAGTATGGCCACTCCAACTATCCATAACCGCGGACGCGACTATTCGAATAGTTTGACACTCTGCAGAGATTGTACACTTTCACCACAACATTCAGTACATCTGTCAGGAACAATCCTGAATTCACCATACTCAGTATGCGGATAATCAATCCTAACCATTCAATTACACGCCCTAGTATAGGCACCTCTCCTATGATTTTGGCCTCCCAACCATGAACAACTGTCATCTTGGGTACTGCACAGGTGGACAATCTTCACAAGGTAGCCTCAGCTCAAACCTTGGCCGCAAGAGAACCCATACTAAGGTATATAAATTTCCAGTCAAGCCCTACCCAATTTTCGGGTATTGTGGTTGTACGAAAAAATTGGAATGGTATCGCATCCAGACAACCATCAGTTTTATAAAGGGCTAAGGCTGATGCCTTAACTTTTTCATCATCAATATCATCTGGTGTTTCAAGAACACATGTCAAAACATTTCAATAGAATTACTCATCATTCTAAGGTTTTCATAACCATTTTCACCAAGTATTCCCATCTAAAGTTGATCAAGTTTTATGCTTAGCACTAGCATCTACAACTGGGGGATAAACACTAATGAGGGGTGATAAGCAAGTGTATCTTATCTAAGTTCAATCTCATGCCTCAGAATGACATCAAGATTATCTAACTTAGGCCAAGTTTTATGCTCTTTATGCTACCTTCAATTATCTTTCTAGAATCTACAAGCCACTAAGTAAACTTTTGATAGAAAGCTTTGATAAAGAAATAAAATACTAAGGTTGCAAGTAAAACTAGGATGGTGTTTCCTCAAATGTATCTAACCAAGCATGCTTAATGCATTGCATAGGTTATCTAACTTTCATAGTTGCAAGTGTTAGCTTGCAAAGTCTAGCTTTCTAATTCAAATAGTAGTATTAGGCTTGCCTTGTGCAGAGCAGTGGTTGAAGTTTTCCTCGGCTTCCTCCTTGTAGTATCCTCCTTCCTCCTCATATCCTTGGTCGGTACTATCGTCTATAAATATATACGAGGTACACAATCACCACACAATCCTTAACTACTCTATTTAGCACACAAAGGGTCACAATAGATGATTTAGCATCATCACTATTATCACAAGGATTAAAGCACTTGTCTTATTTATTTTATTTTAGAAAAGTAATTTCTACTCATTGAAAAACTACTTAAGTTTTAATATTCTCCAACTCAAACATGGGATCATGTTGACACATGTCATCACCACATATTTTAGTACATGGGAATGTGATTTAAAGTGGTGTCACAATTTAATAAGGTTTAACCTTTTTATTTTAATTAAATAAAATGACTAGAATGGCCTATGAGGCATTCTTTTATTACTTGATCATTATTTTTGCAAGTAGCCCTATATATTTTTATATATTCTGAAAGGTATGGTTAAATGTGATTTTTGAGAGTTGGAATCAACTCAAACGCTTTTATTGGTTGAATTTTGAAAAATGTTTGAATGCAGAAAAGATTATGCCTTGTTATTTTTACCATGGGTGATCTACAATTCTAATTGGTTTGAATCCAACGTTCTTGGATTAATCACTCCAGTACCTTTCTAACAAAATTGGTTTCATGCATTTTGGTTTAGTGAATCAAGCTGGGTTGATTTTTGAATCTAGGTACAACACTGATTTTGAAACTAAATGAATAAACCTAAGTTTGAATTGCTGGGTCGCGCGGGAGGTTTATCTGGGCCGGCCCACTACGCACAGCGCGCGCACGGGCTGGTTAAATGAATGACCCCACTCGTCAGTGAGACAGCAAGTGGCGAAGGGGTACAGGGCGATCTAGGCCATGCAATCTAGTTCTAATACTATGGTTGTGGTTCATCGTCCACGCCTGAACAGGATGCGGCGAGTTTGAACCCTAGCGCAGCCAGTGGGGGTCGACGGGGGCTCACCGGGGCTCCGGCGATGGTCGGCGACGGGGGCGAATGACGAAGTCGACAACGGCGATCCTTCTGGTACCGGCAGCTCCTCCTGGGGCGGCTCCAATTGACGGTGCCTCTCATCCTCTACAGCGGCGAACTCCGGTGAAATTCTGGCCACCTGGTGCTCTCCTTGCTCCGAGGGGTGAGTGGGTGTGATCAGTGAGAGGTGGGGAGTGAGATGGTGTGCTCAAATCGAACGGGGGTGGCCTCCTTTTATAGTGCCCGAAGGGGACCGATGTGCGCGGGTGGAGCTCCTCGTGGTCGTCGGCACAGCGTGCTAATGGCATGGGCGACAATAGGGGACGATGCATTGCCTCCTGGCGAAGCTCAACGGCTTGATGGTGAGGCGTGGGGTGGTGAGGAACGGTCGGAACATCGTGGCGCTCTGGGCGGGTCTGACGGCAAGTTTAATGGCGCACAACATCCATGGTCCGCGTGGCGGCGAACGGGGCTATCTGGCGGGTTGCTGGGGTGCTGGCGATCACGCACGCAAGCGGCGAGGGCGGCGCGCGGTCTGTGGGCTCGTGTCGCTGATGGCGCACTGGCGCGCTCTCAGCATGCACGTAGAGAAGCTGGGCGCGAGCTTTCCGTGTGGTCCAATGGCTAGCAAGGCCCGAGCGTTGGACATGGGGTGGCGGTGGACGGTGGTTAGTGCTCCAAACAATGTTGGCGAGGCTAGAGCTTCTCCTAGCTCGCTGGCGACATGGGGGTGGCAAGGGTTCTCTCGGCATGGTCACCATTGATGGATATGCATGCTCACAGTGATTCTAAGGCTAGTTAGATTAGTTTGATCATCTACTGAGAGTGTAGAGTGAGTTAGAAAGGGGACAAGGTTGGCCAAAATTACTGCTACTAATAGTGTTTGATGTTTGTTTGTTTGCTGATTACAAGGTGTTTGATGAAATGGCCGAAAGAAATTCAAATTTGAATTTTGGATTCAAACTTGGTGGGTTTGTTGGTTACATACTAGGGAGTCTTGGGTTAGTTGGATTGGTCAAGGGGCACTGGTTTGGTTGGGTTTTGAAAATGTGTGATCTTCACATATGTTATAGATTCAATTTTGAAATGTGATTTGAATCAAGTGGCCGAATGTTTCTACAAGTTTGAAAGGTGGGATTTGGTTCACTTTTACTTGGTCTTGCAAGGGGTGAAAAGAAATGGAAAAGTTTCAGTTTGAAATCTTGGACTAGAAACACTCAAAGTGACCTAGTGAGCAAGATTGGCAAAAATGACCATTTGCTTTATTTGTTTTGTTTTTGATTTTCTCTTGATTTGTTTCTTCTTGGAAATTTTTTAGATGATGTTATTTTCATCTTTAAACCATTCCTTGCTATTTAGGTTAATCACACAAGTCCATCCATGCATTCATACAATCATCACATACACACATGCATTCATTTGGTTTTTATTTAATCAAAGTTTTTGTTAACCCTAATTTTGGTGATTAGAATTTGATAATCATGATCAATATTTTTGGGATGTTACATTATACTTTTTTGCATGTTTCAGGAAGAAGGCCGGTATGAGTTTGAAGAAGACCTCCAAAGCATTGGGGGCTTCTAAAAACATCAAAGAAATGTTTGTCCAAGCGTCTCCCGCCATCGCCCCTCTAACTCTGAGCGTCCAACCTACTGCCGCACCAACAAGTTCTCCAGCAAAAGTAGCATCTAAACCTTCCGACATGGAAGTGGACCCAACTCCTTCTCAGGAGGTCCCAGACGTTGCTGCGGAGCCCTTCGTTGTCGGCGAACAGGTGACGCAGGAGAGCACGTCCTCTAAAGTGGCTGAAGCTCCTGGCTAAGGATGCCACTGGTAGCGGTAAGGCGGTGGTGGAAGGCAAAACTTCTTCCATAGGCGGAGTCATTCCACCCCAGACGCCAACAGAGCTTCCCAAGATCGTGTACCCGGTGCTTACACAGAGTAGCTCGTCTCTAGCTCCAGGTGCAGTGCCGACTTCTCCCACGTGCGGTCTTGAGGAGCTTCTCAAGCAAGCGGAGATCATCAGTGTAAATACTCTTGCTTTTAGCAAGATATTCTCCGAGAGCGCCAGCAACCTCAAGATTATTTCACTTGTAAGTTTTATATGCCTTTTGCATTTCATATGCAGTATCCCACTGTATCCCCCGAGGATTTAGTCGGAAAACCATAGGTATTTGTGTCTGAATGCTCTAAGAGTGACAAAAGTATAAATTTTTGCACTGTAGCCCCCAATTATGTAGTTTGAATAAATTATTCCGACTAGATACTTTTAGAGTAGCATATGTAGTGTTTGTAGATTTCAATACTGTAGCCCCCAAACTTCTAGTTGAAACAAAAATTAGTTCCGACTAGATGCTTAAAGAAAGGCTAAGCGTGAGTTAAAAACTCGTACTGTAGCCCCCAAGCCTCTAGGTGGATACATATCCGTCTAGATGCTTCAAGTAGACTAAGTAACTTTGTCATTTTTTGCAGAATGATAATACTCGAAGGACTGCCGCCAACAACAAGTTCCACAAGATGCGTGCTGATCTTGAAGCTGAAAAGGGTAAAACTGCCTTCTTGAAGGATCAAATCACCAAGAGCAAGAGTCTGTTTTTCTTTTCAATCTTGCACCCAACTTTTTTTTGTACCGTTGGTTTCCGACTACTCATTGTGCTTTTGTCATTTTGCCAACTTGTAGAAGCCATTGCCAAGGCCAAGGACATTATCGAGCAATCCAAGAACATACAAGAGCTAGATAGCGAGAACAAAATCCTCAAGTAGGAGAGGGCTGATGCGCTGAAGATGCTCTGGCTGCCATGCAGGAATATGCTAACACGGAAGTCAACCGCCTTAAGGAGGAGATTGCAATCCTCAAGGAGAAGAAGAAAGCTGCCTACGAGAAAAATGCTTGCAACCTTGAGGCTTACAAGATCATCCGAAAGGAACGGGATTCCATGGCAGAGATTATCCAGTAGGCTGAGGATAGCGTCTTTGGTAAGCATTCTCCTTCTTAGACTTCTGTAAACCAGATATTCTGGACTTTTTGTGTTGAACCCATGTAATCAAACATTTGGCCGGAAATGCAGCTCCTATTGGTTTGACCAATAATAATCCTCCACCAAAGGAATGCATGGTTCTTGCCGGCAACTTCATCAGCACCGCCATCACCCAAGCAAAAGAGATTGCCAAGCCCTTGAACATTAATATCGAAGTAGTGGACTCCATCATGAAGTACTCGGAGATCTTGTGCCAAGCCCCCAAGCGTATCGTAAGATGGAAAGCTTCATGTACTCGGTCTGGCGCAAGGATGGCTCTGGATCTGGCTATGGTCAAGGCCAATTACGAGGATGCCAACATCAATGTAGTGACCTCTGGTGTGCCGAAAGTAGACGACGACGGACAGAAGATCGATCACGGATCTATCTAGTCCTCGCTCACCGGCTACAACACTAGGGTCTCCCAGTTGGTGGATGCAAACACCTTTGTGCCTCTTGAGGTAATAGATGTCGACCAAGCCAGCTCCTCCGAGTCCCTCAAGACTGCCGACTTTGTTGATTAACAAGATGGCTCTCATGCGGCCGACGACGTTACCTCGAAGTCTCCTGCACCAGAGGAATCAAAACACTATGTAATATTTGTTTCCTCTGAATGTTTTGTTATGTATGTGGAAAACAATGGGTTAATTTTAAGGCGGAAAACAATTGGTATAAGCTTCCTGCTACTTAAGAACTAATTCTAGCATGTATATATTTTAATCAAGTGCTAGCTTATCCATTACTCTAATTTTTATGCTTGACTTTTCGTGAGTGGGAAGACCCATAGTCGGAACTATGCGCTCAGGTGATGATACCCAATGGCATCGTCAATAACCTAAGCACAAATCGCTGACTTCGAGTGTCGAAAGTCACTACTCCAGAATGCACATAAAAACAACAAAGAACGTGTAGACCAGAAAACTTAAGCTAACGCCCGTAGGCGGAATTTTCACAAGTGCAAATGCAAAACTTGCGTATAAAAGTTTTATACGATCCAAAAATGAACACTAAAGGAGGTAAAAGACTCAAGCATATGAGTCAACCAAAGAGCTTTATTTCATTGATCATATAAAAAATACACAATAGATAGTAAAATATGCTAAGTGTAGAAAGGATGTAGCTGTGCTATGTTCAATGGCCGATCAAGATCCAGGTAGTCATCATCTGGGTCATGTCGCTTACGCTTATGATCATCGTTTGGTCTATCCTCTAGTTCACGATTGTCAACGAGGTAATAAGAACCATTGAGTAGCACCTTGATTACGATGAACGGTCCTTCGCGTGGCGGGAATAGTTTGTGTGACTTCTTCTACTTAAGTCGGAGCATCAGATCCCCCTCTTTAAACGAGCGATGCCAAACGCGGCGACTATGGTAGCTGAATAGCTTCCGCTGGTAGATGGTGGATCTTTGGCATGCCAATACGCGCTCTTCCTCGAGAAGGTCTACATCTAGGAGCCTGGATTCTTCAGTGGCATCCTTGTCGTAGGCGGCAACTTCTTGGTGAATCGTGGAGGATGTCTGTAACACCCCAAAAATATTAATGAAGATCATTCTCTAAATAATCAAGATTAGGGTTAACAAAATCTTTTATTAATTAAATTCAAATCTTTATGCTTGTCTGTATGAATGCTTGCAATTCCATGTTTGATTGTTGTAAATGATGAGAAATAGTTTAAAGATCAAAACCATATCATCTAGGTCACTATCAAATCAAATCCAAACAAAAGAAATGAAAAATATGAGGCATAAGACCTAATGGTCATTTCTGCCAAAGTTAACCACTAGCTCATTTTTAGCATCTCTAGCAACTAATCTCAAACAGAAACTTTCCCATTTCTTTTCACCCCTTGTTAGACCTAGTAACACTGAACCAAATGGAACTCACCAACCTTGCAGAAACATTTTCAAACTCTTTTGAAAGGCAATTCAAATTTGAATCTATCTCATATGTTAAGATACTCAATTTTGGAAAACCACTCAAACCAACAGCCCTTGGCAAACCATTGCACCCAGAGACTAAAAAAATTATTATCAGATCACTCACCAAAAATCATTGAAATTGGTGATGATTATGTTCATGCGGCCATTTGATCGAACACTTGGTGATAATAGTACAACTACCAACTATCTACTGTTTGTGATCAATCAATTGCTCATCCTTTGTAATCAAAATCTTTACTCTAGCTCACCCACGATCATCCCCAGTACCCAGCCGTGCAATTGAGCTATTCATCTTCACTGCCTTGATCAATGCCAATGGTACCCAAGCTCACCATGTCACTCGGACATGGACAGCACGCCATAGGCCGCACCTCACTCACTCGCGATGTCTAGATAGTAGCCGTGACCTCACCGCCCCTCTTCGACCACCCCTCGACCAACGGCAAGACGCGGAGACCCCAGAACGATCGTGCCCATTTAAGACACGGACATGCCGAGAGCACGACGGAGCATCAAAGCTGCCTCGCGCAGACACGCCACGACTCGACCTCTCCGACAGTACTCGCAACCACGACGTCACCAGCCACCGCCCAGACATGCCCATTGGCCACCACGTGACCCCTTGACCACCGTACTCGCTGACGAACACCGCCGTACCCGTACAGAGCGCCAACATCGCCCGACCAACTGAGACCGCCCCTTGTCAAGCCACCAGTCACATGACGATCGCCACACCCAACGGTGGCGACCCATGCCCTTCTACATGCCTAGCTCGACCTATAGCAACGTCGCTGACGAGCCCTGGCCATGCCACAATGCCTCACCCTCGAGGGTATAAATAGAGACCACCCCCAGCCTCAATCTTCACACCATTCTACTCCTCTCTCACTTAGAAACACCCCTGACCTATTCCCGGAGCAAGGAGAGCACCCTGTCACCGGAATTTGATCGAAGTCCGCTCCTGCAGCGAGGGAAATGCGCCGTCGATTGGAGCCACCCTAGGAGCTGTCGTGACCACTATTCGACTCTCCATCATCGACAAGCTCGTTCGCCCGCACCGCCGACCCTAGCTGGAGCACAGGTAACCCCACAGCAACCCCCACCGTGCTGCTAGGTCAGAATCTCGCCGGAGCGCCGCGATGTAGACGATGAACCTATACCGTAGGTCGTGTTGTAATCGTAGGGCTAATATTGATCGATACCGCTTCGTGTTAGATGACCCGCTGACGCGTGGGACCAGCCTGAGTGAGCCTGCTAGGTGTGTGCTGTCTAGTTGGGCCAGCCTAGTAACGTTTCCCGCGCGAGCCCAGTAGTTCAAATCTAATCTTTTTCTTTTAATTCAAAAACCTTCTCAGTAGTGAACTTTAAAAATCAATTTAGAGAGATTCACTACACCAAATTGAATGAATCCAATTTTGTTTGAAAGTAGATGAAAATCTCTAATCACTCCCGTTGGATTCAAACGGTTTGAAACTATGGATCACCCTCAGTAAAAATAACAAGCCAGTAGCTTTTGCAACTTCAAATATTTTCCTAAAATCAACCATAAGTGATTTTGAGTTGATTCCAACTCTCAAAAATCAAATTTAACAAGACCTTTTTGAATATGTAAAAATCTACATACTTACATACAGTAGTCCTGGACCAAAACTAAAAGAATGACTTCTAGTCATTTTTAGCCACTTAAATATTATTAAATAATAGTGTTAAACATTATAAATTAGGCCAACCAATTTAAATCACATTCCCAAGTATTAGAGTATGTGGTGATGACATGTGTCAATATGATCCCATATTTTTAATTTGGAGAATATTAAATCCTAAGCAACCTTTCAATGAGTAGAAATTACTTTCCTAAAAATAAGATAAATACAATCTTATCACCCTTTCTTGTACTGATAGAGATGATGCTAGATCATCTAGTGTGACCCTTGTGTGATAAATAGAAGTAGTTAAGTATTGATTGGTGATTATGTACCTCATATTTATTTATAGACGCTAGTATCAATCCGGGCTACGACGAGGAGGAATTCTACGAAGACATGGAAGAGAACTTCGACCACCTTACCAATCAAGGCAAGCTAAGCTAAACCATGCAAGATATACTGAGCATGCTAGACCATGCAAGCCTTATTACGCAAGCCTTTGTGATACCCTTTTTACTATACCAAATCCCAGTTTTACTTGCAAGATTTATCTTTCGTAAAGTTGTTCCTTAGCTAATTAATTGGATGATTAGTGGTTACTGAGGAAGGTTTCCCAAGAGCTTGGAACTTGTTGAGAATAGATACAACAGCTTAGTACCCTACAACTAGTGACACCCCCATCTAATAGATGCTAGTGCTAAATTAAACTTGATCGCTAGTTGGGATCAAATGATTATGAAAACCTTGGAATGATGAGTCATTCTACTGAAATGCTTTGACATGTGTTATACAATGACTTTGAAGATGATGGTGAATGAAAGGATGTGACCTAACTTTGATAAAAACTGATAGTTGGGTTCGGATGCGATACCATTCCAACATTTATCGTACAACCACAATACCCAAATTTGGGTAGGGCTTGACTGGAAGTTTATATGTCTTAGTATGGGTTCCCTCGCAGAACGAGGTGAGCTGAGGCTACCTTGTGAATGTGAATGTCCACCTATGCAGTGCCCAAGATGACAGATGGTCATGGTTGGGAGGCCAAACTCATAGGGGAGGTGCCTATGCTAGGTTGTGTAATTGAAAGGTTAAGATTGATTATCCGCATACTAAGTATTATGATTCAGGATAGTTCCTGACGGCTGTATCGAATGTCGTGGTGAAACTGTACCACCTCTGCAGAGTGTCAAACTATTCGAATAGCCGCGTCCGCGGTTATGGACAGTTGGATGGCCATAATGTTCCATTGTCATATGTTTTCCAAATGACCCGTGACTTGAAATATGACATTGACTTGACCCCACAAGTTGTGGAAAAGAAGTTAGGTTCCCGTCTAAGAAACCTAGACAACTAAGGTTAGACTTTTACTACTAGACACTGGTTGAAATAAAATTGGCTTATGGAAAACAAACCTAGAGCTTAAGAATCCCATAGAATGGTCTTACTGCTTTAGTGAAAGTTTGCAAGTACTTCTAAGTACTCATGGCTTTGTCCCTAGCTATTCCCATGGCCAGACTATGAAGGAGACTATGAGGAAGAAGGATAGTAGGACGGTTATGATACTAGGATCATCTCCCATCGTCAGCATTGCTTGTGACCCTAAATATGGAGCCTCGACCATGCTACCTTTATTAATATTCCACTGCATTGATTGTAATCAGACTTGATCATGAGATCAACTATTTGTAAGACTATTATGGTTTGTAATGGATGATGAACTATGGTACCAATCTGTTATGTCTCGCAAAAATGGTAATCCTAGGATTGCGATGCACGGCATAACATGCATCTGGGATTAAAAATTTGGGCGTTGACAATGGCAGAAGGTAAGATGGCTTCTGCTCCATATACCATGAAGTAAGGGGTGTAGCCGGTGGATCTGTTGGGAGTAGTTCGTAAACTCCATAAAACAGATGGCAATTCCTACGCCCAGGCTCCAGCTGCTCTATGTAGTGGTGCTTCTAGATGTGGCTTTATTCCCTGCAGAATCAATCCATTGGCTCGCTCAACTTGTCCATTGGACTGTGGATGTGCCACGAACACCAGATCAAGTTGGATGCCTTTCTTGCTACAATAAGCTTCCACTTCTCCGAGTGATAAGTTGCTACCATTGTCGGTGATAATGCTATGTGGGAGACCAAATCTCACTGCTAGATCCCGGACAAACCTAAGGGTAGTTGCCCCATCAAGCTTTCTAATGGGTTTAGCTTCTATCCATTTAGTGAATTTATCAACTGATACTAGCAGATATGTAAACCCACAAGGTGTCGTCTGTAATGGACCAACCATGTCTAGCCCCCAGACTGCAAACGGCCAAATTATTGGTATTGTTCGCAACTCTTGAGCTGGTACATGTGGTTATTGGGCATAGTACTGGCATACCATGCATGCCTCAACCAGCTTGTCGGCGTCCGCCTTCGCAGTTCCAGTAGAATGCTTGCCGGAAGGCTTTGGAGACCAAAGATCGAGGAGCAGCATGATGCCCGCAATCTCTGAGATGGATCTCATGAAGGATTTCAATACCTTATTGCTGGGAGACACACTTCAGGTATACGCCATTGGTGCTTCTTTAATAGAGATTTCCATTGATTATGGTATAGCCCTTAGCTCGACATACTATTTGCCAACTTTCGACTTTGTCGATGGGCAAAGTTCCGTGTATGATATATTCCATGAACGGTTTTATCCAAGACGAAGGGACCTTTGTTACTATTTGAACAAATGATTCAACCCTATCCGGGTTCTATGGGTCTGCTCCCTTCATGGATGGGGTTCGTAGATGCTCCAGAAAAACACCAGGAGGAATTGGTTTGCGCCCTGATCCAAGCTTTGACAGTAGATCAGCCGCCTCATTTTCCTCCCTTTTGACATTCTTGACTTCATAGCCTTGGAAGCACTTGGCTATCTCATCTACTTCGTCTTGATATGCCGCCATCATAGGGTTCTGTGCATTCTAGGTGCTAGCCACATGCTGGGCAACCAAGTCGGAATCTCCACAGCAAACTATGCGCTTGATGCCAATATACTTGGCTACGCGAAGTCCGTGAATGAGTGCTTCATATTCCACCATGATATTTGTAGCCTCGAAGTGGATCTGCAAAATGTAGTACAGTTTTCCCCTGTTGGTGACTGTAGTAGCACACCAGCCCCCAAGCTGTTGAGTAGCTTTGATCCCGTAGCGTCGCTGTTATTGATGATGTCGGATAGTGGAGCTTTGCTCACAACTATGATAGGGTGCTCCTGGAACTAGTGCCTTAGCTTCCGAGAAGCAAGGAACACTCCATAAGCTAGATTTTGGTGGTGCTGGTAACGCTTGTTAGACTCCATCAAAACCTCGCTTACATAGTAACCTGGTCGTTGCACTCCGTACTCATGTGTTGGTTCTTTCCGCTCCACCATGACGACGATGCTGATTACCCGGTAGGTGGCCGCCATGTAAATTAGCATATGCTCTCCAGGTTCGGGTGCTGCAAGTATAGGGGCTGAGTATAGTATACCCTTTAGCTCCTTAAGTGCATCATATTCTTCTTCCGTCCAAACGAATTTGTCCGCCTTCTTCAGCAGCTTGTATAGTGGCAGAGCCTTCTCCCCAAGTCGGCTGACGAACCGGCTTACCTCTGCAACACAGCCTATGAGCCGTTGGATGTCCTTCAGGCATGTCAGACGGTTAATGTTTAGGATGGCCTTGATTTTCTCCGGGTTGACCTCGATTCCACGCTGGGAAACGATGAAGCCCAACAATTTGCCGACTGGAACCCCGAAGACGCACTTCTTTGGGTTAAGTATCATGTTGTATTTCCAGAGATTATCGAAGGTTTCCTTCAAGTCAAAGAAAGTCATTTGAGTTTTTTGACATCAACTTGATATCGTCCACATAGGCGTGAACGTTCCGACCAATTTGGTCGTGTAGGCAACGTTGCATAGTCTACTGGTATGTAGCACCTGCATTTTCCATCCTAAAGGGCATCGTGAAATAGCAAAATGTGCCGTAAGGTGTGGTGAACGAAGTGGCCAAGTGGTCCGACTTCCTCATCTTTATCTAGTGGTATCCTGAGTATGCATCTGAAAAACACAGAAGTTCTGATCCAGCTGTCGAGTCAATGACTTGGTCAATGCGAGGAAAAGCGAACGGATCCTTCGGACATGCTTTGTTCAAGCCGGTGTAATCAACGCACATTCTTAATTCTTTGGTTCCCTTTTTGGGGACAAGTACAGGATTTGCCACCCATCGGGTGTGAAGGACTTCTCGGATAAAACTAGCCTTAAGTAACCTAGCCATCTCTTTGCCTATGACGCGTTTCTTATCGTCTCTGAAGCGTCGTAGAGGTTGTTTCACCGGTTTGCATTTTGGATCAATATTCAAGCTGTGCTCGGTAAGTTCCCTAGGTACACCTTTCATGTCGGCAGGTTGCCAGGCAAATATGTCCCTATTCTCACGAAGGAACTTGACGAGCGCGCTTTCCTATTTATTGTCCATGTGCGTCCCAATGGCAGTGGTCTTGGAGGCATCGCCTACCACAAGTTCCACCATCTTGGTCTCGTTGGCGGCCTTGAATGCGGGATCGGAGTCAGAAATCTGTTTCTTCAATGCCGGCATCTCCGAGGCATCGACCGTGCTCTGTATATCCTTGAATTCTTCGCTCTAGAGGACAGCTTCTCTAAAGGCTGCTTCTCCGATCTTGTAGTCCCTTGCCTTGGAAAAGCTTCTGGATACGGTGATGACACAGTTTGGTCCGAGTATCTTCAACTTGTTGTAGACAAAGCATGGTTTGTCCATGAAGGAGTGGAATATGTCATGTCTGAATATGACGTGGTACATGCTCTTGAAGGGGACCACTTCAAAGGTCATGTGTTCTTGGAGGTAATTGTTGACATCGCCAAAAGCGACTAGAAGCATGATACACCCAGGGGACCGAGCTTCCCGACCAGGAACTACGCCGTGGAACATGGTGCTGGTCCGCCTTAGGTTGGTCTCCATCAAGTTCATTTTGTGCAATGTATCCAGGTACATAATGTTGATGATGCTTCCACTGTCCACCATGCACTTGGTGAACTCATTTCCATCAATCAAAGGGTTGATGACTATGGCATATTGATTCTCCGTTCGAATGAGGTCTGGGTGATCCTTCTTGTCCCATGTGATTGGAACTTCTGACCAGCGCAGGTACTAGGGAACTGGGGGTAGGGTGTCCATCAGTATCCTCAATGAGGTTTTCTGTGCCCGAACAGTTGGGGTGTCAAGGAAAGTGTGGTAGATGGGGGCCTTCTTCTCGAAGGGGTTCTTGCCTTTTCCATCGCCCTTGTAGGCGTGCTTGGGGTCAATGTCCTCGTCCATGCCACTTGAATCCTTGGACTCCTCTTCCTTCTTCTTCCCTTTGCCCTTGCCTCGCGGTCGATTCTTCCGGCTTCGCTTGTATCCGGACTCCGGTCTTCTTTGAGATCGTCGATGAACTTGCAATGGTGATTGGTGTGGGTAGCTTTGCCATTGGCGTCGAGGTGTACAAGGCATGGCATATCTCGGTATTCCTCGTATGTTTGGGGAACACGGAGCGCTACCAAGGTATTTTCACTACCGCGCTGCTGCCCACGACCAGCTCCCCGTCCTCGGCCGCGCTGTCCGCCATCACCTCTTCCTGCAAACGTCATGGCGACCATGTCGGAGGTTGGATTTTCTTCTGGCGGAATCTTCCACTTGGTTCTATTATTCCTCTTAGCTTGGGTTGCAATGGATATTGCTGGCAAGGATCCGCGAGCATCATCGTTGGCGTTCACAAACTCACTGGCCAACTATATCATCTGTCTGAGATCTAACATGTGATTGTCCTGCAGGCACTTCAACTTATGTCGGAGCAACGTACCTTTTTCCAATCCATCAATGTAGGCGGCGATGGAGGTCTGATCGTGCACTCCTGCGCAGGAATTCTTTGTATCCAGCCAGCAGGTGAGGTAGGCTCGAGATGTTTCGTCTATCTCTTGCACACACCGCTGTAGATCTCCCACAGTACAGGGACGCTTATACGTACCCTCAAAGTTTTTGGTGAACGCTTCTTGCATGTCCAACCAGTTGCATATGGACTTTTCCGGCAAATTGTCTATACATTAGCGGGTCGTTCCCGTCAACATCAATGGGAGGTACTTGACGGCAATGTTGGAGTTTCCCCCGGCGATCTCTACCGTGTTGCCGTAGTCCTGCAACCATGTTGCTGGCTTGGTGGTGCCGTCATAGGGCTTTATTGTTTTGTCTATCCGGAAACCCTTGGGGTAAGTTGCGGTCCTTATTACAGGTCCAAAGCAACGTGGCCCTAGGTATTGTCCTTCCCGAGCCTCGTAAATCTTGTCCAAGCGTGAACGTGCATCGTATGGCTCCGGGCTTGATCTTTTCTTCTTGCCATCAGGGGATGGGCTGCGTGAACGATGCAGGCCTCCTCCACCATGGTGGCTGCTAGGTGGCGACGGAGGCAGAGGTGGCGGTGGGTTAGCCTTCTTTCTGTTATCGTCCTGCGATGCCTC
Source organism: Avena sativa (assembly GCA_916181665.1). NCBI lineage: Eukaryota > Viridiplantae > Streptophyta > Magnoliopsida > Poales > Poaceae > Avena > Avena sativa. Next base: position 1,920,278 of record OV702279.1, on the reverse strand, counting down.
GCATTTGTCGCGGTTGCTTGTCGGACGTGGAGCTTCATGGTGCGACCTGCTCTTGTGTCCTTGATTACCATTGCGTTCTTCGCCATGACGAGGCTTCTCCGTGTTATCGCGAATGATGATGCCTCCCTAAGGGCGTTGTGGGAGAGGCATGCTCGTAGGGTGGTGAGCCTTCAGGTCTTCGTGATGTCGAGGCGGTGGAGATGGGCGATGAGGATGAGCCTTACCTCCCTAGTTGGAGTATATGGGGATAACATCCTTCCTGTTGCGCACGTCCCTCTGTCTTTGCTCAAACGAACCCATATGAGACCCGACATCATGAGTAGATCTTTCCCTTGGAGGCTTAGGATTTCTAGACTGGTAATATGTTGGTTCAGACTCAAGCCTCTGAGAGGTGGCCTTTTCTTGCTGTTTGACAGCCTTTGCCACAAGGTCATAGACCTGTTCCACAGCCGCGGGTGATCTATCCTGCTCCAGTAGGGTCTTGGCGACGGCCAAGTTGAGAATAGGAGTGGGCATGACCTGCCTGCCTTCACTGTCAATGTATGGATTAGCCTATGTCGGTTTCGAGGGAGCCCATCCTAGGTTGTGCCGTACGCCAGGATCATTAATAACGTGAGCCGGATCTTTCCTAGCCTTCTGCTGCTTGAGCAAAGTATTATACTCGGCCTCCATGGCTCTAGTCGTTTGGATTGATTTTTGTGCCTTGGCCAGATCTTGATCTAGCTTTGCACCTTGCTCCACGATAGCCTATGCTTCCTAAAGTAGTTGTTGCTTCTTCTCATCAAGCTGGACTACGTTTCGTATATGGTCCACAGTCATGGGCTTGATGAGCAAATTGCCATACATCACTCTATCAGCTAGAGTGATCTGTGTGGCCATAGACGTAGATGCTGGGGGCGATGGATTTGTGGTGTTGGGGTTACTCGGACCGACGTTGAGTTCCTGCAGCTACTGCGATGGGTTAGGCGGAGGGGGCATGGCCTTTGCGCGATCATTGTCGGTAGCATCAGCTAATCCCTTCCCCTTGTCCAACGGTTTAGGCGGAGTGTCACATCCCAAGATTTTCCAAATCTTGTTATGTGAAAAATAAATAAATAAACAAAATAAATAAATGTTGAAATTCAGGGTGAAAAGAAACTTTTGTTTCTAAATGGAAACTTAAAATCCCATCTTGAATAAACTCTGGTTAACATTTGAATCCAACTAAATTCAAATCAAGTGGAATGCATTCCTCATAAATGCATCTGGAAATTTAAACACTTGAGAAATGAACCAAAACCCTAATGGAAGAAAATCATTTCCAAGTTATCTCCAAAACTATGTATTTGATCCATATAAAAATTGGTCAAACAAACATTTCAAATTGATCAAGAATGATTATTAGAAATATTATAAAACCATAGAAATTGGTTTCACTTAATTTGAAGCCATGGATAAAATCTTATGAATTTAATAAGATAAGGAAATTTAATTTCCAAAGCTAATAAAGCACTTATCTAAAATCCATACCAAATTGCAAGCAAATAATCCTAAAAGGATTTAAAAAGATAAAAAAATAATAAATAAAGTTAAAATAGTTGGAATTACTATTTTTGGATCTTTAAATAAAAAAGATATGTTTCTTATAAAGCAAAGGTAGAAATATAAATAAGGAATATTTTATAGAGCCAAATTAAATCTTGGCCAAGCTTTTGAAATAAAATGTTTTTATTTGATAAAAAGAGTAAAGGTTTATTTAAATAAAATAATGAGGATTTATTAATATCCATTTTTATTAAAGTAAAGGTTTTGCCATTTTAAATAAACACTAAAACTTGTTAATTTATTTTAATTAAGATTTCCAAGTGTTTTAGTTTTTCAAATGAAACCTACTGAAAAGATTTTGGTATTATTTAGCAATGGTAAGAAAATCGTTAATCGTTAACTGCTCGGTTGGCTTGGGAGTAGCGACTAATCGAAATTCGGATGATTAACTGATTTAATCGGTCGGCTATTAATCGGTGCAGCCTACAAAAATTATCACCTAAAGCATGTATGAATCCTTTTGCACCTCAACCATCTACCGTTTTAAAGGCAGCCTTAAGCTCCCGGATAAGATCCTCAAGGCGCTCGAGCTCTTTTATCTAAGGTCTAGTCGACAACTACGAGGAACTGGTCAACAATGACAAGAAACTGGTTGGTGATGGCGGAAATCAAGCTCCCGAAGGCAAGGATCGAGCGGGAGCTTCGCAAAACCTACTTCATTGGGGCGGGCTAGCGGATGGATGGGTGATATGTGTTGATAATTTTGCACCTTTTTGACCAAGTGTAGTGGTTAATCGGGAACATACCTAGTAATCAGAGTGTCAGACCTATTAATCGGGCTAAACGATTAATACAAACGATTAGTGGTAATCGACACGGTCAGGTCCCTAGTAGCGATTAATCGGCCTATTAATCGTTGATTCGGGCTATTTTTGAATAGTGTTATTTAGTTTTCAAAAAGAGTTTTTAAAATAAATTAAAACCTAATTGAATTAAAGACTATGGTCTATTTATTTAATTATTAATAGATCCTAAATGAATAAAGGAATTATTTTATTTTGGACTTTGAAATATGTTGTTAAACAGGAATAAAATTCACCCAAAGTTTGATGGTGATTTGAATTCAAATGGAGATTGATTTATATTATTAAATCTTATTTAATTAATACTAGAGCCTATTTTAAATAATTAAAAGACCCTAAAAAGAATAAAAGATTTATTCAAAAATTGAATTCAGAATGTTTTATTAATCAGTGTTTGAAGCCACACAAAATTTGACAAAGGATTGAATTTAAATGGATGCTTGAATTGATTAAATAAAATCAAAACAGAATATTAGAAATGAAAAAGGAAAAACAATCTGAACAAAAAAAATGAATGAAAAGGACCCAGCCCAGGCCCAGCAGCCCAACTAAACCTCTCCCCCGAAACGTTTTTCCTCACGCGCAAACTCACTCGCTGAGTCTATGACGGTTGGACCCCACTCCTTCTCTCTCTCTCGCTGCCAAGCGACCCCACTTCCACCTCACTGTCGTCCTCACCCGCCGCTGACCGCCCCCCCCCCTCTCTGGCCATTACTGTCGCTTGAATGCCAGCGTGAATTCACATTACTGGCCGAGTAACCCCCGTCGGTGACCGCTCCCTCTTAACCGCCTCTCCCTCCTCTCTGTATCCCCCTCAGTCCCTCACTCTAGCGCGCCCCCAGGCTGCTTAATTTCGCTCTACACCGCCACTGTCTTCGGCGAGCTCCACCTCCAATTCCGGCCACTCGCCATCGCCCCTCGCCTCCTCGAGCACACGAGCGTGATCCCCACCCCCTGGCGCTCCTCTCTGCATCCTCAGCTTGCCCGCGCTTGACCCAGAACATGGGCAACCTCCTCGACTGAACTCTGCCGCCGACTGCCTCCACTCCGACGAGCCCTAAAGGTAGCCTCTAACAGCGCCTCCACTCCTCTTTGATGCTCTAACACTCTCCACTCATCTGTGCATCTAACCACGCCTTTTGCTTGCTCTCTCGTGCACCGTAGAGTTGCCTTCGTCGACGACGGACCGCAACCGACGGTTCCACGAACTACGGCGAGCAATAGCCAGTAACACCATGCGCCCCTGACGCTGAAACGACCACGTCGAGCTTCTGCAACCTCCTGCGAACCTGGTGAGCTTCTCCCCACCCTCTCTAGCTTCCTGTATCGCCAGCAACGCCACCGTCTAACCACGCGCCGCCACCTGCCGCCGCCAGCGCCGCCACTCGATGGCAAGCGTGCGGTGCGCCGTTGGATACAGATCCAAAGGACACGATAGAACCTTAGCTCGAAGGGGTAAGATCTATCCTGCGCCGCACGATTCACTTTAAATCCTGCGGTCCTCAATGCATGATCCGAATGAACCGGTACCAGCCAGTAGCAAGTAGCCACGTGGCCCTGTCTGTTTTAATAAAAACAGAATTCTTCTATTAGATGTTCTGATTTGAAAAATTCATAACTTTCAAACCATACGTCCAAATTTTGCAAATTTTATATCAATGGATTCAGCAAAACAAGTACTTTCTGACCATGCACTTGGTTTTGTAAAATGTTTCTGTTAAATTGATTGTTTTTGCAGAAACTTATGTAGGCATATTTAGAATATAAAATTTGTTCTAAAATTATTTTTGAGATAAAACCTTTGGCAAATAGGTTTGTTTTGAACCTACTGACCATAGAAATCAATTTGTGGTTTCAAAAATATATTTGGTGAAGCAAAAGAATAAACTTTTGATTTAAACCATTTCTAGTCAAATAAAAATATTGTTTATTTGTTAAAAATGCTTTTTTAAGAAAACCTTTGGGAAATGTTTTGGAATAAACTCTATGACCCCAAACACCAAGTTTTATGATTTGAAAATGTATTTGGTGAACCCTATAAAACTATTACTTTGCTAAAGACATTTTCAACCACATAAAATAATGACTTGGTTTAAAAATGGTTTATGAAGTGAAATCTTTTACAAATGATTTTGCCACTTTATAAAATGATCATTAGGTGTTTTCAAACGTTTATAACCTATTAGAAACCACTTCTCCAAATAAAACAATCTTTAGCATGCTTGCATGCATTGTTTTGTTTCTATTAATTTATGTGATGTTGCTTGAATGGTAGATTGAAATTGTGCCCTTGCTTGATTGAATTGTAGTGATTTGAAGAGTGTGATCATTACAAATACAAGGAGTGAACTTATATTCTCTACCAAAAAGGCAAGTGATGCTTCATACTTTTGTCCCATTATTTTCACTATGCATTAGTGATATTTCTAAGTAGGACTTGCAATGAATTTTTGCTAAGTATAACCTATGCTATGGGAAATCCTAGTAGATGTAACCTTAGTAGAAATTTCCTAAGTTAAGATTCCTACTACTATCATGCTTAGCCTAGCTAGTAGAAAACAAGGGTGGATTATATTCATGCTATGAAATATTTCTAAGTCTATGATTTATGTTTTGTTCAATAAAACAACTATGTGAATGAATCACCTGGGTGGAATGGTTGTGAATGGGTTATGTTGAGTGGTTACACAGGGCCCATATCTATGGACTACCCTAGTGTATCTAACTTGTGGTTTGCCACCCAGGAACAAAGAGATTTGAGATGTCAAATGTTGAGAAGCTTCAAGTACAGCCACTTGGCATTATGGGCTCTGCCTGGATCATATAGGTTGCAATAACTTAGCCAAATGGACAGTTGGTGGTAGGGGAATGATAGGTTGGAACGCGTCCATTCTGGTCTAAGGGAAGTCTTCTGAAAGATCTTGTCTTGGTGAAACCAAGTCTTGTGGGGAAAGTGCACCACCTCTGCAGAGTGTAAAATCTAAGTACTTAGCCATGTCCCTGGTAAAGGACAATTTGAGCATCAAGACATGGAAGCTATCAAGAATCTCCTCATCCCAATTTCTAAGTTAAAAAACTTGTGGTTGAACAAGGGTTGAAGGATCACCAATTTCTATTGGAAGATGCCTTGGGTGATTTTTGATAAACAAAAACTTAGTGTTTTCAAATGATAAGGAAAATCTATTTTGAGCAAAGCAAGCCTAAGCTCCACTTAGCCAAATGCATATAGATGATAGACTCCACTATACTACCATAGTATCACTTGCCAATACAATTCAAATATATTGACCCTTGTGGTTGTAACTTATTTTGTTGCAGGTTTTTTTGATGTCAGTGAAGTTTACTGATTAGGATTACAAGTCTACAACCAACATGTCTGCCTATGGAACTTTGAAGATGAAGGACCCCATGCTATTGTTATATTCTGCTGCATTGTAATAAGATAGCCAGATGAGCTATGTAAGATGTAATAAATTACTTCATTCCTGGTTATAAAGTTGTATTATGACCTTTGTTTCTTGATATTACATCTTAACTATGGATGCTAGCTATTGATCCAGGGACTAGCATTGTAAACACATGGATCTATACCTTATTAAAGGTTGGGAACCTTACAGATGGTATCAGAGCACTGTGTTGCCTGTAGGATTGTAACCCTAGGATTGGACAAAAACCCCTTAGAAAAATAGGAGTTGTATTTGTTCCAAAACTTATTTACAAACAATCTTGTAAACTCTTTCCTCAACCATTGTGGTTTTGACTCTACATCTCTTCTATTTAAAATTGATGGATAAATCTTTTCCATGGCCATAGACTTCATCATGTGCAAAGGACTTCATCAACTCTAATGACTTCAACATCTTCAAGTGATTTCAACCTTATTCTCAACAAGGACTTCAACCTTGGATATCACTAAGGACTACAAGTGAGACAAGAAATCTTGCTCAAGACTTGAAGACTAAGGAAACACAACTTGGAAATCATCATCACCTTTGAAGTTTTGTGACCAAGACACAAGAATTTTCCCAAGGAAACCATGATCTCATTCAAGAAGAATCAACTAAGAAGGATGGAAAAATCTCAAGTGAACTATATAGATGGACCACCATATTTAGTTTAAGTCAAACCCACCAACTTATGTGGTGTAATAAAAATATTTTTGCTTGCCTAAAAATATGCTTGAAACTTGTTGTTTGGGTGGAGTGTTTGTTTGTGATTACTTGCACATTGCTTGAGTGAATTGTGATATGTGTGATTAGAACTATTTCCTTAGAAATATTTTGCCTATTCTAATCCCAATCCAACCCAAATAGATGACTACTCCAAGAAACTCCAACATCAAGGTTAGTGACAACAACAACCAAGAGATGCACATGAGAGAACAACTACTAGTAAACCAAACCCATTTGAATCAGATGACAACTCAGTTTTTAGCCAACAACAAGGAGATAGACCCAACCATACAAAAGTTTTTGGTAATCCAATTCCAATTGCTGCAAGGGATGACCACTCAAATGATCAACATGGGAGACAACTCTTCCCAAGGAGTTTATGACAACATGGATGTCAAGGATGACATTCTAGAAGGAACCCAAGCTTGCAATATTTGTGGAGACAAGGATCACACTTCCAAAGAGCATGAAGATCAATGCCCCAATTGTGAAGAGAAACATCTAGCTAATCAATGCCCCACATCTCAAGCTACTTGTTTCCTATGTGAAGGAAATAATCATGTCCCTATCCAATGCCCCATCTATTCCATAGTTCAACAAAGGAAACAAGGTGGAATGCATCAACAGTTTGTAAACCCTCATGAAGGAACAACTTCTACCAAGAAGGATGAAGGCAAAGTCAAAACTATGCACCATAAGGCCAAATCCAAAGTGATCACATAGTGTTGCTACTCTTGTGGAGAAGAAGGTCATATCTCTAGTAACTCCCCCAAGAAGAGAGAAAGATTTCCCACCTTTGTGGTGAAGTATGAAGAGCATGAACTAGAAGAACTCCTAGCTTTGGAGAGACCCAAGAAGAAGAAGAAGAAGAAGAAGAAATGCCCCAACCCTAGCAAGAAGGATATTACCGAAGAGCAACGTTACAATTGCAAAGAAATGGGACACTATGCCAATGAATGCCCAGAAAAGAAGAAGAACCAAGGAAACAAACAAGAGGCAATGATACTAAAGGAAAAGAAAGATATCAGCCAAGTGATGTGTTTCAATTGCAAAGAACCAGGACATTATGCAAGCAATTGTCCAGAAAAGATGAATCACAAGATAAACAAGCCTATGAAGGATCTCAACCTTGTCACATGTTTCAAGTATGGAAACAAATGACACAATGCAAATATTTGCCCAGAGAAGTTTCAACAAGATTCCAAGCAAGCCAAGAAGTAATCTAGTTGGAAAATTTTTAAGGGTGGTAGTACCCTAGTTGTTTTGAGCCAACTTGTAACCCCTAACCTTCCCAAATCTCGGGACGAGATTTATTTTAAGGGTGGTAGCCTGTCACATCCCAAGATTTTCCAAATCTTGTTATGTGAAAAATAAATAAACAAAATAAATAAATGTTGAAATTCAGGGTGAAAAGAAACTTTTGTTTCTAAATGGAAACTTAAAATCCCATCTTGAACAAACTCTGGTTAACATTTGAATCCAAGTAAATTCAAATCAAGTGGAATGCATTCCTCATAAATGCATCTGGAAATTTAAACACTTGAGAAATGAACCAAAACCCTAATGGAAGAAAATCATTTCCAAGTTATCTCCAAAACTATGGATTTGATCCATATAAAAATTGGTCAAACAAACATTTCAAATTGATCAAGAATGATTATTAGAAATATTATAAAACCATAGAAATTGGTTTCACTTAATTTGAAGCCATGGATAAAATCTTATGAATTTAATAAGATAAGGAAATTTAATTTCCAAAGCTAATAAAGCACTTATCTAAAATCCATACCAAATGGCAAGCAAATAATCCTAAAAGGATTTAAAAAGATAAAAAATTAATAAATAAAGTTAAAATAGTTGGAATTACTATTTTTGGATCTTTAAATAAAAAAGATATGGTTCTTATAAAGCAAAGGTAGAAATATAAATAAGGAATATTTTATAGAGCCAAATTAAATCTTGGCCAAGCTTTTGAAATAAAATGTTTTTATTTGATAAAAAGAGTAAAGGTTTATTTAAATAAAATAATGAGGATTTATTAATATCCATTTTTATTAAAGTAAAGGTTTTGCCATTTTAAATAAACACTAAAACTTTTTAATTTATTTTAATTAAGATTTCCAAGTGTTTTAGTTTTTCAAATAAAACCTACTGAAAAGATTTTGGTATTATTTAGCAATGGTAAGAAAATCGTTAATCGTTAACTGCTCGGTTGGCTTGGGAGTAGCGACTAATAGAAATTCAGATGATTAACTGATTTAATCGGTCGGCTATTAATCGGTGCAGCCTACAAAAATTAGCACCTAAAGCATGTATGAATCCTTTTGCACCTCAACCATCTACCGTTTTAAAGGCAGCCTTAAGCTCCCGGATGAGATCCTCAAGGCGCTCGAGCTCTTGTATCTAAGGTCTGGTCAACAACTACGAGGAACTGGTCAACAATGACAAGAAACTGGTTGGTGATGGCGGAAATCAAGCTCCCGGAGGCAGGGATCGAGCGGGAGCTTCGCAAAACCTACTTCATTGGGGCGGGCTAGCGGATGGATGGGTGATATGTGTTGATAATTTTGCACCTTTTTGACCAAGTGTAGTGGTTAATCGGGAACATACCTAGTAATGAGAGTGTCAGACCTATTAATCGGGCTAAACGATTAATACAAACGGTTAGTGGTAATCGACACGGTCAGGTCCCTAGTAGCGATTAATCGGCCTATTAATCGCTGATTCGGCCTATTTTTTGAACAGTGTTATTTAGTTTTCAAAAAGAGTTTTTAAAATAAATTAAAACCTAATTGAATTAAAGACTATGGCCTATTTATTTAATTATTAATAGATCCTAATGAATAAAGGAATTATTTTATTTTGGACTTTGAAATATGTTGTTAAACAGAATTAAAATTCACCCAAAGTTTGATGGTGATTTGAATTCAAATGGAGATTGATTTATATTATTAAATCTTATTTAATTAATACTAGAGCCTATTTTAAATAATTAAAAGACCCTAAAAAGAATAAAAGATTTATTCAAAAATTGAATTCAGAATGTTTTATTAATCAGTGTTTGAAGACACACAAAATTTGACAAAGGATTGAATTTAAATGGATGCTTGAATTGATTAAATAAAATCAAAACAGAATATTAGAAATGAAAATGGAAAAACAATCTGAACAAAAAAATGAATGAAAAGGACCCAGCCCAGGCCCAGCAGCCCAACTAAACCTCTCCCCCGAAACGTTTTTCCTCACGCACAAACTCACCCGCTGAGTCTATGACGGTTGGACCCCACTCCTTCTCTCTCTCTTGCTGCCAAGCGACCCCACTTCCACCTCACCGTCGTCCTCACCCGCCGTTGACCACCCTCCCCCTCTCTGGCCATTACTGTCGCTTGAATGCCGGCGTGAATTCACATTACTGGCCGAGTAACCCCCGTCGGTGACCGCTCCCTCTTAACCGCCTCTCCCTCCTCTCTGTTTCCCCCTCAGTCCCTCACTCTAGCGTGCCCCCAGGCTGCTTAATTTCGCTCTACACCGCTACTGTCTCCGGCGAGCTCCACCTCCAATTCCGGCCACTCGCCATCGCCCCTCGCCTCCTCGAGCACACGAGCGTGATCCCCACCCCCTGGCGCTCCTCTCTGCATCCTCAGCTTTCCCGCGCTTGACCCAGAACATGGGCAACCTCCTCGACTGAACTCCGCCGCCAACTGCCTCCACTCCGACGAGCCCTAAAGGTAGCCTCTGACCGCGCCTGCACTCCTCTTTGATGCTCTAACACTCTCCACTCATCTGTGCATCTAACCACGCCTTTTTCTTGCTCTCTCGTGCACCGTAGAGTTGCCTTCGTCGACGACTGACCGCACCCGACGGTTCCACGAACTACGGCGAGCAATAGCCAGTAACACCGTGCGCCCCTGACGCTGAAATGACCACGTCGAGCTTCTGCAACCTCCTGCGAACCTGGTGAGCTTCTCCCCACCCTCTCTAGCTTCCTGCATCGCCAGCAACGCCACCGTCTGACCGCGCGCCGCCACCTGCCGCCACTCGATGGCAAGCGTGCTGTGCGCCGTTGGATACAGATCCAAAGGACACGATAGAACCTTAGCTCGAAGGGCTAAGATCGATCCTTCGCCGCACGATTCACTTTAAATCCAGCGGTCCTCAATGCATGATCTGAACGAACCGGTACCAGCCAGTAGCAAGCAGCCACGTGGCCCTGTCTGTTTTAATAAAAACAGAATTGTTCTATTATATGTTCTAATTTGAAAAATTCATAACTTTCAAACCACACGTCCAAATTTTGAAAATTTTATATCAATGGATTCAGCAAAACAAGTACTTTCTGACCATGCACTTGGTTTAGTAAAATGTTTCTGTTAAATTGATTGTTTTTGCAGAAACTTATGTAGGAATATTTAGAATAAAATTTGTTCTAAAATGATTTTTGAGATAAAACCTTTGGCAAATAGGTTTGTTTTGAACCTACTGACCATAGAAATCAATTTGTGGTTTCAAAAATATATTTGATGAAGCAAAAGAATAAACTTCTGATTTAAACCATTTCTAGTCAAATAAAAATATTGTTTATTTGTTAAAAATGCTTTTTGAAGAAAACCTTTGGGAAATGTTTTGGAATAAACTCTCTGACCCCAAACACCAAGTTTTATGATTTGAAAATGTATTTGGTGAACCCTATAAAACTATTACTTTGCTAAAGACATTTTCAACCACATAAAATAATGACTTGGTTTAAAAATGGTTTATGAAGTGAAATATTTTACAAATGATTTTGCCAATTTATAAAATGATCATTAGGTGTTTTCAAATGTTTATAACCTATTAGAAACCACTTCTCCAAATAAAACAATCTTTAGCATGCTTGCATGCATTGTTTTGTTTCTATTAATTTATGTGATGTTGCTTGAATGGTAGATTGAAATTGTGCCCTTGCTTGATTGAATTGTAGTGATTTGAAGAGTGTGATCATTACAAAGACAAGGAGTGAACTTATATTCTCTACCAAAAAGGCAAGTGATGCTTCATACTTTTGTCCCATTATTTTCACTATGCATTAGTGATATTTCTAAGTAGGACTTGCATGGAATTTTTGCTAAGTATAACCTATGCTATGGGAAATCCTAGTAGATGAAACCTTAGTAGAAATTTCCTAAGTTAAGATTCCTACTACTATCATGCTTAGCCTAGCTAGTAGAAAACAAGGGTGGATTATATTAATGCTATGAAATATTTCTAAGTCTATGACTTGTGTTTTGTTTAATAAAACAACTATGTGAATGAATCACCTGGGTGGAATGGTTGTGAATGGGTTATGTTGAGTGGTTACACAGGGCCCATATCTATGGACTACCCTAGTGTATCTCACTTGTGGTTTGCCACCCAGTAACAAAGAGATTTGAGTTGTCAAATGTTGAGAAGCTTCAAGTGCAGCCACTTGGCATTATGGGCTCTGCCTGGATCATATAGGTTGCAATAACTTAGCCAAATGGACAGTTGGTGGTAGGGGAATGATAGGTTGGAACGCGTCCATTCTGGTCTAAGGGAAGGCTTCTGAAAGATCTTGTCTTGGTGAAACCAAGTCTTGTGGGGAAAGTGCACCACCTCTGCAGAGTGTAAAATCTAAGTACTTAGCCATGTCCCTAGTAAAGGACAATTTGAGCATCAAGACATGGAAGCTATCAAGAATCTCCTCATCCCAATTTCTAAGTTAAAAAACTTGTGGTTGAACAAGGGTTGAAGGATCACCAATTTCTATTGGGAAATGCCTTGGGTGATTTTTGATAAACAAAAACTTAGTGTTTTCAAATGATAAGGAAAATCTATTTTGAGCAAAGCAAGCCTAAGCTCCACTTAGCCAAATGCATATAGATGATAGACTCCACTATACTACCATAGTATCACTTGCCAATACAATTCAAATATATTGACCCTTGTGGCTGTAACTTATTTTGTTGCAGGTTTTTTTGATGTCAGTGAAGTTTACTGATTAGGATTACAAGTCTACAACCAACATGTCTGCCTGTGGCACTTTGAAGATGAAGGACCCCATGTTATTGTTATATTCTACTGCATTGTAATAAGATAGCCAGATGAGCTATGTAAGATGTAATAAATTACTTTATTCCTGGTTATAAAGTTGTATTATGACCTTTGTTTCTTGATATTACATCTTAACTGTGGATGCTAGCTATTGATCCAGGGACTAGCATTGTAAACACAGGGATCTCTACCTTATTAAAGGTTGGGAACCTTACACGGAGCTTCTCCGGGTTGGTATTCTTCCATCACACTCCCAATGGCGACAAAGACCTCTCAGGATGCGATGGCCTTGTCGGCCAGTTCCTCACGGTTGATATCCTCTTCCATCTCCTGCATGGCAGAGTCGAGCTCCTCCGGGTTAAAGTCTATCTCCTCCAAGTCCACACTGATGTTGGTGTAGAGGATGTATAGAATGGAGTCGTAGGGTGCCGGGGCTTCCTCGATGATGGAGGATTATGCTGCGGCTGGAGGGATGTTGAATGGAGGCGGTGGCTGAGGCGGCGGTGGTCCGGGTATGACAGCGAGCTCGGCATGAGCAGCTGCATCAGTGGTCGCGTCACTATTGACGGTGCTAATCATGCCCTTGAAAGTGAGGAGTCCCGCGGCCTATTGCCGCCTTAGCGTATGCCGGATAAATGTACCGCGGTCCATCCCTTCCACAAAGTAATAGATAGGATTATCACTAGGGTAGTGTTCCAGATCGGCCCGTATCTGGAGCCATCTGGCAAGGTAATTGCAGGGTTTTCACCCTCTCTCTGGATGCATCGCACCAGATCGAAGATATTTACCACGCCGACGAAGTGTGATCTCTTCTTTCCAGATGGGCGGGCAAAGCCGGCGGATTTGCAGCGATCTTCTACCATTATTTCCTGCATAGGGGCGGTTTGGGTGCGTCTTGAATTTTTCTGATCTAAGTTGGCAAACTCTAGAGAGAGATCCGACTTTGATCCTTCCGTGAACGTGTCCTGCACGTAGGAGGTTCATGCGGGCCTTGACAATCCTTCTACTTCTAGGGAGCTAGTGCCCGAGTCGGTTTCGCCGACAAAGAGGTGGATGTCCCCGATTGGGACAATCAAGCAGCGGGTGGGGTTCGACTTTGCCGGGATCTAGAACTCGTTCGGAGGGACGATCGGAATGCTGCCGGAGAAGAGAACACGACCGATGGCTACGGTTTCATCGATTCCCGTGAAGAGCTTTGACCTCGCCCGTTGTAGAGCCTGAAGCGTCTCTTGCCCCACGGAGGGCGCCAACTGTCGTGGTATTGCCGACGATTATGCCATGGAGAGGTCCTCACAATGCGTGTGTAGAGACGTGGGGTAAGGCGAAAGGTTGACAGGTACGAGGTAACACAGCTTACCCAGGTTCAGATCCCACGATGGTGGAAGGATCCTACTCCTGCTATAAATCGGTATAACGACAATACGTCGGGTTACAGGGATCGGTTCACTGTGCGCGATATGAGTTAGTTGGTTCCCTAAAGGCTCCTCTAGGTCTGTCTTATATAGTATCCAGATCCTAGGGTTACAGGAGGAGTCCTAGCCAGACAGGTTACAGAGTCCTACACGGTATACAACTAGTCTAACGTGTCTTGCACTCCAAGGCTCTGGGTACGCTGGTGACTCCACATAGCCTTCCTTTATCCGGCATGGGCCTCCCTTCTGAATCCATCTAACTGGGCCGCCCAGCAAGCTATAGGCCTTGCTACCGACTATGGGCCGCCCAGGTTATCCAGATTAGAGACATGCAATGGTGACACCCATTTATCATATCCCAACAAATGTACCATTTGCTTCCTCTAGTATTATTTTTCACACTAACCATGTAGAGGAAATTAAAGAGCTCAAGGATCAAGTCACTTCTTTGAAGAATGACTTGAGAAAAGGTCATAAAGCGAATACCACACTCAAAAACATCTTGAGTGTGCAAAAATCCCGCAATGACAAGAGTAGGCTTGGATTCAACTCCACTATCAAGTTGAAGCACAAGGGCAACAATAATAATGGGAAAGATCAAGTCAAGAATCCGGCCAACATTGTTTGCTTCAAGCGCAAGGAAGAAGGGCATCATGTCAAGCATTGCCCATTGAAGAAAAAGCCCCTTGGCAAGAAGCAACAAGGGAAGCGGCCTCAAGCTCTACCTCTTGTTAGATATGGGCCTCCTCCCAAGAAGACTCAAGCTCTTCCTCGAGTTGTTGCTTTATCCAAAAATAAAGATGGCAAGATAAGAACTTGCTACATTTGCCGCAAGAAAGGGCACTGACATGGGTATGCCCTACGGGTGCCTAATGTTATCCCACCCGGTACCAGCCTGGCAGAGGCTTATATAATCACCCACTATGGATGGTGAAGCCCATGAGGGATTCGGGTGATCAAGGCCCATACAAAAGCGACTTCTTGGGGAATGGGGAGCATGGCTAGCTAAATATAGAATTTCAAAGGATGAAACCCTAATCCTTAACCGACTCGGCCTACCCCAAGACCTAGCCTCCCCATATAAAGTCCAGGAGGGCACGGTGAGGGGTATCTCTCTCAACTCTCATACACACACCTCATGCTAGATCCAATCTGTGCACCCCTGTAACTTTCGGTTATGCCATTAATCAAGAATAGACAAGCAGGAGTAGGGTTTTCCCTCCGGGGCCTGAACCTAGGTAAACACCGTGTCCCCGCGTTGCTTTACTGTTAGCTGTCTCGCGATCTCCAGCCTCCCCATCTTCTCTAAACCCAAGTCCATAACAATGGGCATTGACGAGTCGAACCCTCGTCAATTGGTGCCGTCTGTGGGAACTGGGGACGCTGATCGTGTGATCGTGATGGTTCCATCCGCTACGATCTCCGATTCCTCTTCAATGGAGAACCACCTCCTCTTCGATGCCCTCTACTTCACCGCCCACTCCCTGGCCACCTGCAAGGACTTTGACTCTGTAGGAGACGGAATTGAGATGCTATTCAGGATCTTCTACTTCCAGGTGGGATAGATCGGCACCCTCCGCCTGCCAGAGCGGGTGTCGTCTCTGTCGATCAGGCCTAACTCATGGGTACCACCAATTGGTTTCCTAGATACATTGTCCCTGACGTACTCTTGGGATGACAGAAGTAGCTGCAACTCTGATCTATGTGATCCCCTCACTGACGAAGGAACCTATGGTTTCGGATCTGAAAGCTATGGGATCAACGGAATCTCCCATCACTTCATGTGCGTAGCCATCATCGATGGCGATGTTGATGACGGCTCCGACCCACCGAATCCCCTCCCAACCCACAGGCTCACAACGCCACGAACGGAGGAAAAGGGCCACCCCGTCCAATCCCAACGGGAACAGGCCACCCGAAAATGCTAAGGGAATCAATCGTGTACGCCACAATATCAACCTCAATGACGATCAGTGGGAGAGAGTGCGAGAATCTGTATGAGTTACCAATCCTCTGCCGATCGACGCCCCCCGCAACCTGTTGATGGGCTACCACTGGCTCCTCATAGAGGAGCACAATCGAGAAATCAAGCAGCAACACGAGCTTGAGCAGTGCAGGAAGGCGGCTGACGAGTCAAGCATGTGGAGACCTGCGCTCTCCTCCGCTGGTGGATCTTCCTCGAAAGGCTATAACGGCCAGAAGCACCGCTCTCGCTTAGAGCGCGTGGATCCCGCTGCACGACGTGAGGCCACCAGAGCACTCGACCTGTCCTTCATGTCGATGGACCATAGGGCAACATCATGCCCAAAACACCACAGAACACGGTCATGGCGGCCACCACCTACCTGGCATCGAACCCACCTCCGGCGGGAGACCCCAGATACACAATCCATAAATCTGCAATTGCAGGTCTTGGGCTTGTCAGAGCCGCATTACACGGATAGGTGGCTCTAGAGCTGAAGAAGAAGGCTGCGGTAAAACTCACCCGAAGCCGCACACCCTCATATGATGAGGAAGAGTATGACCTGTCGCGACGTTGCTGCACCCCGCGACGAAGGAGCCGCAACTATGATGCACGTGACGAGCTCACACAGTGCAAGATTGACAAATCGCGTGCAAAACGCGCGTGTTCCACGGAGTCTGATGAGGAGGATACAGAGCTATGTGACGCCAAGTGCTTCAGCAGGGCCATACGGGAAACGTAGATGCCTAAAGTCTTCAAGCTCCCTTCAGACAACCTGAAGTTCGATAGCGTACAGGAGCCAAAGATCTGGCTAGACGACCATATCTCGTCGGTCAAGCACCATGGCGGGAGCAAAAACATAGCCACTCAATGCCTTCATCTGTAGTTGATGGGCGCAGCTAGAATCTGGCTCAACAACCTCCCCTCTGGATCCATCCGAAGCTGGGAGGAGCTGGTGTACTGCTTCATCCGCAACTTAAAGGGCACCAGCAAAATTCTGGCTTCAATCGAGGAGCTATGCTCCTGTTGTTAACACTCCAACGAGTCCATCCACTCATACATACAATGGTGGTTCGTCATCAAGAACTCTGCCAAGAACATTGATACGTCGTAAATGTATCTATAATTTTTGATGTTCCATGCTTGTTTAGTATCACTTTGCTTTGCTTTGTCTACACTTTGAGGTATTTTTATACATTTTCTGGGACTAACCTAATAACAAGATGCCGCAATGCCAGTTGCCTTTTTTTGATGTTTTGGTTTCATAAAATCTAGTAAGGAAATATTCTCGGAATTGGACGGGACAAAAGCCAAAGTCAATATTTCACCGGAACGAACATAGAGACCAAAGGAGGGCCACGAGTCCACCACACCCTAGGGTGGCGTGGTCCCCCCTAGGACACCGCCACCTGGTATGGGCGCCTCGGATGCCCCTTCCTCGCCTCTTCGCATATAAAATCCCCCCGATGCCAAAACCCTAAACACCCGATCAGATCTCCATGAAACAATCTGTAGCCACCGCCACCATCGTCCCTAGATCGAGGGGATCTAAAGCTCTTCCCGGCACCCTGCCGGAGGGGAGAGATCATCCCGGAGGCCTTCTTCATCACCATGCCATCCTCCGGTATGATGTGTGAGTAGTTCACCCTTGAACTATGGGTCCATACATTAGCTATATGGTTGATTCTCCTCCTTTGTGCTATCATGTTTAGATCTTGTGATCTCCTTTCATGATCAAGGTCATCTATTTGTAATCATACATGTTGTGTTTGCGGGGATCTGATGGATATTGAGCTTGCTTTGTCAGATTGATTATTGATTATATCATGTTTGTGTTGTTTGAGATCTTGCATGCTCTCTGTTGCTAGTAGCTATCTTGGCCAAGTAGATGCTAGTGACTCCAAGAGGGATTATTTATGCTCGATAGTGGGTTCATGCCTCTAGTAATCTAGGGAAGTGACAGGAATCTCTAAGGTTATAGATGTGTTGTTGCCACTAGGGAGAAAACAACAATCTTTTGTTCATGGAACAATTGTATTGTATTATTTACTTTACACGCATTGCTTGACGGTGCTCGACATGGCACTTTGTTGGTAACCCCAAGCACAGGGTGTGAAGAGCAAGCAGCAAGTTTTCCCTCAGTTGAGACCGAGGTTATCGAACCAGAAGGAGGAAGGAAATGTCACACAGGTGTTGCAAGCAACGTGGATACCTGCACAACACAAACTCAAGACTTTGCCCCAACGAACAGTGAGGTTGCCAAGCTCACCGGTTTGCTGTAACAAAGGATTAAATGAATGGTGTGGAAGGTAATGGTTTGCAGCAAGTAAACAAGTAATAGTGGAAGATGTATCAATGGTAAAGATTGGACCGGGTTCCATAGTTCACTAGAGGTGCACTCCTTAGATAAACAACAAGGCATGAAGGGTAAACAAATTACAGCAGGGCAATTGATAGGAACTGAGCAAGGCATAACAATGCAATTACCAGTCCAAAAGATCCTATGAGGTTGATTGGGCAATACAACATGATACATATACCGCCATCCAACTACATCTATGACTAGAAGTCCACCTTCAAGTTATCATCCGAACCCCCTCCAGTATTAAGTTGCAAGCAACAGACAACTGCTTTAAGCAAAATGTGTAAGGTAAACAGTCCACATGTTCCATGAACAAGAGACCGTTGTTTTCTCCCTAGTAGCAACAGCATATCTACAACCAAAGAGATTTCTATCACTTCCCTTGGAAACTAGAGGAATGAACCCACTATCGAGCATAAATATCCCCTCTTGGAGTCACTAGCAATGTTGGAATTATGCCCTAGAGGCAATAATAAAGATGTTATTGTTATAATTCTTGTTCATGATAAAGTTTATATTCCATGCTAGAATTGTATTAAGCGGAAACTTTGATACGTGTGTGGTTTATGAACAACAACGTATCCCTAGTACGCCTCTATGGACTAGCTCATTGATTAATGATGGTTAAGGTTTCCTAACCATAGACATGAGTTGTCGATTAATAATGAGATCATGTCATTAGGAGAATGATATGGTGGACAGACCCAAATTAAGCAGAGCAATTAGATCGTGTCATCGTGTTCATCTTTGCGAAGCTTTTTCTTATGTCAAATATTGTATTCCTTAGACCATGAGATAATACAACTCCCTGGTATCGGAAGAAAGCTTTGAGGTCATCAAACGTCATCCTATGTGAGGGTGATCATAAAGGTGTCTCTCAGGTGATCAGAAAGTACTTGTTGGGTTGTGTGTATCGAGATGGAATTTATCCCTCCCGAGTCGGAGAGATATACTTCGGGTCCACTCGGTAATCGATATGAACACCGCTTGCAAGCACGTGGTTAAGGAGTTAATCACAAAGTGATATCGGATTACGGAACGAGTAAAGTACTTGCTATGAACGAGATTGAACTAGGTATGCCGATACCAACGATCGAATCTCGGGCAAGTAAAATATCGCGAGACAAAGGGAATACATATATGGGATTAATTGAATCATGGCATCGTGCTTCATCCGATATGATCATCGATGAATATGTGGGAGTCAATATGGGTTTGCAGATCCCGTTGTTGATTATTGATAGAAGATCATGTCTGCATATTCTCGAACCCGTAGGGTCACACACTTAACGTGCTTCGACGCTAGGATAGAATGGATAATTGGTTTGTGAGTTTTTGTTAGGAGTCTATAATGAGATCCAGGACATCACGAGAGGTTCCAGAATGGTCCGGAGAATAATATTCATATAAAGGAAAGCAGTTTTTGGATTTCGGAATCGTTTCGGAATGTTCGGTATTGTACCGGAAGGTTCTAGAAGCTTCCGGAGTGGGACCAACGCGGCCCCACTTGTCGGAGGGGTGCGTGGGCCTACGAGGGAGTGCCCTGGCCGCATTGGGCCAGGGGCACAAGGCCCCATAGGTCCAGTCGGCCAAAACCCTAGGAAACCTTCTAGAAGGGGGGGAAGACTTGCCCCCCACTCCACCCTTGGGGCCGCCGCCCTAGGGCTTGGAGGAGGGGGCAAGGGGGCCGGCCAGCCCCCTATATAAGGTGGGCAGGGGGCGCACCCTTCCCTCACCCCAAACCCTAGCCGCCAGCTGCTTCCCTACCTCTCTCTCTCTCCCGACTGCGTGTAGGCGAAGCCGTGCTGCAGAAACTCTCCACCATAGCACCACGCTGTCGTGTTGTAGATCCAATCTATCTCTCCACCCCACTTGCTGGATCGAGGAAGGAGGAGACGTCGCGGCACCATACGTGTGCATCTCTCGGAGGCGCTGCCGCTTGCAGCGTTGGATCGGATCGGATCGCGAGGAGGAGAAGGCGAGTACGACTACACCAACCACGTTCTGTTGAACGTTTCTGCTGTGCGATTTCTTCAAGGGTATGAAGATCTCATCTATCTCTCTCGTTGATTGCATCTCCTAGATTAGATCTTGGCTTTCCCGTTCGCATCCGTAGAATTTTTTTGATTTACTATGCTGCGAAACCCTTCAGTGGTATCAGAGCTAGATCTATGCGTAGATGTGTTTCACGAGTAGAACGCAACATGCTTGTTGCGGGCGTTGATGTTTTCTGTTGCAAGCCTCTTGTTGTGTAATTCTTATGACGCGGGATAGTGAGATCGAAGCGGTCCAGGACAACTTTACGCGACCTCGTTCGCGAGACCGGCTCCGCACTTGACGTGTGGCTTGTTCCACACATGCGGCTGGTGGATGCCAGTTTCTCTCACTATAGTAGTCATGGGATTTACACCGGATGTTGGCAACCATAGTATCACAATTGTGGCTTTCCGTAGGTAAGAATCGTTCTTAGCTTGTTACTCCCATAAGCCACGTAAAACATGCAACAACAAAGTAGAGGCGTCTAACTTGTTTTTGCAGGGAGTGTTTTGCGATATGGTATGACCCAAGATATGATGTGTATTTTGTATGCAATGATCATGTTTTGTAATATTTCACGACTTGCATGTCGATGAGTACACAACCGGTAGGAGCCATATGGTTTTCTTTATAATTGTGTATGACCTGTGTGTCAACTTCTTATACGCCATGTAATAGCTTTACTTTATCGCTAAGTAGTTAGCAATAGTTGTACTTGCTATTTGTGGTGGAGGCAATCATGGTGGAGTGATGGAGATCATCCTGGAGCGCACAAGATGGAGATCATTGCGCGGAGATTGGCTATACCATGTCACATAAAATTCTATGCATGTGATGTTTATCCTTTTATGTATATTATTATGCTTAGATCGCGACGGTAGCATTATAAGATGATTCCTCACTTAAAGATCAAGATAAAATTGTGTTCTCCCCATGTATGCATCGTTGTGAAAGTTCGTCGTGTTCAAGCACCTCGTGATGATCGGGTGCTATAAACTCTACATTCACATACAACGGGTGCAAGCCAGTTTTGCACACGCGGAAATACTTGGGTTTGACTTGACGAGCCTAGCATGTACAGACATGGCCTCGGAACACACGAACCGAAGGTTAAGCATGAGTCATATGAATGATATGATCGACACTTTGTTGTCCACCATTGAAACCACATCTCTTCTCGTGAAGATCGGATTAGGTGTGGTGAATTTGGATCGTGTTCACTAAACAACTTGAGGGATGTTGAATTTAGTAGGAGTTCATCTAGTAATTTGATTAAGTTGAACTACTTATCATGAACATAGTCTAAATTGTACTTGCAATTTTTGTAGATCAAATGGCTAAGTCCAACTTCAACTTCAATGTTTTTGCTGAGAAAGGAAAGCTTAAGAACAATGGGTCTAACTTCACCAACTGTTTCCGCAATCTGAGAATCATTCTCGCTGGCGAACAAAAGGACTATGTCCTTGAGAAAGCGCTAGGTGACGCCCCTGGTATAGATGCACCGGCTGGTGAAAAAGTTGTTTATTAGTCGCGCAAAGATGATTATGGAGTGATTAAGAGTACCATGTTGTTTTCTATGGAATCGGACCTTCAAAATCGTTTTGAGGAGTTCGTCGGGACCTTTAAGATACTTGAGGAACTGAAAACCATGTTTCAGACTCAGGCCCGTTCTGAGAGATATGAGATCTCTGAGAAGTTCTTTAACTGCAAGATGGAGGAAGGGAGTTCTGTTAGTGATCACGCCATTAAGATGTCGGGCTACACTCAACGTCTTGAGCAACTGGACTGCAAGATTCCAGACGAGCTCAAGATTGACAGAGTTTTGCAATCACTCCCTTCTAGCTACAAAGGTTTTGTAGTTACTCACAATCATATTGGTTCCACTGATATGATCACTGAGCTCTTCGCTAAGCTGAAAGCTGCGGAGGTGGATATCAAGAAAGATAATCATGTGTTGATGGTCAACAAGACCCCTAGCTTCAAGAAATGTAAGGGTGCAAAGAAGTCCATCAAGAAAGGCAGCGGCAAGAGCGTTGCCCCTGCTGAGAAGAAGCTCAAGTCTGGACCTAAGCCGGACACTAAGTGCTTATATTGCAAGGACAAGGGTTACTGGAAGCGCAATTGTCCGAAGTACTTAGCGGACAAGAAGGCTGGCACCATTAAAGGTATATTTGATATACATGTTATTGATGATTACCTTACTAGCGCTCGTTGTAGTGCCTGGGTATTTGATACTGGTTCAGTTGCTAATATTTGTAACTCGAAACAGGAGCTACGGAATAGACGGCGGCTAGGAAGGGATGAGGTGACAATGCGCGTTGGCAACGGAAAGTACTTGTTGGGTTGTGTGTATCGAGATGGAATTTGTCCCTCCCGAGTCGGAGAGATATACTTCGGGCCCACTCGGTAATCGATATGAACACCGCTTGCAAGCACGTGGTTAAGGACTTAATCAAAAAGTGATATCGGATTACGGAACGAGTAAAGTACTTGCTATGAACGAGATTGAACTAGGTATGTCGATACCAACGATCGAATCTCGGGCAAGTAAAATATCGCGAGACGAAGGGAATACATATATGGGATTAATTGAATCATGGAATTGTGGTTCATCTGATATGATCATCGATGAATATGTGGGAGTCAATATGGGTTTTCAGACCCCGTTGTTGATTATTGATAGAAGATCATGTCTGCATATTTTCGAACCCGTAGGGTCCCATACTTAACGTGCTTCGACGCTAGGATAGAATGGATAATTGGTTTGTGAGTTTTTGTTCGGAGTCTCTAATGAGATTCAGGACATCACGAGAGGTTCCAGAATGGTCCGAATAATAAGATTCATATAAAGGAAAGCAGTTTTTGGATTTCGGAATCGTTTCGGAATGTTCGGTATTGTACCGGAAGGTTCTAGAAGCTTCTGGAGTGGGACCAACGTGGCCCCACATGTCGGAGGGGTGCGTGGGCCTACGAGGGAGTGCCCTGGCCGCATTGGGCCAAGGGCACAAGGCCCCATAGGCCCAGCCGGCCAAAACCCTAGCGGAAACCCTAGGAAACCTTCTAGAAGGGGGGAAGACTTGCCCCCCACTCCACCCTTGAGGCCGCCGCCCTAGGGCTTGGAGGAGGGGGCAAGGGGGCCGGCCAGCCCCCTATATAAGGTGGGCAGGGGGTGCACCCTCCCATCACCCCAAACCCTAGCCGCCAGCTGCTGCCCTACCTCTCTCTCTCCCGACTGCGTGTAGGCGAAGCCCTGCTTCAGAAACTCTCCACCATAGCACCACATCGTCGTGTTGTAGATCCAATCTATCTCTCCACCCCACTTGCTGGACCGAGGAAGGAGGAGACGTCGCGGCACCGTACGTGTGCATCTCTCGGAGGCGCCGCCGCTTGCGGCGTTGGATCGAATCGGATCGCGAGGAGGAGAAGGCGAGTACGACTACACCAACCATGTTCTGTTGAACGTTTCCGCTGTGCGATTTCTTAAAGGGTATGAAGATCTCATCTATCTCTCTCGTTGATTGCATCTCCTAGATTAGATCTTGGCTTTCCCGTTCGCATCCGTAGAAATTTTTTGATTTACTATGCTGCAAAACCCTTCAAGCAACTACTTGGCAAAGATAGCTACTAACAATGGAGAGCATGCAAGATCACAAACAACATAGACATGATAGAATCATAAAGACAAAACCATTAATCAAACCAACATAATAATCTCAATATCCATCGGATCCTCGCAAACACAACATGCATGATTACAAATAGATTAGATCTTGATCATGAACGAAGCTCACAAGATCTATACATGAAAGCACAAAGGAGGAGATACAACCATCTAGCTACTACATGGACCCATAGTCCAAGGTAGAACTACTCACGCATCATACCGGAGAGAAGGCCTCCGAGATGATCTCCCCTCCGGCAGGGTGCCGGGAAGAACTTCAGATCCCCCCGATCTAAGGACAACGGTGGTGGCGGATACAGAAGGTTTCGTGGAGATTTGATCGGGTGCCTAGGGTTTCTGCATCTGGGGCTTCTTATAGGCGAAGGGGTAGGCCGAGGAGGCGGCCAGAGGGACCACACCCCTCCCAGGCGCGGGGCAACTTAATACTAGAGGGGGTTCAGATGATAACCTGAAGGTGGATTACTAGTCATAGATGCAGTTGGATGGCGGTCTATGTATATTGTTGTAATGCCCAATCAAATCTCATAGGAATCATGATGTCTTGTATTTTCATTGTTATGCCTTACTCAGTCCTGCCAATTACTTCGTTGTAATTTGTTCACCCAGCATGTTTTGTTATCTTTCTTAAGGAAAACACATCTAGTGAACTGTGGACCCCGGTCCAATATTTACCATTGATACATCATCTACTGTTATCGTTTACTCTCTACAAGAAACCATTACCTTCCACACTATACTTTTCATCCTTTGTTTTAAGGAAACCAGTGAGATTAACAAGCTCAATGTAAGTTGGGGCAAAGTCTTGAGTTTGTGTTGTGTAGGATTCCAAGTTGCTGGCAACACCTTGGAGTTGTTTCCTTCCTCCTACTGGTTCGATAACCTTGGTTTCATAACTGAGGGAAAACTTACTGTTGTGCTCATCACACCTTCCTCTTGGGGTTTCCCAACGCAGCTCTACAGTGAACTGAGCTCATCAAGACTTTTTCTGGCGCCATTGCCGGGGAGTAAGGACAGCTTCACAAGGGGAGTCTTTCACAACCATTCTCTTTACTTTGTTTTTGTTTTGCTTAGTTCCTTTTGCTTTGTTTACCTTGCCTCCTTTTATAAAAAATTACAAAAAAATTAGTTTCGTTTTGTTTGCTTTTTCTTATAAAAACACAAAAAAATAGTTCCTATTCTAGTTGCTGCTGTTGTTGGCTTGCTCCACTTTTGCAAAAATGAATTCTGCTGAGAACACCAAGTTGTGTGAC
This sequence comes from Avena sativa, assembly GCA_916181665.1. NCBI lineage: Eukaryota > Viridiplantae > Streptophyta > Magnoliopsida > Poales > Poaceae > Avena > Avena sativa. The sequence continues at coordinate 1,894,962 of OV702279.1, read as the reverse complement.
TTCACTAGCACAAACAACAATGATTTCCTCAGTACACCTATTGCTCCACCGGCTCCTGGTGCTACCTTTTATGAAATTAAGCCTGCTTTGTTGAATCTTGTGATGAAAGAGCAATTTTTTGGTGCTAGTTCTGATTATGCTGCTGCCCACCTTAATAAATTTATTGAACTTTGTGAGATGCAAAAATATAAGGATGTAGATGGAGATATTACTAATCTCAATTTTTTTCCTTTCTCCTTGAGAGAAAAAGCTAAAGATGGTTGCTATCCTTGCCTAGAAATAGTATTGATTCTTGGATTAAATGCAAAGATGCTTTTATTGGAAAATATTATCCTCCTACTAAGATTATATCTATGAGAAGTGAAATAATGAAATTTAAATAACTTGATAATGAACATGTTGCTCAAGTGTCACATCCCAAGATTTTCCAAATCTTGTAATGTGAAAAATAAATAACAAAATAAAAGATTGTTGAATTTTAGGGTGAAAAGAAACTTTTGTTTCTAAATGGAAACTTAAAATCCTTCTTGAACAAACTTTAATTAAAGTTTGAATCCAACAAAATCCAAATCAAGAGAAATGCATTCCTCAATAAATGTATCTTGAAATTTAAACACTTGGAAAATAAATCCAAACCCTAAACCCTAATGGAATAAAATCATTTCCAAGTTATCTCCAAGCCTATGGATTTGATCCATATAAAAATTTATCATCAAACATTTATAAATTATCAAGAATGATAAATAGAAATATATTGTAAAACCATAGAAATTGTTTTCATTTAATTTGGAACCATAAATAAAATCCTATGAATATAATAAGATAAGGAAATTAAATTTCCAAAGCTAATAAATAACATATCTATAAATCCATACAAAATGGTGAACAATAATCCTAAAAAGATTTAAAAAGATAAACAAATAACAAATAAGATTTTACAAATTGGAATCACCAATTTTGGATCTCTAAATAAAAAGATATGGATTTTATAAGAAGAATAAAGAAATATTAAAATAAGGAATATTTAAAGACCAAATCAAATCTTGGCCAAATCCATAAGCAAATGGAATGAATATAATCCAAATCCAAATAAAATAAAAGGATAAAGAATTTCCAAAGTAAAATAAAATGGCATTAACAAGTCTATCCCTATTTTAAATAAAGACAAATCTCTAATAAGAATAACTATTTAATTCATGAGAAAATAGTATTTTGGAAATTACCCAAATGAAATTAAAGTTGTTTAATTCAACTTAAATAAGATCAAAGAAATCTTCCAAATAAAATTTAGGGAATTAAAACTATATTTAATTCCATTGGAATTAAAACAAATATCCAATTCAAATGATTTATGAATCACATTAAATACTTTCCAAATAAGTCAAGATGAATTATTTGACACCCAAATAACCAAATAAAACTTACTGAAAGGTTTTGGAAGGATTTAGAATTCAAATGGGAATTAAAAACATTATTAAATCTTGAATAAATTAATACAAGGACCTACTTTAAATAATTAAAAAGGCATTAAAAGAATAAAAGATTTATTCTATTTTTGACTTCAGATTGTGTTAGCAATCAGTGTTTGAATATACAAAAAAGTTGAGAGAAGTTTGAATTCAAATAGAGGTTTGAAAAGTTTAAACAAAATCAAAACAGAATAAAAGAAATGGAAAAAGAAAAAGAAACAGGAACAAAAAAAAAATATAAAAAGGACCTCAGCCCAACCAGCTAGCCCACCTGGCCCAGCAAGCCCATTCCCCACCCCACCCGCAGCGAACCGTTCTCACTCAAACACACACCCGCAGAGACACTGACAGGACCCCACCTATTCTCACGACAGGACCCCACCTATTCTCTCTCTCTCTCTCTCTCGCCGCCAGACGACCCCACTGCCACCTCACCTTCTTCCTCCCCGCGGTGACCACGCCCCTCTTTCCTCCTCGCCGTTTCTGGCCGTTGAAGCCGGCGTCAATACGCGTTAATGCCTGTGTTGCTCCACCCCGCGACCATGCACTCTTATTCGCCTGCCTCCCCTCTCCATTTCCCCTCCGTCGCCTCACCCTAGCGTGCCCCCAGGCTACCCAATTTCTCCCTGCACCATCCTCTGCTCCGGCGAGCTCCATCAGCGATTCCGGCCAGCCTCCTCCGCCCCTCGCCTCCCCGAGCACCCGAGCGTGACCCCCAGACCCTGGCGATTCTCTCTGCACCCTCAACTTTCCCGCGCTTGACCCAGGACGTGGGCAACCACCTCAATTGAACGTTGCCGGCGTCTGCCTCTGCTCCATCAACCTTTCCCGGTGAGTGCTAACCGCTTTTCTTCCTCTCGATGATGCACGCATGATCGCCAAACTCGTGCGCAGCTAATGCCGTTCTTACTTTGTCTTTTTGTGGTTCGAAACATCGCCAACGATGACAGCCTGACCGCACCCAACGCCAGAAGCATCTCCGGCGAGGAATTCCGATGACACTCGTGCGCCCCTTGCCTCCCCGCGAGTACCTTGAGCTTCACCACGATCCCGCGATTCTGGTGAGCATCTCCTTCTTCTACCTTGCTTACTATTTCACTAGCTCCGCCGCTAGCCGAGCGTCGCCGCCGCGCGCTGCTGCTGAGCGCCGCCAGAGTATGGTCAGATCGTCTCTAGCCGTTAGATGCAGATCGTAGGGATACGATAGATCACTTAACTAAACAATTTTTGATCGATCTGTGCCGCACGATCGTCATTAGATCCAACGCCTCACATTGCTGATCCACGCGAAACGGTACCGACGAGTAAGAACACGACACGTGGCTCAGTCCGTTTGAAATAAAAACAGAAATGTCTATTAGATGTTCCAATTTGAAAAATTCATAACTTTCAAACCACACGTCCAAATTTTGCAAATTTTATATCAATGGATTCAGCAAGACAAGCCCTAGCCAACCATGCACTTTGTTTAGTAAAACGCTTATGTTAAATTGATTGTTTTTGCAGAAACTTGTGTATGCATGTTTAGGATATAAAAATTGTTCTAAAATGATTTTGGGGATAAAATCTTTGGAAAATGGTTTGTTTTGAACCTACCGACCCTAGAAATCAATTGGTGGTTTCAAAAATGTATTTGGTGACACAAAAGAATGAATATTTGATTTAAAACATTTCTAGTCAAATAAAATATGGTTTAATTATTAAAAATGGTTTTGGAAGAAAACCTTTGAGAAATGTTTTGGAAATAAACTCTCTGACCCTAAACACAAAGTTTTATGGTTTGAAAGCATATTTTGTGAAACCTATAGAATGTTGCCTTATGAAAAGCATTTCTTAAAACCTTTAGCAAATGGTTTTGCCACTTTATAAAATGACCATTAGGTGTTTTCAAATGTTTATGACCCATTAGAAACCACTTTTACAAATAAAACAATCTTTAGCATGCTTGCATGCATTGTTTTGTTTCTATAATTTTATGTGTTGTTTGCTTGAATGGTAGATTGAAATTGTGCCCTTGCTTGATTGAATTGTAGTGATTTGAAGTGTGTGAACATTGCAAGGACAAGGAGTGAACTTATACTATCTACCAAAAAGGCAAGTGATGCTTCATACTTTTGTCCCATTATTTTCACTATGCATTAGTGATATTTCTAAAGTAGGACTTGCATGGAATTTTGCTAAGTGTAAATATGCCATGGGAAATCCTAGTAGATGAAACCTTAGAATAATTCCCTAAGTTAAGATTCCTACTACTATCATGCTTAGCTTAGCTATTAGAAAACAAGTGTGGAATATATATTCATACTATGGTATATTTCTAAGTCAAGGACTTGTGTTTTGTTTAATAAAACAACTAAGTGAATGAATCACCTGGGTGGAATGGAAGGAATGGTTTGTGTTGAGTGGTTCACAAGGCCCATTTCTATGGTTTACCTTGTGTATCTCACTTGTGGATGGCCACCGAGGAACAAAGAGATTTGAGATGTCAAATGTTGAGAAGCTTCAAGTGTAGCCACTTGGCAATATGGGCTCTGCCTGGATCATATAGGTTGCAATAAATTAGCCAAATGGACAGTTGGTGGTAGGGGAATGATAGGTTGGAGCGCGTCCATTCTGGTCTAAGGGAAGGCTTCTGAATGATCTTGTCTTGGTGAAACCAAGTCTTGTGGGGAAAGTGCACCACCTCTGCAGAGTGTAAAAAAATCTAAGTACTTACCCATGTCCCTGGTAAAGGACAATTTGAGCATCAAGACATGGAAGCTATCAAGAATCTCCTCATCCCAATTTCTAAGTTAAAATCTTGTGGGTGAACAAGGGATTGAAGGATCACCAATTTCTATTGGGAGATGTCTTGGGAAAGATTTTATCAAGCAAAAACTTAGTGTTTTCAAATGATAAGGAAAATCTATTTTGAGCAAAGCAAGCCTAAGCTCCACTTAGCCAAATGCATATAGATGATAGACTCCACTATACTACCATAGTATAACTTGCCAATACAATTCAAATGTATTGACCCTTGTGGCTGTGACTTGTTATGTTGCAGGTTTGTTTGATATTAGTGAAGGTTAATGATTAGGATTACAAGTCTACAACCAACATGTCTGCCTGTGGCACTTTGAAGATGAAGAACCCCATGCTATTGTTATATTCTGCTGCATTGTAATGAGATAGCCAAATGAGCTATGAAAGATGTAATAAATTATTTTATTCCTGGTTATAAAGTTGTATTATGACCTTTGTTTCTTGATATTACATCTTAACTGTGGATGCTAGATATTGATCCAGGGACTAGCATTTTAAACACAGGGATCTCTACCTTATTAAAGGTTGGGAACCTTAGAGATGGTATTAGAGCATTGTGTTGCCTGTAGGATTTGTGACCCTAGGATTGGACAAAAACCCTTAGAAGAATAGGAGTTGTATTTGTTCCAAAACTTATTTACAAACAATCTTGTATACTCTTTCCTCAACCATTTTTGGTTTTGATTCTACATCTCTTCTATTTCAAACTTGATGGACAAAGCCTACCCCATGGCCAAAGACTTCACCATGAGCTAAGGACTTCTTCAACTCTAATGACTTCAACATCTTCAACCTTGGATATCAACTCTAATGACTTCAACATCTTCAACTCTAATGACTTCAACATCTTCAACATTTTCACCAAGGACTTCAACCTTGGATATCACTAAGGACTACAAGTGAGACAAGAAATCTTGCTCAAGACTTGAAGACTAAGGAAACACAACTTGGGAATCATCATCACCTTGAAGTTTTGTGACCAAGATTCAAGGAATTCTCCAAGGATACAAAGATCTTGCTCATGAAGAATCCACCAAGAAGGATGGAATGATTTCAAGTGAACCATATAGATGGACCACCATATTAAGTATAGATCAAACCCACCAACTTATGTGGTGTAAAAAAAATATTTTTGGTTGCCTAAAAATATGCTTGAAATTTGTTGTTTGAGTGGAATGTTTGTTTGTGATTGCTTGCACATTGCTTGTGTGAATGGTGATGTGTGTGATTAGAATTATTCCCTTAGAAATATTCTGCCTATTCTAATCCCAAACCAACCCAAACAGATGACTTCTCCAAGGAACTCCAACATCAAGGATGGTGACAACAACAACCAAGAGATGCACATGAGAGAACAACTACTAGCAAACCAAACCCAGTTGAACCAAGTGACAACTCAGTTTTTAGCCAAAAACAATGGATTAGACCCAACCATACAAAAAAAATTGGAAATTCAATCCCAATTGTTGCAAAGGATGGCCACTCAAATGATCAGCATGGGAGACAACCTTTTCCAAGGAGTTTGTGACAACAAGGATGTCAAAGATGATATTTTAGAAGGAACCCAAGCTTGCAATGTTTGTGGAGACAAGGATCACACTTCCAAAGATCATGAAGATCAATGCCCCAATTGTGAAGAGAAACATCCAGCTAATCAATGCCCCACAACCCAAGCTACTTGTTACTTATGTGAAGGAAATAATCATGTCCCTATCCAATGCCCCATCTATTCCATAGTTCAACAAAGGAAACAAGGTGGAGTGCAACAACAGTTTGTAAACCCTCATGAAGGAACAAATTCTACCAATAAGGATGAAGGCAAAGTCAAAACTATGCACCATAAGGCCAAATCCAAAGTGATCATAAAGTGTTGCTACTCTTGTGAAGGAGAAGGTCATATCTCTAGTAAATGCCCCAAGAAGAGAGAAATATTTCCCACCTTTGTGGTGAAGTATGAAGAGCATGAACTAGAAGAACTCCTAGCATTGGAGAGACCCAAGAAGAAGAAGAAGAAGAAGAAGGACATAAGCCAGTTGCAATGTTATAATTGCAAAGAAATGGGACACTATGCCAGTGATTGCCCAGAAAAGAAGAAGAACCAAGGAAATAAACAAGGAGAAATGATGACAAAGGAAAAGAAGGATAATAGCCAAGTGATGTGTTTCAAATGCAAAGAGCTAGGCCATTATGCAGACAAGTTCCCAGAGAAGTTTCAACAAGATTCCAAGCAAGCCAAGATGTAATCTAGTTGGAAAAATTTTAAGGGTGGTAGTACCCTAGTTGTTTTGAAGCCAACTTGTAACCCCTAGCCTCCCCAAATCTCGGGACGAGATTTATTTTAAGGGTGGTAGCCTGTCACATCCCAAGATTTTCCAAATCTTGTAATGTGAAAAATAAATAAACAAAATAAAAGATTGTTGAATTTTAGGGTGAAAAGAAACTTTTGTTTCTAAATGGAAACTTAAAATCCCATCTTGAACAAACTTTAATTAAAGTTTGAATCCAACAAAATCCAAATCAAGAGAAATGCATTCCTCAATAAATGTATCTTGAAATTTAAACACTTGGAAAATAAATCCAAACCCTAAACCCTAATGGAATAAAATCATTTCCAAGTTATCTCCAAGCCTATGGATTGGATCCATATAAAAATTTATCATCAAACATTTATAAATGATCAAGAATGATAAATAGAAATATATTGTAAAACCATAGAAATTGTTTTCATTTAATTTGGAACCATAAATAAAATCCTATGAATATAATAAGATAAGGAAATTAAATTTCCAAAGCTAATAAAGAACATATCTATAAATCCATACAAAATGGTGAACAATAATCCTAAAAAGATTTAAAAATATAAACAAATAACAAATAAGATTTTACAAATTGGAATCACCAATTTTGGATCTCTAAATAAAAAGATATGGATTATATAAGAAGAATAAAGAAATATTAAAATAAGGAATATTTAAAGACCAAATCAAATCTTGGCCAAATCCATAAGCAAATGGAATGAATATAATCCAAATCCAAATAAAATAAAAGGATAAAGAATTTCCAAAATAAAATAAAATGGCATTAACCATTCTATCCCTATTTTAAATAAAGACAAATCTCTAATAAGAATAACTATTTAATTCATGAGAAAATAGTATTTTGGAAATTACCCAAATGAAATAAAAGTTGTTTAATTCAACTTAAATAAGATCAAAGAAATCTTCCAAATAAAATTTACGGAATTAAAACTATATTTAATTCCATTGGAATTAAAACAAATATCCAATTCAAATGATTTATGAATCGCATTAAATACTTTCCAAATAAGTCAAGATGAATTATTTGACACCAAAATAACCAAATAAAACTTACTGAAAGGTTTTGGAAGGATTTAGAATTCAAATGGGAATTAAAAACATTATTAAATCTTGAATAAATTAATACAAGGACCTACTTTAAATAATTAAAAAGGCACTAAAGGAATAAAAGATTTATTCTATTTTTGACTTCAGATTGTGTTAGCAATCAGTGTTTGAATATACAAAAAAGTTGAGAGAAGTTTGAATTCAAATAGAGGTTTGAAAAGTTTAAACAAAATCAAAACAGAATAAAAGAAATGGAAAAACAAAAAGAAACAGGAACAAAAAAAATATAAAAAGGACCTCAGCCCAACCAGCTAGCCCACCTGGCCCAGCAAGCCCATTCCCCACCCCACCCGCAGCGAACCGTTCTCACTCAAACACACACCCGCAGAGACACTGACGACAGGACCCCACCTATTCTCTCTCTCTCTCGCTGCCAGACGACCCCACTGCCACCTCACCTTCTTCCTCCCCGCGGTGACCACGCCCCTCTTTCCTCCTCGCCGTTTCTGGCCGTTGAAGCCGGCGTCAATACGCGTTAATGCCTGCGTTAATCCACCCCGCGACCATGCACTCTTATTCGCCTGCCTCCCCTCTCCATTTCCCCTCCGTCGCCTCACCCTAGCGCGCCCCCAGGCTACCCAATTTCTCCCTGCACCACCCTCTGCTCCGGCGAGCTCCATCAGCGATTCCGGCCAGCCTCCTCCGCCCCTCGCCTCCCCGAGCACCCGAGCGTGACCCCCAGACCCTGGCGATTCTCTCTGCACCCTCAACTTGGCCGCGCTTGACCTAGGACGTGGGCAACCACCTCAACTGAACGTCGTCGGCGTCTGCCTCTGCTCCGTCAACCTTTCCGGGTGAGTGCTGACCGCTTTTATTCCTCTCTATGATGCACGCATGATCGCCAAACTCGTGCGCAGCTAATTCCGTTCTTACTTTGTCTTTTTGTGGTTCGAAACGTCGCCAACGACGACATCCTGACCGCACCCGACGCCAGAAGAATCTCCGGCGAGGAATTCCGACGACACTCGTGCGCCCCTTGCCTCCCCACGAGTACCTTGAGCTTCACCACGATCCCGCGATTCTGGTGAGCATCTCCTTCTTCTCCCTTGCTTCCTATTTCACCAGCTCCGCCGCTAGCCGAGCGTCGCCGCCGCGAGCTGCCGCTGAGCGCCGCCAGAGTATGGTCAGATCATCTCCAGCCGTTAGATGCAGATTGTAGGGATACGATAGATTACTTAACTGAACCGTTTTTGATCGATCTGTGCCACACGATCGTCATTAGATCCAACGCCTCACATTGTTGATCCACGCGAAACGGTACCGACGAGTAAGAACACGACACGTGGCTCAGTCCGTTTGAAATAAAAACAGAAATGTCTATTAGATGTTCCAATTTGAAAAATTCATAACTTTCAAACCACGTGTCCAAATTATGCCAATTTTATATCAATGGATTCAGCAAGACAAGCCCTAGCCAACCATGCACTTTGTTTAGTAAAAAGCTTCTGTTAAATTTATTGTTTTTGCAGAAACTTGTGTATGCATGTTTAGGATATAAAAATTGTTCTAAAATGATTTTGGGGATAAAATCTTTGGCAAATGGTTTGTTTTGAACCTACCGACCCTAGAAATCAATTGGTGGTTTCAAAAATGTATTTGGTGAAACAAAAGAATGAATCTTTGATTTAAAACATTTCTAGTCAAATAAAATATGGTTTAATTATTAAAAATGGTTTTGGAAGAAAACCTTGAGAAATGTTTTGGAAATAAACTCTCTGACCCTAAACACAAAGTTTTATGGTTTGAAAACATATTTTGTGAAACCTATAGAATGTTGCCTTATTAAAAGTATTTCTTCCCCACATAAAATATTGATTTGGTTTAAAAATGGTTAATGAAGTAAAACCTTTAGCAAATGGTTTTGCCACTTTATAAAATGACCATTAGGTGTTTTGAAATGTTTATGACCCATTAGAAACCACTTTTACAAATAAAACAATCTTTAGCATGCTTGCATGCATTGTTTTGTTTCTATAATTTTATGTGTTGTTTGCTTGAATGGTAGATTGAAATTGTGCCGTTGCTTGATTGAATTGTAGTGATTTGAAGTGTGTGAACATTGCAAGGACAAGGAGTGAACTTATACTATCTACCAAAAAGGCAAGTGATGCTTCATACTTTTGTCCCATTATTTTCACTATGCATTAGTGATATTTCTAAAGTAGGACTTGCATGGAATTTTGCTAAGTGTAAATATGCCATGGGAAATCCTAGTAGATGAAACCTTAGAGAATTTCCTAAGTTAATATTCCTACTACTATCATGCTTAGCTTAGCTATTAGAAAACAAGGGTGGAATATATATTCATACTATGGTATATTTCTAAGTCAAGGACTTGTGTTTTGTTTAATAAAACAACTAAGTGAATGAATCACCTGGGTGGAATGGAAGGAATGGTTTGTGTTGAGTGGTTCACAAGGCCCATTTCTATGGTTTACCTTGTGTATCTCACTTGTGGATGGCCACCCAGGAACAAAGAGATTTGAGATGTCAAATGTTGAGAAGCTTCAAGTGCAGCCACTTGGCAATATGGGCTCTGCCTGGATCATATAGGTTGCAATAACTTAGCCAAATGGACAGTTGGTGGTAGGGGAATGATAGGTTGGAGCGCGTCCATTCTGGTCTAAGGGAAGGCTTCTGAAAGATCTTGTCTTGGTGAAACCAAGTCTTGTGGGGAAAGTGCACCACCTCTGCAGAGTGTAAAAAAATCTAAGTACTTAGCCATGTCCGTGGTAAAGGACAATTTGAGCATCAAGACATGGAAGCTATCAAGAATCTCCTCATCCCAATTTCTAAGTTAAAATCTTGTGGATGAACAAGGGAATGAAGGATCACCAATTTCTATTGGGAGATGTCTTGGGGAAGATTTTGTCAAGCAAAAACTTAGTGTTTTCAAATGATAAGGAAAATCTTTTTTGAGCAAAGCAAGCCTAAGATCCACTTAGCCAAATGCATATAGATGATAGACTCCACTATACTACCATAGTATCACTTGCCAATACAATTCAAATCTATTGACCCTTGTGGCTGTAACTTGTTATGTTGTAGGTTTGTTTGATATTAGTGAAGGTTAATGATTAGGATTACAAGTCTACAACCAACATGTCTGCCTGTGGCACTTTTAAGATGAAGGACCCCATGCTATTGTTATATTCTGCTACATTGTAATGAGATAGCCAAATGAGCTATTAAAGATGTAATAAATTATTTTATTCCTGGTTATAAAGTTGTATTATGACCTTTGTTTCTTAATATTACATCTTAACTGTGGATGCTAGCTATTGATCCAGGGACTAGCATTGTAAACACAGGGATATCTACCTTATTAAAGGTTGGGAACCTTACATCAAGCTTGGGAAAGAATGAAACCTTTGGTAAAAAATAGTCCCACTCATGGTCTGACTGCTTGGATGATTATCCAGAATTTTTATGCAGGGTTAAACTTCTCTTCAAGAAATCTGTTAGATTATTCTACTGGAGGTACCTTTATGACCATTACCTTGGGTGCTGCAACAAAGCTTCTTGATAATATGATGGTCAACTATTCTGAATGGCACACTGAGAGAGCTCCACATGGTAAGAAGGTAAATTCTGTTGAAGAAACCTCCTCCTTGAGTGATAAAATTGATGTTATCATGGCTATGTTTGTAAATGGAAAAGCTCATATTGATGCGAATAATGTTCCTTTAGCTTCTTTGGTTGCTCAAGAAGAGCAAATTGATGTGAACTTCATTAGAAATAACAATTTCAACAACAATGCCTATAGGAATAATTTTGGTAATAATAATTATAGGCCTTATCCTCCCAATAATGGTAATACTTATGGAAATCCCTCCAACAACAATAGAAGTGGTCCATCTGAACTTGAAGTCATGCTTAAAGACTTTATTAGTAAACAAACTAATTTCAACAATATTATGGAGGAAAAGCTTTTGAATGTTGAGAAAAATATTTCATCTTTGACTGAAGCACAATCCTCTTTGATAAATAAAAGGGATTTCTATTTCCGTGCCCTTGGTTCATTAGTTGTACTCACTTTTCCCCAGCTGCTTAACTTTTCCTCACTTTCTCCCTTGCCATGTTAAGAAACCCTCGCGGGCGCTCATAGGCACTCGAACGGAGGGATGTCGTCAGGTCAAAGGCTTGACTGTTACATGCTGACTGGTGGGACCGCGTTGGGGCGGGTCGGGTGTTGAGTGTTATGTTACGAGGCTTCGACTGTTACATGCTTGACCAGTGGGGCCACATTGGGACAGATCCTGCATACGTGGTGAAGGGTGGGGCTGCGTTGGGACGGGTCTTGCATACGTGGTGAAGAGTGGGTCCGCATGGAGACACGTCAGACCGTCACCCAAAGAATTCGCTTCCCCCCGAGCCTAGAACAACTCCCACACCGCTGCTCTGCTGCCCCGCCATCGTGCCCTCCTACCTTATGTCGTCCTCAGCCCTAAAGCCGCTCCCTCCCCCTAGTCGTGGAGCCCACTCCACCTCCGGCTCTGCTCCCGCCCTTGCTAGATCTACCCCTTTCGTGGAACAATATGCAACGCCTGCTGGTGCACCGTCCATCCCCATCGAGCACGGCGAAGATTGGGTGGAATCGCAGGGATCTAACGCATGGATTCCATCTGGGTAAGCATCGTTTCCCTTTTGTGGGTTGATTATTGGCAGTATTTGAACGTGAATCGCTGGTGCTCAACTAACTGCCTTGCTTTTCGAATAGGATTGATCCAGTGCTAGCATAATTCGTGGTTGTGAACAATATGTCTCTGGATTTTACTTCCCAGCGGTGGTTTCAACCTCCATAACTCAGAGATAGATAAAATATCCCTAAAATCTATTGTAAATTCCCCTGGAGCAGTGGCAATTCAGTTGGTTTGCAAGAGTGTTTATAATTATGAAACTCACGCGGTCTGAAACTATAATTGACACAACTCTCGCACGGCTAGCAATTCACTTTCAAATTAAAAAAATATACAACTCTTAATGTACAAGAGTGTTTATAATTGACACAAATCTTCAACACTTTCAAATTAAAAAATATACAACTCTTAATGTAAAAGAGTGTTTATAATTGACATAACTCTTGAACACTTTCAAATTTAAAAAAATTATACAACTCTTAATGTAAAGAGTGTTTATAATTGACACAACTCTTGAACACTTTCAAATTAAAAAATCATACAACTCTTAATGTAAAAGAGTGTTTATAATTGACACAACTCTTGAACACTTTCAAATTGAAAAAATATACAACTCTTAATGTAAAAGAGTGTTTATAATTGACACTACTCTTGAACACTTTCAAATTAAAAAAATATACAACTCTTAATGTAAAAGAGTGTTTATAATTGACACTACTCTTGAACACTTTCAAATTAAAAAAATTATACAACTCTTAATGTAAAAGAGTGTTTATAATTGACACTACTATTGAACACTTTCAAATTTTAAAAAATATTACAACTCTTAATATAAAAGAGTGTTTATAATTGACACTACTCTTGAACACTTTCAAATTGAAAAATATACAACTCTTAATGTAAAAGAGTGTTTATAATTGACACTACTCTTGAACACTTTCAAATTGAAAAATTATACAACTCTTAATGTAAAGGAAAAGGGTGTTTACCTTTGAACACTGTGAAATCGCACTTAATACGTGATAATGATGTGCTAAGAAAATCTTGAGAGATTATGATTTTCATAGAATGTAGGGATGTAATGCATAAACTTGCATCTGGCAAAAATTATACACCTTTGAAATCTTTGAAATCGCACTTAGGATATGGAGTGGAATATAATGCAAAAATTATACACCTTTGAACACTTTCCCATCAAATTATATTCAAAATCATTTGTTTATGGAGTTAAAAGCATCGGTGGAAAACTCGTTATTTTGCATGGATAAAGGGTGCCCCCCGACAGATACAGGGGTTATCCTATCCGCTAGATCACAGAGGATCAACAGTTGGTGGGTATGATCCCCATGACAACTGTCTCGACCAATCAGAGCATAGCAGCCAAGATGAGCACATGTGTGAGAGTTTGTCACTAAGAGGGAGGGGAAAACTGAGTAGAACTTAAAAACCAAGGGCAAAACTAAAAAGGGGGTTCAAATATAAAACAAAAAGATATTTAAAAAATGGAAAATGCTTCTTTTATACAATAAAATACAAATTGGCATACATCAAACTATTTGAAATTCAAATATACATCAGTTTGACAATTATTGCCTCATTCAGACAAATTATGTTTTGGAGAGGGATGTTTTGGGGAGAGGCTTGAGTAGAAAGCCATGAAACTTCATAGATAGTAGGTGATTTGAGAAGTGGTAATTTAGGTTAAAACTTGATTTATATACATTTCTTATGGTGGCAGGTCACATAATAAGACTCCCTGGGTAGATGCCACTATGTTTTGATATTTTTGAATTTGTTGTGCATAAAATGACTCAATTAGCTAGCTAAAACCCATTCGTTGACTCTATGTTGACCAGCCACCGCAGGGTAAAAGTGAGTATATTGCACACGGCAGTGTTAGTACTGGAGGGCAAAACTAAGTACAACCAAACTTTCAGTGCTACACTCGAGGGTATAACTGAGCACAACTAAGTGGCCAAGGTTAGACACGAGGGGGAACACATGACGCACGGTACGCGTTTCGCGGTGCACGGGGTGGTAGCAGACGCGTGCAGCCGTGCACGGTGTAGTAGCGCACGCGGTTACTGCGGTGACCCAGCATACCACTGCATGATGTAGTACACTATAGTCGTTGACATAACAACAATGAAACACCGTTTACTAGTATTACATCCCTCAGAGTAGTACAACAGAAACATAGCAGGTCCAAGACATGACTATAGGTTACAACTCAACTCTTTACACAAGATCTAGAGAACACTCTAGGTTAAAGAGAAAAAAACTTCTTACAAAGAAGAATCAGAAATAAACAACTCAAGATTATCATACTATTATGACTAGTATTTTAATTAATGGTATGGTATTGCCGCTATCGCAATACACTACAGAAATGGGTTCTATGGCTAGAGATTATATTCCTGTCTAATCAGTAACTTCGTCTTCACTTGAGTGGGTGTATATGTTGACTTTCTTGACTTCATTGAAGAGCTTTAGCTTTTGATGATGATTCCTGGAGCCTGATTTGATGTAGACATCGTTTGTACTGGCTTTAGAACCTAGCAAGGGTTAATAAGATACTTTGAGTACGAGCGTACTCAACAAGTTCACTATAAAAGGAGTGTTTGATGTACTATATCTACAGCCACAGACCATAGCTCGTAGGCAATGCAAGTTTTCGTAAACATTTCTTCAAAGGTTGCTTTTATTCTAAAAATCTATGTCCGTCAGCCTTCACGGGTTTACCAGAACTTTCATGGAGTTCCTTTCCCGCCGCGTTCGTAGCTCCTTCCCGGAACAGGGAGTAACAAGTTATAGTTCTTACACTCTGCAGAGGTGCGTCACTTTACCCATGAGAGACCTTAGGTTTTGTTGCACGGCCGGGAGTATGTCTCCGTTCAAACTTCCTTGGTTTGAGTCCCAACCTAAGATCCAAGACAATCACTGGCTTCTCCGCGACCCCGCATGTCTCCTTGGTGTACACCATGCCCACCTTTTGAATTACGGCAATGGTTTGTACAGACTGTTTAGATGTCGGAACTATCGTGGAACGTTGAGGGCTCCCACCCATATGATGCATATCCTCTACGAATTACCATATAATATGCACGCTACGAGTGATAACAGCCATGACCCGCACATCCAGCTCCATGCGAGAGGGAAAAGATACATCTGACTTCTTCGTCCCATTCCAAATCTCATGGTCAACGCGTAATATACGGCGCAAGAATCACTAGCGACATTGGTTGTTAAGTCCTAGATAATATGTTCCTTTACCACCGGAACTTTTATAGTAGGTTATTACCTCATGGTAAATAACCTATAATCACATCATTATGAAAAATAGTGTTTACTGGCCTTTTTCAAATGCAGGTGATGACAACACTGTATTTGTAAAATACTTTACAGAAAATAATCAAAGGACATGAGCAAGTGTGAACTTGCCTTTTGTGATTGCAAGATTATGCACTCACGGTCTTCATGACAATATAAGATCCAATATCTGAAATCAGCATCATTGGTCCGGTAAGGACTAATGTTTAAAGAAGCAAGATGCAGTTATGCATAAGTAATGATATGCATTTTGTAAAACTCCCAAAATGAATCCCCAATGTTTTGAGTGAAGTGAATCTAGGTGTTTCTTTTAAGAGTTGGTTTATCTTCAAATTTTACTTTATAAGTAATGTCATTTATAAGGAACTTAAGTGATAACAATTCTAAATATATAGGTAAAGTATTAAGTAATGTGATTATGATTATTTGCCAATTGGTGACTATCATAAAAGTCCTTGGTTTTAACTGTTAAGAGTTGAAGAATTTATTATGAGATTATTGTTTGAAGTGGCAAAAAGAATAACATTTGAAGAAAAGATTCCCTTCCTAAGGTTTAAACAACCCTAATAGCTTTTAGAATATGATTGATAGAATGTGATTGATCTTGTTTATGCTTGCTTGAGTAGTCTGGACTTGAGATGCTTTATCTCTTAATTGAAACAGAGCAAAGTTAACTATAAAAAACATAAGTAGTGTATTAGACATGATGTTTATAAGCTTTGATACTAAAGTTAACTTTAAAAGGGTAAGTAAACTTAAGATTTAGTATGTTTTAATTATTCCCAAGTTTTAGATTTTTATGATAGGTATAACTAAGGTGTGGAATTATTCACTTTCTATTTAAGTGAATGATTAGATTAAATTTGTTTTTCTATTATGAAAGGAATATGTATTTATTTAGTGGAATCATAATTAGATGGTCTTATTAATTTTTTAGAATTTAAAGTTATGTTAATAGTGGTTAAGATATAATGATTATTCACCATATTATATAAATGGGTGATACCTAATGTTTATTTAAAAGGATTTCTAATAAGATTTTTAATAGAATATTTTAAAGTTAAAAGTTATACTTAAGTTTGATTATGAATTTAACTTATGGGTTTGGAATTAGTACTAAGACACTAATTGCTCAAGGTTTTATAAGAATTGTGATTATTTCTTACTTAAGAATTGTTTTTAAAGAATTCACAAAATAGGTATTAGATAAGGATTTATTATTTAAAATATAAAAGACTTTTCTAATAATATATTTAATATTTTTCTAGTGTAATATATTTATTCAAGACCTTAAAAATGAATTTTATTTATTTTTAAGTATTATCTTTATTTTTATAAAATTCATCAAAGAATTAAGTGTCTTTAAATATTTGCTTTATGTTTTATTTGTAAAACTCTAAGTTAGTATTTTTATAAAATATTAAAGTTATTTTGATACACAAAAATCATTTTATTTATTTTTAGGGTTTTTGTTTGATTTTATAAAATTTCATATAAAATTTAAGGGTGTTAATAATTATTTTACTTTATATTTATTTTAAATAATTAAAATTATATTTTTATTAGGTAGATATTACTTTTGTGGTCATTTTGATATATCATATGTATTTATAGGATTTGATATAACTTCATATGTATTGGAATTATTTTATATAGTTTATTTAATGGAAAAATAATTTAATAGTGGCAAGTAGTTGGGTTGTGGCCCAATTGGGTGTAAATAAATTTGGTCCAACGGACTGAGTTGGGCTTGGCCCAATAGGTCGGCCCAGTTCAGCTTGGGGTTACACAACCCACTCCAGGGTCCTCTCTTCCTCCTCGCACCTAAGTACACCCCGCACGCCCATGACCTCCTGGGCGCCGTCGTGCCGTCGTTTGGCTCCGGCTGCTTCCGCCCTCTCCGGCACCGGTAAGATGGGGCTTTGGTCCGCCGTGCTACGATGTACAACTTCCCTTTGCTCGATTTGTTCCTCCCAGACTCTCGTGCACTCTCGGTTGAAAACCCTAGCTCTGCCCTGGCACGGCGGCTGTCGATTCGGGCGGTGTTGTTGCTTTGCCGTGATGTTCTCCGCGTGCTTCTGCCGCTGGTGAGACAGCTCGGCGCGGTGTAGGCGCCTCGGTGCCCACCGTTCCGCCGTGTCGCTAGCCTCGCTGTTGACCTCTCTACTTCCTCGTCTTGCTGAGCGAGGACCTCGGGGTAAGTGGGTATCTCTCTTCCCTCTTCTTTTCCACTATTAATTTTCGGATGTTTTCCCCTCTCTGTCGATTATAGTGACCAACTGGCTAATATAAGATGTACTCTAGCGGTGGTTTGCGATGTTGTCCTATATACAGTTAGATGGTGTTGAATTACTAAATTTCCCTAAATGATTTTGGATTCTTAGTTTATATGTTGTGCATACTGCAAAATTAGAGTAGTTGGCCCTTTTAGTGAATACAATGACAGATGATTTTGCTCTGTGTTATTATATTGGTCATGCATGATTGTGTTTATTGTTCTGTTGACTTACTTGTGGTGTTGTTTTAACTTGGATCATTATTTACTGTCACATCCCAAAATTTTCCAAATTTTGAAATGTGAAAAATAAATAAACAAAATAAACAATTGTTGAAATTTAGGGTGAGAAGAAAATTTTTGATTCCAATAGGAAACATCAAAACCTATTTTGATCCAATAGAATCCTAAAGGGATTTAAAAAGTTAAGCAAAAAGTAAATAAAGTTATAATAGTTGGAATTACCATTTTTGGATCTTTAAATAAAAAGATATGGTTTTTATAAGCAAAGATAGAAATATTAATTGAGGACTATTTTAAAGAGCCAAATTAAATCTTGGCCAAGCATTTAAAATAAAATATTTCTTTTTGATAAAAAGAGTAAAGGATTATTTAAATAAAATAATAAGGATTTATTAATATCAAACTTTATTTAAGTAAAGGGTTTTCCATTTTAAATAAACACTAAAACTTGTTAAAGTATTTTAAATAAAAATTCCAAGTGTTTTATATTTTCAAATGAAACCTACTGAAAAGGTTTTGGTATTGTTTAGATTTCAAATAGATTTTTAAAATAAATTAAATCCTATTTGAAATAAAGACTAATGTCTATTTATTTAATTATTAATAGATCCTAAAAGAATAAAAGAATTATTTTATTTTGGACTTTGGAATATTTTGTTAAACAGAATTAAAATATACCCAAAGTTTGGTGGTGGTTTGAATTGATTTGGAGTTTGAATTGTTTGAATGAAAATCAAATCAGGAAATTCAAAACAGAAAAAGAAAAAGCAATCAGTATAAAAAAATATAGAAACTAGCCCAACCCATCTGGCCCAACCCAACTAAAGCCCAGTAGCGCAGCCCACTCCTTTCCCACTCGCGAACCGTTTTTACCCAGGAACACACCCGCTAAGTCGCTGACAACAGGACCCCATCGCCCCCTCTCTCTCGCTGTCAACGGGACCCACCGCCACCTCATCATCGTCTCCACCGCGACCATGTCCCCCTCGCCGTTTCTGCCATTGATTGCGGCGATCAATTCGCGTTGATGTCTGTGTTAATATCGCCAGCGACCACACGCCTTTAAATGCCACGCTCTCCTCTACCTTTCCCCTCACTTGCCTCTCCCTCTCTGCCCCCAGGCTGAGCGAATCGCGAGCTCGAACCTCACTGTCTCCGACGTGTTCTCAAGCAAATTCCGATGCCGTCCTACCGCCCCTCGTCTCCCACTGCACGCTAACTTGCTCCCCACCTCCTGGCGCATCTCCCAGTGCCGCTCATTATCCCACGCGAGCACCGTAGCCTCGGCTTCGTCATCATCCGAGCGCCACCGAGAACTGCCCCAACTCCGGCGACCCTTTCCTGGTAACTCCGACCTCCCCACTCCCTCTCGATGATGCTCCCGTGAACGCCACACTCGCCCGCATCTACCGAACCCTCTGCCTCACCTTTTTGTGCCCTGTACTGTCGATAGCATCGACACCTGAGCGAGCCCGACGCCGACAACGTCTCCGACGAGCAATCACCGCCGTTCCCGTGCGCCCCCTGCCCAACGACGAGAACCTTGAGCATCAGAGCGTCACTGCCATCACTGTAAGCACCTTCACTCCCTCCCTCGCTTCCTGAGACATCGCCAACGCCACCGCCAGAGCCGCGCCGTCGCCAGCCACCGTCGAGCGCCGCCAGTTCCTGTTTGAGCTGCTGTGCGCCGTAGGATCTAGATCTGAGCATCACGATAGATTCATAATCGAAGGGGTAAGGTTGAACCAGAGCCGCATGATCTCATTTTAGTCCAACGCACCATGTTGCTTCATCCATGCGAACCGGTACTGGCGAATAGGAACAAGATACGTGGCCAGACTCAGGATTTAAATTAGAAATTTGATCTATTGGATTTGCAAACTTGTAAAATTCATAACTTTAATTCTACACGTCCAAATTTTGCAAATTTTATATCAACGGATTCAACAGAACAAGTACTTTGCAACCATGCATTTTTTTAAAGTTTTGCTTCTGGAAAATTGGTTGAAATTGCAGAAACTTGTGTAGGCATAATTTGAATATAAAAATTGTTCTAGATATATTTTTAAGATGAAATATTTGCAAAATGGATTGTTGTGAACCTACTAACCTTAGGAACCAACTTATGGATTTAAAAATGTATTTTGTGAGGTTAAGGAATAAATATTTGAATTAGAGCATTTCTAGTCAAATAAAAATGTTGTTTATGGTTTAGAAATGAATTTTGAGTAAAATCTTTGGGAAATGATTTTAATTAAACTCTCTGACCCTAAACACCAAGTTTTGAGAATTAAAATATATTTGATGAACCCTATGAGAATATTACTTTGCTAAAAGACATTTTCAACAACATAAAATATCACCTTAGCATAATATTTCGTTTATGAGATAAAACCTTTTGCAAATGGTTTTACCACTTTTGTAAATGACCAATGTGAGCTTGAAAATGTTTAGAGCCTAGTAGAAACCACTTTTCCAAATAAAACTATATTTTGCATGCTTGCATGCATGATCTTGTTTTTGTTATTTTATGTGTGGTAAAATTGTTTGAATGCTTGTTGAATTTGTGTTTGCTTGATTGAATTGTAGTGAAGTTAGAAGAGTGTGATATTTGCAAGATCAAGAAGTGAACCAACATTCTCTACTAAAAAGGCAAGTGACACTATCATCCATGTCCTACTATTTTCATTACACTTAGTGGATTTTTGTAACATGCATGATAAGGACTACTATATTTAATGCTATGCTAAATCCTAATAGGATACCCTTATATCCTCATTGGTGAAAACATTGTAGTTGTAGTAAGCTTAGCCCTGCTATATATTTGGGATGGGATACATGATATGATTATATGAAGTGTTGGAAAGATATATGTTTTATATAATAAAACAAGTACTCAATGAACCACCTGGGTGGAAAAGGATACTCAAGTTTTGGAAAAGGTGGCAACAAAGGGAACCATGTTTATATGGCTATCTTTTTGTATGTGCACTAGAAGAAAACCACCCAGGGACTTAGAGATTGAACATGTTTCTCGTACAGTGGCTTCCGTGTACAGCCACATGCTAAATGGGCTCTGGCTTAGTCAACTACATAGTGGAAGACCCATGCATTGGCATCTTCAGGTTAACTAGAATTGTGTAAGGGAAATATATCCCTACATTGGTGCCTGGTAGACAAGCTAGCATTGTGTATTTGGAGGACTTCTATGGAAAGACTTTGTCACATTCTCGATCTGCCAGTACTCCATTTTGGTGAGTACTTATCCAGCAGCCACTGGTGGCATCAAGACGAGATTGTGTCATGTGGGTAAAGTGTAAAAATTCTGCAGAAGATCAAATTCTAAGTACTTAGCCGTGTCCCCGGTTATGGACAACTCTGAGCAACTAAGGCCTGAAGCTATGGAAGATCTCGACATTCCAATTTCTCAAAGTAAAACTTGATGGTGACAACAAGGGATTAGAAGCACTTGGAGTTTTCCAAGAAGTTCAGAATGATTTGACAAAACATCAAAACTATTTTGAAAATATAGGATAAAACTATATTGCTTTCTGCAAATGAGCCTAAACCCTACTTAGCCAAATATGCATGTAATGATAGGATCCACTTATTTCTACATAGTAGTGAAACTTGCCAATACAATTCAAATGTATTGACCCTTGTGGCTGCAACTTATTATGTTGCAGGTTTGCTTGATGTTAGTGAAGTGTGTTGAATAGGATTACAAGTCTACAACCAACATGATTGCCTGTGGCACTTCGAAGATGAGGGACCCCATGCTATTGTTATATTCTGCTGCAATGTGATGAGATAGCCAAATGAGCTATGTAAGATGTAATAAATTATTTTATTCCTGGTTATAAAGTTGTATTATGACCTTTGTATCTTGATATTACATCTTAACTGTGGATGCTAGCTATTGATCCAGGGACTAGCATTGTAAACACAGGGATCTCTACCTTATTAAAGGTTGGGAACCTTACAGATGGTATTAGAGCACTGTGTTGCCTGTAGGATTTGTAACCCTAGGATTGGACAAAACCCCTTAGAAAAATAAGAGTTGTATTTGTTCCAAAACTTATTTACAAACAATCTTGTAAACTCTTTCCTCAACCTTTTTGGTTTTGATTCTACATCTCTTCCTTTTCAACTTGATGGACAAAGCCTTCACCATGACCAATGACGTCAACTTTAGTTGCACCAAAGACTTCAACTTATACATCACTAAGGACTACAAGTGAGAACCAAGAGACATTAGATTGCCTACCATAAACATTGATATCATGTTAGTGTATGGATCATATTGACCTATGAGGTATGACTATACTTGTAAGATCCCTCCTTTGCAAAGGAAAAGGATCCCTGTGATTGCAATGCTAGTCCCTGGATCAATAGCTATCATCCACAGTTAAGATGTAATATCAAGAAACAAAGGTCATAATATAACTTTATAACCAGGAACAACATAATTTTATTACATCTTACATAGCTCATTTGGCTATTACATTACATTGCAGCGGAATAACTATAAGCATGGGGTCCTTCATCTTCAAAGTGCCACAGGCAAACATGTTGGTTGTAGACTTTGTAATCCTAATCAATCAATCTTCACTAAAATCAATCAAACCTGCAACATAACAAGTTACAGCCATAGGGGTCAATACATTTGAATTGTATTGGCAAGTTTCACTACTATGTGGAATATAAGTGGATCCTATCATTACATGCATTTTTTGGCTAAGTAGGGTTTAAGGCTCATTTGCAGAAGCAAAATTTATCCTATCTTTTCAAAATGGTTTTGATATTTTGTCAAATCTCCTTATCAAATCCCTTGAACTCCTTGGTAAATCCCCAAGTGTTCAAGTCCTTGCCAAAAAATCTCTTGAGCTCCTTGGTAAATCCCCAAGTGCATCAAGTTTTATCAAAATCTCTTGAGCTCCTTGGTACCCCCAAGTGCATCAAGTCTTTTGTTGTCACTTAAAAGTTTTTCTTTTAGAAATTGGAATGTCGAGATTTCCCATAGCTTCAAGCTTTAGTTGCTCAGTATTGTCCATAACCGGGGACACAGCTAAGTACTTAGATTTTATTATCTTCTGCAGAAGTTGTACACTTTACCCACATGTCACACCCTCATCTTGTTCCCACCAGTGGCCGCTGGATTGGTACTCACCAAGATGGAGTACTGGCAGATTGAGAATGTGACGAAGTCTTTCCAGAGGGTCCTCCCATACACCATTGCTAGCTTGTCTTCAGGCACCCATGTAGGGTTTCGAGTTCCCTCATTTTCAGTACCTGGGACAATGCATGGGTCTTCCCAATGTAGTTGACTAAGCCAGAGCCATAAGTAGCATGTGGTTGTACACGAAAGCCACAATTGGAGAAACATGTTCAATCTCTAAGTTCCTGGGTGGTTTTCTTTTGGAGCACAACACCAAGAGATTGCCATAGACATGGTTCCTTTTGTTGCCACCTTCTCCAAAACTCAAAGTATCCTTGTCCACCCAGGTGGTTCATTGAGTCCTTGTTTTATTATATAAAAACACAAGTCCTTTTCTCAGCTTCATAAAATCTCAACATGTATCTATTTTCAAAATATAGCATGGCTAGGCATGTAACAACTACATTGTTTTCACTAAGGAATGTATAGGGTATCCTATTAGGATTTAGCATAGCATAAGTATAGAAATTCTTTTCATGCATGTTTCAAAATCCACTAAGTATAATGAAAATAGTAGGACTTTAGATGATAGTGTCACTTGCATTTTTGGTAGGGAATGATGGTTCACTTCTTGATCTTGCTAGTTTCACACTTTTCTAACTTCACTACAAATCAATCAAGCAAACACAATATCAACTAGCATTCCAACCAATAATCAATCAAACAATTCACACACATAAAACAATGGGATCTAAGTCATGCATGCAAGCATGCAAAAGATAGTTTTATTTGCAAAGGTGGTCTCCACTAGGCTCTAAACTTTATAAGGTTCAAAGTGGTCATTTTCCAAGTGGTAAAATCATTTGCAAAAGGGTTTTTCCTATAGATCATTTTTCAAATCCAATCATTATTTTATGTGGTCGAAAATGTTTTTATCAAAGCAACAACTTTATGTTGTTCACCAAATAAGTTGTTAATTCACAAAACTTGGTGTTTAGGGTCAGTAGGTTTGATCCAAATCATTTTCCCAAAGTTTTTACTCCAAAGTCATTTTCATAACAAAACCAATATTTTTATTTGGCTAGAAATGGGCTAAATCAATTAACCAAGCCTAATCTTCACCAAATACATTTTTAAATCCACAAGTTGGTTTCTAAGGTCAGTAGGTTCACCACAAACCAATTTGCAAAGATTTCAACCACAAAAACAATTTGGAATAATTTTTCTAACCTAAACAAGCACACAAATGTTTCTGCAAAAACAAACAATCTAACAGAAACTTTTTACTAAAAAAATTGCATGGTTGGCTAGGGCTTGTTCCACTGATTCCATTGATATAAAGTTTGCAAATTTTGTACGTGTGGATCAAAAGTTACAAGGGTTTCAAATTTGCATCTAAATCTGATTTCAAATATGTTTCTAAATCGAATACTGGCCACGCGTCGCGATGCTACTGGTCGATACCGATTCGGGTGGATCGAGTGATGCTGGACGTAGGATTAAACTAACAACGCACGGCACAGATGGATCGATACCCCTTCGGCTAACAATCTATCGCTTGCGTACGATTAAGATCCAACGGCGCGCAGCACGCTTGCCAACTAGTGGCGGCGCTGGCGGCGGCGCACGGTCAGGCGGTGATGCTACGGTAGCTACAGGAAGCAAGGAGAGAGGGGGAGGTGCTCACCGTGTTCGCGAGGTCGAGGTGGTTCTCAACGTGTGGTTGGCTTGGCAAGGTGCGCTCAGGGACAGCAGCGATTCCTCGCTGGAGTGGGGGACGGCGTCGGGCGGCTCTGGTCGTTGTCGAGGACGACGCTGTGGTTCGCTCCGAGGCAAAACGAGGACACGGTTAGATATGCAAGATCAAGGCGAAGTTGTGTGCGTGAAGGAGAGGGCTCGGGGTGGTCTGTGCTTACCAGGGGACATCGCCGGAGAAGGTAGCAGACGCGGCGGCGCTCAGTCGAAGTGGTTACCGACGTTCTGGGGCGCCTGCGGTTGAACGGAAGGTATAGACAGAAGCGTCAGAGGCTGTGGAGTAAGCTCGTGTGGTTGGGGAGGTGAGGGGATGTGGCATCCCGCAAAACCACTACTAGAAAATCGCGTTGTTTTTGTGCATTGCATCATCATGACCGCATGCTCATGTCATCATGCCGCATTGCATTTGAGCATCGTCATGTCATCTTGCATTTGTTTGCATAAAACTATTTTCGAAAAACCCGATTTTGTTTGCTAAGCGCCCCGTCTTGATTTCAAATTAAAAACCGGGTCTCCGGAATATTTTGTTTTGACTAACCACGGTTTGCAAACGGTCCGTTTAAAATAAATAAAATGTTTAATTATTTTAGGGGGCAGCCGAACCGGGCCGATCCTACCCAGTTGGCCACCCCCAGTACAACATCGGTCCACCTAAAACTTTTCCTACCCAACCTAACCGACCCAGCTCCCTCCCTGGACACACCCGCACACAACCCACTCACCGCTGCCACCCGGGCCACTCCCCATCGCTGCACCCTGGCCCCACCAGTCCCCACCTGCCTCTCTCCCCTCCCCCACCGACGCGACCACCACGCGCGACCGCACCCCACCCCGTCTCCTTCCTCCCGCCCCGCAGCTCCCTCCCTCCTCTCTGCTTCGCTCCCTCTCCCTCCCATGGCCGCGCCGCCAGGGCCCCCCCCCCTTCACCACCGCCACTCCTCCTCCCTTCGGCCGCCTGCCTCCACCCCACCTCGTCTCCACCCACTCCACCTCGCCGGCCTCCCCTCCTCCACCGCCCGAGCCTCCCCACCTACCGCCTGCTCCGGCCCGTCCGCGTGCCGCCCCGGCTCCGTCCGCCTCCCCGTCGTCGGCCACCTCCTCCGCCTCCCCGGCCTCTTCCCGTGCGCCGCCGTCGGCCGCGCCCTGCGCCGCCCCGAGCTCCACCCCGTGCCGGCCCGTGCTCCTCCCTCTCTGGCGCGCCAGGCGCCGCCCAGGCGGCCTCATGCCGGCCGTCGCCGCCGTGTTCCCCGGCCGCCGCTCGCCCCGCCGCCCAACCACCGTTCCGCCACTGCGCCAGCAAGCCGCCGTCCTGGCGCCCTTCTTCCGCAGCGCCTCCGGCCGTCCCTCCTGCACCGTGCTCCTCGTGCTCCTGCGATACCTCCACGCCGGGCCACCTCGCAGGGCGGACAATCGCTGTCTCGCAGCCCTGAATCTCCAGCACCCACCTCGCGTGCGCTGTGCCTCGCAGGTGTTTGTGTTTTGGTCTGGAAGAGTTGACACCCCCTGGAGTTCAGTGAAGCGAGCAGGCCTTCAACTTGTTCTCTTGTCTCCTGCGGCAAGTTACATGGACCATCGAGATGCCACTTGAGTAATTGTTGCCAATTCAAGATCTTTGTCACGGCAAAAGAATTGCTACTCGGACCCGGAGTATCCCTGGACACCAAGACCTCCACACAAAACCCGATCCCTCGGAACGCCAAGCTCTCCTTCACGGACCCGAAGACCACCAAGTGCTCCGTCATGGATCAGATGACCGGACCCCGAAGGCCGAACCCTGGCGCGTCAAGTTCTCCTTCCCGGACTCTAGGACTCCGACCTGGTGCGACAAGTACTGCCACACGAGCATAAGACCGGTCGAAAACGTCAAGATCTCCAATCGGAACGCCAAGTTCGCCACCTTGAACGCCGACCCGATACGCGGACCCGACAAGATCTTCTCGACGACAAGATCGACCGCTTGGAACCAAGATCTCCGGCACGTCACGACAAGTTCTCCATCTTGTATCCGATCCCGTCGAACCCTGAACCCTGAGACCGAACCCCGAACCCCGGAACCAAGATCTGCCGAACCCTAATGTGTGACCCTGATCTGAGCCTCTATTTTCTAAATGCTATCTATATAAATTGTTGCATATTAATCATTCATCTCGCATGCATATTTGTGTGGTTTGGGGGCATTATGCCGATTCACCTCATAATTAAATATGGGGCCCATATGCGGGCAAATCTAGTCTTATATTGGCCTCATTTAAATTTGTGTAGCGAACCGGTGCTATCTTTTGCCATGTTAAGACAACATTTAAATTGTGGGGTATCTAAATAACTTGAACCATCTAACTAATTGCCGGGACCCCGGTTCCGCTTAATATTGCCTAATTGCATTGCACCTTTGCCATGACATACCTCATACATGCGTCATGCCTGATCTTTTGCCGTAGTATTAAATAGTGCATCCGGTGGTTATTCTAGTGTTTTGCTTCTTCGCGGATAAGGCCGTTGAGTTGATGCGAGTGTCGACCCGACCTTCGGATGAACCTTCGACAATGTTTTCAGGCGAGCATCTCCCCCTTTCTACCTATCTTACTTTTATAGTATTTATTCCCTCCTGTTGATCTATTGCTATCTGTGTTGCGATGCTCTAGTTTTCGTACCCGTGATATCCCTTGCAGCCTTATATTGCCTCGGACACATCCTATTACCTGTTGTTTGGTAGATAGTTGGACCTGCGCGTCGTAGTCGCTTGCTCAAGTGCTGTTGCGTGTCGTCAAGTACCACAGTTGTTGGAGCATTGCCGCATGTTTAATGTTGGAGATGATCATAACTTTAATCATTGTTTAACAACTAAAATTGAAGTAGGTAAGCAGAGGCACAGGTGGGCAATAGATGTTATTTGGTTGTTAACCGTCCACTTGTGTCCCGTAGGACCCCGAGTACTTGATACCTGTTCCTTGAATATTCGCGCTATCCACATACGGGGGAATTATGGGACCCCCCTGAGCCAGAGCTTGATTCATTCTTATTTCTTGGGGCCACAAACTAGTATGAGGTTTTATTTACTATCCTGTACTTATGCCATGCTTTACTGCTTTATTTACGATTGTGCGAGGAGCACCTGTGCTGTTTAGGTAAGCGGAGTGTTTTCGCGGTATCGACAAGCCCAGTTTTGGGTTCCCAGTCGTTTACAGCCATTGACGCAAACCTTGAGTCCGTCTCGGAGTCAGCTAGCTTCGTTGCGGGTGTACTCAATGGGGTGGCCCCCTGAAATAATTCTGAATCCTGTGATTGCTTTGTCGTGAAAGCCTCGTTGAGTTTTGATTTGGTTTTTCCGAGGTTGATCGAGTGTGTGTTGCTATTTGTGTAGCCCTACAGGGTAAAACTTTCTGAAAGCCGTGTCCGCGGTTATGGACGACTTGGAGCACAGTATCTCGATCATAGACAACTATAACTAAAGTAGTGCTATAAATTTGACTTTATAATGACTAGTAATCAGCTTCACAATAATGGAATGGCTAAATAAAACTGTCAACAATTGCTTGTTTGGGTTGTCGCTTGCGACCACTGTATCTGACTAGTAAGTATTGCAACTACAACGGAATGGCTAAATAAAAGTACCAACAACTGCTGGGTTTTGGGATATCTCATGCTAATTGTATCCGACTAGTAAGTGTTGCAACTACAACGGAATGATTAACTAAAACGGCCCACTGCTTATTTTATCAGGATGATTATCTATACTTGACTAGTAATTGCTGCAACGATAGCCGAATAAATAAAACTGCCAACTGTGTGAGTTCCTCGGTTGACTTCCTCGTTTGGTCTCGAGGGGGAAACACCAGGATGGGTTTGTTTGGTGGTAGTATCAGGTTGGTTACGGATAGGTCTTTCTTACCCCTCTCTGATAGCCTTCAGTTGAATCGAGTCTCTATAGGTTGTTTAGTGCATGCTGCCGCTGCCGCTTCAGTCCACCATACCTATGTAGGCGAGGACAGCCGAATTCTAGCCTCGCCGTGTACTGGCCTCAGTACTGACCGCTCTCTCTTTTCCCTTTGCCCTTTGTCGGCACCCCTTTTGTTTAAGCAGGTTTTGAGATCGACGTCGTTAGCAGGGTTACCCTTCCGGCTTGGCCTGGGCAGGGTTATGGATGCCATTGGTTATTCTTCAGGGCTCTTAGCCCCATTTGCATCTTGTCCGTAGTCGGACGCTCTATCCTTTTCAAGGTGATTTGGATCTTTGTACATTATATCTGTATTCTTGACTCATTGAGTCGCTGTTGTATAAATATCTGTTTTGTGGGTCCCATCGAGGACTGTTGTGTAATGTTATTACTTCGTTTTCCACCCGCACGAAAGTGCCTGGTGGCACCTTTGAATCGTTTCTATGCGGGTTTGGCGGGAATCGCTGAAACTTGCATAGGATCGATTCTGAGGGTGTTACAGGGGAGGTAGTGGTTCGCCGGAATTGACTGGAGATGCTCGTCGGAGCAGTGGCGGTGTAAACCAAATCAGGGGCAGCCTGGTGGCGTTCAGGGCGTGGAGTCTGAGGGGAAAGGAAGAGGAGGTGCTGGCGCTTTAGTAGGCGTCGTCGCAGGGGGAGTTAAAGCCGAGGTTAACGCGAATTGATCGCCGGCGTAAAGGGCAGGAAACGGCAGGGCGTCGTCTGCGCGAGGAAGAAGAGAGTGAGCTGGCGCGTGGGGTCTGGGCGTCAGCGAGGGAGTGAGATGGGGAAAGGGTCCACCAGCCATCGTCTGTGTGGGTCGGTTAACAGGTGCGAAACGTTTTCTTCGGGAGAGAGGGAGTGGGCTGGTTATTGGGCTTAATGGGCTTGGCCAGCTGGGCTGAGTCCGACTCTATTTTTTTCTGTCCAAATGCATTTTCTTTTTCTAATTCTATTTTCTGTTTTGAATTTCAAACAACAATTCAAGCATTCAAATCAATTCAAACATTCACCACACTTGTATTGGGTTTTGGTTCTGTTTAACAGCATAAACCAAGGTCCAAAGGTCAAAATAATATTTTTATCTTAGGGTCCATTATTAATTAAATAAATAGACCTTGTTTATTAATCAAATAGATTTTGTTTTATTTAAAATCTCCATTTGAAATTTAATTATTTTCAAAACCAAATCATTAGGTTTTATTTGGAAATAAAGAATACTTGGAAAACTTGTTTAAAATAAATAAATAAGTTTTGATGTTTAATTAAAATAGTAAAACTTTTATTTTTAATAAACTTGGATATTAAATCCTTATTAATTTATTTTAAATAAACCTTTACTAATTTTTTTATCAACTAGAAATGTTTTATTTCAAAGGCTTGGCCAAGTTTTAATTTGGCTTATAAAATATTCCTTATTTAAACTTCTTCCTTTTCATTTTAAAATCAAATCTTTTGTTAAAAGATTCAAGGATAGTAATTCCAAATATTTTAACCTTATTGTTTATTTATCTTTTTAAATCCCTTTAGGATTTTATTTGATCCAAATAGGTTTGTTGATTGCTTGATTGTTTGATTTATTTGATCCAAATAGTTGCTTGTTGATTGCTTGATTGTTTGATTGAACTTGGTTGTTTGAGTTGTGTGTTAGAACTTCCTTAGGTCTATCTGTCATTACTTATCCCTATCAAACCAATAGATGCCTCCCCGTCGTGCCAACCCCAACCAAAACAACAATAACAACATCACTCCTGAGATGCAGCAGATGATGACAGCTCAGAAACAGCTGATGCAGATGATGACCACGTTCATACAGAATCATAACAACAACAACAACAACAACAACAACAACAACAACAACAACAACAACAACAACAACAACAACAACAACAACAACAACAACAACAACAACAACAACAACAACAACAACAACAACAACAACAACAACAACAACAACAACAACAACAACAACAACAACAACAACAACAACAACAACAACAACAACAACAACAACAACAACAACAACAACAACAACAACAACAACAACAACAACAACAACAACAACAACAACAACAACAACAACAATCAGAATAATCCTCCAGCACATGATATGCTCACCAGGTTTCTAAAACTAAGGCCTGCAAGGTTTTCTGGAACAACTGACCCAATGTTAGCCAATGACTGGTTACGTTCGGTGAATAAGGACTTAGTGACTGTTGGCTGCATCGACGAGGAAAAAGTTAGGTTTGCAGCATTTCTGCTTGAAGGACCAGCAGCAACATGGTGGGACAACTTTCAGATCACCACTGTCCTTGAGGATGTGACTTGGGCTATTTTTTAGGATGGTTTCCTTACAGCTCACATCTCATCTGGAGTGATGCACTTGAAGAAAAAGGAATTCCACAATCTGAAACAACGTCACCTCAGTGTGGCTGAGTATATTGAAGAATTCAACAATCTGGCACGCTATGCACCGGATGAAGTTGACACAGATGCTAAGAGAAAGGAGAAATTTCTTGAAGGACTTAATGATGAGTTGAACCTGCAGCTAGTTGTTGCCTATGTCCCAACTTATCAATCACTCTGTGACAAAGCCACCATCTTGGAAAACAAGATGAATCAAGTTGAGAACAGAAAGAGGAAGCATAAACTCAAGCATCACTCAGGATCATCACAAAATAAGCGTTCATTCAAAAAGAGCAATGAAGATTCTGAACCACATCAGTATCACCACAACAACAATGGAAGTGATAATAATGGAAATGATACTGACAATGGAGATGACCTTGGTCAGAACTAACATGAAACTTTCAGGAAGAAAGACATTAGCCAGTTGCAATGCTATAATTGTAAGGAACTTGGACACTATGCATCAGACTGTCCTGAGAAGAAAAAGAAAAAGGATGCTAGAAACTCCAATGTAAATGACTCCAATGAGAACCAGAAAGGACATGTGAACCACATTGTCATGGATGGGAACTTTGAAGAGATAGAAGAAGTGGATGTCAGGAACTAGTTAACTCAGAAGAGTCAAATAAGGATTCCTTGTCTAGATATCAAATAATGAAACCATAGTCAAGTGAACCATCAATGTAACCCTATGAGACTTACTTTTAAGGGTGGTAGTACCCTAGTTACCTTGAAGCCAACTTGTAACCCTAGCCTTCCCAAATCTCGGGACAAGATTTCTTTTAAGGGTGGTAGCCTGTCACATCCCAAAATTTTCCAAATTTTGAAATGTGAAAAATAAATAAACAAAATAAACAATTGTTGAAATTTAGGGTGAGAAGAAACTTTTTGATTCCAATAGGAAACATCAAAACCTATTTTGATCCAATAGAATCTAAAGGGATTTAAAAAGTTAAACAAAAAGTAAATAAAGTTATAATAGTTGGAATTACCATTTTTGGATCTTTAAATAAAAAGATATGGTTTTTATAAGCAAATATAGAAATATTAATTGAGGACTATTTTAAAGAGCCAAATTAAATCTTGGCCAAGCATTTAAAATAAAATATTTCTTTTTGATAAAAAGAGTAAAGGATTATTTAAATAAAATAATAAGGATTTATTAATATCCAACTTTATTTAAGTAAAGGGTTTTCCATTTTAAATAAACACTAAAACTTGTTAAAGTATTTTAAATAAAAATTCCAAGTGTTTTATATTTTCAAATGAAACCTACTGAAAAGGTTTTGGTATTGTTTAGATATCAAATAGAGTTTTAAAATAAATTAAATCCTATTTGAAATAAACACTAATGTCTATTTATTTAATTATTAATAGATCCTAAAAGAATAAAAGAATTATTTTATTTTGGACTTTGGAATATGCTGTTAAACAGAATTAAAATATACCCAAAGTTTGGTGGTGGTTTGAATTGATTTGGAGTTTGAATTGTTTGAATGAAAATCAAATCAGGAAATTCAAAACAGAAAAAGAAAAAGCAATCAGTATAAAAAAATATAGAAACTAGCCCAACCCAACTAAAGCCCAGCAGCGCAGCCCACTCCTTTCCCACTCGCGAACCGTTTTTACCCAGGAACACACCCGCTAATTCGCTGACAACAGGACCCCATCGCCCCTCTCTCTCTCTCTCGCTGTCAACGGGACCCACCGCCACCTCATCATCATCTCCACCGCGACCACGTCCCCCTCGCCGTTTCTGCCATTGATTGCGGCGATCAATTCGCGTTGATGTCTGTGTTAATCTCGCCAGCGACAACACGCCTTTAAATGCCACGCTCTCCTCTACCTTCCCCTCACTTGCCTCTCCCTCTCTGCCCCCAGGCTGAGCGAATCGTGAGCTCGAACCTCACTGTCTCCGACGTGTTCTCAGGCAAATTCCGGCGCCGTCCTACCGCCCTCGTCTCCCACTGCATGCTAACTTGCTCCCCACCTCCTAGCGCATCTCCCAGTGCCACTCGATAGCCCGCTCGAGCACCGTAGCCTCGGCTTCGTCATCACCCGAGCGCCACCGAGAACTGCCCCAACTCCGGCGACCCTTCCCTGGTAACTCCGACCTCGCCACTCCCTCTCGATGATGCCCCCGTGAACGCCACACTCGCCCGCATCTACCGAACCCTCTGACTCACCTTTTTGTGCCTTGTAGTGTCGATAGCATCGACACCTGAGCGAGCCCGACGCCGACGATGTCTCCGACGAGCAATCACCGTCGTTCCTGTGCGTCCCCTGCCCAACGACGAGCACCTTGAGCATCAGAACGTCGCTGCAATCACTGTAAGCGCCTTCACTCCCTCCCTCGCTTCCTGAAACATCGCCAACGCCACCGCCAGAACCGCGTCGCCGCCAGCCACCGTCGAGCGCCGCCAGTTCCTGGTCGAGCTGTTGTGCGCCGTAGGATCTAGATCTGAGCGTCACGATAGATTCATAATCGAAGGGGTAAGGTTGAACCAGAGCTGCACGATCTCATTTTAATCCAACGCACCACGTTGCTTGATCCGTGCGAACCGGTACTGGCGAATAGGAACAAGACACGTCGCCAGACTCAAGATTTAAATTAGAAATTTGATCTATTGGATTTGCAAATTTGTAAAATTCATAAATTTAATTCTACATGTCCAAATTTTGCAAATTTTATATCAATGGATTCAGTAGAACAAGTACTTTGAAACCATGAACTTTGTTTAATGTTTTGCTTCTGGAAAATTGGTTGAAATTGCAGAAACTTGTGTAGGCATAATTTGAATATAAAAATTGTTCTAGATATATTTTGAAGATGAAATCTTTGCAAAATGGATTGTTGTGAACCTACTGACCTTAGGAACCAACTTATGGATTTAAAAATGTATTTTGTGAGGTTAAGGAATAAATATTTGAATTAGAGCATTTCTAGTCAAATAAAAATGTTGTTTATGGTTTAGAAATGAATTTTGAGTAAAATCTTTGGGAAATGATTTTAATTAAACTCTCTGACCCTAAACACCAAGTTTTGAGAATTAAAATATATTTTACGAACCCTATGAGAATATTACTTTGCTAAAAGACATTTTCAACAACATAAAATATCACCTTAGCATAATATTTGGTTTATGAGATAAAACCATTTGCAAATGGTTTTACCACTTTTGTAAATGACCAATGTGAGCTTGAAAATGTTTAGAGCCTAGTAGAAACCACTTTTCCAAATAAAACTATCTTTTGCATGCTTGCATGCATGATCTTGTTTTTGTTATTTTATGTGTGGTAAATTGTTTGAATGCTTTGAAGAATATAACAATAGCACCAAGGTTTGTTTGATGTTAGTGAAGTGTGTTGAATAGGATTACAAGTCTACAACCAACATGATTGCCTGTGGCACTTTGAAGATGAAGGACCCCATGCTATTGTTATATTCTGCTGCAATGTAATGAGATAGCCAAATGAGCTATGTAAGATGTAATAAATTTTTTTATTCCTGGTTATAAAGTTGTATTATGACCTTTGAATCTTGATATTACATCTTAACTGTGGATGCTAGCTATTGATCCAGGGACTAGCATTGTAAACACAGGGATCTCTACCTTATTAAAGGTTGGGAACCTTACATTTACCCCTAGCAGTTATGGTTTAAATTGGATGATAGTGGTGCTAGCTTGTTACCTATAGGAACTCTAACTGATGTTTGATTTAAATTGTAGTGCCCTTTCAGGGTTTCATATTCTAGTAGAAATATGTCCAGATGTTATTTATAAAAAATTAGGCTATGGATTTTGGTGTGCTAGTGATCTCCTAATTATGAGATATAGATGGTTATGCATTATTCTTAGTGTACTTGTACTAGTTGGTTTTGCTAGCTCAAATATTGGTTCAATGTATAAGATTACACAATTTGGTAATATTTTGTACTATAAATGTGTTCTTGTACTGTTTTGCATGTTCTAGTAGTTCTTGAAGATGAACCTGATGTAATTAAATATGCTGGCTGAATCTTGACTTTTTTGATTATGTTCTAGTGGTGGCTGTAGTTAAAATTGTTGGTATGAGTAGATTCTCTACATAGAATTATATTGTGTGCATTAGCAATATGCACACCCAGTTTTTCATGTGTACATGATGTTTCCCTAGGTTAATTGGATTTATATTTCAGGAACAAGTCTAGATGAATTTAGTCTACCCATGATGTTTGAAATAGAAGTTTAAATGATCTCTAGTTATTTTATCTAGAGAGATGATTTAGATTAGCTTTGAATGGCTTGTAAACCTGAGTTATTTATGCTAACTTGTTCTGGTGGCATATGTTACCTGGAGGTTTTTGCTGTGGTGCCTCCTTTTGGAGTGTGCACAGCAATCCTTCTTGTAGCATGATCTTGAGTAGATATGTGATTATATGTGGTTCAAGTGACCTCTTCTGATTTTCTAGAAACCATCTAGTTGCAAGTCAGCGGAATCTGGTTGCTTATACCATTTGCATAATTATGTGTGTGGCTATCAATCCTTGTGGGATATGACTTGACAAAAGCAGATGGTGTATTGGTACATAGGCCCTGCTAATGAGGCAAAGGTTGAAGTATTGCTTGATCTGTTTAATGATAAGGTGATCCAATAAATGATTCCTAGATACTTTGTTTTGGAAAAATGATTTGTGGGTTTCAAATAAAAACATGATCTTGAGCTTGTACTCAAGAAACTATGTATCTGCTAGGTACAGAGGTGCTACCCTCTGGGAATGTGCCCTGTAAACTAGCAGTTGTGGTAATGTTTGTCTAGCAAAACTAGATAATAGGCTCATGATGTTGGTCTGAAGCCAAATATCTCAGGGATGGTACTTACATAATCTTCTATGTGGATCTGAGAGTTTTCTCTTTTCTAAATCTCCTCCTAGATACATGATTGAGATCAGATACTATGATTGACTCCTGAGGAGTAAGTTCTTGACCCAGCCTATGATGCAAAGGCTGAGGCACCATTGGATAATAAAAAATATATTTAGTTTTAGTGGCTTTCATTCTCTGTGATGAGATGGCATAGCATTCCTATGCAAACTGAGAGAAGTCTCCTTCTAATCCTCCTAGACAACCTCTAGTTGAAGGGTAGATGGATTTGGATGATGTGTGACATAGCCATTATTTCTTTTCAATCTGATGATACAAGCTAATAAGAACAAGTGCTGCATGATCTAATTTATATTTTGGACTTGTACCTGTTGTTGGTGGCCTATTGGGGATCATGGTCTACTACTACTTGTGATGATGTTGATCTTGATCTACTCCTCCTTGTGGTGTTGTTGATCTTGATATACTTCTCCTTGTGATGATGTTGATCTTGATCTACTCCTCCATGTGCTCACTTGATCTTTTCTTGGAGGGCTTAAGTAAGCAACCAGATACTGATTAAGTGGTGGATTTGGTGGGATGATCTAAGCATTCTTGGTTTGATGATAAGATGATAAGATGGGGAATATGCTCTGAAGTGTGAAGGTGAAATGGAAGTTTGTGGCTTCGGCTGGCTCACCCCTTTGTATACATGAATTTGCTTTCATGTCTCCTTCCTGGGGCTGCTGCTGTGTTGACAGCACACCCATATGCATGGTTGTGTGAGCAGCTTGCTTGCTTCCTGTGAGTTGAGGATCAGATCAAGTACACTAGATCTTTTGCTGGAATTACTGCCTTTCCTTTTACCTATTACTAGTTTGATGAAACTTGCCCCATGCATGTGATGCATAGACTGAGGCTTCACATCTGATAAGAACAGATGCTTTATTTGGTGAAACTTGCCCCTTAATCCCTTCTAGCTCAATTATGACTATCAATAGTGCATTTCACTGTTAAGACTGAGAGCAAAATTAACCAACATAACTCTCTTTTATTTCTATTTTGTTTTCTTTCTTGTTTGTTTTGCAGGAGTAAAGAATGTGAAGAGTTGAAGAACAGAAGACATAGGACTAACTAGGGAAATAGTTTAGGTTTTCTTTTTTTATTATTTTACAACTTTATTTGATTCTTAAATATTGTAAAGAATATTATATTCTTTTATTAATGTAATATAAAGTTCATTTTTCTCTTTGTTAGTTGAAACTTGTAAGTATTTGTATCTTATTTAATAAAGTTTATTTATTTCCTTTTTTCTTTTACAATTCTTTTGTAAAGACAATGTCATATTTATTTTGTTGTAATAAAGAGCTCTTTTATTTATTTCAGTAATGTAATTTCTTTTTCTGCTTATTTAATTCCTGATACTTTACTTTTATTCATTTATTGTAAAAGATCGATGTAATATTTATTGTATTTCTTATAATAAAGAATTATTTTTATATCATTTTCTTTTGTAATCACTTCAATTCAAGTTATTAAGTGTTTCTAATTTCCATTTGTGAATTTTATAAAGTCAATTCAAATACATGCTTGAGAAACTTTCCCCTAGACAAGGAATTCTATAAAGGTCATGTCGAAATCCAGCGCACTTGCTCCGAAGTTTCCATCAGTACAAGAGAGTTCTCGATCCCTCTATAGCTCTTTTAGTTTTGCGCGAAAATTTCCCGGATTTTCTTATGCATGAATGCAATGCACAAACCTGTGTCCTCTATAATTCTAGGTGCTAATCCTGGGATGTTACAGTTACGCGGTGCACGGTGGTGCAACAAAACGTCTCCTCCCTTCACCTTTATAGAGGCCTCCTCACTCTCACTCATCACTCACTCACGCAACCATCTCCACTATCACATCACCTTCTGCAAACCCCCAACCACACCGACGATGGAGAAGACCGGTGCGGTGGCCATCGTCACCTCCAAGGAGGCCGACAAGGAGGCCCACGTCCCTGTACTGCCCCCCGTCGAGGCATTGAAGGCAGCCGCCATCCCTGTCCAGACCCTCGTCCCCGCTTCCGCCGTAGCCGCCGGCAAGTAGGCCCCCGTCATTCTCCTGCAGATCCCGCATGGTTGGGACCCCTACGGGGACAACGATTACATCAGGCCAGAGAACCCCTTTAACACCAGCTTAGCCGACCCATGGTCGGAGGTAACTAGGGTTTTCTCCCCTTCCTTTGTTCTTCCCCTACTCCCATCGTTCGATGCTAGATCGTGTGTTATTAGGGCTCGGCTAATCGGTGGATGCTAGGTATTTTTATAGTAGCTAAACCTCTTGTGTTATATCTCGTATTTCGATGAATGCCCCTAGTTGGGATCAGAACTAGCACCGATCTATAGTTGGGATCAGTACTAGCACCGATCTGTAGTTGGGATTAATATTCGATTTTGTTTGATATTTGGGGATTGGGGAATAATCAGGGGATCTCAATCGGTTAATTTATGCAAGTAATCAATCCCGATAATCACGGTATCTCAATCATGTCCTTATTGCATGCTACTGTTTTTTGTAATAGGTGGGTAGCAGCGATGTCTGCAGCGACGACGAGTCCATGGACACCAAGACTTGTCAGATGCTGAGGAAGATGAAGTCTGACCAGCTCAACGGCTTCTTTGTTGACGACGTCTACAGTGCCCCTTCTGCACCAGGAGCCTCGCCACCGACTTCAACTCCCTCGTGATGAATGTCGAGGACGTGAAGACCTGCGGCCTGTCAAAGAACGCCAACGCCTTTAGAGCCCAGCACAAGGCGCTTGATTTTCACCTCCACAACCTCTAGAAGGTGGCCATCGAGGAGGGTCGCATGCCCCCGATCAAGCCCAAGGCGCCCAAGGTCAAGGGACTAGGCAGCAGGAAGTGGAGGAAGCGCCACAGGGAGGAGGCGGAGGCCCTCCTAGCGGAGGCCATGAGGGGCCACTGATCCTGTGCGGATGCTACTATTGTTGTAAAGCATCTTCTTTTGTTTTGTTGTCTGTGTTGAACTCGTAAGCTGCTACTGTTGAGCAGCCTAATTGTCAAACCTGGTTTAAGTATCATACTTTATAATCCTTTATTAGCTGCTTAATCTACCTCTGCTCTGTTCATCTACATATTTATGGTGCTGGTTAGATTTGCTGCCAGATTGGGAAAATACGAGGGCCAAAAGGAACCATGGATGGAGAGAAGCTGCTCTAGATTTGCTGCATTTTTTGGCAAAAATAACAATTGTTAGCGACATAAAGGGAAAAAGGCGCACTTAAAAAGGCCAATCATAAAATAACAAAAAAATAAATCTTCCAATATAGGCAATAGGGCGCACGTAACTACCATACGCGTCCCACATGGTCCCACACCACATCCCCAAAACGCGTTCCCAATAGGCCAGTCCCACACCATGGGGGTCCTACTACGGGACCCGGCTGAACGTGGCCCTACCTGTCATCATGTAACGGGGGTGGGTCCTACTTGTCAGCATGTAACGACGAGGGTTCACTACAGGACCCACCTGAATGCGGTCCCACTTGTCAGCACGTAACGGCGAGGGTCTACTAATGGGACCCGATGGAGAGCGAGTTTCAGACCGATGTGAGAGTTTCATAATAGGAGCTGGACAAAAGTGAGGAAAAACTAAGCGTCTAGGGAAAAGTGAGTACAGCTAACGAACCAGGGGCACGAAAATAGAAATCCCTTAATAAAATGGCTGCTAAATCTGAAACCTTGGAAAGTACCTTTGCTGCTACTCATGCCATACAAGTTACTATTGATGAAAATTGTTAGACCGTTAGCTAAATTGCATGCTAAGTGGGAAAGAGAAGAAAAAATTGCTAGAAACAATAGTATTTTTACTATTACTACCACCAATGATAATGCTAGTAAACCACAAGAAATCCCCATTCCTCCTACAATAATGCCTACACCCAATAAGTCTACTACCTATGATGCTAAGTTTGATTTTGATCTTGATGGTTGCAATATTTCTGAAGTGATTATGTTCCTTCAAAAGCTTGCTACAAGTCCTAATGCTAGTGCTATGAATATGGCTTTCACCAAACACATTACATATGCTCTTATTAAAATTAAGGAAGAAAAATTGAAACACAAAGCTTCTATTCCTAGGAAAGTAGAAGATAGTTGGGAACCCATCATTAATATGCAAGTGAATGACTTTGATCTCAAAGCCTCATGTGACCTTGGTTCTAGTGTCTCTATTATGCCTAGAAATATTTATGAAATGCTTGACTTACCACCTTTGGAAGATTTCTATTTATATGTCCCACTTGATGATAATGCTAAGAAGAAACTTATGGGAAGTGTTAATGATGTTCTTATTATGGTTAACAATGCCTATGTCCCTGTTGATTTCTATGTTTTGGATGTTGAATGCAATGCTTCTTGTCCTATTAGTTTGGGAAGACCTTTTCTTAGAACTGTTGGTGCCATCATTGATATTGAAGAAGGCACCATTAAATATCAATTCCCATTCAAGAAATATATTTAACACTTCCCTATGAGGATAGAGAAGTTACCTTTTGCTCCTCCTTTGAAAGCAAAATTTGATATTAATGCTTCTTCTGAAAATACTTGATTCTTGCTTCTTGTGACTAACTTAAAGGCGTTAAATAAAAGTACTTCTTAGGAGATAACACAATAGTTTTCTTGAGCCTTGGAAGTTAGTACTTCTGTAATAACCTCTCCTTATCCTTTTTGTTTGATTTTTGTGCCAAGAATAACCTCTAATGAGAGAGAAGTAAGATTTGGGGAAGTTGTTGTCCCGAAACAGATTTTTGTGCTTCACTGTAAACATTAGTGAAAAATCTCTGTATGTCAGATTGAGCTGTAATTTTTTGAGTAAATCCCCCAGGTTGTTATCTAACTTTATTTAGTTCAACACTTTTTGATTTGAGCCACATAAGGTCTTCGAAAAAATCGGTTTTTACCTATTGATCTGTTTTGACAGATTTCTGCCATCATTTGCATTTGCCTCTTATCGATTTCTTTTTGAGTTCTTTTTGGTGAATTGAGATTTTTGAAGGAATTACTACAGTATCTTGTGTTTTTAATGAAAGTTTTGCTGTTTTGAAACTAAACCCAAAGGTTTATTACTTTTGAATGCACTAATGTTGCTAATGAAGATTATGTGAAGTTTTGTATGAAGGAAATTTTCAAGTGTAAGGGAAGAATGATATAATGAGATGAAGAATGGACAAAATATCAAGCTTGGGGATGCCACCCCGTTTCACCCCAAGAAATATTCAAGAGGTACAAGCGTCAAAGCTTGGGGATGCCCAAGGCATCCTCTTGTTCATCAATAAAAATCTCAGGTCTCTTTCTAGACACTTCGTTTTTATTGTTTCATGCACTATTGTGTTGTTCTTGGAGCATCTTAGTTTTCGATTGCTTAGTTTGCTTGAATAAAG
Source organism: Avena sativa (assembly GCA_916181665.1). Taxonomy (NCBI): domain Eukaryota; kingdom Viridiplantae; phylum Streptophyta; class Magnoliopsida; order Poales; family Poaceae; genus Avena; species Avena sativa. The sequence continues at coordinate 1,853,230 of OV702279.1, read as the reverse complement.
TAGTTGGACCCCCGCTTTCGCTATGTTGTTTCAAAGAAGTTGATTGGTGTTGGAAAAGAGTAGAAAGTTTCATGTTTATAGTGGTACAAAAGGGAGCTTGTTTTGACTGTGGCTTAGGCTTTATCATGTCATGCTAGATGTTGTTTTGACCTTATGCTTAGTGATTATTGCTGTAGCATGACTTGTTCCAAACAACTGAGATTTATTAATGTCCCTTGAAAGAATCATGCATTGTTTTAGCATACAAAAACATAATATTATGGTATTCTCCTTTGATGCTTTGTTTGGGTTGACTTGGCACATGCTCACACCATGTTATGACTATGAACCAGTCACCTAAGCCTCTATGATCATTTAGTTTTTGACTTGTGATACCACTTTATCCTTTGATTGATAATGTTTTGTCGCTCTGCATGATTATGGTCATTATTGCTCTCTTAGTTGGTCGCTCCCAGTCTTTTGCTAGCCTCCACTTGTATTGAGTAAGCTCTACTGATGCATCCAACTCCCAAGAAACCAAGTTATTCCAAAGTGTCCACTATAAATTCCTATGAATGGTGTGTTACACCATTCCAAGTATATTCTTGGTTAATCTGTCTTCCAAATTAAACTTGTTATATGAAAATTAGTGATTAAAGCTCTCACAAACTTGATGGCACATTTTATTTTTCTTGCCCCTAATAAACTTGAACCATTGTGTCATCTATGTTGTCTATGCTTGCACTTATAAGTTGGGAATTAGAAGAACCATGCTCTCACGGGAACGCTTTCAACACCTGTAAATATCTACCAGTTGGTATCATGCTCTTTTGTTTATGGATGTCGGCGGTGTGAAATAAAAGGGGAGCTTGTAAGTCCATGGAGTTATGTATATGTGTTAGATAAACACCTGGGCTGCTAGCCTAAGCCATGCCTAATCATGGTGGAAACTTGCAGCATCACCATAGTCAGCAATCTATGAAGCACTTCTTATAAAAAAGAGATAGAAAAAAAGAGAAGAGAATAATAAAAAAGAGGAAAGAAGAGAAAAAGGCACCATTTTCCCATGGTAAATAAGAAGATTGTTGAGATGCTCATTGTCTGTTGCCTTGTCATTTTGATATGGGATAGTTCCTGTGTCATGGGGAAAGGGGTACCCCATTGGCGGTTCTCTATGATACACATATACTTACAATGACAAGAACTTACCAGTAACTACAGTTGAGTAGCATGAGGAATGACCCTCGTACTCAAGGGATATGAGATTGCCAACTTATACTTTGTCAAGCATATACTCCATACATTGTTCACTTTAACCTTAATCACTTCAAGATGCTTATGATAGGGGCAATGAGGGCTGAAATCTAACAAGTACCATAATTTTTGGAAGCTCTTTATGAAACTTGAAATCCCTGCTTCCCTTTGAAGAGCATTTCTTTCCACTTTTATATTGAGTCTCCACCATCTATCTTTATGCACCAACTAGGAGATCATAGTTGTCATTCTTAGTTTTATGTGCATTGTCCCAAAACTTATTGATTGATTCATAATGTTGATATTGTTTGTTCTTGAACTATTTGTATCTAGTCACCCTTATGAACTTTGAAGGTGTCCTATGCATTTATGTTTTGCTATTTCATGAGGGACAAGCTGAATACCACTATGTTATGTTTTGTATATGTGAAACAAACAAACGTCTTTCAATGCATTGTTATTCATGATCTTTGTTTGTATCTGATGACCCATAAGTATAGGGGCTGTATCGTAGTACTTTCGAAAAATAGGAGTGTCGATACCAACGAGGAGCAGAAGGTGCTAAACAGTGGTGTGGAGCACGAAATCGCTGTGAATACTTAGCAAACAGATTTTTAGTGGTTTTATGATAAGGCAACAAGACATAGAGCAAGTAACAAAGGTAATGAACAAACGGAGCAAGTGGCCCAATCCTTTCTTAGCAAAGGACAAGCCGGTGGAAATACTTATAAGGAACAAACGTTCTCGAGGACACATGGGAATTCCGTCCAGTGCTTTCGCTTCAAATAGCCAAGTACTCTTCTCTAGTGTTGTAAGTGTTGTGTGGGTGAACCTGTGCTAACATACCGACCTTACTTGGACTATACATACTTGTGATTAAACCCCCTTCATCCGTAACTACAGGAAAGTAATTAAGATATAAATCTAACCACGGCCTTAAACTCTGAGATCCTACACTCCCTTGTGCAAAGGTGTCCTAACGGGGGTTCAGGTTTCTGTCACTCCGGCAACCCCACAATTAGTAGCCAAATACACAATGCATTCCCCTAGGCTCATAAATGGTGAAGTATCATGTAGTTAACGTTCACATGACACCACTAGAAGAATAGCACCACAACTTAAATACTAAACCATTGAATAATAACTCAACTCAGATTCACTACTAACAACATGACTTCTCCCATGTCCTCAAGAACACAACAAACTACTCACAAGACATAATATGGATCAAGATCAAAGATGATATGGTAATGGATAACAATCTGAAAATAAACAATAATCCAATGGTTCCACTCACAAGCATCAACTACAATAGTAATTAACACCGGGAAGGTTTCCCCTAATGAACTAAAGCAATATCCAACACAATTGTTATAGCGGGATGGAGTGGTGATGATGGTGCTGGTGGAGATGATGGTGTGGATGATGATGATCCCGATGAAGCCTAGCTTGATGATGGTGTTGATGGCGATGGTCTACCCTATCCGGGAAGGAATTCCCCCGGTAGAAATCTATTTGCTGGAGAGATATTTTTGTCTTGGTGTTTTCCACCCCCCAGAGGCGGTGTAAATCTATCTGTGGTCGCTCCCCCAGCCTTAGGGTTCCGTAGCGAAGATATAGGCGAAGGGGCGGAGTCGGGAGCCAGGCAGGTGGGCCACACCTACCCTAGGCGCGGCCCAGGGGGACCCGCGCCTAGGGGGTGTGGGCCCCCTGCGGCCCCTCTTCGCTCCTCCTTCCGGCTTCCTCCGTCTTCTGAAAAAATAATATTTTCCCATATTTTTCTGGTATTTTTATGATCTTCGTGAAATTGCACCGAAATGCCTTCTTTTCCATCAGAATCCAGACTCCGGCAGTTCATCCTCCAAGAATCATCCAACATGCATAAACAGATGAAAAGCCATAAGTAATACCTCTTAATAAGACATATATCAATGAATAGAGGCATGTGGAGAGAGCTCCATAATAAGATGTTCACTACAAGGCTCGTAGGAAGCCACTTTGTTGATCCAAGAGTAAGGTCGCCTCTAAATAACCACTGCGATGCCTGAGAGCAGTCACCCATACAGACCACCGCAATTAAGGGTTTCCCCGTGGATATCGTAATTAGCTTAGGGAGTCCCTCTTTATTCCTCCTTTGACTGCATAGTTCACAAGTCGGCGCCAATCTATCACGGGGCTATTCCAGGTACGATCTCAGAGCACGTCCAAAGGATTTCTCTCTCCCTTTAGTTCGGAGGGCAAATGGTATGTGGTCGACTTTCACATACCATCTAAAGAGAGAGATCAAACACAAATCATAAATCTATCATAGATTGACAAGTCATATGGACACAAGAATATATCATCTTTATTGCAAATTCATAATAGTGCTAGGGTTTCTCCATATCCCCAAGAACAGAAGAACTACTCACACATGGAAGCAATCAACAACGTCATCATAATCGAATGGATGGATCAAAGTAATGAAATAGATCTAGTGAAAACCACAATTGAATCTGGAATTATAACAATATATAATGGATGAAGGATGAGAGTAATGGTGGTGATGTAAATGCAGCGGTTGATGATGAAGGGGATATGTGTTGTCCTCCAATGATCCGTGGATCAGCAGGGATTTCTCCCCAGCCAAGTTCCTCCTTCAGATCCCTTCTAGATGTGGTTTTTCATGGTTTCTGGTGGCTATGAATGTCAGATCCCCCTACCGTCTTCGCCAGGAGAAAGTATTTGACGAGGTGGACCCGATGACACATGGTACGGTCAGATGGTATGGGCGGGCCCTGCCCGTACTGGTGGTCGTTACGGGCACTGATTGCCTCTCCTCTCTTGGTATTTTCCCAAGTGGGAAAGTAATTCCTCAAAATGATTTTTATCACTACAAATATCATATTATAGTATAATATGACAGCTTTAATTGATATGTTCATAATTAAGGGTTTCCCCGTGGATATCGTAATTAGCTTAGGGAGTCCCTCTTTATTCCTCCTTTGACTGCATAGTTCACAAGTCGGCGCCAATCTATCACGGGGCTATTCCAGGTACGATCTCAGAGCACGTCCAAAGGATTTCTCTCTCCCTTTAGTTCGGAGGGCAAATGGTATGTGGTCGACTTTCACATACCATCTAAAGAGAGAGATCAAACACAAATCATAAATCTATCATAGATTGACAAGTCATATGGACACAAGAATATATCATCTTTATTGCAAATTCATAATAGTGCTAGGGTTTCTCCATATCCCCAAGAACAGAAGAACTACTCACACATGGAAGCAATCAACAACGTCATCATAATCGAATGGATGGATCAAAGTAATGAAATAGATCTAGTGAAAACCACAATTGAATCTGGAATTACAACAATATATAATGGATGAAGGATGAGAGTAATGGTGGTGATGTAAATGCAGCGGTTGATGATGAAGGGGATATGTGTTGTCCTCCAATGATCCGTGGATCAGCAGGGATTTCTCCCCAGCCAAGTTCCTCCTTCAGATCCCTTCTAGATGTGGTTTTTCATGGTTTCTGGTGGCTATGAATGTCAGATCCCCCTGCCGTCTTCGCCAGGAGAAAGTATTTGACGAGGTGGACCCGATGACACATGGTACGGTCAGATGGTATGGGCGGGCCCTGCCCGTACTGGTGGTCGTTACGGGCACTGGTTGCCTCTCCTCTCTTGGTATTTTCCCAAGTGGGAAAGTAATTCCTCAAAATGATTTTTATCACTACAAATATCATATTATAGTATAATATGACAGCTTTAATTGATATGTTCATAATAGGCTTAGTTATGGGATCCTATTGAAATAAAGACAAAAGGTGCGTGGATGCAGTAAAATACAAAGATACCTACTCTATTTATGCAAAAACAATAGGTAAAAATGCTTAAATTTTGGACTCATCAGTAACAGATAGATCTACACTATTAAAAGCTTAGAGAATTGGTGGTTCGAGGCCTTACCGCCATTCCTGTAGGATTCGAGCTTCGGGTTTTCCGAGGAAGAAGAAGCAGTCGTAGTCGTAGTAGCAGATCCACTCCAAAGCCACGAAAAGCACAATACTCGCCTAGATCTACCTCTTTCTGCTGCCCTCGCGATGGTCTTTGATCTTCCGGCGGGAGAGGAACCGCCGATAGAGAGACGGGAGGAAGGGGCGGTTGTGAATGGGGAGAGAGAGGGAGTGGTGAGCAAGTGGTGAGGAGGTTTATGGCACGCTTTCTCGATGTGTCACGTCGTCTCCTGCCCTTCTTCCCGCGTGTAGCTACATTCCCACTTTTGGCTCCCCAGGGCCTGTCCCCACAAAACCCCCCGATTTTGGTGTTCTTAGCGGGCCATGATTTGGGGTGCTTTAAGGCCCATGTGATGCGAGCTCGGTCCGACGTGCGAGTCTCCAATCGGGCTTATTTATTTCGGCCCAGTGCGGGAAACGGCCGTGCGACCCAGCAAACATGCCCAATGTAAAAGGATGACAATGTCTGTGATATATATTCCTCTTATCAATGTACTATGATAAACATGAATTAATTTCTATATTAATGGCTTCACTCTTACTATCAATGCCTTAGTGAAAATCTTGAACAACACCTGCAACAAGCTGTAGGGGTTCGTAGCATGGAAAACAAAAAATTTCTATCGAATGCACACAAACAAGCCAAGATCTATCTACTAGATTGTAGCAACGAGTCGATAGAAGCACTCACCCTCGAAGATTCCAAAGCGGTTAACGAGAGCAAATTCTCATGGGTGATGTAGTCGTACACTTGCCGATCTCAAGATCGCGTAGACGATCCTTCCGGCGCTGCATTTCGGCAGCGCTTCCGCAGTCGGTCACACGTTCGGTACTCGATGAAGACCTTCATCTCCCTTGTTCCAGCAGGCAGCGGAGGTTGTAGTTCTCCCCTCGCGATTCCGGCAGCACGACGGCGTGGTGTCAGAAGTAGAGGGAAGATCCCGCAGGGCTTTGCCTAAGCCGGTGCGAGTTATGGTGGATTAGGGTTTCCCGGAGATCTAGGGTTTAGAAGTCTAGGAGGAGGAGGAGGTGTCGGCGGTGGCTAGGGCGACGGTGACGGACCGGCGACGGCGCTAGTGGCGGCGCGGAGGCGGCGGCTCGGGTGGAGAGGGGCTAGGGCTTGTGTTGTTGGGGCAGCCCTCCCCCTCTATTTATGAGAGGGAGGGTAAGCCTTGGGAGGGGTGGGTTTGAATCCAAACCCAAACCCAAGTTGGATTGAGAGAAGGACTTGTTTCTTCTCCCACTAGGAAACCATTGTTCCAGTTTGACTTTTCAAACTTCCCGTTTGACTTTCAATTTAGAGCTTTAATTCTCTCTTACAAATGCCAACACCAAGTGACCTAGGATATGATCCAATCATTCCACATATCCATGACACATTCATGGACCATTCCCCTTCCGGTCCGGTGAACCTTCTAGACCCTTCTAGAACCTCTCCGATGAAACCATCGGAAACTTTCCCGAACTCCGAAATAGGACTTTCCTTATATGAATCTTATTATCAGGACCATTCCGGATATCCTCGTGATATCCCGGATCCCATCTGAGACTCCGAACAACATTCGATGTCCCTACTAACATTCTATATCTACTAAACAACATCGAATCCTTAAGTGTGTCTCCCTACGGTTCGTGAATTATGCGGACATGACCGAGACACTTCTCCGATCAATAACCAATAGAGGAATCTAGAAATTCATATGGCTCCCACATATTTCTACGATTACTTTGTGATCGAATGAACCACTTACATACGATACCAATTTCCCTTTGTCTCGCGATAGTTTACTTATCCGAGGTTTGATCGTCGGTATCTCTGCATACCTAGTTCAACCTTGTTACCGAAAAGTACTCTTTTCTCGTTCCTCTGATATGTGATCCCTTGTGAGCCAGTCACATGCTTGCAAGCCAATTGGATGACATTCCACCGAGAGGGCCCAGAGTATATCTATCCGTCATATGGATGGACAAATCCCACCCTTGGTCCATGTGCCTCAACACATACTTTCCGAACACTCAATGCCACCTTTATAGCCACCCAGTTACGGTGTGGTGTTTGATGTCATCAAAACATCCTTCCGGTGATGGTGATTAGCATGATCTCATGGTCGAAGGAATTAGGTTACTATGTATCAGAAAGCATATAGCAAATGAACTATATTAAATGACTTGATCTTTATGCTACGCTTAACTATAGGAGTATGTCCATCATATCATTCTCCTAATGATATGACCCTGTTGTTAATAACATCTCTATGTTTATGATCAGGAAACCATGATCATATATTTAACCAACAAGCTAGTTTAACAAGAGGCTTTACTAGGGATTCTTTTATGTTTACAAATCACACAAGTATTAATGTTTCCGGTTAATACAATTATAGCATGGTATGTAAACATTTATCATAAGCATGAAGATATGATAATAACCACTTTATTATTGCCTCTTGGGAATATCTCCAACAGTCTCCCACTTGCACTAGAGTCAATAATCTAGTTTCAAACCTTTGTTCATTCAACACCTATGGCTTTCCGGTGTTGTATTTACACGATTGCTAGTGGTCAACTAATCTCCGGATCCGACACTTTCAGGTCCGTGTGTAATTGCATGTATTTGCGTCTCTATGCATCACTCGTTCTCTAATGAGATGACTTTGTATAAATTTGGTCCTTTGGTGAGACCTTTAGTTACTAGGGGTTAAAACATGTTGACAATATTGTCGTACAATATATCTTCATAGTATTATCCCGCTGTGAACTACACCTAGTTTGATAACAAACTACTTGACACAAATGCCCTCTTTTGTTGCTATAATAGTAGTCATATACTTAGCCTTTTGTTGTAGTATCTGTCACAATGTCTTAGCTTTGGAACTCATCCAAATCCATTATGGAACTTACTTTCCATTATATCGTGCCACCCTTAGTTTAGATTGAGATAAATTTAATTTGTACTTTGTGACAAAACTAGTATCAATGTAGTACTTTTACAATGAACTAACCATCTATTTGTCACTTCTAAAAATAATATATTATTAGTTCTTCCAAAAGATCATAAGAATATCCTTACTATCATCCAATTATCATCTTATGAATCATTCTGGTATATGCTCATAACATTTAGAGCATAGGACATATCTGGATTTGTACATATCACAGTATGATTGATATAAATACTCTTTGTGATTTCATACATCAAGTATCAATCTATACTTGAATCTTTGTTTCACTTACCAAGTGTCAATACACTTAAATATATCATCAATATTGAACTCTTTCAATCCTTTATGTGCGACAAGAACCTTTCTTGTAGTTTCTGTATTGAACACATTCAATACATCATCTATGTACTTTCGACACAACCATATTAGCGTCTATTGATGCCAAATATTTGGGTTTTGCCTAAGTCTTTCATCGAGATGAAATTCTTAATATGTGTTAATAAAAGATACATCATTTTCAATCAACAATATGTCTTCCACATAATGTATTAGAAATATGTCTTAGCGCTCCCACTTAATTTCTTGCAAATGCAAGCATCTTCATCGTCGCTGATGAATTTAAACTCTTTTAACAATTTAATCATGGTGAAGATTCCAACTCCGCGATGCTCACTTCAACCATTGTAGTTTGCATACGTTTTTAGCATCCATTGAATTAACAAAACCCTATGGACCGTGTTATGCACACGTCCTAGGTAACAATTCTATTAGAAGAACTTGTTTTGTTTATTCAACTACCACATAACAAAATTATATGTAGTGGTTGCTACATTAATCCGTCTAGACTAAATATCGCTATGAAAGACCAAATCTTGTCATAGTCAACCTTTGAACATTGTCTTGAACTCTTTCCCAACATATCGACTATTTCATAGATGTGAAAACATCCATGACTATTTCTTTATAGATCCAAAAACGACTGCAAGGTCTTACACCTTTCTCGAGGGTCCTTCAAGTTCAAAGCTTGATTTCTTGTGTATGGAACTATCACGGATTTTATGTCTTCAAGCCATTTGTGGAGTTAGGGCTCATCATTACTTCTTTGTATGTAGTCCATTCATTATTCTCAAATAATGATTCAACCCTCAAATCTTGGTATTTGATTGTTTACCCGACCTACTTGATTCAATAGAAACTTTGACCTCCGTAACCACAACCTTTGAGGCACGTGAGCCATGAGCATTGTTGCTGCCTCCGGAACACTTTTCGGCGCTGCGCAACTTTGCACATATAGCTAAGGTTCTTTTAACCTTATCAAAGTTCTATTGTCCTCGCACTTATCTTTTCACGAAAAATTCCTTCTCAAAGAAACTTGATGTTCTAAGCGAGAAACACTTTTTTCTCCGATGTTATGGAGGAATAATTAATAGTTATTCGAAATAACATACAAAGACAGGTTCATCCGACTTTGGTTGCAAAGATCTTTCTTATGCATAGCATACCAATGTTTAAGAAAGGACAACTTGGGTTTTATCCCAAACCATAACTTTATATGGTGTCATTTCAACGGATTATGATGGATCTCTTTTCAGTGGAAAAACGGTAGTCTCTAAAGCTTTTAATCTTTAAAATATAATGGTAGTTTTATGAATTACACCTTTGATCTTACCATGTCAAACAAGGTTTAATTACATATCTCGAACGCTCCATACTCTTATGGTGTTTCGGGAAATGCAAATCCACGGAACGATTCCTTAAATCTTAGGTATTATGCTAAACTTGTAACTCAAATATCTTCCTTTATGATCTTATCATAAACTATTTATATTCTTGTCACAATGATTTTGCACTTCATCTTGAAAGTCTTTGAACTTTTCAAATGTTTCATACTTCATCCTTATTAAGTAAATATTCATATATTCACTCAAATTTTCGGAGAAAGCATATGAAGTTGAAATCCATCGCTCTTGACTACACATAATGGACTTCATACAACAATATGTACAAGTTCCAATAAGCTAGTCATTCCTTCCCTTTTGGCCTATGAACGAAGTTTTAATTATCTCTAGGAAAGTTTCACAAGCGTCATTTGATCAAAAATCAAAAAACTCCAAAATTCCATCCACATGGAGTTTCTTCATGTTTTCTTTCCAATATAATTTAAACGGCGATGTCACTTCCTATGTGATCTTTCAATCAATTTGTCTTTCGACATTTTAGCACTAGTTTTATGGATGTCATTTCTCAAACGAGATTTGTAAATCATCCATCTTTTATGGATTACGGCAATTATTTGAACAACCCTTCTGTTCTCAAAATACCTGATAAAACAAATCTTGAAGGCAAGCTTTGATGTTAACGAGCAACACAATAACCCTTTATTTGTTCTCGATGAACATCATCACATATTCTTTTGCTAGTTACTTAGGCCATTGTAGTTCATGAATTCTGTTGTTTCGTATGACCAACAAATTCAGTATCCAATACTTAAGAACCACATTATTTAACAAGCAAAGAATACAGCCATAACACGTATATCCTTTATATACCTAAACTGAACAATTCTAGTCTTTTCTTTTCTGCCATATATTTATGAGATTCGCTTTCGGTATTTATTTTTCTGTTTGAAAGAATCTATCAACATCAATAGTGGAGCCATATACATGACACATAGTCCAAAGCATGTATAGTTAAATACCAATGTCTTTGGACTTGCACTTTGAAGTAGATCACCATCATCAAATGTTTGGTGTTCTTTCAAATTCCTTTCTTTAGTAATCTCTTGGTGTAGTAAACATTTTACCTACATCAAATATTCACCCTTATCATGGAATTATTCATGATCAAGCTACTTTAGCTTATAACCGTGAATCACGAGTATAATGTCGCTCTCCAAAACCTTTTGGAGTAATAGGACAACTAGTGTCTCCAACCTTTTGCAAATTCTCATCAAATATGAGAACATAAAATTTGCCATATTATACTCTATCATGTTGTAAACAAAATATTGTTTCAGATAACGCAATATCTTCCACATATAATGGTTTCTGAAACAATTCTTTCAGTTCCTAGATAACTTTGATATTAAAACAATCTTTTGAATATCAAGAATCATGGAGATAAACATGATACTTATATACTAACACTGGAATTGTTACTCTTGATTTAATACCAATTATTAAACTTCACGGAGTAACCAGAACTTACTAAAAGTTTGTAATAGGACTTTTAAACTTTAGATTAACACTTCAAAACAATAAGATACCAGTTCGTAAAGTAACTAACCAGAATTCTATAGTTCTATTATCTCAATTATAACTAAGCGCAAGGTGGTAAACGGATGCCAATGACTACAACAACTATGCAAATTCACTTTGATTTAATTTATGATAAATAGTGTTCAACTTTTAATCATATTGCTATTGAACTCCCACTCAAAACAATATCCCTCACATTGTTTTAGTGATTACATGAACCAAATCCACCATATCAAAACCGATCATCACGAGAGATGATGTAGCTTCAAAGGCGAACAATCAACATGTTCATCATATCTACCATATGACTCATACTTTACCTTTCGGCGATCCGTGTTCCGAGACCATGTCTGTACATGCTAGGCTCGTCAAGATCAAACCTTAGCTTCCGCATGAGCAAATCTGGCTTGCTCACGTTGTATACACTCGCAGAATCTAACACACCCGATCATCACGTGGTGCTTCGAAACAACGAGCTTTAGCAACGGTGCTTACTAAGGATGAACACTTTAAAACTTGAAATTGTGTGCATGAGGGATCATCTTATAATGCTATCGTCGCAAACTAAGCAATACAATATGCATAAAGGATTAACATCACATGCAATTCATAATATGTGATATGATATGGCCTTTCTTCTTGTGCTTCCGATCTCCATCTTCAAGCACGAACATGATCTCCATCATCACCGGTATGGCATCAAGGTCAATGGCGTCGTTTCATGGTTGTCATCCACCAGCTTCAACTATTACAACTACTTTGAATAGACACGCAGGTCTTAACGGAATTTAAAATACAACCATATGGCTCCTGTCGGTTGCCAACTTACAATAACGAACATTGCATACTGTTATCGCCACATTTTGGCCAAAGGAGGAGATGGGCCGTAATCAAGATGGGCTTGGAAGACACATATATGCAATGTGTTGTTGAATCGGCCTTGTGCGTGGATTTGGGCTAAATTGCCCGTGTATCTGTATATTATAGTAGGTTACGTTTCGGTTTAGGTAAGAGATAGAGTTGTTAGGGTTATTCCAAAGATAGAAAGTCTCCGGACTATAAATATGTACCTAAGGTTATTGAGAAAGGAGGACGATCACGTTCACAACAAACACAATCTCGGCGCATCGCCACCCCTTGTTTCTAGGGTTTTTCTCGGGTAAGTGTCATGCTGCCTAGATCGCATCTTGCGATCTAGGCAGTATCTACTTATGCGTTATTTAGTCTTACTCGTGCTGAAGCCTTGTTGATGGCGAGTAATACTGTTATCATAGATCTGTTTGGGCTAGCATCGGTACCTTTTTGTTATGATTGATTAGCTATGCTGCCTTTACTTATCTCGCTGCCTTTGCACCTTTTTTGGGTGTAAGGGTAGCATCTTGCTTGATCTTTATTCAGTCGATTTGATCTGTTATAGTTATGCCTTGTTCTCCAAGGTTTAGTTTGATATCCACATGATCAGGCCTTGCAAACGGGTTGAACGATCCAGTGGCATGTAAGGATATGGTTTGCCAATTCGAGAGGAGTTGTTCCGGGAATTGACTTTACGTCGGTTGTTAGGCCTTCTCTAGGGTTAGTTTTCTATCATCTTTCATGTCCACCAGGCTCAATTACGTGTAGGATGTTCCAATCATGTGGTGAAAACGTTAAACTGTCGTAGATCGATTTAACTTGTATTGATGAAGCAAAACCCCATGTTATCGTAGATCTAATGCAGAACCATGGGATAATCGGCTCCAGGAGCCGATTCACAGGGAAACCTGGGAGCCGGTCGCGGCTCGAATTTTACGTGTGTTTGTTTGCCATGCAGGAAACCAATCGAAGCAATCCATCACCTTCCTGACCAGGTATAGGTCAGGTGGCACGCCCTTACATCAGCCAGGACGTGTGCCGGAGTTTTGCGGGCCGTTGCCCGAGGGACCAGGGCCCACCAGCAGTTCTGGGAGCCTCCCGGCTCTTCGTGTTGCCCGTCGCTGCTCGCCGGTGGGTTTTGGCAGGCAACACATACATCATATATAATCACAATCATGGCCATATCACATCACAGCACACCCCTATAAAACAAAGTCAGACGCCTCTAATTTTATTTGCATGTTTTACGTGGTTTGGGGCTTTCAATAAGTGTCGTTCTAACATACGAACAAGAACCACAATGTTGATACTAGTATTGTCAATCACCCATTGTAAATTGAATCTTAACTATGTTGGGAGAAACAGGCACCCGCAAAGCCACTTATGCAATACTAGTTGCATGTCAAGCGTGGAGCAAATTTCATGAACGGTGTCATGTAAGGTTAGCCCGGTCCGCTTCATCCCACCATCCCGCAAGATGCAAAGTACACAAGAAGCAATCGACAACAAAAGCATCAACTCCCACAATGACCATTGTGCTCTACTCGTGCAACAGATCTACATATAGACACGGCTCTGATACCACTGTAGGGGTTCGTAGCATGGAAAACAAAAAATTACTACCGCATGCACACAAACAAGCCAAGATCTATCTACTAGATTGTAGCAACGAGTCGATAGAAGCACTCACCCTCGAAGATTCCAAAGCGGTTAACGAGAGCAGCTTCTCGTGGGTGATGTGGTCGTACACTTGCCGATCTCAAGATCGCGTAGACGATCCTTCCGGTGCTGCATTCTGGCAGCGCTTCCGCAGTCGGTCACATGTTCGGTACTCGATGAAGACCTTCCTCCCCCTTGTTCCAGCAGGTAGCGGAGGTTGTAGTTCTCCCCTCGCGATTCCGGCAGCACGACGGCGTGGTGTCGGAAGTAGAGGGAAGATCCCGCAGGGCTTCGCCTAAGCCGGTGCGAGTTATGGTGGATTAGGGTTTCCTAGAGATCTAGGGTTTAGAAATCTGGGAGGAGGAGGAGGTGTCGGCAGTGGCTAGGGCGATGGCGACGGACTGGCGGTGGCGCACGGCGACGGACCGGCGGCGGCGCACGGCGCTGGTGGCGGCACGGAGGCGGTGGCTCGGGTGGAGATGGGCTATGGCTTGTGTTGTTGGGGCAGCCCTCACCCTCTATTTATGAGAGGGAGGGGCAGCCTTGGGAGGGGTGGGTTTGAATCCAAACCCAAACCCAAGTTGGATTGAGAGAAGGACTTGTTTCTTCTCTCACTAGGAAACCATTGTTCCAGTTTGACTTTTCAAACTTCCCGTTTGAATTTCAATTTAGAGCCTTAATTATCTCTTACAAATGCCAACACCAAGTGATCTAGGATATGATCCAATCATTCCACATATCCATGACACATTCATGGACCATTCCCCTTCCGGTCTGGTGAACCTTCTAGACCCTTCTAGAACCTCTCCGATGAAACCATCGGAAACTTTCCCAAACTCCGAAATAGGACTTTCCTTATATGAATTTTATTCTTCGGACCATTCCGGATATCCTCGTGATATCCCGGATCCCATCCGAGACTCCTAACAACATTCGGTATCCCTACTAACATTCCATATCTACTAAACAACATCGAATCCTTAAGTGTGTCTCCCTACGGTTCGTGAATTATGCGGACATGACCGAGACACTTCTCCGATCAATAACCAATAGAGGAATCTGGAAATTCATATGGCTCCCACATATTTCTATGATTACTGTGCGATCGAATGAACCACTTACATACGATACCAATTTCCCTTTGTCTCACGATAGTTTACTTATCCGAGGTTTGATCGTCGGTATCTCTGCATACCTAGTTCAACCTTGTTACCGATAAGTACTCTTTTCTCGTTCCCGTGATATGTGATCCCTTGTGAGCCAGTCACATGCTTGCAAGCCAATTGGATGGCATTCCACCGAGAGGGCCCAGAGTATATCTATCCGTCATATGGATGGACAAATCCCACTCTTGATCCATGTGCCTCAACACATACTTTCCGAACACTCAATGCCACCTTTATAGCCACCCAGTTATGGTGTGGTGTTTGATGTCATCAAAGCATCCTTCCGGTGATGGTGATTAGCATGATCTCATGGTCGAAGGAATTAGGTTACTATGTATCAGAAAGCATATAGCAAATGAACTATATTAAATGACTTGATCTTTATGCTACGCTTAACTATAGGAGTATGTCCATCATATCATTCTCCTAATGATATGACCCTGTTATTAATAACATCTCTATGTTCATGATTAGGAAACCATGATCATATATTTAACCAACAAGCTAGTTTAACAAGAGGCTTTACTAGGGACTCTTTTATGTTTACAAATCACACAAGTATTAATGTTTCCGGTTAATACAATTATAGCATGGTATGTAAACATTTATCATAAGCATGAAGATATGATAATAACCACTTTATTATTGCCTCTTCGGCATATCTCCAACACAAGCATATGGGCCTAAATGTCTAAATTGCATTAGTATCTTCTCCCTTAGACACCAAGGTGATCCTCCTCAAGTTAATCTTATGAGAATGAAAATCTATAAAAACTACTAACAAATCAGTCCTAATTATATCCCAGTAGACTTGATAGAACTCAGTAGGAATTCCCATTAGGACATGCAGCCTTATTCTTTTTTGTATGATCAACCACACTTTTGATTTCTTCTTTCATGAAGAGTTTATCCACGTATTGTCTAGCTTCATATGACAATTGCTCATTATCCAACCACACATCATCCCTCAATCTAAATGAGGAAGAATCAGCTAGGCCAAAGAAATCCTTATAGAAATCAGTGGCATGTTGTATCCCTTGAGTGACACTTTGATTGAAATTTAGCAAAAAAATACTTTTTTGCCATTGGCAATTATGTGGAACAACTTAGTTTATTATTAGCGTGTAGTAGCCATTTTGCACTTGCCCTTTGTCGCCAATAGTGTTCTTCATTCACATAAATCTTTACCAATTCTTGCTAAATCTGACTTTTTGATCATTTTTTGATCTAATGGCGTATATGTTTCTTCTAGTTCTCTATTTCGATGAGTTCTTATGACAAAGCTTTTTTCTTCTAATATCCCGACATCAGAGGTTTGCAACCCAACCTTTAAAATCATTCTTAACTCTTCTGAGTTGGTCGTTAACAATTCTAAACTGCTAGTAGCTCTAATAGGTTTGGCCTAAATCCTAGAAACCCTCAACAGGAAGGTATCTTCTCTAAGTCATTTTTCAAATATGATCTAGTACTTCCCTTGTCAGTTTGTGAAAACACTTACTAAATGCAAGAGACGTGCCCAGTCTCTAGTCATCAGAAATATGTCAAGCTTCTCAAGAGTCACTGGTGGAAACGAGGCCTCTAACACCGGTTCTGGAACCGTTGTTGGGGGTTCGGTGTTAGAGCACCTCCTTTGATAGCGGTTCTTATACGAACCGGTGTTAAAGGGTGGCGCATGTGTGGCTGCCGCAGCGCTCAGCCCCCCCCCCTTTAACACCGGTTCATAACACGAACCGGTGTTAAAGGTTATGTGTCACGGCAGGAAAAAGAGATCGGCCTAAATCTCTGTCGCGGCAGAGTTCTGCCGCCGCCCTGTTCTGGGCGTATTTTTGCGGCGCGGCGGGGACGGGGAGGGTGGTGGGGGAATCGATCGGGAGCCAGGCCTGACGACCTCATCAAGTATGAACCCCGCCAATTCCTCTTGAATGGCTCGTATGCGGTCAAATGGTAGGAGTTGGTCCCACATCCGTTCGATCTAAATATATATGAAGAATGGGGTCAATATATATATAAGAATAAAAATCAACACAATTGATGGTAATAAAATAATGTTGTGTACTTTGTTTACTTACTCTAAGTTGTTCTAGTGCGGCTTGGCCCGTCGCACATATCGTGTTGCGAATGAACTCGCAAACATAGTATCCACATAAGTTATTGTCGGGTCCCTGATACACGCACTTTACGAGAATAGAGAGTTCAATCAAAATAATAATCAATAAAGCATGATATAATGGAATTGGAAGCAGAATCAAAGAGATATGTAGACCTAGCTAGCAAGTATTACTTACATTTTGGTCTACAAATTTTAGTTCTTCTGACCATTCACCCACGACCCTGCCCGTGAACCTTTTCCAAACCCTGTCCGGCAAAGAAAATGGATAAAGGAGTAATTAATTACTTGTTGTCATGAAAGTTGCCGATCTAGTGCGATAATATGATTGAAATTACCTCTGGAGCATCTCTTTAAAGTCTGCCCATAGCTCTTGGTCTTTTCGTAACGAGTCCATGACAAGGACTTTTCCTGAGTCGGGTTGAATGACTAGCAGAATAAAGTGGAACATACGCATGCATAACTCATCATCAGTTACACTTAACATTGAGTAAGCCGAAACAGAATGTGTACAAGAGAGGGTAACAGTACTCATGAGAAGTTGTAAGGCAATAGTATTTCCCTTTTGGTTTATTGTCTCAGTAAAGACGTTAGCAAGAAATCTTCTGTTTGCCCGGGTCTATGTCTTACCACTTCTTCATGAACTCTATTTGGGTCAACGAACCCAATGTCAAAAGGGCCTCCTTTCATGCATTCCATAACCTTTTTCCTGCATAATAGTATATACATATATGGTGAGCATATATATATATGCAACTAATGAATTGAATGAGATGAGATAGAAATTACAGAAATAGTACTTACACACAATAAAGGCTGATGGCAGCTTTGTCGAGTTCCTTCTGATTGAATAGAAAATGCAAGTCTTGAATGTTGAAGGTGATCTCGTCGTCTCCGCACAAGAAAATCTGATCTCTTATATGCGTCGTGATCCATTCTTCCTTTCTCGTCTTGCAGAAATCAAGGTACCACTTGTGCAATCTTCGCATCTTTCTTGGTAGATTCTTGAGATCCTCTTTCTTGACGAGATTCTTCCCATAATTCCATGGCTGTATGTGGTTGACATCGCCTTTGGGCAAGTTGTCTCCCATGATGTTCAAGTATGCAATGTAAGTCATCCCCATCACATTGGCCTTTCTTTGTAGCTCTGCCTCGTAATCATTTACAGGAGGAGCGTTCCGTGTGTCGAACACTTGGAGCGGGGCGCATGATTGCTTTTCCTGCTCTCCGAGCATGGGAACTATTTTCTGGGGTGCCGCACGACTGCTACTTTCAGTCTCCCTCCGCCTTGCATCCCCTTCAAAATCTGGCGCTCGTAGTCGGGCACAAGTGGGGTTTCAGGTTTCAAAGATTATTGTAAAACTTCTCCACCACCGCCGGATCTATTTTCTCCTTTGGCTCGGCCCGTCTAGGTGCAAAGAATTTCTTGACCTCTTCTTACGAGATCCTATTGGTCTCCTCGTCGCTGCGATTCCACGGTAAAACCGGCAATGGCTTGGCGGAAGGCTGCGGGACGTAGTTTCTTGAACT
This sequence comes from Avena sativa, assembly GCA_916181665.1. Classification (NCBI taxonomy): domain Eukaryota; kingdom Viridiplantae; phylum Streptophyta; class Magnoliopsida; order Poales; family Poaceae; genus Avena; species Avena sativa. The sequence continues at coordinate 1,834,479 of OV702279.1, read as the reverse complement.
CTTTGGCGTACGGTTTCCTACGGATTTCTTCGTGGCAGTGCTAGTGATGCTCTTCATGGCAGTGCTCTTCCGCTTACGCTGAGGAGATGGCTGAAGCGCCGGAGATGGCTGACGCGCAGGAGATGGCTGACGCGCAGGAGATGGCTGGCGCGCCGAAGATGGCTGACGCGTAGGAGATGGCTGGCGCGCCGGAGATGGCTGTCGCGCAGGAGATGGCTGAAGCGCCGGAGACGACAGGGGAGTATTCTGATGACTTGGAGACGGCTAAGGCGGCTCAGACTGCTGACGCCGCGGAGACGGCGGGGGTGCCAGTGGCCTCCAATTTGGAAGGACGATGTGTTCCTTCTTCCAAAGAATGGTTGTTTTCACTGCAAATTTGAGTTGAGTTTCCCCTTCACCTGTAGCATGGTCAAGCTGTGCTTCCTCATATTCCTTCACAACCTCATCCACCCCGACAATAGCATAGCCATCTGGAATCGGTCGGTAGTGGTAAGTTCCACCAGCTACAGGAGGTAAGGCATAGCCGACCGCCACCTTAATGGATAAGCCCATTAATCTCACATGCAGCTTGGCGTGTTCTCTCACCGTGATCTCATCCACGGGGTATCGAGGACCCGTCATTTCAAGCGTGGGCTGCACGTTCTCCGCGGAAGCCACGCTGCTTTTCCGTGCAGAGTTTGGGCCGTCGGCAGCTTCCAATGCAGGCTCTTCGTGCCGCTGAGATGGGCCAATAGCTTGCTGGCTCTTTTGTGCATTCACTTGTGCCTGCAGCGCCACAAGTGCATGTTCTATCTGTGTTATCCGCTTTGTATGCTCTTTTTCTTTTCTGTCGCGCCATCTATAAGAGTCGCCCCACTCGGCAAACCCATCCTTCCACGTCATACCCCTGTCCCTCGTGCAAGTCCAGGGTGTTCTTTTTTACCGATGGCGCGTGTGACCTGGTCATTCTGTCTCTCGGGATGGAAGGTCCTAGCGGCTGTTTCCTCGTATGCCGTGATGAGTTTAGTGACGAGTTTGGCAAGGAGGCTTGGGAAGATACACAATCCTGTTTCTGGGTCCAACCTTGCCCCGATTCCGTAGAACCAAGTCTTTGCACGTAGGTCTCACCCATGTGTCTGGGGTGTGATCCCTCTCTCGCGCAGGGCCTTCTCAGCTTCCTCCCACTTGGGCCTCTAAGATATATAGCCACCTGACCCCGTCCTCTGGTGATGTTAATTCTTCTGGACATTTAGCGTATTGGTTTCTGACCTCTTTGTAGCTATAGCACCTTCCTTGTATGCAACAAATTCGGGCCAGTGAGGTCTTATCTTCGCATAATATGCATCTTCGAAATCTGGAGTCTCGCGAGCTTTGACAAATTTGTTCAATTTTGTCTTCCAGTTGCGGAAAGCGTCAGCCATCTTCTTTAGAGTCCACTCTTTGACCTTTTCCTTTATAACCGGTTTGTTTTCATCCTCCTCTGGCGGAAGAGTGAAATTTACCAACAGCGAATTCCAAAGCGTTTCTTTGGATCTTTCATCGACAAAGGTACCGTCGCCCTTCTTTGGCTTATTCCAATATTCAATTATGATTGGGATTTGGTCCCTAACAAGAACTCTAGCCTGACGTACAAATTTGTTTGCGGCCTTCTTGGGCTCCATCGGCCTGCCATCAACACGGACTGCTTCGATCGTGAACTTTGCACGATCTTTCAACCGATGGCTCGCGCCTCATTTTCTCTTTTTCGTAGAAGAAGATTGTTGTTGGCCGATCGATCCAGAGGGCTAAAATAAGAAGGAAGCATTAATTAATACATGTACATATATACAAATCAATCGGTGCAAGTCAGCAGAGGCTTAATCCAAGCATATACCTCGACGGACTTTGTAATCACTAAAGTGTGTTCACCGGAGTCGTCATCTTCTCCATGACTACTTGAGCTGTCATCATGTCCCTCCAAGTTCAGATATTGTGAGGTGTCCTCATGGATCATGTTCTCCATTATTTCTTCCTCTTCAAGGTTTCTACTGAGTGGATCCATAGTTTCTAAAACAATAATATTATCACACAAATATCAGTAATACATCTATTGAAATGCTCAAGCAAGGATGATGATATGACAGGTTAAAAGTATTGAAATGTAACCCTAATACATGCTTGGTCATTTCAAACCCTAATTCGGAGAAACCCGGATTCATATGAGAGGGTACATTTACTTCTTCTAATTAACTTCTCATGAAAGTTGATTAACATAGCATGGTTATTATAATGCTATATTGACAACGAGAGGTAGCGGCGCTAGGGCAAGAACGGGGCCAGGATGCGTGGGGGTGTGCGTTCGAACCAGCACGACGTGGGCTACCTAAAATGGGCGACTCACCCTCGACGCGTGTGTAGGCTCAGCGGGGACAGAGGAGGTCAGGGTCGACGGCATAATGGTGGCGGTGGTCGTCGGTGTGGCACAAAATATACACATGCATATACAATACAATATACATATATACATACACATACACATACAAATATACATACACATATGCCACTTGTTCTACTGAATTCAATGGTATTTTATTTGCAAATTTTGGCCCAGTGGTATTTTATTTGCGATTCGCCGGTACCCCTTCGGTCTGGAAACATACGACCCCGCGACGGAGCGCCTCTCTGCCGTCCGCCCACGACCCCACAACCACGCACCGCCCGCGCCCCTACGCCACCAGCTACCCAATGTCTACCCGCCGACCTCGTGATGGAGCACCGCCCGCACAGAGACGAGCACCTGCACAAATAAGATTCCTCGTGATGGAGCTCCGTCGGTATCAAAAACGGGGCTGGCGAGGAGGGCGGCTCGCCTGGCCAAGCTCTCGGCTATGGTGGTCGACAGTGACTGGGGAGGAGGGGCGGACGGCTAGGCCAAGGCCTCGGCCTTGGAGGCGGGCGGGCGACAGTGATAGAGCTGGGAAGGAGCGGCGGTTCTACTAGTGACCGGCCTCCTCTCCTAGCGACGGCGACAGCGAGGGCGCGCGGTATACGAGATCGAGGGGGAAGGGGGCGGATAGGGCGTGGACATACGGTGAGGGTGACGGCGACGGGGAGGGCGTACGTGGATGGCGACGGCTAGACGGCGAGGGCGTACGTGGACGGCGACGGCTGGACGGTGACGGCTCGCGCGCGCTTGATCGATCTGGCTGGGGGGCGACGGCGCTCCCGCGGGATGGCGACGGCGAGGGCTGGGCGGCGACGGCTCTCCTCTGCTTTCCTCTGCGCGTGCGCTTTCGATCTGGCTGGGGGGAGAAGGAAGAGGAAGGCGCGCGTTATAACCCTCCCCCTTTAACACCGGTTCGTGGCTGGAACCGGTGTTAAAGGGGGGAATTTGTTTCGCGCCCGCACCACCCCCCATTTAACACCGGTAACAGCCACGAACCGGTGTTAAAGGGGGGGTGTGCGCGCGCGAAACGAAATAAATGCGCCCCCCCCCCTTTAACACCGGTTCGTGGATGGAACCGGTGTTAAAGGGGGCATTTATTTCGTACATTAAAGGGGTGGGGGCATTTTTAATTCAAAAAATAGGATAGAATTTAGAAAATTCATATCTTTTTCATTTCAACTCAGAAAAATATGAATAATATATCATAATTTTCAGAAAAATAAGATCTATCCATTCATATGAAAACATTTTATAGTTACTGTAGATGAAAATTTTCAAAATGATTAAAACTCTTACATATAAATTTTGATTATTCATTAAAACAAAAATAAAATAGTCAAACCCTAAAAGTTTGAACATAAGAAATATTAGGCATCTAAAAAGGAATCTAACCCTATTTTATTAGAGAAAATCATATTTTATTTTGTATTAACATTTTTGAATTGTTTGGATATTTAAATGCCGCATCTATTGTATACTTTGGAATCTGACAAAACCTCGCTAAACTTGCATTGGATCTTTGATAAAATAGCATATTGTGAACCTAAAAATGATTTTTGTAAAAAATCATGAGCATCGTATCATGTACCTGTAGTTCATATTTGACCCACTTCCTACCGATTCGGCAGGAATTTGTCTTTTTCACCAGAGGTGGACGGAAAGGTTTCAGATCCCCCTGTTGGTACATTGTCCATATAAGGTGGTCTAGTATTTTTGTAAAATGTGTTGGTAGTTTTTTGAATTAGCCATTTGGTGGTTGCTTCACAAAACCGTCCGTTTTTTATGCTTGGAAAATGAAAAATGCCTTTTTGGTGCGACAAAAAGGAAAACTTCCTCTTGCAACATTGTTTGCCATCCCATGATGCACATGTATGCACAATATGGCCACATTATCACAAACTATGCCTTGATTCTAGCCATAACATTGGTCATTTGACCCGAAAGCCAAGAAACCTCGAATGAGATAGGTCATTTTGTGAATGTTTTTTTGAGACATAATCAATATAACAAGTTTGATATTTTTATTATGATAGAACTGGAATTAAATTACATAATGCAACTAACAGTAAGTTACATAAAGCACGACTGAAAATTAAGATACATAAAAGAAATAAAATTAAGATACATGGCCAGATTAAGTCACAATCGGCCGAACTTGTTTCGGAATGTTGGAGTGATTCAGTCATGCTCCTGCCTACACCTATAATACTCGCCACTGTAGTCATCTTACTCGTCGCCGCTGTCTTCGTCGTCGGGGTCGCCGTAATTGAACCTTGAAGGCTAAGTACGCGTGGGTTGGACTTTAGGGTAGCGCAAACGGGGGTTAGAGTCGGCGGTAGTGTCGTAGGCCATGACGCTCTGGAGAGTCCGACAGCGCCACCACGGCCGACGACCGGCCTTGTTGAAGTTCGGAGGAGGTGGGCCGTCCTCCTCGTGCCTGGCGAGCGCCCTCTCACGCCGATCCCCGAAGAAGGCTTCCCAAGTAGGGAAATAGTCGGGATGCCATCTGGGATTCCTCCACTGCTCTGGCGTGAGCTCGAAGTAGTAGTGGTTCGTGATGGCCATCCGGCGCGCCACACCTAGAGGGACAGGAGGAACCGGCACACCTCCGGCACTCAGCATCCAGCCGATGGGGACACAGTATCCCGGCGGGCAGGGGTAGTTCGAGGCGCAAAGCGCCTCCGCCTCCCTGGGGGTTAGTGCTATGGTGGAAGCCATGGGAAAGAGTGATGAGGTTGCAGATATGAGTCTAGAGATGTGCAATGACAATGGAGACCAACCCTACATATATATAGTGAGAAATGGCTGGAGGGAAGAACTGGCGGGAAAAACTAGCGGGAAGAAATGGTGGGAAGAACTGGCGGGAAAAAATGGCGGGAAGAAAAATGGCGGGAAGAAAAATGGCAGGAAGAAAAATGGCTCATTTAATACATATACTTTTAACAGAAGAAATATGACATTGATTTCCATGTTGAGATGCATATGTGTGCCAAAAATGGCTCAATTAATACATATAGTCAATCTTATGATCGCGTCGGCCGTAACCATGAAGTATCAGCATCGTTTAACAGGATGGTTGGGTCAGTCTTCACTCTTAAGGGCAGAATTTCATCAAACTTATTATAATCTTCTGACATGTCTGTCTTGTCCTCCACTCCCACGATGTTTCTTTTCCCTGAAAGAACTATGTGACGCTTTGGCTCATCGTGTGATGTATCTGTTTGCTTTTTTTTTCTTTTTTCGGTTTGGTAGACATGTCCTTCACATAGAAAACCTGAGCAACATCATTGGCTAAGACGAATGGTTCGTCTAAGTTCTTGTCTACCTTCATAAGATTGTTTTTTAAGGTTAAGGGCACAGCAGGAGAGGCTCCTACTGCTTATATATTGATGGGCTAGGAATATAGAGCATATTTACAACCAGATTACAAGGATCACCATGAAATCGCCATGGTATCCCAACAAAACAGAAAGTCACTCTCAAACTAGCAACAAAGGAAGAGATCTTATTGAAGGGTTTCGCGGCATAGTAAATCAAAATTTTCTACGGATGCGAATAGAGGGAAAGCCAAGATCTAATCTAGGAGATGCAATCAACGAGAGAGATTGGATTAGATCTTCATACCCTTGAAGATTCGCACAGCGGAACGTTCGTCGGAACGTGGGTGATGTAGTCGTACTCGCTTCTCCTCCTCGCGATCCGATCCGATCTAGCACCACAAGTGGCGGTGCCTCCGTGAGATGCACACGTGCAGCACCTCGACGTCTCCTCCTTCCTCGGACCAGCAAGTATGGTGGAGAGATATATTGGATCTACAACACGACGGCGTGGTGTATATGGTGGAGAATTTCTGCAGCAGGGCTTCGCCTACAAACAGTCGGGAGGGAGAGAGGAAAGCTAGCAAGGAGGCTAGGGTTTGGAGGAGAGGTGTGTGGGGTTGGTGCGCCCCCACCCCTCTTTATATAGAGGGGGGCGCAGCCCTAGCCCCTCCCCCAAGCCCAAAGGATAAGGAGTGGGGGGCATGGACTCTCCCCTCTTCTAGAAACCCTATCTCTAGTTTAAACGATTTAAACTCTCTAGGATCGGCTGGGCCCTATGGGGCCTTGTGCCCCTGGCCCAATGCGGCCAGGACACTCCCACATAGGCCCATGCCCCCTCCCGGAAGGTGGGGCCACGTTGGTCCCCTTCCGGAAGGTTCTAGAAGCTTCCGGTACAATACCGATTAACCCGGAACAATTCCGAACTCCAAAAACTGCACTGCCTTATATGAATCTTATTCTCCGGACCATTCCGGAACCTCTCGTGATGTCCCGGATCCCATCCGAGACTCCAAACAAAAATTCATAAACCAATTATCCAATCTATCCTAGTGTCAAGACACGTTAAGTGTGTGACCCTGCGGGTTCGAGAATATGCAGACATGATCTTCTATCAATAATCAACAGCGGGGTCTGGGCACCCATATTGACTCCCACACATTCGTCGATGATCATATCGGATGAACCACGATGCCAGGATTCAATCAATCCCATATATATATTCCCTTCGTCTCGCGATATTTTACTTGCCCGAGATTCGATCGTCGGTACCGTCATACCTAGTTCAATCCCGTTCACAGCAAGTACTTTACTCGTTCCGTAATCCGATATCACTTTGTGATTAACTCCTTAACCACATGCTTGCAAGTGGTGTTGATATCGATTACCGAGTGGGCCCGAAGTATATCTCTCCGACTTGGGAGGGACAAATTCCATCTCGATACATACAACCCAACAGATACTTTCCGATCACCTGAGAGACACCTTTATGATCACCCTCTCATAGGATGACGTTTGATGACCTCAAAGCTTTCTTCCGATACCAGGGAGTTGTATTATCTCATGGTCTGAGGAATACAATATTTGACATAAGAAAAGCTTCGCAAAGACGAACACGATGACACGATCTAATTGCTTTGCTTAGTTTGGGTCTGTCCATCATATCATTCTCCAATGAAATGATCTCATTATCAATTGACAACTCATGTCTATGGTTAGGAAACCTTAACCATCATTGATCAATGAGCTAGTCCATAGAGGCGTACTAGGGACACGGTGTTGTTCACAAACCACACAAGTATTAATGTTTCCGCTTAATACAATTCTAGCATGGAATATAAATTTTATCATGAACAAGAATTATAATAATAACATCTTTATTATTGCCTCTAGGGCATAATTCCAACAGTCTCCCACTTGCACTAGAGTCAATAATCTAGTTTACATCTGGCAACAATCTCACACCCATGGCACTGAGGTGTTGATCATGTTTTACACGTGGAAGAGGTTTAGTCAATGGATCCGCGACATTCAGATCCGTATGTACTTTGCTAATCTTCATATCTCCATCTGCTATATAATCTCGGATTATATGAAACTTGCAGTTGATATGCTTGGTCTTTGGATGATATCTTGGTTCCTTAGCGAGTGCTATGGCGCCAGTGTTGTCACACAATATCTCCAGTGGGTCCAATGCACTTGGAACCACGCCAAGCTCAGTGATGAAGTTTCTGATCCAAACTCCTTCACTTGACGCTTCTGAAGCAGCCATGTATTCCGCTTCCACTGTAGATCCCGCGATCACGCTTTGCTTGCAGCTTCTCCAGCTCACAGCTCCTCCATTCAAAATATAAACGTATCCTGTCTGAGATTTGGAATCATCCTTGTCGGTGTCGAAACTAGCATCGACGTAACCTTTTACGACAAGCTGTTCATCACCCCCATAGACTAAGAACATTTCTTTAGTTCTATTTAGGTACTTTAGGATGTTCTTCATGGCTGTCCAGTGTTCCACTCCTGGATCACTTTGATATCTGCTCGTCAAACTAAGAGCATTGGACACATCCGGTCTAGTACACAGCATGGCATACATGACGGAACCTATGGCCGAGGCATAAGGCACTTTGCTCATAGCTTCCCTATCATTTACCGTAGCTGGACACTGAGCCTTGCTCAATATCTTACCTGACAACATAGGCACTGAACCTTTCTTTGCCTTATCCATTCTGAACCTTTTCAGAACTTTGTCTAGGTATGTACTCTGGCTTAAAGCTATCAGGCGTCTTTGTCTATCTCTATAGATTTTGATGCCCAATATATAAGCAGCTTCACCTAGGTCTTTCATTGAAAAACACTTGTTCAAATAACTCTTCACATCGTTAAGCATGTTGATGTCATTTCCGATAATCAATATGTCATCCACATATAGTACCAGAAACGTCACCGAGCTCCCACTCACTTTCTTGTAGATACAAGCTTCGTAGCAATTTGGAACAAATCCAAAGCTCTTGATCACTTGATCAAAACGAAGGTTCCAACTCCGAGATGCTTGCTTCAGTCCATAAATGGAACGCTGAAGTTTGCATACTTTACTAGCATCCTTAGGATCGACAAAACCTTCGGGTTGCATCATATACAACTCTTCATCAATGTTGCCATTGAGGAACGCAGTCTTGACATCCATCTGCCATATTTCATAATCATGAAACGCAGCAATTTCTAATAAAATCCGAATGGACTTAAACATCGCTACGGGAGAGAAAGTCTCATCGTAGTCAACACCTTGAACTTGTCGAAAACCTTTCGCGACAAGCCGTGCTTTATAGACGGTAACATTACCATCCGCGTCCGTTTTCTTCTTGAAGATCCATTTGCACTCAACGGCCTTTCGGTCGCTAGGAGGGTCCACCAAAGTCCATACTTGGTTTTTGCTCATGGATCCCAATTCGGATTTCATGGGTTCTAGCCATTTCTCAGAGTCTGGGCTCATCATCGCTTCCTCATAGTTTGCAGGTTCACTGTCTTCTACTAACAAGACAGTCAAGACAGGGTTGCCGTACCACTCAGGAGGGGCACGCGACCTTGTCGACCTGCGACGTTCAGTAGCAGCATCGTCCGAAGCTTCATGATCCTTGTCATTAGCTTCCTCTATTGTTGGTGCAGGCGGCACTGGAACAATTTCAGGTGCTGCGTTACTCTCCAATTCAAGAGAAGGTTCAATAACCTCGTCTAGCTCTACTTTCCTCCCACTCACTTCTTTCGAGAGAAACTCCTTCTCAAGAAAGGAATCGTTCTTTGCGACAAACACTTTGCCTTCGGTTCTGTGATAGAAGGTATACCCAATAGTTTCCTTAGGGTATCCTATGAAGACGCATTTCTCCGCTTTGGGTTCGAGCTTGTCCGGCATCAACTTCTTGACGTAAGCTTCGCATCCCCAAACTTTAAGAAACGACAACTTAGGTTTAACACCAAACCATAGCTCATACGGTGTCGTCTCAACGGATTTAGACGGAGCCCTATTTAAAGTGAATGCAGCGGTTTCTAATGCATAACCCCAAAATGATAACGGCAAATCAGTAAGAGACATCATTGATCGGACCATATCTAATAGGGTTCGATTCCAGCGTTCAGACACACCATTGCGCTGTGGTGTTCCGGGTGGCGTGAGTTGTGAAACGATTCCACTTGCTTTAAGATGCGTGAGAAAATCATAACTCAAATATTCACCTCCACGATCGGATCGTAGAAACTTAATCTTTCTGTTACGATGGTTCTCCACTTCATTCTGAAATTCCTTGAACTTTTCAAATGTTTCAGATTTATGTTTCATTAAATAGATATACCCATATCTACTTAAGTCATCGGTAAAAGTGAGGAAATAGCGATATCCACCGCGCGTCGAAACACTCATCGGTCCGCATACATCGGTATGTATGATTTCCAATAAGTCCGTTGCTCGCTCCATCATACCGGAGAACGGGGTTTTGATCATCTTGCCCATGAGGCATGGTTCGCATGTGTCAAATGATTCAAAATCAAGAGACTCCAAAAGTCCATCAGAATGGAGTTTCTTCATGCGCTTTACTCCAATATGACCTAGACGACAGTGCCACAAATAAGTAGTATTATCACTATCTACTTTGCATCTCTTAGCCTCAATGTTATGGATGTGTGTATCATCCCTTTCGAGATTTAGAAGAAATAAACCATTCACAAGAGGTGCATGACCATAAAAGATGTTACTCATATAAATAGAACAACCATTATTCTCCGATTTAAATGAATAACCGTCTTGCAATAAACACGATCCAGAAATAATGTTCATGCTCAACACAGGCACATAATAACATTTATTAAGGTTTAAAACTAATCCCGAAGGTAAAACTAAGGAGAGCGTGCCGACGGCCATCACATCAACTCTTGATCCGTTGCCAACGCGCATCGTCACCTCATCCCTCGCAAGCCGCCGTCTATTCCGTAGCTCCTGTTTTGAGTTACAAATATTAGCAACTGAACCGGTATCAAATACCCAGGCACTACAACGAGGGCTAGTAAGGAAAACATCAATAACATGTATATCAAATATACCTTTGATGGTGCCAGCCTTCTTATCCGCTAAGTACTTCGGACAGTTGCGCTTCCAGTGACCCTTTTCCTTGCAATAGAAGCACTCAGTGTCCGGCTTAGGACCAGACTTGAGCTTCTTCTCAGCAGGAGCATTGCGCTTGCCGCCGCCCTTCTTGAAGGGCTTCTTTGCTCCCTTACCTTTCTTAAAGGAGGGCTTGTTGACCATCAACACATGATTATCCTTTTTGATGTCCACCTCCGCAGCCTTCAGCTTTGCGAAGAGCTCGGTGATCGTATCAGTGGAGCCAATCTGATTATGAGTCACTACAAAACTTTTGTAGCTGGGAGGGAGTGATTGCAGAACCTGTCAATCTTGAGCTCCTCTGGAATCGTGCATTCCAGTTGCTCAAGGCGTTGAGTGTAGCCCGACATCTTTATGGCGTGCTCACTAACGGAACTCCCTTCCTCCATCTTGCAGTTAAAGAACTTCTCAGAGATCTCATATCTCTCAGAACGGGCTTGAGTCTGAAACATGGTTTTCAGCTCCTCGAGAATCTCAAAGGGCCCGGGATAGGTTTCAAAACGATTTTGAAGTTCCGGTTCCATAGCAAACAACATGGTGCTCTTAATCACACCATAATCATCTTTGCGCGACTGATAGACAGCTTTCTCATCAGGCGGCGCAGTTGCAGCAGGGGGGTCACCTAACGCTTTCCCAAGGATATAGTCCTTTTGTCCGCCAGACAGAATGATTCTTAGATTGCGGAACCAATTGGTGAAGTTAGACCCATTGTTTCTAAGATTTTCCTTCTCAGCAAAAACGTTGAAGTTGAAGTTGGATTTGGCCATGTGATCTACAGTATTTGCGAGTACAATTTAGACTATGTTCATGATAAATAGTTCAACTTAATCAAATTACTAGATGAACTCCCACTAAATTCAACATCCCTCAAGTTGTTTAGTGAACACGATCCAAATTCACCACACCTAATCCGATCATCACGAGAAGAGATGTGGTTTCAATGGTGGACAACAAAGTGTCGATCATATCATTCATATGACTCATGCTTAACCTTTCGGTTCTTGTGTTCCGAGGCCATGTCTGTACATGCTAGGCTCGTCAAGCAAGACCCAAGTATTTCCGCGTGTGCAAAACTGGCTTGCACCCGTTGTATGTGAGCGTAGAGTCTATAGCACCCGATCATCACGTGATGCTTGGACACGACGAACTTTTGCAACAGTGCATACTTGGGGAGAACACAGTTTTTATCTTGATCTTTAAGTGAGGAATCATCTTATAATGCTACCGTCGCGATCTAAGCATAATAAGATACATAAAAGAATAAACATCACATGCATATAACTTTATGTGACATGGTATAGCCAATCTTCGCGCAATGATCTCCATCTTGTGCGTTCCAGCATGATCTCCATCACTCCACCATGATTGCCTCCACCACGAATAGCAATTACAACTATTGCTAACTACTTAGCGATAAAGTAAAGCTATTACATGGCGTATAAGAAGTTGACTCACAGGTCATACACAATTATAAAGACAACCATATGGCTCCTGCCGGTTGTGTACTCAACGACATGCAAGTCATGAAGCATTACAAAACATGATCATCGCATACAATATACACATCACATCTTGGGCCATACCATATCACAGAAAACACTCCCTGCAAAAACAAGTTAGACGCCTCTACTTTGTTGTTGCATGTTTTACGTGGCTTCTGGGAGTAGATCCTAAGAACGATTCTTACCTACGGAAAGCCGCAACGGTGATATTATGGTTGCCAAACTCCGGTGTTAATCCCATGACAACTATAGTGAGAGAAACTGACATCCACCAGCCGCATGTGTGGAACAAGCCACACGTCAAGTGCGGAGCCGGTCTCGCGAACGACGTCGCGTAAGGTTGGCCTGGACCGCTTCAATCTCACTATCCCGCGTCATAAGAAGAACACAAACAAGAGGCTTGCAACAGAAAACATCAACGCCCGCAACAACCATGTTGCGTTCTACTCGTGAAACACATCTACGCATAGATCTAGCTCTGATACCACTGAAGGGTTTCGCGGCATAGTAAATTAAAATTTTCTACGGATGCGAACAGAGGGAAAGCCAAAATCTAATCTAGGAGATGCAATCAACGAGAGAGATTGGATTAGATCTTCATACCCTTGAAGATTCGCACAGCGGAACGTTCGTCGGAACGTGGGTGATGTAGTCGTACTCGCTTCTCCTCCTCGCGATCCGATCCGATCTAGCACCACAAGTGGCGGTGCCTCCGTGAGATGCACACGTGCAGCACCTCGACATCTCCTCCTTCCTCGGACCAGCAAGTATGGTGGAGAGATAGATTGGATCTACAACACGACGGCGTGGTGTATATGGTGGAGAATTTCTGCAGCAGGGCTTCGCCTACAAACAGTCGGGAGGGAGAGAGGAAAGCTAGCAAGTCGGCTAGGGTTTGGAGGAGAGGTGTGTGGGGTTGGTGCGCCCCCACCCCTCTTTATATAGAGGGGGGGCGCAGCCTTAGCCCCTCCCCCAAGCCCAAAGGATAAGGAGTGGGGGGCATGGACTCTCCCCTCTTCTAGAAACCCTATCTCTAGTTTAAACGATTTAAACTCTCTAGGATCGGCTGGGCCCTATGGGGCCTTGTGCCCCTGGCCCAATGTGGCCAGGACACTCCCTCATAGGCCCATGCCCCCTCCCGGAAGGTGGGGCCACGTTGGTCCCCTTCCGGAAGGTTCTAGAAGCTTCCGGTACAATACCGATTAACCCGGAACAATTCCGAACTCCAAAAACTGCACTGCCTTATATGAATCTTATTCTCCGGACCATTCCGGAACCTCTCGTGATGTCCCGGATCCCATCCGAGACTCCAAACAAAAATTCATAAACCAATTATCCAATCTATCCTAGCGTCAAGACACGTTAAGTGTGTGACCCTGCGGGTTCGAGAATATGCAGACATGATCTTCTATCAATAATCAACAGCGGGGTCTGGGCACCCATATTGACTCCCACACATTCATCGATGATCATATCGGATGAACCACGATGCCAGGATTCAATCAATCCCATATATATATTCCCTTCGTCTCGCGATATTTTACTTGCCCGAGATTCGATCGTCGGTACCGTCATACCTAGTTCAATCCCGTTCACAGCAAGTACTTTACTCGTTCCGTAATCCGATATCACTTTGTGATTAACTCCTTAACCACATGCTTGCAAGTGGTGTTGATATCGATTATCGAGTAGGCCCGAAGTATATCTCTCCGACTTGGGAGGGACAAATTCCATCTCGATACATACAACCCAACAGATACTTTCCGATCACCTGAGAGACACCTTTATGATCACCCTCTCATAGGATGACGTTTGATGACCTCAAAGCTTTCTGCCGATACCAGGGAGTTGTATTATCTCATGGTCTAAGGAATACAATATTTGACATAAGAAAATCTTAGCAAAGACGAACACGATGACACGATCTAATTGCTTTGCTTAGTTTGGGTCTGTCCATCATATCATTCTCCAATGAAATGATCTCATTATCAATTGACAACTCATGTCTATGGTTAGGAAACCTTAACCATCATTGATCAATGAGCTAGTCCATAGAGGCGTACTAGGGACACGATGTTGTTCACAAACCACACAAGTATTAATGTTTCCGCTTAATACAATTCTAGCATGGAATATAAACTTTATCATGAACAAGAATTATAATAATAACATCTTTATTATTGCCTCTAGGGCATAATTCCAACACTTATTACTAATATCAGTCTTAACCCTAGAGCCAAGGAGCTCACAATCAATAGAGAAAATATCTACCCAGCCTATTTTAGTTGGAATAATACCATCAAAGAATTTTCTGTTTGTTTGCTTCCAAATGTTCCATGCGCCTATGATGGCATATTCCAAAAAAAAGGGGGCCAGACCAAGAATCAGCAGTTGTTTTAATTCTATCCTTCAACGCAAGAGAAGTGTCCCAATGAATCCCAATGATGTTCCAGCACTCCTTGCTATGAGGGCAATAAAAAAAGAGATGATCTCTTGTCTCTCTGTCAGTTTGGCAAACCACACATCTAGTATCCTGAACGGGACAATTTCTGCAGGTGAGCATGTCGCGTGTGTTTAGTCTATCCAGGAACATCAGCCAAGCAAAAACTTTCTGCTTCATGACACATTTCGTTTTCCATATTAAAGGTAGGCTCGGATCTGGGGTAATATCTCTGAAGTAAAATTCATAGAAATGCTTGACTGCATATTCATCTTGACCCCAAACATAGCACCATTTGTCTCGAGTGAAATCATCCTCCGAAGCAATCAGATTATCATGTAATGCCATCCATTCGTCTTGTGCTTCGTCAGACAGCGACAAAAATAAATGGTCCCCTAGATTCGGCCTAATGATCATATCTCTGACAGAGGCGTCTTCTTTTAAAGCGAAAGAAAACAAGTGTCGAAGTTTTTCTTGGAGGATGCAACCTTCCAGCCAGCAATCTTTCCACGCAAGGATAGTGTCTCCAATGTTCACTTTGCAGTTCGTTATACCCCTGAAAATATCCGAAAGGCTACTGACATCACGCCACCAAAAAGATCCACAAGATTTCTTGGCATGAGGAACAGCCAATAGATAGTATTTCTCCCAAATGAGCGTTACCCAAGGCACATCATGCTTGTTGTAAAACTTATGTAAGAATTTCAGAAGCAAGCCTTGGTTTTGCACCTTTAGATCCATTATGCCAAGGCCTCCCTTATTTTTTGGTTGACAAACCACATCCCATGCCACAAGGGAATAAGCTTTTTCATCTCTGTCTTCCTTCTTTCTCCAAAGGCAATGTCGTCTGGCTCGATCAATAAACTCAATGAGCTGAAGTGGAATCTTTAGCACGCAAAGGGCATATATAATCAAGGAAGAAAGAGCAGCATTGATGAAAGACACACGGCCACCATAAGTCAACCAAATCGCAGTACTCGTGAGTCTTCTCTCAACTCTGTCTGCGAAGGGCATCAGTTCAGCAACTGTAGGTCTTGTTGTCCCTAAAGGAAGCCCCAAGTATGTGAAGGGCATGGCGCCAACTTGACAACCTAGCACCTGGGCGAGCTCATTGGCTTTCTCATTATCAATATTAATCGGGATCATCTGTGATTTGTGAAATTGATATTTAAACCAGTGCATTGTGCATATGCCTGAAGAATATTTTGAAGATTCAGTAACTGTTGGCCGTCAGCAGGCATAAAGATAATGGTGTCATCAGCATACTGAACCACAGGGAAGTCTTCAGAGGCAGGTTGGTTTATTGGCAACTGAATGAGACCTTCTGCAAAAGCTGAGTTGATGATCACTTGTAACAACTCAGCACCAGAAACAAAAAGAAGAGGAGACAAGGGGTCTCCCTGCCGAACCCCCCGTTTGCATTTGAATTCAGTTCCAGGAACACCATTCATGAGAATTGAAGAAGAGCCAGAGTCTAGGATTAACTTGATCCAATTGACAAATCTGTCATCAAAACCCATGTGTTTAAGAATATGGAGAATGGTTGTGTGTTCCATAGTGTCGAATGCTTTTTCAAAGTCAAGTTTGAGGACCACAATTTCATTGCCAGAGGCTTTGCATTGATATAGGTACTCAAAAGACCATGCAAGACAATCTTGAGTATTTCTTCCTTTTATGAACCCATACTGGTTTCTGTGTATAACTTTCAAAATCCATTTTTGCAATCTGACAGCTATTATCTTTGTGAGAACTTTCAGTACACAATTGAGAAGAGAGATAGGTCTGTAGTCGTTGACGGTCACAGGGATGATCTTTTTAGGAATTAAAGTAATAAGGAAGTTATTCAGACAATTCAAAGATATCTTGCCTTCCCAAAAATCCTCACAAAGTTTGTAGAAATCAGGGGCAATAATTTCCCAACAAACTTTGAGAAACATTCCATTAAAACCATCAGGACCAGGCGCCTTGTCTGCAGGGATAATCTTAATAACCGTGTCAATTTCCTCCTTTGTGAATGGGGCAGAAACTTCCTCAAGACCTTCAAGATTAAAGCATATATCAGGAGCTTGAGACACCCCCATTCTTCCTTTGAAAGCAGTCAGAAATGCAGCTGCTTTTTCCTCATGGCTATCCACTACATCTCCATTTTCTAATGTGATAGAAACAATAGAATTATTCCTAAATCTCTCAGTGGCTCGAGCATGAAAATATTTAGTGTTCTCATCACCCAATTGAGCCCATCTGTAAGTGCATCTTTTCCTCCAATATTTGTTTTGATAGTCTAACAGTCTGATGATATGCTTTTTCAGTATATTCCTGAAGTTCCACTCTTGAATGAATAATGGTCTCTTCTCCTCCAACTCATCCAGTTTTAGCAATATCATATTACTGTTTTCAATCAGGAGCTTGACCTTGGAAATGGACTTGCTCCAACGTTTCAAACCTCTTCTAACATTTTTTAACTTTGCCGAAAAAACAGTAGCACTGTTTTTTGCTCTGACTGGCTTGTCCCAAAGTTGTTTGACAGTCTCTTTAAATCCCGGATGTAGCGGCCAGTAATTTTCAAAACGGAATAATTTACTTTTGGGAATGGTTGTTTGAATTGAGACTAAACAAGGGACATGATCAGAGACTGGTTTTGATAATGGTTTTACCATTGTGTTGGAAAAAATTGACGTCCATTCCACTGTGGTGAAGAACCAGTCAAGTTGCTCGAGAAGGGGATCTTCTTGCATGTTACTCCAGTGTACTGCCTACCTTTTAAAGGTAACTCAATGAGGGCCTGCTGACTGATCATCTCATTGAACTGCATCATCTTATTATAATTTCCTCCCGGTTTGTTTCTGTTTTCAGCATGCCTCATAAAGTTGAAATCTCCTAGAAACAACCAAAGACTATCATGTGCAATATTCAGATTCTGAAACCAATCCACAAAGAGCTGCTTATCAGGACCAGAACAAGGACGATAAATGTTTGACAGGAACCAATTTGTGTTCAGTTGGTTGTACTTAAAATTAATGGTGAGAGAAAATCTTTTTTTGTGCACAACCTGACCAGAAAAAATTGAGTTGTTCCATATGATTATCATTCCCCCCGAAGCACCAATTGATGGGACAAACTCAAATTTGTCAAAACGTCGCGGGCAACATTTTCGGATGAAAGAGTGATCAAAGTCTTCTTTTTTAGTTTCCTGAAGACAGATGATAGCACAACCAGATTCATTTACTTTGTTTATAATTGCCAAACATTTGTCATCAAAATTAGCACCCCTGATATTCCATGACAAAATGAGCCAACATCGAAGATCCATAGTATTTAAAATAAATAGTGCCAAATAAAGAGCCCACATGGCTAACACACGAACATAAGCACGGAGTAGAACAGGGTTCAGAACAAACGTAGGAGAGTAACCAAAGTAGCTGACAGACAGACACGTATAAAGACTGACAGCTAGCACTTATTTGCAACATTATGCTTGATTAAACGGATGAGGTGGAGGCAGCATCATTGGCTGCACCATCCTTACGAGGCGCCATCAGCAGATCATCAGTGATTTCAGACTCTGGAATACCGCAGACCGCCATACCAACACGCTTCAGATAATTGAGTGGCGTGGGCTGCATGGTACTGTCTGAAACTTCATCAACAAAATCTTCAGCAATATTTTTGTCCTTTGCAACAGGCTGCTTCTTTCCAGGTACACACCTCGGTTTAACATGAGATTTGTGCATCGTCTTGTCCGACATGTTGCTATGTTTAAAACCCTGGTACCTCTTGGATCTTGAGCTTCTATGCAGACCACCTTCATTTCCAACTGTGCTCTTCTCCAGATCAGCAGCAGCAGGCTCAGGCACTGGAACAGTGGCAGCAGACTGGCGACGACGCTTGCGGGACACCAACAAATCCTCTTCCAGCATAGGTGTGTTGATCAATAAGTCAGCATTCGGCGTTGATTGGACAATGTTGTCATTGACAGCAATCCAGTTAATTGGCTCGGGAGAATAAACTGGCACTAAAGCTAGCCGATCAGCATCTTCATTGACTTGCATCAAAGCCAGCCAATCAGCCGATTCATCCGCCACAAGGAAAACATGTAGAAAGTTCATCTCCCTAACTCTCACAAGAATCTGATTCTGCAGAAACTCCACTAACTCAGCGGAAAGGTGAATCTCAACCCCAGCAGACAGCATAGTAATGTCAGTGGTAACGTTGTCAGGTTCATTCAGAACAATATCCTCCAGATCATCAGAAATATTCATGTTGGGCACTGATCCATCAGAGGCTAGGACACCTTGCTCAATAGGAATAAAGTTAAGCCATTGCAAAACATGTGCAGGGACAAGAACTTCACCATCATTGGGAAGAATAGGATTCTGGTTCTGGTGAGTGTGATTTTGCTGTTGATGTTGATCCTGCTGCATGTTCCAATGATGCATGGCATGAATGATAGGCCCAAAAAAAGGGTGAGGGTTTGCATTGGGAGGCTCTTCCATGTTAACCTCAACTGGAGGTGCCAGACCTAGTTCGGGTAAAGCACCTAAACCCCTCAGCAGATAAGTGGATACAATCCAGGAATGATTCGCACCTCCAATCTGACGAAACCTTCATAAGATTGTTGAGATCCACTGTTGTCATTCCGTACTTCTTGTCTACCTCAACCCCTCCTCCTGTTAGCTTGACCCATTTGCATCGAAACAAGGGGACCTTAAAATTAGGTCCATAGTCAAGTTCCCATATCTCCTCTACGAACCCATAATACATGGTCTTTTGCCCATTGTCTTCTGCTGCATCGAAGCGGACACCACTGTTTTGGTTGGTGCTCTTTTTATCTTGGCCTATCGTGTAAAATATATTCCCATTTATCTCGTACCCTTGGAAAGTACATACAGTCGAAGATGGTGTCTTGGCCAACAAGTACAACTGATCCCCAATAGTGGTGTTATTCGTGAGAAGTCTTTGCAGCCAGCCGCCAAAACTCGCCATGTGTTCACTTATAATCCATTCATCAGACTGTCCCGGATGTTTGAGGCGTATTAAATTCTTGTGTTCATTGATATACGGGGCAACCAAGATAGATCTTTGTAAAACCGTGTAGTGTGCTTGATTGAGAGAATGCCCGTCCCTACATATCATTGCTTTACATCCTAGGGTGCCTTTTCCACGCAGTCTCCCCTCATGTCGTGATTCTGGAACACCAATCGCCTTAAGGTCAGGAATAAAATCAAGACAGAACTCAATGACCTCCTCTGTTACATAGCCCTTGGAGATGCTTCCTTCTGGCCTAGCACGGTTATGAACATATTTCTTTAAGACTCCCATGTACCTCTCAAAGGGGAACATATTGTGTAGAAATACATGACCTAGAATGGCAATCTCTTCTACTAGGTGAACCAGGAGATGCGTCATAATATTGAAGAAGGATGGTGGGAACACCAACTCAAAGCTGACAAGACATTGGGACACATCTGTCTGTAACCCTAGTAGGCTTTTTGGATCGATTACCTTCTGAGATATTGCATTGAGGAATGCACATAGCTTTACAATGGGTACTCGAACATTTTCAGGTAGAAGCCCCCTCAATGCAATCGGAAGCAATTGTGTCATAATCACGTGTCAGTCATGAGACTTCAGGTTTTGGAATTTTTCTCTGCCATATTTATTATTCCCTTTATATTCTACGAGAAGCCAGACGGGACCTTGATACTGCTCAGGCATTCAAAAAATATTTCCTTCTCTTCTTTGGTAAGAGCGTAGCTGGCAGGAGTTAAGTGGCATCATTTACCCTTCTTGTTCTCAGGATGCATAGGCTCTTCAGGGTCTTTCATACGTTGTTGGTCCTGTCGTGCTTCCGGTGTATCTTTTATCTTCCCATACACTCCTAGGAAGCCTAGCAGGTTCACGCAAACATTCTTCGTCACGTGCATCACGTCGATTGAAGAGAGGACCTCTAAGACTTTCCAATAGGGTAGGTCCCAAAATATAGATTGCTTCTTCCACATGGGAGCGTGTCCAACATCGTCATTCGGAACAGATAGACTGCCAGGACCTTTTCCAGAGATTACTTCTAGGTCCTTGACCATACCAAATACCTCCTCACCGGTACGGAGGACAGGCTTCCTCTGGGGTTCTGCCAGACGTTTGAAATACTTGCCTTTCTTTCTTACTAGATGTAGGTTCGGAAGAAATCGACGATACCCTAGGTACACAACCTTCTTACATTTCTCCAAATATACACTTTCAGTCTTATCTAAACAATGTGTGCATGCATTGTATCCCTTGTTTGTCTACCCTGAAATGTTACTAAGAGCAGGCCAATCATTGATGGTTACGAAAAGCAACGCTCGTAGGTCAAATGGCTCCCCTTTGTGCTCATCCCAAATACGTACACCTGGTTTGGCCCACGGCTGTAAAAGTTCTTCAACTAATGTCCTTAGGTACACATCAATGTCGTTGCCAGGTTGCCTCGGGCCTTGGATGAGCACTGGCATCATAATGAACTTCATGTTCATGCACAACCAAGGAGGAAGGTTATAGATACATAGAGTCACAGGCCAGGTGCTGTGACTGCAGTTCTTCTCACCAAAAGGATTCATGCCATATGTACTTAGACCAAACCTTAAGTTTCTTGCGTCACGTGCGAAGTCCGGGTACTCTCGCTCGACTTTTCTCCACTATGACCCATCAGCGGGGTGTCTCAACATCGCGTCTTTCTTACGGTCTTACATGTGCCATCGCAACAACTTGGCATGCTCTTTATTTCTGAAGAGACGTTTTAACCGTGGTATTATAGGAGCATACCACATAACTTTGGCAGAAACCTTATTCCTAGGGGCCTCGCCCTCAACATCGTCAGTATCGTCTCGTCTGATCTTATACCGCAGTGCAGTGCATACCGGACATGCATCCAAATTCTTGTAATTCTCACCGCGGTAGAGGATGCAGTCATTAATGCAGGCATGTATCTTCAGCACGTCTAATCCTAGAGGGCAGACAACCTTCTTTGCTTGGTATGTACTGTCGCGCAACTCATTATTTCTTGGAAGAAAATTCTTCATTTTTACCAACAACTTTGAAAATGCGTTGTCGGTCACACCGTTCTCTACCTTCCATTGCAGCAAATCCAGTGTGGTACCTAGCTTTTTGTGGCCATCTTCGCAATTTGGGTACAATAATGTTTTGTGATCCTTTAACATCTACTCCAGCTTCTCCTTCTCCTTTTCAGTTTCACATTCTTCCTTTGCATTAGTAATGGCCCGACCAAGATCGTCATCAGCGGGCCCATCTGCTGCCTCTTGATCTTCATTATCTACCCCCATTGCAATATCATCATATTCAGGATACATATTATGATAGTTGTCATCATCCTCTTCTTCTTCGTTGTCTTCCATCACAACCCCTTTTTCTCCGTGCTTGGTCCAACAATTATAGCTGGGTATGAAACCGGATCGAAGTAGGTGGGCGTGAATGGTTCGGGTATTTGAGTAGTCTTTATTGTTCTGACAGTGAACACACGGACAGCACATAAAACCGTTGTGACCACGGTTTGCATTAGCCACAACGATAAAATTTTGGAGGCCCGTAATGTACTCGGAAGTGCGTCGGTCACCGTACATCCATTGCTGGTTCATCTGCATTAATATATAGTATATATCAAAAATTAATAGGGAGATGACCATTTATATATAGTACATCAATGACACATGAAAGGATAAAGTTGCCGACCTCGACTGAGAAGGAAAGAGCAACGAGAAAACTTATTTCAAGCTCTCGGGCATTTCACCAAACACCTCTTGTGCATAGGAAAAAAACACAAACTAGCACACCTCTCACCCTCTTGCTAGGCTCCAAAATGAGAGAGTGAAAAAATAGAAGAGAGGGGTGTGGGCTGTGATGTGTTATATAGCCCCCCTTTAATACCGGTTCAAGACACGAACCGGAGTTACAAGGGGGGCTGCGCGGGCCATTGGTGCAGGGTCTTTAACACCGGTTCGTGTCCTTTTTGCTGCACGGGCCACGCTGGTACGGGCACCCCCTTTAACACCGGTTCGTCGAAGAACCGGTGTTAAAGCCTATTTTTGACCTCAACCAAAGGCCTCGTTTCCACTAGTGAGTGGGAACTGCCTGATTGTTTGTCTAGGTAAATTGACCACCTTGACATATTTATCTCTTAATTCACAAGTATTAATCACTATATTGAAAAGATCATTCCATCCACCAATTCTCATGTTTTTTGTTCTTACCAGAGGCAAATCTGTGAAGATTACAATCTCCTCCAATTAACATGGGTAGAATCCGATCTCTCTAAACATCACCCATTTCTGACAGAAAAAGTTCCTTGTCATCTTCTTGTTCCCCATAAACAATTATCAAACACCATTTTTTATGAAATTTAGACCATTTATCACCACCTTCGCATAAAAACTATTGATAATTCTATCACACATCAAATCTTGTAACTCTAAAACCACCTAGGATACCTCCCGATCTGCTAAGAAAAGATGACCATTTTTAGATAAATTGATTCAAAAGATCATTTTTTTCTAAAAGAAGTCCTCAATGGTTTCATGTAAACCCCAAAAATCCCTCTCATCCTCCTTGATCAAATCTTGAAGAGAAACACTCATACCTTTTCCCCACTCCCCTACGATTAATACTCTCCTAAATCTAGATCCAGTAACAATACCATACAAATGGTGGTAGTTGCTAACTTTCACCAAGGAAACACTTGATTTTGCCAATGCCCCTCGAGACAAAACAACACTTGATTTGTATTAATAAAACTGGAAAAAAACAAGGCATGTTCTAACGAAACAAAACGGGCGACTTATAGGGCTGGATGAAACGCCACCGCCGACGGCTGCTCCTCCGGTGATTGGGAAGGCTTCGGTTTGGTTCTGCTTCACCATTAGGGATCTCTTCCACTCCCTGGACTTTGTTCTAGGGTTGAGTTTTTCCCTACTCTGGAGAAATTTGGAGGTGAGGTTTCTCTTTTTTCAAGAGTGGTTGAGTTTTTGTGAAGCGATTGGAAGGTGTTACGATCTGGCGAGTTGACTCGGCTGAGCAGAAGATTTGATCTAGTTGTAAAGTTTGGTATGATTGATCTGCAAAGTAAGTTTGCTTGTCTCTACCTGAATACCTTGGAGGATGCAATGAAAATCCTCAGTTTAAATAGTTGTATCATCCAAAAGGCCACTGTAGGGTAAAACTTTCTGAAAGCCGTGTCCGCGGTTATGGACGACTTGGAGCACAGTATCTTGATCATAGACAACTATAACTAAAGTAGTGCTATAAATTTGACTTTATAATGACTAGTAATCAGCTTCACTATAATGGAATGGCTAATTAAAACTGCCAACAATTGCTTGCTTGGGTTGTCGCTTGCGACCATTGTATCTGACTAGTAAGTATTGCAACTACAACGGAATGGCTAATAAAAGTACAACAACTGCTGGGTTTTGGGATATCTCATGCTTATTGTATCTGACTAGTAAGTGTTGCAACTACAACCGAATGGTTAACTAAAAGTGCCCACTGCTTATTTTATCAGGATGATTATCTAAATTTGACTAGTAATTGCCGCAACGAAAACTGAATAAATAAAACTGCCAACTGTATGAGTTCCTCGGTTGACTTCCTCGTTTGGTCTCGAGGGGGAAATACCAGGATGGGTTTGTCTGGTGGTAGTAACAAGTTGGTTCCGGATAGGTCTTTCTTACCCCTCTCTGATAGCCGCCAGCTGTATCGAGTCTCTATAGGTTGTTTAGTGCATGCTGCCGCTGCCGCTTCAGTCCACCATACCTATGTAGGCGAGGACCGCCGAATTCTAGTCTCGCCGTGTACTGGCCTCAGTACTGACGCTCCTCTTTTTCCTTTGCCCTTTGTCGGCACCCCTTTTGTTTAAGCAGGTTTTGAGATCGACGTCGTTAGCAGGGTTACCCTTCCGGCTCGGCCTGGGCAGGGTTATGGACGCCATTGGTTATTCTTCAGGGATCTTAGCCCCATTTGCATCTTGTCCGTAGCTGGACGCTCTATCGTTTTCAAGGTGATTTGGATCTTTGTTCTGTATATCTGTATTCTTGACTCCTTGAGTCGCTGTTGTATATATATCTGTTCTGTGGGTCCCATCGAGGACTGTTGTGTAATGTTATTACTTCGTTTTCCACCCGCACGAAAGTGCCTGGTAGGCACCTTTGAATCGTTTCTATGCGGGTTTGGCGGGTTTCGCTAAAACTTGCATAGGGCCGATTCTGAGGGTGCTACAGAGTGGTATCAGAGCTCAGCAGTTACGATACCCCACAAGTCCAGCCTGTAGGATAACCTAGCTAACGGCCGAAGTAGAGTGTCAAAACTATTTTTGCAAAATCGGTTGGATAGTTCTGATTAGGTCTGATTTTACTCCTTACCCCTCTGCTATTCTCCTCTTACCTCTACGCGTTTTGAATTCGCCCTCTTCTTTTTCTTCGAGTCCAGGATTTCTCGTGGTGGGGTTCCGTCGTACCTTCAGGGTTTCGCTTCCTCCTTTGTTAACGGTGTTCTACCATCCGGTGTTCATGCTGTCTGAGGAATCCGTCTACGGTGGTACCATTCTTTGTTCCTTGTTTGTGCCTTCCGGTGTTTTCCGACGCGACGACATCATCTACGCCAGATCCGATGCAGAGTCTGCATCACTCCTTTGTCCCTGAACCTCGATTATCGAGATCTTCAGTCTGATTCCGAGAATGGTTGCACGCTTTTCCACTGATCGTGCAGAGTAATAGTTTGGGTGCGTGATGGATTGGCCCCCATGCCGACTACCCCTTCTATTCGCTTTTGTACATTGAAGTGGATGAGAATGCATCGGTTCCCTCTTTCCATCGAAGCTAGAGGTGGCTTTATTTGTTGATACCTCTACCTTCGACCTTTTGTTCCGGAGTGTTCTCTCGACGATCACGGACAACGACCTCTTGTTAGTGGTGTCGCGAGGATCTACACGAAGCGAGAAGACGGAGTTCGCCGACCTTCTTTCCGGTACCATGAGGCGGATCTCGAGGGCGAGATCCATTGTTAGTGGTGTCGAATTGTGGCATCCCGCAAAACCACTACTAGAAAATCGCGTTGTTTTTGTGCATTGCATCATCATGACCGCATGCTCATGTCATCATGCCACATTGCATTTGAGCATCGTCATCATCTTGCATTTGCTTGCATAAAACTAATTGCGGAAAAACCTGTTCTTGTTTTCTAAACGCCCCGTCTATGTTCAAACACCAAAACCCGGGTCTCCGGATTATTTTGTTTTGTCTGCTATCGGTTTGCAGAAGCCTTTTTTTAAACAAATAAAATATTAAATTATTTTAATGGGGGCAGCCAAACCGGGCCGATCCGACCCAGTCGGCCACCCCCAGTTCAGAACGGTCCACCCAAAATCCTAAAACTACCCAGTCCTATTCTACCCACCCCTCCTCCACCTCACCCGGACCAATCCCTGGCTGCCACCTCACCCTCTCCCTCCCCTCTAACCAATCCCATGCCGCCACCTGCCCAACCCCTCTCTCTCCACTCACCCCACCGCCTGGCCACACACACAACACCCACACAACACCCCACAGCCCCCAACCCGCTGCCACCCGGGCCCCACCCCGGCCCCACTCTCCACTCATCCTCCCACTGACAGCCCCTCCTGGCCCACCCCCAACCCCGCGTTCTCTTCCTTCCCCACCCGCGCCTCGCTCCCCTCTCGCCCTCCTCCCGCCGCTCGGCTCGCTGCCACCCCGTCGGCCCCTCCGCTCCTGGCCACCTCGACGCGCCCCACCCCCACGCTCTCCACTCAACCTCCCACCGCCGCCGCGCGGCCACCCTTTGCGAGCACCCCGCCGCCCTGCTCCCTCTCCCCCGCCTCCATTCCCCCTCGTCGCCGGCCCGGGCCGCGCCCGTCCCCGCCGCCGCTCTGGGTCCCGCATCGCCGCCGTCCTCTGGCCGGAGTCCGCCGCCCCGACCTCTCCCCTCCTCCGCGCTGGCCCTGCGCCTCCAGCGAGCCCGCGTGCTCCGGCCGCCCCGCTCGGCCTCGACGCCACCCGCGGGCCGCCTCGCTTCAGCCGCCTCCGGCGCCGCCGACCCCGAGCCCTGCGCCTCCCCGTCCGCTCGCCTCCTGCTCTGCCTCCGTCCGGCCGCGTGACCCCGCCGCCGGCGCGCCTCCCTGTTGTCGCTCGTCTCCAACAACGGTGCGGCCGCCCCCTCCTCGCCAAGCTCGCCTCGAGCCCGCGCTCGCTGCCAGGCTCTCCCCGGTGTCGCTGCCTCCCGGCCCCGACGCCTCCTAAGCAAGCCCGACCCCACCACCTTCCGTCCCGCGCTTCTGGTCGCCTCGGCTAGCCTCACCGTGATCGCCCGTGCTTGCCCCTGTGACCCGGCGGTGCCTCGTTTGCTGCTGATGTGCTCGCGTTCCCAACATTGCATTTGGGGTACCAATGTGGTGTTGATGTTCTGGTGGTGCGGTGATGATACGGACGACAAGTACGCCAACATGACCCATAAGGTGATGCAGCCTAACCCCAAGATCTATGTCACGGGATAGGACTCGAAGATCGACCGCATGGAACACCAAGATCTACCTCTCCAACCCGAAGACCGACAAAACCCCCGCCAAGACCTTCAAGCGGGTCCGAGAACACCGAGACCCTGGTGCGACAAGTGCTCCTTCCCGGATGCGATGCTCGAGAACCCGGACGGTAAGGACACCGACGCGGACGCCAAGTACTTCCTCGAGGACGCCAAGCTCGTCGAAATCCCGGACGCCAAGTACTTCGTCCCGAACGCCACGACCGACGACCCGACAAGTTTTTCGTGACGACAAGATCGGCACCGACCAGGGCGGATCCGAAGCGCCCCGACGCCGAACCAAGTCCTTCTTCTCGGATGCGACAAGATCTACTTCCGTTATCCGAGACCGATCCCGTCGAACCCTGAACCCTGAGACCCGACCCCGAACCCCCCCCCCCCCACGAAACCGCCAAGTTCGCCGAACCCTAATGTGTGACCCCTTTCTCGAACCCTATTTTATAAATGATATATCTTGTTGCATATTAAATTGTTCATGCATGCATATTGTCATGTGGTTTGGGGGCATTATGCCGACTCACATCATAATTAAATATGGGGCCCATATGCGGGCAAATCTAGTCTTATATTGGCCTCATTTAAATTTGTGTAGCGAACCGGTAACTTATCTTGCCTGTTAGTACAACATTTAATTTGCGGGGTAGATAAATAACTTGAACCTATTAATTAATTGTCGGGACCCCGGTTCCGCTTAATATGATCTAATTGCATTGCATCTTTGCCATGTCATACATCATACATGCATCATGCCCGATCTTTTGCCGTAGTATTAAATAGTGCATCCGGTGTTTATTCTAGTGTTTTGCTTTTTCGCGGATAAGGCCGTTGAGTTGATGTGAGCTTCGACCCGATCTTCGGTTGAACCTTAGGCAATGTTTTCAGGCGAGCATCTCCCCATTTCTACCTATCTTACTTTTATAGTATTTATTCCCTCCTGTTGATCTATTGCTATCTGTGTTGCGTTGCTCTAGCTTTCGTACCCGTGATATCCCTTGCAGCCTTATATTGCCTTGGACACCTCCTATTACCTGTTGTTTGGTAGATAGTTGGACCTGCGCGTCGTAGTCGCTTGCTCAAGTGCTGTTGCGTGTCGTCAAGTACCACGGTTGTTGGAGCATTGCCGCATGTTTAATGTTGGAGATGGTCATGGCTTTATTTATCGTTCACTTTAATTATTGTTTAATAACTAAAATTGAAGTTGGTAAGCAGAGGCACATGTGGGCAATAGATGTTATTTGGTTGTTAACCGTCCACTTGTGTCCCGTAGGACCCCGAGTACTTGATACCTGTTCCTTGAATATTCGCGCTATCCACATACGGGGGAATTATGGGACCCCCCTGAGCCAGAGCTTGATTCATTCTTATTTCTTGGGGCCACAAACTAGTTTGAGGTTTTATTTACTATCCTGTACTTATGCCATGCTTTACTGCTTTATTTAAATTGTGCGAGGAGCACACTGTACTGTTTAGGATCGTGACCCGTTTTCGCGGTATCGACACCCCGAGTTTTCGGGTTCCCAGTCGTTTACAGCCGGACCCATAAACCTTGAGTCCGTCTCGGAGCCGGCCAGTTTCGTTGCGGGTGTACTCCAAGGGGTGGCCCCCTGAAATATTTCTGAATCCTGTGATTGCTTTGTCGTGAAAGCCTCGTTGGGTTTTGATTTGGTTTTTCCGAGGTTGATCGAGTGTGTGTTGCTATTTGTGCACCCCTGCAGGGTAAAACTTTCTGAAAGCCGTGTCCGCGGTTATGGACGACTTGGAGCACAGTATCTCGATCATAGACAACTATAACTAAAGTAGTGCTATAAATTTGACTTTATAATGACTAGTAATCAGCTTCACTATAATGGAATGGCTAATTAAAACTGCCAACAATTGCTTGCTTGGGTTGTCGCTTGCGACCATTGTATCTGACTAGTAAGTATTGCAACTACAACGGAATGGCTAATAAAAGTACAACAACTACTGGGTTTTGGGATATCTCATGCTTATTGTATCTGACTAGTAAGTGTTGCAACTACAACCGAATGGTTAACTAAAAGTGCCCACTGCTTATTTTATTAGGATGATTATCTAAATTTGACTAGTAATTGTCGCAACGAAAACTGAATAAATAAAACTGCCAACTGTGTGAGTTCCTCGGTTGACTTCCTCGTTTGGTCTCGAGGGGGAAATACCAGGATGGGTTTGTCTGGTGGTAGTAACAGGTTGGTTCCGGATAGGTCTTTCTTACCCCTCTCTGATAGCCGCCAGCTGTATCGAGTCTCTATAGGTTGTTTAGTGCATGCTGCCGCTGCCGCTTCAGTCCACCATACCTATGTAGGCGAGGACCGTCGAATTCTAGTCTCGCCGTGTACTGGCCTCAGTACTGAAGCTCCTCTTTTTCCTTTGCCCTTTGTCGGCACCCCTTTTGTTTAAGCAGGTTTTGAGATCGACGTCGTTAGCAGGGTTACCCTTCCGGCTCGGCCTGGGCAGGGTTATGGACGCCATTGGTTATTCTTCAAGGCTCTTAGCCCCATTTTCATCTTGTCCGTAGCTGGACGCTCTATCGTTTTCAAGGTGATTTGGATCTTTGTTCTGTATATCTGTATTCTTGACTCCTTGAGTCGATGTTGTATATATATCTGTTCTGTGGGTCCCATCGAGGACTGTTGTGTAATGTTATTACTTCGTTTTCCACCCGCACGAAAGTGCCTGGTGGGCACCTTTGAATCGTTTCTATGCGGGTTTGGCGGGTTTCGCTAAAACTTGCATAGGGCCGATTCTGAGGGTGCTACAACTTGGCATAGGGAAGGGATCAGAGAATGTTTGGATCGAGATATTGTCAATGATGCATGGAAAATTAAATTTGATGAAGCTGGTAGATCAGATCATAGGCCAATTTTGGTTACTCTTCGGAGTGTGTTGGCCCAAGAGCCAAGAGGCCCTGCTATTCTTCGGTTTGAGGCGCGATGGCTTAAAGAGGCTGAATTTAACAATGTGGTTGAAGGAGCCTGGGAAGCATCTAGTTATCAAACGGATGGCTTGGCGGGAAGGTTGTTGGCTATGCATGATCAACTTCACTGTCGGGATCGCTCTATTTTGAAGCGACCCCAAAGGAAAATTAAGGCTGATAAACGTGAATTAGAAGAGGCACTCAGTGGTGATTTGACTGATGAAAATATAGCAAGAGAGAACCTGCGGCTGAACTAGAAAAACTTCTGGAGCAACAGAGGAAATCCATTGGTCGCAACATAGCAGAGTTAATTGGTTGCAATCTGGTGATATAAATATGGGGTTATTTCATAAGTTTGCTACCATTAGAAGACATAAATAAAATAACCCACCTTAAGGATGATACTGAAGCCTATCATGAAGGAGTTGCTAATCTTAATCCTATGAAATCTGACTACTTTGCAAGTCTATTTACTATTGAAATAGATGAACACCTTGAATTAATTGGCTTGGTGACTCCCCGGTGTGACCGCTGCCATGAATGATGGATTATTAAAACCGTACATGGTGCAGTATGCCAAAAAAGCCTAATTATCTATTGGAGACATGAAATCTTCTGGCCTAGATGGCTTTCATGCTTTATTTTTTCAGAAGTGTTGGCATATCCTAGGTGATGTTTTAACTCAAGAGGTTTTGATGGCTATTAATAATGAAGTAATTTCTGATGGATGGAATGATACTATTATTGTCCTAATTCCTAAGGTGGATACCGCTGAAAAAATAACTCAATATAGGCCTAACAGTTTGTGCAATGTGCTCTATAAGGTGATTTCGAAGATGGTTGCTATATTTTTTGGACAAGCGATGACCGCGTGGAGTGGGTATTTTTGGAGAGGATGTTGACACACCTTGGTTTTCATAGGGATTTTATTGATCTCCTTATGGCGTGCGTGCGTACGGTGAAATATAAAATACGGTATAATAATCAGGAAACAGATGGTTTTACGCCGAGTTGAGGGCTTCGTCAAGGGGGGCCATCTCACCATATCTTTTCTTTATTTGTGCAAAGCGTTTATCTAGTGCGCTTGCTCATGAAGAGGAGGTTCGTGGCATAGAAGGTATTCAGGTGTGCAGAAATACACCATCAGTTTCTCATTTGTTATTTGTAGATGACCCTCCGATACTAGTGAAGGAAACATTACCAATGCAACCTCATTGAGACGGGTACTGATGAGTTACTATGCAAGTTCGGAACAGTTGATCGGTGAATCAAAGTGTAGTGTGTTCTTTAGTCCATGTGTGGATGTGGAGGTAAAAGCAAAAGATTTTTGCAAGAACTAAATATAATGACAAAGGCAATATCTGATAGATATATTGGGCTGCCTACTATGGTGGGTCTTAATCATACTGAGGATTTTTTATACCTATTGGAAAGAATCATTGAGAGACTACAAGGATGGAAAGAGAAGCTACTATCAATGAAAGGTACAAAAATTCTCTTGAAAGCAATTTTTATACCTATTGCTATGGCAGTTTTTAAAATTCCCATTAAGCTATGTAAGGACATAAATGGTGCTATGGAAAGTTTCTAGTAGGGAGATACCGATGAGAAAAATAAAATACATTGGTTTTCTTGGTGGAGGATGTGTATACCAAAATCAATGGGAGGCATGGACTTTCGAGACCTACATTCTTTCAATTTTGCTATGTTGGCCAAACAAAATAGGAGATTAACTACAAATCCTGATTTGTTTTGTGCACGTGTCCTTAGAGCTAAATATTACTCGGATGGTAATCTGCTAAAAGATGGACCAAAGAAGGGTTCTTCTTTTACATGGCAGAGCATGGTGGCGGGTTTGCAAACCTTTTAACGTGGGCACATATGGAGGATAGATTCTGGCGAGAAGGTGAACAGTTGGGAGGATCATTGGATTTCCAATATCCCCACAAGAAAGGTTATCACTAGCCGTGGACAAACAATCCCGAGAACAGTTGATGAGCTTATAGATCCTATTACTAACGAGCGGGATGAAGTTTTGATAAGGGAGATATTTTTCAAAGTGGATGCTGAAAGGATCTTGCGTATACCTCTTAGTGCACACCTCTCGGAAGACTGTTTGGCATGTCATAAACAAAGTCACATATCATTTCAGTAAGATCAACTTATTATAGTGAATGTGATCATCAATTTGGGGCCAAAACTTAGAGGAGGGATGGCCAAGGCTCTTTGGTTGTCAACCCTGTTTGGGACATATTATGGAATTTAAATGTACCAGGAAAGGTTCAGATCTTTCTTTGAAAAGCACTTCATGGTATTGTTCCAAGATAGCAATTCTAGCAAATAAACCTATTAAAGTTCCAACTTAATGCCCAATATGTTTTCATGGAGTGGAGGATATAAAGCATATGTTGTTCACTTGTGATAGAACAAGGGAGGTGTGGAAGAAGTTTGGCCTATTCCCAATTATCCAGCACACCCTTGTTGTGGATCGGTTAGGGTCTATTGTTTTGGAATTCCTGCTCTGCAATGCACAAGGGAAATCACAGGTTATCGATCATTTGGGCCTGAAAGAAAGTATAGATGTGGGTTGCTGGTATATTTGGTGGCAGCGAAGAGAGAAGATCAAGGGTGCGGCTGTAGCTATTCCTAGTTTGGCTTTTGCTATTAACGCAAACTATGGGAGTGTTAAGTATGAGTCAAAACAAAAAAAAATTATGTGATCGAAACCACCGCACGATCCTTAAAAATTGAATATTGATGGATCGATACACCATGATGGATCTGGTACCGTGGGGTTGTGTTGAGAGATCATGAAGGCAAAGCTAGAGCAGTTGTGGCTACTCGAATTGATTATGTTCTGAATGCCCCAACTGCTGAGGCGTTGGTCTTACTTAAGGGCTTAGAATTCCTAGAGCAAATTGGTGTTTCTTCGATAACATGCAATTCTGTTATTGAGGTATGGAGTCCCTACTCGGCGATCATGGTAGAGTGCTTTCAGAAGGCTATTATGATGGACTCGATCTCATTTCAGCATTGTCGAAGGGAAGTTAATGAAGTGGCACATTATTTAGCTAGGTATGCATATGATTCAAAGCAATGTTTAGTTTGGGATGGTGACCCTCCATGTTTCCATGTTTCATATTGCCATATCTAATAGATGATGTAACCATTCTTACCAATCAAAAAATTGCCAGTAGGCTTTTTCTAAAAAAACACTTGATTTATATTGTGCTCTTTCATCAGTAGTGAGAATGTAATTGATTTTTCCTCAATCTAACTTTGCATGCAGATCTCATAAATTTTTCTGGTTTTCTTCATGAGCAGCATCTTTTTCCAAGACCAAATAGCAAATGGAAATCTGCCTTTTTTTTAAGGAGTAATATGGTTTCATCCAAACTTTTAGAACCTTCGGTTGTATTTTTTTCTTTTTTAAGCAGCAGTTTCAACAACTGTTTTTTTTTTTCAAATCTAATATGGCCCCACCTGTCACCCTGTCTCTCATCTCGCTCTCTCTGGAACAAATCGCCGGCGTAGTGCGTCGGCTCCAGCCCGCCCCGTGGTCCTCTCTGCCGGCTGCCGCCTCCATACCCGTCTGGCGGTGGAGCATGTGCGCGCCCGGAGGTTCTCAGGCGCGATCTGTACGGGTACCGGCTCCTGGCGGGCATCTGGTTCCATGGCCTCACGGTAGCGCAGCTCCGGAGCATACGCGCGTCGCTCCCCCCGACGGCGCGGCTGGTGGTGGCGAAGAACTCCGACCTCGCGGCCGCGGTATATGGCACGCGGAGGGAGTCGCTCCGCCTCGTAGCCCGCGACATGAACGCGTGACTCTTCGTGCGCTCCGATGAGATCCCGCCGGCGCTCCGGCCCTACCGCGATTTCCGGAAGGAGTAGCCGCTCCAGCTCAACGACTTCACGGAGCCGTCTACGAGGGACGCCTCTACGGCCCCGACGACTTCGCGCAGTTCGAGGCCATGCCCACCAGGGTCTAGTCCTACCAGTACCTCCTCGGCTGCCTCCAGATGCCCGCCGTCTCCGTCGTCGGCCCCCTCCGCGCTCGCTAGGAAGCCATGGCACAGGCAGAGAAGCCACCCGTCGAGGAGGCGCCCGCCGCTCCAGGGCCGGAGAAGTGATCCAAGGTTTGTCAGTTACACTTGCAGCTTAAAAGAACCTTCTTTTTTTGTTCAGATTTTGAATTCAGTGTAGTAGAGAACAATGAGTTCAAAATCTGACATTGTAATGGGAAGAAATGTGTGATGCTCAATTGCCATTGATGATTCAGACTTGAGTTTGCAGCAGCATTGTGTTACTAAACTGCTCATCTTTGCTGATGACTGATGAGATGCATGGGTTCCAGATGCACTTGGATGTTTTGTTCATGTGCAATAGGGCCACCCTCTTTCGGGTTTTCTATGCAATTTCCAGTCTTAAATCATCTGCAGTTTGCTCCATCACCGTATATAACGCATTCAATTTTTCTAGTAGCGCTGATGCACTTGTGATTTGTTAGATGTTTTACTAGTACTGGATCGCTGCTAGGATGATGTATTGCTGTTGCTCTGTGTTCATTCGTTGCCTGTCGGAATTATAAGTAGATAACACTGATACTAGAAAGAGACCAGAATTCTCTTTGTGATTACACAAACACACCTGTATTGCTTTTTTGCGTGCATTTCCGCCGCTGGAGTTGTTACGCGCGTGCCATGCCAGGGAAGATGGAGTAAAAGACTGAAGATGGGGTACAAGACCACGTTAAGCATCGAGGGGCTTCCAGAGCAGGCATGGGAGCCGCAGGCCGTAAAACTCCTGCTTGCTGGTCTGGACGGCGAGCTCATCGAGATGTTGTCAGCTACTAATCGTTGGATGATGCCGGTCAGCGCGTGGTTGCGTGACCCCTGCGCTGTTCCCAAAAGGCTGACTGTTATGGTTATATTTTCATATAGCTCAAATCGATATCGTGAGATACATTATGAAATATATTTTTATATGTATCCATATAACATTATAATTTTTAATAGTATTTTCTAAAAAATTGGTTAAGTTTTAGATTGTTTGACTTTCATAATATTTATAGATCTTCATTTAAGGAGGAACGAAGAGAGTACATGCAACTACCAATGCATGGCAGACCTTCCACTACACGTAGAACACATTTGTATACCCTTGAAAACAATCTGAATCTTTCCAAATCCAAAATGTTATTTTCCGAATTTTTTTAATATCCCGTGCACACGAGCTTGGGAGCCAAATGCTGACTACCGGAGACGCCCTGATATAGCTACTACTCACTCAGACTGATGGGAGGGCCCCACTCTAGGCTGGCAGGCCCACACGCAAGGCTTACATCTTGACCCCACCTTCTGTCATCATCTCTCTTTCCATCCACCTGTCGGCGGTGGGGGTCCTTGCTCTGCGTGGAGGCTGGCATCGGCAGTGATGATGTTGCTCCAGGTGAGAAACAGCCGTACATACACTGATGGATTGGTTTGTCTGCACGAATGCGGAACTTGTACCATGGGTTTTGGGCGGCGGCCAATGGGAGATAGAGTTCTCTGCCAACTTTTTGCAGCACTTGGGAAGAGGAGGTTGAGTTGGAAAATACCGTGTTCTTTTGGGGGTACAACCGTGTGCCTATTCCAAACCAGCTTAGAATTTGCAGCGCATTGTAAGCATTTTTTTCTGCTGTCTAACTATTTTGGTACTGTTATGTCATGGCTAAAGATTATAACATTGTTATGTGATGGTAAATGTTATTGATTGCAACCGTGCGGCTGGAGTTCCTGATTGATGCCTTAGCCTGGGGCAGGCTAACTTTTGGCACATTTGCTACCAACTGCCGGGAGCACATTATGACACCTTTCATGTTCTGTGTAATGGGTGGTGGTTGTGATAAGTGGGAACTTCCTCATGCTTCATTTTTGGCACATTCACTGGCAACTGTTTGAGGCGGAGCAGAGAGCTGCACAATTTGTGTCTCAGTGCATTTTGTTTTGCGGGAACACCGTGCATGATTTGTGCAATGGAGGGTGGTCCATGCTAAACATGTCTGGAATTGATTGTATTGCTAGCATTGCCAATGTTGCCAACCTGTGACTGCAGCATGGACTTACTCAAATGGCACCTCTCTTGTATTGTGCTTCTCTGATCTAGACTGCAGAATCGTGTACTTCTGCTATGTTTCTAGCACTGGCTTGATGCGTATGTAGACTTATAATTGTATTTTTTGTTGAATGAAGATTAGATGGTGCAAAATTCTTTCGTTTTCCTGGAGGATGCAGTTAGCACAGCTGAACTAGACTTTAGTTGATGAATAATTACAGCTACTGCAACGGTACTTTCAGTTCAGAATTTTCTGCTCCTTTTGAGTGGACATATTATGTAGGCGCAACACATTAGCAAGTTCGAATATTCTCTAACATTTAATCCAGATGGGGAAATGTCAACTAATGCAGCCTGTTTTGCCTTAGTTTTCTTTTGTACAGTTTTACTTTTTAATGCGCTCTGTGCTTTATTTTCTTTCCAGTTTTTGGCTGCTTGGCCTTTGTACTCTTGTGCCTTCTTGGCTATTTTTCTAATATAGATGATGTGCGTTCAAGAAAAAATGTATCAGGTAAATCACGTTGTACATAACTCGATTTTTAATCAGTGTTCGCTTTCTGAGGTCGTAATGTTATCATGCACAAAAAACCCTGAATAGAAATGCTTTCATAGGATGTGTTTGTCAATTTAATTCGGTAACAAACTTAATCACTTGAATTAGAAAGACTTTGTGCAATAATTTGAGTAAGCTCTACTGATCTCTGTCCCCCATTATGATTGTTGCATCTTGAGCCCGGATGACTTGTTTCCAAGATGCTTTTGAATGCTGCTGCTATTTTTAAGCATCATCCTGCTTCTTTAATTTCTAGTGCTCACCAGAAAGTTTTACTACACCCAACTTAAATAAATTAAATTGATGTTTTACAACATAAAACTGTCACATTGTGCCACACAAACTATAACACACATTACTTAACATGATGCAGATGATACCCTTTTATTTTTTACCATCTCATTCATACTCTTGGTTGATTAAATATTCATGTTCTATTGTTTTATTCTATCTTCTAAGAATTTCTTCTCATTTTCCCAAATTTGCATCAGGGCCTTTCAAATAATAAGTACCTATCCTGTTGTCATATTATTGTACTGGTGGATGTAGACATAATCCACAGTGGCAGGCACACTGATGTCAAGAAATTGCTTTCAAGTTTTGTTTTCCCCTTCTCTTTTAAGATTGGAAGAATGTAGATGATGCTCCACCATGTGAAATTGGAAAAATAAGGTTTAGTACAGAAAGACAGAAGAAATGACCCAACTTTCTTGCTCACCTCGTCTCTATGGATTGTTGCTAACACTGCAGTTTATTTGTTCTGTAGCTTATACTGTCTTGCACGAACATGGGGAGGCTTGACAGAAGAGCCATTAATGAAGTGGTCACGGGTCAATTACAAGCACAATTATGATTTCCTGCCTGGAGGATTCAAGTGGAAGCAATCACAGCTATATCTGACATAGGTTATTGCTTGGTTTCTACTCTCCAAGATGGAGGGTTGGCCAACATTCTAACTTGAAAGAAGGGCATGGAGCTGCTTGAAGGCTGTACTTACTGCCTCTCACAGGAATGACCAATATTTTCACATCAATTGGTAAAACATTAAACCTCATTATTTTCTTGCCATAATGTGCAATCTGAGTATCTGCACTTATGATTTATCTATGTGAGAGAGCCACAACACATAACAGAGAGAACACTCATGTTGTGCTGCCATTGGATGATAAGGCAATCGTAGAAGGGCCACGTGTATGCACCTAGTTGACAACGTAGGTAAACATCTGTCAGATAACACTATCACCTTTAAGTCTGTAAATGATTGTAATGCACTGAATAAAATGTTGACCAAAGGGGGACGGGCCCTCCTTTGGCTGTCCGTTGTTAGGTAAAAGATGAGACCTCTCCAGCAGCTGATTTATACGCTTTAGAGAGCACCCTGTTTAATTCGGTGGCACCTGCGACTCGGACCTGGGTGAGCGATAGGTCAAGCCACCAGACCAGCGCTTGGCTCTCAATGTACTGAATATTGTTGCCACAATCTGGATTGGCCTTCAGTTTGTGTGAATCGGAGCCTGGAGTTAGGTTCACTTTTGTGGAAGAGGTTGCTTTAAGTAAAGTCCTGATCTGACATGGATGGAGGGAAGATTGAGAGATAGAAGATACGAGGGAACAATCAGTTCTGCTGAAAAGGCAATAGTACATTACTACCGTACAACGATAACTTCTGTACAAAGCTAACCACTATTACACAGGTTGTGGACACACACTACACCATAATGCTGGGAGTTTCTGTCAGAGAGCCAAAATTTTGAGGACAATTCAAAGTCCCCACCAGACACATTGCCTGCAACTCAACCAGTCATTAGACCTATCATTTTCCTTTGCTGCCATCGCTGTTGTCGTCGTCGACATGGAAGAGCTCGAGGCGGCTGTGGCTCAGGCGGAGCGAGTACATTGCTGTCTTGTACTCGGCCCAGGTGAACGACCGGTATCGGCGTGGCGTGCCTGCTGTGACCATCTCTGGGAGTGCCGAGATTCTTGCATGCAGTGGAGGGGCTGCAAAGTAGATTGTAGACAGCCTTGGCCTGCACGCAGTTGCAATTACCCTGTGCCGGACACTTACCAGCAGTCCATTTGTCAGAGCCTGGAAATAAGAAGGAAGATGAAAAGATTAGACAACAAATCTCAGGCACATTAGTTGTGTTAAATATGCTTTATGTATGTGGAAGGATCAAATAAAGATCAATTTTGGTCATGCTTTCAGTAGCAAATAAACTGTTATCATTATCCACTGTAAAGAAATTACTTAAATCTTCAAATCATATGTGTACTAATGGTTGATCACATGAGTAACTACTTAACCATTTGTTTGTTTCAGAATCCATGGGGTTTCTTTGTTCAGCAGTTCCTATAAGCATAGTTTATCCTGTAGCAAATATATCTAATGCTGTTCATTTTCCTCTCAAGGTTAACTGATGTCACTACCTGGAGGAGATCACCAACATTAACGAAAAATGCTGATGAGTCAGCCGGCACCTGAACCCATCCGTCCTTGCCGTCGACGTCTGGGAGAAGCACCTGCAGGCCATCGACATCGTTTGCTCGGAGCAAGCTAAGGATCTGGGGGTCGGAGTGCTCACCGAACCCAATGCGCTCGCCCACCACCGCCGGGTTCCCACCATTGCCAGCCTTGGTCCTGGCAATCCTCTTGAGCTTGCATTTGTCATCATGGTCAAGCTTTTGAATGGTGCATGATGGTGGGTAGTGGTTGATCCTCAGGAGGGAGTCACTGTCAGTTTCTGTGATGAGCTTGCTGAAGAATCTGGGGTCCTTTAGCCCTAGCTCCTCTCCTAGCAGGTCCAGGATGTCACATGCAAGCTGCTTCACTGCTTCCACATACTCATTCACAACAGAACTGCAACAAAATGGGAGGAGGGAGTTTCAGCATGCGAGTCAAATCGAATACATGATTAAATATTTTTATCAGAAAGAGTGCTATTGTCACAAAATCAGCTGCATGTGCCATGGCAAGTACTAGAACATAGGAGAAAGATGGGCAAGATTTTGACTGATTGATGAGTGCACCTGCAGCAGCACAAAAGCTGCATCCCTTGTCTGCCTGCCTGCCTGCATCTACACACATGCTATATTCGTTTCTTGTAGTGCATGGATGCTCGGAATCTGCAGTCAGGATGCATCTGGGGGGTGACAAATTTTCCAGTGGGCAAATGGATTCTTGACAGGATTGGCCATGCCTTTTTCACTGCTCCACTGAAAGACCCATCGGTGCTTGGATCACATATCACTTCCTGCCACTACACAAGCTCTGGAACATTTCATTTTTGTTACCATAAAAAGGACCCTTTGCATGTGTGCCTCCTTTCTTTTGCTTGGCTTTATATGGATAGCATGGATATGCTCTTTAGGGGGCTTGAGGATCATTTTTATTCTCATTCAGACTTGTGTACTTCCATCTGGGCCCCCCACCCCACTGTTTCAATGACAAAAAGAGGTTATTCTCTCTTGCTTCTTGTCTTGAGTTTTTTTATGGAAACATTGTTGCTGCAAAATTTTCCAGGTTGTTCTATTCTTAACTCGAAGCATTTTTATTAATAATTTATGTTGTTAATTTTGTGTAGTGTGATGTGACTGTACTAGCTTGGTGGCACAATTAATATTTTCTCATTTGATGTGCTTGCTATAGGCCTTTGCATGTAATCAATGCATTGGACATAAAAAATATTGTACTACTGAATTAGTTGGTTTTATCCCTGGAGATTATATTTTAGTGATCAGTTGAGATAATGTAGAGCTATGAGGAGTTCCAATTTTTTTAGTGTGTACACCAAATAAACATACATATCATTGTCTGTATGAAAACTTGATGTACTTTGCTAATTAAGCTTGCAGAGCTATCTGGTAGATATGGACTGTTCAACTTTCAAGTACTCTCATTCTATTGCTGCATCAGCTGGTGGTTGGATATTGCCATTAATTGGAGGCCACTGCATATATGCGTCAGATTGGTTGATACACAGATATACAGTCTGTTGGAGAGGGGCCTGAGAGGGTCCTTCTAGCTAACTACCTAAGAGAGGGTTTTCTTGTCCCTTTCATCTTATTTGCTACCAACAAACTCTGATTAGGCCACTGGGCACTGGCTGCTCTGAGTAGTGAGTGCTGCACTCTCATAGTACTGCATTCGTGACCTTTCTTATTCAACATATGCACAAACATAGTCAAGAAGATCTCCTCTGTTATGTTCTGTCAGTGTTGGCCTTATGGGCATTTGCTCCCATCAGGGACAAAACTTTCTTTCCCTTTCAAACATATCATGGTAAAATTTCTTAGCTAAATTCTAAAATGATCAATTTTTCATGTTTGTTCGTTTTCCATTGTTTTCATTGGGTTAGACCATGATACCTAACATTCATGAGGAAATCTCTTAAGCCCATCCCTGTGGAGCTATCAGGTTTGTTGTGTCACATCAATTGTATGCTTTTCTTTTGCTTTAGAAACTAGCTATGTTTGATCTTAAATCGCTGGAACCAACTTATCATTGGCCTGCCTAGCTCAGCATCAATTATGGCATTATTGCGATAATTATTGTTTTGAAAACTATGTGCTCATGCATTTCAGCAATTTAATTCATGGGGCCTATCTGAAGATGAAAAATATATGTTCATACTGAAGTTAATTCTATCATGCACTAGAACTGAAGAACACAGAAACCATCATATAATCACCATACATATATATGGCATCGCCAATTTTTTTTGGCAACTATCTAATTTTTTTTGGCAACTGTCAACATTTATAAATTACACTTTCTACACATAACATTAGCTACATCTATTTCGAGTTAGATATTTTATTTGGATCAATCGAAAATCTGTGTAGTGACACTTTTTTTTTGGCTGGAGTTATACTTTTACCTATACTAGACAAATTGAAGAACATATATGTACTTCAAAGAATCTGTCTGTAACATGTACTACATCACAACACGGTAAATGTACCAGCCAAAAAAGAAGTAGCTAGGCAAGCTCTGTTTTGCAGCAAGAGTGGTGCACGTGCGTATGTTGCTTTTCTTTTTTTTTACTTGCAAACACAAAACAACATTGTACCGAGCAGAAAGTCCTATATGTGCATGCATGATGCATGCAGTAGACATCATGTGCTACTCCTGCTTGTAGTACTCCTACTTACAAGCCTACATCACCTCTAGGCAGGGTTGCATGGCTGATCCCAGGAAAGTCCAACTTCTAATTTATTTGAACATTTTCTAGTACAATCTTTTTTTTTACAAAAGTTGAACTAGAAAACCCTAAATAAACTAGCAAAAGAAAAAATCGTGGGATCCTGCTTGCAACCCTACCTCTAGGTGCGGGAAGGTGGTCAAGAAAAAATAAACTGATTTTGGATAGATCTCAATTCGAGGAAATCAACATGGAAAAAAGATCAAACCGAAACTTAAACCTAGACCCTGATACCGCGTGAGAATATATACAGCTTGTATTTCCATGAGGCGATATGTATTATAGAAAAATTAATTGATAGCTAGGTAAGCTAACCAATACCAATATGTAACTGGTCCAGGATTATGATATGCAAACCGCATCACACCAACATGAAGATAGTCAGTTGGTTAAGGGGCAGTGCTATATGCTAGCTTTGGTGCATATAGGAGCGTGACATATGGCGCCTCTAGCTCAAGTGCCATCAACATGCATGTGTATATGTATAAATAAATAAACACCTATACATTAGCTTGTCGACGTCTCTCTTCAATAGCTTAATTAAGCTTGAAACCGTCTAGAGCTTGTGTGATTAATGGTGATGGAGAGCGACACACTTGAGTGTTATTATTGTACATGAAGTGAAAATGACCGTGTCTTTCTCTAACGGCTCAAGCTTTTTTGAGCCGGCAACAAGACTATCATTATACTATAACCTGAGGCCGGCTTTCATCGTGTTTCCCGCTAATTATCTGGACTATATATGCTATAACCTGAGGCCGACCTTTAGACTCGATCGTCGATCGGTCCAAAACAAAATCAAACTTTAGGGACGGAACATCTTAAGGTTGCCGGCAGGTGGGCCCAAAGACGACAGCCCTAGATATATATATATATATATATATATATATATATATATATATATATATATATATATATATATATATATATATATATATATATATATATATATATATAATCAAGATTCAAGCTACTAGTTAAACAAAAGATTCAAGAAGACCTTAATTAATTATAGACAGACAGAGACAGTAATGCTTCATTAACGTAGCATGTCTGTGCCACGTAAGCACGTACGTTTAACAGGCACATGAGGAGGACATATACGTCGTATGTACATGTACCTGAAGCGCGAGGGGTCGTTGGTGTCGATGGAGGCGGCCCTGTGCGCGACGGCGGCCGGGTTGGCGTGGAGGAGGAGGTACTCCAGCTCGCCGACGTCGCCGTTCAAGCCGATGCTGCGGCAGCCGTAGCCGAGCGGGCTGGGAGGGCCGGCGCGCTGCTTGTCGTCGGCCGGGAGCGCGAAGAACGCCGAGGTGGCGGCGTCCAGCCGGGCGGCGGGGCCCGCCGGCATCGGCACGCCGTGGTTGACGGCGCGGAAGAAGCCCTGCTCTGCGAACGCCCGCGCCACCTGCCGCGACAGCGCGCCGCGGCCGCGGGGAGCGGACATGTCCACCGTCGGTATGGCGGGGCACGGCGGTGGCAGCAGCAGGGCCACCGTCTCTTGCCGCGTCGGTGTCGTCGCCGAAGGAACCACCATGGCGCGGCTGTGTTAGCTAGCTCGGCGCTTCACGTGCGTCGAAATGTGGAAAGAGAGAGAAGGAAAGATAGAGCTGGGATGGGCACTACGATGTCAAGCTGGGAGTTGTGTGTAGGGGTCTTCCAACTGGAGGAGTGGCTCTGGTATATATGGACGTCTCCAGGAGTGAGAGAGGGAGACA
This sequence comes from Avena sativa, assembly GCA_916181665.1. Taxonomy (NCBI): domain Eukaryota; kingdom Viridiplantae; phylum Streptophyta; class Magnoliopsida; order Poales; family Poaceae; genus Avena; species Avena sativa. The sequence continues at coordinate 1,790,570 of OV702279.1, read as the reverse complement.
GAGATTCACTATTATATACTACTATCATGCTGAGTTGCTGACCCCTGGTGATCTATTGACTTAATTAAACGTAATACCTATACTTATCTGAGCTTAATTATTAGGCTTATAGTTAGCTTCACCATGTCCCTCTCTCTTTCTCTCTCTAATTTGCAGGCTCTTAAATTCTCCTGCTTGAAGAAATATGGTTGTGGGTCTTGCTGGAGCCGGATGAAGAAGATTTTTATGACTAGAATATCAAGAATATTATTATTTTATCTCCTGGTGGTGAGCATACATGCTCCACTACTCCTGCTATTCAACATTGAAGTTTTTTCCTCAGCAGGTCACTTGGATTAAAAGAAAATTCTCACTAAAATTAAATTCTTATGAATTACTCATCTGTTTCAAAATAATTGAAGTTTGATTTTGGCCTAAGTCAAACTACTTTAAGTTTGACCAAATTTATAGAAAATTATATCAACACTTGGGACACAAATTTAGTTTTGTTAGATTCATCATGCAATATACTCTTACATTATATAGATTCGATGTTCTAAATATTGACATTTTTTCTTTAAACTCGGTCAAACTTTGACAAGTTTGACTTAAGATAAAACTGGAACTTCAAATATTTTGAAACGAGGGAGTCTTTACTTACGTCGAAATTTCATAGTCTAGCAACTTGGACCGCATGGAAGTTTTATTTTTGGTTTAGCGTGTATCTTTTCTCTCTTCTAGATTCTAGAAAATGCTTGTAGAGAGCCGTGTTTGCAAATCGTTATGTTTTGGTTCCTCAGATTGTAGGATTCAGAAAGCCATAGTAATCCTGTGTTTTTCATGTTCTTGGTTTTTATTACTCCATTCGATCCATAAGTGTCTGATTTCGTACAACTTTGTACTAAATCAGTGACACTTGGTAGTAATATTTCATTTCCCAGAGAGGCCTTCAACTCTACAAAATCCACCTCCAATCTCATAGCCATTAATTTGGGTTATTATTATTTAAAATAGGACCAAAGTATTTAAATTGCACTTTTTTTGCTTCTTGTTTGTAAATTTGCGATAAAAAAAGAAACCTAAGCATCATACGAGTTTATATCACGCATACATGTGTCCAGCTACTCAACCAAAATTACAAAACACATTGTTTTGTAGACAGAGACAATCAAACATTTTAAACTTCTATTATTGATTTGAGATATTGGAATTAAATATTTGGACATTCATTGTGCAGTTTCAAAATATTTCATAGCATTTTTCTCGTATTGTATAAATATTACAATAAAAATTAGTAGTCACGGTTTTTTTACACCTAATCATAGTTTTTATTTTGACTCCATATCTAAAAAGAAACATGTTTTTGAAGGAGTCTATCCAGTCGAAATCTTCCGATATTTAACTGTGTTTATCAGTGTGTGTGGTTAAAAAAGGTTTACCAACATGCTATGTAGCTTTGATACCAAAGCAAGTCGATGTCACATTCTAGCTAATCTATCTAGCAATTGATTAAGATGGCAATTAAATATCGTCCAATAAAGGACCAACACCAATCGAATAGTCGCCATCAACCAGTATTCCACCAGTCCAAAACAGATGGATGAAATCAACATGACAGTGTGTGTTTTACGTGCTTTCATAGTTTGATGGGAAAACCCATGATTTTTATATATATTTGTTTTTTGATAGTTTTCTCAAACAACGGGCATGACGTAAACGCATAGACACTATCACACGCACATATTAATTGGCATATACACATACTCACAAAATCAACCGATGGAGTCAAGGAGCTGCAAGGTTGATTTAATCTATATCAAGTCAACAAAAACATGTGCTATCGATGGGAATGTCGGGGCCTCTCACTATAAGAATAATCCACTGTGATAAGACTCTTGGGATGTCAAAAATGACATTTTATCTGGTAGGCCTAGCCGTACAGCCACCTCCGCTGGTTACCCAATGTTTCATCCAACCCTCCGATTGGTTATGTACGAGTTTTTGATAGTTGGCGGTGTAAAATAGATTTGTTCCGTATAACTTCATCAACGAAGGACAAACGTCCCGTCCTCTACATCTTCACATACACACTTTGATGCAGAGGCCAGGGATTCAACCTTCATTTCAAAATAAAATAAAATTCTTTAGATACACACAACTGTCATTATTTATTTGGAGTGTAGAAATTTTGTAGTGAACCAACTTACACCTTATATTATGGGTAGGTTGATAAACAATAACAAACTTACATGATTATCTGGAACGGTATAAGCGTGAACACAATGTTAGTAAATTAGAGAACCATGTACACCCACAAAACATCATTTAGCGCTCCATGGACAGATACCCAACCTTGACTGTCCTGGCTGATGGACAACAATTCCCTACAAAACCCCGTTCGAGAAGATCAAGACACTGATGGGATAGGCTCAAGAAGATCAATCATAATATTGATGGGATTGCCCATTAATTACAAATCATGCCTATAATCAGTGAGTGCGTATGGCCATTTTTCTATTTTTTACAAATTACATTTGGTTATGAGGTATATATACTTTTAGTCCCACATCTTGCATCGTAAGAGAGTTTTAGTCCCACATCTTGCAAAGTGAGCAAGACTAGTCCCACAACTTGTATCCAAAGAATATTTTAGTCCAATTTAATTAAATCTTAGCAAGTTTAACTATATTCGTCTATTTTTTTAAATGATCCATATATTTTTTCTGGCATTTTTTTAAATGAAGGTGTTTTCGATTATTACCACTCGTGTGTGCTTTCATGTTATATAAAATAATTACGTCCTCCAATTTAATCAATAGCATTTGTTGCCGTAGTGGATTGTGTTGGTGTCTAGCAATACAGAGATTTTGAGTTCGAGTCCTTCTAACGCATGGAGTTTTAACGATTTTATTTGTACTTGTACTGATAGGTAGGCCCACTTGTCTGTCCGTGCGAAGAACACAAATGTCAGAGAAAAATACATAAGGATCATTTAAAAAAAATTATAGACAAATTTAGTCAAACTTGCTAAAATTTAATCAAATTGGAAAATGTTCTATGGATACAAGTTGTGGAACTAGTCTTGATCACTTTGCAAGATTTGGGACTGAAACGCTCTCACAATACAAGATGTGGGACTAAAAGTGTATATACCTCTTTGGTTATTACTAACCGTAACTTCTTAACACAACTCCATTCAAATGGAGCGGGCATATTTACACATTTAATATACGCATATTTGTTCACGACACGGAAATGGTGTTATGCCTCCTCCATGCCAGTGTACACATCTTTGATTTACTTCAACGATTGTATAATTTTTAGTTGACGTATTTTATGGATCTTCTTATATCAGGTAAAATAACTAACCATAGCCCCTCATTTTTACCAAAAGTGATGGAAGCAAAAAAAATCTGGCCAAAGAATTATTAAAAAACCACAGCTGCAATAAGGAGGGTAAACAACTCAACAAGTCATGGAAGTAACCTCTAAGAAACCACTACTTGTTGCTAAGACGTCACCCGTGAGTGACATAAAAGCTCACAAACTATGATCTCAAGGGTTCACTTGCTGAATGGATTTAATTTATAGTAAGATAAACCATACATGGCAAAAAAAATAGAATCAACATTAGTTCCATATGTCTAGTAAGTGATAGAGCCTGAAATTGTGAACAATCATATATTTTAGGAAATGGGAAAATGAAATATCAAACACTCTTTATCTTTTTTAATGGGAGAATATTGACCTCTAAATCTAGGCTAATCTTTATGTTCTGCTTCTATAGTCAAAATTACTGATTGGAAATCTTTGACTGAAACATATCGTTAGGGAATGGAAAGATAATTCGAACACTTCTTTGTATCTCCCGGTATGCCTTCTCTTTGAGCTTTATGTTAGAAACACCCAATACCACATACACAGCGTATAATGAAGTTCATTTTAATTTTCACTCTAGTTCCTTATATGCTAGACTTCTTTCACAAAAATTAATGTGGTTAATTGATAAGCACCCTTGCCAACTTGCTAAGTTCCTTTTATGGCGTCTCCAAGTAAAACTGAATAAACAAACCATGCAAACAAACAAATAACTATTGGTTAATGAGTTTACAGTAGGTAAAAATTATTCTAAGAAACAAAAAAGTTACAAATGACTTCTCGAACTTCAATTATATTCTCATAATGTTGTTTATTCTAAGGACATAACTATTAAATAATTCTATCCTAATTGGTAGATTTATTTCATATGCGTGGAACTCTTTAAAGTAAAATAACTTTGATTAGATCCCAAGGTCTGCTATCCCATGAATGGAAGATAACTACAAGAAACCGTAGATGCCCAGGAAAAAAAATACTCAAGCGGTCATGAAGGAGGATTATATGCAAGAGCAGCCCACTCCCCTGGTTTCTCCACAAAAGTAACCACATTACCTCAAAGCTCTTTTCTTAATCTAAAAATGCAATAAATATGTTATTATCCACATACAATTAATATCTTCATTTACTCTATATGAACTAGTAATCTAATTAAAATTGTCCCTATAGGTTGCGAGGAATCACTTATATGAGAAGTGGACATTTTTTTCAAGACAAGGTCAGCCAACATTTTCTCCAAATCAACACCCAATTAGCACACTCTTCTTTACATGTCCAACATTTAAATTGTTGTTAGTCCAAATTAAGAATAAAGCATCATTGCCTAACAATATTCTTACTTTATAGTGTCCTGATTATATGTTACGCATAAAATTGCTGTTATTCTGGTAGTGTATCCACGTGGGCGAGTCAAGACACTTACGTACATTGGTTAATCCCCAAATAGTTGGTTACATAAATTGTTTATTCCCTAAATAATTGGTTTGCAGTTTGTGAAAGTGTCAACTGTCCCCCAGTAGTCAGCATCATCCTGCATAAGAAAATCATAGCACACAAAACTAATAGAATACATAGTACATATGTGATATATGCCAGATCTATTTTGCTAGTTAATTCATGTATCAACCCTCTTTGATCTTTGCACTGTATTACTTTGGACGATAATTTTTTCAATAGAAATGGTTGTGTGCATCGATTGATGAAAAGGGATTTATTTCCCTTTTTGTAAAAAAGAACTTAATCCAGTTATCAAGTAATGGGCAATAGATTACCTTTTGATCTGTTGATTAATCTAAAAAAGTAAGGAAACACAGGATTGTATGATTTTTTAGTTGATTTCCTCTAGTGGATCATCTTATGTTACGTAAACTTGCCTAGCTAACCATATTGACTCATTTGTATCAGAACAATGGTAGAGAAAAAACTCCGGCAAAAAAATATTGAAAATCCACAACCACAATAAGGAATAAATAACTCAACAAGACATGAAACTAACCTCTAAGAAACCCTAGCTTGTTACTATGTCGTCACCCATAAGTGACAAAAAAGCACCCATACTATGATCTCAAAGGCTCACTTTTGGATGGATTTATAGTAAGATAAATCATACATGGATAAAAAGTAAGAATTAAGATTAGTTTTACATAAAGTAAGTTTAGTAGACTAAAAATATGAAAATTTCTATATTGTAGGGAAATGTAAAAAAAAATCAATCTCTCTTATCTTCTTTTTCAAAATGGGAGGCTTATGTCTTGCTACTATAGTCAAACTGTTTCATTGGAAATCTCTGACAAAAACACATCACTATGAATGTAAATAAAAGTCAAACACATATTTTTATTTCTCAACGTGCCCTTTCTTTAGAATTGTTTTTAGAAAGACCCAATAAAACACACACACAAGATATAATGATGTTTCCTTTAATATTTACTATAGTGCCCGATATATCAAAATTCTTTCACAAAAAATAATGTGATTAATTGAGAAACATAAAGCACTTGCCAAGTGTCTTTTATCACTTCTATAGGTAAAAATACTATAAGAAACCAACATAGCACTATCGGTTATTGGGTTTTAAAAAAATTATGATGTGTTTTATTCTGAGAAAGTAACTGCAAATTTCCAGTTGAGTTGATTTATTTACTCTATGGATCTCTTTTACAGTAAAACAACTTTCATTAGATCCCAAGCTCTAAGATCCCATGAACAACATGAAGGATGTTAATTACAAGAAATAGAGACACACAAACATATATTGAAGTAGTCGTGGAGGAGAATTATATACAAGGAGCTCACTGTCTTGATTTCTTAAAAAGTAAGCACATTACAAAGTTATTTTCTTAATCTAAAAATGCAACTCTTTATAAAGTAAACTAATTATGATGTCCCTATAGTCTGCTAGGAATGACCTACGTGCAGGGGCGGAGCCAGAATTTATCATTGAGGGGGACAATTAGAGTGTATTAGTGTTATAAGTTTGATTAGGGGGGGGGGGGCTAAAATAGATAAAACATCATACAAATAGTACTTTGATGGATATTTTTAGTTACAAAATCTAAATCTGCTCGCCCCTCCCTGTCTCCGCCCCTGCCTACGTGAGAAGTGGTCCTTTTGCTCAGCACGAACCGCCAGTCTCTCCAAACCAAACACCCAAATAACACACTTTTGTTTACATGCCCAACATTTAAATAGTTGTTAGACTAAAGTAAGAATAAAATACTGTTGCATATTGGCACTTCACTGATGTCCTAATTATATGTTATGCATAAAAAAGTCATTGTTCTGTTAGTATATCCACGTGGATGAGTCAAGGCACACCACGGCCGGCCGTTTCCCGCTCATGCATGCACGTACATTGTTTAGTCCCAATATAATTGGCCTGCACTTTGTAAAAGTGCCAACTGTCGGTTAAGTGGTCACACTTAGGCCGCATCGGCCTAATTAAGAAAATTATAGCAGACAAAAAGGTTGCATCTAATTAGGGCCTTTTCGTTCTCTAGAGTCTACACTACCTAGAATGGCATCTACACGAATTATATAAACGATATATTCCAAAACAATAACATATATGATGGGTTATCCAAAAGTCTAATACACATCACTAACCCATATAGTAATGGCTAGTTGGCTAATTAATTGTCTAACAAACATAGTTAATTAGTGTTGAAATGTTCAGGTGCAGTGCTCATCAATAATGCGGGCATACTTTGCTCAATGTTTAATGTGATTGTGCATGAATCTGACTAGTTCGACAAGGTCGAGGGTAGTTATGTTTATTACTAAAAGAGAAGCGATATGCATAAATATAGGTAAAATTGTTTTTTTAAACTGATGCTATTTTATTTTATCCAACTGCCACAAATAAATTTTGCATTTGAATTTTGCATCACGGCAGGCTGCTTATATAATTACAGTTTGAGAACTCATTTTAATAACCTCCATATGTATGATCCATCTAATCTTGGAATCAAATAGGACCAATGGAAAGGTCTAATATAACCATAAACACCCTTGGGAGTTCGTACACCTGTACACTATAAAAAGCCCCCAAACAGTTTATGTTTTGCTTTATAGTGGTACCCCACTCGTTACTTTAATTGATACATGGAAATTACTTGTTTTGGTGGGCTCTAGCGGTCGATAGATTCAAATCTAATGTAAATGAAAGTGGTATTGATTTTTTTTCAACTACCACAATTTGCTACAGCGCAAAGGTTTTTAAAAACAGCAATCAAATTAACATCATGTTTTATGCATTTGAAGAAAAAACAGAAAACATGACAAGTAAAGCCCCGGAAAAAACTCCCACAAAATAACATGACAAGAGAAGTCGATGAAGTGTGATCCTTCAAATTAATTGTCAAAAAAAAATAATCCATTTTGTTATGTGCGAATAAAAACTGAGGGTACTCTATTGCGGTAACTTGCTAAAAAGAAACGTGACGAACCCTGTATTACTAAGGTATTACTAGCTGCGTTTTCAAAAGTACTTTGTATCAAGTAAATTTACCATGTAAGGTAATTCTGAACCCCGCCAAAATAAGAAGTTAATTCTGAAGTTTGTTAGTTAGTGAACAAATGATGAATCCTTGACCATTTGGGTAATATTTTTTCCCTGATACTGAAACATCATCAAGCTTATGCTAGTCCGTGCACGGTATCCTGTATGCCTGAACGGCCGAACCTGATTAACAAGCAGTTGCCTCACGGGTACATGTTCTAACAGTTCGTACATTTAGATATCGTAAACAAGGGGCAACTGACTGATTAGTCATAGAAGCAATGCAATACTAATGTATACTACTCCATCTCTATAAACTACTAACTAATTAGTCAAATAAAATTCACGAGTTCATTTGCACCTAATTATATGGCAGACAAGACCCTGTTCTGTTCGGCGCCGTGCATGATTGATGCTGACGGGAACCAATTAACTGTTAATTAGTTTAAGGGTTGTTTTGTGAAGCACAAGCACTAGAGGAGAACTATACTTATCTTAGATTCTTGCCACAAAATGTCAAACGGCAAGAACAGTTGGTAGCCTTTTTTCTCCTCACAAACATGGATGCAAGGCATACTGTGCTACATTATAGCCTGGTTAGGAGTATAATTAAGTGTGACAACTTTTCTGGACAAGATAGAGATTTGTGCAATAGTAGCTAGCTAGCTTAGCCTTTCTTTTTGTCTCTCTTCTCCATGAAATTAACTAGCTAGCTACTGCCTTGTGGCTTAGGACAGAAAAAACCTCCTACCCTAGAAACCGGCAGATTTGCTGTGCACGTGGTCTTATCCTTGTAGCAAATCTGAAGAACTAGCTAGTGCATATTTAGGCTCACGACTCTCAAACTAGAGGTTAAAAATCGTAAAATATGATTGAAAAAAAATGCATATTGTTTGGACATGTCTTAAATCAAACTTATAAATCTTTGACTATGAATATTGTTTCAAATATTTAGATCGAGGACTAGTGAGTCCTGTGGGTATATTTTTCTAAATAAATTATATTGATAATATAATATTTTTTCGTGTTTTACACTTATATAAGAGTAAACTCGCTAGATATCCATGTTTCGCTGTGATTTAGAAAAATATTATATCTGCAATCCTGCTTCGGACGAAAGACGTGTATAGACCCTTGCAAATGCAGCGTCACATGATCATTCCCTCGAAATAAAACTTTATTCTGTTATTTCGTTCAAACTCTCTTAATTGTTTTCTCCTTTCCAAACAAAGACAAAATAACTATTTTCTCTTTTTTTGCAATTAAAGACGAAATTATCTTTCCTTTCTTACCTTCCTTGGTTCCTTTCCATTGGAAGATGGGATAGAGCATTTTTCCGTGGGAAGGAGTGGTGTGGGGCAGGTAGTGGGATTATACATGGGCATAAAAAACCCGTCCCGGCCCGAAAAAAGCCCGACGGGCTAGGATTTTTTGGCCCGTGGGTTGGGCCTAGGCTGTAGATATGTGGATCGGTGGAAGCTCGGGGCGGGCTCAGGCCAAGAAAAACGCAAATTTAAGGAAGGCCCGGCCTGACGGCCAGGTGATATGTTTGCAGTTTGGGCTGGGCCTAGGTTGGAATTTTTGGCCTGACAGACAGACCGGGCCGGGCTCGGGCCTGAGTTTTCTTTGTCGAGCTTTTTTTGGTCCGACCTGAAGCCCGGCCTGGCCCAAAAAATGCCCAGTTATAGGTGGGATTAAAGAATTTTTTTGCTTAGATTGATCTAACATTGTGCAATAAGTTAGATCGAGGACTAGTGAGTCATATGGGTATACCCACAGGACTCTCAAACTAGAGGTTAAAAATCGTAAAATATGATTGAAAAAAAATGCATATTGTTTGGACATGTCTTAAATCAAACTTATAAATCTTTGACTATGAATATTGTTTCAAATATTTAGATCGAGGACTAGTGAGTCCTGTGGGTATATTTTTCTAAATAAATTATATTGATAATATAATATTTTTTCGTGTTTTACACTTATATAAGAGTAAACTCGCTAGATATCCATGTTTCGCTGTGATTTAGAAAAATATTATATCTGCAATCCTGTTTCGGACGAAAGACGTGTATAGACCCTTGCAAATGCAGCGTCACATGATCATTCCCTCGAAATAAAACTTTATTCTGTTATTTCGTTCAAACTCTCTTAATTGTTTTCTCCTTTCCAAACAAAGACAAAATAACTATTTTCTCTTTTTTTGCATTTAAAGACGAAATTATCTTTCCTTTCTTACCTTCCTTGGTTCCTTTCCATTGGAAGATGGGATAGAGCATTTTTCCGTGGGAAGGAGTGGTGTGGGGCAGGTAGTGGGATTATACATGGGCATAAAAAACCCGTCCCGGCCCGAAAAAAGCCCGACGGGCTAGGATTTTTTGGCCCGTGGGTTGGGCCTAGGCTGTAGATATGTGGATCGGTGGAAGCTCGGGGCGGGCTCAGGCCAAGAAAAACGCAAATTTAAGGAAGGCCCGGCCTGACGGCCAGGTGATATGTTTGCAGTTTGGGCTGGGCCTAGGTTGGAATTTTTGGCCTGACAGACAGACCGGGCCGGGCTCGGGCCTGAGTTTTCTTTGTCGAGCTTTTTTTGGTCCGACCTGAAGCCCGGCCCGGCCCAAAAAATGCCCAGTTATAGGTGGGATTAAAGAATTTTTTTGCTTAGATTGATCTAACATTGTGCAATAAGTTAGATCGAGGACTAGTGAGTCATATGGGTATACCCACAGGACTCTCAAACTAGAGGTTAAAAATCGTAAAATATGATTGAAAAAAAATGCATATTGTTTGGACATGTCTTAAATCAAACTTATAAATCTTTGACTATGAATATTGTTTCAAATATTTAGATCGAGGACTAGTGAGTCCTGTGGGTATATTTTTCTAAATAAATTATATTGATAATATAATATTTTTTCGTGTTTTACACTTATATAAGAGTAAACTCGCTAGATATCCATGTTTCGCTGTGATTTAGAAAAATATTATATCTGCAATCCTGCTTCGGACGAAAGACGTGTATAGACCCTTGCAAATGCAGCGTCACATGATCATTCCCTCGAAATAAAACTTTATTCTGTTATTTCGTTCAAACTCTCTTAATTGTTTTCTCCTTTCCAAACAAAGACAAAATAACTATTTTCTCTTTTTTTGCAATTAAAGACGAAATTATCTTTCCTTTCTTACCTTCCTTGGTTCCTTTCCATTGGAAGATGGGATAGAGCATTTTTCCGTGGGAAGGAGTGGTGTGGGGCAGGTAGTGGGATTATACATGGGCATAAAAAACCCGTCCCGGCCCGAAAAAAGCCCGACGGGCTAGGATTTTTTGGCCCGTGGGTTGGGCCTAGGCTGTAGATATGTGGATCGGTGGAAGCTCGGGGCGGGCTCAGGCCAAGAAAAACGCAAATTTAAGGAAGGCCCGGCCTGACGGCCAGGTGATATGTTTGCAGTTTGGGCTGGGCCTAGGTTGGAATTTTTGGCCTGACAGACAGACCGGGCCGGGCTCGGGCCTGAGTTTTCTTTGTCGAGCTTTTTTTGGTCCGACCTGAAGCCCGGCCTGGCCCAAAAAATGCCCAGTTATAGGTGGGATTAAAGAATTTTTTTGCTTAGATTGATCTAACATTGTGCAATAAGTTAGATCGAGGACTAGTGAGTCATATGGGTATATTTTTTAAAATAAATTATATTGGTAATATAATATTTTTTGTGTTTTACACACACACACACACACACACACACATATATATATATATATATATATATATATATATATATATATATATATATATATATATATAACATTAAACTAGCTAGATACCGTGTTTCTCTATGATTTAGAAAATATTATATCTGCAAACCCACTTCAAAAAAAGACATGTAAGGACCCTTGCAAATGCACATCACAAGTTTCTTCCCTCGAAATCAAACTTTATTCTGTTCCTTTTTTTTTCAAACTCCCTTAATTGTTTGGAAAACGATACTATGCCTCGGGGGATCCCACCGGGTAGCTCCAAACCGTGGGACGACTCGCGAGTGGTGGGGCCGCGTCCTATCTTCAACCTCCCGTCCAACTCCGGTACGTCTCCCACATCTGCTCTGCTCCCGTACGTCTTCTGCCGCCGTGCACCTTTAATCCCGCGAGCCGCCGTGAGCCTCCTACCGCCGCGCTCCTTCGGTGCCGCGCAGCACCGGCAAGCTCCGTTCCTCCTCTCGTAGTAAGCTCCTGTCGACGCGCCCCTCCGCTGCAGCCCACGCCACCTGCAGCGAGCGCCGTCATGACCCGCTCCGTCTGCAGCGAGTGCCCGCCGCCCCAGCTAGATGGTGCCTGTTGCTGCGAGCGATGGTCTCCTGTGCTGGCTATGGATTGGAGCTCATGAACATCTTTCTCCTCCTCTCCGGTGTTGCCCTGAGGCCTAAACTTCTGGCGCCTATGGCTTCTCCGCGAGCACGACAGAGAAGCTGTGGGACAAGTGGTCATGGCCAGATTCTGCAGCCATGGCCTCACGCCATGGCCATGGCGTGCTACCTAAGGCGACCGAGTTGCTTCTACGGTCTCCGGTGTCAGTGTTTGCTACTCTAGCAGGCATGTGTTGCTACTTATGTTGACCGGTGTTGCTAATTATGTTGTGAAGGTGCTACGAGCATTTGCTACCTTATCATATTTTTTTGCTACATATTCGTATGTTTTTTGCTACTTTCGCACAACCTTATTGCTACAACCAATCTCTATTGTTTTGCTACGACATAATCTCTGGCGATGTTTTCGACGATATTCCGTTTGCTATATTAGAAAAAACATTTTGCTACAACTGTTTTATGTTTTTGCTACAATAACATAAATTATTTGCTACGAGGTCTTCGGCGATGTTTTTCAGCGAGAGTCTTCGGCGATATTTCTGACGATGTCGGTTTTGCTACATTGAAATATTTTTTTGCTATAAGGTCGTCGGCGAGGTCTCCGGCGAGATCTAGTCTGTCTGTTCTATTTTTTTTTGGATCGAATCGGTTTTTGCTACATATAGCAAAAGCGGGATATTTCTTAGCAAAAATAAGTGATTTTGTAGCAAACGCGGGATTATGGATGTTTTCTAAGACACGTGTCGGCCTGGGGACCAGGGAGATCGGAAAGTTATCCCCCAGAAAACGCGTAGCGCTACCTAATTGTTTTGTCCTTCCCAAACAGAGACAAAATAACTATTTTCCCACACAGTCGAACAGCCCGTTACCGAGCCACTTTTAAGTTCGGCCCATTCTATAACTTGCTTCTTTTCTGGATACTATATTGGCCCGAGTACCATGCCGCAAAGTGCACGCATGGGGTTACAGCAGCGTGTGCATTCTCAAAAAAACAAAAAAGCAGCGTGTGTGTATCCCTCGGCCTCGAGGCAGGCTTTCATGCGGGGGCGTTTGGGACCAGCGCCATCTCCAATTTTGGCGCGAAGTGAGGCGATTGGGCGGCCAAGGGAGGTTCTTCCAAAATAAGGGTCTTCTTTTCGAGATGGATTGTCGCACAGGTGATGTAACGTGTCAACAGCTAAGACTCCTTCGCCGTATACTCCGTCCGCAAATAAGTGTACTTCTAGCTTTGTCCTAAGTCAAATTTAATAAAGTTTGACTAACTTTTTAGGACAACGTACCAGCATTTATAACACTGATTTGTTACCATTAGATTTATTTTCAAATCTAGTTTCATACTATATCAATTTGATGTAATATATATTTCTATATTTCTCTATAAAGTTGATCAAATTTGGTTATGTTTGACTTAGGCAAAAGCTAGATGTACACTTATTTGCGGACGGAGGCAGTATGCTCGAGGAATCGCTGGAAGCATTCACGGGATTGACACCGTGCTTTCAGCTGGGTTCCGGGCGATATGCTTTCTGAAAAAGACCACACCGTGCGTGCAGGGTCAGAGGTCGTCTCATCGACCCCGATCGACGACAGCACGGTGGTGGCATACGAAATGGTATTAGGATTTTGGAAGGCAGGGGACCCCATTATACCCTTCCACTCAAACATAGGACATGCACGTTCATCAACGATTTGCCTAAGTAGTTACATGGACTAGTTCATACAGTTTTTTATTTCATTGGGAATAAGTGACTTGATTTGTGTAGATCTACATGTATCTAAATATTAAGGCATAGTTTGGCAATAAAGTTTTTTTTAAAACTGAAGTATATCAATACCATAATATTTTAGTGCCTAGCAAGGCAATACTTCAGTTTTTCTCTTTTTCTCAGTTTTAGAAAAAAAGAGGTTCTAATCTCTTTCTCAAATACTTAAAAAAAAATCCACGGTATTAGAGGATACTTAAAAAAAACTAAAGTATTCTCTTAATACTTTAAAAATATTTTCCTACCAAACGGGACCTAGCGTGTCTAGATACATTCAAATCTAAAAATTTAAGTCACTTATTTTACGATGGAAAAAATATACATATAAAAGGCTCATTTCTATACAAATTTTGTGTATCATGCAATCCATCTCTAGTTGGATTAACCTATGGAATAGGACAGCGCTAGGCTTTCCCCATCCCCGGGTCCCCGGCCGTCCGATCTACTCAGATCAATGGTCGGATCTGTTTTCTGCTTTTTCATCCCGCTTTTGCTACAAATGGTCCCACTTTTGCTACATGTAGCAAAAATGATTTGGCCTAAAAATACAAAAACAGACTGAATCTCGCCGAAGACCTTGCCGACGACCGTGTAGCAAAAAAACGTCCTAGTGTAGCAAACCAACTTTGCTAGAGATATCGTCGGCGATTCTCATCGGGAAAAACCTCGCCGAAGACCTCGTAGCAAAAGTTTTACGCTATTGTAGCAAAATCAGAGAAGCAGTGGTAGCAGAAAAATTATGCTAATGTAGCAGAAACCCAACCTCACCAGAAACTTTAGCCGAGAGATCTTGCCGGATTCCTCGTCGGAGATCACGTAGCAACATCTTTGCGCTATTGTAGCAATATCATAAAATAGTTGTAGCAAAAACACTCTGACATTGTAGCATCATTGAAGCATTTTTCCTCGGTGAAAAAAAAACATAAGATGGTGTAGCATTCACAGAATACCGAAGTAGCAAAACAAATACGACTGTGTAGCTAAATAAATATACAAATGTAGCAAAGAAAAAAAGAATACAGATCTGGCGCAAGCCTCCACCGCCGTGGCAGCAGGCCACCTTGACCTCTCTTCCCCTTGCCAGCAACATCACCGCCTCGTGGCACGTGAAGGCGAGCAGGGTGAAGGAGGGCATGGGGTGGAGGAAGGCCCGCGGCGACACCCTGCCCAGGAGCACCATGCGAGCGCAACAGAGGAGGTCACGTCAGAGAAGGGGGTCGTGGAGGAACTGGCGGAGGAGGGCGTCACGGAGGAGCTCGACGGACCGCACCTAATGGATCGGACCCGTTCCCTCCCTGCAGAAGGCGTGGAGGAGAAGGTGTCCATGGCGTACCTCTGCAAAGGACGGGCTGGGGCGCGGATCTAAGGAGGGAGACGGCGGCGCGAGCTGCAGGGGGTGGCGGCGGCACGCTGCAGGAGGGAGGCAGCGGCAGCGCCCTACAGGAGGGAGGACACGCGACATGAGCTAAAGGGACGGAGGAAGATAAGATATACAATTTTTTTTTCTAGAAAAACCACGTGCCGGAGAGACCCAGGGGATCGGAACGCGTGATCCCGGGGAAACCGTATCGTTTTCCTATAGAATATCCTTGCGAGAAGAGCATGTCAACAAGAGTAGAAGGTAACATAGGCAGAACCTATCACGTTACACACTCGCGTAGACGTTGACAAAGCCCCGCCATGGACCAAAAACATGAAGGTGAGGTCGTTATTCCCCATAATTTGTCTGTCATTGCAGATGTGGTTTGAAATACCCAAGTAAGTAGCGACAGTGATGGGTAGGTTACCGTACTGTACCAGGAAAGTTTTACTTTCGATAGATCATACACTAGCTAGCCCAACCCGTAGCTACCCTAAACCCTAAACTGTCATTGTCATGGATTTATTTCTCTCATAATTTCTTTAATTTCTTCATTTCTCTTTCTAGCTTCTTACTACCGTCAGAACCACACGTTGTCGTCTCCTGTATATCTTCAACCCGAGCAATAAGTAGGTACATATGAGGAAGACCACGTCGAACAAGACCTATAATTTGTTAATTTCTTCTTACCAGTAGTATACTGAAGTACCGAGTGAAGATATATATTTTTATTCACCACATCCAGATTATATACATAAATCTGAAAAAATTCATGATTGCAATTCATGTGAACAATAGTCCATCACAACTGATGGAATCATAGATATATATATATATATTCCCAAAAGACGAAAGTTGATGAAAATCTACTTTTAAGAGCAACTTTAAGATGCCCGAGTATATATCATTAAATCACCACTTATATTTGAAATTTACGAAACACCACCATTTTACGATCGCAGGACAAAATGTCACCACATTTTGGTTGGTTGCTGGCAAATAACGTTAAAACACGATTGCTATCGAATTGACACTGGATCTGACACGCTGGCCCCACCTAAAGCTGATGTGGCTAGTCTGTGACGGGCTCAGACAAGGCCATTAACAGTAGAAAGGCCAGGCCCACCTGTAAGGGGTATAGGTTTGTCTGAAGGGGGGAACAACCGGTTAGTTTTCAGTTTTCTCCCGTGCTCTGTCTCGACACATTCTCGGCGATGGCGACGGTGAATCCTGGCGACCGTGGCAACGGCAATGGAACCTGTGAAGACGCCGACGTCAAGTCCTCGAGCGGCGGTACAGACTCGTCGTCAAGCTCGTTCTACCCCCGCCGCAGCCGCAGGCAGCGCGGGTATTGCCGCCGCATAGAGCGGTTGCCGCTTTCGCCAAGCACGTCCTGGCCTCACCTGCGAAGGAGAGCCACCAGTGGGGATCGTCCTTGGTCGGCGTCGAGTAAGATTTCTTCTCTCTCAAACTATATCCTCTTGTTCTCTCTCCCTTCATTCTAATTTGTTAGCGTTGTCTTCTAGATGTAGTGGTCAATTAGCATAGGTAGATTTTTGTTTTAGCACCGTAAAAAGCATAACACTGTCCCATATTTTGATGTGTTTTAGTTAGAGCATCAATGTATTCAGTTTTTCTGTACTAAAGCATAGCATTATCTTTAAATCAAAATTTAGGTATGTGTACTCATAATTGCACTGTATTTGTGTAGCATGGATGATGAAATTTGGGATGTGAGATTTCATTTTATTTGTGAAGATAACTTGGAGAGAACATTGAGCACGTCAGATATTAATATGTTGAACTTGTTAGCACTGATAGAAGGCCATGGGTATGGGATAAGAGACTACATGTACTATGTTAAAGAAAAAGGAAAAGGGAAGGAAGACATGGAGGTAGTAGACAACATGTCTAAGGTTTGCAACACGCTTGAGCAATATGAAGATGAGCAGGTTCAGAATTTAACAGTCATAAATAAAAAACTTCCATGGCCAGTTGGACACACCTTGGAGGAAGCTTTAGCACCTTGAACTGTAGAAGTCCCTATTGTTTTATCAGTTGATAGAGATGGTGTGACATTCATTTTAGAGTCAGATGATGTTGAGGAGGAGTTCATGTTGCAATGGACTTCTCTGATGTGCTCTTCCTTGGCACACAATAGAGATGCAACATGAAGAAGGGAAAAGAAATAATCCCAGTTGCTCATAACTCTGAAGAGGAAGAAGAACAAGGATTTACTTGATGATTTCAACTGGTGTGATTTTAGAAGTGAATATCATAACATTGTTGTTGCTGCTGAATTGGACTATATTAAGAAGTTGAAGAAAAAATAAGATATTGTAGCTGAAGATCCAAAGGAGCAAGCAATATTAGAGAAGTTGAGGCAAGTAAAGAGGCAGAGAGATGATCCTTTCATGCACATAGAAGGGGAGACATATGTAGAAGAGATATTTTCAGAAGAGGAATTATGAGAGGCCGAGGAAATCATTGAACCACAAAGTAAGAAGAGAAAGACAATGAGGTATGTCCCAACTAGTAGTGCACATCATGAGGAGGTGATTGAAGAGGTGTAATATTTCATGCCCTCATCTAATGAAGAAAGCAGCCCAGATGATTTAGGAGACAGTGATGATGATGGACATGTTATGAAGTGGGCACTGGCTAGTGGGAGGAAGAGCAAGCTCAAGAAGCTAAATAAGAGAGTGTGGTATGATGAGACAAGGGCGGTCCCACATGAGAAATTTGGAATAAAACTTTGCTTCAAAGATGTTTATCAACTCAGGAAAGCTCTTAGGACCTATCACATAGCTCAACTTAGGAACTTTTCCTATCGGAGGAACAATAAGGATAGATAGAATCATTGTCCAATGCTCCGAAAGGAACAAAGGCTACCCATTCTATTTGACAGCCTCACAGATTAAATATGAGAAGAAATTTTGTATTAGGAAAATAAGAGCACTGTACACTTGTATTTCCCATGGAGAGAACACCAAGGTCACAATATATTGGCTTGCATAGCAATCAAAGAAAGCAGTTAGAACTGATCCTAACACATGTCATGACACACTAAATGAAAATGCCAAGCTGAAGTGGGGAGTGGAGGTTCCAAGGAGCAAAGCCTATAGGGCTAGGAAGAACGCATTTATAGTGGCGATGGGTGATCAGAGGACCCAATACACTAGACTCAAGGACTATCTCCAAGTTTTCACATCATTACTTGTAGCAACTGCAAGTAGATTGGACACAGGTATACTTATTGACATGCCCCATTGAGGCTAGAGATGTAGCTGAGAAAATCCATCCATTAGGTAAAATAAATTCAACATGCAATATACAATTACTTGCATATTTATAGGCTCATAGGGAGAACTACACTGAGGATGGTTCTACAAGGCCGATCATCTCAACTTCCCATTTTTCCTGCCTAGACTTGATTATGTCAGCCTGATATTTCTGTACATTCTTAATCATCTCAACTCCCTGCTTCAACATATCCCTTGCTTTCTCCATATCAACAAGATCAGGTTATTTTGCCTTTAGCCTGGTCATGTTTGCCTCTAAAACCCTTTTCTCGGTATCTTTAATAAACTTCTTCACATCAGCCATCAGGGTTGTAAGTTTATTTTCCACCTTATTCAATCCTTCATGCTGAACCATATCATCCAACCTATCAGATTTGCTAGTGTCCTACATATCCCATAGTTTACACAAAGCATGGTTAAGACTACCAGGCCACTCCTCCTTATCTATCCATGAATTAAATCCACAGTTCATTGCTTGATGCACACAAAAATGCAATAGCTGAAATTATTGGTCTAGAGAAAAAGATGGTTCTATGATCTAAATGCATAAGTATGCATAAGTAATTACTCACTAGCCTAAAGCAATTGTTGGTCCTATGATCTAACTACTTGATAGAGAAACATAGAGTATACCAAATTAACTTGAACATCTACTTAAACATACAATTGGTCATCATTCTCTACTTGATAGAGATAAAAAAAAATCAGCCTATTATCTTAATATATAAACATAGAGTAATAATTAGTTGAAATAACCTAACAGAAAATAAAACAAATTAGCCCATCTAGCTAGCACTCACATTCTCTACTTGACAAAGATAAAACTTTCTTCCTGCGTTAGTCCCTTCAAATGCCACGCATTTGTGCGGCTCAAGCTTGTGAAGGCGACACAGCTCCGAGCAACCCACATCAATGTCGCAAAAGGATGGATCATCGATGACATCAGGTGCAAAATACAGTGGGGTGAGGTCCTAATCAACAGAAATATAGAAAGGGAAATGGCTAAATCAACGAGAAATCAAAAATCCCAAATCGTATGAACCCTAACCCTAGATATAAATTGGGGCACTGATTACTTACCCCTAATTACTCTGAAGATGACCCTTTGTCCCAGCTGGGCATGGCGACGACGACGGTTGCAGAAATACATGCGGTGGCCAGCATCGAGTGCTCCGTAACGATGGTGGGTCTCCACTGGACAGAGGGAGTGAAGTGAGATCAGGGGCAACACGGTTGCGACGGGAACAACCCCCTTCATACATCCTTGCCTCGATACCATTAACGACCTTGTCTGAGGCGGTCAAACACTTGCCACATCAGCTTTCAGGTGGGGCCAGGGTATTTGATCCAATGTCTATTCGAGATCAATCGGGTTTTAGCGTTATTTGCTAGCAACCAACCAAAATGTCATGGGATTTTGTCCCACAGTCGTAAAGTGGTGGAATTTGGAAAATTTCAAATGTATAGTGGTGTTTTTATGATATATACTCAAGATGCCCAAAATCCATAGTAGATCCATAAGATCAATACAGACTCCTAGCTAGGTGGTAGGAGGCTATTAGTAAATCCTTAATTGGTACATGAATAAAAAATAAGGTGATCACGAGGCGACACCCAAAACCCATCTAGGGTTCTTCCTCTCACCGGTGACGTCATCGGTACGTTCCGCCTCCGGTGGCCTTGGCGCCATGGAGGTGTGGTGGACCATGGCCTCTGATACGTCGGAAACGTATCTAGAATTTTTGATGTTCCATCTTTGCTTTGCTTTGTCTACACTTTGAGGTGTTTTTATATGTTTTCTAGTACTAACCTATTAACAAGATGCCACAGTGCCAGCTGCCTGTTTTCTTCTGTTTTTGGTTCCAGAAAAGGCAGAAAAACAATATTCTCGGAATTGGATGGGACAAAAGCCAAAGTCAATATTTACCGTGGGGAACACGAAGCCAGAGTACGAGACGGAGGAGAGCCACCAGGGGGCCACACCCCTTGGCCGCGTGGGTGGGCCCAACCCGCTCCTGGGGGGCTGCGGCCTCCCTAGCGGCCCCTGCCTCGCCTCTTCGCCTATAAAGACCCACCGATACAAAAACCCTAAGGACCCGATCAATATTCCACGAAACAGTCTGTAGCCACCGCCACCATCATCCCTAGATCGGGAGGGGGATCTGAAGCTCTTCCCGGCACCATGCCGGAGGGGAGATCATCCCGGAGGCCTTCTTCTTCATCATGCCAGCCTCCAGTATGAAGCGTGAGTAGTTCCACCTTGGACTACGGGTCCATGTAGTAGCTAGATGGTTGTATTTTCTCCTTTGTGATACCATGTTTAGATCTTGTGAGCTCCGTTCATGATCAATATCATTGTCGGGGATATGACCCCGGGTACCCTAGAGATAAGTAATAAGTGTGTCAATAAGAGACATATATAAGAAAAGGATATTTAATATGAATATGAAAGCTGAATAGAAAAAGACATAAGGAAAAAAGATATTTGGGCCGAATTAGGCTTAATTCGGCCTCAGGAGACATTACCTAGGACGACATATTCCAGTCTGTGTCGAATTGAACCCTAAGTTGGCCAGACAGGCCGCTCTTTCCTCACCCGGATGGGCCAAGACTGATTCGGCCCACATCCAGACGCCTAAACGACACTCCAGAGCTCCCCACTCCATTCCCGCGAGGACTCGGACTGCCGCCAGAACAACTTTGCTTCCCGCCAGAGCCCTCGCCATGCTTCCACCCATCCTCGCTAGCGTCGCCAGGATCCCTCGTCAAGTTCCCCGGGTGGGCCGACCATCGGCAGACTCGGCCCACCACGGGCAACATCGCCACAGCACACCCCTGCACCGGACTCCCCCAGATGGGCCGGCTTCTCCTTTACCTCGACCGGACCACTGCGGACCTCCCTCAGTGCCCAGCAGCATTTCCCACCTGGGCCATGAGAAGAAGCACCGGCTGGGCCCATGAGTGCCCCTATCCAACCCAGGAACTTCGGCTGGGCTGCAGGATGACCCGGCTAGGACCTTTATTCTGCCTGGGCCGACTCAGTGGCCCCTAGTCCGAGTCAGCTCTACCCAGGCCGAATTTCCTTATTACCCAGAGCCCCCAGGCCGAATTATAACACCCCGGATGCCTCCTTTAATCACCTCAGGACGCTACCTCAACCACTACATTGACATATCATCGAGCCAAGTCAACACCTTTGTGTCTAATGCCAGTCTGGCTTAGACTAGCACATGTCAGATGGAATATGCCTTGGTATCAAAGAAGATGCCAGGGAATATGCCTGGCATCTCTAGAGATGCCAAGGCATATGCTGAGCATCTCCATAAGATGCTAAGGTATATGCTAAGAATATACCAAGCGTGTAGAACAAGTCTTGTCCCTGGGCTCCCATTTATAAGGAGCACCAGGGGGATCGTTGCCAGGGAGGCCCCCGAAGGGCTCCTCTACTCTCTGCTCGCTAGGATCTCTCCTTCTTCTTCCTCCATTCTGACTGAGAGATGTAGATAGAAGGATAACAGAAACAGCTCAAGGAGCACCTTTGTAGCCACAAGTATGGCAAGATTATAAGAGATTAGGTGCAAGGAAAGAGGTGTTATCTCAACATGAGAGCCTCATTCCTGGATACATCATGTTCCTCTTTGTTCTTACAAGTGATGTCTTCACCGCATCATCCTTCCCTGAATTCCTTCACATCCATCGGCCCCAACTTTAGCCTACCCATGACATATTCCGTGATACCACCATGACATTTGGCGCCCACCGTGGGGCCCTTTAGTGGCGTTGGTTGGGTTTCCATCCAGACGGGAGCATCTTCATCAACTTCTGCTTCATAGAGCACCATCAGCTCCTCCAAGCGAACAGAGAGCAGAGAGGTAAGCACAAGAGCCTCCAAGCCTGACTCAGCAAGTAAGACTCGGCGATCATGACTCAGACTCTTCTCCAAGCATACTGTAAGTACTAAATAACTCAGTCACCAACACTCGGTCGTTCACCCCGAGAAGAAAATAACTCAACCCGGGGACTAGCCAACGTATCCATAGAGTCACCTTTAGATGGAAAAAACATCATTATGATTTGGATTAGAATTTGACTCGGCTTATTTATGGTTCAAATTAGAATTTGACTCAGCTTATTTATGATTCAGATTAGCCTTTGACTCAGCTTTCCAGCTTATTTATGATTCATATTAGTATTTGATTCAACTTATTTATGATTTGGATTAGCCTTTGACTGAGCTTGTCAGCTTATTTATGATTCGGATTAGAATTTGACTCAATTTATTTATGATTCGAATTAGCCTTTGACTCATCTTGTCAGCTTATTTATGATTCGGATTAGAATTTTACTCAGTTTATTTATGATTCGGATTAGCCTTTGACTCAGGTTACCAGCTTATTTATGATTCAGATCAGTATTTGACTCAGCTTATTTATGATTCGGATCAGAATTTGACTCAGCTTACCAACTTATCTTTGATTCGGACTAACATTTGATTCATCTTGACAGGGTATATCACAACTCGGATTTGTATTCTGACTCAGCTTACTAGCTTATGACTGATTCGGACTAGAGTTTGATTCAGCTTGCCAGCTTGTCAGGTTATGTTATGACTCGGATTGATATTTAACTCATCTTGCCAGGTTTATCTCATATCTCGGATGGCTATTTGTCAGCATATCATATCTCAAATCTATATCTCGAATCTACATCTCGAATCACATCTCTTGGCAATTATCCCTATTATCATATCCCAAAACTTTATCTCGGATCTATATCTCGGATCCATATCAAAGGCAAGTTGCCATCATCTCATCAGATCAAGTTATATCTCAGTAATCATATGACTCGGATTTGAGTCATATAACTTGGATTTGAGTCATATAACTCGGATTTTGAGTCAAATGACTCAGATTTGGGACGTACTCAAATTTGAGTAATATAACTCGGATGTAAAAACAGATGATTCTGATTTGGAGTCAGATAACTCGGATTTGAGTCATATAACTCGGATTTTGAGTTACATGACTCAAATTTGAGACATAAGTCTTGAGTAATATAACTCGGATATAAAAACAAATGATTCGGATTTGGAATCAGATGACTTGGATTTAAGTCATATAACTCGGATTTTGAGTCAGATGACTCAGATTTGAGACATACGTCAAAATTGAGTAATATAACTTGGGACGTAAAATCAGATGATTCGGATTTGGAATCAGATGATTCGGATTTGAGTCATATAACTCGGATTTTGAGTCAGATGACTCAGATTTGAGACATAAGTTAAATTTGAGTAATATAACTCGAATGTGAAATCAGATGATTCGGATTTAGAATCAGATGACTTGGATTTGAGTCATATAACTCGGATTTTGAGTCAGATGACTCAGATTTGAGACATAAGTTAAATTTGAGTTACATAACTCGGATGAAAAATCAGATGATTCGGATTTGTAATCAGATGACTCGGATTTGAGTCATGTAACTCGGATTTTGAGTCAGATGACTCAGATTTGAGACATAAGTTAAATTTGAGTAACATAACTCGGATGAAAAATCAGATGATTCGGATTTGTAATTAGATGACTCGGATTTGAGTCATATAACTCGGATTTTGAGTTAGATGACTCAGATTTGAGACATAAGTTAAATTTGAGTAATATAACTCGGATGAAAAACTAGATTCGTATTTGGTATCAAATGACTCGGATTTGAGTCATATAACTCGTATTTTGAGTCAGATGACTCAGATTTGAGACATAAGTAATATGATTCAGATTTGAGTCATGTAACTCGGATTTTAATTCAGGTAACTTGGATTTGGGACATAGGTCACAATTGGATCGTGCAACTCAAATGAGATGACCAGAAGTCAAAACTTACCCAAAAGGGTTATAAGACCAGAGCCCAAGTAGGCCAGAAGTCATAACTTACCCAAAGGGGTTAAAAGACCAGTGCCAAAAATGGCCAGAAGTCATAACTTACCCAAAGGGGTTAAGATACCAGTGCCAAGAATGGCCAGAAGTCATAAAATTACCCAAAGGGGTTAAAAGACCAGTGCCAAAAATGGCCAGAAGTCATAACTTACCCAAATGGGTTAAAAGACTAGTGCCAAGAATGGCCAGAAGTCATAAACTTACCCGAAGGGGTTAAAAGACCAGTGCCAAGAATGACCAAAAGTCATAAACTTACCCAAAGGGGTTAAAAGACCAGTGTCAAGAATGGCCAAAAGTCATAAACTTACTCAAAGGGGTTAAAAGACTAGTGCCAAGAATGGCCAGAATTCATGAACTTACCCAAAGGGGTTAAAAGACCAGTGCCAAGAATGGCCAGAAGTCATAAACTTACCCAAAGGGGTTAAAAACCATGGCCAAGAAGGCCAATAGTCACAACTTATCTAAAGGGGTTAAAAGATCAATGCCCATAAAGGATGATGTCAAAAATATTGTGTGATAAAGAAATACATGCCAAGAAGATTATATGTCGATAGACAACTTTGAGAACAAATTAATATAGAGCCTATGCACAACTCTGCGAGTCCCACATAGCCTCGGGGACTACTGTCAGGGATATGACCCCGGGTACCCTAGAGATAAGTAATAAGTGTGTCAATAAGAAACATATATAAGAAAAGGATATTTAATATGAATATCAAAGCTGAATAGAAAAAGACATAAGGACAAAAGATATTTGTGCCGAATTAGGCTTAATTCGGCCTCAGGAGACATTACCTGGGCCGACATATTCTAGTCTGTGCCGAATTGAACCCTAAGTCAGCCAGACAGGCTGCTCTTTCCTCACCCGGATGGGCCAAGACTGATTCAGCCCACCACCAGACACCTCAACGACACTCCAGTGCTCCCCACTCTGTTCCTGCGAGGACTCGGACTCCAGCCAGAACAACGTCGCTTCCCGCCAGAGCCCTCGCCATGCTTCCGCCCATCCTAGCGTCGTCAGGATCCCTCTCGAGTTCCCCGGTGGGCCAACCATCGGTAGACTCGGCCTACCACGGGCAACATCGCCACAACACACCCCTGCACCGGACTCCCCCGGATGGGCCGGCTTCTCCTTCACCTTGGTCGGCCCACTGCGGGCCTCTCTCAACGCCCAGTAGCATTTCCCGCCTGGGCCATGAGAAGAAGCACCGGCTGGGCCCAGGACTGCCCCCAGCCAACCCAGGAACTTCGGCTGGAACGCTGCATGACCCGGCTAGGACCTTTATTCTGCCTGGGCCGACTCAGTGCCCCCCCCAGTCCGAATCAGCTCTACCCAGGCCAAATTTCCTTATTACTCAGAGCCCCCGGGCCGAATTATAACACCCCGGATGCCTCCTTTAATCACCTCAAGATGCTACCTCAACCACTACATCAACATATCATCGAGCCAAGTCAACACCTTTGTGTCACATGCCAGTCTGGCTCAGACTAGCACATGGCAGATGGAATATGCCTTGGTATCAAAGAAGATGCTAGGGAATATGGCTGGCATCTCTAGAGATGCCAAGGCATATGCTGAGCATCTCCAGAAGATGCTAAGGTATATGTCGAGAATATACCAAGCGTGTAGAACAATTCTTGTCCCTGGGCTCCCCTTTATAAGGAGCACCAAGGGGATCGTTGCCAGGGAGGCCCCCGAAGGGCTCCTCTACTCTCTGCTCGCTAGGAGCTCTCCTTCTTCTTACTCCATTCTGATAGAGAGATGTAGAGAGAAGGATAGGAGAAACAACTCAAGGAGCACCTTTGTAGCCACAAGTATGGCAAGATTATAAGAGATTAGGTGCAGGGAAAGAGGTGTTATCTCAACATGAGAGCCTCATTCCTGGATACATCATGTTCCTATTTGTTCTTACGAGTACGGTCTTCACTGCATCATCCCTCCCCGGATTCCTCCACGTCCGTCGGCCCCTAATTTAGCCTACCCATGGCATATGTCGTGATACCACCACGACAATCATCTATTTGTAATCATGCATGGTGTGTTTTTGGGGATCCAATGGATATTGAGATAACTATGTCAGATTGATTAATGGTTTTGTCTCATTGATTTGTAGAGGTCCCAACCTTTAATAAGGTAGAGATCCCTGTGTTTACAATGCTAGTCCCTGGATCAATAGCTAGCATCCACAGTTAAGATGTAGTATCAAGAAACAAAGGTCATAATACAACTTTATAACCAGGAATAAAATAATTCATTACATCTTACA
Organism: Avena sativa; assembly: GCA_916181665.1. NCBI lineage: Eukaryota > Viridiplantae > Streptophyta > Magnoliopsida > Poales > Poaceae > Avena > Avena sativa. Next base: position 1,763,737 of record OV702279.1, on the reverse strand, counting down.
TAGCTCATTTGGCTATCTCATTACAATGTAGCAGAAATAACTATATAGCATGGAGTCCTTCATCTTCAAAGTGCCAAAGGCAATCATGTTGGTTGTAGACTTGTAATCCTAATCAACACACTTCACTAACATCAAACAAACCTGCAACATAATAAGTTACAGCCACAAGGGTCAATACATTTGAATTGTATTGGCAAGTGATACTATGGTAGTATAATGGAGTCTATCATCTATATGCATTTGGCTAAGTGGAGCTTAGGCTTGGTTTGCTCAAAATAGTTTTACCTTATCATTTGAAAACACTAAGTTTTTGTTTGTCAAAATCACCCAAGGCATCCCCCAATAGAAATTGGTGATCCTTCAACCCTTGTTCAACCACAAGTTTTAACTTAGAAATTTTGATTAGGAGATTCTTGATAGCTTCCATGTCTTGATGCTTAAATTGTCCATTACCGGGGACACGGCTAAGTACTTAGATTTTTCACTCTGCAGAGGTGGTGCACTTTCCCCACAAGACTCGACATGCATCGAGACAAGATCTTTTAGAAGCCTTCCCTTAGACCAGAATGGACGTGCTCCAACCTATTATCCCCTACCACCAACTGTCCATTTGGCTAAGTTATTGCAACCTATATGATCCAGGCAGAGCCCATAATGCCAAGTGGTTGCACTTGAAGCTTCTCAACATTTGACATCTCAAATATCTTTGTTCCTGGGTGGCATTCCACAAGCGAGATACACAGGGTAAACCATGAAAATGGGCCCTAGTAACCACTCAACAAAAATCCTTCCAAGCAAGTCCCTTTCCACCCAGGTGATTCATTCACTTAGTTGTTTTAATAAACAAAACACAAGTCCTTGACTTAGAAATATTCCATAGCATGAGTATAATCCACCCTTGTTTTCTACTAGCTAGGCTAAGCATGATAGTAGTAGGAATCTTAACTTAGGAAAATTCTACCAAGGTTTCATCTACTAGGACTTCCCATGGCATAGTTATACTTAGCAAAAATTCCATGCAAGTCCTACTTAGAAATACCACTAATGCATAGTGAAAATAATGGGACAAAAGTATGAAGCATCACTTGCCTTTTTGGTAGAGAATATAAATTCACTCCTTGATCTTGCAATAGTCACACTCTTCAAATTCCACTACAATTCAATCAAGCAAGCAAATATTCAAACTACCATTCAAGCAATCATCACATAGAATAATAAAAACAAAGCAATGCATGCAAGTATGCCAAAGATTGTTTTATTTGTAAAAATGGTTTCTATTAGGTTATAAACATTTTAAAACACATATTGGTCATTTATAAAAGTGACAAAACCATTGGATATCAAGTTAGTGAAAATGGCCATTTTAAGTCATTTTTGTTTTTGCTAGAAATGGTTCAAATCAAAGTGATATTTTCTAGTGTTTGACAAATATATTTTTTAAACACAAATGTTAGTGTTTTAAGGTCAAGTGTTTATTATTAAAACCATTTGCAAAAGGTTTTACCTATAAACCTTTTTTATACCAAAGCAATATTTTATGTTGTTGGAAATGCCTTTTAGCAAAGTCATAATTTTATAGGGTTCATCAAATATATTTTTAAATCATAAAACTTGGTGTTTAGGGTCAGAGAGTTTAATTCAAATCATTTTCCAAAGGTTTGACTCAATAATCATTTTTAAACCATAATCAACAATTTTATTTAGCTAGAAATGCTTTAATTCAAAGAAATATTTTCTAAGTGTCACATAATATATTCTTAAATCCAAAAGTTGGTTTATATGGTAGTAGGTTCAAAACAAACCATTTGCCAAAGATTTTATCCTAAAAACATTTCTAAAACAAATTTTATACACAAAATATGCCTATACAAGTTTCTGCAAAAACAACTAATTTAACAGAAGCAATTTACTAAACAAAGTACATGGTTGGAAAGTACTTGTTTTGATGATTCCATTGAGATAAAATTTGTAAAATTTGGACGTGTGGATCAAAAGTTATGAATTTTGCAATATCAATCACTAAATAGACAAGTTTCTGTTTTCAATTTAAAAGGGTGGCCACGTGGTGTGTTCTGATTCGTCCATACCGTTTTGCACGGATCGGCCTATGCGGTGTGTTGGATCTAAAGTGGATCACACGGATCAGATCAGCGCATACCTCTTCGGGTTAGGTTCTATCGTATGCATCCGATTAAAATCCTACGGTCTAAATCGACTAACCTAAAACGGGCGACGCTGGCGGCGGTGGTTGGCGGCGGCGCGGTTAGACGGTGGTGGAGCCGGTGATACAGGAAGCAAGAGAGATAGAGGAAAGGCTCACCGAGGTCGCCACGAAGTACTGATGCTCAAGGTGGTCTCCATCGTGGAAGGGGCGCTCGGGTTCGTCCTGAATCGCTCGCCGGAGTTGCCTTCGGGCTCGGGTACGGTCAAACGTTGTCGGAGGCGACACTGGGGGGCATGCGAAGACAAGAGGAGAGTACGGTCAGATGCGCAATGTTGTGGTGAGTATGCGTGTGTGAAAGAGGAGGAGAGGGGCGGTCAGATGCTACCTGGGGAACTCGCCGGAGTCGAGGCAGACAGCGGTGCTCTCGGTCTTGGTCGTTGCCAAGCCAAGGGAACGCGCGCGGGTGAGTGGGACATACTGGCAGGTGCAGAGGTCGATGGGAAACAGGCTCGCGTGGTCGAGGGGGCAAGGCGCGGCCTGGGCTCGCCGGAATTCGTCGGTGAGCTCGTCGGAGGCAGTGAGATTCGGGCGAGTAATTCGTGCAGCCTGGTGGCGGGGAGGGTGTGGCGACGGAGGGGAAAGAGAGAGGGCGTCGAGGCGCTTTAACGAGCGTGGTCGCAGGGCAGAATCAGTGCGGCAATAACTCAGATTGATTCAATTTTTGCAACGGCTGGTAACGGCGAGGAGAGAAGCGTGGTCAGCGCGCGAGGAAGAAGACGCACGCGTGGCAGTGGGGCCTGGCGGCAGCGAGAGAGAGGGTGCGGTGGGGCCAAACATTCAGTGACTGTGCGGGTAAAAGTTACAGTGTGAAACATTTTCCTGCAGGGAGAGAGGGAGTAGGCTGCGGCTGGGCTGGACTGGGCTTGCTGGGCCTCGTCTGGCTGGTTTCCATTTTTTTTCTGATTCATTTTTCTTTTTCCATTTTCATTTCTGTTTTGAATTTGTTTAAACATTTCAAACAATCATTTGAATTCAAAACCTTCCCAAACTTTTTCAGTAAGTTTTATTAATTTATTAGGGTGTTTAAATAATTCTTTTTTAAATCATTTTAATATGTTTTATTAATCAATTAAATTGGGTATTTCCCTTAATTCAAATACTACTCAATATGGTTTTAAATCCATATTAATTTTATTTAAATGATTCTTTTATTTCTTTTAAAGTTAAAATAACTTTTATTCCACTAGGGAAAATTCCATTTATTATATTCCCATGATTTAATTAATCATTTCTATTAAGGATTTTATCTTTATCCATATATATCTAGAATATGGTTTAATGCTATATAATTTTATTGGAATAATCTTTATCCTATTATTTTATTTGGATTATCTTTATTTTCATTTGTTTATGGATTTGGTCAAGATTTAATTTGGCTTTTAAATATCCTTTATTCATTTATTTCTTTCTTTATCTTATGAAATCCATATCTTCTTATTTAAAGATCCAAACTTGATGATTCCAATTTGAAAAATCTTATTTAATATTTGTTTATCCTTTTATATCTCTTTAAGATTATTTTGCTCACAAATTGAATAGAATCAATTTCTATGGTTTTATAATATTTCTATTTGTCATTCTTGGTCTTTTATAAATGCTTGTTGACAAATTTTACATGGAACTATTCCATAGGCTTAGAGTAATCTTGGAATGATTTTCTTCCATTAGGGTTTTAGAGTTTTGGTTTATTTTCCAAGTGTTTAAATTTCAAGATGCATTTATGAAGAATCCATTTCACTTGATTTGAATTTAGTTGGATTCAAATTTTATTCAAAGTTTGTTCAAGATGGGTTTTATTGTTTCCATTTAGAAAAAAAAGTTTCTTTTCACCCTAAATTTCAACAATTATTTATTTTTTTTATTTTTTTTCACATTTCAAAATTTGGAAAATTTTGGGATGTGACATGATTCTATCATGTCTGTGTTTTTTGTGATATTGCATGCTCTCCGTTTCTAGTAGCTATCTTGGCCAAGTAGATGCTAGTGACTCCAAGAGAGGTATTTATGCTCGATAGTGGGTTCATGCCTCTATTTAATCTAAGGGAAGTGACAGAAATCTCTAAGGTTGTATATGTGTTGTTGCTACTAGGGAGAAAACAACGGTATCTTGTTCATGGAACAAGTGGATTGTTTACCTTACACACTTTGATTAAAGAAGTTATCCGTTGCTTGCAACTTAATACCTTAGGGGGTTCTGATGATAACCTGAAGGTGGATTACTAGTCATAGATGCAGTTGGATGGCGGTCTATGTACCTTGTTGTATTGCCCAATAGAATCTCATAGGATAATGAATGTCAAGTATTGCATTGTTATGCCTTGCTCAGTCCTGTTAATAGGGGTGGGCAGAAAACTCATAACCGAAAACCGAACCCGAAAAGACCGAGACCGAAACCATATATACCAAGAACGAAAGGACCAATCAAAATATTGGGTAGCAAATTATGTAAACCGAATTTAGTTCGGTTAATTCGGTCATTAGTTCTTGCTAACTGAATGGACTGAACTGACCGAACTTTAGGTGTGAGTGGCCTAGTTTCAAAGCCCTAGTTGCCCATAACTATAGATTTATCTTCCTCAACTAAGACAAATTTAGTATTATTGAATGTTAGTTTCCGCCAATTAATATGACTATATGAAGTGTACTTTATACTTAAATTATAACTGAAATAGTACCAAATCTTTTACCAAATATTATCCAACTTTTCTATTTGAAAATGTCTACAACACAATTCGGTCATGACCGAACCCGAACTTGTCGGTTAGTAAAACTAACAAGTAAATTTCGGTCCTAATATTTTGAAGACCGATTTCAAAATAGACCGATATGCAAAGACCGAATTTTCGGTCATGACCAAACGCCCACCTATACCTGTCAATTGCCCTGCTGTAATTTGTTTACCCAGCATACCATGTTTGTTTATCTTAAGGAGAATGATACGTCGGTATCTATAATTTTTTATGTTCCATGCTTGTTTAGTATCTACTTTGCTTTGCTTTGTCCACACTTTGAGGTGTTTTTTATATGTTTTGTAGTACTAACCTATTAACAAGTTGCCACAGTGCCAATTGCCCATTTTCTGCTGTTTTTGGTTCTAGAAAAGCTAGTAAGGAAATATTCTCGGAATTGGACAGGAAAAAAGCCAAAGTCAATATTTCACCGAGGAGAACACGGAGTCCAGAGGAGAGACAGAGGGGCGCCATAGGGAGGCTGCACCCCTGTAACATCCCAAAAATATTAAACTAGAATCATCAAAATCTAATCATCAAAATTAGGGTTAACAAAAAATTTTATAAATAAAAATATGAAAGCATGCATGTGTGTATGCATTCCAATTTGGATTATTTTGAATTGCCTTGTTTATGTGTTTCTTTGCTTGTAAAAGGATTCTTAGGTGAAATAAACATCATCTAAACAATCCCCACACTTTTCTCAAAGACAAATAAATCAAAACAAACAAAATAAAGGAATGGTCATTTTGACCAATTTAACTCCCATGCCTACTTTGGCTATCTCTAACATTCAGAACTTAACAGAAACTTGTTTGGATCTTTGCACCCCTTGATAGTACTCATAACAAAGTATCAAGGCCCACTTTGTGATCATCCAGAAACATTCAAATGCATAGTTTAAAGGACAGTTTAAAATTGAATCTATATCATATGGGAAGATCCCACTTTTTCAAAAACCACTCAAACAAGCTCAACTTTGAAAACCCAAGCATCTACAGACTCACCAGCACCAACCTAGCACACCCACCAAAAACCTTTTCAAAATTCAAACTTGAATTCTTGCGGCCATTTCATCAAACACCTTGCAGATACAAATCAAACAAAATCTAAACACTATTTGGAGCAGTGATTGGAGCCTAACTTGTTCCCTCTCTAGACACCACTAGCCTTAGTAGATCATCTAACAACCTAAACTAATCTCTAGCACTACTGTAAGCTAGCCATTGTCATCAATGGTGAGCAGGCCGAGTGCACCCTTGCCACCCACATGTTGACAGCGAGCTAGGAGAAGCACCAAGCCTAGCCAACATGTCTGGGAGCAAGCTAACACCCCACCGCCACTCCCTGTCCAGCGCTCGAACCTTGCCAGCCCCTGGACCACACGCAAAGACCATGCCAAGCTCGCCAGCAACCATGCCGAGAGCGCACCCCGTGCGCCACGCTCGACAGACGCCCACAGACCGCGCGCCGCCCTCGCCGCGTGCATACGTGATCACCACCGTCCCAGCAACCCCGCAGACACGCTCGTTCGCCGCCGCGCGGACCACGCGCGCTGTGCGCCATAAAAACTTCCGTCGGGCACGTGCAGAGCACCGCCGCGTTCCGACCAATCCGCACCGCCCCACGCCTAGCCACAATGTCGTTGAGCTTCGCCAGGGAGCACAACACCGCCCCTACCGTCGCCCACGCCGATAGCCCTCTATGCCATCGACCACGACGAGCTCACCTTGCGCCCGTCGGTCCCCTCTCGCCACTATAAATAGAGGCCACCCCCAGCCGAATTGAGCACACCACCTCACTCCCCTCTCACCTAGAACCACCCCGCCTCAGTCCTGAAGCAAGGCGAGCAGCGCATCGCCGGAATTTCACCGGAGCAGGTCGCCTCTGGTGAAGAAGGGCGCCGTCGATTTTGTCCACCCCAGGAGAAGCTGTCGGTACCAGGAGGTTCGCCGTCGTCGACTTCGTCGTTCGCCCGCCTCGCCAACCCTCGCCTGAGCCCCGGTGAGCCCCCGACGACCCCCACCTGCTGCGTTAGGTTTCTGTCTTGCCGGCGCCGCCCGACGTGGACGATGAACCAGGGCCGTTAGATTACAACAAGATCCCACGGTCCACATTGCCCCGTACCGCATCGCACCCCCTCGTCCCACTGACGCGTGGGGACAGCAACTTAACCAGCCCGCGTAAGCGTTGTGCTTAGCAGGCCGGCCCAATATCGTTTCCCGTGCAGCCCAGTCGTTTGAATTTAACTTTTTCCATTTTAATTCAAACACAGTTCTGTACCTAGTTTCAAAAATCAACCTAGCTCGATTCAGTAAACCAAATTGAATGAAACCAATTTTGTTAGAAAGGTCTTGAAATGCTGAATCCAAGCCCGTTGGATTTAAATCATTTGAATCTATAGATCACCCTTGGTAAAAATAACAAGGCAGAAGATTTTCTGCATTCAAACATTTTTCAAATTTAAACCCTAAAAGCTTTTGAGTTGATTCCAACTCTAAAAAATCACATTTGATCATACCTTTCAGAATATATAGAAACATTTGGGTTTACCTACAGAAATATTGTTCAAGTAATAAAAGAATGCCACATGGGTATTTCTAGCCACTTTAATTAATTAAAATAAAAGGTTAAACCTTATTAAATTGTGACACCACTTTAAATCACATTCCCATGGACTAAAATATGTGGTGATGACATGTGTCAACATGATCCCATGTTTGGTTTGGAGAATATTAAATCTTAAGTAGTTTTTCAATGAGTAGAAATTACTTTTCTAAACATAAAAGGAATTAAACCAAGCTTTAACCTTGTAATGTTAGTGATGATGCTAGATCATCTATAGGACCCTTTTGTGTGATGATTGAAATTAGTTAAGTATTGTTTGGTGATTGTGTACCTCGTATTTATTTATAGACGCTAGTACCGACCAAGGATACGAGGAGGAAGGAGGATACTACGAAGAAGAAGCCGAGGAGAACTTCAACCACTGCTCTGCACAAGGCAAGCTAACACTTGCAATTTAGCAAGCTTATACTGATACTTATGCAAGCCAATACTTGCAAGCCTTACTAATCAAGTTGACCAATGCAAGCCTAATACTACTAGTTGAATGTGCAAGCTAACACTTGCAAGATACTATACCTATGCAAGCAAATACTTGCTTGTTACCATGCCAACTATATGCCTTAAGCATATATGATCATAACCACTTGATAAACCAATCCTAGTTTTACTTACAAGCTTTATACTTTATTTCTTTATCAAAGCTATTACTTAGAGTTTACTTAAGTGACTTTTAGATACTAGAAAGATAATTGAAGGTTGCATAAAGAGCATAAAATTTGGCCTAAGCTAGATAATCTTTATGTCATCCTAAGGCAAGAGATTAAACTTAGTTAAACTCCACTAGTTTACCACCCCTCATTAGTACTTACCCCTACTTGTAGATGCTAGTGCTAAGCATAAAACCTGATCAACATTAGATGGAAATACTTGGAGGAAAAATGGTTATGAAAACCTTGGAATGATGGATCATTCTATTGAGATGTTTTGGACATGTGTTTCCGAACACCAGATGATTTATGGTGATGAAAATGTTGAGGCATGAGCCTTAGCCCTTTATAAAACTGATGGTTGTCTGGATGCGATACCATTCCAATTTTACCATACAACCACAATACCAGAGAATTGGGTAGGGCTTGACTAGAAACTTATATACCTTAGTATTAGTTCCCTCACGGCCAAGGTCTGAGATGAGGCTACCTTGTGAAGATTGTCCACCTGTGCAGTACCCAAGATGACAGTTGGTCATGGTTGGGAGGCCAAACTCACAGGAGAGGTGCTTATACTAGGGCGTGTAATTGAAAGGTTAGGATTGATTATCCGCATACTGAGTATGGTGAATTCAGGATTTGTTCCTGACGGATGTATCGAATGTTGTGGTGAAAGTGTACAATATCTGCAGAGTGTCAAACTATTCGAATAGCTGCTTCTGCGGTTATGGACAGTTGGAGTGGCCATACTGTTCCCCCGTCAGATGTTTTCAAAATGACTTATGAAATGAATTGAGACTTTGACTTGACCACAACAGAGTTGTGATATGAAATATAAGTTCCCACTTAGGTGTTATAACTTTTCAACTAGCTTCTCTTACTTCTGAACTTAGTAGATGTAAATCTGGCTTTTTGCAAAATAACCCTAGAGCTTAGTGCCCTATTACAAAAAACCCCCTTCACTTGTTAGTATTAGTTTGCGAGTACTTAAAGAGTACTCATGGCTTTGTCCCTGGCTATTCCCGTGGCCAGACTATGAAGAGGAGTACCTGGAGGATGGACCCAGGAAGGTTACGACAACTAGGATCATCTCCCATCGTCAGCATTTCATGTGACCCCGAAGATGGAGCTGCGGCTACACTATCGTTATTATTACGTATTCCGCTGCTTAAGTTGTATTAAAAACTCGATCATGAGATCCTTATTTGTGTAAGACCTTATGTATGGTTTGTAATGGATGATGTACAATGGTATCCAATTCTGTTATGTCTCGCAAAAATGGTAATCCTAGGATTGCGATGTATGGCATAACAGGCATCTGGGATTAAAAATCCGGGTGTTGACAACCCCCAGGTGCGGGCCCACCCTAGGCCACGCCTGGGCAGGGTGTGGGCCCCCTGGCCGCCCTCCTGCCTCGCCTCTTCGACTATAAGAAGCCCCTATTCCTAAACCCTAAGAACCCGATCAATATTCCACGAAACTGTCTGTAGCTGCCGCCACCATCGTCCCTAGATCAGGGGGATCTAAAGCTCTTCCCGGCACCCTGCCGGAGGGGAGATCATCCTGGAGGCCTTCTTCTTCATCATGCCAGCCTCCGGTATGAAGCGTGAGTAGTTTCACCTTGGACTACGGGTCCATGTAGTAGCTAGATGGTTGTATCTCCTCCTTTGTGCTTTCATGTCTAGATCTTGTGAGCTCCATTCATGATCAAGATCTCATCTATTTGTAATCATGCATGTTGTGCTTGCGGGGATCCGATGGATATTGAGATTACTATGTCATATTGATTAATGGTTTTGTCTTATTGATTCTATCATGTCTGTGTTGTTTGTGATCTTGGATGCTCTTCGTTGTTAGTAGCTATCTTGTCCAAGTAGTTGCTAGTGACTCCAAGAGGGGCTATTTATGCTCGATATTGGGTTCATGCCTCTATTTAATCAAGTGAAGCGACAGAAACCTCTAAGGTTGTAGATGTGATGTTGCCACTAGGGGGGAAAACGGTCTCTTGTTTATGGAACAAGTGGATTTTTTACCTTACACACTTTGCTTAAAGCAGTTGTCTGTTGCTTGCAACTTAATACTGGAGGGGTTTCGTATGATAACCCAAAGGTGGACTTCTAGTCATAGATGTAGTTGGATGGCGGTCTATGTATCTTGTTGTATTGCCCAATCGAATCTCATAGGATCTTTATGTCTAGTATTACATTGTTATGCCTTGCTCAGTCCTGTCAATTGCCCTGCTGTAATTTGTTTACCCAGCATGCCATGTTTGTTTATCTAAGAAGAACACCTCTAGTGAACTATGGACCCGGTCCAATCTTTACCATTGATACATCTTCCACTGTTACTGTTTACTTGCTACAATTCTCTTTCACCTTCCACACCATACAGTTAATCCTTTGTTACAGCAACCAGTGAGATTGACAACCTCACTGTAAGTTTGGGCAGAGTCTTGAGTTTGTGTTGTGCAAGTTTCCACGTTGCTTGCAACACCTTTGAGACGTTTCCTTCTTCCTACTGGTTCGATAACCTCGGTTTCTTACTAAGGGAAGACTTGTTGCTGTGCTGCATCATACCTTTCTCTTGGGGTTTCCCGATGAAGCGCTCCACGATGACGCAACATCATCAAGATTTTCTGGCGCCGTTGTCGAGGAGGCTAAGGACATCCTCACAAGGGGAGTCCTCCACAACCTTTCTCTTTACTTTGTTTTTGGTTTGCTTAGTTTCTTTTGCTTTGTTTTGTTTGCCTCTTTTTATCAAAAATTTCAAAAAAATTAGTTTAGTTTGGTTTGGTTTGGTTTGGTTTGCTTTCTCTTATCAAAAACACAAAAAAATTAGTTCATGCTCTAGTTGCCACCTTGCTCTAGCTCGCCATGTTGTTCCCCAAGTTCACCCTGAAAGACCTTTCAATAGGTAGTGGCTCCATAATTGGGAAAGAAAATATTGAAGAATTCTTTAATCATGTTAGCAAACATGAGGATATTGAGGATAGATCTATAGCAGAACTTGCTCCTAATTATGAAATTGCTGCAGCTTCCTTAGTTCATATGTTGGAGGCTAGGTTTGTTAGCCTTAACCCCATGATGCAAATTTTGTTCTTAAACTAAAAGAAGAAAAGAATGCTAAAAAGAGAGAATTTATTCTTGAAACTTTACGAAAAGAGTTCATGATGTTGCTAAGGAAGCCAAAAAGGTCTTTGAGCATTTTAATATGCTAGGCTCATGTGTAGATGTTGTGGGTACTCTAGATAAAACTAAACCAAGAGAGGAAATTAAGATACCCATACCCTTTAAGCTTGTTGGAATGCATGAAGCCTTTGAAAAGAATTTTGATTGGATTGTTCCTGAAATTCCTTTTGATGAAACTAGTGAACCAGAGAGAGATGAGAAGGGATCCTCCAAAACTCATTTGGATGAGATACCCTTCATAGTTGAAGACTTTGCAAGTATTGATGTTAATGCTTCTTCATTTGAAAATACTTGATTTCTTGCTTCTTGTGCCTAACTTAAAGGCGTTAAAGAAAAGTACTTGTTGGGAGATAACCCAAGAGTTTTCTTGAGTCTTGGAAGTTATTACTTCAGTAATGACCTCTCCTTATCCTTTTTATATGCTTTTTGTGCCAAAAATGACCTCTAATGAGAGGGAAGTAAGATTTGGGGAGTTGCTGTCCCGAAACAGATTTCTGTCCTCCACCATAAAAATTCGTGAGGAGTCTCTGTAAATCGGATTGAGATGAAAATTTACGAATAAATCTCCCAGTATGTTAGATAACTTTATTTATTTCAACACTTTTTGATTTGAGCAACAGAAGGTCTTCGAAAAAATCGGTTTCTACCTGCTAGCCTGTTTTGACAGATTTCTGCCATTATTTGCATTTGCTTCTTGTTGATTCCTTTTTGGGTTCTTTTTGGGAAATTGAGATTTTTGAAGGAGTTACTACAGTAGCTTGTGTTTTTAGTGAAAGTTTTGCTGTTCTAAAGCTAAACCCAAGGGTCTATTATCTTTTGAGTACACTAATGTTGCTAATGAAGATTGTGTGAAGTTTTGTATGAAGGAAAAATTTCACGTGTAGAGAAAGAATAATGTAATGAGATGAAGAATGGACAAAAGCTCAAGCTTGGGGATGCCACCCCAAGAAATATCCAATAGGCTTCTTCATCAATAAAAAGCTCAGGTCTTTCTAGACACTTCGTTTTTATTGTTTCATGCACTGTTGTGTTGTTTTTGGAGCGTCTTAGTTCTCGTTTTCTTTGCTTAGTTTGTTTAGTTTGCTTGAATAAAGTATTTTGGACCCCCGTTCTCGCTGTGTTGTCAAATAAGTTGATTGGTGTTGGAAAGGAGTAGAAAGTTCTTGCTTGAATAGTGCAAGAGGAGCTTGCTTTGACTGTGACTTAGACTTTAGCATGACATGCTAGGTGTTGTTTTAACCTTATGCTTAGTGATTATTGCTGTAGCATGACTTATTCCAAACAATTGGGATTGCTTAGTGTGCCTTGAGAGAATGATGTGTTGTTTTAGCATGCAAAAGCATAGTATTGTGGTATTCTCCTTTGATGATTTGTTTGGGTTGACTTGGCACAAGCTCACACCATGTTATGACTATGAACAAGTCACCATAGCCTCTATGATCGTTTAGTCCTTGACTTGTAGTACCACTCTATGCTTTGATTAGTAATGTTTTGTCGCTCTGCATGATTATGGCCATTATTGCTCTCTTAGTTGGTTGCTCCCAGTCTTTTGCTAGCCTCCACTTGTATGAGTAAGCTCTACTCATGCTTCCAACTCCCAAGAAACAAAGTTATTCCAAAGTGTCCACTATAAATTCCTATGCATGGTGTGTCACACCATTCCAAGTATATTCTTGTTTTCATCTATCTTCCAATTAAAAATATTTAATATGTGAAAACTTAGTGATTAAAGCTCTCACGAACTTGATGGCACATTTTATATTTCTTGCCCCTAATAAACTTGAACCATTGTGTCATCTATGTTGTATATGCTTGCACTTATACGTTGGAATTAGCAGAACCATGTTTTCATGGGGAACGTTTTCAACATTGCACTTATACTTTGTACACGGTTGATATCATGTTCTTTTGTCTATGGATGTCGCCGGTGTGAAATAAAAAGGGAGCTTGTAAGTCCATGGAGTTATGTATTTTGTGTTAGATAAACTCCTGGGTCGCTAGCCTAAGCCATGCCTAATCATGGTGGAAACTTGCAGCATCACCATAATGAGCAATCTATGAAGCATCCTCAATAAAAACCTATGCAAATAGCAAATAAAAAGATCGCTGAGATGCTCATTGTCTGCTTGCCTTGTCATTTTGATTATGGGAAATCTCCTGTATCATGTGCAAGGGGTACCCCGTTGGCGGTTCTCTATGATACACATGTACTTACTATGACAAGAACTTACAGGTGACTAAAGTTGAGTAGCATGAGGTGCGGCCCTCATATTCAAGGGACATGAGATTGCCAACTTATACTTTTTCAAGCATATACTCCATAGTTTGTTCAATTTAACCTTAATCACTTCAAGATGCTTATGATAGGGGCAATGAGGGCTGGAAGCTAACAAGTATCATAATTTTTGGAAGCTCTTTTTGAAACTTGAAATCCCTGCTTCCCTTTATGAAGGGCCTTTCTTCCACTATTATTTTGACTCTCCACCTTCTACCTTTAGGCACCAGTTAAGAGAGCATAGTTGCCATTCTTAGTTCTATGTGCATTGTTCCAAAACTTATTGATTGATGCATACTGTTGATATTACTTGTTCTTGAACTATTTGTTTCTAGTCACTCTTATGAACTTTGAAGGTGTCTTATGCATCTATTTGCTACTCTATGAGGGACAAGCTGAATGCCACTATGTCATGTTTTCTGTATGTGAAACAAACAAACGTTTTTCAATGCATGTTATTCATGATCTTTGTTTGTAGCCTTTCATGTTGCATGCAAAGTTACTTTGTCTTATTTTTAGAACTCCATCTTTCATGCTCATGTTTAGAGTTCTTTGATCTCAGCTTTCAATGCTTGCAAATGGTTTGATCTTGGTTTTGATGGTGCATGTCACCTCAAAAATTATTCTTTTTATCACTTACTTACTCGAGGACGAGCAGGAGTTAAGCTTGGGGATGCTTGATACGTCGGAAACGTATCTATAATTTTTTATGTTCCATGCTTGTTTAGTATCTACTTTGCTTTGCTTTGTCCACACTTTGAGGTGATTTTTATATGTTTTATGGTAATAACCTATTAACTAGTTGCCATAGTGACAGTTGCCTGTTTTCTGCTATTTTTGGTTCCAGAAAAGCTAGTAAGGAAATATTCTCGGAATTGGACGGGAAAAAAAGCCAAAGTCAATATTTCATCGAGGAGAACACAAAGTCTAAAGGAGAGACGGAGGGGCGCCACAGGGCGGATGCACCCCCCTAGGCGCGGGCCCACCCTAGGCCGCGCCTGGGCAGGGTGTGGGCCCCCTGGCTGCCCTCCTGCCTCGCCTCTTCGACTATAAGAAGCCCCCGATGCCTAAACCCTAAGAACCCAATCAATATTCCACGAAACCGTCTGTAGCCGCCGCCACCATCGTCCCTAGATTGGGGGAGATCTAAAGATCTTCCCGGTACCCTGCCGGAGGGGAGATCATCTCGGAGGCCTTCTTCTTCATCATGCCAGCCTCCGGTATGAAGTGTGAGTAGTTCCACCTTGGACTACAGGTCCATGTAGTAGCTATATGGTTGTATCTCCTCCTTTGTGCTTTCATGTCTAGATCTTGTGAGCTCCGTTCATGATCAAGATCTCATCTATTTGTAATCATGCATGTCGAGATTACTATGTCAGATTTATTAATGGTTTTGTCTTATTGATTCTATCATGTCTGTGTTGTTTGTGATCTTGCATGCTCTCCGTTGTTAGTAGCTATCTTGGCCAAGTAGCTGCTAGTGACTCCAAGAGGGGGTATTTATGCTCGATAGAGGGTTCATGCCTCTATTTAATAAAGGGAAGTGACAAAAATCTCTAAGGTTGTAGACGTGTTTTTGCCACTAGGGGAAAACAATGGTCTCTTGTTCATGGAACAAGTGGATTGTTTACCTTACACACTTTGCTTAAAGCAGTTGTCTGTTGCTTGCAACTTAATACTTGAGGGGGTTCAGATGATAACCCAAAGGTGGACTTCTAGTCATAGATGTAGTTGGATGGCGGTCTATGTATCTTGTTGTATTGCCCAATCGAATCTCATAGGATCTTTATGTCTAGTATTGCATTGTTATGCCTTGCTCAGTCCTGTCAATTGCCCTGCTGTAATTTGTTTACCTAGCATGCCATTTTTGTTTATCTAAGGAGAACACCTCTAGTGAACTATGGACCCCAGTCCAATCTTTACCATTGATACAACTTCCACTATTACTATTTACTTGCTGCAAACCTCTTTCACCTTCCACACCACACAATTAATCCTTTGTTATAGCAACCGGTGAGATTGACAACCTCACTGTAAGTTTGGTCAAAGTCTTGAGTTTGTGTTGTGAAGGTTTCCACGTTGCTTGCAACACCTTTGAGACGTTTCCTTCCTCCTACTGGTTCGATAACCTCGGTTTCTTACTGAGGGAAGACTTGCTGATGTGCTGCATCATACCTTGCTCTTGGGGTTTCCCGACGAAGCGCTCCATGTTGACGCAGCGCCATCTGAGAACACCTCTAGTGAACTATGGATCCCGGTCCAATCTTTACCATTGATATATCTTCCACTGTTACTGTTTACTTTCTGCAAACCACTATTACCTTCCACACCATACAGTTAATCCTTTGTTTTCAGCAAACCGGTGAGATTGACAACCTCACTGTTTGTTGGGGCAAAGTCTTGAGTTTGTGTTATGCAGGTTTCCAAGTTTCTAGCAACACCTTTGAGTCGTTTCCTTCCTCCTACTGGTTGGATAACCTTGGTTTCTACTGAGGGAAAACTTGCTGTTGTGCTCATCATACCTTCTGCTTGGGGTCTCCCAACGAAGCTTCGCACACTCATCAAGGATTTTTCTGGCGCCGTTGCCGGGGAGGCTAAGAACGTCTTCACAAAGGGAGTCCTTCACAACCTTTATCTATACTTTGTTTTTGTTTTGCTTAGTTTCTTTTTCTTGGTTTTGTTTGCCTCTTTTTATCAAAAACTCAAAAAAATTAGTTTAGTTTGGTTTGCTTTCTTTTATCAAAAATACAAAAAAATAGTTCCTGCTCTAGTTGTTGGTCTGCCATTGCCTTGCTTTGTCATGCTTTCTATCAATGGATGGTTTCTTTGAAACTAGTTCTTATTGGCAAGGTGGGTTCACGGAAGAACAAAATAATTATTATAAGGAACTATTTGTCACAAAAATGGAAACACTTATGGGAACAAATTGATAAATTGAATACTATTGCTAGAGAGGTGTGCTCTACTTATAATGGTACTTATTGCTTTGATAAATCTTGTTGCTGTAGGAGGTATAAACACCTACCTTTTCAATGTGAGTATAATGATAATGTTACCATATCTTCTTATGCTAAGGGAAATTATGACTTTGATGATGTGGAACAAATTGAAAATTTTATTGCTTTCAAGGGTGCATTTGAACTTGCCAGTTTTCTTGAAAATACTGATGATGCACCTTATGAACATGAGGTTTATGAGATACTTAAATTCTGCTTTGATAATTACAAGGAAGAAAATAGCTATATTCTTGAATATTTTAATAGATGCTTTCCACACATGGAAGAGACTAATGCCTTGCAGTATCCTATGGAAGAAGAAATTGCTGAAACTGGAAGCTCATTAGATGAAAAAGAGGAGGAGAGTGATGATCAAGAGGAGGAAGAATGGATTAGATACCCATGCCTACCTTCTAATGAGAGTAACTCTTTATCCCTTACATTATTTGACTGCCCCCTTGCTTACCAAAGGAGGATGAATTTTATGTTCCTGTGGATTTTTTTGAAATATCTTCTATGGGTAAAACTTGTGATAATAGTTATGCTCCTGTTATCTATGATAATCCTATATTTGTGTCTGACTTCGAAATGCATGGTACCAAGGAGTTTTGCTTAGAAAATGTTTATGATAAAGCTCTAGATGATGGTCCTATGATGAATGATCAGTTACCTTATTATAAAATTGCTAAAAGTGGGTATGAAGGTTTTAATCCCACTATTTTTTAGCTTGATAAAAATCATGTGCTTGTAGATCATGAAAAGAATGCTTTATGTGTTAGTTATATTGTTGATTTTATTCATGATGCTACTGAAAGTTATTATAAGAGAGGGAAACATGGTCTTATGTATCTCAACAATATTAAGTTTCCCCTCTTTATGTTGAAATTTTTGAAGTTGCACCTATTTTGCTTTCCTATGCTTGTTGCTTTGTGCTTTCATGACTTTCATGATGTGGAACAAATTGAAGAATTTATTGCCTTCAAGGGTGCATTTGAACTTGCTAGTTTGCTTGAAAATACTGATGATGCACCTTATGAATATGAGGTTTATGAGATACTTAAATTTTGCTTTGATAATTACAAGGAAGAAAATGGCTATATTCTTGAATATTTTAATAGGTGCTTTCCACAAACGGAAGAGACTAATGCCTTGCAGGAGCCTATGGAAGACGAAATTGCTGAACCTGAAAGCTCATTAGATAAAAAAGAGGAGGAGAATGATGGTGAAGAGGAGGAAGAATGGATCTACCCATGCCTACGTTCTAATGAGAGTAACTCTTTACCTCTTATATTATTTGATTGTCCCCCATGCTTACAAAAGGAGGATGAATGTTATGTTCTTGTGGATTCTTTTGAAATACCTGCTATGAGTAAAACTTGTGATAATAGTTATGCTCCTGTTATCTATGATAATCCTATATTTATGCCTAACTTCGAAATGCATGGTACTAAAGATTTTTGCTTAGAAAATGTTTATGATAAAGCTCTAGATGATGGTCCTATGAATGATCAATCATCTTGGTATAAAATTGTTAAAAGTGGGTTTGAAGGTTTTAATCCCACTATTTTTGATCTTGATAGAAATTATATGTTTGTAGGTCATGAAAAGCATGCTTTACATGATAGTTATATTGTTGAGTTTATTCATGAGGCTACTGAAAATTATTATGAGAGAGGAAAATATGGTTGTAGAAGTTTTCATGGTACTGAAATACCTCTCTATGTGCTGAAAGTTTTGAAGTTGCTCTTCTTTTATCTACCCATTCTTGTTACTATGTGCTTCTTTGTTTTATTTTCTTACAAGATTCCTATGCATAGGAAGTGGGTTAGACTTAAATGTGTTTTGAATTTGCTTCTTGATGCTCTCTTTTACTTCAATTCATATTTCTTATGTGAGCATCTTCTCAAACTATCGAGCCCAACTTAAAGGTGTTAAAGAAAAGTACTTATTGGGAGATAACCCAAAAGTTTTCTTGAGTCTTGGAAGTTATTACTTCAGTAATGACCTCTCTTATCCTTTTTAATTGCTTTTTGTGCCAAGAATAACCTCTAATGAGAGGGAAGTAAGATTTGGGGAGTTGCTGTCCCGAAAAAGTTTTTATGCTCCACCGTAAACATTCATGTAAAATAAGATGAAGAATGGACAAAAGCTCAAGCTTTGGGATGCCACCCGATGTAACCCCAAGAAATATTCAAGAGGTACAAGCGTCAAAGCTTGGGTATGCCCAAGGCATCCCCTTCTTCAACAATAAAAACCTTAGGTATTTCTAAACACTTCATTTTTATTGTTTCATGCACAGTTGTGTTGTTCTTGGAGCGTATTAGTTTTCGTTTTAGTTTGCTTAGTTTTATTTAATAAAGTAGTTTGTACCCCCGTTCTCGCTGTGTTGTTTCAAATAAGTTGATTGGTGTTGGAGAGGAGTAGAAAGTTCTTGCTTAAATATTACAAGAGGAGCTTGTTTTCACTGTGACTTAGACTTTATCATGTCATGCTAGGTGTTGTTTTGACCTTATGCTTAGTTATTATTGATGTAGCATGAATTGTTCCAAAGAATTGGGATTTCTTAATGTGCCTTGAAGGAATCATGCGTTGTTTTAGCATACAAAAGCATAGTATTGTGGTATTCTCCTTTGATGCTTTGTTTGGGTTAACTTGTCACATGCTCACACCATGTTATGACTATGAACAAGTCACCATAGCCTCTATGATCATTTAGTCCTTGACTTGTAGTACCACATTAAGATTTGATTAGTAATGTTTTGTCGCTCTGCATGATTATGGCCATTATTGCTCTCTTAGTTGGTCGCTCCCAGTCTTTTGCTAGCCTCCACTTGTATGAGTAAGCTCTACTCATGCATCCAACTCCCAAGAAACCAATTTATTCCAAAGTGTCCACTATAAATTCCTATGCATGGTGTGTTACACCATTCCAAGTATATTCTTGTTTTTATCTATCTTCCAGTTAAAAAGTCTCTTTGTTATGTGAAAACTTAGTGATTAAAGCTCTCACAAAATTGATGGCACACTTTATTTTTCTTGCCCCTAATAAACTTGAACCATTGTGTCATCTATGTTGTATATGCTTGCACTTAGACATTGAGAATTAGCAGAACCATGCTGTCATCGGGAACGCTTTTAACATTGCACTTGTACTTTGTACATAGTTGATATCATGCTCTTTTGTCTATGGATGTCGTCAGTGTGAAATAAAAGGGGAGCTTGTAAGTCCATGGAGTTATGTATGTGTGTTAGAGAAACGCCTAGGCCTCTAGCCTAAGCCATGCCTAATCATGGTGGAAACTTGTAGCATCACCATAATGACATCTATGAAGCTTTCTTCTTATAAAAAAGAGAGACATATTGAAAAGAGGAAAGAGAGAAAAAAGCACCATTTTCCCATGGTAAACAAGAAGATTGTTGAGATGATCATTGTGTGCTTGACTTGTCATTTTGATTATGGGATAGCTCTTGTATCATGTGCAAGGGGTACCCCGTTGGCGGTTCTCTAAGATACACATGTACTTACTATGACAAGAACTTACAGGTGACTAAAGTTGAGTAGCATGAGGTGCGGCCCTCGTATTCAAGGGACATGAGATTGCCAACTTATACTTTCTCAAGCATATACTCCATAGTTTGTTCACTTTAACATTAATCACTTCAAGGTTCTTATGATAGGGGCAATGAGAGCTGAAAGCTAACAAGTACCATAATTTTTGGAAGCTCTTTATGAAACTTGAAATCCCTGCTTCCCTTTATGAAGGGCCTTTCTTCCACTATTATATTGAGTCTTCACCTACTATCCTTAGGCACCAGTTAAGAGAGCATAGTTGCCATTCTTAGTTCTATGTGCATTGTCCCAAAACTTACTTATTGATGCATATTGTTGATATTACTTGTTCTTGTGCTATTTGTATCTAGTCACTCTTATGAACTTTTAAGATGTCCTATGCATCTATTTGCTACTCCATGAGGGACAAGCTGAATGTCACTATATTATGTTTTCTATATGTGAAACAAACAAACGTTTTTCAATGCATGTTATTCATGATCTTTGTTTGTAATCTTTCATGTTGCATGCATAGTTACTTTGTCTTACTGTTAGAACTCCATCTTTCATGCTCATATTTAGATTTCTTTGATCCCAGCTTTCAATGCTTGCAAATGGTTTGATCTTGATTTTGATGGTGCATGTCACCTAAAAAATTATTCTTTTTATCACTTACCTACTCGAGGACGAGCATGAGTTAAGCTTGGGGATGCTTGATACGTCGGAAATGTATCTATAATTTTTTATGTTCCATGCTTGTTTAGTATATACTTTGCTTTACTTTGTCTACACTTTGAGGTGTTTTATATGTTTACTGGTACTAACCTATTAACAAGATGCCACAGTGTCGGTTGCCTGTTTTCTTATGTTTTTGGTTCCAGAAAAGGAAGAACATCAATATTCTTGGAATTGGACGGGACAAAAGCAAACTCAATATTTTACCGTGGGGAACACGAAGCCAGAGTACGAGACGGAGGAGAGCCACCAGGGGGCCACACCCCCTGGCGGAGCGGGTGGGCCTAGCCCGCGCCTGGGGGGGGTGTGGCCGCCCTAGCGGCCCCTGCCTCGCCTCTTCGCCTATAAAGACTCCCCGATACAAAAACCCTAAGGACCCGATCAATATTCCATGAAACAGTCCGTAGCCGCCGCCACCATCGTCCCTAGATCGGGGGGATCTGAAGCTCTTCCCGGCACCCTGTTGGAGGGGTTATCGTCCTGGAGGCCTTCTTCTTCATCATGCCAGCCTCCGGTATAAAGTGTGAGTAGTTCCACCTTGGACTACGGGTCCATTTAATAGCTAGATGGTTGTATCTCCTCCTTTGTGCTACCATGTTTAGATCTTGTGAGCTCCGTTCATGATCAATATCATCTATTTGTAATCATGCATATTGTGTTTGTGGGGATCCGATGGATATTAAGATTACTATGTCAGATTGATTAATGATTTTGTCTTATTTATTCTATCATGTCTGTGTTGTTTGTGATCTTGCATGCTCTCCGTTTCTAGTAGCTATCTCGGCCAAGTAGATGCTAGTGACTCCAAGAGGGGGTATTTATGCTCGATACTGGGTTCATGCCTCTATTTAATCTAAGGGAAGTGACCGAAATCTCTAAGGTTGTAGATGTGTTGTTGCCACTAGGAAGAAAAAACGGTCTCTTGTTCATGGAACAAGTGGATTGTTTACCTTACACACTTTGCTTAAAGCAGTTATCCGTTGCTTGCAACTTAATACCGTAGGGGGTTCGGATGATAACCTGAAGGTGGATTACTAGTCATACATAGATGCAGTTGGATGGCGGTCTATGTATCTTGTTGTATTGCCCAATCGTATCTCATAGGATCATGAATGTCTAGTATTGCATTGTTATGCCTTGCTCAGTCCTGTCAATTGCCCTACTGTAATTTGTTTATCCAGCATGCCATGTAAATTTATTTTAAGGAGAACACCTCTAGTGAACTATGGACCTCGGTCCAATCTTTACCATTGATATATCTTCCACAGTTACTGTTTACTTTCTACAAACCACTATTACCTTTCACACCATATAGTTAATCCTTTGTTTTCAGCAAACCGGTGAGATTGACAACCTCAGTGTTCGTTGGGGCAAAGTCTTGAGTTTGTGCAACACCTTTGATTCGTTTCCTTCCTCCTACTGGTTTGATAACCTTGGTTTTTACTGAGGGAAAACTTGCTGCTGTGATCATCATACCTTTTGCTTGGGGTTTCCTAACGAAGCTTCGCGCACTCATCAGCCTCTCGCCAGCTGGAGGTTTTCTGTTCTTTGTTTCGTCTGTTTTGCAGTGTCTTCTTCGGGACGTTGAGTGATACGTCGGAAATGTATCTATAATTTTTGATGCTCCATGCTTGTTTTGTATCATTTGTCTTATGTTTTGTCTACACTTTGAGGTATTTTTATACACTTTCTGTAACTAACCTATTGACAAGATGCCATAGTGCCAGTTGTCTGTTTTCTTCTGTTTTTGGTTCCAGAAATACAGAAAATCAATATTCTCGGAATTGGACGGGATAAAAGCCAAATTCATTATTTTCCCGGAGCAACACGGAACCACGAAGTAGATCCGGAGGGGGGCCACAGGGTGGCAGCACCCCCTAGGCGCGGGCAAACCCTGGAGGCGCCCACAGGGGGTGTGAGCCCCCTGGACCCCCACCGACCTTGATTCCTGCGCCTATAAGAAGCCTCCAACCCAAAAACCCTAGGGCATCCAGAAGAAATCCACAAAAACCTCCGTAGCGCCACCGCCACCAAAGGGTAGATTTGGGGGATAGAAAGTCTCTGTTTCGGCACCCTGCCGGGACGGGGAAGTGCCCTCGGAGCCATCTCCATCGATCTCCATCGCCATCTTCATCACCATTGCTGATTCCCATGATGAGGAGGGAGTAGTTCTTCCTCAGGGCTATGGGCTCTACCAGTAGCTATGTGTTCATCTCTCTCTCTATGCATGATCTTGTGGTCATGAGCTTTGTAATCAAGTAGATCTACCCTGCTACTCAAGTGCTTCATTAGATCTCTGGTCTCCCCATGTGTGTGAAAGTGACAGCGTGCACGCCATGGTGGCACTTAGGTTTGAGTCTACATAAATACTCTTTGTGCTTTAATAGATCTATGCTTTTCCCCACGTGTGTGAAAGTGACAGCGTGCATACCATGTGTGGCACTTTGGCTAGATTGAATATTTTTTATGAGTTATATTTGGAGTTGGATGTCTCTATGAAATTGTGGTGTTTGTTGGAACCATCTAGCGCTCAAGGTGACAGTGTGGGGCTATCTAGATTGGGGAAGGCGGACTTTGAGGAGTGCTATTATAGCCCTACCTTGGATTAGAGTGTCCAACCGGAGAGTAGTTAAGAGTAGTATCATGAAGAGAGGATATTTATATGAGAGAGTGTTCACTAGTGAAAGTATGATCTCTAGGCCTTGTTTCTAAACATTAAAACACCGTTTGCATCTAGATCTGTTGCATGTTTGCTTTCTTCCTTCTTGTTGCCTTTAGTCTTTACCTCACCGTCAAGCTCTTTTCTGGCATCGTTACCACTTGTATTTCACTATCTCTTCGCCAAACTACTGCACCTATATTGGGTGTGTTGGGGACACAAGAGACTTCTTGTATCTTGATTGCAGGATTGCTTGAGAGGGAATACCTTTGACCACTTCCTCCCTGAGTTCGATAAACCTTGGGTAATCCACTTAAGGAAAACTTGCTGCTGTTCTACAAACCTCTGCACTTGGAGGCCCAACAACTGTCTACAAGAATAGAAGTGCGTAGACATCATTGAGGCGGAGGCTATGTCCTAAAGTCAGAATAAGGCCCTTCCCACTCTATCCTTCGCCCTGTTGACAATCTAGCGCTGAAGGAGGTTGCGTGGAATCGTGTGTCCAACGCATCTCCTGGGATCCAGTCCATTTTGGTATTTTGTTGGTGTGATTTCAAGTCAGTCTTTCCTGATCTACGGTTTTCATCGTCGATGATGGTTGTTTCTTAGTGCGCTAGTCCTTTGTGTTCTTAGAACGATGACTTCTCATCTGTCTATTACAATGAGCTCTACTAGGACAAGCTTTTCCTAGCTGATGGACCGGTGAGGATGGTGGTGCGCCTTCGGCTCGCCCTAGTGATTGTAGTCATCACTAGGTGGTCCAATGATCTATTTGTATTTTTTATTACTTTTAGCCTTCTTTATTATTGTTGATAATATTTAGTAGATCATTGGAATTTCACAAAAAAAGACTTCCGACTATATGTACAAACAAGGAAACAAACAAAATGTAATAAAACACAAATCTTTAATAAGGAAAGGAATAGAAATGGATGAATAATTGTCATCAATACTGTTCATGTATTCCAACCCGGAAGTGTTGTGCATATTTAATACTAATATTCTATTAGCATGCAAATACTCCTTCCAGAAAAACTCAAATGTTTGTAAAGAAAGGTATGAAAAGGGGTTAATCTTAAGATTTGTGGAAAATGATTGGTTTTGGCCTTGTGCGTTTTATCTACAATCCATATTTGCGTTTTGAGATCCAAATGCATGCTCTTAGCTTGGTGTGTGCACGTATTTTGTGTTGACTCACACCGGCGCATGTGAACCATAGCGTCCATTATTATTTTTATGATCTATATGAATATCAGTGATGCCAATTGTAACGAGTATGCAAATGCTACATGCCTATCTTGAAAACATAAATACTACATAATTTATTTTTAAATAATGTATGTTTTTAGACAGCCTTGCAAGCTCATGCCTCTTTGCTTAAGAAAGATTTTTTTCTCCATCTTCTCTTATCCTGACATATTCTTTTAAGACCCATTTTTAGAGTTGGTTTCAGACTCACATATTCAAAGAAAAGATCGAAAAATGGCCTCTGATCGAGTCAATGTTCTCGCTGCTAAAGAATAGAATTTTTGTGGATGTTTTTTTTTTATTAGTCTTTTCGAGTGCTTCACCTCGCAAACTCGGGCCTTCATGCGTAGGGCAAGAATTATAGTATGTAAAATTTATTCGTCATCATTACAATGTGAAAAAGAATTTGTATTGATAAGAAATTTCTAACACATATGGGTTCGTATGTCAATATTTATAGAAATAGAGGGGGAAAATTCATTTTGAAACTTTCACTTTTGACGAGTACTTATAATTAGAATTATTTTTGTATGGTCAAATGTACCTTTGATGAATGTGCACTCTTACCTCCTAGGAGCGAGAATGCAAATGATCCTATATATGAAATACCTAATGTGGATTATTCCTACAAATTAAATAATCGACACCAAAAATCATCTCAATAGATTGGACCATAGGATTTTTCAAGAGACATAGGTCGATGAAATTATATGCAAATGATGAGCATATAATTGTTCCCATGGATTAATCCTACACACCAAACAACTCGAACAGAAAAGGGCTGTAAATGCTCCTAAATGTAAATTTCTCGAAAAGTCACCTAAATGTAAATGGTTGAAAGAAGTTTTAAGTTCGATAGCGATGGCATTTGGCAGCTCCTATGAATGGAGACCAGTCTAAGACCAACAGACTACAGTCCAAGAGCAAGCCTCCAAATAAAACCCCACACGCGGATATTCCCAAGACGAGCCAGTGTCATCTTCTGATCTTCATCCTCACCGCACCCTCGTTCCATGGCAATGGCTCCACCCCTCCAACCCCACATTTCATAGGTGTTTTAAACTGCCAAGTAGTAGAGCGAAACACTCCCCTCTCTCGTCTATTCTCCTCAACCAATGGCAGCGACGCCGCTCGTCTGTGCTCTCCTCCTCGTCGTCTTCTGCACCGCCACCAGCAGCAGCGGCGTCGAGCAGGATGCTGACAGGGTGGGGCACCTGCCCGGGCAGCCGGCGAGCCCCGGGGTCTCGCAGTTCTCGGGCTACGTCACCGTCGACGAGCGGCACGGCAGGGCGCTCTTCTACTGGTTCTTCGAGGCGCAGGCCGCGCCCCAGCACAAGCCCCTCCTCCTCTGGCTCAACGGAGGTCAACCTCTATACACCTTAACTTTATTTATGTTACCCAAGTTGAAATGATTCTGTGAACATTTCATTACTACTGTTTTTTTCTTGCTACTTTGCGTTGCTCCTGTACTGTGTTTTTCTCGTGCTAGCTTTATTGACTAACTAACTGAAACTTCCTGTCCATATTCTGTCATGTTAATTTACTGTTTGAGTTGTGATATGGATTGTTACCGTTCCACCTTAAATCGACATCACTTGTTCTTCCCGCTCTGTCTTTCTGTATTTGTCTTGTGTTCCTCTCACGATTACTCCTGCTTGGTATCTGTTCTTGGTTAATTACTTGGTTTCTTGAGTAATCTGGGTTCTGGGTTAGTACTTATGTATAGTTGCTCTGAACAATGATCATGAACATTAAATAGAAGTATGGGTACGCAGCTTTAGTTAAGTCACACTTTCCATGCATAGTTGTACGGCGTCTTTAATTGCTGTAAAGAATGACCAAGCATTAAGTGGAACTAGAGGTGCTAGGACCTCTGTTCTTGGCTTATTTATGCCAATTTATTTTTTTCAAATCTGATTTTTTTTCAGGCTATTACTTAAGTAGAAAATATCTTCCTGCACCCTTGTTCTCTACAAATAACATGAAATCTTCATGAGTTGTTCTGTAGGACCCGGTTGCTCATCGATCGGCTATGGAGCGGCATCTGAGCTAGGGCCTCTCAGAGTCGTCAGAAAAGGAGAAGCACTGGAGTTCAACAAATATGCTTGGAACCAAGGTGATGAGCATGCATTCTTGCATGATTTTTTTCCTGAAATCATCTTTATTTCTCTTTGTTTCATGAACAATTCTGATGATTTTTTCTGCTTTGGGTTTGTCATTTTTCAGAGGCTAACTTGCTGTTCCTTGAGTCTCCTATTGGGGTTGGCTTCTCATACACCAACACGTCCTCTGATCTTACCAAACTGAATGATGATTTCGTAGGTAAATTGATTGTAAAACTTATATATAATTTCTATTTGCCCAAATAATGGTTTTGGTTGCTATGTGGTAATCATGTTCACAAATTACATCTCGCGCCATCCTTTTTGCAGCTGAGGATGCTTATAGTTTCCTGGTGAATTGGTTCAAGAAGTTTCCTCAGTACAAGGGCAGAGATTTCTACATATCAGGAGAGAGCTACGCAGGTACCTTTTGTTTTAAGGGAGAGCTGTGCAGATACTTAAATTTGACATGAACCAGGAGAAATTCCCAAGCAACACTTCAAAGTTTGGAATTTTTTCTTAAATAAAGAACTACCAGCAAGATGCTAAAAGGAACCTGAAACAAGCAGAAGTTGCCGGGTGCTAAATCCAGTGAAATGACACAATTTTTTCGTCTTCAAACGTGTGGTTCTTTTCTCCACATTGCACTATCAAGTCAAAATGGAAAGCATCAACCAAGTATTTTCACCAACCTTGACTCCTTGTCTGAATCGGACGTTGTCACTACCGTATCTCAGATCAGAACTTCCACTGAAGAAAAGTGGTCACTTAGTTTGTAGAATAGGCCTGACACCTTAGCTTATCCAGTGTCCACTGGATGTCGACTGCGACAAATCATAATTCAGCATCTTGGAAACAAACATTTCTTGTTTCAAAGAATCTAAGCATCAATTTCACCTATCTTTTTCATGAAATTGTGGTCACTGTAATCCAATTCTTCAAAATAGGGAAGAAGCTCCAAGTAGAAAAAATAACTTGCTATTGTACATAGATTGAGAACATACATTTTAGGGTTGCTATCATCAAACTAGTAACTTTACTTTGCTCGAACCAATTAAAAACGCTTTTGTCTTTTGTTTTGAAATGGCCCGTTGGGTCTCTGAACTGAACACATGCCCCTAAAAGGCAAAGGAGTAATGAGAATCCACATGCAGTGGACGAGAAGGTGCCCTGCAGAATTTTCCCTCTGTGCATCACTGAAGATGAAAGCTCAACCTTTTTCTATGCAATGCCCTGTGCTGCAGGTCACTATGTGCCACAGCTTGCTGATCTTGTATATGAGAGGAACAAGAACAAGATGGCCAACACATACATGAACCTCAAGGGCTTCATGGTAAGAATTTACACTGTATCAATCTTTTGCAAATATGAATTCCTTTCAAACAGAGTGGTCAATCAGAAGGGATATGATTTTGTCAACTACACTAACTTCCACCAGAACCTTCACGAAAAAATGGCATAAGAGCTGGACCAACTTCCTAGTAATTTTGTCAATTACTAGGAATATAAAATTCAGAATGGACCTATGTACTGCAGGTTGGAAACCCTCTCACTGATGATTACTATGACTACAAAGGGATTGCTGACTATGCGTGGAGCCACGCAGTCGTGTCTGATGAAGTTTACAAGCATATCAAGGAGAACTGCGACTTCAAGACCCCCAACTGGACCGATGGTTGCAATACCGCCATGACTGTTGTCTTCGACCAGTACGATCTGATCGACATATACAATATATATGCCCCCAAGTGCCTCCTGGGCCTGAACTCATCATCTTCCGCTAACCGAGCACACTTCGCAAATGATCAGGTGAAGTGACAGGGAAACTGAAAGTTTCAGGTTTCAGCTTCACTTGAAATTTACATGTATCTCTGGCATGATAGGGAGCGCAATTCGGGAGGCGGATGTGGAGGCGGTTGTTCTCGGGCTATGACCCGTGCTACTCGAACTACGCACAAGTCTACTTCAACAGGAAAGATGTGCAGAAAGCTTTCCATGCAAATGTTAGTGGACTACTTCCAGGGAAATATCAAGTCTGCAGGTGGATTGACCAAGAGCTATTTAGTTCAATGTACTTTCAGAAAAACAAGAACGTGAGCTCATCCATTCTTTGTGCAGTGACCCCATCCTGAACTCGTACAATTTCTCGGTGTTTTCGGTGCTACCCATATACACCAAGCTGATCAAAGCAGGGCTGAGAGTCTGGCTCTACAGGTGCGCTTCTTCTTGGACCCTTAACAAGTCACTTTTAACCTCTACAAGATGCACACTCGGTCTTAAACATCACCTGACATTGCACAGTCCATGTAGAGCTAGATTATCTGAAAACCTTACAGCAAGTGTTAAACTAGATTCTCCAATAAGTCGACATTCTCTTTTTATTGGTGCAGCGGTGATGCGGATGGCAGGGTCCCGGTGATCGGCTCCCGGTACTGCGTCGAAGCGCTCGGCCTGCCCATCAAGACCCCATGGCAGCCCTGGTACCTTGACAAGCAGGTCTGAACTCTCTGAAAACATGTTGTGAACAATACTGAGCTGAGCATCAGTAGTAGCCAGCGATGCTGAAATGTGGAGCGATAACAATGCAGGTCGCCGGGAGGTTTGTGGAGTACCATGGCATGAGCATGGTGACGGTCAGAGGGGCAGGCCACCTGGTGCCCCTCAACAAGCCGGCTGAAGGGCTGAAGCTCATCAACACGTTCCTCGGTGGAGAGCAGCTTCCAACGCACAGATGATTCGAGGTAGATGATGGTAGCATCTTAAATTGAGTGCAGGGGGAAGGTATATGGGTGCCAATCAGCTGAATGGAATCTATATTTACACCGGGATTCGAAGCTTGTTGTTAGAGTAAAGACACACATGAAACACAAACGTCAAAAGATATTAGCCAAAACAGAAAAGAGGCCGGATGCTTAATTTGGACTTTCAGGCCGGAGACTCCAGTGAAATCAGGCCGGAGACTCCGTCTTAGGTCAGTTGCTTGCATGGCTTGGTCGCGGTCGGTCGGGTTGGAGACTCTGGGGTTATCGGGGCGGAGACTCCATTGCACACCGCAGACTTGTTGTAGACCGGAGACTCCGCTTGGACAACAGAAGCTTGCTCGCGCAGTCGCTCTGCTCTCTCGATCGAAAACGATGAACACTAAAAAAAATTTGTAGGAGCACGCCCTGTCAAATCTCCAAGCAATCGACTCAGGCATACTCCCCGACATGCTGCAGATGCTGCATTGATGTACTCTGCCTCACAAGATGAGAGAGCAACCACCTTCTATTTCTATGAACTCCAGGTGACAAGGTTGCTGCCCAGGAAGAAAACAACACCAGACGTGCTCTTGCGATCTTCAGGATCACCAGAGACTTCGGGATCACCAGAGAGGTCACTGTCGTTGTAGCCCAAAAGCTTTGGTTTGCCTTCTCCCTTTCTAAATATGCAGCCAAGAGACAATGTGCCCTGAACATATCTAAGAATTTGCTTCACCAATGCCCAATGAGTAGCAGTTGAATTTTCCATGAATATGCTAGCAACTCCTACGGCTAGTGCGATGTCAGGCCTAGTATTTACCAAATACCTGAGCCTTCCAATCACACTTCGGTAAAGTGTTTTATCATTATCTCTAGTGCCATCTTCTTTTTTCACTTTCAGACGACACTCCATTGGGGTGCGTCAGCTATTGCAATTGCCCATGCCAGTAACCTCGAGAATCTTCTCTGCATAGCTCTTCTGATAAAGAGTGATTTTACC
This sequence comes from Avena sativa, assembly GCA_916181665.1. Taxonomy (NCBI): domain Eukaryota; kingdom Viridiplantae; phylum Streptophyta; class Magnoliopsida; order Poales; family Poaceae; genus Avena; species Avena sativa. The sequence goes on along the minus strand of OV702279.1, from coordinate 1,733,015 downwards.
GACATCGTGATGAACCTCAATCCCTAGATAATAACTGAGCCGACCAAGGTCACTCATTTTGAACAACTGTTGTTGCATCTGGTGCTTGAACTCAACAATAGCCTGAATGCCAGTTCCAGTGATGATCAAATCGCCAAGGTAGACACCCACAAGCAGGTAAGAAATGTTATCTCCACGTTGATACACTACATGCTCCATTGGACTGTTGATACCTTCGATTCAGATTTACGGATGTAGTATAATAGCTTTTTCCCTAGAAGACCTAAGTTTAATCTAACCTTAAAAAGCAATGCTAAAAGGAAATAAAAAGGGCACGTCTACAAGACTTTGTTTCTTCGGTTTACCTTAGTTTACCAGACCAATCTAGTTTACTTTTATAATGGGTTAAATCAATGAATGGAGATAGGACATGGTTAAAGATCCACCTGCAGTTGCACATCATATGGGATAAAAAATAATAATAATAAGCATAGTCATGTGTAATGTTTGAATAGAGATAATCTCTTGTGGGCAACACATCCTAATATACTAGAGCCCCCGTGATGCAGTAGACATAGCAATAATCTTTTAATCCACCTGAGTGCATACTGAAGCCACGGGCTACAAACGATTATTAAGTGTAAAACACAAATCAAAGCATTAAGTGGTGATGTTGTTGTGATCCCGAATGGGTTGCTAAGCGAAGACCGTACTACCCTTTTTGTCACCGAGGTTCCTATGAGATTGCCGCTAGCCAAGTATCTCACCTCAAGCCTTTATCAATCTATGAGATCTTGAGTACCTACAAGTACACAGATCGAGAGAAGATACAAAGAAACAAAAGATACAAATCTCAATTGCAAACAAAATACAATACTCCCATGATTAGATGCACATAATTGTTGCGAGCTTTCTCTTCAACCCGCAGCCCGTGAGGACTACTCACTCATAACGAATAGATCTAGGATAGAAAACATTGTGCAAAATAATTAGACTGAAATCAAATGTTCTTACAATGGTCGTGGATCTAGGATAAACAATGGATGAACGATGACGTGGATCTCATTTGATGGTGGTGTGATGTAATCTGAGAATGGAGGCTCCCTGGCTGGCGGCTGGATCCTCAAAATATATAGGCGTCTTCATGAAAGTCGTAGGGTTTGATGAGACGAAGCCGCCACCGCCACCTAGTACGGGTGGACGGTACGAGCGGACCACGACCGTACCGGTGGTCGTTACGCATACTGACGCCTGGAAATGGCTTCTCAATTACTTGGCCGTGTGGACTTCCTCAAAATCCTCCTGATTTCGCATTAAAAGTCATGATTTCCTACATAGCACAATTCAAAGCAAGGTTTTGCATATATTTGCAATTATTAATCATTAGTGACAAGGATTGAGAGTTTCTTGTCAATTGTTTGACTAAAAACAATGTTAAACAAGATGGAAGATGGCAAATTTGGAGCATCAACTTCCCCAAAGCTCAAGCCTTGATCGCCCTCGAGCAAGAAAAAACAAAACAACTATAAGGAATTCAACGTTTAGAATTGAATCAACGAGAATGAGAATTCACTTACGGTTGGTAGTCATATGTGCTTAGCACTTCATTCATTTGTGAGGCTTATCAAAGTTAGAGAGATGACAAGAGTACTATACAAGCTTCGGTAAGTCAAGAAAATTAAAGTAAAGTTTAATATTAGTATAAATAACTAGAAGTGTAGCAATCAATCCAATTATTCTAGTTAACTCTTAGCTTGCCAAGGAACACTAGGATGTTTAAATATCATAATTAAGATAGTTTCGTGTCCTAAGTAGTATAACAATGAAGTATCTTATTTACACCCACATTAATAAATCAAGTCTATCAAAAACACTTCTAATCCGATCATTGTCTTTTAAGAAAAATTCGTAGAGTAGTAATGAGACCATGCCAAGGAATTGTTATGTGGATATTCATAGGTATCTTTTTATTTTTATTCTTTCAAGGATCACTGGCTGTTTATTTTGCAAGTGTTTGCACTACCTTTGAGAGTACCAATACTTTTGCCCATATATTGACATGTATGCCAATCATGACATCAACTTATAGCTAAAATCTGGGGTTATACCATAGATCGTTCAAAAGATAGCGGAGTTGTTGGCATCCCAAAGGTGTGTACTAGAAATATAAAACAAAAATTTCTCTCTTTTTTTATGATCTAGTACTGTGTTTTGATCCACAAGGTTAGCTTTGGCATGCACCACAATTACCACTAGACTTTATTGAATCAAACAAGTCCTTTCATGAGTGTCGTCAAGACTATCAAAATATCTATGGGGTTAAGTAAGGATATACTCTCAAGACAATCATTCATCAAACAAGTCATAAATTTCAGACTTTTTCTTATTGTACTTGTTTGGCAATATTATTTCCAATGCAAGACTCGGTTAGCTAAAAGAACTAGAGCAAGAGCGTCAACAACTAATCATCATACTAATAAAAAGCTTTACTCTAACCATATTAAATTACTCCCACAGGCATGGCATCTTAGCAAATCAACCAACTAAGATAAACAACTCAAACTTCAAAAGTGGGAGACAAAGGACATACCTCTCATAAGTGACTTCATGATTTTCTTCCTTATAGGGATGTGTTCCTTAAAAAAATCAAACATGATTACTCTCATAATTATATTAAAGCAAAGAGGCAAAGTGTGAATCCACATTTACGAAAAAGGAAGAACGGAAAAATCTTTTTGTATTTTTGAGCATAGAGATTAAAAAATAGAAAAGATATTGCGACCAAGCAAGGGCTTTAAGAAAAGAAAAACAAAGAAACAAAATCAAACTAAAAAGCGAAGGAAAAAAGCAAAGTGTTGGAACGAGCCAACACGAATGTTTCAAAGCTCCCAAGGAGCTGGAGTAGAACCTCATTATTACACAAATAAATTTGTCGGGGGAACACATCCCCAAGCTCATGATTTTGCAAGCCCTTTTGTTGCTCATTGTGGAGGCGGTGGATAGTTTTCCATGTTCCATTGGCTGCTCCAATCATGGAACTGGGTGACATGGTTATACCCCGCGGGTACATGATCTCAGCATACCTGGTCTAGCCCAAGGAAGGCCCACGACAAATATATGCCGGCCCATGAAGACTTTCGGGTGGCCCAGGCCCATGACGTCTTCGGATCCTTGGAGAGCAAGACTAGAGTAGATAGAAAATTCAAAGGGGTAAAACCCTAGAACTTGTAACCGACTAGGTCTATGCCCGAGACCTGCCTAAGTCTATATAAAGGCCAGGAGGGCACGACCTAGAGCTCTCGACTCATACTTTCGCATACACATATCCACGCCAGATTGCATCTGCGTACCCCTGTAATCACCGGTTCCGCCGTAATCAAGAGCAGACAAACAGGAGTAGGGTTTTCCCTCCGGGGGCCTGAACCTGGGTAAACCTCGTGTCCCATATTTCTTATTTGCTAACCGTTCCACGATCTCCAGCATCCCCATCTTCTCCAAAACTCAAGTCCATAACAATGGGCATTGATGAGATCAAACCTCGTCAATTGGCGCCGTCTATGGGAACTGGGGACGCTGATTGTGCGATCGTGACGGTCCCAACCCGATCGATCTACAACTCTATGGCGACGGAGAGTCACCTCCTCTTCGGCGCTTTCGACTTCACCGCCCACTCACCGGCCACCATGAAGGACTTCAAGCCCGTAGGCGACGGACTCAAAATCCTGTTCGGGAGCTTCTGCTTCCAGGTGGGGCAAACTGGCACCCTCCGCCTCCCTGAGCGGGTGCCCCTACCATCAATCAGGCCCGCTTCATGGACCCCACACCCCGTGCTACGCCCATCGTCATCAACAGATGAATCCTACGACAGCAGCTGCTGCAACTCCGACATGTGCGACCCGCCGTCGGATGAAGGAAACTACGGTTCCGGATCCGAAAGCTACGGCAGCAGCAGACCAATCTACGAGCGCTACCAATGCGCCGTAGTCATCCAGGGCGACGTGGATCAGCAAACACCCAACCCGCCGCCCAACCCGACACCTAACCCGCCAGATCGAAACGGCGGAAACAGAAGAAGCCAGTCCCCCCCACCCGAAGGGGACAACAACGGCCATGCCATCCGCCTTAGCAAAGAAGGATGGGCCCAGGCACGCGCCACCGTGGCAGGCGACATAATCCTACCTGCAGACTCCTCACGGGATCTGCTGATGGCCTACCATCTGCTCCTGATCGAGGAGCACAAGAAGCAGGTCAAGAAGCGGGTCTGCTGCTGATGGCCTACCATCTACACCTGTGGAACAGGAAGCGAAGAAGAAAACGGAGGAGTCAGCGACTTCCCCTGGATATCTTCTCCAGCCTTGAACTTCAGCAGCGAACGAAGGGCCCTGTCGAGATCTTCCTGGGAGAATTTCTCAGCCGAAACCCTCGTTGGATCACGCCGGCCAGCATAAAGGAACATCGGGTACGCCCTAGCCTGGAGTGGCTGCACCCAACGCTCGAGAAAAGTGCGAATGATATCCACACCGTTCACTTCCTTCTCCGAAATCAACTGGAGATCCTCCACTCGACGATAGAGAGCCTCTATCTCCGCCACCTCGCCATCCAAGATCTTGTTTTTCCAGGACCTTTTCGGCTCGATCTTTTGGGAGGGGTCGAAAGGAACAAGACCAAAATCCTGCACAGGCACTACGGAGTCGCGGATATAAAACCATCGCCTCCGCCAGTACTGGACAGATTCGGACATGGAAAAAGAAAAGAAAAGCAGATTGGGCTTGAGGGAGATGATGCAACCCCCAATGGGGTAAACACCATCCGAACCAGATCTGCTGGTTGGCGAGGCTTGCAGTAGCATCTCGAAGGTTGATGGAGTGGTTGTTCATGTTTTGAATAATTCCTTCGAGTGCATAGATGTCTTCATGGGTGGTGTAGTAGTTTGGTGGCTGCTCATCTTGTTCGGTTCCTCCTTGTTCTACTTCTTCATCTTATCCTTCTCCTTTCATGGGTATTTCTTGTTGGGGTAGGTTAGCCTCAACCTGCGCATCAAAACGCAAACGTTCATCCTTGATAGAGAATAGACCATTAGGCAAAGAAGTCGGGATCAAGTGACCCGCTACAGGAATATTAAGGAAGTATCTATCATGAGTTTTAGAAACCATACCACATGCTCTTAAAGTGGGGGGGGGCAAGACGGTTACTTTCTGTCAATTGTTGGATGTTACCTAGGTTGATGTGAAGTGCGCGTGCAAGAACGGGCACAACTCCCTCTCCGCATATGGGTCCTCGAGATTGAAGAGCTTGATGCTTAAGGTAAAACACAAGAAGATCACCCAAATTTGGCGTTAAGTTACAATTAATAATAGCAGCCTTTGTGAGGATCAACATGTCCTTCTCATTAACTCTAGTAAACTCACCACGTGCCTCCAAGGTGTTAGCAATTACATAAAATAGATAGCGAATAGCAGGATGATCAATTTGGTTTCCCTTGGGTGTGTTTCCACGAATTCTCATTAAATTAAAGTACTCTCAAGGTGTAGGATCTAAAACAAAAACAGTTATGCGCACATCGGTGTTGTTGTTGGCAAACCTAAAACATTGAGCCTATTGATAGAGTGTTAGGGTGTACTCATGGTTTGTAAGGAGGAATTTGATGTGATCAAATCCGGGCCTTTGTTCCTTGGTACAATAGTGAGGATTCACTGTGTGCGTCAAGGTGCTAAAGAACTCAAGTGTCAAGCGGCGATACGTGACAACATCCTGAAAGACAAAGTCATACAAACCAACATTGTTGCAAAGTAAATCGAAATCAGCACGAATGCCAAGTTGGTTCGGGATATAAGGACACACCCACTTGGTGGACTTGATTTCTCGGAGCTTGAGACGATTGAAATGGTTCATCTGAAACTCCTCGGTGAACTCGATACCAAGTGACTCGGGGGTCAATGATACGTCATAAACGTATCTATAATTTTTGATACTCCATGCTTGTTTAGTATCAACTTTTTTCTGTTTTGTCTACACTTTGAGGTATTTTTATACATTTTCTGGAACTAACCTATTAATAAGATGCTTCAATGTCAATTGCCTGTTTTCTGCTGTTTTTGGTTTCATAAAAGCTAGTAAGGAAATATTCTCGGAATTGTACGGGACAAAATCCAAAGTCAATATTTTACCAGAAGGAACACGGAGTCCAAAGGGCAGCCGAAGGGGGCCACGAGGTGGCCACACCCTAGGGCCGCACGTCCCAGGGGGGCACACCGCCACCAGGTGTGGGCCCCTCGGGCACCCACTGACCTTGCCCTTTTGCCTATAAAAGAACCCCGATGCAGAAACCCTAAGGACCCGATCAAATCTCCATGAAACAGTCCGTAGCCACCGCCACCATTGTCCCTAGATCGGAGGGATCTGAAACTCTTCCCGGCACCCTGCCGGAGGGGGGAGATCATCCCGGAGGCCTTCTTCGTCACCATGCCAGCCTTCGGAGTGATGTGTGAGTAGGTCACCCTTGGACTATGGGTCCATACAGTAGCTATATGGTTGTTTCTCCTCCTTTGTGCTATCATATTTAGATCTTGTGAGCTCCGTTCATGATTAAGATCATCTGTTTGTAATCATACATATTGTGTTTGCGGGGATCCGATGGATATTGATATACTATGTCAGATTGATTATTGATTCTATCATGTCTGTGTTATTTGTGATCTTGCATGCTCTCTGTTGTTAGTATCTGTCTTGGCCAAGTAGATGCTTGCAACTCCAAGAGGGAGTATTTATGCTCGATAGTAGGTTCATGCCTCTAGTAATCTGGGGAAGTGACAGAAATCTCTAAGGTTGTAGATGTGTTGTTGCTACTAGGGAGAAAACAACAATCCTTCGTTCATGGAACAATTGTATTGTTTACTTTACACACATTGCTTAATGCAATTATCTGTTGCTTGCAACTTAATACTGGAGGGGGTTCAGATGATAACCTGAAGGTGGATTATTAGTCATAGATGTAGTTGGATTACGGTGTATGTATTTTGTTGTAATGCCGAATCAAATCTCATATGAGTCAAGATGTTTAGTATATGCATTGTTATGACTTTCTCAGTCTTTCAATTGCCCTGCTGTAATTTGTTCACCCAACATGTTATCTATCTTAAGGAGAACACCTCTAGTGAACTGTGGACCCCGGTCCAATCTTTATCATTGATACATCATCTACTGTTACCGTTTACTTTGTACAAGCAACTACTATCTTCCACACTGTACGTTTAATCCTTTGTTTTCAGCAAACGAGTGAGATTGACAACCTCACTGTAAGTTGGGGCAAAGTTTTGAGTTTGTGTTGTGCAGGTTCCAAGTTATTAGCAACACCTTGGAGTTGTTTACTTACTCCTACTGGTTCGATAACCTTGGTTTCATAACTAAGGAAAAACTTGTTGTTGTGCTTATCATACCTTCCTCTTGGGGTTTTCCATCGAGGCTCTACAGTTAACTGAGCCGCATCAGTCAACGTATCAACAGGTGGTGCGCGCCCATACTGCTGGTCGTTATCCATGCGGTATCTTTTTTCCTGAAATCTGATGGTTTGCTCGAGGGTACGGTACGGGCACGTGGTATGGGCGCATCCAACCGTACCAGTGGTCGTTAAGACCATTGTTTCCTGCGGCAGAAATCAGAGTTTCTATCTTCTTGTGGTTCGAGGTAGTACGGGCGCACGATATGAGCCTTCCCGGCATTACCACTGGTCGTTAAACGGCATGTGAGCTGTATAACTCAAAATTTTGATTAGTAGCTATGTGCGCCTTTGCACATATTATCACAAGACAAAACAACAACAAACATACTTCATAAAAATTTCAGCAATACTTCTTAGGCTATGTGTTAGTAAAATAAAAGATCGAGGATTACCTTATTTCTTCTCCTCTCTCCAAAGGTCTTCTTGAACAATTTTTATTAAAAAAAAACAAACAAAAGAGAAACTTTATTTAACATGGGTTGTCTCCCATGAAGCGCTTCTAATTACAGTCAATTAGCTTGACCCCAATAGCAATCATTTAGGTTTAAGGAGTGGGATACCCACTATAAAATAGTTGGCTTTTAAAGTAATTATATCATCATCATAATTAGGCTTGGCCTTATTTTTTTCTAGGAAATTGGACTATAAAAGGATCTCTAGATGGTAGCTCTATTCTCACATTCCCGTCATGTAAATTAATTAAAGTTTTAATAGTTCTTAGGAATGGCCTACCTAAAATTATAGGTGCTATGGGATCTTCAGGCATGTCCACAATAATAAGATTGATAAGAGCGGGACTACCTTTAATTTCAACAACTATATTTTATTTTATCCCAACAACTTGTTTATAAGTTGAATCTACTAGATGGAGTCTCAGTTCAGTAGTGAAAAATGGCCCCAAGTTTAATTTATCAAATAAGCTTTTGGAAATTGTTGAGACACTCGTACCAAGATCACAAAGTGCGGATATCTCATTGACTCTCAAATTAACTTTAATAGTGGGCTCAAATATATCATCTAGCTTAGCATGAAGCTTATCAACTAGTATTTTATACTCCATTTCTAACTCGCGAACTTTAGATGCTACTTGTTATATAAATTGTTGGTACATAGCATCATTACCTTGTTATATACCGGGATTATTCACGGTGATCATATTTAATAGATCTTCCACGGTATAATCTGGTGTCGGCATGTTTCTATAATCTAGCTCTTCAGGTTTCTCTTCATTGGTTACCACCCTCACCATCTGGAGGTCTTCTACCGGACTTGGCTCGGGTTTTCCAGCAAACTTTTCTAGTATGAGAGCTTGGCTCTCAGCTACTTTACCCAGCTAAGCCTCCACGGTATTTGTCCTTTTCTGTAGAGCCTACACATCATTTCTAATTGCAACGTCCTGGTTAGATAATTTTCCTATACTACTTTCATGGTTCTCCATAGTTTTAATAAACATATTATTTTGCTCGGTCTGAGCTTGTATAAAGGTTCTAACAGTTTGCTCAAATGAGATATTGCCATGATTTACTCCATTATTATTATCATAATTGTTGTAAGGAGCTCCTGCAGGATTAGGATAATGTTTTTTAGCATTATAAGCATAATGATTTTTCCATGCAGGGTTAAAAGGAATGTGAGCTATAAAATTGACATCACTAACATCAGTACCGATGGCATTAACTTGGGTATCTTCTTTACCTTTTACTATACTAAGCAGCTCATCTACCTTAAATGTAAGTTCTTCATTATTTACCTCGGTGATTGAACTTACTCTCTTCGAGGTTCTTTCCACATGCCATTGGGCATGATTATTTTGCATATGATCAAGTAATTTCTTTGCAACACTGACTTTCTTTCCCATGATTGTTCCTCCTGCTGCAGTATCTAGCATAGACTTAGACATTGGGTTAAGACCATTATAAAACAAATATAATATAAGCCATTCTTCCATCCCATGACTAGGATAGTTCATTACGGCTTCATTCATCCTTTACCACGCAAGCGCTAGTGGCTCACGGTCTTCTTGTCTAAAACTCGTAATGTTGGATCTTAGTTGCATAGTTTTAGCTGGGGGAAAAATTAATTCATAAAAAAATTAGTACATTCCTCCCAAGATTTAATAGTGCCCTTTGGTAGAGCGAGCAACCAATACTTAGCCTTTCCTCTAAGAGAGAAATAAAACAACCTTAATTTAACAACATTTGGATCTATATCCTTAATATGCATCATGTCGAAAATTTCAGTGGAAGTGTTGAAGTGCAAACCTGAATCCTCAGAAGATGATCCCCCAAATTGGTTCTGTTGAACCAAGCTTAAAAGGTTAGGCTTAATTTCATATGTTTCCGCATTAACAGCGGGCTGGGTGATAGGTGCAAGAATAAAATCATCAGTGGGAGTAGCATACTCCCCAAATCTCTTTTGAGCCATGGCTCTTATATTTTTGGTAATTTTTAAGTAATGAAAACAAATAACAAGTAACTATTTTTTTGGTTTTCAAATAGATAACAAGAAAGTAACCTAATAACAAGAAATAAACTACAAACTAATAATGAAACTAAAAAAAAGGTCTCCAGTGACCTCACCAGGATAGCGAATTGCTTCCCCGGCAACGTCGCCAGAAATAGGGTTGATACCTTTGATCCGTATTCACGGATGTAGTATAATATCTTTTTTCCTAAAAGACCTAGGTTTAATCGAACCTTGAAAAGCAATGCTAAAAGGAAATAAAAAGGGCACGTCTATAAGACTTTTTTTCTTTGTTTTACCTTAGTTTACCAGACCAATCTAGTTTACTTTTATAATGGGTTGAATCAATGGATGGAGATAGTCCAGGGTTGAAGATCCACATGCAGATGCACATCATATGGGATAAAAGGTAATAATAATCATAATCATGTGTAATGTTTGAATGGAGATAATCTCTTGTGGGCAACACATCCTAATATACTATAGCCCCCATGATGCAACGGGCATATCAATAGTCTTTTAATCCAACCAAGTGCACACCGAAGCAACGGGCTACAAATGATTATTAAGTGTAAAACACAGATCAAAGCATTAAGTGGCGATGTTGTTGTGATCCTGAATGGGTCGCTAAGCGAAGACCATACTAACCTTTCTGTCACTGAGGTTCCTATGAATCGCCGCTAGCCAAGTATCTCACCTTAAGCCTTAATCAATCTATGGGATCTTGGGTTCCTATAAGTCCACAAATTGATACAAGAAACAAAATATACAAATCTCAATTGAAAACAAAATACAATACTCCCATGATTAGATGCACATAATGGTTGCAAGTTTCTCCCCAACCCGCAGCCCGTGAGGACTACTCACTCATAACAAATAGATCTAAGATAGAAAACATTGTGCAAAATACTTAGATTGAAATCGAATATTCTTACAATGGTCGCCAAATCACAAGGAGGTCTAAAGTACAAAGTAGTGGCTATGGCTAATGGAGGGGATGGATGATGTAAGTGATGAACAATGGATGAACGATGGTGTGGATCTCCTTTGGTGTTGTTGTGATGTAATCTGAGAATGGTGGCTCCCTGGCTAGCGACTGGAGCCTTAAAATATATAGACGTCTTCACGAAAGTCGTATGGTTTGACGAGACGAAGCCTCCACCACCTAGTACGGGCGAACGGTACGGGCGGACCCTGGCCGTATCGGTGGTCATTACGCGTACTGACTCATGAAAATGGCTTCCAAATTACTTTGTCGTGCGGACTTCCTCAAAATCCTTTGTTATGACTCCTGATTTCACATTAAAAGCCATGATTTCCTGCACAACACAATTCAAAGCAAGGTTTTGCATATCTTTACAATTATTAGTCATTAGTGGCAAGGATTGAGAGTTTCTTATCAATTGCTTGACTAAAAACAATGTTTAAACGCGGTGAAAGATGGCAAATTTTGGAGCCATCAACTATGAATGAAACCAAGAGAAACAAGTGACACGTCGAGTTTTGCATACCATGCTCGCGGCGCCTGACAAAACCTGTATAGTGCTTTCTTCAGTTTCAGCACTGCACTCTCCTTGTCGGTAACGACATGTCCGGTGGCTGGACTACATACACCTCTCACTAAGTATCCTCTTCAAGAACGGTGATTTAACATCCATATGGTGCACTTCCCAGCCGGAGTGAGAAGCCAGTGCTAGCACAAGGCGCAATGTTTCCATCCTAGCCACCGACACGAAGACCTCCTTGAAGTCCACCCCCTGTCGCTGGGCATAGCCCTTTGTAACTAGGTGTGCCTTGTACTTCACCATGTTGCCAGCAGGGTCACACTTAACCTTGAAGACCCACCTCATGTCGATCACCTTGTGTCCGTCGACATCTCCCATGTCTCATTCTCAGTGATGGATGCCATCTCCTCATCCATGGAAGTGCGCCACGCTGCATTGGTGATCGCCTTGTAAATAGTGCGAGGCTCCTCCGAGGTGAGCAGGCACAACTCGCGGGGCTCGCTGATGTCTTCATGGTTGGTGGCATCGTAGATGCACGAGAGGCGCTTGTACCAGATCGGTCTAGTGTCTCTGTCGCGCCCTTCTTCATCGGTGAGCGGTGTGGCCTAGCGTATGTCCACATGAGGTGCTGGTGCAAGTGGGGATGACGCGGTGACGTTGTCTGACCCAGGCGCTGGTGCAGGGGCGAGCTTGATGTCATAGGCGTGCGTGGTGACGCTGGCGTGGTGGACACTGGTGTGTTCCAGGCACGCTAGTAGAGCGGTCTGGTGAGCCGAGATCTGGTGATGGCGCAACTCCTGCTCAAGTGTCCACCTCCAGCATGCTGTTCTCCCGCGTGTACGTCACCATGAATGAGGAATCGTGGCCTTGTCAGGTTCCTCCCATTGCCATGCCATGTTTTCCTCAAAGATTACATCAACGATACCTGGAGCTTGTCCTTTACTAGATTGTAGACCCGGTAGCACTTGGAGTTCTCCTTGTAGCCGATGAACACCATTAGCGATGATCGATCAGTCAACTTTGTGATGCCTGGGCCGATCTTATTCACATGAACCACACAGCCAAAGATGCGCATGTGTTGCGCATTTGGCTTTCGGCCATGCCACACCTCATATGGTGTTACGCCATCCAGAGCTCGCGTTGGCGCACAGTTGAGAATGTGCATCGCGGTTCTCATGGCTTCTCCCCAGAACCGTGGAGGCATGTTCATGCTTTTCAGGAGGAAGCGCGCCATTTCTACCATAGTTTGGTTACATCTCTCGACTACACCATTATGTTGTGGCGAATATGGCGCCGTGATCTAGTGTCTGATGCCAGTGGCGTCGCACAGCTCACGGAACTCACTAGAGTTGAATTCCCCGACCCGATCAGATCTAAATGCACGGAGCTTGTAGTTGCTTGCGGCCTCTGCCGCTGCCTTGATATTGGATAATAAGCTATAGGCACCGCTCTTGGACTTTATCACCTCGAGCCACATGTAGATACTAAGGTCGTCGACCACCAGGAGGAAGTAGTCGTTCCCACCTGGCGTTGTTGGTGAGATCGGCCCACAAAGGTCAGTGTGAAAGAGCTTGAGGCGCTTCTCCGGTCTGTATAGGAGGCACTTGGGAATGGCGACCTATGCTTGTTCCCGCGAGCACAGTCATCACAGTACTCCTCAATGCGTTGTGTGCCTAGCATTCCTCACACCATGTCGCGATGCGATAGAGCGTGCAGGGCGCGGAAGTGCAGATGTCCGAAGCATGCATGCCACCGCTAGGCCACGTCGTCGGACTTGCTTAGCAGACAGATCGGCATGTCGTGCGACAGAACACCAGTGTACAGTCGGTTGCCCTTTCTCTTGACACGCGCAAAAAGGCTTCGAGTAGGATCATGGATAGTCATGATGACATTGGCGATGCCTATATTGTAGCCTCTCTCGTCCAGCTTCCCAACTGAGATGATATTGCTCCGGAGGCTCGGGATGTAGTACACGCATGCGAGGACTCGTTGGTTGTTGGATATCAACTCTGAAGATCACTGATCCTTTGCCACAGATGTTCACCTATGATCCATTGTCAAATCTAACAGTGCCTCGCACTGTCTCGTCGATCTTGGAGATGACATGTCACTCCCCCGTCATGTGGCTGCTAGCGCCGGTATCGAAGTACAAGAGGCCATTAGGTGATGGCATCGGGATTACCTTCTCGTTTAGGAAGACAACCCGTGGTGCCACTGCTTCAGTGACCACAACCATCATCATGGAAGGTGCCTCTTCTTCCTCGGTTTGAGTCAGGTTGGCCTACTGTTGTCGCTGCTCACAGTCACGTTTTGCATTTCTGCACTCCTTGGCCCAATGAACCACCTTGCCACAGTACCAACAATTTCCCTTTTGGAGCTCACTGTTGCCAGCGCTGCCAGGGGAATTGTTGCCCGAGCCGCCACTGGCCTTGCCAGTGTCGTGTTGTTTGGGCTTGTGTGCGGGCTTGTCACAGTTGCCACCACCCAGCATGCTATGATGCTGGCGCGTGGCCCATTCTTCCTCCGTTAGAAGGAGTTTTCCAACGCCATCACCGATGTCATCCATATCATAGGCCTCCTCCGTTGTAATGAGCTGACCCGTTACCTCCTCGACTGTGAGGGACCGAAGATCGACGGTCTGCTCGATGACCATGACCATTGGGCGGTACTTCTTCGGCACCACCCGCAGGTACTTGAGCATGGCTCTGTACTCATCGATGGGGCCACCAAGGAGCTCCAAGTCATTGATGATGGCGGTGAGTCAGATCGAGAAATCTTCAATCGACTCACCAGGCTTGAAGCACAGATCCTCCTACTCATGCCAACGTGTTTGTGCCTTCGCCTCCCGGACATGCTCGCAGCCCAGTCACATGGTTTTGATGGTTTCCCATGTGGTCTTGGCGCAGTCCTTGCTCGGCCAGGGTGCGCACCAATTCTTGCGGCACGACATGGAGCAGACCCGTCAGTGTCGCACGATCATCTCCGTCGTCGTTGGCGCCGTACTGGATCGTGTCCTAGAGGTGATGCGCCTGGAGCTGCACCTCACCACCGTCGCCCATTATGCATAATTCGTGTGGGTGAGCATGGGATAGTGCACGGGGCCGGTGCTTTCTCGCATGACGCGCTCCCGCACCACCAGCTCGCCACCGCCACGTCGCGACAGGCTCCGATTGTGTTGTGGCCCTTGGGAATTCGAGGGACAACAACGCTGGCTCGCCGGCAGCGTGGATCTTCCACCACCTCCCCTGATCCACCTGCTTCCCCTTGCCCGCCGCCGCCGGAGTGGATGTCATGGCTCTAATACCAAATGACGTTGCCAAACATAGATACACACACAGATCTTGCTCGCGCTACTCTCTCGGTCGAACACGATGAACACTCGAGTTTTTTTGTCATGTAAAAGTGTACGGTTTTTCTCTTACTTCCTCTTATTTAAGGGATTATAACAGACTGAGAAAACGGGAAATAGCTAACAGAAACACAAGCTCATGGACGTGCCATCCCACGTCCACTCGCATGTCGCTGTTGCCGCCACACAAGCTGGTCCTCGCGCCATCCCACGAAGATCGCGCTGCGACCAACTAACTAGCACTAGAATAGCTATGTCAAGTCATGAACAAACTTACAAAAGTTGCTCCTACTTATTATCCTAAGTGAATATATACTTAATTGACGAAACTGTCAGCGACAGCTAAGTATCGACAGTAGCTTGATTAACTATAATTATGGAGCATGCATAGGCTAAAGAAGATAAAGTGCAAGGTTTATCCAACAGACATTAAGGATGGGACTGGAGCCTCCAGACTTCACAGGTCGTAGACTCCGGTTGCTTCCTAGTTCTTCTTGGTCTTGTCCATCCTTCTCTTCTCCATATTTCATAGTATCTTGGCGATGTTCATCTGGTTCATACCTGAAGATGCAAAGGATGTTGGAATGAAGTAGCAATGCATCCAAGGTAGTATCAAAGTCACAAGATGATGAATATAATTTACCTTATCATGGAGAGCTTTGACTCAGGCACAGGTAAGGACGTCAATGAGCAGGTATGGGCAGGATAGAGCAATATCATACTCATACCCATGTAGTCAATGGTTAGAAAACTTTACCCATACCCGTACATGCGGGTATAATTATTTACCCATGCCCATACCCGATTGGTATCCATACCCATTGGGTACCCGACGGGCAGATCCAATAGTACACAAGTTATTCACAATTTTACATTAATCAATATCATATTTGACAAATAAATAAGTATCACTACTCAATAATAGGTAGATTATTACATAAAAATTATCAAAATTTAGAAATCACAATCCCATACTTGCCCCTAGGCTACTCGGCCGCATAGGTTGAAACTCTATAGGTAAGTTTTACAAGTCAGTCTAAATGGGCAGGGTATGGGTGCCCGTACCCATGACTTAATGAGCAGGATATGGGTATTACCCATGGGTAAAAAAGTATGCACATACCCTACCCATGCGGGTACGGTACCCGCGGGTACCCATACCCATGGATAAAATTTCCATCCTTAGGCACAGGTCATTGGTCCACTCTAGGGACTTGTCGGAGTTGGGAGTAGTGTTGTTCATAGGGCGGGCTACATCATATCCTCCCCCCATTGGGAAAGAGCTGTCCTCGATTCTAAGTTCTCATCATATCCATGATATGGTGATAGATCTGCCACATCGAATGTGTTGCTCACAAGGTACTTCTATTGAGTATGTTGATGGCATATGTGTTTTCATTGACATGCTTGAGAACTTTGAAGGGGACATCACCTCGCGTATTGAGCTTGAAGTTTTGTTCTTGATGGAACCTATCCTTGCGGAGGTGAATCCACATGAGGTCTCCTTATTCAAAGCGCATCTCTTTCTTGTTATTGTTTAATCTTGATGCTTGGATTTACATGGGTTTTTAGAGCATAGCCCTTGTTTCTTCATGGAGTTTCTTCATTGATTCGGCTCATTGTTCGACGTCCATGTTGACACGCTCGTGTAGTGTAAGTGGTAGTAGATCGAGATAGGTTTAAGGTTCGAAGTCGTAGACAATCATGAATGGACTCTTTGATGTTGAGGAGTACTTGGCTCAGTTGTAAGATAATTCTGCATGTGTGATGCTTATTCCCAACTCTTGAGGTTCTTGATCAATACACGTACAAGAGTTCCTAGGCTCTGGGTGACCTCTTCGGTTTGGTCATTAGTTTGAGGATGCGAGGCGTGAGTGAATAGTAACTTCATGCCAAGCTTGGCCATAAGTGTGTTTTAAAGGTAGCTCATGAATTTGACTTCCTGTTCGGAGACGATGGACTTTGGCACACCATGTTTTGTAATATTTTAATAGGATTATATATTTATTAATAAAAGCTTCTTGAAGATTATCCCAAGAGTTTATGCTACCAGTTGGTAATGATAGTAGCCATTCTATAGCTTTTTCTCTAAGTAAGAATGTGAATAGTTTAAGTTTAACAATATCATTTTCCACATTCTTGAATATTTGCATGTCACAAATTTCACAAAAGTCATGTAAATGCATAAAGCCATCTTCACTAGGACTTCCCCCAAAATTTCTTTAGCAATAAGATTAAGTAATCGAGTACTTCAAAATAATCATCTTTAATTTCATGAGTCGTGATAGGCCTAGCAATGAATTGATCATTAGGTGTGTTGGTATAGTCACATAATTTTGTATTTATTTCTCCCATCATTTCAAGAAAAGTAAAGTTAAACTAATTTTCTATAGTTTTTCTATATAGTAGAAAGGTAAATACAAGGCTAAAAGTAAACAAATAAAATATAAAAACAAGACAAACAAAAGTTCTTTGTAAACTTAAAAGAAAAAAAGCTCATAGTGGTGCACCCTCCCCAAGCTTAGGTGTTTGCACAAGTTGATGAAGATACTAGAAAATGTCCTGACAATTCTTGTGGGTATTATTCCAACCACTATGAATTGTTTCTTGCAACTCTGCTAGAAAATGGTCTAGCAATTGCAGAGGGAGTTGAGGTGTACTCCAAGTTTGGTGATGATGCAACTGTGTTGTTGTTCCAGCAATTTCCTGGCAACAACGCCAAAATATGTTCTTGATGGTAACAACTCCATGTGTACCAACTTGTTGGGACTCCAAGTGAGAATGTTGTAGAAAATATCTTTTCTCTATAAGGATGACTCGAGGGTTTATATCGAACTCTCGGGGAATTTGCCAGAAACTTATTCTCTTTACTTCTTCAAGCAACCTATAAAACAAAGTATTTGCCTTATGTCCCCAACTCCACTATGTGGTTGTCAAGCACAAGATTTCGTATTAGTAAAACTTAAATAAAACTATAAATAAATAAAATAAACAATCCATGACTAAGCAAGAAAGTAAAAAGATAAAGTAAAGTTCTTTTTGGATTTTTGTTTGTGTTTGCTAGTAGTACAAGTGTTTTTGTATTTTCGTATTTAATAAGTGCAGAGAATATAAAAGTCAATAAAAGTAGGGATTTGTATTTTTGTTCCCCTGGTTCGTTAGGTGTACTTAGTTTTCCCCAACCGCTTAACTTTTCCTCACTTTTGCCTATCTCCTTGTCCGAAACTCTCGCACGGTCTGAAACTCGCTGTTCGTCAGCCTTGCCGTTACATGCTGACAAGTAGGGCCGCATTCAGTCGGTTCCCGTAGTGAACCCTCGTCGTTACGTGCTAACAAGTACTCAAGTAGGACCCTTTGTTATGTGCTGACAAGTGGGGCCACATTCAGTCGGATCCCGTAGTAGGACCCCCCCCCCCCCCCCCCCCCCCCCGTGTTGGACTATGTGGGGCCAGCTTGTTGGGAACACGTTTTGGGGGATGTGGTGTGAGGACATGTGGGGCGCATTTGGTAGTTACGTGCGCCCTGTTGCCTAAATTGGAAGATTTATTTTTTGTTATTTTTATGATTGAACTTTTTAAGAGCGCCTTTTCCCCTTTATGTTGCTAACGGTTGTGTTAATTTTTCCCCAAAAAGGTAGCAAATCTAGAGAAGCTTCTCTCTTCATTCATGGTTCCTTTTGGCCCTCATTTTTTCCTAATCTGGTAGCAAATCTAGAGCAGTAAATCTAACCAGCACCATAAATACATTTAGTAAACAGAGCAGTTGTAGATAAAGCAGCTAATATAGGATATATAAACAGAGCAGATGTAGATAAAGCAGCTAATATAGGATATATAGTACGGTACTTAAACGAGGTTCAACAATTAGGCTGCTCAGCAGCAGCATCGGACAAGTTCAACACAAACAACAATACAAACAAAGCTGCTTTACAGCAGCATCACAAGATCAGTGGCCCCTCATGGCCTCTGCTAGGAGGGCCTCCACCTCCTTCCTCTAGCGCTTCCTCCACTTCTTGCTTCCCATTCCCTTGACCTTGGGTGCCTTGGGCTTGATCGGGGGCATCCGAACCTCCTTGATGGCTGCCTTCTGGAGGTTGCGGAGGTGAAAACCGAGGGCCTGGTGCTTGGCTCTAAAGCCGGTGATGTTCACGGACGGGCCGCAGGTCTTCACGTCCTCGGCATGCCTCACGAGGGAGTTGAAGTTGGTGGTGTGTAGCCTCCTGGTGTAGCAGAAGGGGCACCTATAGACGTCACTGGCAAAGAAGTTGTCATACTGGCCGGACTTCAGCTTCCTCAGCACCTAACGAGTCTTGGTGTCCGTGGACTCGTCGTCGCTGCAGACATCGCTGCTATCCACCTGTTGGAAAAAACAGTACAGTGCAATAAAGACATGATTGAGATACCTTGATTATCTGGATTGATTACTTTCATAAATTAACCGATTGAGATCCCCTGATTATTCCTCAATCCTCAAATCTCTAAACAAATCGAATACTGATCCCAACTACAGATCGGTGCTAGTACTAACTAGGGAATCCCTTAACTGCAACTCGAAGGAACAATAAAATAGGTTTGAAATACGAACACGGGCATTCATCGAAATACAAGATCTAACACAAGAGGATTAGCTACTATAAAAATACCTAGCATCCAACGATTGAAAATACAAATAGCCGAACCCTAATAACACACGATCTAACATCCAACAATGGGAATGGGGAAGAAAAAAAAGGAAGGGGAGAAAACCCTAGTTGCCTCCGACCATGGGTCGGCGATGTTGGTGTCGTAGGGGTTCTCTGGCCTGATGCAATCCTCCTCCTTGTAGGCGCCCCAGCCGTGCGGGATCTGCTGGAGACCGATGGGGCCCTCCTCACCGACGGCTACAGCGGAAGCGGGGACGAGGGTCTAGACGGGAACGACGGCTTCCTTTGATGCCTCGACGAGGGCCTATACGGGGACGTGGGCCTCCTCGCCTGCGGCTACGGTGAAAGCATGGACGGGGGTCTAGACGGGGATGACAGCTGCCTTCGATGCCTCGACAGGGGCCTCCTCACCGGTGGCCTTGGAGGCGACGATGGACACCACGCCGTTCTTCTCCATCACCGGCGTGGTTGGGGTTTTCCTGAGGTTTGCAGAAGGTGATGGGACAGTGGAGATGGTTGCATGAGTGAGTGAGCGAGTGATGAGTGAGAGTGAGGAGGCCTCTATGAAGGTGAAGGGAGGAGACATTTCGTTGCACCACCGTGCACCGTGTAACCACGTATGCTACTACACCGTGCACGGACACATGCGTCCGCTACCGCCCCATGCACCGCGACACGCATACCGTGCGTCACCTTTTTCCCCTTGTGTCTAACCTTGGCCACTTAGTTGTGCTCAGTTATACCCTCGAGTGTAACAATGGCAGTTTGGTTGTACTCGGTTTTGCCCTCTAGTACTAACACTGCCGTGTGCAATATACTCACTTTTACCCTCCGGTGGCTGGTCAACGGAGAGTCAAAGAATGAGTTTTAGATAGATAATTGAGTCATTTTATGCACAACAAATCCAAAGAGATCAAAACATAGTGGCATATGCCTAGGGAGTCTTATTATGTGACCTGTCACCATAAGAAATGCATATAAATCAAGTTTTAACCGAAATCACCACTTCTCAAATAACCTACTATCTATGAAGGTTCATGGCTTTCTACTCAAGTCTCTTCCCAAAACATCGCTCCCTAAAACATAGTTTGTCTGAATGAGGCAATAATTGTCAAACTGGTATATATTTGAATTGCAAATAGTTTGATTTATGCCAAGATGTATTTTATTATATAAAAGAAGCATTTTCCATTTTTTAAATCTCTTTTTGTTTTCTATTTGAACCCCTTTGTCAGTTTTTCCCTTGGTTTTTAAGTTCAACTCAGTTTTGCCCTCTGATACGTCATAAACGTATCTATAATTTTTGATGCTCCATGCTTGTTTTATATCATTTGTCTTATGTTTTGTCTACACTTTGAGGTATTTTATACACTTTATGGAACTAACATATTGACAAGATGCCACAGTGCCAGTTGCCTGTTTTCTGCTGTTTTTGGTTTTAGAAAAGTTAAAAATGAATATTCTCGAAATTGGACGGGACAAAAGCCAATCTTCCTATTTTTTCGGAGCAATACGAAAACGCGAAGCAGAGGCGGAGTAGGGCACCAGGGTGGGCACACCCTAGGGTGGCGCGGGCCCACCTAGGCCGCGCCACCAGGGGGTGTGGCCCCCTGGCCGTCTCCTCGCCTTGCCCTTTCGCCTATAAGAAGCCCCCGAGGATAAAACCCTAAATCATCCATCATACATCCACGAAAAGTTCCGCAGCGCCGTCGCCATCGAAGGGGAGATTCGGGGGACAAAAGTCTCTGTTCCGGCACCCTGCAGGGATGGGGAAGTGCCCTCGGAGCCATCTACATCGATCTCTACCATCATCTCCATCGCCCTTTTTGATTCCCATGATGAGGAGGGAGTAGTTCTTCCTCGAGGCTAAGGGCTCTACCGGTAGCTATGTGTTCATCTCTCTTTCTATGCATGGTCATACTGTGATCATGAGCTTTGTAATCAAGTAGATCTACCTTTCTTTTAAAGTGCTGTAATAGATCTCCGGCTCTCCCCATGTGTGTGAAAGTGACAGCGTGCATACTGTAGTGGAACTTAGGCTAGAGTTTACATAAATACTCAAGTGCTTCAATAGATCTCTGCTCTCCCCATGTGTATGAAAGTGACAGCGTGTGCGCCGTGGTGGCACTTAGGCTAGAGAATACATAAATACTTGTCATCAGTATATTTGGAGTCGGATGTCTTTATGAAATTATGGTGTTTGTTGGAACCATATAGCGCTCAAGGTGAAAGTGTGGGGTTATCTAGATGGGGAAGGCAGACTTTGAGGTGTGCTTTTGTAGCCCTACCGTTGATTAGAGTATCCAACCGGAGAGTAGTTCAGGGTAGTATCATTAAGAGAAGATATTTATATGAGGGTGTTCACTAGTGAAAGTATGATCCCTAGGCCTTGTTTCTAAGCATTGAAACAACGTTTGCATCTAGATCTGTTTCATGTTTGCTTGCTTCCATCCTTTTGACTTTAGTCTTTTCCTCCCCATCAGAAGCTCTTTTCTTGCACCGTTTCCACTTATAATCAGCCATATCACTTTGTATTTCACTATCTCTTCGCCGAACTAGTGCACTTATACACCTGACAATTGTATTGGGTGTGTTGAGGACACAAGAGACTTCTTGTATCTTGATTGCAGGGTTGCTTGAGAGGGATACCTTTGACCACTTCCTCCAAGAGTTCGATAAACCTTGGGTGATCCACTTAAGGGAAACTTGCTGTTGTTCTACAAACCTCTGCACTTGGAGGCCCAACAACTGTCTACAAGAATAGAAGTGCGTAGACATCAAGCTCTTTTCTGGCGCTGTTGCCGGGGAGGTAAGGTAAAAGGTACTCACATCCTCCGGTGTGAGTGCTCAAAGTTATTTCCTTTATATTATGCAATCTTATATTTTTGTTTCTTGTTTTCACTAGTTAGGCTTAATGGAAAATAAAAAAATTAGAGAGATTTATAGTATTTATCTTGAGTTAGGACATGAAGTGTTTGAAGAGAAAATTAAAAAAACCTATGGAACTTCATTTGCATGCTAATAGCGATGTTATTAGTATGAATTCTTTGAGCACCATTATTGCTAATGCTATGGAAACGTCTAAGCTTGGGGAAGCTAGTTTTTATGAAAATGATCTTTTTAGTTCCCCAGCTTTGGAAGATAGCTATTTTATTGCCTATGATGATACCAAACCTCCAATATATGATGATTACAATGATGAATATGATATTTTCAGTCCACCTACTATTGAGGAGGAAGTTAATTGTGATTACAATCTTCCTCCTATATTTGATGATTATGGTGATGAGAATAATAATGATAGCTATTTTGTTGAATTTGCTCCCACTACAATTAAAAAGAATGACTATGCTTATGTGGAGAGTAATAATCATTTTATGCATGTGGCTCATGATAATAATGTTTTATGTGATATTTATATTGTTAATTTTATTCATGATGCTACTGAAAGTTATTATGAGAGAGGGAAACATGGTTGTATGCATCCCAATAATATTAAGTTTCCCCTCTCAATGTTGAAAATTTTGAAGTTACTCTTGTTTTATCTTCCTATGCTTGTCACTTTGTTCTTTGTGAACTTATTTGTGTGCAAGATTCCTATGCATAGGACGTGGGTTAGACTTAAATGTGTTTTGAATTTGCTTCTTAATGCTCTCTCTTCTTATGTGAGCATCTTCTCAAACTATCAAGCCTTACTTAAAGGCGTTAAAGAAAAGTACTTCTTGGGAGATAACCCAATAGTTTTCTTGAGTCTTGGAAGTTATTACTTCTGTAATAACCTCTTTTTATCCTTTTTGTGTGATTTTTGTGCCAAGGATAACCTCTAATGATAGAGAAGTAAGATTTGGGGAAGTTGTTGTCCCGAAAAAGATTTTTGTGCTTCACTATAAACATTCGTGAAAAATCTTTGTATGTCGGATTGAGATGTAATTTTCTGAATAAATCCCCCAGGTTGTTAGATAACTTTCGTTAGTTCAACACTTTTTGATTTGAGCAACAGAAGGTCTTCAAAAAAATCGGTTTTTACATGCTGGTCTCTTTTGACATAATTCTGCCATTATTTGCATTTGCCTCTTTATCGATTTCATTTTGTGTTCTCTTTGGTAATTTAGATTTTTGAGGGAATTGCTATAGTATCTTGTGTCTTTAATGAAAGTTTTGCTGTTTTGAAACTAAACCAAAAGGTTTATTACTTTTGATTGCACTAATGTTGCTAATGAAGATTGTGTGAAGTTTTGTATGAAAGAAAAATTTCAGGTGTAAGGGACGAATGATGCAATGAGATGAAGAATGGACAAAAGCTCAAGCTTGTGGATGCCACCCCGTGTCACCCCAAGAAAAATTCAAGAGGTACAAGTGTAAAAGCTTGGGGATGCCTTCATCAATAAAAATCCCAGGTCTTTCTAGACACTTTGTTTTTATTGTTTCATGCACAGTTGTGTAGTTCTTGGAGCGTCTTAGTTTCCGTATTGTTTTATGTTTGCTTACTTTTCTTTAATAAAGTAGTTGGACCCCCGCTTTCTTCGTGTTGTTTTAAATATGTTGATTGGTGTTGGAAAAGAGTAGGAAGCTTCATGCTTATAGTGGTACAAAAGGAAGCTTGTTTTGACTATGGTTTAGACTTTATCATGTCATGCTAGATGTTGTTTTGACCTTATGCTTAGTGATTATTGCTATAGCATGACTTTTTCCAAACAATTGAGATTGCTTAATGTGCCTTGAAAGAATCATGCGTTGTTTTAGTATAGAAAAGCATAATATTGTGGTATTCTCCTTTGATGCTTTATTTGGGTTGACTTGACGCATGCTTACACCATGTTAAGACTATGAACCAGTCACCTTAGCCTCTATGATCATTTAGTTTTTGACTTGTGATACCACGTTATGCTTTGATTGATTATGTTTTGTCGCTCTACATGATTATGGCCATTATTGCTCTCTTAGTTGGTCCCTCCCAGTCTTTTGCTAGCCTGCACTTGTACTGAGTAAGTTGTACTCATGCATCCAACTCCCAAGAAACCAAGTTATTCCGAAGAGTCCACTATAAATTCCTATACATGCTGTGTTACACCATTCTAAGTATATTCTTGTTTTATCTATCTTCCAAATTAAACTTGTTATGTGAAAGTTAGTGATTAAAGCTCTCACAAACTTGATGGCACACTTTATTTTTCTTGCCCCTAATAAACTTGAACCATTGTGTCATATATGTTGTATATGCTTGCACTTATACATTGGGAATTAGCAGAACCGTGCTGTCACGAGGAACGCTTTCAACATTGCACATGTACATGTTACCCAGTTGATATCATGATCTTTTGTTTGCAGATGTCGTCGGTGTGAAATAAAAGGGGAGCTTATAAGTCCATGGAGTTATGTATGTGTGTTAGAGAAACGCCTGGGCGGCTAGCCTAAGCCATGCCTAATCATGGTGGAAACTTGCAGCATCACCATAGTGAGAAATCTATGAAGTATTCTTCTTATAAAAAAAGAGATTGAGAAAAAAGAGAAAAGAGGAAAGAAGAGAAAAAAGCACCATTTTCCCGTGGTAAATGAGAAGATTGCTGAGATGCTTAATGTCTGCTTGCCTTGTCATTCTGATATGGGATAGCTCCTGTATCATGGGGCAAGGGGTACCCCGTTGGCGATTCTCTATGATACACATATACTTACAATGACAAGAACTTACCGGTGACTAAAGTTGAGTAGCATGTGAAACGGCCCTTGTACTCAAGGGACATGAGATTGTCAACTTATGATTTGTCAAGCATATACTCTATATTTGTTTCACTTTAACCTTAATCACTTCAATATGCTTACGATAGGGGCAATGAGAGCTTAAAGCTAACAAGTACCATAATTTTTGAAAGCTCTTTATGAAACTTGAAATCCCTGCTTCCCTTTGAAGGGCCTTTATTCCACTTTTATATTGAGTCTCCACTTTCTATACTTAGGCACCAATTAAGAGATCATAGTTGTCATTCTTAGTTCTATGTGCATTGTCCCAAAACTTATTGATTGATTCATATTGTTGATATTGCTTGTTCTTGAACTATTTGTATCTAGTCATCCTTATGAACTTTGAAGGTGTCCTATGCATTTATGTGTTGCTAATCCATGAGGGACAAGGTGAATGCCACTATGCTATGTTTTATATATGTGAAACAAACAAACGTCTTTCAATGCATTATTATTCATGATCTTTGTTTGTATCCTTTCATGTTGCAGCATAGTTACTATATATTATTGTTAGAACTACATCTTTCATGCTCATGTCACCTCAAAAATTATTGTTTTTCACTTACCTACTCGAGAACGAGCAGGAGTTAAGCTTGGGGATGCTTGATACGCCGTAAACGTATCTATTATTTTTCATGCTTCATGCTTGTTTTATATCATCCTATATAACTAAGAAGATCACCCCCACTATCCTATTTCTCTTGACATGCAGCCTATCCACCTCACCATATTGCCATGTCAGCCAAAATCATCCCACTTGGCCCTGTTCTCAGCCATGTCAGCCTTCCGGTCCGGTCCTGGACGTTCTGCCACGTCTAGCTTCCCAGTTTTCTAATTCATAGGAAAGCCTTCTAGCCCAGCCCAGGACTGTTCTTCTTCTCCACTTCAGCGAACACATCTGACTCCACGATCTCTTCCTCTCCTTCCTCTCTCAATCAATCCACATCTCTCTTCCTCTCCCCTGTGATTTGACACATAATTGCTCGGGTAACTGATGATGGAGGAATACGAGAAGTGGACCGGCATACGCCTCTGCCTATATTATTCGCATCGCCGCTTTGCCCGTGGGCATCGGCCACAGAACGAGTACTATCGCCATGGTGAGCCAATCCTTCATGTCTTCTTCCGGTTCCATATTGTCTGTTTTCCTTTACTCATAATATTTAATTTCCTTAGGTTCTGCACAATTCGACGGAAAATTTCCTAATGTTCTAGACACTTCGACGGGAGATCTGGCATCAATCCTGTTCTTTACTCCACGGTTGGTCTTATTTGCTGGCTTTCTCACTGCTGACCACACTTTCCAGTTCATGATTAGTGCTGGTACGTACATACCTTCCTATGTGTTCCTAATTTCAATTTGTATGCTTCATGTAAACCCGAGTTCAACTTTTCTGCTATCTGAAATTGATACTATTGGTTGCCACAGTCTGACTCTAGAAACTCAGTTTTACGCTAGGATTTCATGTCTTTATTACATGATTTGGCAACAGGGAAGCTGTTGTTCTTGCTCCTTAGTCTCTGCATACCATCCTGACAGCTCCTATTGCTAATGTTTTTACATCTATGTACTTAAGCTTTTATGCTTCATTAGATCCTTTCCCGTTTAAGATCCGGAATTTCCATGGCTTTATCAGAAATAGTGCAGCCGTAGCATTTGGGATTTAGTACCATCAGGGCCTAGAATGACATTAGAGCTACAGAAATAGGGATATGATGTTACTTTCTATTTTCATAATCATTTGGTTCATCCAATTCACGTCATGTTAGATAAGTACATGCAGAACATGCTCTCTAAATCAATTTATATCTGTTTCTAACCTTTCGTAGCCAGTTTTATTTCTAATTTTTTATTTTTAGTTGCTTGACCTGAATTCCTACATATACATGATTTCATAATAGTACATTTTTTAACTCCTCGGCTGCTGAACAACCTGGATAAGGAAAAAGTCGGTCCATCCTTGATGCATGCCCATATTCACGGACTCATGTTGGTACGTATTCTTTCCATATGTCCTACTTTTGCATTTTGGTTACTTTATCAAAACCCTCAAATGTTAGATTCATACCTAAATAACATGGTTTCTTCATCCATCTTTTTATCCAAATCCATGTTTGTTAGATAGGTGCCGATACATAATTTTATAATAGTGTATTTGTATATTAGTAGCGTGCTTCACCCATTTCAATACCATGGCCTTTGTTAGATTTATCAACATGTATAGAGCAGAAAATTCTTAGCATAATGTGGATATGAATTTGATTCCGCTTGGCTATGAACGTCCACGAGGAGTATAACATGGCCATGGATGCCCACGATGTCCATCAAGGTCTAATCCTGCTCCCCGGCCAAACTCCTCATAGGCATATGCATCTCATGGCTAAGAAGTGGAACAGGGTTTGTTAGGAAAATTATAATCATTGAAATGTGTTACCTTCTGATACAATTTGTCTTGGAATTCATTTCATCTTCTTCTTTTTCTTGCAAACACTATGGTGCTCTTCTTATCCATCAAACAACAGCCTCTATTACAGGACTTACAGCATGCCGGCCATTAAATGAAAAATCATCCAGATCAACGTCGCAAAAAATACGATCTTTACCCATAACTGTAACCTACCATTTATATTCATGTTCGTGCCTTAGGGAATTTACAAGTCGTTCACACTTAAAAATGCCTTTTCTGGCTAATCTTTCAGGTAGCATTTTTAAACTCCTAAACCTTGGAGGGCACCAACAATAATACTTTGGTGCTCTATTTGGTACGAAGAACGACTACACATACTCTAAATCCAATATAGTTTATAGTATATTGTAAAGGAGGATTTTTTTTCCTTATGCCATACGATCCTCCTCCTTAGCCCCTCTTGGATTTTTTGGCTTCATGGGATGTCATGTTCTGAGAACACTTCTTTGATCATATTAAAACAAATACAATATACAACCATATCGTTGCAACTCTCAAGTGTTCTCCAATTCTTCCATATCATTGTTCTGAAAAATATTCCTTGAAATCGTGCAGGCATATACCATGTTGGTACCTATGGTAACTACTTAAATGGAGATAATTATTCTACACAGTTACTATATACCATGTTAGTACCTATAGTAACTACTTAAATGGAGACAATTAATCTACACAGTTACTACTGTTTTGAGTTTCTCTACATTCATTACACAATTAATTATAATTAAAAAATTCTTACTGTTAGTCATTCGTCAGGACCGCAAACACCTATATAACACCACCCGAAACATTGTACTCCCTACAAATTCATCATCTTTTTCAACACCTAACTACTGTCTATTGGTTAATGGTTATACATGGACAATCAACAGGAAGACAACAGGTATGGCTACTCCATCAAGTTTTATTTGTTTTTTCAGCTTCGCTTGCTTACCTTATTTAACACCACACCACACGACCCTTTTCTCCAGGATTCAAGCTGATGCACCAAAAAGAACTCTGCCGCCCTCATCAACTCATTCATCTAGAGAAACACACAAAAAGTACATGGAAGCTATTTCAGAGATGAAGAATACTGCAAAACCACTGACGTGTATCACTTTTAAAAGAAGTGTTCCACGCGAACACAACACTACTAAGCTTCCGGACGATCCATCATTCAATGATGCCAAATACATCATTGAGTACATGAAGAAAGGAACCCCGTATGTCCAGATTGTCCTCGACGAAGAAGGCACCCACCGCAATAACTCTAAATAAGCTTTACCATATATCATGCGACTTATATTCAATAAATATATTTTATAATTATTATAATTATGTAATTATAAAATATAATCAATATTAACTATTTCCTTTTTGAGTTCACATATCGGCGCATTCCTTTTCTTGCTTCATTTTTCCTGTTATGCTGAACTGACTTTTAATACCATATCATTCGAATGTATTAACATTAGTTTCCGCAGCAACGCGCGGGGTATAACCTAGTTTATCTTATGTTTTGTCTACACTTTGAGGTATTTTTATACACTTTCTGGAACTAACCTATTGACAAGATGCCACAGTGCCAATTGCCTGTTTTCTGCTGTTTTTGGTTTCAGAAAACTAAAAAAATGAATATTCTCGGAATTGGACGGGACAAAAGCCAATCTTCCTATTTTTTCGGGAGCAATACGGAAACATGAAGCAGAGACAGAGTAGGGCACCAGGGTGGGCACACCCTAGGGTGGCGCATTCCCACCTAGGTCGTGCCACCAGGGGGTGTGGCCCCCCTGGCCGCCTCCTCGCCTTGCCATTTCGCCTATAAGAATCCCCCGAGGATAAAACCCTAAATCATCCAGCATACATCCATGAAAAGTTCTGTAGTGCTGCCGCCACCGAAGGGGAGATTCGGGGGACAGAAGTCTTTGTTCCGGCACCCTGCCGGGACAGGGAAGTGCCCCCGGAGCCATCTCCATCGATCTCCACCACCATCTCCATCGCCATTGCTGATTCCCATGATGAGGAGGGAGTATTTCTTCCTCGAGGCTAAGGGCTCTACCGGTGGCTATGTGTTCATCTCTCTCTATGCATGATCATATTGTGATCATGAGCTTTGTAATCAAGTAGATCTACCTTGCTAGTCAAGTGCTTTAATAGATCTCTAGCTCTCCCCACGTGTGTGAAAGTGACAACGTGCATACCGTGGTGGCACTTAGTCAAGAGTTTACTTAAATACTCAAGTGCTTCAATAGATCTCTGCTCTCCCCACCTATGTAAAAGTGACAGCATGCACGCCATGGCGACACTTAGGCTAGAGAATACATATATACTTGTCATGAGTATATTTGGAGTTGGATGTATTTATGGAATTGTGGTGTTTGTTGAAACCATCTAGCGCTCAAGGTGACAGTTTGGGGTATCTAGATGGGGTAGGCAGACTTTGAGGTGTGCTTTTGTAGCCCTACTGTGGATTAGAGTGTCGAATCGGAGAGTAGTTTAGAGTAGTATCATTAAGAGAAGATATTTATATGAGAGTGTTTACTAGTGAAAGTATGATCCCTAGGCCTTATTTCTAAGCATTGAAATACCGTTTGCATCTAGATTTGTTGCATGTTTGCTTGCTTCCATATTTTTGCCTTTAGTCTTTTCCTCCCCGTCAGAAGCTCTTTTCTGGCACCGTTACCACTTATAATCATCCATATCACTTGTATTTCACTATCTCTTCGCCGAACTAGTGCACCTATACACCTGACAAGTGTATTGGATATGTTGGGGACACAAGAGACTTCTTGTATCTTGATTGCAGGGTTGCTTGAGAGGGATACCTTTGACCACTTCCTCCTTGAGTTCGATAAACCTTGAGTAATCCACTTAAGGGAAACTTGATGTTGTTCTACAAACCTCTGCACTTGGAGTCCCAATAACTGTCTGCAAGAATAGAAGTGCGTAGACATCACCCTTGTTTTTAAGTTCTACTTAGGTTTCTCCTCTCTCTTAGTCACAAACTCTCACACATGTTCTCATCTTGGCTGCTACGCTCTGATTGGTCGAGACAGTTGTCAAGCGGATCGTACCCACCAACCGTTGATCCTCTGATTGATCCTCTGTAATCTAGCGGATAGGATAACCCATGTATCTGTCGGGGGGCACCCTCTATCCATGCAAAATAACGAGTTTGTCACTGGTACTTTAACCCCATAAACAAATGATTTTGAAGGGAAAGTGTTCAAAGGTGTATAATTTTCGTATATGCAAGTTTATGCATTATATTTCACTCCATGAAAATGTTAAATGATCAAGATTTTATTAGCACAACATTATCATGTCCTAAGTGCTATTTCAAAGAGTTCAAAGGTGTATAATTTTTGCCCAAGTTTATGCATTACATTCTATGAAAATGATAATCTCTCAAGATTTTCTTAGCACATCATTATCACGTATTAAGTGTGATTTCACAGTGTTCAAAGGTTTATAATTTTCATATACTCAAGTTTAGGGATCACTTTTCATGCCCTAAAAATGGTAAACTCTCAAGATTTTCTGAGAACAACATTATCATGTCCAAATTATAAACACTCTTTTACATTAAGAGTTGTATAATTTTTTCAGTTTGAAAGTGTTCAAGAGTTGTGTCAATTATAAACACTCTTTTACATTAAGAGTTGTATAATTTTTTAATTTGAAAGTGTTCAAAAGTTGTGTCAATTATAAACACTCTTTTACATTAAGAGTTGTATAATTTTTTTAATTTGAAAGTGTTCAAGAGTTGTGTCAATTATAAACACTCTTTTACATTAAGAGTTGTATAATTTTTTTTAATTTGAAAGTGTTCAAGAGTTATGTCAATTATAAACACTCTTTTACATTAAGAGTTGTATAATTTTTTTAATTTGAAAGTGTTCAAGAGTTGTGTCAATTATAAACACTCTTTTACATTAAGAGTTGTATAATTTTTTTAATTTGAAAGTGTTTAAGAGTTGTGTCAATTATAAACACTCTTTTACATTAAGAGTTGTATAATTTTTTTAATTTGAAAATGTTCAAGATTTATGTCAATTATAAACACTCTTTTACATTAAGAGTTGCATAATTTTTTTAATTTGAAAGTGTTCAAGATTTGTGTCATTTTCTTATTTCTTATACATCCATCGCCCTATTTTTTAATTATAAACACTCGTTCACTTGATTGCAGCCGAGACATTGATACGTCCATAACGTATCTATAATTTTTGATGGTTTTATGCTAATATTATGCTTTTGACACTTGTTTTTAAATAAAGTTTATGATTTATTTGGACTAACCTACTAATAGTTGCAAAAGTGCACAATGTTCTTGTTTTACACTTTGATATGTAGGAATTACCAAGAATACAAGAGGAAACCTTGTTGGAGTCAAATTGGGACTTTCCAGAAATCTGTCCCAGAACCTTTTTAGAATATGGTCATGTTACGGGTCGAAGACAGCATAAAACGGAAAACTCTCCAACTACAAAGTTGTTGGAAATTTCATGAGGAATGTTCTAGATATAAAATTTAACTGATTCCGAGTCCGGACGACTGAGATAAGCCCGATTCACTACAACCCTATATGAGGTGACGAAAATCCGAGGAGCTATATAAAGGGAGAAACCTAACTCGTGGGGGACTCCTCCACCCACGAATTGCAGCCGCCAAAAGCCACGTTTTTTGCCTCCCATGGATCCCATCTCCATGGGGGAGGGCTCCCAAGAATACATGAAGGAAGGGTCTAAGGGGCGGCGCTCCCCCATGATGTCGGTGGCAAGGAAGGAGCTCCCCGCGCCGCCGCCGCCCTGCACCTCTCGCTGCCCCCTTCATCATCTTCACCGCCATATCCATCACCAACTCCTTGTATATAGTGGTTCATCCTCCCACACACCTCTGTACCGTCCTATGTAAACATGGTGTTCTATGCTATAAGTTATAATCCTAAGATCTATGTCATGTTTGTGTAGTTTATTTGTCTTTTGATTGCTTGGTTGAATGTCTTTTGTTCATTAGAGTTGTATGTTGATATGGTACAGTCCTTTGGTGTCCATTATATTTGTGCGCGCATGGATTAAACATTATAGGGTTTGTAGTATGTGTAAGAGGAAGGGGAAAGTTCTACCGGAGTGACAGAAACCCGAGGACGCGAACCGAAACGTTGCACGTATGGGAGTAAGAGGACCATTAACTTAAGGCTATGGTTGGAGAAACCTTAATATATTGTTAGTATTTGCGGATGATTGCTAACAATCCAATCATATAATACTTGTAATTCCAATTAGTGAAGTGCGTGTATATTTAGCCTCTCCCACATAGAAAACTGCATTGAAGACAATAAACCCGATTTATTCGCTAATTAAACTTGGACAAAGGCACCACAATTACCACCACTTTTTCATACTCATGGTATTGTTAGTTTATGGTTACTTAGTATATTTTATTGCTGCAGCACTAACAATTACTTTCTTGTATTTATTATCTTGCAAAGCTATCTCTCGTACCCATATTATTTCTCTAGTTTTATTTCCTAGATAATGCAAAAGTTTAGTGTGCATAGAGTTGTATCAGCGGTTGATAGGACTTGAGAGAACATTTTATCCTACCTTTAGCTCCTTGTTGGGTTTGACACTCTTAGTTATCGAAAAGGCTACACATAATCCCTTATACTTGTGGGATATCAAGACCTTTTCTAGCGCCGTTGTCGGGGAGCAATAGCGTGCGGGTGAATATTCTTGTGTGCACTTGTTTGATTTATCTCTAAGTAGTCTTTACTTCCAGTTTTAAGTTGTTCTATATCTTAGTATGAATAGGTAATGCGAATTACAAAAAAAATAGTTGTACTTGTTACCTAAAAAGTTTTCAAAAAGAAAGTGATTGGAAAGATGAGTAATGGTTAAGCAGGGGTCGACCTTGAACACTTGTGTTCATGCCTAAAAAACCAAAACAAATCTTTCCATGTAAGTTTTTCAGTTAAAAATTTGTACATATTACGTATATTGTATATATTGTACATATTCCTCTGTACCATAAAAGTAAAGCGATAATTGTAGTTTCTAGTTACTTGGAAGTTGATAGTTTTGCTTTGTTGTCCAGAAGCAGATTTTCTATGCTTCACCGTATAAAATGTTTAAAATCACCAGAACGTGATATTGATCTGAAATTTCTTGAGTTCAAAGTAATGCTTATTATATTTCTTTTATTAGATTAACTTTTCCTGATTTTAGTTACGTAGCTATCTCAAAAAAATCGATCTTCACCGACTATTCAGTTTAGACAGATTTTTGTGCTTCACTGTAAAATATCGTGATAAATCTCAGAATAGTATTTTGATCTGAATTGTTTTGTGAATAAACCTGAGATTATGATTTGTCTTTCATTAGTTTTGAGTTTTTCTATTTGATCTACCTAACTATCTTGTTGAGTGTCATCTTTACAGATTGTTCAGTTTTGACGGATTTCTTAGTTTATTCAATATCGTACTTGGTGTTATTAGTTTCATTAGTTTTTTGATGGACAATGGAAATCGTGAATACCTTAGCATATACAGTGGCTAATGCTGACTAATATTATGAAATTTGTCAATGCTTGAACATTAGTGGATTTTATTTAATGAGTACTAACCCTACTAATGAGTTTTGTGAAGTTTTATGTCGATGTAGCTTATAAGTTCTAATCAATATGGTAATATGAGATAAACAATAAGACGCAAGAGGTCAAGCTTGGGGATGTTTAGGTGCATCACAGGAACATATTCAAGAAGATACAATCATCTAAGCTTGGGGATGCCCGAGTCATCCCCCTAGTCATCAACTAACATGAGATTGTCTCCTTCATACTCTATATTACCCATCCACATGATATGTATTGTGTTAACTTGTATTATAGTTGCTTTTATATGTCTTGGTTTTATTGGGCAATTTATTTCATTCTTATTTCTTCTTTACTTTCACTTATAATTTGAAAACAACAAAAATAGTTTCTTTTCTTTTGCTTTTTTGTTTGGTTCTCTATTTTGTGCCTTGCTGAAAGACGTTAAAGAAAAGCACTATTGGGAGACAACCCAATTTTTTATTTCGGTAAGTTTCTTTTTTTGAGTCATGGAAGTTATTCCTCTGTAATAACCTCTCCTTATACTTTTTATGTGTTTTTTGTGCCAATAATAGCCTCTAATGAGAGGGAAATAAGATTTAGGGAAGTTGTTGTCCCGAAACAATTTATTGTGCTTTACTGTAAAAAATCGTGAAAATCCCAGTATGTCAGACTGAGCTGAAAGTTTTTGTGTGCATGCCCCTGTTATTTACCTAACTTTTGTTAGTTTTGCACTTTTCGATTTGAGCAACAGAAGATTTTTGAAAAAATCGGTCTTTATCTACTAGTCTGTTTTGACAGATTTCTGCCATTATTTGCATTTGCATCTTAATTGGTTTCTTTTTTAGTTCTCTTTGATCACTTGAGCTTTTAAAAGGAGTTGCTACAGTATCCTATATTTTAATTGTCACATCCCAAGATTTTCCAAATCTTGTAATGTGAAAAATAAATAAACAAAATAAATAATTGTTGAAATTTAGGGTGAAAAGAAACTTTTGTTTCTAAATGGAAACATAAAATCCCATCTTGAACAAACTTTGGTTAATGTTTGAATCTAACTAAATTCAAATCAAGTGGAATGCATTCCTCATAAAATGCATCTTGAAACTTAAACACTTGGAGAATAAACCAAAACTCTAAAACCCTAATGGAAGAAAAACATTTCCAAGTTATCTCAAAGACTAAAGATTTGGTCCATATAAAATTGGTCAAACAAACATTTCAAAATGATCAAGAATGACAAAGGGAAATATTATAAAACTATATGAATTGGTTTCACTTAATTTGGAGCCATAGATAAAATCTTATGGATTTAATAAGATAAGGAAATTGAATTTCCAAAGCTATTAAAGCACTTATCTAAAAACATACCAAATGGTGAGCAAATAATCCTAAAAGATATTTAAAAGGATAAACAAATATTAAATAAGATTCTACAAATTGGAATCACCAAGTTTGGATCTATAAATAAAAAGATATGGATTCTATAAGATAAAGAAAGAAATATTAAATATGGAATATTTAAAGACCAAATTAAATCTTGAACTAGTCCATAAGCAAATGGAATAAGTTATAATCCAAATTCAAATAACATAAAAAGATAAAGAAATTTTCCAAATAAAATGGCATTAACCAAATTCTATTTGAATAAAGATAAAATCCCTATTAGAAATGATTAATTATCATGGGAAAATAATATTTAAAATTTACCCAAGTGGATTAAAAGTTATTTAATTAACTTAAATAAGATCAAAGAAATCTTCCAAATAAAATTTATGGAATTAAAACTATATTTAATTTCATTGGAATAAAGACAAGTACCCAATTTAAAATGATTAATAAATCATATTAAATTTATTCCTAATAATTCAAAGTGAATTATTTGACACCCTTATAATTTAATAAAACTTACTGAAAAGGTTTTGTGGAAAAATAAAATTTAAATAAGGATTAAAAAAATATATTTGATCTTATTTGAATAAATGCAAGGGCCAATTTTAAATAATTAAAAGACCCTAAAAAGAATAAAAGATTTATTCCAAAATCGAATTCAGAATGTTTTATTAATCAGCATATGAATGCACACAAAGTTTGGTTGAAGTTTGAATTCAAATAGATGTTTGAAAAGATTAAACAAAATTCAAAACAGAAATGAAAATAGAAAAAGAAAAATAACACAGGAGGAAAAAAATTATAAACAGAGCAGCCCAACCCAGCAAGCCCATCTAGCCCAACACCAGCCGCTCCTCTGTTTCCCCCGAAACATTTTCTTTTACTCGCGAACGAACCCGCAAGGTCACTGACGGTTGGACCCCACCTTTCCCCTCTCTCACTCACTGACGATGCTACCCCATAGCCACGTCACCATCTTCAACCCCGCAGACCCCTTCTTCCTTCCTCTCTCTCCCGTTTCTGCTGATTGATTCGCGTGATAAATTCGCTTCAATGCCGCGTGATTCCTGCCCCCTGACCATGCTCACTTAAGCGCCCGTTTCCCCTCTAGCTTTTCCCCCAGTTCTCACACCACCGGAGCCCCTAGGCTGCCCGTATTGCTTGCGACAACCTCTCTGTCTCCGACGCCTTCTGGCGACGATTCCGGCCAAACCCTGTCGCCCCTCGCCTCCTCGACCACATGAGCACACTCCCCATCGCCAGGCGCATCTCTCGGTACCTCCCTCTCGCCTGCACATGCCCTGTATCCTCGGCAGCATCATTGACAGAGCGTCGCCGTCGTCTGCCATTTCTCCGGTGAGTTCCCCTGGTAAGCTCAGACCACCCCAGCACCTTCTGTTGATGCTCCCATGATACCCAGGACAGTACGTGTCTAACGGAACCTCTCTCTTGCCTTCGGGTGACCTGTAGCCTCGCCCCGACGACAACCAGATACACCCGACGCCGCTTCTAGCTTCGGCGAGCAATCCACGCAACTCCAGTGCGCCCCTCGACAAACAGACCACACCTCGAGCTTCACCTCGACCAGGCGAACTCGGTGAGCCTCCTCCCTCTCTTTCTCGCATCCTGCATTGTCGGCAATGACCACGTCAGAGAGCGCCGCCGCCTGTCGCCGTCGCAGCGCCGCCACTTTGTGGTCGAGTGAATCAGAACCGTGCGATGTAGATCGGACAAACGCGATAGAACATAGTCGAAGGGGTAAGTAGCGATCTGTGCCATGCGATCAAGTTAGATCCTACGGTCTGTATCTGTCTATCCAACTGAACCGTTACCAACGAATAAGATCACGCCACGTGGCCCAACTTCTGTTTTAAAAACCAGAAATGATCTATTAGATGTTCCAATTTGTAAAATTCATAACTTTCAAACCACACGTCCAAATTTTGCAAATTTTATATCAATGGAATCAGCAAGACAGGTACTTTCCAACCATGCACTTTGTTTAGTAAAATGCTTCTGTTAAATTGATTGTTTTTGCAGAAACTTGTGTAAGCATATTTAGAATATAAAATTTGTTCTAAAATTATTTTTGAGATAAAACCTTTGGCAAATGGATTGTTTTGAACCTACTGACCTTAGAAACCAACTCATGGATTTGAAAATGTATTTGGTAAAGCTAAAGAGTAAATCTTTGATTTAAAGCATTCGTAGTCAAATAAAAATAATGTTTATTTATTAAAAATGCTTTTGGAGAAAAACCTTTGGGAAATGTTTTGATTTAAACTCTGACCCTAAACACAAGGTTTTATGATTTAAAAATATATTTTGATGAACCCTATAGATTGTTGCTTTGCTAAAGGCATTTTAAAACACATAAAATATTGATTTGGTTTAAAAATGATTTATAAGTAAAATCTTTTGCAAATGATTTTGCCACTTATATAAAATGACCAATAGGTGTTTTCAAATGTTTATAACCCATTATAAACCACTTTTCCAAATAAAACAATCTTTGGCATGCTTGCGTGCATTACTTTGTTTTTAATATTTTATGTGATGTTTGCTTGAATGGTAGATTGAAATTGTACCTTGCTTGATTGAATTATAGTGATTTGAAGAGTGTGAATAGTGCAAGGACAAGGAGTGAACTCATATTCTCTACCAAAAAGGCAAGTGATGCTTCATACTTTGTCCCATTATCTTCACTATGCATTAGTGATATTTCTAAGTAGGACTTGCATGGAATTTTGCTAAGTATAAACTATGCCATGGGAAATCCTAGTAGATGAAACCTTAGTAGAAATTTCCTAAGTTAAGATTCCTACTACTATCATGCTTATCTTAGCTAGTAGAAAAAAAGGGTGGAATATATTCATACTATGGAATGTTTTCTAAGTCAAGGACTTGTGTTTTGTTTAATAAAACAACTAAGTGAATGAATCACCTGGGTGGAATGGAAGGATTGGTTTGTGTTGAGTGGTTACTCAGGGCCCATTTCAATGGACTACCCTGGTGTATCACACTTGTGGATGGCCACCCAGGAACAAAGATATTTGAGATGTCAAATGTTGAGAAGCTTCAAGTGCAGCCACTTGGCATTATGGGCTCTGCTTGGATCATATAGGTTGCAATAACTTAGCCAAATGGACAGTTGGTGGTAGGGGATTGATAGGTTGGAACGCGTCCATTTTGGTATAAGGGAAGGCTTCTGAAAGATATTGTCTTGGTGAAACCAAGTCTTGTGGGGAAAGTGCACCACCTCTGCACAGTGTAATATCTAAGTACTTAGCCATGTCCCTGGTAAAGGACAATTTGAGCATCAAGACATGGAAGCTATCAAGAATCTCCTCATCCCAATTTCTAAGTTAAAACTTTGTGGTTGAACAAGGGTTGAAGGATCACCAATTTCTATTGGGAGATGCCTTGGGTGATTTTGTCAAGCAAAAACTTAGTGTTTTCAAATGATAAGGAAAATCTATTTTGAGCAATGCAAGCCTAATCTCCACTTATCCAAATGCATATAGATGATAAACTCCACTATACTACCATAGTATCACTTGCCAATACAATTCAAATGTATTGACCCTTGTGGCTGTAACTTGTTATGTTGCAGGTTTGTTTGATATTAGTGAAGTATGTTGAAATAGGAATACAAGTCTACAACCAACATGTTTGCCTGTGGCACTTTGAAGATGAAGGACCCCATGCTATTGTTATATTCTGCTGCATTGTAATGAGATAGCCAAATGAGCTATGTAAGATGTAATAAATTATTTTATTCCTGGTTATAAAGTTGTATTATGACCTTTGTTTCTTGATATTACATCTTAACTGTGGATGCTAGCTATTGATCCAGGGACTAGCATTGTAAACACAGGGATCTCTACCTTATTAAAGGTTGGGAACCTTACATTAATGGATGATTTACTTGAGTTGAAACTGAACCCCAAAGGTTTATTATCTTGCATACACTAATGTAGCTAATGAAGATTGTGTGAAGTTTTGTATGAAGGAAATTTTCAAGTGTAGGAAAACAATGATGTGATGAGATGAAGTATGGAAAAAAGCTCAAGGGTGGGGATTCCACCCGTGTCACCCCAAGAAATATTCAAGAGGTAAAAGCATCAAAGCTTGGGGATGCCCAGGCATCCCCTTCTTCATCAATAAAAATCTCAGGTTTTCTTTCAAAACACTATATCCTTTGCTTCATGCGCTATTGTGTTGTTCTTGGAGCGTATTTTTTTAGTTTTCTTTTGTTTGGTTTGCTGTAATAAGTTGGTCGTACCACAACACACCTATTTTGGAAAAGTCACACCTAATTTTTCATTGCCTAGAACACTCTAGTTTTCACTCTTATTGTTCTTTGAGTATTCTCTTTTGCTAGCACTTCGTTTTGCTTTAGTTTTCTTATGCTTTTTTCTTAAAAAAATTTAGTTCTTTTTTGTATTTAGGTGATACAAGATCTCTTATCTTTATTGATTATTATCTTTGTGAGTTGTTTCAAATAGGTCTTTGCGGTGACCCAGCATACCACTTCATGATGTAGTACACTATAGTTGTTGACATAACACCAATGGAACACTGTTCCACCGCATTATATCCCTCAGAGTGGTACAACAGAAACATCGTGGGTCCAAGACAACACTTTAGATTACATATAACATATTACAAAGGATCTAGAGAACTTCCTCAAACAGTGAGGAATATTATACAGAAAGAACCAGAAAGATCCACTCGGAGTTACTTTAGAAGTACTACTATTAAGATATGTATAAGGCTTGAAAGTACTACTATAGTATTGTTCTACAGAAGTAGGTTCTAGATTCTAGGAGTTTTATTTATATTCTACGCTTCAGCTTGTCTTTGATAGATTCCGGTAAGGTCTTCGAATCCGTTGATCTCCCTCAGATATCTTCAACTCTTCAAGTAACTTATTTCCTGGGAACGCCATTGGTTTCTCCGAGATCTAGCAAGGGTTAAGAAGATAAGTGGAGTACGAGCGTACTCAGCAAGTTCACTAAAGGCAAGTGTTTGATGCACTATTTATAGCCACAGACCATAGGTCGTAGGCAATGCAAGTTTTCGTAAATATTTCTTCAAAGGTTGCTTTTATTATGAAAAACTATGTCCATCAGCCTTTGACGGGTTTACCAGAACTTTCATGGAGTTCCTTTCCCGCTGCATTCGCAGCTTCTTCCCGGAAGCCAAGGGACGTTGACGGATTGCACATCAGACTTAGGATAAAACTTGTTTCCATCATCATCCTAAGGTGTACGACCCTCATAGATACCAGAAGCCATGGGACATTGAGGGATCCCACCCATAACCTGCTAACCCTCTACAAGAGGAGTTGCAACAACGGCCCGATCATCCGTTGGCATGCGAGAGAGAGAGAGCCGATCCAGCTGACTTCTCCGTCCCATTCCAAATCTCATGGTTAACACGTAATATACGGCGCAAGAATCACTGGTGACATTGGTTGTTAAGTCCTAGATAATATGTTCCTTTACCACCGGAACTTCCATAGAAGGTTTTTACCTCATGGTAAATAACCTATAATCATATTATTATGAAAATAGTGTTTCTGACCTTTTTGAAATGCAGGTGATGACAACACTGGATTTGCAAAATACTTTATAGAAAATAATCAAAGGACATGACCAAGCGTGAACTTGCCTTTTGTGATTGCAACATTATGCACTCACGGTCTTTGAGATAATAGAAGATCCAATATCTGAAATCATCATCATTGGTCCAGTAAGGACTAATGTTTAAAGAAGCAAGATGCCATTATGCATCAATAATGCTATGCAATTTTATAATTCCCAAAGTGAAACCCTTAGTATTTTGAATAAGTTGATCTTTGGTATCTTATTTAAGTTTGGTTTTATTTTTAAGTTTATTTCATAATCAATGACATTGATAAGGAACTTAAGTGTTAATAATCCAAAATATACAAGTACTGATAGAGTAATGTGATTATGATTAATTGTTATCTGGTGACTGGGAATAAAAGTCCTTAGATTGAGTTGTTAAGAGCTGAAGGAACTATTATAGACTTGTTTGTGTGAAGTGGCAAAAAGAATAACATTTGAAGAAACTAGTATTTGGTTAAGGTTAATTTGTCTTAAGGGCTATTAAGTTTTACATTAGGGTTTATGAGGGTTACAAATGATGTTGAGTTATCATATTTCAATTGATGATACAAGTGACTAAAGTTAACTTTAAAACATGAATAAACTTCAAATGAGATGTTTATGATTGTTTATACCAAAGTTAACTATAAAAATAGAAGTGAATTTTAAGATATAATGAGTTTTAGAATATCATCTAGTTTTATGGTTTTGACTAATATGATTATGAATGATCCTTTTTAATTTAAGTGAAAGATGAGTTTAATAACATGCAATTATTAATGGAAACAAAATTAAATGATATTATAAATTTATTAGAGTTTAGAGTCATTTTTAAGAGTGGTGAAGAGATGGAGATTATTCACCATCTTATACATAAGTGATATGTAATATTTATTTAAAAGGAGTTCAATTTGAATTTAAGATTTTAAAACATTTAAAGGCTAAAAGTTATATTTAAGTTTTATTTTGATTATGGATTTAGACTTAGTAATTAAACTTTAAAGGTTTTAGTGTCTTATAAGAAAATGTGATTATTTTTTACTTAAGAAATAATTTTAAGAATTAACAAAGTGGTTTTTTTATTTGAGTAAAATAAGTAATGAATTTTATTTATCTTAAAATGTTTTTGAATCATATACACAGTATTTTTATGGTGAAATATACTTATTAAAGATCTTAAAAATGAATTTTATTTATTTTTAAGTATTACCTTTATTTTTATAAAATTCTTTAAAGAGTTAAGTGTCTTTATGTATTTGATTTATATTTTATTTGTAAAACTCTAAGTTAGTATTTTTATAAAATAGTAGAGTAAGTTGTATACACAAAAATTATTTTTATTTATTTTTAGGGGTTTTTCTTATTTTATGAAATTTTACTCAGGATTTAATGATGTTAATATTTATGTGCTCTATATTTATTTTAAATAAATAAAGTTATATTTTTATTAAATAGATCTTATTTTGATGATAATTTTAACATTTTAAATGTATTTTTATGATTTTTCTATAATTTTCTATAGCTGAAAATGTTTATAGGTTATTTTAGTAATTTATTTGTTTTACTTTTATTTCATTTCCTATTTTAATTAACTTGGGCCATTTGTTTGGGTATATGGGCTGGCCTGGCCTATTTAGGTTGGCCCAGTTTGGGATTGGGTCCAACCATCTCACCCCTGGCCCCGTTCTCCTCGCACCCAGGCACTCCACGCACGCCCCTGACCTCGACCCCGATTCCTCTCACGCGATGCAGCGAGGCGCCGCCGTCTTCGGCTCGATTCCGGCAAGGCGGGATGTTGCGGTTGCCTCACTTGGTTGTCGGAGCGCCGCCACCTCCTGGCCGACTAGGCCATCCAATTCGATTGGTCAACGGGGCTCTCTGGACCTCGCCCCAAACCCTAATCTGGCGATGCAGCGTGGCGTTGCCATCGCCGGCCTGGTTGGCTTCGGCCCTGGTCTACTGCTGCTGGCGGACACACGCTCCCTCCAGGTTTCTCTCTGGTTTCTCGTTTACCTCGACCCTGGCTATGCATCCTTTGTGTGCTTCTGCTATGAACCCTAACCTCGGTTTATATTATCGGCGTGGATCCTCTGTTCCCCCATATCCCCGGTTGCTGCTCGAGGAAGATCAGGATATCCCCTTTCTTGACCCCAACCTGCTGCTCCCACACTTTTCATAGTGATGTGGTTCTGCAGTAGCTGTTGTGATCTACCCTTCCCCAGATGCCAGAGGGACGGTGCTGCGGCGCAACCATTGCATCGGATAGGACAATTGTGACTACACCACCCCTCCTCTCCAGGTGCTCGGCACCCCCGGTGATTTTTGTTGTGACCGGCCTTCGGTCCTAGGTTCTGGAAATCTTGGGTTTAATCTGTGGTGCTGATTGGATTAATAGTTATCCCCAACATAGGTTATTTGGTGATATCTACACTGTGGAATTGGAATGATTAATACTAGTGGCTTGATTAATCCACTTGCAATTTTTGGAAGAGGATCTGAATTTTAGTTGTGCTCTATACTGACCAACTGGTCCAGTATATGTTGAGGTTGAACATATTCCATCTGTTTGTAGATGGTTGTGAGTGAGCTATTGATGTTGTGGAACAAACCTGTTTGAGCTACTGCTGTTATAGAACAAATTTGTTTAAGCTACTGCTGTGGTGTGCTGCCTTGAATCAAAATGTGGAGGTGTGCAATGTGCATCTTAATCTTTGATTCAGTTACTCTTGTTCTAAAATATAGAATGATTCTTGGATATTCTTGAATATCTAAGAAAGTGATTTATTATTCTCTTGATGAAGAGCTAATGTTCTAGTTT
Organism: Avena sativa; assembly: GCA_916181665.1. Classification (NCBI taxonomy): domain Eukaryota; kingdom Viridiplantae; phylum Streptophyta; class Magnoliopsida; order Poales; family Poaceae; genus Avena; species Avena sativa. Next base: position 1,688,950 of record OV702279.1, on the reverse strand, counting down.
AGAGACTAGATTAAGGATTTGGTATTCCATTGTTGCTTGCAGATAGAATGGTATATCATCTATGGTTGATCCATATGGCAATGATGATTTTTTTAGAATGATTCCTAATATGTATACTTAGGAAAATGATTTGAATGCTTAATAAGTGAGGAAGTGATCAAATATGTATACTATCAACATGATAGTCAGATAATTATAAATGATTCCTAGGATTTGTCTAGGAAGATGATTTTCTTTTATTTGGGCTGATGCGATTGTCTCATTTAGCAAGGCTTATGCTTAATAGCTACCACTGTGGTGCCTCCATTGGAGTGTGCATATTGGTTTCCTATTTACATGAACTGATGTGAGCTTGATTGGCTAAAACTTGATACGATCCTATTCCTGGCCTATGATGCAAAGGCTGAGGCCAAACTCTAAATAAGAACAGATACTAAAGTGTGGCTACCAGATTCTCTAGGATGAACTTGCATAGCATCACTATGCAAACTAAGAGAAATCTCTCCTTCTAATCCTCCCAAACAATCTCTAGTTGCAGGTTAGCTGGATTTGGATGAATTTGTAATAAGGCCATTATTATATTTTAACCTGATGGTGCAAATTATGAAAACAGATGCTATATGATCTGGTGGTACTTTCATTTACCTTGTTGCCTTGTGTAGATGATAATTTCTGGATTTGGTTGGATCACACCAATGTATTTGATCTGCTGTGGATGATCTGATTCATTTACTGCTTCATGTTCCTTTCCTTTTCCACCTAGTTGCTATACTTCACTTGTTCTTGATCTACTCCTGATGCAACTGTGGCCTTGCCTTCTTCTCCTGAGACTAATTCTTGGATGGCTCCAAGGAGCAACCAGAGTTGGTTGATGGTGCTGGTCTAGATCTGTGATCTTGTGGTTATTTATGTGTGGGCTTGGGAGCTCTAGTGCTAAGAAATGAGCTGGGTGTGTGTTGATGTGCTATAGAGAGATATGAATCAGCTCTAGATGAGCTGATATGGCTGTGCTCTCCCTTTTATGTGCATTGGCTGCTGCTGTGGTGTTGACAGCACACTAGTGCACTAGGGAATGAGCAGCCTGTGAGTGTGCCTGGTATGGTCCAGGAACCTCCCCCTTGTCCAGGTTTCATCTGTGAGATCTTTTGCTCTGAATGTGTTCAGTTGATTTGGTATTATCTGAAGTTGAGCTACATTTTTGGATGTTGCCAAGTGGAAGCTTGTAAGATCCCTCCTTTATAAAGGAAAAGATCCCTGTGATTGCAATGCTAGTCCCTGGATCAATGCTAGCATCCACAGTTTAAGATGAAGTACACAGAAACAAAGGTCATTATTACAAGTCATTCCAGAGACAAACATAGTCTTTTACAAACTCCATGGCCACAGGCCTAGTACAAGAGTTTAAATATGTAATAATATAAATAAGTCTTCATCTTCATGTGCCACATGCAAGCATGTCGAGTGTAGACTCATAACCCCTAATCATCATCAGAATAACCTGCAACATCACAAGTTACAGCCACAGTGGGTCAATACATTGGAATAGTATTGGCAAGTGATACCTTTGTAGAATATTGGTAGACTAGATACTATATGCATTTTGGCTAAGTGTAGCTTAGGCTGGCTTTGCTCAAAATAGGTTTTACCTATTAGTTGAAAAACACTAAGTTTTTCTTTGACAAAACTTTCCCAAGGAAACACCAGTAGAAATTGGTGAACCTTCACCCTTGTTTACCCACAAGTTTTAACTTAGAAATTGGGATGAGGAGATTCTTTATAGCTTCCATGTCTTGATGCTCAAGTTGTCCAATACCAGGGACATGGCTAAGTACTTAGATTCTTCCATCTGCAGAGGTTGTGCACTTTCCCCATAAGACTTGATTTTCAGCAAGACAGGACCTTTCAGAAGCCTTCCCTTAGACCAAATGGACGCGTTCCAACCTATCATCCCACTACCACCAACTGTCCAAATGGCTAAGTTATTGCAACCTATGTGATCCACGCAGATCCCATATTGCCAAGTGGCTGCACTAGAAGCTTCTTAACATATGGCATCTCAAATCCCTTTGTTCCTGGGTGGCTTTCCACAAGTGAGATATACAAGGTAAACCATAGAAATGGGCCTTGTGTAACCACTCTAACACAAACTATTCTTTCCATTCCACCCAGGTGTTTCATTCACTTAGTTGTTTTATTAAAAAAACACAAGTCCAAAGACTTAGAAATATTTTTTCATAGCATGAATATATAACCACCCTTGGTTGCTACTAGCTAGGCTAAGCATGGCATTGATAAGAATCTTAACTTAGAAATTTTCTAGCAATTCTACTACTACTAGGATTTCCCAAGCATAGCATATATAGTTCAAAATATCCATGCAAGACTTAGCAAAATATTTCTAATGCATAGTTGAAAAGCATAGGGATAAAACCATGAAGCACCACTTGCCTTGGTAGTTTGGAGAGTAGCAACAATCCTCACAATCACAATCACTATTTGCACCAAAATCTACACATGAAATAATAGCACCAAAATCACATACAAAATATATACAAGCAAAAATATATGAGTGCATGCAAAATGCCATGTGATGATTTTCTACACCAAACAAGACAAGTGCACAGTACTGAATCTTAAACAAGTTAAAAACTTGCCAATTAAACTTTATTTGAACAACAAAACATTTTTCAAATAATTATTATACACAAATTATGCCTACAAATGTAATCATTTTAATAGAGTCAAAACATTAAACACATTGCATAAATGGAAAGGATTTTCTCTCCTGATTCCAATGATATAAAATTTGTCAAATTTGGACGTGAGAACCAAAAGTTATGAATTATTCAAGTTTAAACATCTAACAGGTCTAATTCATATTTTTAAAACGAAACACATGCCACGCGGCGCTTCCTGATTGGATGGTACCGCTTCGCGCGGATCACACACGCGCATCGTCAGATCTAAATGAGATCCAGCGGCTCAGATCTGCCCGTACCCTTTCGGCTGGTGTCTAATCTAGACCACTGGATCTAGATCCAGTGGATCTAATCGTCTTGACACTAAACCAGAGGCGCTCATGGACACAGCGGCGACGGCTCTGCCGGCAATGGTCCAGCGATTCTAGCGAGGGCTGGGGGTGATGATGTTGCTTACCAGACTCACACGTGCACGAGGAAGCTCAACGTGGTCACCGTTGGGACGGGGGCGTGTTGTAGCGGCGACTAGGGGTCGTCGGAGCTGCGGGCGGTGTCGGGTTCCCTACCAGAGACGAAGGCGACAACCTAGTGCGCAAGGGAACAAGCGGCAAGTATTAGCAGACGCGCAAGACAAAAGCAAACTCACTCGTGTGAACCAGAGATCAAGGGGAACACGGGGCTCACCGGAATGGCTCGTCGGAGTTGAGCTGAGCTTCGGACACTTGCAGTCGTTGACGGGGGCGAAGACCTGGGGTGATTTAGGACAAACCGAAAGCATGAGAAGATTCGCAAGGCGATGACGAAGCCGGTCGTGTGAACCAGAAGGCAAGGCGTGCTCGGGACTCACCGTGATGGCTCGCCGGAGTGGTTCGGGACAGCGGCGGCGCAAGCTCGATCGTGGACAGCCTAGCGGCGCTCTGTGGTTGGTGAGTGAGGGGAATGGAGCGGAGTGAGGAGGGGTTTAAGTAGTCGGGGCGAGAGAGGGAGTTATGCCTGCAGTAACGCGTAATCAAGCGCGAGATCGTCGGGAAGAAACGGCCGCGGCGGAGCTGGTCGCGGGCGTGATTTGGGGACGAAGGGGTGACGTGGAGGTGGGTCCGGGGCGTCAGCGAGAGGGGGGGTGCTCGCGTGGGTGAGAAACAGAGGGAGAGGGAAACCCCGGGTGGGCTGGTTGTTGGGATGGATCCAGTGTTGGGCCAGATTGGCAACGCTGGCCCTTTTTCTTTTCTTTATTCCTTTTCTATTTCTGTTTTGATTTTCTGGATTCATTTTCAAATGTTTTTCAAATGAGTTTGAAGTCAAACTTTCTTTGGATTTTTTGTAAAGTGAACCATGCACATAATTGAGTATAAAACTTTGTTGTTCACTCAAAAATACATTGGTCCATTGAAATTAAAATAAAACCATGCCTTAATTATTTTATTTATAAATAGGCATATGAATGGTTTTGAATTTAGATTTTTTCTTTGAAATTTGAACAAGCTTTGAAATCAACATTCAAACCTATAATCAAACCTTTTCTAGTTGATACAAATTATTCACATTATGGAGAGTAGAAATAAATCCATTGCCTTTCCTACATAAGATATTAGGCAACAATTTACTTCTGTTTTGAAATCTTATTTAAAAAAATGATCCAAATGTTTATGCATGCATGAGTGATATGCAATCCTTGAAAACATGATTTTAGGGATGTTACAAAGCTTGACTCTATGCTAATGATGCACAAGGCTGAAGCTTGAATTTGATAAGAACAGATCCTATTTATTTGGTGAAATTTGCCCCTTCTAATTTGAGCTCAATGATGGGACAAATAGTGCATTACACTGTAATTCTGAGAGCACCAATACTAACACTAACTCTTATGTTTTATTTTTGGTTGTTTGTATTGCAGGAACCAATTAGGATAAAAGATACCAGATGCATGAAGAAGTGGCTTAGGAACAAAAGTTTAGGATTTTTCTTTGTAATAAACATTGTAGTTTATTTTTCTATTTTAAACATTGTAGAAAACATTATATTATTATATTCAATTCAATAGAGTTTACTTATTACATTTTTCTTTTACAATTCATTTGTAAAGACAATGTCATATATATTTAGTTGTAATAAAGAATTCTATTTTTTATTTCAATTATGTAATTCTTTTTCCTACTTATTTATCTCCTAATACTTTACTTTTATTTATCTGTTGTAAAAGTTCAATATAATACTATATGTATAATATATACATTAATAAAGAAATATTTTTATATCATTTTTTTGTAATCATTTCAATTCAAGTTTTGAAATGTTTCTAATTTCCATTTGTGTATTTTATAAATTCATTTGAATTTCATATTTGAAATTCAAATACATGTTTGAACGAATCTTCCCCGAAACAAAGAATTCTACAAAGGTCATGTCGAAATCTATCGCACTTGCTCCGAAGTTTCCTTCAGTACAAGAGAGATCCTGATCCCTCCATAGCTCTTTTAGTTTTGCGCGAAAATTCCCCGGATTTTCTTATGCATGAATGCAATGCACAAACCCGTGTCCTCTCTATTTCTAGGTGTTAATCCTGGGATGTTACAGACTCTCCCCCTTAAAATAAACTCCGTCCTCGAAGTTCGCACCCTCTTACGTTTCCGAAGATAAAATTGACTTCTTCAGATCCTGGTGACTCTTTTAAATCCGGGATGAAGGTAATTGTTGTATCTTCATTCAAGCTTTTCCTTGGATCCTCTTTTGATTTTAAATGAGCCAACTTCTAATCCTATTAGATGTATAAACTTCTTTTGAATCTAGCACTTCTGCCCTGATCAGATCCTCTTGAGTGGTTTCAGATTAGGACATCTATTCAAGAAGTTTCTAGGTTTTTAGAAAGTCTCCTTAAGGTAAGATTCTGGTTTATACTTTGGCTAAATATAACTTGACTCTATTATTCATCTATTTATGGTATCCTTGGTCCTTATGGATTACTTTTTAAGAATGTTTTGGCTTTCTCCTAAACCTTACTTTGTATATCAACTCTTAATGCTTCATTATTCACTATCCCCCTTGAGATTTTCTAATGGTCTTTTGAGGAACAGATGGTACACCCACATACTTGGGAACTAGCGGTGCAAATTCTCTAACTCCTTAAGTGCATGTATAAGATAACTTATATCATTTAATAATGCCTTAACTTACCACTTGCTTTGTTGTGGTTGTCACTGTTATTGACTTCATCTATGGTTTCATACTTCCGTTTTCCTTAAGATGTACCTTCTTCACCTACACCCTCTTTTGATGGTGATTTTGTGGATGTTGTGTCTCCTCCCACTGATGTTACATAAACCTCCTAATGTTTCGGACAACATGATTTCTTGTGTCCTAGGATTCCACACTCATTACATTTCCCTTGAAATACTCCTACATTCCTTTCTCCATTTGGATTGGGCGGAATAGTTTGAGTAGATGATAACCCCATTATTGGTTCTATTACTCCTGTTGTTGATTCATGAGTTAACTGCGGTTTTAAGCAGTTCCTTTTCATGTGTCCTGGTTCTCCATATTGGTAACATACTATCTTAGGTTTTGGACACTCCTTCAAAACGTGGCCCCGAATTCCACAATTGTGACATATCTTCTCTGTTTTGTATATTATATGTGGATCCGGACCATTCTTTGTCACATGTCCTTGAACCTGACATGTGGTGGCCAGTTTTTGGATTCTCCTTTTCTTTCCTTCAGGTGCATCAATCTCATTGTCTACTGATATATGTGCACTATCCACCAATTCCTGGAACTCCTTTGCACGCACAATCCTGAGCTGCATCTTCATAATTGCTTGTAGTCCTTTCATGAACTTCTTTTGTCGTTTCGCCTCCTTGTTTACTTTCTCACTAATGTACTTGGATAAACGGTTAAACTCTCGTACATGTTTCAGGACTGGAAGATTTCTTTTCTCTAAGTCTTCATTCTCCTTCCTTTTCCCATTGTTCTGATGAACAAATTCTTCTCGAAACTTCTTTTTAAACTCAGCCCAGGTATTGATACCTCCTTCCGGGATCACGAACTTGGACTTCTCCCAACACATGGCTGCAGTTCCGGTCAATAGATAAGTTGCATAACGCACCTTTTCTTCATCCTTGCATCCCACACTTTTAAGCTTACGGGATGTATCCATTAACCAATTCTCCGCCTCCATAGGTTCTTCAACCATGGAAAAACTCCAGGGTTTGGTTTCTAAGAATTCCACCAGTTTAACCCTTGGATGTAATTCCTTGAATTGATTCTCTTGCCTAACCTTTAATATCTCCTGATAAAACAGGTTCTGCCTCTCTATTTCAACCTTTCTTTCTTCTTCAATACTCCTCATATACTAAAGAACCTCCTCTTTGGTGGTTAAATACGGTTTTTGATTTGATCCTTCCTTCAGAATTGCCTGGTTAGCCTCCTTTTGTTGTATCACCAACATCTCATGAGCCTTCATCTTCCCAATATTAAAGTGATAATTCGCCTCTCCCTCATGCGAACCCATTTTCCCTTCTAGACCTGTACATCAAGTAAGGACTCCATGAAACATCATGCATATGCCCATAAAGTTCAAACTTCATGCACAGACCTAGTCACACAATAAAATCTAATAAAATCCAAATATTACTTCTAGCAAGCATACATCAAAAGCCTGTGGAAACAGTACTTCGAGTAAAACATATCTTGTACTTAGGCTTTGATGTTATACACTACAATTTTTGATACATATAGTGTATGGAATTCTACCGTTATATACCTATTTGTATGGCTCATAATGTTCTTTGCCTCTAAAATTACACCATCCGCCCATTTGCAAAGGGATAACTTTCGGTAAAATTTGATCCGACTCTAGAGATAGTTGGTTAAATCACTCTATAATTGGTTATAACTTAATTATCCTTGGAGTTACATACTAAACATCATCCTCACATTTCTACCCTTTTTGTTACTAATCTTTACTTCCCTAAGCACATTTATTATAACAACGAATGATTCTCAAATTTTAACTAGTTTCATAACCTATATAGATCTACTTGTACTACAAGAATATTGCCTTTTCCTTCATGCCACTAGGGATTTGGCATCTTACATGGGGTTAGATAAGCATAACCCTATTTATTACGCTTGATAAAATTCTATTCTTCATATAATAGCTTTTAGTTAAACAAAACATTAGTTACTTCCCCTACAATAACATGTTGTTTATGGTTTTGGGGCATACTCCCCTGGTATTTAACACTAGTATAACAAAGTTTTACTTCATTTCATGGCTTCTCTTAGTAAGATAACACCATGATTTACTACTCCCTCATGAGGTACTCTGACTTGGTGATATACTACTCTAGTTTAGTTATAGTATAGAATAATCTAGTAGAAGATATATTGTCTACCTACGAAATACTGGTCAGGTAATTCCTAATACAAATAGTAGATAAGTAACCATTCTATAAGAAAAATAACCCAAAAATTCCACTATGGTGTGACAAGGTTATTCTCAAGTGAATATTTATCACTTGTATAAGGAAATATGGTGTAGATAAGATGGCTTCCTATAGTCACTATCCAACCTATAGGTTCTACCCATTTACTAGGTTTCCAACCTAAGGTCAAAGCATATGCTCTGATACCAACTGCGGTGACCCAGCATACCACTTCATGATGTAGTACACTATAGTCGTTGACATAAACAATGGAACACTGTTCCATCCGCATTATATCCCTCAGAGTGGTACAACAGAAACATCGCGGGTCCAAGACAACACTTTAGATTACATATAACATATTGCAAAGGATCTAGAGAACTTCCTCGAACAGTGAGGAATATTATACATAAAGAACCAGAAAGATCCACATGGAGTTACATTAGAAGTACTACTATTAAGATATGTATAAGGCTTGAAAGTACTACTATAGTATTGTTCTACAGAAGTAGGTTCTAGATTCTAGGAGTTTTATTTATATTCTACGCTTCAGCTTGTCTTCAATAGATTCCGGTAAGGTCTTCGACTCCGTTGATCTCCCTTAGATATCTTCAACTCTTCAAGTAACTTATTTCCTGGGAACGCCATTGGTTTCTCTGAGATCTAGCAAGGATTAAGAAGATACATTGAGTACGAGCGTACTCAGCAAGTTCACAAAAGAGAAGTGTTTGATGCACTATTTACAGCCACAGACCATAGGTCGTAGGCAATGCAAGTTTTCGTAAATATTTCTTCAAAGGTTGCTTTTATTCTGAAAAACTATGTCCATCAGCCTTCACGGGTTTACCAGAACTTTCATGGAGTTCCTTTCCCGCATCGTTCGCAGCTCCTTCCCGGAACAGGGAGTAACAAGTTACAGTTTTTACACTCTGCAGAGGTGCATCACTTTACCCATAAGAGATCTTAGCTTTGTTGCACATCCGAGTTATAGGCTCGTTCACACTTCCTTGGTGTGAGGCCCGGACTAAGATCCAAGCCAATCACTGTCCTTCTCTATGACCCCGCATACCCGACAGATTGCACATCAGACCTAGGATAAAACTTGTTTCCATTATCAGCCTAAGGTGTACGACCCTCATAGATACCAGAAGCCATGGGACATCGAGGGATCCCACCCATAACATGCTAACCCTCTACAAGAGGAGTTGCAACAACGGCCCGGTCATCCGTTGGCATGCGAGAGAGAGCCGATCGAGCTGACTTCTCCGTCCCATTCCACATGGTTAACGCGTAATATACGGCGCAAGAATCACTGGCGACATTGGTTGTTAAGTCCTAGATAATATGTTCCTTTACCACCGGAACTTCCATAGAAGGTTTTTACCTCATGGTAATAACCTATAATCATATTATTATGAAAATAGTGTTTCTGACCTTTTTGAAATGCAGGTGATGACAACACTGGATTTGCAAAATACTTTATAGAAAATAATCAAAGGACATGACCAAGCATGAACTTGCCTTTTGTGATTGCAACATTATGCACTCACAGTCTTTGAGATAATAGAAGATCCAATATCTAAAATCATCATCATTGGTCCGGTAAGGACTAATGTTTAAAGAAGCAAGATGCCATTATGCATAATAATGCTATGCAATTTTATAATTCCCAAAGTGAAACCCTTAGTATTTTGAATAAGTTGATCTTAGGTATCTTTTTAAGTTTGGTTTTATTTTTAAGTTTATTTCATAAGCAATGACATTGATAAGGAACTTAAGTGTTAATAATCCAAAATATACAAGTACTTATAGAGTAATGTGATTATGATTAATTGTTATCTGGTGACTGGGAATAAAAGTCCTTAGATTGAGTTGTTAAGAGCTGAAGGAACTATTATAGACTTGTTTATGTGAAGTGGCAAAAAGAATAACATTTGAAGAAACTAGTATTTGGTTAAGGTTAATTTGTCTTAAGGGTTATTAAGTTTTACATTAGGGTTTGTGAGGGTTACAAATGATGTTGAGTTATCATATTTCAATTGATGATACAAGTGACTAAAGTTAAATTTAAAAACATGAATAAACTTCAAATGAGATGTTTATGATTGTTTAGACCAAAGTTAACTATAAAAATAGAAGTGAATTTTAAGATATAATGAGTTTTAGAATATCATCTAGTTTTAGGGTTTTGACTAATATGATTATGAATGATCCTTTTTAATGTAAGTGAAAGATGAGTTTAATAACATGCAATTATTAATGGAAACAAAATTAAATGATCTTATAAATTTATTAGAGTTTAGAGTCATTTTTAAGAGTGGTTAAGAGATGGAGATTATTCACCATCTTATACATAAGTGATATGTAATATTTATTTAATAGGATATTAATTCGAATTTAAGATTTTAAAACATTTAAAGGATAAAAGTTATATTTAAGTTTTATTTTGATTATGGATTTAGACTTAGTAATTAAACTTTAAAGGTTTTAGTGTCTTATAAGAAAATGTGATTATTTCTTACTTAAGAAATAATTTTAAGAATTAACAAAGTGGTTATTTTATTTGAGTAAAATAAGTAATGAATTTTATTTATCATAAAATGTTTTTGAATAATATACATAGTATTTTTCTAGTGAAATATACTTATTAAAGATCTTAAAAATGAATTTTATTTATTTTTAAGTATTACCTTTCTTTTTATAAAATTATTTAAAGAGTTAAGTGTCTTTGAGTATTTGATTTATATTTTATTTGTAAAACTCTAATTTATTATTTTATAAAATGGTAGAGTAATTTTTATACATAAAAATGATTTTTATTTATTTTTTGGGCTTTTTCTTATTTTATGAAATTTTACTCAGGATTTAATGATGTTAATATTTATTTTAAATAAATAAAGTTATATTTTTATTAAATAGATCTTATTTTATGGTAAGTTAACATTTTAAATGTATTCTTATGATTTTTCTATAATTTTCTATAGCTAAAAATGTTTAAAGGTTATTTTGGTAATTTATTTGTTTTATTTTTATTTCATTTCTTATTCTAATTAACTTGGGCCGTTTGTTTGGGTATATGGGCTGGCCTGGACCATTTAGGTTGGCCCAGTTTGGGATTGGGTCCGACCATCTCACCCGAGCCCCTTTCTCCTTGTACCCAGGCACTCCACGCACGCCCCTGACCTCGACCCCGATTCCTCTCACATGATCCAGCGAGGCGCCGCCATCTCCGGCTCGATTCCAGCAAGGCAAAATGTTGCGGTTGCCTCCGTTGGTTGTCGGAGTGCCACCACCTCCTGGCCGACTAGGCCATATGATTCGATTGGTCAATGGGGCTCTCTGGACCTTGCGCCCAACCCTAATCTGGCGATGCAGCGTATCGTCGCCATCGCCGGCCTGGTTGGCTCCGGCCCTGGTCTACTGCTGCTGGCGGACACATGCTCCCTCCAGGTTTCTCTCTGGTTTCTCGTTTACCTCGACCCTGGCTGTGCATCCTTTGTGTGCTATCTACACTATGGAATCTGAATGATTAATACTAGTGGCTTGATTAATCCACTTGCAATTTTTGGAAGAGGATCTGAATTTTAGTTGTTGCCTTGTGTAGATGATAATTTCTGGATTTGGTTGGATCACACCAGTGTATTTGATTTGATGTGGATGATCTGATTCATTTACTGCTTCATGTTCCTGTCCTTCTCCACCTAGTTGCTATACTTCACTTGTTCTTGATCTACTCCTGATGCAACTGTGGCCTTGCCTTCTTCTCATGAGACTAATTCTTGGATGGCTCCAAGGAGCAACCAGAGTTGGTTGATGGTGCTGGTCTAGATCTGTGATCTTGTGGTTGTTTATGTGTGGGCTTGGGATCTCTAGTGCTAAGAAATGAGCTGGGTGTGTGTTGATGTGCTATAGAGAGATATGAATCAGCTCTAGCTGAGCTGCTATAGTTGTGCTCTCCCTTTTATGTGCATTGGCTGCTGCTGTGGTGTTTACAGCACACTAGTGCATGCTAGTGAATGAGAAGCCTGTGAGTGTGCCTGGTATGGTCCAGGAACCTCTCCCTTGTCCAGGTTTCATCTGTGAGATCTTTTGCTCTGAATGTGTTCAGCTGATTTGGTATTATCTGAAGTTGAGCTACATTTTTGGATGTTGCCAAGTGGAAGCTTGACTCTATGCTAATGATGCACAAGGCCGAAGCTTGAATTTGATAAGAACAGATCCTATTTATTTGGTGAAATTTGCCCCTTCTAATTTGAGCTCAGTGATGGGACAAACAGTGCATTACACTGTAATTCTGAGAGCACCAATACTAACACTAACTCTTATGTTTTATTTTTGGTTGTTTGTTTTTGCAGGAACCAATTGGGATAAAAGATACCAGATGAAGAAGTGTCTTAGGAACAATAGTTTAGGATTTTTCTTTGTAATAAACATTGTAGTTTATTTTTCTATTTTAAACATTGTAGAAACATTATATTATTATATTCAATTCAGTAGAGTTTACTTATTACATTTTTCTTTTACAATTCATTATTAAATACAATGTCATATATATTTAGTTGTAATAAAGAATTCTGTTTTTTATTTCAATCATGTAATTCTTTTTACTACTTATTTATCTCCTAATACTTTACTTTTATTTATCTGTTGTAAAAGTTCAATATAATACTATATGTATAATATATACATTAATAAAGAAATCTTTTTATATCATTTTTTGTAATCATTTCAATTCAAGTTATGAAATGTTTCTAATTTCCATTTGTGTATTTTATAAATTCATTTGAATTTCATATTTGAAATTCAAATACATGTTTGAACGAATCTTCCCTGAAACAAAGAATTCTACAAAGGTCATGTCGAAATCTATCGCACTTGCTTCGAAGTTTCCTTCAGTACAAGAGAGATCCCGATCCCTCCATAGCTCTTTTAGTTTTGCGCGAAAATTCCCCGGATTTTCTTATGTATGAATGCAATGCACAAACCTGTGTCCTCTCTATTTCTAGGTGTTAATCCTGGGATGTTACTGTCTTGGTGTTGGAAAAGAGTAGAAAGTTTCATGCTTATAGTGGTATAAAAGGAAGCTTGCTTTGACTTTGGCTTAGACTTTATCATGTCATGTTAGATATTTGTTTGACCATATGCTTAGTGATTATTGTGTATCATGACTTGTTTCAAACAATTGAGATTGCGTAATGTGCCTTGAAAGAATCATGCGTTTTTTAGCATACAAAAGCATAATATTATGGTATTCTCCTTTGATGCTTTATTTGGGTTGACTTGGCACACGCTTACACCATGTTATGACTATGAACCAGTCACCTCAAGCCTCTATGATCATTTAGTTTTTGACTTGTGATATCACTTTATGCTTTAATTAATAACGTTTTGTCACTTTGCATGATTATGGCCATTATTGCTCTCTTAGTCAGTCACTCCCAGTCTTTTGCTAGCCTCCACCTATACTGAGTATGAGATCTACTCGTGCATCCAACTCCCAAGAAACCAAGTTATTCCAAAGATTCCACTATAAATTCTTATGCATGGTGTGTTGCACCATTCCAAGTATATTCATGTGTTTATCTACCTTCCAAATTAAATTTTTGTTATGTGAAATTAGTGATTAAAGCTCTCACGAACTTGATGCACACTTTATTTTCTTGCACTTAATAAACCTGAACCATTGTGCCTATCTATGTTGCTTGCTTCCAAATTATAAGTTGGGAATTAGCAGAACCATGTTGTCATGGGGAACTCTTTCAACATTGCACTTATTCTTTTTAGTTGATATCATGTTCTTTTGTTTATGGATCCTGACGGTGTGAAATAAAAGGGGAGCTTGTAAGTCCATGGAGTTTGTATATGTTAGCCACCTAAGCCATGCCTAATCATGGTGGAAACTTGCATCAAAACCATAATGAGCATTCTGTGAAGCATCCTCAATAAAAACCTATGAGAATAGCAAATAAAAAGATCGCTGAGATGCTCATTGTCTGTTGCCTTGTCATTTTGATATGGGATAGCTCCTGTGTCATGGGGCAAGGGGGTACCCGTTGGTGGTTCTCTATGATACACATATACTTACAATGACAAGAACTTGCTTGTGACCAAAGTTGAGTAGCATGAGGTTCGGTACTCGTACGTAAGGGGCATGAGATTTTCAACTTATAACTTGTCAAGCATATTCTCATATTTGTGTCACTTTAACCTTAATCACTTCAAGATGCTTATGATAGTGGCAATGAGAGCTCAAAGCTAGTAAGTACCATAATTTTTGGAAGCTCTTTATGAAACTTGAAATCCCTACTTGCCTCTATGAAGGGCCTTTCTTTTTTACTTTATGTTGAGTCTCCATCTTCTATCTTTATGCACCAATTAAAATAGCATAGTTGTCATTCTTAGTTCAATGTGCATTGTCCCAAAACTTGTTGATTGATTCATAATTATGGTATTGCTTGTTCTTAAATTATTTGTATCTAGTCACCCTTATGAACTTTGAAGGTGTCCTATGCATTTATGTTTTGCTACTCCATTAAGAACAAGTTGATTACCACTCTTGCTATGTTTTCTATATGTGAAACAAACAAATGTCTTTCAATGCATTGTTATTCATGATCTTTTGTTTGTGTTACCTTTCATGTTGCAACATAGTTCCTATGTCTTATTGTTAGAAATATATCTTTCATGCTTATGTTAGAGTACTTTGATCCCAGTTATCAATGCTTCACAATACCTTGATCAAGATTATAATGGCTGCATGTCACCTAAAAAAGTATATTGTTTTTATCGTTTACCTATTCGATGACGAGCGGGAACTAAGCTTGGAAATGTTGATACGTCCATAACGTATCTATAATTTTTGATGGCTTTATGCTAATATTATGCTTTTGACACTTGTTTTTAAATAAAGTTTATGATATATTTGGACTAACCTATTAATAGTTGCAAAAGTGCACAATGTTATTGTTTTACACTTTGATGTGTAGGAATTACCAAGAATACAAGAAGAAACCTTGTTGGAGTCAAATCGGGTCTTCCCAGAAATCTGTCCTAGAACCTTTTTAGAAGATGGTCACGTTACGGGTCGAAGACAGCGTAAAACGGAAAACTCTCCAACTACAAAGTTGTTGGAAATTTCATGAGGAATGTTCCAAATATAAAATTTAACTTATTCCGAGTCCGGACGGCTGAGATAAACCCGATTCACTACAACCCTAGATGAGGTGACAGAAATCCTAGAAGCTATATAGAGGGAGAAACCTAACTCGTGGGGGACTCCTCCACCCACGAATTGCAGCCGCCAAAAGCCACGTTTTTGCCTTCCCCATGGATCCCATCTCCATGGGGGAGGGATCCCAAGAAGACATGAAGGAAGGCGCTAAGGGGCGACGCTCCCCCATGATGTTGGCGACAAGGAAGGAGGTCCCCACGCCGCAGTCGCCCTGCACCTCTCGCTGCCCCCTTCATCGTCTTCACCGCCATCTCCATCACCAACTCCTCCTTGTATACAGTGGTTCGTCCTCCCACACACCTATGTACCGTCCTATGTAAACATGGTGTTCGATGCTATAAGTTATAGTCCTAAGATCTATGTCATATTTGTGTAGTTTATTTGTCTTGTGATTGCTTGGTTGAATGTATTTGCTTCATTAGAGTTGTATGTTAATATAGTACAGTCATTTGGTGTCCATTATATTTGTGCGCGCATGGATTAAACATAATAGGGTTTGTAGTATGTGTAAGAGGAAGGGGAAGTTCTCCCGGAGTGACATAAACCCGAGGACGCGAACCGGAACATTGCACGTATGTGAGTAAGAGGACCATTAACTTAAGGCTATGGTTGGGGAAACCTTAATGCATAGTTAGTATCTGCGAATGCTTACTAATAATCCAATCATATAGTACTTGTAATTCCAAGTAGTGAAGTGCATGTATATTTAGCCTCTCCCACATAGAAAACTGCATCAAAGACAATGAACCCGATTTATTCGCTAATTAAACTTGGACAGAGCCACCACAATTACCACCACTTTTCCATACTCATGGTACTGTTAGTTTATGGTTACTTAGTATATTTTATTGCTGAAGCACTAACAATTACTTTCTTGTATTTATTATCTTTCAAAGCTCTCTTGTACCCATATTGTTGCTCTAGTTTTATTTCCTAGATAATGCAAAAGTTTAGTGTGCGTAGAGTTGTATCAGCGGTTGATAGGACTTGAGAGAACATTTTATCCTACATTTCTCTCCTCGTTGGTTTCGACACTCTTACTTATCCAAAAGGCTACACACGATCCCCTATACTTGTGGTATATCAGACATTAACTCAATAAACCAATTAAATCATCGAAACGGCTCGCAGGACGCAGTCTCCACAACAAGCGCCCCCATCTAATCGGAACATTTTGGTGCGAGATCTAACCTTCTCTGCACACGGTTGCCATTGTCATCCTTCATACAGGTCAACGAGACGGCACCATACTGCGGCCAGGACGAACGAGAGGCCGAAGTGAAGCTCGATAAAGGGTCGCCGTCGCCGGATAAGGGTCGCCATCGCCGGAGAATAATAAGAAAGGGGAGGCAACGGCATGGGCACGAGTACGTGTCAACACCCGGATTTTTAATCCCAGATGCCTGTTATGCCATACATCGCAATCCTAGGATTACCATTTTTGCGAGACATAATAGATTTGGATACCACAGTACATCATCCATTACAAAACATATATAAGGTCTTACACAAATAGGGATCTCATGATCCAGTTCTTAATACAACTCAAGCAGCGGAATAACGTAATAATAACGGTAGCATAGGCGAAGCTCCATCTTTGGGATCACAGGCAATGCTGACGATGGGAGATGATCCTAGTTGTCGTAACCTTCCTGGGGTCCATCCTCCTGATACTCCTCTTCATAGTCTGGCCACGGGAATAGCCAGGGACAAAGCCATGAGTACTCTTTAAGTACTCGCAAACTAATACTAACAAGTGAAAGGGTTTTTGTGGTAGGACACTAAGCTCTAGGGTTGTTTTGCAAAAAGCCATATTTACCTCTACTAAGTTTAGAAATGAAGAAAGCTAGTTGAAGTTTTATAACACCTAAGTGGGAACTTGTATTTCATATCACAACTTTGTTGTGGTCAATTCAAAATCTCAATTCATTTCACAAGTAATTTTGAAAACATCTGACGGGGGAACAGTATGGCCACTCCAACTGTCCATAACCGCGGACGCGGCTATTCGAATAATTTGACACTCTGCAGAGATTGTACACTTTCACCACAACATTCGATACATCCGTCAGGAACAAATACTGAATTCACCATACTCAGTATGCGGATAATCAATCCTAACCTTTCAATTACACGCCCTAGTATAAGCACCTCTCCTGTGAGTTTGGCCTCCCAACCATGACCAACTGTCATCTTAGGTACTGCACAGGTGGACAATCTTCACAAGGTAGCCTCAGCTCAGACCTTGGCCATGAGGGAACCAATACTAAGGTATATAAGTTTCCAGTCAAGCCCTACCCAATTCTCGGGTATTGTGGTTGTACGGTAAAATTGGAATGGTATCGCATCCAGACAACCATCAGTTTTATAAAGGGCTAAGGCTCACGCCTCAACATTTTCATCACCAAAATCATCTGGTGTTCGGAAACACATGTCAAAACATCTCAATAGAATGATCCATCATTCCAAGGATTTCATAACCATTTTTCCACCAAGTATTCCCATCTAAAGTTGATCAAGTTCTATGCTTAGCACTAGCATCTACAAGTGGGGGTAAGTACTAATGAGGGGTGGTAAACTAGTGGAGTTTAACTAAGTTCAATCTCATGCCTTAGGATGACATAAAGATTATATAGCTCAGTCCAAATTTTATGCTCTTTATGCAACCTTCAATTATCTCTCTAGAATCTACAATTCACTTAAGTAAGTTCTAAGTACTAGCTTTGATAAAGAAATAAAGTATAAAGCTTGTAAGTAAAACTAGGATTGGGTATCATCAAATGTGTCTAACCAAGCATGCATAGTGCATTGCATAGGTTATTTAACTCTTATAATTGCAAGTGTGAGCTTGCATAGGTGAAGTATCTTGCAAGTATTGGCTTGCCTTGTGCAGAGCAGTGGTTGAAGTTCTCCTCGTCTTCTTCTTCGTAGTATCCTCCTTCCTCCTCGTATCCTTGGTCGGTACTAGCGTCTATGAATAAATGCGAGGTACATAATCACCAAACAATACTTAACTACTTTCAATCATCACACACAAGGTTTCTATAGATGATCTAGCATCATCACTAATATTACAAGATTAAAGCATTTGTCTTATTTATTTGTTTTTAGAAAAGTAATTTCTACTCATTGAAAAACTTCTTAAGATTTAATATTCTCCAAACCAAACATGGGGTCATGTTGACACATGTCATCACCACATATTTCAGTACATGGGAATGTGATTTAAAGTGGTGTCACAATTTAATAAGATTTAACCTTTTATTTTAAATAAAAATAAATGACTAGAAATGCCTATGTGGCATCCTTTTATTACTTGAACATTATTTCTGTAAGTAAACCCATATGTTTTTATATATTCTGAAAGGTATGATCAAATATGATTTTTGAGAGTTGGAATCAACTCAAAAGATATTATAGTTTAAATTTGAAAAATGTTTGAATGCAAAAAACGTTCTGCCTTGTTATTTTTACCAAGGTTGATCTATAGATTCAAATGATTTGAATCCAACGGGCTTGTATTAAGCATTTCAAAACCTTTCTAACAAAATTGGTTTCATTCAATTTGGTTCACTGAATCGAGTTGGGTTGGTTTTTGAAACTGGGTACAGAACTATGTTTGAATTAAAATGGAAAAAGTTAAATTCAAACGACTGGGCTGCGCGGGAAATGCTAATGGGCCGGCCCAGTGTCACTACGCGGCGCGGGGCTCAACTGACAGGGGGGGTTCCACCAGTCAGTGGCTCTTTAAACGCGAAGCGGTACGGGGCAATCTCATCCGCATGATCTAAGTCTAATCTAAAAGCTGCTACTCATCGTCCACGTCGGGCGGCGCCGCCGAGACAGAAACCTAACGCGGCAGGTGGGGTTCTTCGGGGGCTCACCGGGGCTCAGGCGAAGGTCGGCGATGCGGGCGAACGACGAATTCGACGACGGCGAACCTCCTGGTACCGGCAGCTCCTCCTGGGGTGGACGAAATCGACGACGCCCTTCTTCTCCAAAGGCGGCCCGCTTCAGCGCAATTCCGGCGATGCGCTGCTCACCTTGCTCCGGGAATGGGATGGAACGATCAGTGAGGTGAGGGGAGTAGAATGGTGTGAAGAATTCGAGCGGGGGAGGCCTCTATTTATAGTGGCGAGAGGGGACCGACGGGCGCGGGCTGAGCTCGTCGTGGTCGACGGCACAGAGGGCTATCGGCGTGGGCGACGGTAGGGGGCGGTGTTGTGCTCCCTGGCGAAGCTCAACGACATGGTGGCGAGGCGTGGGGCGGTGCTGATCGGTCGGAACGCTTCGGCGCTCTGAGCGTGTCCGTCGGGAGTTTTGATGGCGCACATCACGCGTGGTCCGCACAGCGGCGAACGGGCGTGTCTGTGGGGTTGCTGGGACGGTGGTGATCATGCGTGCACGCGGCAAGGGCGGCGCGCGGTCTGTGGGTGCTAGTCGAGCGTGGCACACGGGGCGCGCTCTCGGCATGCTTGCAGAGAACGTTGGCATGGTCTGTGCGTGTGGTCCAGGGGCTGGCATCGCTCGCGGCTGGGACAGAGAGTGGCGGTGGGGTGCTAGCTTGCTCCTAGACAAGGTTGTCGAGGCTAGTGTTGCTCATAGCTTGCTGTCGACTATGGGGTGGCAATGGTGCACTCGGCCTGCTCACCATTGATGGCAATGGCCAGCTTACAGTAGTGCTAATGATTAGTTAAGGTTGTTAGATGATCTACTGAGGCTAGTGGTGTCCAGAGAGGGAACAAGTTAGGCCAGAATCACTGCACACTATAGTGTTTAGGATTTGTTTGATTTGCATCTGCAAGGTGTTTGATGAAATGGTCGCATGAATTCAAGTTTTTAATTTTGAAAAGATTTTTGGTGGGTGTGCTAGGCATGTGCTGGTGAGTCTTTAGATGCTTGGGTTTTGAAAGTTGAGCTTGTTTGAGTGGTTTTTGAAAAAGTGGGATGTTCCCATATGAAATAGATTCAATTTTAAACTGTCATTTAAACTATGCATTTGAATGTTTCTGGATGATCACAAGGTGGGCCTTGATACTTTGTTATGACTACTATCAAGGGGTGCAAAGATCCAAATAAGTTTCTGTTAAGTTCTGAAAGTTAGAGATAGATAAAGTAGGCATGGGAGTTAATTTGGCCAAAGTGACCATTCACTTAATTTGTTTGTGTTGATTTATTTGTCTTTGGGAAAAGTTTGGGAATTGTTTATATGATGTTTATTTCACCTAAGAATCATTTTAAAAGCAAAGGAACACATAATCATGGCAATCCAAAATAATCCACATTTTAATACATACACATATGAATGCTTTCATATTTTAATTGGAAAAATTTTTGTTAACCCTAAATTTGGTGATTAGAGTTTGATGATTCTAGTTTAATATTTTTGGGATGTTACAAACCTTCCCCCCTTAAACAAAATCTCGTCCCGAGATTTGAAAAAGGACGAAAAGGATTACCTAGGATTTGAAGAGATCGGGAAACTCCGTCCTGATGTGATCTTCGCGCTCCCAGGTAGCTTCCTCTTCTGTGTGGTTGCTCCACTGAATCTTGAGAAACTTGATGCTTCAGGTTCTGGTAGTTCTGAAAGCTTCTTCCAAAATACGGATGGGTACTTCGGGATAGGTCAGGTCATCGTTGATTTCTATGGTCCGGTGATCAATATTCTTGAATACTTCAGTCTTCTCCGGGACTTCGAGACACTTGCGAAGTAATAAGATATGGAACACATTGTGCACGGCTGACATCTCTTCGGGTAGTTCCAGTTGATACGACACTTCTCCTCGACGGTTCAGGATTTTGAAGGGTCCGATATATCTGGGGGCTAACTTTCCTTTCAGCTGGAAACGCTGCATTCCCTTCAAGGGCGACACTTTCAGATATACAAAATCTCCTATGTTGAAGGCGAGGTCTCGACGTCTCTTGTCGGCGTAACTCTTCTGTCTGGACTGGGCTGTCTTGAGGTGCTCACGAATCTTGTGAACCTTCTCTTCTGCTTCTCGTAGGATATCGGGTCCGAAAATCTGACTCTCTCCTACTTCCGACCAGTTCAAAGGGGTGCGACACTTTCTTCCGTACATAAATTCAAATGGGGCCATTTGCAAACTAGCTTGATAACTATTGTTGTATGAAAATGCTGCAAACGGCAGACAGTCTTCCCACTTAGATCCATATTCTAACACACATGCTCTCAGCATATCTTCGAGTATTTGATTTACTCGCTCCGTTTTTCCGTTGGTCTGAGGGTGATAAGCGGTACTGAAATCTAGTCGGGTTCCTAAACCTTCTTGGACTTTCTTCCAGAATCTCGAGGTAAACTGAGTTCCTCGATCCGATACGATGTTCTTTCGGACTCCATGCAAACTGACGATTCTAGCGATGTATAACTCCGCTAGCTTCGAACTCTGATATGTGGTCTTTACGGGTAAGAAATGGGCGACTTTGGACAACTTGTCCACTATGACCCAAATAGAGGCATTTCCCCTACTAGAAGTAGGCAATCCGGTGATAAAGTCCATTCCAACGGAATCCCATTTCCATTCCGGAATCTGTAATGGTTGCAACAATCCAACGGATCTTTGATGTCCTACCTTAACTCTCTGACATATATCACACTTGGCGATATAGCTCCCGATTTCTCTCTTCATCTTATGCCACCAAAATTGCTCTTTCAAATCTTGATACATCTTAGTTCCTCCGGGGTGGATAGAATAGAGTATCATGAGCTTCCTTCAAAATAATTTCCTTCAACTCAGAATCTGCTGGTACACAAAGGCGTCCTTTGTACCACAAAACTCCTTCTTCGTCTTCGGTGAATACGGGTACTTTGCCTGTACCGATACGACGCTTGATTCTGTCGATACTAGCATTTCCTTTCTGTGCCTCTTTGATCTGGCTGATCAAAGTGGGTTGAAGTTCTATGCTAGCCAAAAATCCTTCACTCACTAATTCCATTCGAAAATCTTCCGTCTCTTTGTGCAAGCTTGGTTGCTCCTTAAAAATCATGGAGTTTAAGCGGCACAACAATCTGCTAAGGGCATCTGCTACCATGTTAGCTTTACCGGGGTGATAGTGAATGTCCTTATTCCAGATCGTAATCCTTGATTAGCTCAATCCATCTTCTTTGTCTCATATTCAGCTCCTTCTGAGTGAATATATACTTCAGGCTCTTGTGATCCGAATATATCTCACAACGACTTCCCATTAGATAGTGCCTCCATGTCTTCAGGGCTAAAACTACGGCTGCGAGTTCGAGGTCATGGGTTGGGTAATTTTGCTCATGTTGTTTCATTTGTCGAGATAGATAAGATATAACTTTGCCTTCTTGCATTAGCACACATCCGAGACCGATCTTGGATGTGTCACAATACACGTCAAAGGGCTTCGTGATATCTAGCATGATTAAGATTGGGTCTGAAATCAATCTCCTCTTGAGTTCTTGAAAACTCGCTTCACATTTGTCGGTCCATTCAAACTTCTTGTCCTTCTTCAGCAATTGGGTCATGGGTCTGGCGATACTCGAGAATCCTTCTACGAACTTGCGGTAATATCCCGCCAATCTGAGAAATGCACGAACTTGGGTTTGAGTGGTTGGGGCTTGCCAATCTTCAACATCTTTCACCTTTGCAGGGTCAACGGCAATTCCTCCGGCTGATACAATGTGGCCGAGGAATCCTACCTCCTGTAACCAGAATTCACATTTGCTAAACTTGGCAATACAACTAATGATCTCTAAGGGTTCCAAGAATGGTCCTTAGGTGTAGCTCATGTTCTTCTTCTGATTTGGAATAAATCAGAATGTCATCGATAAAACCAACGACAAACTTATCCAGGAAGTCCATAAAAATCTTATTCATGAGATTCATGAAATAAGCGGGGGCATTGGTTAATCCAAAAGACATGACGGTATACTTGTATAATCCATATCTGGTGGTAAAGGCAGTCTTGGGAATATCCTCTGCGCGAATCTTGAGTTGATGATAGCCTGTTCTAAGATCAATCTTAGAAAACACTTTGGCACCGGTTAACTAATCAAACACATATTCTATCTTGGGAAAGGGGTACTTGTTCTTGATAGTGACATCATTCAACTTCCGATAATCCGTACACAGACGGTTACCTCCATCCTTCTTGTCCACAAATAAGACAGGTGATCTCCATGGTGACGCACTTGGTTGAATTAATCCAATTTCCAGCATGGAATCCAGTTGCTTCTTGAGTTCTGCTAGTTCCGATGGGTTCATACTATATGGTCTCTGGGCTATGGGTCCTGTTCTGGGGATTAGTTCAATGATAAACTCGATATCCCGATCTGGGGGCATACCGGGCAAAACATCTGGAAATACATCGGGGTATTCACAGACTATCCGCACTTGGTCAATGGTGGGTTGGGCTATACTCTTGTTGCACTTGAATTGACGAGGTAAGGTTTCAGATATATGCTTGACTGATATTCCGGCTATACTAGTCATGGTTATGGCTTTCTTGGCACAGTCAATCAATCCTTTATGTTTGGACATCCAATCCATTCCTAGTACTACTTCCAAACCTTTAGTTCCAAGTACTATTAGATTAGCATAAAAGTCTATGCCATGGATTCGGATAGGGACGACTTTGCAAATTTTCCTAGCTTTGGTGGTTGAACCGGGGATTTGAACAATCATAACATGCTTCAGTTTTGTTGGTTGAATCTTACTAGTGCAGGCAAATTCTTTGGTGACAAATGAATGTGATGCACCTGAATCAAACAACACTCTTGCAAGTACTGAATTAACAGAAAACATACCCAGCACGACTTCTGGCGCTTCCTGAGCTTCTTCAGCATGCATGAGAAAAAGACGGCCGTTGCGGTTGAGCGAGTTCCCGGGGGCAAACCTTCTTCCAGGCTGAACACGACGTTGCTGCTGAGCTGGGGCATTGGTATTGGGGGCTGCGATATTCTTCCTGTTGGGGCACTCGTTGGAATAGTGACCCTTATTTCCATAGTCATAACAAGTCACTTGCGACTTGTCCTTTGTTGCAACAGGCACAACATTGCTTCTAGTCCTCGGGGCAGTGTTGGTGTTGGCGGTAGCAATGTTGTTGTTGAACTTGGGTGCTGCACGGTTGAAATTGTTAGAGTTGCCGGGGTTGTTGTGATTTCCTCTGGGCCTCGGGTTTCCACGGTTGGGATAGGTCGAATGGTTCATCGGGGGTCTGTTGGTTCTCGGGGCAAATCCTGGAGATGGGTTAGGGCGATACTTTGGGGTCTGATGGGTTCCTGGTTGATGCATCATGCGGCGCTTGCGGTTCTCGTTGGCTTGGTTGATCTTTCCTTCCATCTGGATGGTAGAGTCGACAAGGGCTTCAATATAAGCAAAGGGGATATTGACTCTACATCTCATCGTGCAGACCATTCAAGAATCTCTCCTTCTTCTTGGCTTCGGTGTCGATCTCATCCGGGGCATACCTAGCTAATGACAAGAATTTTTCACGGTATTCCACTACGGCCATCCGTCCTTGCTTCAGTTCTCTGAACTCATCTCTCATTTTCTTGATCAAACCCGGGGGCACATGGGTTCGGCTGAACTTGACCTTGAATTCCTCCCAGGTCATCATCTGTCCTCCGGTCATCGCACGAACGCTGTTCCACCATGCTCTGGCATCTCCGGCTAGATAGTGGGTGGTGAACAAAACTTTCTCGTTAGCTTCCACTCCGGCGACTTCTAGGTTGTTTTCCATGGTCTGTATCCAATCATCGGCATCTAGGGGCTCTTCCGACTTAGTGAAAACAGGTGGGTTTGTATTCTGGAAATTCTTGAGCTTAGATCCATGGTTGTCCTGATTCCCGTGGCCTTGGTTGTTGTGGGATAGCTGAGCTATCTGTTGAAGGATGTCTAGGTTGGCTTGACGTTCCGCTCTTTCAGCTTCGCGGTCAGAAACCAACATTTGCAGGATTTGCAACATCGGGTCCGGGGATGAACCACTTCCTCCACGTGGCATCTAAAGATTGAGATAGATCATGAGAAAAGAGGGAAATTTCTAAGGTTTAGGGACTTTGAAAAGTTTTTAAAGTTTGACTCGGATTTTTTCAAACACACACCACAAAACAAGAAAAACAGATGGTTTTAAGAACCATTCTGGAAACTACGATACAGTGGGACCGAATACTACTCACTACGCTAGTGCTCAAGTGCTACTACTCCTCGGAGTCGGTGTAGTCGTCATCCTCCTCATCGTCATCGTCATCGATGAAGGCGTAATCATCCTCATCGGTGAAGAAATCCATAGCCTGATCTTCCAGAAAATCATCATCATCGCTGAGATAGGGGTAGGGGTCTCCACGAAGATCTTCTCCGGCATTCTCCCTTTCCTCCAACTGCATGTCTCTCTCATGGATGGTCTCCTCCAAATCCGAGATACGGTGGCGAAGACGAGCAATGATGCGCTCCTTCTTATCGAGCTGACGGCGGCGAGACTTGCGATCCTTCGCTAGCATGGCGATGGCCCGATCCTTCGTCTTGATGATGGCGGACTTGTGGTTGGAGTAGTCACGGCAATTATCCAATTCCTGCTGACGATCGTACATCATGAAGCTGAGGTGGTCCAATTGGGTCTTCAGCTCCTGGTGGTATGGGGATTCCAGTGGCTGTCCATTAGCATCACGCCTTGGGCAAAACTCAAAGCGGGTACCCTTGATCTGGTTGATACTCTGCCCACATAGACGGGCAAGAGCTTCCTGCATGGCCCTGGCAAATCCATCGAGCCAGTTGTTCTCTCTTAAGGTGAATTGAATTCCCTCCGCAGTGGGAGGTTCAATCTTTCCTCGGAGACTTGCAACAATTAGCCACTGCAGATCCTCTCCTCCTTGATCATTGAGCAGAGCTCCGAAGAACTCAGGGTGCGGACGCTCCAGAAGTTCCGAAAGCTGGTCCAAATCCCGCTCAAAGATAAGGTCTCCTCCATTCCCCAACTGGTAAAACTTGATGTACTTCACATCCATCTATAAGAATATAGGATGAGTAAGTTAGTAAGTGATCAAGTGTGTCAAATTTTATGTATTTTGCAAGAGTTTTTGAGGAACATGAATTTTTATGAAAGAATCAAGGTGATAAGAATGGGAATAAGTTTTTGTAAATATTTTCTCCCTTTGGTTTTGAAACTAAGTTTTTGATTCAAACGTCCAGTCTAACTAGGGTCTCCTATGGTCAGGATGGCTCTGATACCAACTTGTCAACACCCGGATTTTTAATCCCAGATGCCTGTTATGCCATACATCGCAATCCTAGGATTACCATTTTTGCGAGACATAATAGATTTGGATACCACAGTACATCATCCATTACAAAACATATATAAGGTCTTACACAAATAGGGATCTCATGATCCAGTTCTTAATACAACTCAAGCAGCGGAATAACGTAATAATAACGGTAGCATAGGCGAAGCTCCATCTTTGGGATCACAGGCAATGCTGACGATGGGAGATGATCCTAGTTGTCGTAACCTTCCTGGGGTCCATCCTCCTGATACTCCTCTTCATAGTCTGGCCACGGGAATAGCCAGGGCCATGAGTACTCTTTAAGTACTCGCAAAGTAATACTAACAAGTGAAAGGGTTTTTGTGGTAGGACACTAAGCTCTAGGGTTGTTTTGCAAAAAGCCAGATTTACCTCTACTAAGTTTAGAAATGAAGAAAGCTAGTTGAAGTTTTATAACACCTAAGTGGGAACTTGTATTTCATATCACAACTTTGTTGTGGTCAATTCAAAATCTCAATTCATTTCACAAGTAATTTTGAAAACATCTGACGGGGGAACAGTATGGCCACTCCAACTGTCCATAACCGCGGACGCGGCTATTCGAATAATTTGACACTCTGCAGAGATTATACACTTTCACCACAACATTCGATACATCCGTCAGGAACAAATCCTGAATTCACCATACTCAGTATGCGGATAATCAATCCTAACCTTTCAATTACATGCCCTAGTATAAGCACCTCTCCTGTGAGTTTGGCCTCCCAACCATGACCAACTGTCATCTTAGGTACTGCACAGGTGGACAATCTTCACAAGGTAGCCTCAGCTCAGACCTTGGCCATGAGGGAACCAATACTAAGGTATATAAGTTTCCAGTCAAGCCCTACCCAATTCTCGGGTATTGTGGTTGTACGGTAAAATTGGAATGGTATCGCATCTAGACAACCATCAGTTTTATAAAGGGCTAAGGCTCACGCCTCAACATTTTCATCACCAAAATCATCTGGTGTTCGGAAACACATGTCAAAACATCTCAATAGAATGATCCATCATTCCAAGGATTTCATAACCATTTTTCCACCAAGTATTCCCATCTAAAGTTGATCAAGTTCTATGCTTAGAACTAGCATCTACAAGTGGGGGTAAGTACTAATGAGGGGTGGTAAACTAGTGGAGTTTAACTAAGTTCAATCCCATGCCTTAGGATGACATAAAGATTATATAGCTCAGTCCAAATTTTATGCTCTTTATGCAACCTTCAATTATCTCTCTAGAATCTACAATTCACTTAAGTAAGTTCTAAGTACTAGCTTTGATAAAGAAATAAAGTATAAAGCTTGTAAGTAAAACTAGGATTGGGTATCATCAAATGTGTCTAACCAAGCATGCATAGTGCATTGCATAGGTTATTTAACTCTTATAATTGCAAGTGTGAGCTTGCATAGGTGAAGTATCTTGCAAGTATTGGCTTGCCTTGTGCAGAGCAGTGGTTGAAGTTCTCCTCGTCTTCTTCTTCGTAGTATCCTCCTTCCTCCTCGTATCCTTGGTCGGTACTAGCGTCTATGAATAAATACAAGGTACACAATCACCAAACAATACTTAACTACTTTCAATCATCACACACAAGGTTTCTATAGATGATCTAGCATCATCACTAATATTACAAGATTAAAGCATTTGTCTTATTTATTTGTTTTTAGAAAAGTAATTTCTACTCATTGAAAAACTTCTTAAGATTTAATATTCTCCAAACCAAACATGGGGTCATGTTGACACATGTCATCACCACATATTTCAGTACATGGGAATGTGATTTAAAGTGGTGTCACAATTTAATAAGATTTAACCTTTTATTTTAAATAAAAATAAATGACTAGAAATGCCTATGTGGCATCCTTTTATTACTTGAACATTATTTCTGTAAGTAAACCCATATGTTTTTATATATTCTGAAAGGTATGATCAAATATGATTTTTGAGAGTTGGAATCAACTCAAAAGATATTATAGTTTAAATTTGAAAAATGTTTGAATGCAAAAAACGTTCTGCCTTGTTATTTTTACCAAGGTTGATCTATAGATTCAAATGATTTGAATCCAACGGGCTTGGATTAAGCATTTCAAAACCTTTCTAACAAAATTGGTTTCATTCAATTTGGTTCACTGAATCGAGCTGGGTTGGTTTTTGAAACTGGGTACAGAACTATGTTTGAATTAAAATGGAAAAAGTTAAATTCAAACGACTGGGCTGCGCGGGAAATGCTAATGGGCCGGCCCAGTGTCACTCCGCGGCGCGGGGCTCAACTGACAGGGGGGGTTCCACCAGTCAGTGGCTCTTTAAACGCGAAGCGGTACGGGGCAATCTCATCCGCATGATCTAAGTCTAATCTAAAAGCTGCTACTCATCGTCCACGTCGGGCGGTGCCGCCGAGACAGAAACCTAACGCGGCAGGTGGGGTTCTTCGGGGGCTCACCGGGGCTCAGGCGAAGGTCGGCGATGCGGGCGAACGACGAATTCGACGACGGCGAACCTCCTGGTACCGGCAGCTCCTCCTGGGGTGGACGAAATCGACGGCGCCCTTCTTCTCCAAAGGCGGCCCGCTTCAGCGCAATTCCGGCGATGCGCTGCTCGCCTTGCTCCAGGAATGGGATGGAACGATCAGTGAGGTGAGGGGAGTAGAATGGTGTGAAGAATTCGAGCGGGGGAGGCCTCTATTTATAGTGGCGAGAGGGGACCGACGGGCGCGGGTTGAGCTCGTCGTGGTCGACGACACAGAGGGCTATCGGCGTGGGCGACGGTAGGGGGCGGTGTTGTGCTCCCTGGCGAAGCTCAACGACATGGTGGCGAGGCGTGGGGCGGTGCTGATCGGTCGGAACGCTTCGGCGCTCTGAGCGTGTCCGTCGGGAGTTTTGATGGCGCACATCACGCGTGGTCCGCACAGCGGCGAACGGGCGTGTCTGTGGGGTTGCTGGGACGGTGGTGATCATGCGTGCAAGCGGCAAGGGCGGCGCGCGGTCTGTGGGTGCTAGTCGAGCGTGGCGCACGGGGCGCGCTCTCGGCATGCTTGCAGAGAAGGTTGGCATGGTCTGTGCGTGTGGTCCAGGGGCTGGCATCGCTCGCGGCTGGGACAGGGAGTGGCGGTGGGGTGCTAGCTTGCTCCCAGACAAGGTTGTCGAGGCTAGTGTTGCTCATAGCTTGATGTCGACTATGGGGTGGCAATGGTGCACTCGGCCTGCTCACCATTGATGGCAATGGCCAGCTTACAGTAGTGCTAATGATTAGTTAAAGTTGTTAGATGATCTACTTAGGCTAGTGGTGTCCAGAGAGGGAACAAGTTAGGCCTGAATCAATGCACACTATAGTGTTTAGGATTTGTTTGATTTGCATGTGCAAGGTGTTTGATGAAATGGCCGCATGAATTCAAGTTTTGAATTTTGAAAAGATTTTTGGTGGGTGCGCTAGGCATGTGCTGGTGAGTCTGTAGATGCTTGGGTTTTGAAAGTTGAGCTTGTTTGAGTGGTTTTTGAAAAAGTGGGATCTTCCCATATGAAATAGATTCAATTTTAATCTGTCATTTAAACTATGCATTTGAATGTTTCTGGATGATCACAAGGTGGGCTTTGATACTTTGTTATGAGTACTATCAAGGGGTGCAAAGATCCAAATAAGTTTCTGTTAAGTTCTGAAAGTTAGAGATAACCAAACTAGGCATGGGAGTTAATTTGGCCAAAGTGACCATTCACTTAATTTGTTTGTTTTGATTTATTTGTCTTTGGGAAAAGTTTGGGAATTGTTTAGATGATGTTTATTTCACCTAAGAATCATTTTACAAGCAAAGGAACACATAATCATGGCAATTCAAAAGAATCTACATTTTAATACATACACATATGAATGCTTTCATATTTTAATTGGAAAAGTTTTTGTTAACCCTAAATTTGGTGATTAGACTTTGATGATTCTAGTTTAATATTTTTAGGATGTTACAGTATGGGGCTGACTCATGTGGATAAGTTGTGGGTCTAATGCTCACGTGGATAAGCAATGGGTCCCATGTTGATCTGGATAAGTGGAGAGGTGTCCACTACGAGAACCAACTTAATGCGGCCCCACTTGTCAGCATGTAACAGCAAGGGTCCACTACGGGACTGACAGACCGCAGCCCCACTTGTCAGCACGTAACATCGAGGGTCCACTACGGGACCCGACTGAATGCGGCTCCACTTGTCAGCATATAACAGCAAGGCTGACGGACAACGAGTTTTAGACCGTGCGAGAGTTTCATAGTAGAAGATGGGCAAAAGTAAGGAAAAGTTAAGCGACTGGGGAAAAGTGAGTACAACTAAGGAACCAATGGCACGAAAATAGAAATCCCATAAAATTAATGGAGATTGGTTTCTTATAATAAAAAGTGGACCAAGATTCATGGGTTCACTTGTCCACTCTCTCATAAAGTGTAATTGATATAAAACTCTTTAGAAAATACATAAAATTGATGAAACTTTATTATGTGTTTGATTAGCATTCATATGAGCATCACATCCTAATATAAATATGATACAACACATCTCACTTATACTCCTCTAGAAAGGGAAAACTCCATGCAATCTAGAACTAAGAATAAATATATTATAGCCTTAGGTACTTTGACATGATGTTTGAATATCAAACATGCTACCCAGAACAAACAAGATCACCTTGGCTGTCACGAGATGATTGTAATACCTACATTTAATTTATTCCAAACGAGGTAACAAAAGAAAGGTAAAAACCATAGTGGAGCTCGAGTTTTCTATCACTGCCCAATCACCACCACCATGTTACTCCATATAATACACACGTTCCCCCACACATGTTCATACCAAATACTGGAAACGGGGTACATAATATGCATCTATCAATACATCTTACACATATAAGAATTCCAATCTCAAATATCAAATCATAAAATAAAGATCCACCACATAGGAATTACATAGATGACCATAATCATGTAGGACATCTCATATGGTACTGGAACAATGATAGCATGAGAGAGAGAGAGATCAAACTACTGCCATAAACCCATGGTACAGAGGTGGGATACTCCCTCATCATCATGGAGATGATCTATATGGTGTTGGAGAAGGTAGAGATCCAACTGGTGACATATTCGGCGACATTTCCCCTCCAATCTTGGATAGTTCTAGCTATGTTTTGTTGTTTCTATGTTTCTGCTCTGCTCCCTTCAAGATCACTCCAGGGGGTATTTTTATAGGCGTTTTTAGGTTAAGAGTTCGAGGTTGAGACGGAGATGGACGGTTGTATACGCTCGAGGAGGGAAAGAGCCCTATTGGCACGACCAACAAGGTGGGACACACCACGGGGCCTCTTTTGGGCCTTCGGGCTCCCCTCCTGAGGTTCTAGTGCTCCAGGTTGTTGTCCTTGCATAAAAATAATCGTTGAAAAATCCCAAAAATATTTGACTTCGTTAGGTTCCTGAAATATAAAAATACACAAAATAGAGTTTTACTATCCTACAGAGTTATAACTCAAATAAAGGGGATCATTAGTAAATCCCCACAAATCAATGTAAAATGTGGATATAACATTCTATAAGAATCAAATAAATGGGAATATGTGTCAATAAACTACAAAGTATATGTATGCATTTCACATGCATCACTTGGTCGCGGTCGGTCGGTCGGAGACTCTGGGTCATTAGGGTGGAGACTCCGCTTCGGCCGGAGACTCTAGATTGGAGACTGGAGACTCCGCCTGGACAATAGGATCTTTCAAGGGTTGACGTTGAGGATGGCGCTAGAGACTTCAGGCTTCACATGCCTAGACTCTGATTGCTTCATGTTGAAGGGAATATGCCCGGGAGGCAATAATAAATTGGTTATTATATTATTCCTTGTTTATGATAAATGTTTATTTCTCATAATTGTGTTAATTATAAATGTTAATACATGTGTGATTAATAAACAAATAAAGTATTACTAGTTATCCCTCTCAGATAAACTAGCTCGTTGAACAAGATGATCAAGGTTTCCTGATCATGGACATTGGATGTCGTTAACAACGAGGACACAACATTGGTGGAATGATGTGATGAACATTCATCCAAAGTATAGTAATATGATCAAAGTCATTATGTTTAAATTACTATAACATCATTACAATGTAAATTTAGTCCTTAGACCATGATATCATGTCAATCACTAACACAGGAAGAGTAGCTTCATAACATCAAACGTCACATCGTAACAGGGTGACTATAAAGGTGGGTTCAGATACTCCGATAGTGTTATGTCGAGGCTCATGGATCAAGATTGGGATTTTCCATCCAAATGGCAGAGAGATATACTCTGGGCCCTCTCAGTGATATCACATTGATATAGCTTGCAAGCAAGTGATGGGGATCACTAGAATGCTATATCACGGGAACAAGAAAAGAGTACATGTCGGTAACGAGATCAAACTAGGTATGGGGATACCTATGTGAAGGGTTACAGGTAGGCTAAACTAGCGCAAATCAAAATTTTCTACCGCGTAAACCAGGATTACTGTTGTCATAGATCACGGGATTACCACTAGACGCGCAGTTGCGGAACTTGATGAAGCGCGTTGAGGAAGTGCAGACGATCTATGTCTCCTCCTCGTTCTCGTCCCACGAGCAGCTGCCCTTGCGCGGCTCGTCCAAGCGCTACAGATGCAGCGCCTCCGAGGTATCCACACGTACAGGGTGGAAGCGTCAGACGCTGGACTGCTAGGTCCGCGCGTGCAACACAGGCGAGAGGTGTGACGGCTGGGTGGAATGGTCTAACCCTGGTCAGCTCGCCCCACCCTCTCTTATATAGGCGTCCCTGATGGGCTTCTACATTAGCAGCCCATTAGTACCCTAAGCCTGGTCTAATTCGGATCCAATCCTCATTAAGCTTTCAGCCCCTTAAGTGTGTGACCCTATAGGTTCATATACGTATAGACATGACACGAATACACTTATTCTGTCAATAGTTGGTAGCGGCCTCTAGAAAGATGTGTCAACTCCTAAACGCATACAAAGATCATATCAGACGAACCATCACAAGGTTTAGTACATGTCTTTCCCTTTGCCTCACGATATTTGGTCCAGCTCCAAGCTGACCTCCCTTTCTCGATATTGTGATTCGGAATCCCTTTACTAGGTTAACTCTTAACCATATGTAGCACGACCATGCATTTCTGGATCCGATCACTCGAGGGCCCCAGAGATATCTCTCTCAAGTAGAGAGGGGCAAATCCCATCTTGATTGACCATGCCTTGCAGCATGCTTCAGGACAAACCCGAAAGCTACCTTTATAACTACCCAGTTACGATGCAGCGTTTGATAGCCCCAAATTAGGTCGATCCACATCTCAAGTACATGCGACAGTCTCAAGTCTAAGGACAAAACGTACATGATGTGTAGAGAGAGAGCTGCAACTAATTGCCAGTCTCAAGTTGGGTCAGTCCAACCCCATGTTCATAACATGTGTCCACATCATTGGTTTGACATCTCCATGTCTATGACTTGCGAAACATAGTCATCAACCAATCGATGTTCTAGTTTAATATTCAAATGTGTCCTCACATGAACTCCGACTAGGGACAACTACTAAATAACCATACAAGTAAAGAGTTTCACAAACAATTCACATAATTGCCAATCAATACAAGTTGCCTGACATGGATATTCATTGAACATTACAATAACTCATGGATACATAAGAAATATAATCATCTCTATGATTGCCTCTAGGGCATATTTCCTTCACTATGATTGACTCTTGGACATGTAAAATATTGCAAGACAAAGGGATTTAGTTACAGCGTTAAAGGTTCACATGATCACAAGAAGTCATCATTGAATGTGTGGGAGTCAATACAAATCTCTAGATACTACTGATGATTATTGATCGGAGAGGGGTATCAATCATGTCTTCATTATTCGTGAACCGTAGGGTGACACACTTAAAGGATACCGACACCATTTCAAGCAAATAATATGCCAGAGAAAGAATATGAAAGCGCTGGAATTATTTCAACGGACACCGAAATTGTTTTGGGTGAAATTGCTGAAATTGGATTTTGCATGTGAAATTGAAATATTGCAAGGGGTTTTATGTTAATGTTTGTTAATTAATGTAATTAAAAAAATTCTGAATAAAATGAATAAAAGATTTTTATTAAATGAGGAATTGCATTAAATTTGGTGGAAATTTAATGGAGGTGAGTGGAATTTTGAGTGAAGGCATGTTTATGTGAGTGGGAGATCCACCCACATGAATGAGGAAGAGGTGGGGGAATCCACCATGCCATGGCCTTTGGCTTCCTCCCATATCCCTATAAAAGGCCCCCCTCTCCTCCTCTCATCTCACACCTCCTCGCGAACGATCTCTCCTCCTCTAGAACTATTTCCCCATGGTCTCGGCTTAGCGAGATACATGTTCCCGGTGGCTTTTTATAGAGCAAGGATTTGCTGCGTCCGCTGCTTCGCTGAAGCGAGGACTTGGAGGTTGTCGGGGTACCGGATGTGTGTGCGATCACGGATGCACCATGCTTTGCGGTGCTGGACTTGGGGGTGCTGGACCTGCTGGACTTCATCACGATCTTGATATCGGCAAGTGAACGACTACATCGTCCACGAGAACCAATCTCGTAATGCTTTGTCGGTATTCGAGGGTAAGTTCTCTATGGATGTATATCCACCTATTGCTTCTATATACATAGATAGATCTTGGTGCTTAGTTGTTCATATAATAGGGAAAAAATTCTATGTTGCGAACCCAACAGTGGTATCAGAGCCATATCAATGCGTAGATTCTATGCACCGGTAGTACACATATGGTTATGTGGGCGCTGATGGTCACATTACTGCTTCTTATGTGTATTTTGGATATTGGTGGCATAGTGGGATGAAGCGGCCCGGACAAACTTTACATGTCCTCGCACATGAGACCCATTCCACGCTTGACATGCAACTAGTTTTGCATAAGTGGCTTGCGGGTGTCTGTCTCTCCTACTATAGTCAATATATGATTTACAACGAGTTGTCAATAATTTTACAACAAGTTGTCAATATCTGATTTACAACGAGTCTCTCCTACGTTCTATATTCATAGGTATGAACGGTTCTATATCCAAAATCCCTCAACCACGTAAAAACATGCAACAGATAAATTAGAGGCGTCTAGTTTTTTGGTTTTAATGGGAAAGTACTATGATATGGTAGTATTATAATTTATAGTATGGATTGATACTATTGGAAATTATAATATGGCAATGTGTAAGTTACATAGACCTTGGCCTTACACATAGGAATGATAAAGATCATACCACGATGCACAAGATACTGATCAAGTGCAAGAACCATATCATATCACTTTAAGAATATGATGTTTGTCTGCATCTTATATTGCTTGTTTGGCACTTTAGTAGCATTATAAGATGATCCCTCATTTAAATATCAAGATAAAATTTGTTCTTCCTTTAGTATGCATTGTTAAGAAAGTTCATCATTTCGAGACACCACGTGGTGATCGGGTGTGATAGACTCAACGTTCGCATACAACGGGTGTAAGACAATTTTACACACGCGAGTACTAATGTTCTTACTTGGTGAGCCTAGCATGTATAGACATGGCCTCAGAACATGAACCGGAAGGTAAAGCATGAGTCATATAGTTGATATGATGCCCATATTGATGCTTGCCTTTGAAGTTGCACCAATTCACGTGATGATCGGTCTTGGTATAGTGGATTTGGTTCATGTAATCACCAAAATGACTCGAGGGATGTTGGTTTTGAGTGGGAGTTCAAGTAGTAATATGATTAAAGTTAAACTCGATTTATTATAAATTAAATCAAAGTGAATTTTCATAATTTGTTGTAGTCATTGGCATCCGTTCACTACCTTATGCTTAGTTATAATTGAGATAATAGAACTATAGAATTCTAGATAATTACTTTATGAACTAGTATCGTATTGTTTTGAGTGTCAATCTAAAGTTTAAAGTCCTATTGCAAACTTTCAACAAACTCCATTTACTCCATGAAATTTAATAAGTAGTATAAAATTGAGAGTAACAATTCTAGTGTTAGTGTCTAAGTATCATGTTTGCCTCCATGCATGATCCTTGATATTCAAAAGTTGATTTAGTATCAAGGTTATTTGGGAGCTGAAATAATTGTTTCAGAAATCGTCATGTGTGGAAGATATTGTGATATCTGAAATAATGTTTTGGTTGTAATGTGATAGAGTATAATACATGTTCTCATATTGTATGAGAATTTGTGAAAGTTGGAGACGCTATGCGTCCTAATCCTCGAAAATGGTTTTGGGAAGTAACATTATACTCACGATTCACCTTTATAAGATATAGTAGCTTGATCATGAAAGTTGTCATGATAAGGATAAATAGAAGATGTAGGTAAAATGTTTACTACACTAAAAGGTTACTAAAAAATAGATTTTTGAAAGAACACCAAGCATTTGATGATGGTGATCCACTTCAAAGTGCAAGTCCAAAGATATTAGTATTTGACTATACACGCTTTGTACTACGTGTCATGTGTATGACACCACTATTGATATTGATAGATTCTTTTAAAAAGAAAGGAAATGCTGAAAGAGAATCTCAGAAATATTTGGCAGAAATAGAAAAAGTCTGGAAATGTCCACCTTAGGTATATAGATGATATACATGTCATGGTTGTATTCTTTGTTTATTAAACAATGTGGTTCTTGGGTATTTTATATCGAATTTGTTGGTATTAAGTGTCATACGGAATAATACAATTCATCAACTACAATGGCCTAAGTAACTAGCAAGAGAATATGTGATGATGTTCATAAAAAACAAATAAAGTGTTGTTGTGTTTCTC
Organism: Avena sativa; assembly: GCA_916181665.1. Lineage (NCBI taxonomy): Eukaryota > Viridiplantae > Streptophyta > Magnoliopsida > Poales > Poaceae > Avena > Avena sativa. The sequence continues at coordinate 1,651,470 of OV702279.1, read as the reverse complement.
ATTGACATCAAAGCTTGCCTTCAAGATTTGTGTTAATAATTGTTATTTTGATCAGGTATTATGAGAACAAATATTGTTCAAATAATTACCGTATTCCATAGAAGATGGATGATTTACAAGTCTAGTTGAAGAAATTACGTCCATAAAATCTAATTCTAAAATGTCGCAAGACAAATGGTTAAAATATCACTTACAAAGTGATATTGCCATTTAATTATATTGGGAAGAAAAACATGAAGAAAATCCATGTTGATGGAATTTTGGAGTCTTTTGATTTTGATCAAATGACGCTTTTGAGACTTTCCTAGAGATAATTGAAACTTCGTTCAAAGGCCAAAGAAGAACAAACGACTAACTTATTGGACTTTGTACATGTTGAGTTATGTAGTCCATTATGTGTAGTCGTGAGCGATGGATTTCAACTTCATATACTTCCTTCGGAAATTTGAGTGAATATATGTGTATAATTACTTAATAAGGAAGAAGTGTGAAATATTTGAAAATGATCAATGACTTTCAAGATGAAGTGGAAAATCATTGTAATAAGAAAATAAATAATTTATGATTGGATCATTAAAGAAGATATTTGAGTTACAAGTTTAGCAAAACACCTAAGATTTGAGGAATACTTCCATGGATTTGCATTTCCCGAAACACCATAGGAGTATGGAGTGTTCGAGATATGTAATGAAACCTTGTTTGAAATGGTAAGATCAAAGGTGTCATTTATAAAACTTCCATTATATTTTGAAGATTAAAGCTTTAGGGGCTACCACTTTTACACTGAAAAGAGTGCCATCATGATCCGTTAAAATTACACCATATGAGTTATGGTTTGGGATAAAATCCAAGTTGTCTTTTTCTTAAATTTTGGTATGCTAGGGATAAGTAAAATGTTTACAACCAAATTTGGATAAGAATGTCTTTATAGGTTATCCCAAATATTTTGTTGGTTATTCCTCCATAACACCGAGCATAAAAGAGTTTGCCGCTTGGAACGTCAAGTTTTTAAGAAGGATTGTTTTGCAAAAGTTGAGTGGGAGGACAATAGAATTTTGATTAGGTTTATGAACCTAAGCAACATGTGCTAAGTAGCGCAACACCAAAAAGTGTCCCTGAGGCGGCCACAATGCTCATGGTTCTCTTGGTTACAAAGGTTGTAATCATAAAGATTTGGGTTTCTATTGAACCGAGTAGGTCGGGTCACAATCAGATAGTAAGATTTGAAGAACAAGTCATTATTGTTTTGACAATGATGAACCGACGACATGAAAAGAAGCAATGATGGGCCTGACTCCATCAAATGACTAGAAGTCATAAAGAATCCATGATAGTTTCCATACACGAGAAATCAAGTTTTTTTAACTTAGAAGACCCTCCGGAAAGGTGTAAGGCCTATCAGTCGTATTTGGATCTATAAAAAAACAGACATGGATGTTTCACATCTATGAAATAGTCGAAATGTCGGTAAAGAGTTTACGACAATGTTCAAGGAGTTGACTATGACAAGATTTTATCTTTCATAGCGATATTTAATCTATACGGATTATTGTAGCAACCACTACATATAATTTGGTATATGGTAGTTGAACAAACAAAATAAAGTTCTTCTAATAGAATGGTTACCTAGGACGTGTACATGACACGATCCAAAGGGTTTTGTTAAATCAAAGGACGCTAAAAAGGGCATGCAAACTTCAATGGTTGAAGTAAGCATTGCGGATTTGGAATCTTCACCGTGATGAAACTATTAAAAGAGTTTAATTTCATTGGAGATGATGAAGATTCTTGCATTTGCAAAAAAATTAAGTGGGAGCGCTGAGACATATTACTAATACATTATGTAGAAGACATATTCTTGATTGGAAATGATGTATCTTTGATTGACACGTGTTAAGAATTTGATTAAAAATTGATTTTGATAAAAGACTTAGGCAACACCCGAATATTAGGCATCAATGTCTATATGGATAGATTGAGGTGCTAATATGGTTGTGCCAGAAGTACATAAATGAGATATTGAAAGAGTTCAATATGGAAACGACAAGAAATATTCTTGTCACATGGAAAAGGTTGGATCAAGATTCAAGTGTTTTGACACTTGGTGAGTGAAATCACATGAATATTTTGATCAATCATATATATCATGATATGTACACATCTAGATATATCCTATGATCTAAATGCTATGAGTATATACCAGGGTGACTCATAAGATGATGATTGGACGATAGTAAGGATATTCTTATGATCTTTGGAAGAACTAAGAATATGTTATTTATGTAGAGGTGAAAAATAGTCAGATAGTTCACTGTAAAGTGTTACACTGATACTAGTTTTGTCACAAGACACAAGATTAAGTTTATCTAAATTTAAACTATGGGTGGAACAATGTAAGGGAAAGGAAGTTCCATGATGGATTTGATTGAGTTCCAAAGTTAAGACATTATGACGGATACTACAACAAAAGGCTAAGTATATGACTAATATTGTAGCAGCAAAAGAGGGCATTTGTGTCAAGTAGTTTGTTATCAAACTAGGTGTGGTTCACTGTGGGCTAACACCATGAAGATATATTGTATGACAATAGTATTGACATGATTTAACCCCAAGGAACTAAAGGTCTCACCAAAGGACTAAATTTATACAATGTCATCTCATTAGAGAATGAGTGATGCGTATAGATGCAAAGACATGCAAATACACACGGACCTGAAAAGTGTCAGATCCGAAGATTATGCTTACCAGTAGAAAACGCGTATATACAACACCAGAAAGCCATAGGTGTTGAATGTGCAAGTTTTTCAAACTAGATTATTGACTCTAGTGCAAGTGGGAGACCGAAGGGAATATGCTCGAGAGGCAATAATAAAGTGGTTATTATCTTATTCCTTGTTTATAATAAATTTTCATTTCTCATGCTATAATTGTGTTAATTGGAAACGTTAATACATGTGTGATTAATAAACAAATAAAGTGTTACTAGTTATGCCTCTTAGATAAACTAGCTCGTTGGTTAACAAGATGATCAAGGTTTCCTGATCATGGACATTGGATGTTGTTAATAACGAGGTTACAACATTGGTGGAATGATGTGATGAATATTCATCCAAAGTATAGTAATACTATCAAATTTATTATGTTTAAATTACTATAACATCATTACAAAGTAACTTCAGTCCTTAGACCATGAGATAATGCCAATCACTAACACATGAAGCGTAGCTTGATAACATCAAATGTCACACCGTAATAGGGTGACTATAAAGGTGGGTTCAGATACTCCGATAGTGTTATGTAGAGGCTCATGGATCAAGAGTGGGATTTGTGCATCCAAATGACGGAGAGATATACTCTGGGCCCTCTTTGTGATATCACATTGATATAGCTTGCAAGCAAGTGATGGGGATCACTATAATGTTATATCACGGGAACGAGAAGATAGTACATGTCGATAATGAGATCAAGCTAGGTATGGGGATACCGATGATCGAATCTCGGACATGTAAAATATTGCGAGACAAAGGGATTTAGTTACATCGTTAAAGGTTCACATGATCACAAGAAGTCATCATTGAATGTGTGGGAGTCATTACAAATCTCTAGGTCCTGCTGCTGATTATTGATCAGAGAGGGGTCTCGATCATGTCTGCATTATTTATGAATCATAGGGTGACACACTTAAGGGATACCGACACCATTTGGAGCAAATAAGATGCCAGAGAAATAATATGAAAGCGTTGGAATTATTTCAGTGGACACCGAAATTGTTTTGGGTGAATTGGATTCTGCATGTGAAATTGAAATGTTGCAGGGGGTTTTATGTGAATTATTGTTAATTAATGTAATTAACAAAATTCTGAATAAAATAAATAAAAGAGTTTTATTAAATGAGAGATTGCATTAAATTTGGTGGAAATTTAATGGAGGTCAGTGGAATTTTAAGTGGAGGCATGTTTATGTAAGTGGGAGGTCCACCCAAATAAATGAGGAATAAGTGGGGGCAGCCACCATGTGCACCATGCCATGGCCTTTGGATGCCTCCCTTCTCCTCCTCTCATCTCACACCTCCTCGTGAAGGATCTCTCTCCCCCTCTTGAACTATTTCCCATGGTCTCGGCTTAGCGAGATACATGTTCCTGATGGCTTTTTCTGGAGTAGGGATTTGATGCTTTCGTTGCTTCGTCGAACCGAGGACTCAGAGATTGTCGGGGTACCAGACGTATGTGTAATTATGGATGCACCACTGCTTTGCGATGCTAGACTTGTTGGTGTTGGACCTGCTGGACTTCATCACGATCTTGAGATCGACAAGTGAACGACTACATCATCCACAGGAACCAATCTCGTAACGCTTTTCGGTCTTTGAGGGTAAGTTCTCTATGAATGTATATCCATCTGTTGCTTGGTGCTTAGTTATTCATATCGTAGGAATTTTTTTCTATGCTACAAACCCAACACCTGCTTCATCTTGGTCTTGTCCATCCTTCTCTTTTCCATATTGCATAGTATATTGTTGATGCGTTTGTGGTTCATACCTAAGGATGCAAAGGATGTTGGAACGAAGTAGAAATACGTCCAAGGTAGTATCAAAGTCACAAGATGATAGTACTAGTTCAACTTATCATGGAGAGATTTGACTTGGGCACGGGGCATTGGTCCACTTGGGGGACTTGCCAGAGTTGGGGTAGTTTTGTCCATAGGGCAATGCTACATCGGTTTGTGGATGGTAAGAAGTGCTCATATGTAATTTTATTCCTAGATCCTTGAAGAGATCTTGACATAAGTGACTTGGGAATATTCTAACCCTGTCTGTAACGACTATTGACAGGCTATGTAACTTAAATATATTTTCAATAAATGATTTTTCCACATACTTCACTATGATTGGATGTTTCATAACAATGAAATGAGCATATGTAGTGAATCTACTAAGAAAAAATAATGTCCTATAAAAAGGGACAGATTAAGTACACGATCACCTTTGCACTAGTGTGCATTTCCAACCCCATTAAGAGCTTACCTTCACCAACCGAATATTACCCACAATATTTATATCCATATCCCTAAAACCTCTTACAAATCTAGGTTAATTCTTAAGGTGCCTCAACCTCTAGATCACCACCCTTGGCTCCGCCATGCATGAAATGTGTGTCATCACACACATATAAGAGACCAATGTACTATCCCTCGTAGAGAAGACCGTCTAAGGTCTCCATCCTTCATTTCCTACCTTTGTCACACATGCCTTTTGTGCCTCGCAAACTACAAGATCCTACATGGATTTCCCTTCGATGCCATCTCACAACCGCACGGGCATGTTTTATCTCTTTACACACTAGTAGAAAAAGAGCCATTCATCCACCCCAGTTCAGAGCATTACTCCCGGTTATGATTGGACCCAAGACTAATGTGAGCATTAGTCCCGATTCCAATGTCTAGAACGCCAACAATCTTTAGTACCGAGTCAAACGGGACCTTTAGTCCCGGTTCGTATCACCAATCGGAACTAAAAGAGGTGCCCGGTGCCAACCCCTTTAGTCCCGGTTCGTATCACCAACCGGGACTAAAGGTCACACCTTTAGTCCCGGTTCGTATTACCAACCCAGACTAAAGAAAGTGGGCAAAAAAAATTCTCAAGTTCTGCCATGGCAGTAAAACAGGCACAAATCCTTCAGGAGATCGTCTTTTCTAGAATCAAAATCATGCCAAAAATTATAAAAAGTTCTAAAAAAAAATCCTTCGAACTATAGTTATATTAAGTGATTTAGTTGTTACGAAAATTAACAAATATAAATTTTGACATAATTTAAAAAAAATGTTATGAAAAATTCAAATGGCCATAATTTTTGCAAACGATGTAAAAAAGTACAACCTATAAAAACATGCAGAAAAAATTAGCTCTTTGATTTCAACATCCTTAGGCCGTTTTGTATTCTTAAAATTCGAAAAGAAAAAATATTTTAGAAATTAATTTTTTTAGTATTTTTTATGTCATATTTGAATTCCTTGCATTTTTCTGATAATAATGGATATATTATTTGTCAAATTTCGATTTACAGATTTGAAGATATTATTTATGTCATATTAAATGAATATATGGCAAAAAATGAATAAAATATTAATTTAATTACTTTTTACTTTCATTAGAATAAAATATTATTATTACTTATTTATTGTTGTTTACTAAAAATAGTTGTTCTTAATTTCAAAAAATAAAAACGTGTCACATATTGATATGAGTTAATAGGATTGATATATAGTCTTGACAACAAGGTATAAGGGTCCTTCGCGTGGGTTGAAAGAGATGGAATGAAGAAGTTAAGCGTGCTGGGGATGGAGTAGTGCTTGGATGGGTGACCGGCCGAGGAGTTTGACCGTAAGTACGATTTGAACTAAGATTAAGCATAATTAGTGTTAGAAATAAGAGATGTGAGAGATTAACGAGTCAAACAATTCAAAAATTTAAGAAATATTTGAAAAAAAAACAAAAAAAATTAATTTTTTTTCAAAAAAAATCTTTAGTCTCGATTCGTATTACAAACCGGGACTAAAGGTCCCGGGTGCTCGACGCTGTCCCGTGAGCGCCTTTAGTCCCGATTTGTGGCCGAACCAGGACTAAAGGGGTAGACCTTTAGTCCCGATTTCGTAGTCCCGGTTGAAAAACCGGGATAGAAGACACGTTTTCCACTAGTGACACCTAGTCATATGTACTACCTTAAAAGGAGCGTGAAGAGTAGTGGGACACATAGATGAAGATAATAGGACATGAGGCGACAATGGGAGCAAACAATCTATTGGATGGAGATGGAAGGTTTGTGGAGGCATATGCCTTATCATTTTGACCATGATCTCATTATTTGTTGATAGAGCAACGAAAAATAATTAGGAATGGCTTATTTGGCCCATTTAAAGTTTTCCTCATGCGCATAGTTACATTGTTGGAACTACAAAGGAATCAATTGATAAGCAAAACTATGCCCAATCTCTTGAAATAAAAGCAAATCTACCTAACACAATTACTACAAGGATAGAATTTGGACATTTTTTATTTAAAAGTTGCTAATTAATGCATTAATTAGACGCGTCACATTTTTTCTCGAACACATCAAGAGAAGCCAAAGCGACACAAACCATACATCCGGACAGAAGCATACAAAAATAAGCAAAACAGAACTAAAACAATCCTAAAAGGAAATACAAAACAAAGAACTCAAAATCTACATGCAAAACTATACACTCAGCTGCGATCTAGGCAGATGATACGTCAGGTTTGATGCCTTTTTTTTCTGTTGACTGAAAGGCAGTGCAACGCTGCATCTCATTGATCGATAGAGGGAACAAAGTACAAGGTACTAAAACAAAAGCAAACAAAAGAACTAAAAACTATATAATAACTAATGAAAAGTAAAAGAAAGAAAAGACCACAAATAGAGAGCAACAAGCGAGGTCAGAAGCACCTTGTACTTCTGACCTCGCTTGTTAGAGCAGGTTCATGCTGCAATTTTGGGCCACAAATTCTTAGACCCGTCTTTGGTTCACAAACACAATATTTTTCTATTTACGAATAAATTTTCTAACAATTGCTTAATACTAATAATCCGAGGGATCGCGCAAACTGATCCGGGCTCGCTCCAACGACGTGGTGGCCACCTACCACGCAAAAGGATAGCCCAGGCTTATCCCTTCCTACAAAATGCATGTGAACAACTCAGCTACCGTTGCACGCGTGATGCCACCCACCCCTAGTTGCCGCAGCTTCCATTCCCGTCGCCGCCGTCCTCCCCGACGCCGTTGGTTCCTGCAACGCGGCACCAGCGAGCTCCGACCAGCGAGCTTGTGCGCCGCCATGATCGCACCATCCTTCGCCTTCGTTTCCGCCGCCGGTTCCTGCAGCGCCTCGCCGCGGTTCCTGCGAGCTCTGGCCAGCAGAGCTCGAGATCCGGCAGAGCTCCGGCCATTCCTTCATCTTCGTCTTCGGCATCGACGACCGCCACAGCCAGCCTCCATCTTCGTCTTCGGTGTCGATGATCGAGACGGCCAACCTCCATCTCCGGCGACAACGTCGATGACCGCGATGGTGGTCCTCCATCTCGGTCTCCCGTGTTGACAATCTGGATTTTTACTTCATACTTATAATTGTTTTTCTACCTATTTATATATATTTTGCTACACTAGTATTTTCGAGATGCTACCATGTTTGTTTTTAGACACCGCGGGAAAAATGCATCAACAGATGCTATAATAGCATAATTATTTTGCTACTACACTACTGCAATTCCGCTATAATAGATTAATTTTTTGCTACGAGATCTCCGACGAGAGTCTCCGGTGATGACTTCCGTATGCCAGATTCGTGGCATAATTCTTTTGCTACAAATATTATGTGGTTTTGCTACTTCAATAAAAAATGTTTGCTACGAGGTTTTCGGCAAGATCTCTGCTACGTTAGCAAATCTTTTTTTACAAACACTACGGTGGTGTCTCCAGCGAAGTCGTTTTTTGCTACATACGATGTTTTTTCCTACATCTGTTTTCTAGCTTTGCTATAATAACGTAATTTTTTTGCTACATAGTCTCCAGCGAGGTCTACCGGTGAAAGTCTCCGGTGAGTCTTCGGCCAGGTCGAATCCGCTACATTGACATACTTTTTTCCTACAAGATCACCGGCGAAGTCTCCGGTGAACTCTTCGACGAGGTCTAGTCTATCTGTTCTTTTTTCTAAACCAAACTGTTTTCTGCTACATGTAGCAAAAACTGGACTACTTATAGCAAAAGCAGGACTGTTTGTTGCAAAAGCGGGATGGAGGGACGAGATGAAGATCTGACCATCGATCGAACCTGATCGGATGGCTGGGGACCCGAGGGATGGAAAGTTTCCATCCCACGAGAGACGCGTAGCACTTCCCCAAAAGGGAAATGATACTAATCAGCCGGGGGAGCGCACGTCCTGATCCCCCGGTTTGCTCCAACGACACAGTGGCCACCTACCACGCCAAATGACAGCCCAGCCTTATCCCTTCATGCAAAACACCCATGAACAACTCAGCTACCGCTACGCGCGTGCTGCCTCCCATCGCGAGTTGCCGCATCAGCCATTCCCGCCGCCGCCGCCGTCCCTCCCGACGTTGCTGGTTCCTGCAGCGCGCCGCTGTAACACCCTCAGAATCGGCCCTATGCAAGTTTTAGCGAAACCCGCCAAACCCGCATAGAAACGATTCGAAGGTGCCCACCAGGCACTTGCGTGCGGGTGGAAAACGAAGTAATAACATTACACAACAGTCCTCGATGGGACCCACAGAACAGATATATATACCACACGACTCCATGAGTCAAGAATACAGATGCAATATACAAAGATCCAAATCACCTTGAAATGATAGAACGTCCGACTACGGACAAGATGCAAATGGGGCTAAGAGCCCTGAAGAATAACCAATGGCGTCCATAACCCTGCCCAGGCCAAGCCGGAAGGGTAACCCTGCTAACGGCGTCGATCTCAAAACCTGCTTAAACAAAAGGGGTGCCGACAAAGGGCAAAGGAAAAAGAGGAGCGTCAGTACTGAGGCCAGTACACGGCGAGGCTAGAATTTGGCGGTCCTCGCCTACATAGGTATGGTGGACTGAAGCGGCAGCGCAGCATGCACTAAACAACCTATAGAGACTCGATACAGCTGTCGGCTATCAGAGAGGGATAAGAAAGATCTATTCGGATCCAACCTGAATCTAACACCAAAAAAACCCATCCTGGTATTTCCCCCTCGAGACCAATCGAGGAAGTCCACCGAGGAACTCACACAGTTGGCAGTTTTATTTATTCAGTTATCGTTGCAGCAATTACTAGTCAAATATAGATAGTCATCCTGATAAAGTAAATAGTGGGCACTTTTATTTAACCATTCCATTGTAGTTGCAACACTTACTAGTCAAATACAATTAGCATGAGATATCCCAAAAACCCAGCAGTTGTTGGTACTTTTATTTAGCCATTCCGTCATAGTTGCAATACTTACTAGTCAGATACAATGGTCGCAAGCGACAACCCAAACAAGCAATTGTTGGCAGTTTTATTTAGCCATTCCATTATAGTGAAGCTGCTTACTAGTCATTATAAAGTCAAATTTATAGCACTACTTTAGTTATAGTTGTCTATGATCGAGATACTGTGCTCCAAGTCGTCCATAACCGCGGACACGGCTTTCAGAAAGTTTTAACCCGGCCGGGGTGCACAAATAGCAACACACACACGATCAACCTCGGAAAAACCAAATCAAAACCCAACGAGGCTTTCACGACAAAGCAATCACAGGATTCAGAAATATTTCAGGGGGCCACCCCTTGGAGTACACCCGCAACGAAGTAAGCTAGCTCCGAGACGGACCCGAGGTTTGGGTAGACGGCTGTGAACGACTGAGAACCCAAAACTGAGCTTGTCGACACCGCGGAATCGTGTCCCGATCCTAAACAGTACAGTGTGCTCCTCGCACAATCGTAATAAAGCGGTAAAGCATGGCATAAGTACAGGATCGTAAATAAAACCTCAAACTAGTTTGTGGCCCCAAGAAATAAGAATGAATCAAGCTCTGGCTCAGGGGGGGCCCATAATTCCCCGTATGTGGATAGCGCGAATATTCAAGGAACAGGTATCAAGTACTCGGGGTCCTACGGGACACAAGTGGACGGTTAACAGCCAAATAATATCTATTGCCCACCTGTGCCTCTGCTTACCTACTTCAATTTTAGTTGTTAAACAGTAATTAAAGTGAGCAATAAATAAAGCCATGATCATCTCCAACATTAAACAGGCGGCAGTTCTCCAACAACTGTGGTACTTGAAGACACGCAACAGCACTTGAGCAAGCGACTACGACGCGCAAGTCCAACTATCTATCAAACAACAGGTAATAGGATGTGTCCAAGGCAATATAAGGCTGCAAGGGATATCACGGATACGAAAGCTAGAGCAACGCAACATAGATAGCAATAGATCAACGGGAGGGAATAAATACTATAAAAGTAAGATAGGTAGAAAGGGGGAGATGCTCGCCTGAAAACATTGCCGAAGGTTCATCCGAAGTTCGGGTCGACACTCGCATCAACTCAACGGCCTTATCCGCGAAGAAGCAAAACACTAGAATAAACACCGGATGCAATATTTAATACTACGGCAAAAGATCGGGCATGGTGCATGTATGATGTATGACATGGCAAAGATGCGATGTAATTAGGCCATATTAAGCGGAACCGGGGGCCCGACAATTAATTAGATGGTTCATGTTATTTAGCTACCCCACAATTTAAATGTTGTCTTAACATGGCAGAAGATAGCACCGGTTCGCTACACCAATTTAAATGGGGCCAATATAAGGCTAGATTTGCCCGCATATGGGCCCCATATTTAATTATGAGGTGAATCGGCATAAGGCCTCCAAACCACACAATATGCATGCGAGATGAACAATTTAATATGCAACAAGTTTTATATTACATTTATAAAAAATAGGGTTCGAGAAAGGGGTCACACATTAGGGTTCAGCGATCTTGGTTCGGGGGTTCGGGGTCGGTCTCAGGGTTCGACGGGGAACGAGGTTCGGACTCCGGGGTTTTAGGGCCTTCGGACCGGGGTAGTAGATCTTGTCGCACGAGCGTCAATGCTTCCGGGAAGGAGAACTTGTCGTCCAGGGTCTCGGTGTCCGGGGTGAAGTACTCGTCGTCCCCGAGGGAGTACTTGGCGTTCCGGGGAGAAGGTCTTGGCGTGCGACGTCGTCGGCATCCGTGCGGGAAGGAGGTCTTGCCGTTCCTTTTTCGGTGACCTTGGCATCCGGGTTCTCGGCGAGCTCGGCGTTCGGGAATGAGTACTTGTCGCACCGGAGTCTCGGTGTCCTCGGATCCGAGAGGAAGAACATGGCGTGTCCGTGTCGACGACCTTGGCGTACGGCGGGATCGGTCTTCGGGTCCTTGTAGTAGTACTTGATGTTCCGTGAGGGAGTTCTTGTCTATGATTCTTCGGGCAACTTCGGCTCGGTAGGGTCTTCGGTCGCACTTATACTCGGTGCGGGGGTTCTTGATAGCGTCGATGGGATCTAGACAAAGGTCCGGTACTGAGAGCGAGGGGTGAGGACACTGCCTTGATACAGCAGCACACAACACCAGCGCATACACGCACGGACGCGAGCTACACCTGGTTGCACTGACGCATCAACGAGAACAAGGCCAACAGGGTGTGGGCCACGGTCAAACAGAGAACGGAGGCCGGCCCCGACGGAGCAGCACCGGCGAGCTTGCACGGAGCGCCGGAGGAGGAGGTGCCCATGGGGCGGCGCTGGATCGCAGGGCAGAGGCGGCTGTCGAGGAACGGCGACGAGGGAAGCTCGCGGGGAGGGACAGGGGACGCAGTCCGGCAACGGGTCCCGGCTCCTGGCGGAGAGGACGCGCTGCAGGGGAGGGAAGGTCGGGCGAGGACGGGTGGAGGCCGCGGGCGGACCCGACGAGGCTCCGGCGAGGTCGGCCCTGGCGGGGAGCGGCGCTTGGAGGCCGGGGAGGACGCGGGCGAGGAGGTGTGGGCCCGGAAAAGCGAGGGGGAGGAGCCGCCGGCGGGCTCGGGCGGAGAAGCGCGGCGAGGGAGGCGGAGCTCGCCGGGGAGGCGCTGGTGGCGGAGGCCAAGGCGAGCGCGGGGAGGAGGAGCCGGCGACGAGGGGGTCCGCGTGCGGCGAAGGAGGGAGATGGACGGGCGCGGCCGGAAGCGGACGGTCTGGTGGCGGCGGCCGGCGCCGGAGAGGGAGGCGGGGCAGAGGAAAGGAGGCGAGCGGGGAGAGAGAGGCCAGTGGGGCCGGGGTGGGGCCAGGGAGGATGGGCGCGTGGGGTGGGTGGTTTGCTGTGGGATGGGGGTTCGGTGTGTGGTGTTGTGTGTGTGGTGTTGTGTGTGTGGTGTGTGTGGGCCGGCTGGGTGAAGAGAGGGGGAGGGGTGAGGTGTCAACGGTTGAGTGGAGGGAGTGGTGAGGGGAGATGAGATGGCGAGCGATGATTGGAGGGGGTGAGGTGGAGGCAGGGTGGGTAGGATAGTACTGGGTTGGAAAAGAATATAGGTGGATCGATTTTGTTCCGGGGGTGGTCGACTGGGTCGAATCGGCCCGTTCGACTGCCCCCCCTAAACTATTATAACTTTTATTTAATTTGCATTAAACTTTTATAAATAGTTTTTAGACAAACAAAATATCCGGAAGCATCCGGGGGTTTAATTTGAAATAGAAGGAGGGTTAGTTTCAGAAAACAGTAGACTTTCGCAACATAGTTTCAAGTAAAATAATATGCATGATGATGACGATGCTCAAATGCAATGTGGCATGATGACATGAGCATGCGGTCAAGAAGATGCAATGCACAAAAACAACGCGATTTTCTAGTAGTGGTTTTTTGCGGGATGCCACAGCCGCCACGCGGCACCTGCAAGCTTCGACCAACGTGCTTGTGCGCCGCCATGACCACGCCATCCCCCACCTTCGTTTCCGCCGCCGCCGGTTCCTATAGCGCCCCTCCGCGGTTCCTGCGAGCTCCAACCAGCAGAGCTCGAGATCCAGCAAAGCATGAGATCCGAACCTTCATCTTCGTCTCCAGCATCGACGACTGTCACGGCCGACCTCCATCTTCGTCTCGGTGTCAACGACCAAGACGACCAGCGTCCATCTCCGACGGCAGCATCGGCGACCGCGACGGTGGTCCTCCATCTCCGTCTCCTGTGTTGACGAAGTGTAACACCCTCAGAATTGGCCCTATGCAAGTTTTAGCGAAATTCGCCAAACCCGCATAGAAACGATTCAAAGGTGCCCACCAGGCACTTTCGTGCGGGTGGAAAACGAAGTAATAACATTACACAACAGTCCTCGATGGGACCCACAGAACAGATATATATATATACAACAGCGACTCAATGAGTCAAGAATACAGATATAACATACAAAGATCCAAATCACCTTGAAAATGATAGAGCGTCCGACTACGGACAAGATGCAATGGGGCTAAGAGCCCTGAAGAATAACCAATGGCGTCCATAACCCTGCCCAGGCCAAGCCGGAAGGGTAACCCTGCTAACGGCGTCGATCTCAAAACCTGCTTAAACAAAAGGGGTGCCGACAAAGGGCAAAGGAAAAAGAGGAGCGTCAGTACTGAGGCCAGTACACGGCGAGACTAGAATTCGGCGGTCCTCGCCTACATAGGTATGGTGGACTGAAGCGGCAGCGGCAGCATGCACTAAACAACCTATAGAGACTCGATACAACTGGCGGTTATCAGAGAGAGGTAAGAAAGACCTATTCGGAACCAACCGGATGCTACCATCAAACAAACCCGTCCTGGTGTTTCCCCCTCGAAACCAAACGAGGAAGTCAACCGAGGAACTCACACGGTTGGCAGTTTTATTTATTCAGTTATCGTTGCAGCAATTACTAGTCAGGTATAGATAATCATCCTGATAAAATAAGCAGTGGGCCGTTTTAGTTAACCATTCCATTGTAGTTGCGACACTTACTAGTCAGATTCAAATAGCATGAGATATCCCGAAAACCCAGCAGATGTTGGTACTTTTATTTAGCCATTCCGTTGTAGTTGCAATACTTACTAGTCAGGTGCAATGGTCGCAAGCGACAATCTAAACAAGCAATTGTGGGCAGTATTATTTAGCCATTCCATTATAGTGAAGATGATTACTAGTCATTATAAAGTCAAATTTATAGCACTACTTTAGTTATGCTTGTCTATGATCGAGATACTGTGCTCCAAGTCGTCCATAACCGCGGACACGGCTTTCAGAAAGTTTTAACCCGGCCGGGGTGCACAAATAGCAACACACACACGATCGACCTCGGAAAAACCAAATCAAAACCCAACGAGGCTTTCACGATAAAGCAATCACAGGATTCAGAAATATTTCAGGGGGCCACCCCTTGGAGTACACCCGCAACGAAGTAAGCTAGCTCCGAGACGGACCCGAGGTTTGGGTGGACGGCTGTGAACGACTGGGAACCCAAAACTGAGCTTGTCGACACCGCAAAAACGTGTCCTGATCCTAAACAGTACAGTGTGCTCCTCGCACAATCGTAAATAAAGCAGTAAAGCATGGCATAGGTACAGGATAGTAAATAAAACCTCAAACTAGTTTGTGGCCCCAAGAAATAAGACTGAATCAAGCTCTGGATAAGGGGGCCCCATAATTCCCCGTATGTGGATAGCGCGATAAATCAAGGAACAGGTATCAAGTACTCGGGGTCCTACGGGACACAAGTGGGCGGTCGGAAACCAAATGTTATCTATCACCCACCGATGCCTCTGCTTACTTACTTCAATTTTAGTTGTTAAACAGGAATTAAAGTGAACGATAAGTAAAACCATGATCATCTCCAACATCAACATGCGGTCATACACCAACAACTGTGGCACTTGACGACACGCAACAACACTTGAGCAAGCGACTACGACGCGCAAGTCCAACTATCTACCAATCAACAGGTAATAGGATGTGTCCAAGGCAATATAGGGCTGCAGGGGATATCACAGGTACGGAAACTAGAGCATCGCAACACAGATAGCAATAGATCAACAGGAGGGAATAAAGACTATAAAAGTAAGATAGGTAGAAAGGGGGAGATGCTCGCCTGAAAACATTGCCGAAGGTTCATCCGAAGATCGGGTCGGCACTCGCATCAACTCAACGGCCTTATCCGCGAAGAAGCAAAACACTAGAATAAACACCGGATGCAATATTTAATACAACGGCAGAAGATCGGGCATGATGCATGTGTGATGCATGACATGGCAAAGATGCGATGCAATTAGGTCATGTTAAGCAGAACCGGGGTCCCGACAATTAGTTAATAGGTTCATGTTGTTTAGATACCCCGCAATTTAAATGTTGCATTATCAAGATAAAAGATAGCACCGGTTCGCTACACAAATTTAAATGAGGCCAACGTTAGACTAGATTTGCCCGCATATGGGCCCCATATTTAATTATAAGGTGAATCGGCATAAGGCCCCCAAACCACACAAATATGCATGCGAGTATGACAAGTTAATATGCCACAAGTTGTATTATATTATAAAATAGGGTTTTCGGGAAGGGGTGCACACTTTAGAAGGTTCTCGACGGTCTTGGGGTTCCGGGGTTCGGGGTTCGACAGGGTCCGGGGTCCGGTCTCTGGGTTCAGGGTTCGACGGAAGCGGTCTCGGCAGGAACGTTCTCGAACAACGGGGCAGATCTTGTCGCATCCGGGAAGAAGGACTTGGTTCGGTGTCGGGGCGCATCGGATTCTTCCGGGTCGGTGCCGATCTGGTCGTCGATGACGAACTTGAGTGGATCGGGTTCCGGGGTCTTCGGATCCGTGAAGTAGACCTTGTCGCACGGTGTCCGAGGTAGACAAACTTGGCGTATTCGCATCGGCGATGTTGGCGTTCGGGTTCTCGACTTCGCATCCGGGACGAAGGTCTTGTCGCATGTGTGGTTGCCGGGTCCGCGAAGTGGGCTTCGAGTATGGCGACGCATGTCGGAGATCTTGTCGGTGTTGGGCATCAGAGTCCTTGTCGATCCTCCTAGAATTTCCTCGGGTTCCTCTTCAAACCTCGATGGTCTTCGAGTGGCGCCCTATTCGGTTCAACTCAACGTCGGTCCACGGAAGATCTTGCGGACTTGTTGTCTCCACACCCAACAACTTAGCACCATCTTGGTACTACACAGGGAACCTGCACGGGTGGAGGCGGATGGCATCGGCGACGACGGGGTGGGTCCCGCGGGGCAGGTGGGTCCAGGCGGGGCCGGCTGCTGCGCGCGGACAGGGGAGGCGAGGGGCTCGGGAAGCGGCGGACGCGGGTCATGGCGAGGCGGCAGCGCTCTGCGGGGCTGCAGACAGAGGCAGAGAGGAGGGGTCGGACGCGGGCCGAAGGCGGGCTCCTGGCGGCGGGAGGAGGCGCGGCCGGAGGCGCGGCCGGAGGCGGACAACGAGGAGGTGGTGGGGAAGGAGGTCGCGGGCGGTGGCGGTTGTCGGGGAGGGCGAGGGGACGACGGATCTTGGGGGGGGGGCGACGGTGGAGGCGGCTCGGGCCGGCGAGCTTGCTGCGGCGGCGGGGAGAGGAGGCGGAGGGTCCGGTGGCGGGGCGAGCGCCGGCCGGAGGCGCGACGGAGATGGGCGTCGCGGGCGCTCGGGGGAGAGGGAGATGGCGATGCCGGCGGCGAGCGGAGGAGGGAGGGCGCGGAGGAGGCCGAGGAGGCGAGGCGGCACTGGCGGCGGGAGGACTCGGGGACGGCCGGGGCGAGCAGCGGAGGTCGGGGACGGCCGGGCGAGCAGCGGAGGCGGAGAGGGTGGCCTGCGCGGGGCGAGGCTCTGCAGGGGGGGGGGAAGGCCGGACGGGGGCGAGCTTGGGGAGGAGCTTGGGAAGGAGGCGACAGCGAAGCGGGTCCCAGAGCGGCGGCGGGGACGGGCGCTGGGCAGAGGGAGAGAGAGGAGGAAGAAGAACAGGGGCTCGGGGCTGGGTGCGGGATCGTGGGGGAGGACGGAGGGAGTGGGGCCGGAGGGGTGACGTGGGTGGGGGACAGCGGCAGGGGCCAGGCGGGTGGGGCGGGCCAGGCTGGCAGTGGTTGGGTGTGCTGAGTGTGTGAGGGAGTGGGGGTGGGTTTGGTCTAGGTGGCAGATGGGGATTGGTTGAGGGAGAGAGATGGGGTGAGGTGGCGAGCCGCGAGTGGTTGGGGTGAGGTGGAGGGGGTGTGGGTAGATTAGGTTGGGTAGCTTTAGGATTATGGGTGGACCGATTTTATTCCGGGGGTGGTCGTTCGGGTCGAATCGGCCCGTTCGACTGCCCCACTAAAAACAATTTAATATTTTATTTGTTTAACACGGGGCTTTTACAACCCGATAGCGGACAAAACAAAAATAATCCGGGGACCCGGGTTTTGCGTTTGAACAAAGACGGGGCGTTTAGAAAACAAAAACAGGTTTTTCCGCAAATAGTTTTATGCAAGCAAATGCAAGATGCTGACGATGCTCAAATGCAATGTGGCATGATGACATGAGCATGCGGTCATGACGATGCAATGCACAAAAACAACGCGATTTTCTAGTAGTGGTTTTGCGGGATGCCACAATTCGACACCACTAACAATGGATCTCGCCCTCGAGATCCGCCTCATGGTACCGGAAAGAAGGTCGGCGATCTGATCCTTCGCGCTTCGTGTAGATCCTCGCGACACCACTAGCAAGAGGTCGTTGTCCGGGATCGTCGGGAGAACACTCCGGGAACAAAAGGTCGAAGGTAGAGGTATCAACAAATAAAGCCACCTCTAGCTTCGATGGAAAGAGGGAACCGGTGCATTCTCATCCACTTCAATGTACACAAGCGAATAGAGTGAGTAGTCGGCATGGGGGCCAATCCATCACGCACCCAAACTATTACTCTGCACAATCAGTAGAAAAGAGTGCAACCATTCTCGGAGTCAGACTGAAGATCTCGACAAGCGAGGTTCGGAAACAAAGGAGTGATGCAGACTCTGCATCGGATCTGGCGTAGATGATGTCGTCGCGTCGGAAAACACCGGAAGGCACAAACAAGGAACAAAGAATGGTACCACAGTAGACGGATTCCTCAGACAGCATGAAGACCAGATGTAGCAACACCGTCACCAAAAGAGGAAGCGAAACCCTAAGGTACGACGGAAACCCATCCACGAGAATTCCTGGACTCGAAGAAAGAGACGAGAGCGGATTCAAAACACGTAGAGATAAGAGGAGAATAGCAGGGGGTAAGGAGTAAAATCAGACCTAATCAGAACTATCCAACCGATTTTGCAAAATAGTTTTGACACTCTACTTCGGCCGTTAGCTAGGTTATCCTACAGGCTGGACTTGTGGGGTATCGCAACTGCTGAGCTCTGATACCACTCTGTAACACCCTCAGAATCGGCCCTATGCAAGTTTTAGCGAAATTCGCCAAACCCGCATAGAAACGATTCAAAGGTGCCCACCAGGCACTTTCGTGCGGGTGGAAAACGAAGTAATAACATTACACAACAGTCCTCGATGGGACCCACAGAACAGATATATATATATATAAAACAGCGACTCAATGAGTCAAGAATACAGATATAACATACAAAGATCCAAATCACCTTGAAAATGATAGAGCGTCCGACTACGGACAAGATGCAATGGGGCTAAGAGCCCTGAAGAATAACCAATGGCGTCCATAACCCTGCCCAGGCCAAGCCGGAAGGGTAACCCTGCTAACGGCGTCGATCTCAAAACCTGCTTAAACAAAAGGGGTGCCGACAAAGGGCAAAGGAAAAAGAGGAGCGTCAGTACTGAGGCCAGTACACGGCGAGACTAGAATTCGGCGGTCCTCGCCTACATAGGTATGGTGGACTGAAGCGGCAGCGGCAGCATGCACTAAACAACCTATAGAGACTCAATACAACTGGCGGTTATCAGAGAGAGGTAAGAAAGACCTATTCGGAACCAACCGGATGCTACCATCAAACAAACCCGTCCTGGTGTTTCCCCCTCGAAACCAAACGAGGAAGTCAACCGAGGAACTCACACGGTTGGCAGTTTTATTTATTCAGTTATCGTTGCAGCAATTACTAGTCAGGTATAGATAATCATCCTGATAAAATAAGCAGTGGGCCGTTTTAGTTAACCATTCCATTGTAGTTGCGACACTTACTAGTCAGATTCAAATAGCATGAGATATCCCGAAAACCCAGCAGATGTTGGTACTTTTATTTAGCCATTCCGTTGTAGTTGCAATACTTACTAGTCAGGTGCAATGGTCGCAAGCGACAATCTAAACAAGCAATTGTGGGCAGTATTATTTAGCCATTCCATTATAGTGAAGCTGATTACTAGTCATTATAAAGTCAAATTTATAGCACTACTTTAGTTATGTTTGTCTATGATCGAGATACTGTGCTCCAAGTCGTCCATAACCGCGGACACGGCTTTCAGAAAGTTTTATCCCGGCCGGGGTGCACAAATAGCAACACACACACACGATCGACCTTGGAAAAACCAAATCAAAACCCAACGAGGCTTTCACGACAAAGCAATCACAGGATTCAGAAATATTTCAGGGGGCCACCCCTTGGAGTACACCCGCAACGAAGTAAGCTAGCTCCGAGACGGACCCGAGGTTTGGGTGGACGGCTGTGAACGACTGGGAACCCAAAACTGAGCTTGTCAACACCGCGAAAACGTGTCCTGATCCTAAACAGTACAGTGTGCTCCTCGCACAATCGTAAATAAAGCAGTAAAGCATGGCATAGGTACATGATAGTAAATAAAACCTGAAACTAGTTTGTGGCCCCAAGAAATAAGACTGAATCAAGCTCTGGCTAAGGGGGGCCCATAATTCCCCGTATGTGGATAGCGCGATAAATCAAGGAACAGGTATCAAGTACTCGGGGTCCTACGGGACACAAGTGGGCGGTCGGAAACCAAATGTTATCTATCACCCACCGATGCCTCTGCTTACTTACTTCAATTTTAGTTGTTAAACAGGAATTAAAGTGAACGATAAGTAAAACCATGATCATCTCCAACATCAACATGCGGTCATACACCAACAACTGTGGCACTTGACGACACGCAACAACACTTGAGCAAGCGACTACGACGCGCAAGTCCAACTATCTACCAATCAACAGGTAATAGGATGTGTCCAAGGCAATATAGGGCTGCAGGGGATATCACAGGTACGGAAACTAGAGCATCGCAACACAGATAGCAATAGATCAACAGGAGGGAATAAAGACTATAAAAGTAAGATAGGTAGAAAGGGGGAGATGCTCGCCTGAAAACATTGCCGAAGGTTCATCCGAAGATCGGGTCGGCACTCGCATCAACTCAACGGCCTTATCCGCGAAGAAGCAAAACACTAGAATAAACACCGGATGCAATATTTAATACAACGGCAGAAGATCGGGCATGATGCATGTGTGATGCATGACATGGCAAAGATGCGATGCAATTAGGTCATGTTAAGCGGAACCGGGGTCCCGACAATTAGTTAATAGGTTCATGTTGTTTAGATACCCCACAATTTAAATGTTGCATTATCAAGATAAAAGATAGCACCGGTTCGCTATACAAATTTAAATGAGGCCAACGTTAGACTAGATTTGCCCGCATATGGGCCCCATATTTAATTATAAGGTGAATCGGCATAAGGCCCCCAAACCACACAAATATGCATGCGAGTATGACAAGTTAATATGCCACAAGTTGTATTATATTATAAAATAGGGTTTTCGGGAAGGGGTGCACACTTTAGAAGGTTCTCGACGGTCTTGGGGTTCCGGGGTTCGGGGTTCGACAGGGTCCGGGGTCCGGTCTCTGGGTTCAGGGTTCGACGGAAGCGGTCTCAGCAGGAACGTTCTCGAACAACGGGGCAGATCTTGTCGCATCCGGGAAGAAGGACTTGGTTCGGTGTCGGGGCGCATCGGATTCTTCCGGGTCGGTGCCGATCTGGTCGTCGATGACGAACTTGAGTGGATCGGGTTCCGGGGTCTTCGGATCCGTGAAGTAGACCTTGTCGCACGGTGTCCGAGGTAGACGAACTTGGCGTATTCGCATCGGCGATGTTGGCGTTCGGGTTCTCGACTTTGCATCCGGGACGAAGGTCTTGTCGCATGTGTGGTTGCCGGGTCCGCGAAGTGGGCTTCGAGTATGGCGACGCATGTCGGAGATCTTGTCGGTGTTGGGCATCAGAGTCCTTGTCGATCCTCCTAGAATTTCCTCGGGTTCCTCTTCAAACCTCGATGGTCTTCGAGTGGCGCCCTATTCGGTTCAACTCAACGTCGGTCCACGGGAGATCTTGCGGACTTGTTGTCTCCACACCCAACAACTTAGCACCATCTTGGTACTACACAGGGAACCTGCACGGGTGGAGGCGGATGGCATCGACGACGACGGGGTGGGTCCCGCGGGGCAGGTGGGTCCAGGCGGGGCCGGCTGCTGCGCGCGGACAGGGGAGGCGAGGGGCTCGGGAAGCGGCGGACACGGGTCATGGCGAGGCGGCAGCGCTCTGCGGGGCTGCAGACAGAGGCGGAGAGGAGGGGTCAGACGCGGGCCGAAGGCGGGCTCCTGGCGGCGGGAGGAGGCGCGGCCGGAGGCGCGGCCGGAGGCGGACAACGAGGAGGCTGTGGGGAAGGAGGTCGCGGGCGGTGGCGGTTGTCGGGGAGGGCGAGGGGACGGCGGAGCTTGGGGGGGCGACGGTGGAGGCGGCTCGGGCCGGCGAGCTTGCTGCGGCGGCGGGGAGAGGAGGCGGAGGGTCCGGTGGCGGGGCGAGCGCCGGCCGGAGGCGCGACGGAGATGGGCGTCGCGGGCGCTCGGGGGGGAGGGAGATGGCGACGCCGGCGGCGAGCGGAGGAGGGAGGGCGCGGAGGAGGCCGAGGAGGCGAGGCGGCACTGGCGGCGGGAGGAATCGGGGACGGCCGGGGCGAGCAGCGGAGGTCGGGGACGGCCGGGCGAGCAGCGGAGGCGGAGAGGGTGGCCTGCGCGGGGCGAGGCTCTGCAGGGGGGGAAGGCCGGACGGGGGAGAGCTTGGGGAGGAGCTTGGGAAGGAGGCGGCGGCGAAGCGGGTCCTAGAGCGGCGGCGGGGACGGGCGCTGGGCAGAGGGAGAGAGAGGAGGAAGAAGAACAGGGGCTCGGGGCTGGGAGCGGGATCGTGGGGGAGGACGGAGGGAGTGGGGCCGAAGGGGTGACGTGGGTGGGGGACAGCGGCAGGGGCCAGGCGGGTGGGGCGGGCCAGGCTGGCAGTGGTTGGGTGTGCTGAGTGTGTGAGGGAGTGGGGGTGGGTTTGGTCTAGGTGGCAGATGGGGATTGGTTGAGGGAGAGAGATGGGGTGAGGTGGCGAGCCGCGAGTGGCTGGGGTGAGGTGGAGGGGGTGTGGGTAGATTAGGTTGGGTAGCTTTAGGATTATGGGTGGACCGATTTTATTCCGGGGGTGGTCGTTCGGGTCGAATCGGCCCGTTCGACTGCCCCACTAAAAATAATTTAATATTTTATTTTTTTAACACGGGGCTTTTACAACTCGATAGCGGACAAAACAAAAATAATCCGGAGACCCGGGTTTTGCGTTTGAACAAAGACGGGGCATTTAGAAAACAAAAACAGGTTTTTTCGCAAATAGTTTTATGCAAGCAAATGCAAGATGCTGACGATGCTCAAATGCAATGTGGCATGATGACATGAGCATGCGGTCATGACGATGCAATGCACAAAAACAACGCGATTTTCTAGTAGTGGTTTTGCGGGATGCCACACGAAGCCAACGATGTAGTACTTCCATCAGCGGGTTTCATGTTTCTGGATTTTTACTTCATACTTATAGTTGTTTTCCTACCTATTTATATATGTTTTGCTACACTAGTATTTCCGAGATGCTACCATGTTTGTTTTTAGACACCACGGGTAGGATGCATCAACAGATCCTACAATAGCATAATTATTTTGCTTCAACGATACAACGGTTTTCCTACAATAGATTAAATTTTTTGCTAGGAGATCTCCGATAAGAGTTTCCAGCGATGACTTCTGTTAGCCAGATTTGTGGTATATTTTTTTTGCTACAAATGTTTTGTGGTTTTGCTATATTAATAAAAAGTGTTTGCTACGAGGTTTTCAACGAGGTCTCCAACCAAAGTTTTCGGCGAAGTCGGTTTGCTACGGTAGCAAATCTTTTTTTACAAACACTATGATGACGTCTTCGACGAAATCGTTTTTCTTTGCTACATATGCTTTTTTTACTAGTTCTATTTTCTAGCTTTGCTATAATAGCGTAAAGTTTTTGCTACACGGCCTCCGACGAGGTCTACCGGTGAAGGTCTCCGGCGAGTCTCTGGCAAGGTCGAATTTGCTACTTAGCATAATTTTTTGCTACAAGGTCACCAACGAGGTCTTCGACGAACTCTCTGGCAAAGTCTAGTCTATCTTTTTTTTTTGAATCGAACCGTTTTCTACTACATATAACGGGACTATTTATAAAAAAAAGACTGTTTGTAACTAAAGCGGAATAGAGGTATGATCGAACCAGCATTGCCCTTAAAAAAAATACACGAGAATATACACTAAAAAAAAGAAATGCATACATGTACTCTCACCGTTTGGAAATATAAGATGTTTAGGTTTATGAATAAGATGTATCTAAACACTATACATTAAAATATGTCTAGATACATCTCCTTCACAAAACCGACGAAGTAAAAAACAGCCGAAGATGTCTTAACCCAAAGACTCACCGTCCCATCGGAGGTCAGAAATCCAGTCCTCGCCTATTTCTCTCTGCCGCGGATTCCCAAAGCCCGAAACCCCAGAGACCCCTCCCCTAGGCCAGAGCGCCCAAACCCCGAGGACAGCGACAGCTCAAATTATTCTCGGAGGGAGCGAGAGCTCCGCCCTTTTCGCAGTGTGGCGGCGCCACTGCTCTTCTCCGCACCCAACCGAACCGCGCAGGATTCGGCGAATTTTGTCCCCGTCCCCAACGTTCGTCGTCCCCTCCCCTCTCTCCCCTGCGCCATCTTCCTCCTCTTCGTCTCGGGTTTGTCGACAGATTGGTGCCGCATTTTTCTCTTCTACCTCGGGCTCAAGTTGCCGAGCCGGCGGCTTCGGGGCACGGCGAGGCGTCGCCGCCCCCCCCTGCTGCGGCCGGACCGGACCGGACTCGGCTGGGCGTCGCGTCCCTCCTTACTCTGCAGGTGAAGGCTCTCTCTGGATTCTAGTAGGGTTTTTTCTTCCTTCGGGTCCTTGCAATTTTCCCCTTGTGAATCCTCATTTGAGTCAAATGAATTGTGTCCCCTAGACTCCCCGGGTAATGGTTTGCTATGTGCAAACTTCACGGGAATTTCTACAACCAGTCTAACCTCTTCTGTCTCGCGCATTTGAGCTTTTCCCCTGTTTTTCCTCCCAAACGGTTGATCTGGAAATTTACCTGCACATTATTTGTTTCCTAGTTGTCCCGCTTGCAATAGCAGAGCATGTTAGCTGTCTGCTTCAGATCCTATTTTATGTTCATGGCAATGCATGTAGAAATTCGCTATTTCTTCTTCCATTAAACAATGTCATTGTAACATTGTTTTCTATGTTTGCTGTGCAGGATGGATGAGCTAAATAATCAGATGGATCGGCCTGCCGCTGTGCTGAAGGCCATAACATTTGGTCTCATGACCAGTACAGATATGGTAAGCTTTTACTCTGCCTTGACCGATTTTACGCCACGAAAAAGAGGTAAATACGCGAAACCTGCATGCATTTCCAGGAAAGGTTAAGTAGCGCGACCATCATAGAAGCATCTGATGTGACTAGTGCCAAGTTGGGATTGCCAAATGGGGCACCACAGTGTGAGACTTGTGGAGCGCAAAGCGTGCGTGCTTGCGATGGTGAGTAATGTTAATCGTTCAGCGCCAAATGACGCGGTTTATGTTCCTCTTCAATCCGAAATAGACTGATTTTGCCAAATTGTTAGGTCATTCTGGCGCTCTTAAGCTGCCGGCAACGGTGCTCAACCCGTATTTTATAAAGGAAGTTGTGCAGTTACTGAATCAGATGTGTCCTGGCTGTCACAATCCAAGGCAAAACGGAGATTCAAAGGTTTGTGTTAAGCCAGATTAACCTAGTTTTATCCTGATTAAGCAATTTATTCTCTTATGTAAAAAAACAGATTGATGTGGTACTTGAAGGGCCATAGCACCTTCAGACTATCAGGTGCTCTGTCAAGAGTCTGCTTATTGACCGCTGGACTAATGTCAGGGTAGTAAGCCCTGCATACAAAGTAAAAGGCCGTAAAAAGAAATATTAGTGCTACTGCCATTACTAAAGCGTAGTTTCTTTAACATACCTAAGACATCTTCAGAAAACTGTTGGAATGTGGAAACAGAACTTCATACTAACATTTTATTTGTTTGAACATTTGGAAATTGTGAGACAAGATACTTACATTTCAAAAGCGCATCAGAAGATATGTAAGGGATCACACAATAATACAGACACTACAGATATGGAAGCAGTTGTCCTTTTTGGTATATCAGATTGGTGCATGTTTATATTTCTCTAACATGTTGATTTTTTGTTGTTATTAAAGAAGTCAGATGGGGCAACAGGTCAAGCAACTTGCCAGTATTGCTCAGTAAGTGCATGTTCATATGATTTGGCCCGTATTTCTGACCTATTGCATTAACCTTGGCCTTTTTTACTGAGCAGAAGGATGGCGCTAAACTTTACCCGAGTGTAATCTTTAAGATGCTGGCAAGTCCTAGAATAACGCTGTCCAGGAGAAAATTTCAACGTAGCCCTGCCGTTATGGACAGAATGTCTATCACTGCAGAAGTTGCTGATAGAGTGACAAATAAGTTCAAAAATAAAGGTTCCCCTGAAGCTCTTCCCCAGGATTATTGGGATTTTCTACCTCATGACCAGCTCCCTCAATCAAATACGACCAAGATATTATTATCTCCTCATCAAGTAAGTATTAGCATTCGATTTGTTAGTCTGTTCTATGTTGGCTTGCAGAGTAAATTTGGAAGTGCTGCAAAATCGTCTTTCTTTCTTTTCTCGACAAGATATTCCATCTTACTGGCTGAAAATTCGTCAATTGTGTCCTTGCTATATTTGTCTCAGGTACCAGTATCAGAAACTGTGGATACAAAGTGTATGGAGTTATAGGACAATTTAAAGGGGATTCATGGTTTCATGTACTGTTTCAAATATTTACAACTTACAGAAATCACAACAAATATCCCTCACAAAAAGAAAATACAACTAATATCATGAGATCTATGATATATTATTATTCTTGACCGGCACAATAGTTTTGCATGATCATTAAAGAAATACGCTTGTTTAACCATGATGGATTACCATCTTGCTTCATAAAATCGGACCAAGGGTGTCCTAATATGGTGAAAGTTTTGCCCAACCACTTTTAATCATGATTACCTTCTAGTCTGTTCAGTTTGGGTTGAGTGGATTGCAGTGTTTTTAAGTGAAAAGGTGAAACTAGGTCCAATACTTTTTTGTTAAAGCTTTTTTGAGAAGCTGGTATGCATATTCATGTCACCATTGAACTGGTATGTTGTGCTACATCATATAACTCTCAAAAGAAAAGGGCAAGAAGCTGGCCAGAATTGCAAATTATTTCTTATGATTAAGTCGTTGTTTCCTTTACCATATTTGCAGGTTTTTCACATGCTGAAACAACTCGATCCTCAGCTTATTTGCAAGTTTGCTTCAAGTCCGGAGCTACTGTTCCTGTCGTATTTGCCGGTGACTCCTAACTGCCATCGTGTGGCGGAGATGCCCTACAGGTTTTCAGATGGCCCTCAGTTAGCTTATGTAAGTGCTACCTCTCTTAGGTGAAGTTTTCTCAAAGATTATCCTTTTGTATCATCCCTTCAATGATTTCTAACCACTTCTCCGTTGAATACCTTTGTTAAATGCAACCTAACCCTTTTTATGGTGTGAGGATTAAAATCTAACAATGACTCAATAATCAATCATTGCCCTTCGAGACTCAATAACCAGTCATTTACTCAATGCAAGAAGATGGGTTACTTTTATATATCTCGTTAAATGTTTTTCATGATTCTTTGTAATAGTCTTACACAACCCTGTTGCCAAATGGATGCGGTATTTTCTCTGGTTTCCTTGTAGGTTTGTTGAGCATGGATTTTTTTTTCGCTGAAAAATGAACAGACATATAAGTCTATACTTAGTACATATCTGTATGGTGTTGCTCTCACAATTATAGACTTATATGTTTGTTCATTTCATGTTTGGATTTAGGATGACCTGACAAAAGCTTATAAGAGGACTGGTGATGTCAGTAGGAAAGTTGATGACTACCGTCAGTATCCACAGTTCAGTCATCTTGCAAGTTCACTTGTCACAAGCCGAGTTATGGAGTGCCTGAAATCATCGAAGGCAAGAAATCCAACGTTATTGTTTCTATTACGATATCCATGTTGCATGATTATATACATATACCTCTTGCAATATCCGCATAGCATGATGCACATTATCCTGATAGTTTCTGGCATCTTTCTTAATATTAATGAAATTATCCACTAGGGGGCCCTTGGTACAGTTTCCCAGTCAAATTTTCCCATTGCAGCGTTTCATCCCTACACCCACCACTGCCGATGGCCCGATGCACACACATAATGCTGTCAAAAAAGCTCTGGCTCATAAAACAGTTCGGGCTTGATTTAACCAAGCTGAGCTCAAGCCTGCCTTGAAGCTTGCGAGCTTTTAGGCTCGAGCTCACACAGCTCGATAAAGTTCGGTAGCAGTCTAGCTCACTTCTCGTGGAAAGATCCTAGACATGAGTACTCCACATCTTAGCTCAACATGTTGTAGTCCAATATAGCTTAGCAGTTCACGAGCTCGCATTGTTGAAAGAGAAAAAAAAAGGATGGGCCTGCGTGGGATATGCATCAATGGCCCATTAAAGCTCTACAGCTGGGACGGCCCGAAGCTAGCACTGTGCTAGACGACACAGTGAACTCTCTTAGTACCACCTCGCTCGTGGTAGAAGTGTGTCTATCGAGCATCGGCTATAAAAGCAAAGGCTGGAGGCCCGAGTCGAATGCAAGAAAAGTGCGACCTGCTCTTGTCCTAAGCACAGGCACATGCATCGGCAGTTGAAAATTTAAGTAGTTGTGAGCCATATTAGCTCATTGAGCCTCTCTTGAGCCAAGGTTCACGGTCACGAGTCGAATTCATGCCAAACTATAGGCTCGTGGTGCTGGTAGAACCATCATAAGCGTTCTTCATATGGTTGGATAAGGTATGCTTGTTTGAAGAAGTCCTTGTATATTTTGTTCCAACACATGTATATGTGGTTACGAACATCACCATATTATTTGGTTTCCATGTATGTCCATCCCTTCTCATTTACATGGTTTCCATCTTTGTGATATATAAATATTTCTGGCACATTGCATGATTGTAGTGTAGGCACTAATTACTGAAAGTTTTGTTCAATCTTCCACCTTGATATGCAGCGCTCTATATACTGATTAAATACATGTGATAGAACTAGCTGAATACCCGTGCATTGCTACGGCTTCAATAGCTATGTCCATTTTATTTTTGAGTATGCAAATATTACAACATTCCCTCATCTAGCCCTATTTTGCGTCAGCAATTTCAAGTATGTAGAAAATAAATGTGTGCGCTTAATCCTAAGATATATGGAACTCTATATTCTCAAGATCGTGAATCCCAAATTCCCAATGATATACAAGAAAACCGTCTTCAGATAGTAGTACATGGTCTGCAGATAGTAGAAAACAGTGGCAGCAATTCAGCTTGCCAAAAAGATTAAACTTACAAACAAAATCACATGCTAGTGGTGTATTAGATAACTAAGGCATGAACAAAAGTTTAAATCCTGGGATCGTGAGAGGCATATTTGTACCATGGATTATAATTTGTTAGGAGCCGTCTAATAAATTCTTACCTTGGACGGGACCAAAGCATACATTCTTCAGCACAGCTGATGGCATGATCCTTCCAGCTATTCTTCAAGTGCGTGAGTCAAATCACCGCTCGTCAGGCAGACCAAGAAGTATTGACCGTCTAGTTATCTGTTATGAAGAAGAGATGATTGGATTAACTGCATGCATGCCTACCCACAGGTTTCATTGAGGACCACAGCCATGGAGGGAACACAGCCGATGGGCGGCATGGAGATGATGGCGACAGGGTCGAGGAAGGCGTTCGCTGGGGCGTTGCATCGGCTTTCCTGCAGGCTGCGTCCCTACCTGCTAGCTGCAGGCTGCTGCAGCTCTCCTTCGCTGGCCGTCGATCTCCCTTAACCATGCGATGCCTTCTTCCGTCCTTTGTTTACGTTTCCTTGTGCGCCACGACCCCAGCAGACAGTCAGCGCCTCATGCGTGTCTGGCGATCAGGATTATTCAATCGAGAGGTTTATTATCGGGATGACACTCAGGCGATATGCCGGGATCGATCCGTACTCGGCTGGATCGGGTGGTTCGGGAATCGGGCGTCAGGGTTATCGGCGGTTCGCTCAGACGAGTAAGAAAGGAACAATCGTGTGCTGATTTTCTTCGTGGGTCGTGTTGGTTTTTTTAGTTGATCATGCGGGAGGAGGATGGGCTCCGGTTTTCTTAGTGATCCTGTGGGAGGAGGATGGACACCGGTTTTTCTTAGCGATCGTGTGGGCATACCAGAGGACGTAGGAAGGAAACACAATGGACGAAACGGACCAAGAGAGCCACGACGGACGGACATCACCAGCTCTAGCAATTTAATAGTAAAGATATCTATGTTTCTCCTTCCTAGTCCATGCTAAGATTTATCCAGTTAATGTTGAAGGATGAGTTTCAACTTTTTTTTGGAACAAGATGGGTGAGTATACAAGTTACAGTTTTAGAAGGGACTACACAGTTTGACGTGGCAATTGCACCTACCGCTTTTTTATGCTTTTTAACATTTTTATGTCTTTTGCAGTTACACTCTAAAAAGACAGATAAGGAATCATCAACAGACACGTATGGAACTAAATGGTTAAAGGATGCCATTCTCAGCAAACGATCAGATAATGCATTTCGGACTACTATGGTCGGTGATCCCAAGATTAGATTACATGAAATTGGCATCCCTATGGATTTAGCTTTGAACTTGGTTGTTTCTGAGCATGTTAATTCTTACAACTATGAAAGCATAAATTTGAAGTGCAACCTTCACCTTCTTGCCCACGAGGTATTAGTTACTCGGCGCAATGGACGGCTAATTTATGTTCGGAAGGCAAATCAGCTAGAAATTGGTGACGTTGTGCAGAGGCTATTGCAGGATGGTGATCTTATTCTTATCAATAGGCCACCTTCAGTACATCAACACTCGCTTATTGCACTCTCTGCAAAATTATTACCAGTTCAGTCTGTTGTTTCAATCAACCCATTGTGCTGTGCCCCTTTTATGGGAGATTTTGATGGGGACTGTTTGCATGGATATGTCCCACAGTCTATACGATCAAGAGTTGAGCTTGGAGAGCTAGTTAGCTTAAGACACCAACTGTTGAATGTGCAAGATGGTCGAAGTTTGGTGTCCTTAACACATGACTCTCTTGCTGCCGCACATCTGTTAACACGCTCAGATGTTTTACTGAAGAAAACTGAATTTCAGCAACTTCAAATGTTATGTCATTCACTCTGTCAGACACCAATGCCATCAATAATTAAATCCATGTGCTCTGAAGATTCACTGTGGACTGGCAAGCAGTTGTTCGGCATACTGCTTCCTTCTGATATGAATTTCAGCATTGATCCTAAATTACACATCATAGATGGTGAAGTGCTTACCTGCTCATCTGAAGCTTCTTGGCTACAGAATAATATATCTGGCCTTTTCTCTGTCATGTTCAAACAATATGGTGCCGAGGCTCTTGATTTCCTGTCGTCTGCTCAGGATATGCTATGTGAATTCTTAACCATGAGGGGCTTAAGTGTCTCCCTTTCAGATATCTATCTGTTCTCGGATCATTACTCAAGGAGAAAACTTGCTGATGAAGTTAATCTAGCATTGAATGATGCTGAAGAGGCTTTTCGAGTAAAACAGCTATTGCTAAGTCCAAATTCCGTACCAAATCTGAAGTGTTATGATGACTGTGCTGATCTATCAAATTATTATAAACAATCTGATTTCATTCAGAACAGTCTACCAATCATCAAATCTTCAATCATGGCATTTAAGAGTGTCTTCAGTGATCTTTTAAAGATGGTGCAACAACACACACATAAAGATAATTCAATGATGATGATGATGAATGCAGGAAGTAAGGGTAGCATGCTAAAGTTTGCGCAACAAACTGCATGTGTCGGTCTTCAACTTCCAGCAACCAAATTCCCGTTTAGAATTCCTTCAGAAATCTCATGTGCTAGTTGGAATAGACATCAATCATTGGATAGTAACATTGCTAAGGGAATGGATGAATACTTGGGAGGCCAAAACTCATATGCGGTGATCAGGAATTCTTTTATAGATGGTTTAAATCCATTGGAGTGTCTTCTGCATTCGATTGCAGGCAGGGCAAATTTCTTCAGTGAGAATGCAGATGTTCCTGGGACATTAACGAGAAAGCTAATGTATCACTTGAGAGATACATATGTTGCTTATGACGGGACTGTAAGGAGTTCTTATGGGCAACAAATAACGCAGTTCACTTATGATACTGCTGAGGACATGTACACTGATGGCAATCTGGAAGGTGAACTTGGTGCCCCTGTTGGTTCTTGGGCTGCTGGTTCTATTTCAGAAGCTGCATATGGAGCTTTGGATCACCCAGTGAACAGCTTAGAGGACTCTCCTCTCATGAATTTGCAGGTTACATTCTTTTACTCTCTTCTTTCAAGGCCAATGACTATTGTGCAGTCTCTTTTCTTTCTTTCTTATACTATTTTAACTTTACTGTCAGGATGTATTTAAGTGCCAGGAGGGTGCTAATTCTCTGGATCATTTTGGTTTGCTTTTCCTGTCAAAGAATCTGAAAAAGTATAGATATGGTCCGGAGTATGCATCGCTAGAAGTTAAGGATCATCTTGAACCAGTGGAGTTCTCTGATTTGGTCGACACCGTCATGATTCTGTTAGTACATTTATTAAATTATCTTTTTTCCTTATCACTTGACCTTGAAATGCTGTTTAATTAAAGAAATCACATTTCGTTTTGCAGATATGGCGGATGTGATGTACAGACAACAAAAGAGAGCCCATGGATTACTCATTTTCATATAAACAAGGTCTTGTTATTTTGAAGTTAAATGATCATATTTTCTGTTTCATAGGGGACGTTAAGTTGGTGTCTTTCTATTTGCTTAAACTTGTATATACATGCAGGAAATGTTGAAGAGAAAAAAAATGGGATTAAGATTTCTTATAGACGAGCTTACAGAAAAATATGATGCTGCGAGAGACCCTGAAGTTTATATTTCAAAGGGGTAAGTTCTGAAACTACGTGTTCCCATAAAAAAAATATTTTTCGTTCCTGCAGAAAAATAAAGTATTTGTGTTAGAATTAGCAGTTATATGATGTTTTTTCCAACAAAACTGGACATCTTAAAATAATTAAAACCACTGAAATTTCTCCAACAAAATACATATATTGGTGTTGGGTTGTAGTTAAGTCCAATTATTGCATAGTCTTGTCCAAGTGATATTTACACATCAATTTGTCGACCAACATATCATGCATTTTAGATGTGAGGTGGCTCTTTAGGCTGTAAAATGAATAGTTGTTTAATACTTGGCACTGCCACTATTTTAAAATTATATATGCTTTATGTTGTTATGTGAGTACCTATTTCCCTTTTTCTTTTTGTGGTTACTGCAGCATATCTTTTGACACGTAATACTTCTACACTCCCTGCAGCAAAGGTTTTGCTGGCAATGATGAGTGTGTTAATGACCAGACTTGTTGCATCACTGTGGTAACAGAGGATGATTCCAACTCAAAGTCTCAATTGGACACTATCAAGAAAAGGGTGATCCCAAAGCTCCTGGCCGTGCTAGTGAAAGGTTATTATGTTTTGAAGATTTTTTCAAATATGTTCTCAATATCTGTGCTAAGGAGCCCTTACTATTTTGCTTTAAAAAATCCTTACTGGGATCGGGTTCTAAATGTATAATTTTTTTTCTGTGTTACATGTTACAAGGTAAGGTTGTTTCAAGTGCAACTTGTATGATTGGGTCTTCTCCCAATTTGGGAATTGCAAGGACCCATTACGTGACTTTTACGTTTCTATATCACATACTTGAGTCTTCAGTACAAAATATGCGGATAATATGTAATGTGTACCGCTTGTTTTTCCTTGGCAGGATTTTTGGAATTTAAGGATATTGAGATCCAGTGTCAGAAAGACAATGAACTTGTTGTGAAAGTTGGTATGTCTGAGCATTGCAAGAGCGGGAAGTTCTGGGCTAATCTACAAAATGCTTGTGTTGAAATATTTGAGTTGATTGATTGGGAGCGGAGCAGACCAGGGAGCGTATATGATATTTCCTGCTCATATGGTGTAGACTCAGCATGGAATTTTTTTCTTGAAGTACATATATTTACTTCTCTTTGTCTTCTTTTTCACTTTCTTTAAACATTTGGGTCAAAATTAATTGCCTGCTGATTTCCTTTATAGCATTTGATTTTCCCTTGTTCCCTCTACAGTCTTTAAGATCAAAAACTGATGATATTGGAAAGAATATTCGCCGGGAGCACTTGTTGGTTGTGGCAGATAGTTTATCTGTAAGTGGGAAGTTCCATGGGCTAAGCAGTCAAGGTTTAAAGCAACAGCGGACTCGATTATCAATCTCATCTCCATTTTCTGAAGCTTGTTTCGCTGTGAGTAATATATGCTATTCTGAGTGATTGTTTACTAGTACTAGAAGATTTGCCTATGAAATGTGGTGAACAATTTCTTATCTGATGTTATTTTCTGCAGAGGCCTGCACAAAGTTTTCTAAATGCTGCGAAGCAATGCTCAGTGGATAATCTTTGTGGTACTGTAGATGCTATGGCCTGGGGCAAAGAGCCTTTTGCCGGAACGTCGGGTCCTTTTGAGATTATATATTCTGGGAAGGTATGTATTGTAACTGCTGCCAAATTTAGGCACAGCATCCTTTTAGAGGCATTTCATTATGCTCCCCAAAATGTTAAACAGTTAAAGCAAATCGAGGGCTTCATACGTGATCACCCTCTACTCCACTCTTATAAACCCAGTGCAGCATAGTCTTTGAGAGCAAGTACCGAATATATTTTACCAGATAGCTACCCATGGCTAGGCTTTGGGCTGCTTGAATAGTGCGTCTTGTCACCTGTGATGTTTGGATTATTTTGTAACTAATGAATCTATCTTGGCCAAGTGATAAAAATACACCCCATTCTTACTGTACTCAATGTATATTCAGATATTTACTTGGATGCTAACATCTGAATTCTTCTGCAGGCGCATGAACCCATACCGAGTGAGAACATCTATGACCTTCTACATAACCCTGAAGTTCGAAACACTACCTCCAATGGTGGCACCTTATCCATGGAACAAAACTTTCTTAGTGCAAGGGTTGGTATATGGGACAATATTATTGATATGCGCACTTGCTTGCAGAACATGCTAAGAGAGTAAGTCCCCCATCACTATCCATGGATTGTAATTTGCACATTAGTTTTATCTTGCGTACCTTCCTGTATGATATCATATTTTACTTGCATGAAGGTACAAATTAAATGAATATGTCACAGAGGTAGATAAATCAAGCGTAATTGAGGCCCTGAGATTTCATCCAAGAGGGCATGAAAAGATTGGTGCTGGAATAAGTGATATAAAGGTACGCACTTGACAGAAATGGATTTTTTTTGTTTTGTCATAGCTTCATCACTCTACGGTTATTCTGATCCAAATTTAGTTGATTACTGATCACATACTGTATTAATAGGATTTGGCTTGTGTCTCTGAAAAATTGGATTGGTTCCTTCACATCTTTGTGCCCATCTGTTTTTCACTTGGCATATGTGCTAATATTCTCGGTGTTAAGTTAATGTGAAAAAGGGTTGTGTTCATTTACTTCAGCCTCAGGGTAGCTACCATTGCCAGTTTCCATAGCATTGTCGAGTCCCCACGGTTGTCGACGCATCCCTATTTTAAGTAGTACCATTTCTGCAGCACATTATGGCTATTTTTGAGTTTCAGTATATTTTGATCTTGTGATCAAAACAAATTCTGCTCTTTCTTTCAGATCGGACACCACCCTAGCCACCCTGACACAAGATGCTTTATTTTGGTACGGGACGATGACACCACCGAAGACTTCTCTTACAAGAAATGCGTCCAGGGGGCTGCGGATTCTATCTCGCCTGAGCTCGGAAGTCACGTAGAGAATATACTACGGAACAGAGCAGTTTGGTCACAGTAGTCGGCAGCAGCACCATTGCCATTTCGTTCTAGTTTGAAACTTCTGATGAGACCGCTAGGAGAGATTTTGATGGTTCTGTGTTTCGACAAAGAAGTGTCGAACAGAATGCGGAGGATGCTCGGTTATCCCAGAGAACGGTGAAGCGGCGAAGAATGCCATGCTTCTTTGCCGCCGTTTTGAGATAGGAAAAGACAGACACGTTGTTGTGATAGGAGAAGGCAGACATGTTGTGATAGGAGAAGGCCCTCTCGCAGGACGATGCCATTTTTGTTTCCTTCTTGTTGTTGTTGTTGTACAGCTCTTTTCCTCCCCCGTAGCATTAGCGTCTGGAGAGTTGGAAAGGAAGGAGGCTCCATCAGTCAAAACTCTTTTGTAGTACATCAGTAAGATGGGTGATGCTTTCGGTGCAAAAACTTTGCGGGCTGCGTGGTACATTAGTCCTGCCCTATCTGCTGTGTGAATAATAAAAAAAAATGGAGGCCCCTTCGTCGGATGGTTTCACGAAATTAGCACATGCTGCTCTGTGTTGAAGTGTACAGGTAAAAGAAGTGTAAGTAATTGCACCACGTCTTTCTACCAGTTTAGACATTTGGTTGCGTTGGCTAATGCATGAGTCGATGATATTAGAATCAGGTTCTGGGGTTCTAGTCCTAGTTTTCGGAATTTATCCTAAAAATTTGCCCCTCGGTGTCCACTCGTATAGGTCCCTTGAGTGATATACCTTTGAGTCTTGAGTCATTCCGGTATATGTATAAGAACTCTTGAGCCTACTTTTGAGTTTACACATATTGACTTGTCTTGCTATCACACGTAAGAGGGAGGGTTAAAGTATATAAGTTGATGGCGCGTCCTAAAAGTTCAGAGGAAGTTCACTTTATGTCCTACTAAAAACATTTGTTTGATCTCAAACGACTCCGAACTCTTGCAGAAGTTTATATCACACCAAACCCAATAAAAAACACTTACTGGAACAAAAATTATGGACAGGACGTGAACTTATTTCAAGAGTTCAAAATCATTTGACCAAACAGCCTCCAGTGTCACAACACACAAACAAAACAACTGCACATCACCTCAGTTTTCCATTCTACTTATTACAAGTCAAATACTCCCTCCCATCTTAAAATAGATGTTGGAGATTTGTCTAAATTAATAGGAACTGAATTCCTATAACACAGATGCTGAGGTACACATGATCTAAGATTCCGTACATCACTATTGCTTAGCAGAATGCGGCTCTTGCACACCCGATCTATCTTTCCACGGATATCTACTCCCTTTATTTCAAAATATAAGATGTTTTAGCTTTATGAAGCAAATGTATCTATATTATTCTTATTACGTAGGTTTATTCAGGTTTAAAGTGAATCTACGCACTAAAAAAGTCTAGATTTTTTTACAAACCTAAAACATTTTATATTTTGAAACGGAGGGAGTAACTGGGAACTTGTCAATCTTGAGTCATCTTCACTCGGCCAATCCCCTCGCTATCCATCGTCCATATTGTCATCCTGCAACGCCACTGTGATTAGGTAAGGTTGGGAGACACAATACACTTCATCGTGACAAAAAGGGGAACGCATAAAATGGTGACAAGGGAAACACATAAAGTGGTGAACACTACAACCATAGGCCGGTAACATGTAATTTAGTCTAGAACAAATATTGGTAAGAGGTAAGTTTACGGAGTTACCTCACAGCAATTGGAGAGCACTTCAATTTCATCTTCTACCTGTGGCACAAAATAGAAAAGGCAAGGGCTTCACTATCACGGATACATGCGTGTATTTGAGTGTCAACGTCCCGCAAGAATGGATGCAATGTAAAGATAAAATTTAGTACTCCCTCCAACCCATATTAATTGATTTGGATTTGTCAAAATTTGAATGAATCTAGACACT
Organism: Avena sativa; assembly: GCA_916181665.1. Classification (NCBI taxonomy): domain Eukaryota; kingdom Viridiplantae; phylum Streptophyta; class Magnoliopsida; order Poales; family Poaceae; genus Avena; species Avena sativa. The sequence continues at coordinate 1,613,616 of OV702279.1, read as the reverse complement.
ATTTAGTATATAGGTTCATCCAAAATTTGACATATCCAAGTCAATTAATATAGGCCGGAGAGAGTACTTTAATTTTGTTGGCGAGTAATAATTTAGCAAGGAGTACCTATCCGTCCCCCCGTTGCGTCATGTTAGTATAGAGCTAATTACACTTTTCATCCCACATCTTGCACTAGGGGCGTGCAAAATAGTCCTACTTCTTGCAAAGTGGGCAAAAGTAGTCCCACAACTTGTACCCCGGGTGCAAACTGGTCCAATTCAAATAAATTCGAATAAATTTTGTTAGATCTGGACCGTATTCAAATGAGCGTATTCAAATGAGCTGAGCGGCATTTTACGATTAAGTCCAGAAAACAGTTTGTTTCTTTGGCCTGACCCTCCTGGCACTGCTGGTTCGACGGGACTAGATCCTGGTTTGAGCGACCCTCCCTCTCGCTCGAGAAGAACAGAACACACCAGAGGCGATGGCGTGGGTGGTGGAGTTGTTGGAGGCGGTGGCCTGGCACCGGTTCCGCCTCGATTCCACCGGCGATGCACTACCACGAGCATGGCGAGGACCCGCCGGCTTACGGTTCTGGATTTTTCCCTCTCTCGTCGTTCTTCCTCCTCTCGCGGCCGTGTGCCTGTGTCGGTTGTTTAGGCATACTGGGCGCATGATCATCTAGATCCTAGGGAGTTTTGGAAGGTAAGACCATTGTGTTGAAACCCAAGTGAAGATAAGATCATTTTGTTGAAGTTTCATACAAATTACAAACACAACTTCACTAGTAGGTTTCAGATGTTGCAAAACCATAACAAACAGTACGACAGCTTCTTGTGCTCCATCTTGTGATCCCGAACACTACAGCAGCACTAGTTTCAGCTTAACAAATACTCCCTCCGTTTCAAAATATAAGATGTTTTAGCTTTGTGAAGCAAATGTATCTAGACTTATTTTACTATGTAGGTTCACTCAACTTTGGAGTGAATCTATACACTAAAAGAACTCTAGATTCATTTTCTTCACAAACCTAAAACATCTTATATTTTGAAACGGAGGGAGTAGTTCTTGTGCTCCTAAACACTACAGCTTAACCCTATCCTAGTCAATACAGCAGCACTAGTTTACAACATGTCCTTCTTCTAAGTTCTAGTGCTCCTTCTTGTGCTCCCGCTCCTTCTTGTGACAACAACAGTTCACGACATGTCTTTCTTCTAAGTTGTACTGAACCTGAGTAGAAGAAGATGGCAGCAACAGTTCACAGTTCACCAAAAGCCAGATAGTGAAGCTGAATACAAGAAGATGCCAGCAACAGCATGCCAGATATTGAACTAATAGAAAAAGATGCCATTTTATTAAATTCTCAAACATCTTATACACAGTAGGATTTGACAAACATCAAACAGTAGGATCCCACAAATCTTCAACTGCACTACTGTCCTAAAAAAGTACTACGCTAACATCACTTCACAAGCAGGATCAATACATGCTCTAGTTCTTCTCTATTTCTTCTACATGCCCCAGTTCTTCTCTGCCTTCTTCTTCTTTTTTATACTTCAAATCTGGCTTATTCTTCCTGATACATTTCTCCTGATTATTCTCTCCCTTTTCCTTCTCTGTAATTGATCAACACATTACATATTTTCAGTACAAAACTGATATTTATCCACACACAATACACTTTCAGACTAAAAAAAGGGAGCAATAGAAGCAACCTTGCTGTGCCCGGCCATGGCGCACAAGGCCAGCTCATTTGAATATGGTCCTGATCATGAAATTCATTCGAGTTTATTTAAATTGGACCCGTTTGCACCCGGGATACAAGTTGTCGGACTATTTTTAACCACTTTGCAAGGTGTGGAACTATTTTACTCCCTTGGTGCAAGATGTGGGATGAAAAGTGTGTTTGTTCTAGTCTAGCCTCTGTAGATACACTATAGGGTGGAACTCGTAGATCTGAGAGGGAAAGAGAGAGAGAGATTAGAGAGTAGGGTACTACCTGCGCCCTGGCTCGATAGGCATGAGCCAGAGGGATGCCGGAGCTAGTGCCGGAGCTGGAGCCGCCGTCGTTGGCCATAGGAAAAGGGGCGACGGCGTGGGTGTGCGGTGGTGGCGGTGCTTCCCGTCGGCTCGCTCTAAACCCTAGATCGGTAGGGGTATAGGTGGGGTGATTGGCACAGCGGCGAACCTCGTACCGTGCGCTGCCGGCTTCCCACCACTTTATATAGCGCGGCGACAGGGGTCCACCAACCAAATAGGGTTGGGCGCCCCCGATCAGGGCGCAGTTGGGGGCGTGACGGGCCGTTGGGCTTTGTCACGTTGAGATCTATCTAACATTCTCCCCCTAGATCTCGACTTTACTTTTAACTTTATACTTTACTCATTTCATCACATACCGATACATAGAGCATGTTTCATCGTCTCAGCTCAATTGCTGATAGAATCAGACAGCCACCATATACCTTTCTATTTTGAAACAAATTCGGTTACTTTTAGGCCTCTGTAGTCCAGGAATCATAGGCTTTCCATTAAACCCATGACGGCTATGTGTTCCTTGAACACATTGGGTGGTAAGCCTTTCGTTAGCGGATCCGCAAGCATATCCTTTGTCCTTATATGCTCGAGTCTTATAGTTTGATCCTGGACTTTGTCCTTCACAACATAATACTTTATATCTATAGACTTTGTAGCATTACTCGACTTGTTGTTGTGAGCATAGAATACTGCGGGCTCATTGTCACAGTACATCTTTAGTGGCCTGCTGATGCAGTCAACCACTTTCAAGTCGGGTAAAAATTTCTTTAACCATAACGCCTGTCCCATGGCCTCATAACATGCTATAAATTCTGCATACATCATAGATGATGCAACTATCGACTGTTTGACACTTCTCCACGAAATAGCACCTCCTGCGAGAGTAAAGACATACCCTGTCGTGGACTTTCTGTCGTCTTTATCTCCCGCAAAATCCGCATCTGTATACCCTTTTATTTCTAGGGAATCAGATCTTTTATATGTTAGCATGAGGCCTTTTTTCCCTAGCACATAACGCAAAGCTTTCTTTACCATCTTCCAGTGCTCTATGCCTGGATTCTCTTGATATTTATCGAGTACCCCGGTGATAAAAGCTAAGTCAGGGCGAGTGCACACTTGTGCATACTGTAAGCTTCCAACAGCCGAAGCATATGGTACTGACTTCATTTGATCGATCTCATATTGATTCTTTGGACATTGGGATTTCCCAAAACTGTCGCCCTTGACTATGGGAGCAGGTGTTGCATTACTCGCATGCATATTGTATTTCTTTAAAATCTTTTTACAATACGTTTTCTGCGACAGTCCTAACACTCCATTCTTTCCATCTCGGTGAATTTCTATGCCCAAAACATAAGAAGCTTCACCAAGGTCTTTCATGTCAAAATTTGATGACAAGAACTTCTTTGTATCTAGTAGTAGACTAACATCACTGCTGGCAAGCAAGATGTCATCCACATACAGAATTATGAAAATATATTTTCCACTTTTGAACTTTGCATAAATGCAGTTGTCCTCCACATTTTTCTTGAATCCAAATCTTTTAATTGTATCATTAAACTTTAAATACCACTGCTTAGATGCTTGCTTTAACCCATAAATTGATTTCTTTAGGCGGCATCCCATATGTTCCTTCCCCTCCATGAAAAAACCCTTGGGTTGTTTCATGTAAACATTTTCTTCTAAATCTCTATTTAGAAATGCCGTCTTAACATCCATTTGATGTAACTCTAAATCAAAATGTGCAACTAGTGCCATGATGATTCTGAAGGAGTCCTTACATGAGACCGGAGAAAAAGTCTCATTGTAATCTACGCCTTCTCTTTGCGTAAATCCTTTTGCCACAAGTCTAGCTTTGCACTTTTCTATATTCCCATTGGAGTCATACTTTGTTTTGTAGACCCATTTGCATCCTACTGTTTTGGCTCCTTTAGGAATTTCCTCTAAGTCCCAAACATTGTTGGAACTCATTGATTTCATTTCATCTTCCATTGCCTCCACCCACTTGGCTGAGTGAGGGCTACTCATGGCTTCTTCATATGAGGTAGGATCGCCCTCCATATGAACTACGTTGTAGACTTTGTAAATTTCTTTAGAAATAGCTGGTCTTCGTTCTCTTTTAGACCTTCTGAGTTCATCAGACTCTTGCTCATTTTTTGCCTCGGGTTCAGGCACATTTACAGTATGAGGCTGTTCTGGCTCCCTTTCGTCCTCAACAGTGGGTCCAGGTGGCTCCCGATGGACAGGTTCCGAACTTTCGCCCATTATTGTCACGTGTGGAGTCACAACAGGTGCCGGCACCACAACCTCAGGGGTTGTAGATGGTGGCACAACAGGTAGCGAGAAAAATGGCTCCTGAGTCATCGGATTAGGTGCATGCACCCTCTTATCCTCAAGATCAATTTCCTGAGCTACGGTGCTCCCCCTCATCAAATCGTCCTCCAAGAATACTACATGTCTCGTTTCTACAAACTTTGTGTATCTGTCAGGACAGTAGAAACGATAGCCTTTTGACTTATCTGGATAGCCAATAAAGTGGCAAGATACTGTATTGGGGTCTAACTTTGCAATGTTTGGATTGAAAACTTTTGCCTCAGCTGGGCTCCCCTAGACCCTCAAGTGGTGCAGAGAGGGGACTCTGCCTGTCCACAATTCATACGGTGTTTTGGGCACCGACTTACTTGGTACTCTGTTGAGAATGTGAATGGCGGTTTTAAGCGTCTCCATCCACAATCCCAATGGGAGGGTGGAATAGCTCATCATACTGCGCACCATATCCATAAGGGTACGGTTACGCCTTTCAGCTACTCCGTTTTGCTGAGGTTCGCCCGGCATAGAATACTGGGCGACTATTCCATTTTCCTGCAGGAACCTTGCAAAGGGTCCTGGTACTTGACCATATGGAGTATGCCGACCGTAGTACTCCCCCCCCACGATCTGACCGAACTATCTTAATTCTTTTATCATGCTGATTTTCTACTACAGCTTTGAAAATTTTAAATTTATCCAATGCTTCAGATCTTTCTTTAATTGGATAAATATAACCATATCGGGAGTGATCATCCGTGAAGGTTATGAATGAATCATAGCCATCCACACTTTTCACCGGAAACGGTCCACAAATGTCCGTGTGGATTATTTCTAGTGTAGCTATACTTCGGTTTGCACCCTTTTTAATTTGTTTTACATACTTTACTTTAATGCAATCTATGCATTATTCTATGTCTGAGAACTCTAACAGAGGAAGAATGTCATTTTTAACGAGGCTTTCTATTCTTTCCCTCGAAATATGGCCTAATCTACAGTGCCATAACTTCGATGAGTCAAGAGTTTGCTTTCTTTTCTTTTGATCTTTGTTCGACAAGGGAACTTGTTCATTCACATCACACACAGAAAATACTTTCTCATGCAAAGATAATAAATATAGCTTGTCATGTAGGGTAGCAACACCCACACAAATATCTTTTAACCAAATGGCACATATGCCATGTCCAAAATAGCACTCATACGAATCTTTGTCCAAGCACGACACACTTATTAAATTTCTATGAATGGAAGGAACAAAAAGAACATCCTTAAGCAAAAGAGAAGAGCCATCAGCCAGCTCCAGAGGAATGTCGCCAACAGCCTCCACTTCTGCTTCAATCCCATTCTCCACTTCAATGAGTCTTTCTCTTTTTGGCAAAATCCTTGTCGAATGGAACCCCTGTAAAGAGTTGGCAACATGAACAGTTGCACCAGAGTCAATCCACCAAGTAGATCTAGAAAACTTTTCATACAAAGATTCATTAACAAAATAGACTATATCTTTACCGTTTTTGGCCATTATGGACTTCAGCCATACTGGACAATCCTTCTTGTAGTGGCCAACCTTTTTGCAATGGTGGCACTGGTCTTTTTCCCCAGGGGTGGACTGCTGGTACTGATGCTGGTGCTGTTGTGGGCCCTTGCCATGTGGCTTGGAAGGTGAGCCACCATGGTTACTGTTGGTGAAGTTCCTCTTCCTATTGTCCTTCACGTAGTTCAAGGAACCACCGTGAAGAGACTTCAGCCTTTCTTCCTCTTGGGAACACATCCCTATGGTCTTTTCAATGTCCCACTTTTCAGGGGACATGTTATAGTTGATTACGAAGTTCTCGAATGGCTGGGGAAGAGAGACCATCACAAGGTGCACCTGAAGTGCATGCTTTAGCTCGAGGTCCTCATCCATGGGCTTCAGCTTGGCCGCCATGTTTGACATTCTCAAGATGTGCTCTCTTATGCCATGTGGCCCTCCTGTGTACTTTTCTGTCACCAGCTGTTTTAACAGCTGGGTTGCATACATCTTTGAAGAGCCAGTAAACTGGCTCTTTATCTTTGCAAGGTATTCGCCCATAGAGGCACACTCTCCAATTGAGCCCACTATAGCGTTCTCAATTGTGTTCTTTACAAAAGCCAAACATTTCTTATTGGCGTTCACCCACTTTTGATTGTCTATAGAGTAGGCCAGCTCCAAAGGAGCATGGTACCTCTTTCTCTTTTCAAATGCAGCACTTTCCTCAGCATCACCCCTCAGAGGGTCAGCAGGCTTGATTGGTTGCTTGGTGTCAACCACCCAGTCCACCTCGGTGCATACAAACGCCAGATCAACCTTTTTCCTCCATTCGGAGTAGTTATCCCCCCTTAGCAGTGGGATGTCCTTCAAGCAGCTCATGAGGTTGAGACCTCCTGAAAATCACAAAAGATGTGAGATAACCAAAAACAACTGTATGTATTAATCCAACGTTGGTATAAATTAAGCATCAAATTGTTTGTGCCATTTAAAGTTACATCACCGTTGGTTAGAAATAAAATTAAATGCACCTTTAATACTCAATGAAAACGATCATGATCATGCTTATTAATAACGTTGGTCAATTAATAACATGGGACACAATCATCTTTAATTACTTTGTCACATATTTTATAGCAAAATTTAACACACTTTTATTGCATTCTAGCAATTTAAAACAACTATTTGCAGCGGAAACAATTAATACATTATTCTTAAAACCTTGAACTTTGCAGAAAAATTCTGCCTTTATGTCATTCTCTAGTCAAAATATACTTGAAATAAAATGACTAGAGAAAACTGTTTGAAAATTGCTTAAAAAACTAAGCAAAAAACAATTAACACAGCTTCTGTAAAAAAATAAATAGAAACTGAGCATAGCGGCGGCCCAGCGCAGCCCAGCGCGCGACGCGGCACACAGCAGCAGCCGCTCACCTGGCAGCGGCCCGCGACGGCCCAACGCGTCCTGCCTAACCGCGCCGCCCCCCGCGCGTCACTTAGCCGCTCCCCGCGACCCGCTGGAGCCCAACGGCCTGGCCAGTTGGCCCACTCGGCCTGCTACCGCCAGCGCCGCCCGCCCCGCTCAATCCTGACCGCACGATCGGCCTACCCTAGATCTAACGGCCGCGCGTGCCCCTCGGAGGTATAAAACCGGCCAGCGCCGCAGCCCCCGTAACACTAGCCCATTTCCCCCCGCGTCCACCCCGCGTCCCCCTGGCCCCTCTCTGGCGGCGGCGCCGTGGAGGTTGGTGAGGCGGCTGCGCCACCCGGCAGCGTTGCCGGCGGCGAGCCCCTCCCTCCCCACGCCCCCTTCTGCCTCCACTCTGGCGGCTCTCGCAGCTCGGCCCGAGGCGAGGCGGCGCCGCCCGGCGGGCCCCTCCCTCTCCTTGCTCACTTGCGGGGCACGGTGCAGTAGCGAGGCGAGGTGGCCGCCCCGCGCGGCGACGGTGCCGGCGGCGGCGCGCCCCTCCCTCTCTCTCACTCACGGGCTCCCTGGCGATGCTCTGTTGCACGCGCGAGCCCACCCCGCTAGCCTTGCTCGCTGGCGACGTGGTGCCGCCGGCACGAGCTCGCCGCGAGCCCCCTCATCCCTCTGTCCTTTTCGTCGGCCGGAGCCACGGCGCCTCACTGCCCCTCTTAGCGGCGGTGCGTCCACCCGTGGGTGGGCGCACGACCGTCAAGCGGCTCACCGGCGGCGCCCTTTGCCGGCGCACAGCGGCGGCCGGTGGGTCCCCTTTTTCTCTTTTGTTTTATTTTCTTTTTGGGGACAGATCTATGGGGATTTGGGGATCGATCTTTGATTTGGGGTTTCTTTTGGGGCTTATATCTAGGGTTTGCTTTGCCCCCGAAAGGGTGTTTCTTCTTCTAGATGTCTCCCAAAGGGATGCCCATCTAGATCGAGAGGAAAGGCGCGGCCATAGGGCAGACGCTCTTTGGATCTAGGGTTTTCCTTTTGCACTTTCTGTTTCTACCGAAGGAACTAGAGCTAGAAAAATGCTCTGATACCATTGTTTGTTCTAGTCTAGCCTCTGCAGATACACTATAGGGTGGAACTCGTAGATCTGAGAGGGAAAGAGAGAGATTAGAGAGTAGGGTACTACCTGCGCCCTGGCTCGACAGACATGATCCAGAGGGGATGCCGGAGCTAGTGCCGGAGCTGGAGCCGCCGTCGTTGGCCATAGGAAAAGGGGCGACGACGTGGGTGTGCGGTGGTGGCGGTGCTTCCCGTCGGCTCGCGCTAAACCCTAGATCGGTAGGGGTATAGGTGGGGTGATTGGCACAGCGGCGAACCTCGTACCTTGCGCTGCCAGCTCCCCACCACTTTATATAGCGCGACGACAGGGGCCCACCAACCAGATAGGGTTGGACGTCCCCGATCAGGGCGCAGTTGGGGACGTGACGGGCCGTTGGGTTTTGTCACGTTGAGATCTATCTAACAAAGTGTAATTAGCTGTGTTAGTATACCATTTGCTTGTCCACCGGGTAACGTCCGTTAGCTTAGATGTTGTAACCAAGCCAGAATCTGCGTCATTGATGCACTTTTTAATCAACTTCACCTGGCGTATGACGAGTTATAATTAAGTTAATGCTTTAGAAGTTCACCATATAACGCTAAGAGGTAGCAATAATGCTTACCAATGAAAGTTTTCTTGTCCTTGTCATGGTATGTTTGGCTAAAGTTGAGGACTTAATCTCTTTCTTGTCGAAATTAAACATCAGTAGAAATCAGTGGACTTTGTGTACATTCAATACAACAACATGCACCTATAAAAAATGTTAAAGGAGAATTCTAGGTAGATAGGAAATATGGGATGAAATCGTACCATTCGTTGTCATTTGTCAATACAAATTTCTTTGTTGTAAGTGCAACCTATAGGCCTCCATGTAGTAAGGAAAAACCCCAGATTCAACTAACGTGTCACTACTTCCTCCGTTTTAAAATATAAGATATTTTAGGTTTGTGAAGAAAATGTATCTAGACTTGTTTTAGAGTGTAGATTCACTACAAACATGAGTGAACTTATATACTAAAAGTAGTCTAGATTTATTTGCTTCAAAAAGCTAAAACATCTTATATTTTGAAACGGAGATTTTTACGGTTGATAAAACTGATGTAGTAGCAGTCTCAACATTTCTAATGTGTGAAGAGCAGAGTCGTAGGTTCTCTCTACCTTGATTACATCCGACTTTTCACGTTACTAAGCATGCAGATAAACTTGATCAATCAAACGCGAGTGCGGCGAGTGGACCCGCATCAGCAAGTCCTGGCGCGTAACGTCGCAATGCCTGGCTGCAGGAGCTAGCGCTGGACCAGGTAGTCTAATGACTAGTGCGGCTGATAGCTTGGGCGAGCCCCCAGAAGAAAATTCATCAGGGAGCAGTCCAGTAAAGACCAGGCGGAGGTCGCGTCGTGTGGGGCGAAGGCGGTTGGGCGTGTGGATTCCGGGCGGCGGCCCGAGGTCCTCGTCGGCGAGCGCCGCGGTCGACAAGGCAGAGGAGACCGGCGGCCGCTTGGCTTGCCAAGGAGGAAGGAGGGGCGGCTGACGCGGGCGCCCATCTGGGGGTCACGCGTGGAGGTGCGACGACGTGGGGCGACGGCGCTGCAGGTGTCACGGAGGAGGGCGAGGTGGCGGTGCTGGACGACCGGAGCAGGCGATGGGCGGCACTCTGCGCGGAATAAAGGTCAAGCACGAAGGTGGCGGCGCGGGCCCGATCTGGGCCTAGAGGGCCAAGGCCGTTGTGCGCGTCGGGGCTGTTCCAGTACGCCGGTTTCGGTGTGGGTACTCCCTGGCGCTATGGTGTGCTCGAAGGCGGCTTTGCTTGGTCCTAGAAGCTGCGTGAGTTGGATGTGGAAGAGAAGGAGGTACCGGCGTTTGTCATGGCGACAGTGCATTGGCATGCCCACGATGTCAGCGGAAGGGGCTCGGCTTGGGCCGATTTGGGTCCGGAGGACGGCAGCTATTTGCACGCATCTTTCTTGTTCGGGCCTGCAAATGCGTGAGATGAATGGCACCGGGTAAGGTGTTGCATCATCCTCGCGCCACTTGCGGGGAAGAGGAAGCACGCTGCGAGTGGGGTAGCGTGCCTAGTTGTACAACGATGGTAGGGTTGTGTGAGAGCGAGAGGAGGAAGTTGTTCCAGCAGCTTTGGCTGGTCGTGAAGTTGTGGTCGGCCGTGAAGGAAGGTGAAGCGGGGTGGCATGTTTGCGCGGTAATTGGTTTCTGGTTGTGTTGGCGTAGTTGAGGCTGTCGGTGAAAGTCGTGCTCCGGACTTTGCCGGAGCGGTTGATGGAGGCACCTATGGGTGTCGTTTCCTTGTTGAAGGCATTGACTTAGCAGCTCTTACCTACCTATCCCGACATACTCTAGGGGAAACCCCACATTCGGTCTCCGGATGGGACGATGGCGGTGCTACTTGGCGTCGTGCTCCCTCTTGAGGGCATTGTTTTGGAGTCGGAACCAATTAGAGGGACTAGTGGCTCGTGTGGTTGTGTGGCGGCAGCAACCGGAGCCCCCTCCACATGCTGGGAGTGTCAGATGAGACCTTTGTTCTTTGCTCGACGGGCTAGAGAGACACTTGCTCTCTTCTTGGCTTGTCGTTCCTTTCTGACATCGTCAAGGTTGGTCCAAACGCTCATGTTCGGCGTCTTATATGTGTGTGGTGTTCTAGGTGTGGCATGCCGTTATAGGGTTTTCACCTGGTTTCCCCAAATTAACCAAGCAGTTTGTTCTTCTATCTAATCAATAAATTTAGCAGTTCTCTTGCTAACATAAAAAAATGGGTTAGAAGAAAAAGACCATGCGAAGGCGTGGAATCACCTCTAGCTTTGCTAGTCAATCCAGGTGAGCTCGTTCCAACGTGTTTGTTCCTTTCAGCCAAGAATACTGGCAAACGGCAAATCAAATATGCATGTCGTCGATAAGAAAGTACTTCATCGAAACAAGTGTATTAAACTACTATAAGAGGAAAGCGATTCAGACGGCAAATAATTCGGATGAAGAAAAGCAATCTTTGTTCATGGAGGAATTGGCGAAGACCAAAGACATAGATAAGACAGTCGATATGAAGTAATGGAGAAGCCAACGAAAGAAATGTCGGTGACATGGATGCCACGAGTATCAACGAAAGCAATGTCGATGATGAAGGATGATACGTCGTAAACGTATCTATAATTTTTGATGCTCCATGCTTGTTTTGTATCAACTTTGCTATGTTTTGTCTACACTTTGAGGTATTTTTATAAACTTTCTGGAACTAACCTATTGACAATATGCCATAATGCCAGTTGCCTGTTTTCTGCTGTTTTTGGTTTTAGAAAGCTAAAAAATGAATATTCTCGGAATTGGACGGGACAAAAGCCAAAGTTCATATTTTTCCCTGAACGATACGGAAAATCAAATACGAGACAGAGGAGGACACGAGGGTGGCCACACCCTAGGTGGGCACAGGGCCTACCCTGGCCGCGCCCATAGGGGTGTGGGCCCCCTGGACCTCCATCGACCTTGCCTCCTTCGCCTATAAGAAGCCCCCGACTTAGAAACCCTAAAGAGTCGACCAGAAAGCCACGAAAAGTTCCGCAGCGCCGCCGCCACCGAAGGGGAGATTCGGGGAACAGGAAGTCTCTGTTCCGGCACCCTGCTGGGACGGGGAATTGCCCCAGAGCCATCGCCATCGATCTCCACCACCATTTCCATCATCGTTGCTGATTCCCATGATGAGGAGGGAGTAGTTCTTCTTCGAGGCGAAGGGCTCTACCGGTAGCTATGTGTTCATCTCTCTCTATGCATGATCTTGTTGTGGTCATGAGCTTTGTAATCAAGTAGATCTACCTTGCTACTCAAGTGCTTTAATAGATCTCTGCTCTCCCCATGTGTGTGAAAGTGACAGCATGCACGCCATGGTGGCACTTAGGTTAGAGTCTAAATAAATACTCATTGTGCTTTAATAGATCTATGCTTTTCCCCATGTGTGTGAAAGTGACAGCGTGCACACCGTGTGTGGCACTTAAGCTAGACTACATATATATATATATAGATATATTTGTCATGAGTTATATTTTGAGTTGGTTGTCTCTATGAAATTGTAGTGTTTGTTGGAACCATCTAGCGCTCAAGGTGACAATGTGGGGTTATCTAGATTGGGAAAGGCGGACTTTGAGGTGTGCTGTTGTAGCCCTACCATGGATTAGAGTGTCCAATCGAAGAGTAGTTCATGGTAGTATCATTAAGAGAAGATATTTATATGAGAGAGTGTTCACTAGTGAAAGTATGATCCCTAGTCCTTGTTTCTAAGCATTGAAACACCATTCACAACTAGATCTATTACATGTTTGCTTGCTTCTATCTTTTTGCCTTTAGTCTTTACCTTACCGTCAAGCTATTTTATGGCACCGTTACCACTTGTATTTCACTATCTCTTTGCCGAACTAGTGAACCTATACACCTGACAAGTGTATTGGGTGTGTTTGGGACACAAGAGACTTCTTGTATCTTGATTGCAGGGTTGCTTGAGAGGGATACTGAAAGGATACGGATGTCGCCTACAGGGGGGGGTTGAATAGGAGATTAAAACTTTTCCGAGAGTGGCTCGACAAAGGCGAAATTAAACTAGCGTTTATTTTGTCAAGCACAACCTAGAACAACTAGGGTTCACCTATGTGCACCAACAAACTTATGCTAAGCAATACAAGCAACAATGTGATAGCAAGATATAGAATACTTCAAGCACGAAGGCTATCACAATGTAAAGTGCATAAGTAAAGAACTCGGGTATAGAGATAACCGAGGCACGTGGGGACGACGATATTTTACCGAGTTCCTCCCAACATGGAGTACGTCTCGTTTGGAGAGGGGTGGTATCTAAACACCTACGCCACAAAAGGTGTCCCTTATTCTCCGGTGAATCTCACCCCAACGGGATCGATCCATGCTTCCACTATCGGTGCACTGTCGGTGGCAACCGGAACCTCTCACAAGGTTGGGGCACTTCTCCACAACTTAATTGGAGGCTCCCAACAAATGCCACCAAGGCCACAAAACCATCTAGGGTTCCAAGAACCCAAGAGGGACAAGCTCCAATGAGTAACACGAACCAAATCCTCCAAGGAGAACTCAAACCGATGCACCGAATGCAAATGGCAAGAACACCACAAAGGTTCTCAAATCCCTCACTCTCAAGTTCCAACAAAGCTATTAAATCTATTTGGGGGAACAAGAGAGGAGGAATCAAAGAGGGACACAAAATCCCCCACAATTTAGATCCCCAAAGATACACTCACAAAAAGATGAATCGGTTAGGTCAAAACGCGAATCTAGATTTTCTCTCTCTTCCACTCAAATATGGGCAAGAATCATTGGAGGGGAAGAGATTAATCAAGCTTCAAAATCTAGAGAAAGTGTGGACAAAGCTTAGACAAAAGGAGAAGAAAGAAGCCGTCAAAATGAAAAACGGGCAAAGCTATATATAGTGCTGGACTAAATCTGCCCGTTGGGACGTTTTTCAGAACGGGCCGGTAGTACTGGTCCAAACCGGTACTACCGGATGCAAACCAGACACGCACAGGAAGCAGAAGCAGCAAACGCGGTAGCGTGCGGGGCCCAGCGCCAGCGGTCAACTCGGGCGACAGGCGCGCACATGCGGGCGAGCGACGCAGCAGCAGGAGGACAACGCGCGAGCGAGCGCGTCCTAGCGAGCGGGGCCCAGCGCCAGCGGGGCCACAGCGAGCGGGGTATGGGATCTGGCGAGGCGCGACGCATAACACGCGAGCAGCGGCAACAGTAGGTCCCACGCGCGGGATTGGCAGGATGCGAGCGAGCATCGCGCGCACCAGAGGCGGGAGCAAGCGCGCGCAAGGTCAACGCGATCTGGCCGCGCGCGAGCGTGCACGGGAAGCAAGCGCAGCGGAGGCAGCGGGCCCATCAAGCAGACGAGCGGGGCGGCTGGGCAGGAGCAGGCTAGGATGGGAGGAGCGGCCTGGCAGGCTGGGTAAGCCGGATGGGCCGGCCAGTAGTACCGGCCCACCCGGGCGGTACTACCGGGACGAACCAATAGAGCCTGAACCAACTACCGCCGGAGGCAGAGAGAGCTGGGGACGCTCAGGTGCGAGCGGTAGTACCGGACCGTCCGGGCGGTACTACCGCATGGCCCAGAAAACATATACCTTTACTTTTTCAATTAAATTGGCAGATATTCAAATGGCTATAACTTTTGATTTGTAATTCCGATCGACCCGATTCCAATTGCGTTGGAAAGAGGACGACATGAGCTTACCTATAAAAAGTGAGAATGTATCAAGTATAATAATATGAGATACCTCACTTGGTGAGAAACCGAAAAACCACATAGATCAAAATCACAATAAGATATAAAAGAGAGATCGGATTTTGATGACCAAGAGCTTGTTATGGAGATTACCACAAGCTCTATATCCTCACATGGATAAGACCGAATAACAACCAAATACGATGATGCAAGTATGCAAAGGTTTGATCTCTCTCCGAACGATGTGATCGAGTTGCTCATTCGAGAGCCCCTCTTGATAGTACGGTTATCCATCCTAAACCCGGTCTCCCACACACAACATGAGACCGGCAAAAGGGAAAACCTATCAAGATTATATCTTTTCCTTGAGCATTCCACTTGAGCTTGATGTATACGAACTTGACCTTCTCAAGATGGAACGCTTTTCTTGATTCTTCATCATCGATCCATGATAACCAAGGATGGCAAGCATCAAACATGAGATCTTCTATAGATGGCACATTTTGATCTTGCACAACACATCTTCTTCGCATTTCATCGACCTTGAAGCCAACACATGCTCCAAGCGATGCCACTGGACAATTCCTACAAGTACAACTTAATACACATATTAGTCCATAAAGATTGTCATTAATTACCAAAACCACATATGGGGGCCCACATGTTCTTTCAGATACCTTTGAACACTTCCTCCCTGAGTTCGATAAACCTTGGGTAATCCATTTAAGGGAAACTTGCTGCTGTTCTACAAACCTCTACACTTGGAGGCCCAACAACTGTCTACAAGAATAGAAGTGCGTAGACATCAAGCTATTTTCTGGCGCCGTTGCCGGGGAGGTAAGGTAAAAGGTACTCACATCCTCCGGTGTGAGTGCTCGAAGTTATTTCCTTTAGATTCTGCAATTTTGTCTTTTTGTTTCTTGTTTTCACTAGTTAGGCTTAATGGAAAACAAAAAAAAATTAGAGCTTTATAGTATTTATCTTGAGCTAGGACATGAAGTGTATGAAGAGAAAATTAAAAAACCTATGGAACTTTATTTGCATGCTAATAGCAATGTTATTAGTATGAATTCTTTGGACACCATTATTGCCAATGCTATGAAAACGTCTAAGCTCGGGGAAGCTAATTTTTATGAAAATGATCTTTTTAGTCCCCTAACTTTGGAAGATAGCTATTCTATTGCCTATGATGATACCAAACCTCCAATTTATGATGATTACAATGATGAGTATGATATTTTCAGTCCACCTACTATTGAGGAGAAAATTGGTTGTGATTACAAAATGACTCCTATATTTGATGACTATGGTGATGAGAATAGTAATGATAGCTATTTTGTTGAATTTTCTCCCACTATAACTAATAAGAATGACTATGCTTATGTGGAGAGTGATAATCATTTTATGCATGTGGATCATGATAAGAATGTTTTATGTGATAGTTATATTGTTAATTTTATTCATGATGCTACTAAAAGTTATTATGAGAGAGGGAAACATGGTTTTATGCATCTTAATAATATTAAGTTCCCCTCTTTATGCTGAAAGTCTTGAAGTTGCACTTGTTTTGCTTTCCTATGCTTGTTGCTTTGTGCTTTCATGAATTGTTTCTTTACAAGATTCCTATGCATAGGAAGTGGGTTAGACTTAAATGTGTTTTGAATTTGCTTCTTGATGCTCTTTTTTACTTGAATTCTTATTTCTTATGTGAGCATCTTCTCAAACTATCAAGCCTAACTTAAAGGCTTTAAAGAAAAGTACTTGTTGGGAGATAACCCAAGAGTTTTCTTGAGCCTTGGAAGTTATTACTTCAGTAATGACCTATCCTTATCCTTTTTGTTTACTTTTTGTGCCAAGAATAACCTCTAATAAGAGGGAAGTAAGATTTTGGGAAGTTGTTGTTGTCCCGAAACAGATTTTTGTGCTCCACCATAAAAAATAGTGTAAAATTTCTGTAATTCGGATTGAGCTGATATTTTCTGATTAAATCCCCCAGTATGTTAGCTAACTTTAGTTAGTTCAACACTTTTTGATTTGAGCAACAGAAGGTCTTCGAGAAAATCACTTTCTATCTGCTGGTCTGTTTTGACAGATTTCTGCCATTATTTGCATTTGCTTCTTATTGATTCTTTTTTGGGTTCTTTGTAAGAAATTGAGCTTGTTGAGAGAATTGCTACAGTAGCTTGTGTTTTTAGTGGAATTTTTTCTGTTCTAAAGCTAAACCCAAAGATCTATTATCTTTTGAATACACTAATGTTGCTAATGAAGATTGTGTGAAGTTTTGTATGAAGGAAAATTTTTAGGTGTAAAGGAAGAATGATGTAATGAGATGAAGAATGGACAAATGGTCAAGCTTGGGGATGCCACCCCATGTCACCCCAAGAAATATTCAAGAGTTACAAGCGTCAAAGCTTGGGGATTCCTAAGGCATCCCCTTCTTCATCAATAAAAATCTCAGGGTTTTTTAGACACTTCGTTTTTTATTGTTTCATGCATAGTTGTGTTGTTCTTGGAGCGTCTTAGTTTTTGTTTTTAGTTTTCATTTTCTTAGTTTGCTTGATTAAGTTGGTTGGATTACATCACACTTATTTTGGAGAGACACACACTATGTTTTCATTGCCTAGAACACTCTAGTTTTCACTCTTATTGTTCTGTGAGTGTTCACTTTTGCTAGCACTGTGTTTAGCCTTAGTTTTCTTATGCTTTCTGCTTAGAACTTTTTAGTTCTTCTTTGTGGATTTGTGAGACAAGATCACTGATCCTTATTTATTATTATCTTTGTGAGTTGTTTCAAATAAGTTGATTGGTGTTGGAAAAGACTAGGAAGTTTCATGCTTATAGTGGTACAAGAGGAGCTTGCTTTGACTATGACTTAGACTATATCATGTCATGCTAGGTGTTGTTTTGACCTTATGCTTAGTGATTATTGCTGTAGCATGACTTGTTCCAAACAATTAAGATTGCTTAATGTGCCTTGAATGAATCATGTGTTGTTTTAGCATACAAAAGCATAGTATTATGGTATTCTCCTTTGATGCTTTGTTTGGGTTGACTTGGCACATGCTCACACCATGTTATGACTATGAACCAGTCATCTTAGCCTTTATGATCATTTAGTTCTTGACTTGTAGTGCCACTTTATGCTTTGATTAGTAATGTTTTGTCGCTCTGCATGATTATGGCCATTATTGCTCTCTTAGTTGGTCGCTCCCAATATTTTTCTAGCCTCCACTTGTATGAGTAAGCTATACTAATGCATCCAACTCCCAAGAAACCAAGTTATTCCTAAGTGTCCACTATAAATTCCTATGCATGGTGTGTTACACCATTCCAAGTATATTCTTGTTTTCATCTACCTTCCAATTAAAAAGTATTTTGTTATGAGAAAACTTAGTGATTAAAGATCTCACAATTTTATGGCATACTTTATTTTTCTTGCCCCTAATAAACTTGAACCATTGTGTCGTCTATGTTGTATATGCTTGCACTTATACGTTGGAATTAGCAGAACCGTGCTATCACGGAGAACGCTTTCAACATTGCACTTGTACTTTGTACACACTTGATATCATGCTCTTTTGTTTATGGATGTCGTCGGTGTGAAATAAAAGGGGAGCTTGTAAGTCCATGGAGTTATGTATGTGTTAGAGAAATGCCTAGGACGCTAGCCTAAGACATGCCTAATCATGGTAGAAACTGCAACATCACCATAATAACATCTATGAAGCTTTATTCTTATAGAAAAAGAGAAACATTGAGAAAAGAGGAAAGAGAGAAAAAAACACCATATTCCCATGGTAAATAAGAAGATTGCTGAGATATTCATTGTCTGCTTGCCTTGTCATTTTGATTATGGGATAGCTCCTGTATCATGTGCAAGGGGTACCCCGTTGGTGGTTCTCTATGATACACATGTACTTACTATGACAAGAACTTATAGGTGACTAAAGTTGAGTAGCTTGAGGTGCGACCCTCGTATTCAAGGGACATGAGATTGCCAACTTATACTTTGTCAAGCATATACTCCATAGTTTGTTCACTTTAAACTTAATCACTTCAAGATGCTTATGATAGGGGCAATGAGAGCCGAAAGCTAACAACTACCATAATTTTTGGAAGCTCTTTTTGAAACATGAAATCCCTGCTTCCCTTTTATGAAGGGCCTTTCTTCCACTATTATATTGAGTCTCCACCTTCTATCCTCAGGCACCAGTTAAGAGAGCATAGTTTCCATTCTTAGTTCTATGTGCATTGTCCCAAAATTTATTGATTCATTCATATTGTTGATATAGCTTGTTCTTGAACTATTTGTATCTAGTCACTCTTATGAACTTTGAAGGTGTCCTATACATTTATTTGCTACTCCATGAGGGACAAACTGAATGCCACTATGCTATGTTTTCTATATGTGAAACAAACAAACGTCTTTTAATGCATTGTTATTCATGATCTTTGTTTGTAGCCTTTCATGTTGCATGCATAGTTACTTTGTCTTATTGTTAGAACTTCATCTTTCATGCTCATGTTTAGAGTTCTTTGATCCCGTCTTTCAATGCTTGCAAATGGTTTGATCTTGATTGTGATGGTGCATGTCACCTCAAAAGTTATTCTTTTTATCACTTACCTACTCGAGGACGAGCAGGAGTTAAGCTTGGGGATGCTTGATACGTCGTAAACGTATCTATAATTTTTGATGCTCCATTCTTGTTTTTTATCAACTTTGCTATGTTTTGTCTATACTTTGAGGTATTTTTACACACTTTCTGAAACTAACCTATTGACAAGATGCCACAGTGCCAATTGCCTGTTTTCTGCTGTTTTTGGTTTCAGAAAGCTAAAAAATGAATAGTCTTGGAATTGGATGAGACAAAAGCCAAAGTTAATATTTTTCCTTGAACGATACGGAAAATCGAAGACGAGACGGAGGACACCAGGGTGGCCACACCCTAGGTGGGCACGGGGCCCACCCTGGCCGCGCCCATAGGGGGTGTGGGCCCCCTGGACCTCCATCGACCTTGCCTCCTTCGCCTATAAGAATCCCCCTGACTCAAAAACCCTAAAGAGTCGACTATAAAGCCACAAAAAGTTCTGCATCGCCGCCGCCACCGAAGGGGAGATTCGAGGGACAGAAAGTCTCTGTTCCGGCACCCTGCCGTGATGGGGAATTTCCCCCGGAGCCATCTCCATCGATCTCCACCACCATCTGAAGGGAATATGCCCGAGAGGCAATAATAAAGTGGTTATTATCGTATTCCTTATTTATGATAAATGTTTATTTTACATGCTATAATTGTATTAATACGGAAACGTTAACACATGTGTGTTTAATAAAAAAAAAGGAAGTTCCTAGTTATGCCTCTCTTATAAACTAGCTCGTTGATTAACATGATGATCAAAGTTTCCTGATCATGGACATTGGATGTTGTTAATAACGAGGTCACAACATTAGTTTAATGATGTGATGAACATTCATCCGAAGTATAGCATTACGATCAAAGTCATTGAGTTTATATTGCTATAACAACTTACGAAGTGATCCTAATCCTTAGACCATGAGATCATGTCAATCACTAACACCGGAAGAGTTTCTCGATGACCTCAAACGTCACACCGTAACTGGGTGATTATAAAGATGGCTTCAGAACTACTAAAACGTTATGTTGAGACCCATGGATCGAGAGTGGAATTTGTTCATCCCGATGACGGATAGATATGCTCTGGTCCCTCTTGGTGATATCACATTGATTAGCTTGCAAGCAAGTGATTTGATCACTAGAATGTTATATCACGGGAACGAGAAAAGAGTGCGTGTCGGTAACGAGATCAAACTAGGTATGGAGATACCGATGATCGAATCTCGGACATGTAATATATCGTGAAACAAAGGGATTAAGATACTAGCGTAAAAGGTTCACACGATCACAGAAGTCATCGTTGAATGTGTGGGAGTCAGTACGGATCTCCAGGTCCCGCTGCTGATTATTGATCGGAGAGGGGTCTCGATCATGTCTGAATTATTCGCGAACCGTAGGGTGACACACTTAAGGGATACCGACACCATTCGGAGCAAATGATATGTCAGAAAAATAAAAGGAAAGCGCAGGAATTTATTTCACTAGACACCGAAACTGTTTCGATTGAAATTGCTGAAACTGGTTCTGCATGTGAAATGGAATACTAGCAAGGGGTTTTATGTGAATATTTGTTAATTAAAGTAATTAACAAAATTCTGAATAAATAAATAAAAGAGTTTTATTTAAATGAGAGCTTGCATTAATTTTGGTGGAAAATTAATGCATGTGAGTGGAATTGTGAGTGGAGAGGTTTTTATGTGAGTGGAGCTTCCACCACATGAATGAGGGAGAGGTGGGGGCACCCTCCATGGACGGCGGACATGCCCCCTTGGGCTCCCCCCTCTCCTATAAAAGGACCCCCTCCTCTCACTTGTCTCACACACCTCCTCGCGAAGGATCTCTCTCCCCCCTTTAGAATTTCCCCATGGTCTCGGATCAGCGAGATACATGTTCCCGGTGGATTTTTCTGGAAGGATTTGTTGCTTCCGCTGCTTCGCTGGAGCGAGGGAGCGGAGGTTGTCGGGGTACCCATACGTGTGTGCGATCACGGATGCACCACTGCTTTGAGGTGCTGGACTTGATCGTGCTGGACCGGCTGGACCAGATGGATTTTATCACGATCTTGAGATCGGCAAGCGTTCGTCTACATCATCCACGAGAACAACCTCGTTAACGTTATTCGGTCTTCGAGGGTATGTATTCTATGGATGTATATCCACCCGTTGCTTGTATCTAGTAGATAGATCTTGGTACATAGATATTCCCATCATAGGATTTTTTTTGTTTTCTATGCTGCAAACCCTACAGTGGTATCAGAGCCGGATCTATGCGTAGATGCTTTGCACGGGTAGTACACATATGAGTATGTGGGCGATGATGATCATTTTATTGCTTCTTAGTTGTACTTTGGATATTGGTGGCATAGTGGGATGAAGCGGCCTGGACAAACTTTACATGTCCTCGCACATGAGACCTGTTCCACGCTTGACATGCAACTAGTTTTGCATAAGTGGCTAGCGGGTGTCAGTCTCTCCTACTATAGTCAATATCTAATTTGCAACGAGTTGTCAACAATTTGGTTATCCTCGTTGTGGTTCATGTTCGTAGGTAAGAACGGTTCTATCTTCGAAAGCCCTAAGCCACGTAAAATTTGCAATGGATAAATTAGAGGTGTCTAGTTTAGATTTTTGCTGGGCTAGTGTTATGATATGGTGATGTTGTAAGTAGAAGTATGAGATGATACTCTTACAACATACATAACGTGTAAAATCCATAGACCTTGGATTTACACATAAAGGTATGATAGTGATCATACCACGATGCACATGATAGAGATCATATGCGGGAACCATATCATTCCACTAATAAACATGTGATGTTTGATAGCATCTTATATTGCTTGTTTGGCGTTTTATTAGCATAATAAGATGATCCCTCATTTAGATATCAAGATAAAAATGTGTTCTTCCTTAAGTATGCACCGACAATGTTTCGTCGCTTCAAGGCATCACGTGATGATCGGGTGTACTTGAATCCACGAGCATATCTCGGGTGTAAGACAGTTACACACGCGAATACTAAGGTTCTTACTTGGCGAGCCTAGCATGTACAGACATGGCCTCGGAACATGGACCAAAAGGTTAAGCATGAGTCATATGTTTTGATATGATGACCATATGGATGCTCGCCTTTGAAGCTACGCCGACTCACGTGATGATCGGACTTGGTGTAGTGGATTTGGTTCATGTAATCACCAAAAAGACACGAGGGATGTCGTTTTTGAGTGGGAGTTCATTTCTAATTTGGATTAGTAGAACTCAATTTATCATAAATTAAATTAAAGTGAATTTGCATAATTTGTTGTAGTCATTGGCATTCGTTCACCACCTTATGCATAGTTGTAATTGAGATAATAGAACTATAGAATTCTGGATATATACTTTACGAACTGGTATCGTATTGTGTTGAGTGTCAATCTAAAGTTTAAAGTCCTATTGCAAACTTTCAGCAAAATTCTATTTACTCCGTGAAATTTAATAATTGGTATTAAATCGAGAGTAACAATTCCAGTGTTAGTATCTTAAGTATCATGTTTGCCTCCATGATTCTTGATTGTTTTTAAATATCAAGGTTGTCTAGGAGCTGAAAGAATTGTTTCAGAAACCATCATCTGTGACAGATATAACGATATCTGAAACAATGTTTTGGTTGCAATATGATAGAGTATAATATATGATCTCATAATGGATGATAATTTACAAAGGTTGGAGATGCTAGACATCCTAATCATCCAAAAGGGTTTTGGAAAGTAATGTTATACTCACGATTCGTCCTTATAAGCTACAGTAGCTTGATCATGAAAGTCGTCATGATAAGGATGAATAGAAGATGTATTTAAAGTGTTTACTATACTAAAAGATTACTAAAGAATGGATTTTGAAAGAACGCCGATCATTTTGATGATGGTGATCTACTTCAAAGTGCAGGTCCAAAGGTATTATTATTTGAATATACACACTTTGGACTATGTGTCATGTATATGGCGCCACTTTTGATGTTGATAGATTCTTTTAAAAAGGAAAAGGAAATGCTGAAAGATAATCTATAAAATATATTTGGCAGAAAAGAAAAGATTGGAAATATCCAATTTAGGTATATGGATGATATACATGTTATGGTTGTATTATTTGCTTGTTAAACAATGTGGTTCTTAGGTATTGGATACCGAATTGGTTGGTATGAAATTTCATACGGAACAACGCAATTCATGAACCACAATGGCCTAAGTAACTAGCAAGAGAATATGTGATGATGTTCATCGAAAACAAACAAACCGTTGTTTGTATTTATCGTTGACATCAAAGCTCGACTTCAAGATTTGTTTTAATAATTGTTATTTAAATCAGGTATTATGAGAACAAAGGTTGTTCAAATAATTACCATATTCCATATAAGATGGATGATTTACAAATCTAGTTGGAGAAATCACATCCATAAAACCTAATGCTAAAATGTCGCAAGACAAATGATTGAAAGATCACTTACGAAGTGACATCGCCGTTTAAATTATATTGGAAAGAAAACATGAAGAAACTCCATTTTTATGGAATTTTGGAGTCTTTGATTTGATCAAGTGACGCTTGTGAGACTTTTCTCGGGATAATTAAAACTTCGTTCAAAGGCCAAAGAAGAACGAACGACTAGAATGTTGGAATTTATACATATCGATGTATGTAGTCCATTATGTGTAGTCGTAAGCGATGGGTTTCAACTTCATATACTTTCTCCTGAAATTTGAGTGAATATTCACTTAATGAGAAAGAAGTGTGAAATATTTGAAAATGTTCAAAGACTTTCAAGATGAAGTGAAAATCATTGTGACAAGAAAATAAATGGTTTATGATTTTATCATAAGGGATTTATTTGAGTTACAAGTGTAACAAGAAAAATAAATGAATTATGATTTATCATAAAGGGATTTATTTGAGTTGCAAGTTTAGCAAAACACCTAGATTTACATATCCCGAAACACCATAGGAATATGGAGTGTTTGAGATTTGTAATGAAACCTTGTTTGACATGGTTGGATCAAAGGTGTTATTGATAAAACTGGCATTATGTTTTAAAAAGATGCTTTAGAGACTACCGCTTTTACACTGAAAAGAGCTCCATCTTGATCCGTTGAAATGACACCATATGAGTTATGGTTTGGGGTAAAACCCAAGTTGTTATTTCTTAAATTTTGGTGTGCTAAACATAAGTAAGTTGTTTACAACCGAAGTCGGATAAGCATGTCTTTGTAGGTTATTTCGAATAACAATTGGGTATTCCTCCATAACACCAAGGACAAAAGGTTTTGTCGCTTGAAATGTGAAGTTTCTTGAAAAATGATTTTTTCGCAAAAGTTAAGTGGGAGGACAATAGAACTTTGATAAGGTTAACGAACCTTAGCTAAATGTGCTGAGTTGCGTAGCGCCGGAAATCGTTCCGAAGGCTGCCATAATGCTCATAGCTTATGTGCCTCAAAGGTTGTGGTCACGGAGATCTAAGTTCCTATTGAACCAAGTAGGTCGGTTAAACAATCAAATGCTAAGATTTGAGAGTAAATCATTATTGTTTGACAATGATGAACCGAATACATACAAAGAAGCGATGATGGGCCCTGAATCCGTCAAATGGCTTGAAGCCATAAAATCCGTGATAGTTCCATACACGAGAAATCAAGTTTTGAACTTGGAAGACCCTCCGGAAAGGTGTAAAAACCTATCGGTCGTATTTGGATCTATAAAGAAACAGACATGAATGTTTCACATCTATGAAATAGTCGACATGTCGTGAAGTATTTTATGACAATGTTCAAGGAGTTGACTATGACAAGATTTGATCTTTCATAGCGATATTTAGTCTGGATGGATTAAAGTAGCAACCACTACATATAATTTGTTATATGGTAGATGAATAAACAAAACAAAGTTCTTCTAATAGAATGGTTACCTAGGACGCGTACATGACATGATCCAAAGGGTTTTGTTAATTCAAAGGATGCTAAAAAGGGCATGCAAACTTCAATGGTTGAAGTAAGCATCACGGAGTTGGAATCTTCACCTTAATGAAAAGGAGTTTTCATCAGGAGACGATGAAGATGCTTGCATTTGCAAGAAATTAAGTGGGAGCGCTAAGACATATTTCTAATACATTATGTGGAGGACATCTTGTTGATTAGAAATGATGTATATTTTATTGACAAAGGTTAAGAATTTCATTTCGATGAAAGACTTAGGCAAAACCCGAATATTTAGCATGAATGTCTATAATGGATAGACCGTGACGCTAATATGGTTATGCCAAACGTACATATATGAGATATTGAAGGAGTTCAATATAGAAACAACAAGAAACGGTTCTTGTCGCATGGAAAAGGAATTGAATCAAGATTCAAGTGTATCAACACTTGATAAGTGAAACAAGATTCAAGTGTTTTGACACTTGATGAGTGAAATCACGAGAATGTTTTGATAAATCATACCATGATATGTACACATCCAGATATGTCCTATGCTCTAAGTGTTATGAGCATATACCAGAATGAATCATAAAATGATCATTGGACTATAGTAAGGATATTCTTATGATCTTTTGGAAGAACTAAGAATATATTTGTGTAGAGGTGACAAACAATTACAAATAGTTCATTGTAAAGCGTTACATTGATACTAGTTTTGTCGCAAGATACAAATTAAGTTTATCTCAATTTAAACTATGAGTGGCACAATGAAATGGAAAGGAGTTTTCATGATGGATTTGGATGTATTCCAAAGTTAAGACATTGTGACGAATACTACAACAAAAGGCTAAGTATATGACTGCTATAGTAGCAACAAAGGAGGGAATTTGTGTCACATCCCAAGATTTTCCAAATCTTGTAATGTGAAAATAAAATGAATAAAATAAAACTTTTTTTGAATTTCAGGGCCAGAAGAAACTTTTTGAATTCAAATGGAACTTCAAACCTATTTGGAGTAAATAAAATCCTAAAGGGACTTAAAAAGGAGTTAAACATTTAATAAAAGGAAATTAAAATATTACTATTTTGGATCTTTTAATAAAAGATTTTGTTTTCAAAAGAAAAGGTGGATTCTTAAATAAAGATTATTTTATAAAGTCAAATTAAACCTTAGCCAATATTTGAATTAAAATGTTTTGTTTTGATTAAAAATAGCAAAGGTTTATTTAAATAAAATAATAAGGATTTAATATCCAAATTTTATTTAAATAAAAGGTTTTACCATTTTGAATTAAAACATCAAAAACTTATTAAATTATTTCAAAAAAGTTTTCCAAATATTTTATATTCTCAAATAAAACCTACTGAAGTGTTTTGGTTTTATTTTAGATTTCAAAATAAATATTTTAATAAAACAAATTCTATTTTGATTTTATAATGAAGGTCTATTGTATTTAAATTAATTATGGACCCTAAAATAAAAGGTTATTTTGTTTTAAAAAACAAGTTTCCAAGTATTCATTATTTCCAAATAAAACCTACTGATTTGGTTTTGAAAATATTTGGATTTCAAATGGAAATTTTATTAAATAAATCAAACCCTATTTGATTAAATAACTTTGGTCTATTTTATTTAATTATTAAATAGATCTTAAAATGAATAAAAATATTATTTTATTTTGGAATTTAGGTTTATGCTGATAAACAGAACCAAGTTCAAAATTGTGAAGTGTGGTGTTTGTTTGAGTTGATTTGGTTGAATGAATCATTTGTTTGAATTTCAAATCAGTAAATTTAAAATAGAAAAGGAAAAAGTTTCACACAGAAAAAAAAATAGAGCAGCCCACCATCTGGCCCAGCTAACCCAGCAGCCCAGGAAGGCCACCAA
The DNA here is from genome assembly GCA_916181665.1 of Avena sativa. Lineage (NCBI taxonomy): Eukaryota > Viridiplantae > Streptophyta > Magnoliopsida > Poales > Poaceae > Avena > Avena sativa. The sequence continues at coordinate 1,586,565 of OV702279.1, read as the reverse complement.
CCAGCCCAGCTATTCCACCCGCAACGAAACGTTTTCACTCGCAACCAGACCCGCGGTGTGACCGACTGGTGGACCTCTCCCCCACTCTTTTTCCCACTGACCAGCGGACCCCACTCCTCCTTTTCTTCCTCCCCACCCGCGCGACCTCTTCTCCCTCCTTCGTCGCCGTTACCTGCAGATACTCCGCGACCTTAATTCGTCTTAACGAGGCCACCATCACTCACCTTGACCACGCACCTTAAAGCGCTCACCTCTCCTCTCTCGTTCCCCTCTGTTTCCTTCCCCAAGCACGCCCCCAGGCCGCTCTAATTTCTCCCCGAGCCGCTCTGTCTCCGACGACCCTCCTCGCCGATTCCGACCAGCACCCGCCCCCTCCTGCCTCCCCAAGCACGCAGACAAGTTCCCCATATCCTGGCAAACCCCCTCGTAGTTTCAGCTCGCCCGCGAGTGCCCTGCAGACTTGGCAACGACAACTACCACCGTCGCCATCGTCTGTTTGCTACTCCGACGACCTCCCGAGGTAAATCCCGACCTCCCCTCTCCATCCCGATGATGCTCCCTTACTCGCGACCCTCGTGCGCACCTAACCATGCCTCTATTTTGTCCTAGCGCGGTCCTAAACGACGCCGGCAACAACAACCCGAGAGCACCGCCACCCGAAGCAACTCCGGCGAGCCATTGTCCTCACCCACGAGCGCCCCTCGTCGAACCATCGGCATTTTGAGCATCGCCGTGACCTCCTGAACCCGGTGAGCATCCTCCCCCTCTTCCTCGCTTCCTGTATCGCCGGCGCCACCGCGAAGCAGAGCCGCCGCCACGCGTTAGAGTCCAGCGCCGCCAGCTTATGGTCGGGGCACTGAGAGCCATCCGATCTTGATCCGGTGGATAGGATAGAAAGTAGAACGAAGGGGTAAGAGAGAAACTGAGCCGTGCGATATCAGTTTGATCTAACGGCCTGCAGCGCGTGATCCGTGCGAACCGTTTTCGTCAAATCAGAGTGAGACACGTGTCCAGATTTCGTTTTAAAAACAGATTTGAATCTGTTATAGATTCAATTTTCAAACCTCTGTAACTTTCAAACCACACGTCCAAAAATTACAAATTTTATATCAATGGATTCAGGAGAACAAACCCTAGCCAACCATGCCCTTGGTTTAGCCAATAGTATCTGTTAGTTTGCTTGTTTTTGTAGATTCTTTTGTGAGCTTGTTTAGAGTAGAAAAATTGTTTAAAATTGAATTTAGGGTTAAAACTTTTGCAAAATGGTTTGTTGTGACCTTACTGACCCTAGGAACCAACCCATGATTTGCAAAATGGATTTGGAAAAGTTTAGAATGGATTTATTGGTTTAGTCCATTTCTAGCTAAATAAAACTATTGATTTGTTTATGAAAATGATTTTGAGTAAAAACTTTGGAGAAAATGTTTTTGACCAAACCTACTGACCATAAGTACCAAGTTTTGAGAAACAACAACTTATTTAGTGAAACCACTTAAGGTTATGGTATTGAAAATAATAATTTTCACCACATAAAATGGTGAAAAGATTTAAAAATGGTTTATAGATAAAACCCATTTACAAATGACTTTGCCACTTTACAAAATGACCATTAGGTGTTTTCAAATGTCCATGACCCATTAGGAACCACTTTTTCAAACAAAACAAAGCTTGGCATGCTTGCATGCATTACTTTGACTTTGTCATTTTATGTGTTGATTTGCTTGATTGGTAGATTGAGTTTGTGCCTTGCTTGATTGAATTGTAGTGACTTGAAGAGTGTGATTGTTGCAAGGACAAGGAGTGAACCTATACCCTCTACCAAAAAGGCAAGTGATGCTTCATACCTTTGTCCCATTACTTTCACTATGCATTAGTGATTTTTCTCTAAGTAAAACTTGCATGGATTTGCTAAGTATAGACCTTGCTATAAGAAAACCTAGTAGATGAATCCTTAGTAGGATTTTACTAAGTTAATATTCCTACTACTATCAAGCTTAGCCTAGCTAATATAAAACATGGGTGGAAAATATATTCACACTATGGAAAAATATCTAAGTCTGAGGACTTATGTTTTTGTGTAATAAAACAACTAAGTTAATGAATCACCTGGGTGGAATGGGCTTGCTTGGTGGTTTTTGGTTGAGTGGTTCACAAGGCCCATGTTTATGGTTGACCTTGTGTATCTCACTTGTGGAATGCCACCCAGGAACAAAGAGATTTGAGATGTCAAATGTTGAGAAGCTTCAAGTGCAACCACTTGGCAATATGGGCTCTGCCATGATCATATAGGTTGCAAGAACTTAGCCATATGGACAGTGGGTGGTAGTGTTTGATAGGTTGGAATGCGTCCATTTTGGTCTAAGGGAAAGCTTCTGAAAGATCTTGTCTTGGGAAACCAAGTCTTGTGGGGAAAGTGCACCACCTCTGCAGAGTGTAAAATCTAAGTACTTAGCCATGTCCCTGGTAAAGGACAATTTGAGCATCAAGACATGGAAGCAATCAAGAATCTCATCATTCAAATTTCTAAGTTAAAAACTTGTGGTTTGAACAAGGGTTGTTTGAAATCTTCAATCTTTGAACGAGAGATGCCTTGTAAAGGATCTTCAATCTTTGATTGAGAAAAATGATTTTATCAAAGCAAAAACTTAGTATTTTCAAATGTTAAGGAAAAATCTATTTTGAGCAATGCAAGCCTCAACTCCACTTAGCCAAATGCATATAGATGATAGACTCCACTATACTATTATAGTATCACTTTCCAATACAATTCAAATGTATTGACCCTTGTGGCTGTAACTTGTATGTTGCAGGTTTGATTGTTTTAGAGAAGATTGATTGTTTAGGATTACAAAGTCTACAACCAACATCTTCCTGTGGCACTTTGAAGATGAAGGACCCCATGACTATAGATATTCCGCTGCAATGTAATGTAATAGCCAAATGAGCTATGTTTGATGTAATAAACTTATGTTATTCCTGGTTATAAAGTTATATTATGACCTTTGTTTCTTGATATTACATCTTAACTGTGGATGCTAGCTATTGATCCAGGGACTAGCATTGTAAACACCGGGGGCTCTATCTTATTAAAGGTTGGGACCTCTACAGATGGTATCAGAGCATTGTGTTGCCTGTAGGATTTGTAAACCTAGGATTGGACAAAACCCCTTAGAAAAATAGGAGTTATACTTGTTCCAAAAACTTATTTTACAAAATCTTGTAAACTCTTTCCCCAACCATTTTGGTTTCAACTCTACTTCTCTTCTATTTCAACTTGATGGAAAAACCTACCCCATGGCCAAAGACTACACCATGTGCAAAGGACTTCTTCAACACTTTCAACTCTAATGACTTCAACTTCTTCAACTCTAATGACTTCAACATCTTCAGCATAATCCCCAAGGACTTCCAACTTGGATACCACTAAGGACTACAAGTGAGACAAGGAAATCTTGCTCAAGATTTAGAGACCGAGGGAATGCAAAAGTTAGAAGGAGCCTACATCATTTGAATGTATTGTGACCAAAAGTTTTCCAAGGAAACCATGATCTCTTACAAAAAGAATCATGAAGGGTGGAAAGATCACAAGTGAACCCTATAGATGGACCACCATATTTTAGCTAAGTCAAACACACCAACTTATGTGGTGTAACAAAAATATTTTGTTGACAAAAGCATGTGCTTGACTTTGTTGTTTGATTGAAATGTTTGGTTTGTGATTGCATGCACATTGCTTGTGTGAATTGTGATGTGTGTGATTAGAAACATTCCCTTAGAAATATCTTGCCTATTCTAATCCCTACCCAACCCAAACAGATGACTACTCCAAGAAACTCCAACATCAAGGTTGATGACAACAACAACAATCAAGTGGACAACATGAGAGAACTGATAGCAAACCAAAACCAGTTGAGCCAAGAGACAACTCAGCTTTTAGCCAACAACAATGGACTAGACCCAGCCATACAAAGGATTTTGAAACTTCAATCCCAATTGATGCAAAGATTGGTTACTCAAATGATCAACATGGGAGAAAACTTTTCCCAAAAAGCTAATGACAACAAGGATGACAAAGATGTTATTCTAGAAGGAACCCAAGCTAGCAATATTTTTAGAGACAAGGATCATGCATCCAAGGAACATGAAGATCAATGCCCCAAGAAGAGAGAAAGATCTCCCACCTATGAAGAACATGAACTAGAAGAACTCTTAGCTTTGGAGAGACCCAAAAAGAAGAAGAAAGACATAAGCCAGTTGCAATGTTACAATTGCAAAGAGAAGGGACACTATGCCAGTGAATGCCCAGAAAAGAAGAAGAACCAAGGAAACAAACAAGATGTAATGATACCCAAGGAAAAGAAAGATATTAGCCAAGTGATGTGCAAACACTGCAAAGAGTTAGGACATTATGCAAGCAACTGTCCAGAAAAGATGAAGCATAAGATAAACCAGCCTATGAGGGATCTCAGCCTTGTCACATGTTTCAAATGAAGGGAACTAGGCCACTATGCAAACAATTGTCCAGAAAAGATGAAGAACAAGTTAAACAAGTCTATGAAGGATCTCAACCTTGGTCCATGAGTCAAGCATGGAAACTAAGGACACAAATGCAACTATTTGCTTAGAGAAGTTTTCCCAGGATCCCAAGAAGGACAATGTGTAATTTTTGTTTGAAAATTTTAAGGGTGGTAGTACCCTAGTTGTTTTGAACATGCTTGTAACCCTAACCTTCCCAAATCTCGGGACGAGATTTATTTTAAGGGTGGTAGCCTGTCACATCCCAAGATTTTCCAAATCTTGTAATGTGAAAATAAAATGAATAAAATAAAACTTTGTTTGAATTTCAGGGCCAGAAGAAACTTTTTGAATTCAAATGGAACTTCAAACCTATTTGGAGTAAATAAAATCCTAAAGGGACTTAAAAAGGAGTTAAACATTTAATCAAAGAAAATTAAAATATTACTATTTTGGATCTTTTAATAAAAGATTTTGTTTTCAAAAGAAAAGGTGGATTCTTAAATAAAGATTATTTTATAAAGCCAAATTAAACCTTAGCCAATATTTGAATTAAAATGTTTTGTTTTGATTAAAAATAGCAAAGGTTTATTTAAATAAAATAATAAGGATTTAATATCCAAATTTTATTTAAATAAAAGGTTTTACCATTTTGAATTAAAACATCAAAAACTTATTAAATTATTTTAAAAAAGTTTTCCAAATATTTTATATTCTCAAATAAAACCTACTGAAGTGTTTTGGTTTTATTTTAGATTTCAAAATAAATATTTTAATAAAACAAATTCTATTTTGATTTTATAATGAAGGTCTATTGTATTTAAATTAATTATGGACCCTAAAATAAAAGGTTATTTTGTTTTAAAAAACAAGTTTCCAAGTATTCATTATTTCCAAATAAAACCTACTGATTTGGTTTTGAAAATATTTGGATTTCAAATGGAAATTTTATTAAATAAATCAAACCCTATTTGATTAAATAACTTTGGTCTATTTTATTTAATTATTAAATAGATCTTAAAATGAATAAAAATATTATTTTATTTTGGAATTTAGGTTTATGTTGATAAACAGAACCAAGTTCAAAATTGTGAAGTGTGGTGTTTGTTTGAGTTGATTTGGTTGAATGAATCATTTGTTTGAATTTCAAATCACTAAATTGAAAATAGAAAAGGAAAAAGTTTCAGACAGAAAAAAAATAGAGCAGCCCACCATCTGGCCCAGCTAACCCAGCAGCCCAGGAAGCCCACCAACCAGCCCAGCTATTCCACCCGCAACGAAACGTTTTCACTCGCAACCAGACCCGCGGTGTGACCGACTGGTGGACCTCTCCCCCACTCTTTTTCCCACTGACCAGCGGACCCCACTCCTCCTGTTCTTCCTCCCCACCCGCGCGACCTCTTCTCCCTCCCTCATCGCCGTTACCTGCAGATACTCCGTGGCCTTAATTCGTCTTAACGAGGCCACCATCACTCACCTTGACCACGCACCTTAAAGAGCTCACCTCTCCTCTCTCGTTCCCCTCTGTTTCCTTCCCCAAGAACGCCCCCAGGCCGCTCTAATTTCTCCCCGAGCCGCTCTGTCTCCGACGACCCTCCTCGCCGATTCCTACCAGCACCCGCCCCCTCCTGCCTCCCCAAGCACGCAGACAAGTTCCCCATATCCTGGCAAACCCCCTCGTAGTTTCAGCTCGCCCGCGAGTGCCCTGCAGGCTTGGCAACGACAACTACCGCCGTCGCCATCGTCTGTTTGCTACTCCGACGACCTCCAGAGGTAAATCCCGACCTCTCCTCTCCATCCCGATGATGCTCCCTTACTCACGACCCTCGTGCGCACCTAACCATGCCTCTATTTTGTCCTAGCGCGGTCCTAAACGACGCCGGCAACAACAACCCGAGAGCACCGCCACCCGAAGCAACTCCGGCGAGCCATTGTCCTCACCCACGAGCGCCCCTCGTCGAACCATCGGCACTTTGAGCATCGTCGTGACCTCCTGAACCCGGTGAGCATCCTCCCCCTCTTCCTCGCTTCCTGTATCACCGGCGCCGCCGCGAAGCAGAGCCGCCGCCGCGCGTCAGAGTCCAGCGCCGCCAGCTTATGGTCGGGGCACTGAGAGCCATCCGATCTTGATCCGGTGGATAGGATAGAAAGTAGAACGAAGGGGTAAGAGAGAAACTGAGCCGTGCGATATCAGTTTGATCTAACAGCCTGTAGCGCGTGATCCGTGCGAACCGTTTTCGTCAAATCAGAGTGAGACACGTGTCCAGATTTCGTTTTAAAAACAGATTTGAATCTGTTATAGATTCAATTTTCAAACCTCTATAACTTTCAAACCACACGTCCAAAAATTACAAATTTTATATCAATGGATTCAGGAGAACAAACCCTAGCCAACCATGCCCTTGGTTTAGCCAATAGTATCTGTTAGTTTGCTTGTTTTTGTAGATTCTTTTGTGAGCTTGTTTAGAGTAGAAAAATTGTTTAAAATTGAATTTAGGGTTAAAACTTTTGCAAAATGGTTTGTTGTGACCTTACTGACCCTAGGAACCAACCCATTATTTGCAAAATGGATTTGGAAAAGTTAGAATGGATTTATTGGTTTAGTCCATTTCTAGCTAAATAAAACTATTGATTTGTTTATGAAAATGATTTTGTGTAAAAACTTTGGAGAAAATGTTTTTGACCAAACCTACTGACCATAAGTACCAAGTTTTGAGAAACAACAACTTATTTAGTGAAACCACTTAAGGTTATGGTATTGAAAATAATAATTTTCACCACATAAAATGATGAAAAGATTTAAAAATGGTTTATAGATAAAACCCATTTACAAATGACTTTGCCACTTTACAAAATGACCATTAGGTGTTTTCAAATGTCCATGACCCATTAGGAACCACTTTTTCAAACAAAACAAAGCTTGGCATGCTTGCATGCATTACTTTGACTTTGTCATTTTATGTGTTGATTTGCTTGATTGGTAGATTGAGTTTGTGCCTTGCTTGATTGAATTGTAGTGACTTGAAGAGTGTGATTGTTGCAAGGACAAGGAGTGAACCTATACCCTCTACCAAAAAGGCAAGTGATGCTTCATACCTTTGTCCCATTACTTTCACTATGCATTAGTGATTTTTCTCTAAGTAAAACTTGCATGGATTTGCTAAGTATAGACCTTGCTATAAGAAAACCTAGTAGATGAATCCTTAGTAGGATTTTCCTAAGTTAATATTCCTACTACTATCAAGCTTAGCCTAGCTAATATAAAACATGGGTGGAAAATATATTCACACTATGGAAAAATATCTAAGTCTGAGGACTTATGTTTTTGTGTAATAAAACAACTAAGTTAATGAATCACCTGGGTGGAATGGGCTTGCTTGGTGGTTTTTGGTTGAGTGGTTCACAAGGCCCATGTTTATGGTTGACCTTGTGTATCTCACTTGTGGAATGCCACCCAGGAACAAAGAGATTTGAGATGTCAAATGTTGAGAAGCTTCAAGTGCAACCACTTGGCAATATGGGCTCTGCCATGATCATATAGGTTGCAAGAACTTAGCCATATGGACAGTGGGTGGTAGTGTTTGATAGGTTGGAACGCGTCCATTTTGGTCTAAGGGAAAGCTTCTGAAAGATCTTGTCTTGGGAAACCAAGTCTTGTGGGGAAAGTGCACCACCTCTGCAGAGTGTAAAATCTAAGTACTTAGCCATGTCCCTGGTAAAGGACAATTTGAGCATCAAGACATGGAAGCAATCAAGAATCTCATCATTCAAATTTCTAAGTTAAAAACTCATCATTCAAATTTCTAAGTTAAAAACTTTTGGTTTGAACAAGGGTTGTTTGAAATCTTCAATCTTTGAACGAGAGATGCCTTGTAAAGGATCTTCAATCTTTGATTGAGAAAATTGATTTTATCAAAGCAAAAACTTAGTATTTTCAAATGTTAAGGAAAAATCTATTTTGAGCAATGCAAGCCTCAACTCCACTTAGCCAAATGCATATAGATGATAGACTCCACTATACTATTATAGTATCACTTGCCAATACAATTCAAATGTATTGACCCTTGTGGCTGTAACTTGTATGTTGCAGGTTTGATTGTTTTAGAGAAGATTGATTGTTTAGGATTACAAAGTCTACAACCAACATCTTCCTGTGGCACTTTGAAGATGAAGGACCCCATGACTATAGATATTCCGCTGCAATGTAATGTAATAGCCAAATGAGCTATGTTTGATGTAATAAACTTATATTATTCCTGGTTATAAAGTTATATTATGACCTTTGTTTCTCGATATTACATCTTAACTGTGGATGCTAGCTATTGATCCAGGGACTAGCATTGTAAACACAGGGGGCTCTATCTTATTAAAGGTTGGGACCTCTACAATTTGTGTCAAGTAGTTTGTTATCAAACTAAGGTGTGGTTCGCAACGGGCTAACACTAAAGATATATTGTATGACAATAGTATCGACGTGTTTTAACCCCAAGGAACTAAAGGTCTCACCGAAAGACCAAATTTATACAATGCCATCTCATTGGAGAATGAGTGATGCGTGGAGACACAAAGACATGCAAATACACACGGACCTGAAAGCATCATATCCGTAGATTATGTTAACCACTTGCAGTTGCGTATATGGAACACCAGAAAGCCATAGGTGTTCAATACGCAAAGTTTTCAAACTAGATTATTGTCTCTAGTGCAAGTGGGAGACTGAAGGGAATATGCCCGAGAGGCAATAATAAAGTGGTTATTATCGTATTCCTTATTTATGATAAATGTTTATTTTACATGCTATAATTGTATTAATACGGAAACGTTAATACATGTGTGTTTAATAAACAAAAAGGAAGTTCCTAGTTATGTCTCTCTTATAAACTAGCTCGTTGATTAACATGATGATCAAAGTTTCCTGATCATGGACATTGGATGTTGTTAATAACGAGGTCACAACATTAGTGTAATGATGTGATGGACATTCATCCGAAGTATAGCATTACGATCAAAGTCATTGAGTTTATATTGCTATAACAACTTACGAAGTGATCCTAATCCTTAAACCATGAGATCATGTCAATCACTAACACCGGAAGAGTTTCTCGATGACATCAAACGTCACACCGTAACTGGGTGATTATAAAGATGGCTTCAGAACTACTAAAGTGTTATGTTGAGACCCATGGATCGAGAGTGGAATTTGTTCATCCCGATGACGGATAGATATGCTCTGGGCCCTCTCGGTGATATCACATTGATTAGCTTGCAAGCAAGTGGTTTGATCACTAGAATGTTATATCACGGGAACGAGAAAAGAGTGCGTGTCGGTAACAAGATCAAACTAGGTATGGAGATACCGATGATCGAATCTCGGACATGTAATATATCGTGAAACAAAGGGATTAAGATACTAGCGTAAAAGGTTCACACGATCACAGAAGTCATCGTTGAATGTGTGGGAGTCAGTACGGATCTCCAGGTCCCGCTGCTGATTATTGATCGGAGAGGGGTCTCGATCATGTCTGCATTATTCGCGAACCATAGGGTGACACACTTAAGGGATACCGACACCATTCGGAGCAAATGATATGTCAGAAAAAGAAAAGGAAAGCGCAGGAATTTATTTCACTAGACACCGAAACTGTTTCGGTTGAAATTGCTGAAACTAGTTCTGCATGTGAAATGGAATACTAGCAAGGGGTTTTATGTGAATGTTTGTTAATTAAAGTAATTAACAAAATTATTAATAAATAAATAAAAGAGTTTTATTTAAATGAGGGCTTGCATTAATTTTGGTGGAAAATTAATGCATGTGAGTGGAATTGTGAGTGGAGAGGTTTTTATGTGAGTGGAGCTTCCACCACATGAATGAGGGAGAGGTGGGGGCACCCTCCATGGCCGGCGGCCATGCCCCCTTGGGCTGCCCCCCTCCCCTATAAAAGGACCCCCTCCTCTCACTTGTCTCACACACCTCCTCGCGAATGATCTCTCTCCCCCTTTAGAATTTTCCCATGGTCTCGGATCAGCGAGATACATGTTCCCGGTGGCTTTTTCTGGAAGGATTTGTTGCTTCTGCTGCTTCGCTGGAGCGAGGGCGCGGAGGTTGTCGGGGTACCCGTACGTGTGTGCGATCACGGATGCACCACTGCTTTGAGGTGCTGGACTTGATCGTGCTGGACCGGCTGGACCAGATGGACTTCATCATGATCTTGAGATCGGCAAGCGTTCGTCTACATCATCCATGAGTACAACCTCGTTAACGCTATTCGGTCTTCGAGGGTATGTATTCTATGGATGTATATCCACCCGTTGCTTGTATCTAGTAGATAGATCTTGGTACATAGATGTTCCCATCGTAGGAAATTTTTTGTTTTCTATGCTGCGAACCCTACACCATCTCCATCACCGTTGCTGATTCCCATGATGAGGAGGGAGTAGTTCTTCTTCGAGGCTAAGGGCTCTACCGATAGCTATGTGTTCATCTCTCTCTATGATCTTGTTGTGGTCATGAGCTTTGTAATCAAGTAGATCTACCTTGCTACTCAAGTGCTTTAATAGATCTCTGCTCTCCCCATGTGTGTGAAAGTGACAGCGTGCACGCCATGGTGGCACTTAGGTTAGAGTCTACATAAATACTCATTGTGCTTTAATAGATCTATGCTTTTCCCCACGTGTGTAAAAGTGACAGCGTGTAAACCGTGCGTGGCACTTAAGCTAGACTACATATATATTTGTCATGAGTTATATTTTGAGTTGGTTGTCTCTATGAAATTGTAGTGTTTGTCGGAACCATTTAGCGCTCAAGGTGACAGTGTGGGTTTATCTAGATTGGGAAATGCGGACTTTGAGGTGTGCTGCTGTAGCCCTACCATGGATTTGAGTGTCCAACCGGAGAGTAGTCCAGGGTAGTATCATTAAGAGAAGATATTTATATGAGAGAGTGCTCACTAGTGAAAGTATGATCCCTAGTCCTTGTTTCTAAGCATTAAAACACCGTTCACAACTAGATCTGTTACATGTTTGTTTGCTTCCATCTTTTGTTCTTTAGTCTTTACCTCACCGTCAAGCTATTTTCTGGCACCGTTACCACTTGTATTTCACTATCTCTTCACCGAACTAGTGCAGCTATACACATGACAAGTGTATTGGGTGTGTTGGGGACACAAACGACTTCTTGTATCTTGATTCAGGGTTGCTTGAGAGGGATACCTTTGACCATTTCCTCCCTGAGTTCGATAAACCTTGAGTAATCCATTTAAGGGAAACTTGCTGCTGTTCTACAAATCTCTACACTTAGAGGCCCAACAACTGTCTACAAGAATAGAAGTGCGTAGACATCAAAGGGGACGACGAAAGCAAAGCCAAGGAAAACGTCGACAAGGAGCAACCAACGTATTTGAGATCCATAACGTGAAGATGAGTGCATTGTGCTTAGGGGGTGATTGTTAGGGTTGATCATGCTGCACACGGCACGGTGTCATGGTTCCGTCATATAGGACAGGTATACGTATGAGGTCCTGGTGTTTCCGAATAGTACACGTGTGTGTCTGTTCCATATACTTGCACGTAACCTAGTAAGACTAGGAGTTAGTCACCGAGTAGTATTGCAAGAGGTAGCTAGCCGGTGCTATATGCATGTAACCTTGGTACTGTAACACATTGTGAAGTTGAGTAAAGAAAACCACAAGACTCAGAGACGGAATTTTGGCAATCTATTCTATTTCGGTGTGCGGTGAGTAATACTAGCTGATTCAAGTGCAACGATTAGGCTAGCAGGCTAGCAGGACATGGGCATCTCGGCGGATTGGTGATCGGTACGTGCCTGTCTCGTCTTTGTTGATGTCATCGGAAAGTACTCGACGATAAGGACTATACTAACAGTCTACACATCTTGTCAAATACAAAATTTTGAATCGATGACAATGGGAAACCACTCCCTTATTCCACCAAAAAACATGGAAGTGGTTCCTGAAAGTAGCTCTTTCACACATGGAGACACAAAAATAAACACTGAAATATTAATTTTAAACATAAGGCCACAGCCTAGCTTTATATATAAAGCAGCAAACCAAACTAGAGTAAGTATAAGTTATCACCCTACCACAACACAACCAGGTCCAACCATAGGGACAATCAGGTTGCCGAAGCAAAAATTACCATAGGAATAGCAGACGGAGGAGCTCCCTAGTCCCTCAGCCTTGCGTCCAGCTTTCGAAGTTTGGACATAATGAAGTCCAACGCGGTCCTGTTGCACTTCTTGCTTAGCACCTTCCAGCTCTGCAAAAAATGATCATTTTATGGATGCAGTCTCAGCCGGCTGACCAATGAGTTTGTGTTCGATAGTTAGCTTATCCTAATATTTCATAAGGCCCAACACATAGCGGTAAAGCACAGCCAGATCAACCGGTTCATTCTTCTGGAGAATCTTTGCGCAATAGCCATGAAATCCCTAGCCCCTGCTGGGTTCCAAGAACACACAGCACCTTGCGCACGCATGACCACATGAATCGAGCTAATTAATACACAGCTGAAAAAAATATGATTGGCGTCCTCTGCGTCTCCGCATAACACGCATGCCCCGTTCGAGGGCCCCTTTCTCTTGAATATATTATCGCTCGACGACGGTTTCCCTTTTACCAGTTGCCAGAGGAAGATTCTCACTTTAAGAGGACGCGTACCCTCCAGATCTGCCAAAAGTTCACTAAGACGGTGCCACTGCAAAGTTGCCCCAGGTTACCACGAGAGTGGATTTTCCTCTCCTAGGTTGGGCCCCCGGCACCATCTGTGTGTGCAGTCCATTTGTTGGAGATTCGTGCAGAGTCAACTCGGCCATCGTCCGCGGAACATTTGCTTTTAGGCCCTCCAGCTATTTCGGATTTAACCCTCAGTCCAGAAGAGAGCATGGCCACCCAGCCCCAAAACAAAGTCAACTGACGCGTCGTTCTCCTCTCGATCTAGATCAGGGGCCTCTCCACTCCGTCTCCTCCTCCCCAATCTTCCTTTTTGCCGTCGCACCCACCTCGTCGGCCGCGTCGCGGAGCGCGACGACGTACTCCTTGCGCGCGTCCCCGTCCACGTCCACCCAGTCACCCACACCTCGCGCGCGTCCATCCAGTCGCCCCCACCTCGCGCGCCTCCCCGTCTGCGTCGGCGAGCAAGCCCAGCGGGGGGCAGGGGGAGCGGGCGAGCAGGCCATGCGGGGCAGGGGGCAGGGGGAGGACGCGCCGGCAAGGACGGAGTGGATCAGAGGCCCCAAATTCCTTTTTTGTTTTTTCTAGATCTTGTGCAGAAGTATTTTTGGAAATATTTGTTTTTGGATGAATCTTGTATGGAAATTCTACGAATCTCTCGATCCGAAAATGTTCTGTACAAAATCTTGGTGATTCTTATTGATTATTGTATGGATATGTGATGAAACATAGATGATAGGCTTGAGTAGTGTGTATGAATTTATATTGTATATGAATATGTCTAGAATTTTGGTTTCAGCTATATGACACTTGCTTTTAATCTATAAGAAGGTTCCATAAATATGATGTGGAAAAAATCTGAAATTATATAAAATACATATTTATTGTATGAAACCTCTCCGAATCTGGTATGGATCGTCGAATTTATCATGATCATATATGGATTTGGTGTCAAACTTTAGTGAAACAGGTATAGAATTTGTTAGAATATTCTGTAAAAAACATTATATAAATATCTCTTGGTAGAAACAAGTTTGTAAAACGTGTGAATCTTGTATGAAACTTCTGAATCTAGGATGAAACAAAGTAAGAGTGTCTAAATATTGTTAAATAAGAAGTACAAAAATAAAAATTATCAAATGAGATTGTTGAAAAAATAAATTATGTTGTATTCTATGAAAAAATTATATGAATATCTCTTGACAGAAACAAGTTTGTAAAACATGTGAATCTTGTATGAAACTTCTGAATCTAGGATGAACCAAAGTAAGCGTGTCTAAATATTGTTAAATAAAAAGTACAAGAATAAAAATTGGCAAATGAGATTGTTGAAAAAACAAATTATGCATGTTTCATTTTTAGAATAAAAAATGTACATAAAAATATTGTTGAATATTCCTGAAATTTTACGAGAAAAAATGAGGTAAAAAAAAGACATAAATTATGCATGTATTCTGTGAAAAATTTATATGAATATCTCTTGGCAGAAACAAGTTTGTAAAACATGTAAATCTTATATGAAACTTCTGAATCTAGGATGAAACAAAGTAAGAGTGTCTAAATATTGTTAAATAAAAAGTATAAAAAAATTATCAAATGAGATTGTTGAAAAAACAAATTATGCATGTTTCGTTTTCAAAATAAAAAATATACAGAAAAAATGTTGAATATTTCCGAAATTTTACGAGAAAAAATAAGGTGAAAAAAAGACAGAAATTATGCAGGTATTCTGTGAAAAAATTATATAAATATATCTTGGCAGAAACAAGTTTGTAAAATATGTGAATCTTGTATAAAATATCTGAATCTAGGATGAAACAAAGTAAACGTGTCTAAATATTGTTAAATAAAAAGTACGAGAATAAAAATTGCCAAATGAGATTGTTGAAAAAACATATTATGCATGTTTCATTTTTTATTCTAAAAAATGTACATAAAAACATTGTTAATTATTGCTAAAATTTTAAAAGAAAAAATAAGGTGAAAAAGAAACAGAAACGTGCAGAAGACACGTTCGGTTATGGGAAGACAATCATAGAATAATTGTGTAAGAAATTGTTTATTAAATTTATGAATATGGAATATTTAGTGAATAATAAAATATATTAATATTTATAAATCTTTAAAATATTTAGTGTACAAGTTCTATACTTGGCAGAAACAAGTTTTTAAAACATGTGAATCTTGTATGAAACTTCTGAATCTAGAATGAAACAAAAGTAAGAGTGTCTAGATATTGTTAAATAAAAAGTACAAGAATAAAAGTTATCAAATAAGATTGTTGAAAAAAAATTGTGCATGTTTCATTTTTAGAATAAAAAATGTACATAAAAAAATGTTGAATATTCCTGAAATTTTAAGAGAAAAAACGAGGTGAAAAAGAACAAGAAAACGTGTGTAGAAAAAAATGTTGATTAAATTTATGAATCTGGAATGTTTAGTGAATAATAAATATATATAAATATTTATAAATCTTTAAAATATTTAGTGTATAAGTTCTGTACTTGGCACAAAGAAGTTTGTAAAACATGTGAAACTTGTATGAATCTTCTGAATCTAGGATAAAACAAAGTAAGAGTGTCTAAATATTGTTGAATAAAAAGTACAAGAATAAAAATTATTAAATGAGATTGTTGAAAAAACAAATTGTGCAAGTTTAATTTTTAGAATAAAAAATATACATAAAAAACATTGTTGAATAATTCTGAAATTTTAAGAGAAAAAATGAGGTGAAAAAGAAAATGAAACGTGTAGAAGACAGTATCGATTGTGAGGAGAGAATCAGCGACAAAAAAATATAGAATATCCGACAATGCTAGGGGGTTGGATAGAAAACTGCAACAGACCTAAGAGGTAAGGTGGGAGGGCTATTTTATAAAATGCAAGCACGAATCTCTAACAAATGGAGAGTAGAGATGGTGCCGGGGGCCCCTCCTAGGGGGGGGGATTGCATTGCCCAGGTTACCACGTCCTAGATAGCATTCCCAAGGTTTGTGGTCAACTCAAGCTCCCTACCCAGGTTGTGCCACTCAGGGTTCTCTCCCACTCCAAAGTTACGCCACCATCCTATCTCCCATCCTCCTGGAGTCGCTGCCCTGCAACGAACACCGATGGATCGCCACAAATGTCAAAGAGTCTGGGTACCTGTCCTTAATCGGGCCATTACCAAGCCACGTATTGATCCAAAACCTCACAGATTGTCCATCGCTGACCCGGAACCTAGCGCCAAGAAGGAACAACAGCTTAACTTTCTGAAGACTGTTCTAGAATTGCGATCCGGATACATGGACTGGTGAGAGGAAGTCCCTATTCCCAAGGTACTTATCTCTTGTTAGCACCCTCTCTCTCTCTCACTCGAGCGGAGGTGGAAGAAAAACAGGAGACACAAGCTTTTCCCGGTCGGCGCACGCACGCCGCCATGGGCGCTCATACGCCCTAGTATTTTCACTTTCAGCTCACGCGCCACAACGCGCAAGACGCGGCCAGCTCAACAGATCACCTCGGCTGCCCCGATACTCTCGCACACGACTCGGACCTCCGAACTGAATCTGGACATACGACGGACTCGGGCACGGCCATATACCGGCGTCCGACCTCGACCTAGTCCTAGACCTAGACACGCACACGGACACACACCAGTCGTGGTTTATTTATCTTCGCTAACAATCTCCCCCTAAGCCACGACCTTACCGCCCATCCTGACATACAGGACACCGGCCTCTCGTCGACTGCTGCGGGGAATGCTCCTTCTTCGTCTCCGGCGACTGACGCCGTCTTCGCCGACACACGCCGAGCATCTCCTCCTGCGACGAACGCCATCTTCATGATCGTCCCGCGCACGTACGCCGACGATCCAGTCTTCTCGTATGTGAGCCGTCTGCTCATCCGCAAGACTCGGACGTCGCCTTGATACGACGCCACCACGCGCATCAACGCACGGCCGCATCTCCATGGTCGCCGCTCCTTGGCCGTTGCGCTGCCCCGCTGTGGCCTCAGCCGCAGCACAACACCTCCATGCCGCCATGTGCACGCTGCACCACGAGGTCGCTCGTGGTCCGCCCGTCCAGGACGCGCGCACGGCGCGCTCATACGCACACGACGCGACCGGCGTCCAACGGCCACCACCACGCTTGACGCAGCCTCCATCTTCTTCCTCAGCGACATACGCCGAGCTCCTTCCGGCGCCCAAACGCCTCGGCGCACGTACGCCCCGGCGCACATACGCCGCAGATGCCGTCGTGCTCAAACACGACCGCTGCGCCACCACGCAGCACCTTGGCAGCCTCCGCGCTCGCCGCACGCACGGCGCACAGCGCGCCGCCTCCGCATCCGCCACGGACTCACCGCTCGCCATGACCCTGAATCATGAGGCTCTGATACCACTTGTTAGTGCAGCCCGAGGCTGCACCCTCTCTCTCTCACTCGAGCGGAGGTGGAAGAAAAACAGGAGACACAAGCTTTTCCCGGCCGGCGCACGCACGCCGCCATGGGCACTCATACGCCCTAGTATTTTCACTTTCAGCGGGCTCAATTGTCATACAAGTAGTACAAGGAGATTTTATAGGCCGGGCACGGCCATATACCGGCGTCCGACCTCGACCTAGTCCTAGACCTAGACACGCACACGGACTGGACACACACCAGTCGTGGTTTATTTATCTTCGCTAACATCTCTCACCAGATCTGCCCAAAGCCCGTTGTCCCTCTGGCTGAGCTTCCACCACCACTTGGTGAAAAGCGCTTGATTCAGAAGCTTGGTGTTGGTGACCCTAGACCACCACACTCCATGGGAGAGCACATCGTGGCCCAATCCACGAGATATACTTCCTCTGGTCCCCCACTCCCTCCCAGTAGAAACGACTAGGAAATTTATCCATCGCCACATGAGTGCCATCATAGAGTAAGTACGAGCACATCGCGTGAGTTGGGACGCTGGACAGGCATGCATTGGTGAGAGTCATCCTCGCCGACGATGACATCAGCCTGCCTTGCCATGGATCAACCCTATGACCCACCGCGCCCACCAGGGAAGTCCCAGTCCTCCTTGCCAAGCCTCCTATCGCTCACTGGAAGCCCCAGATAATTGGGAAGGATCCCAACCTACAGTTGAGGAGATTAGCAATTTGGGTTTGTTCCGAGGCTTACCTGCCCAAAACAACCACTTCGCTCTTATCTCTACTTATATATACTAATAAAAGAGCAAACACGAATTTTTCTATATGCACCCCATTAAATATATCTGGATGTCCTATAACCACACGATTAGACCCTCTAAACACAATCTAACAGTTTTTATTAGTCTAATTTTTTTCTTTGGTGCACTTAGCAATTAGGTTCGACGGACGGAAACTCTGTCCCCGGCTCCCCGCCCCGCGTTCCGCCCCGAGTCTACACAGAAAAAAAAACTGTGCTCGCACGATTTACATCACGATCGTCACATATTTTTCCACACGAGACCCCTTCCCCGCCGCCTCCCCACTTGACGGCGTCTGACCCGCATCCCCCGCCGTCATGCTTCCCCCCGATGTCGCTTGGCCTGCGTCGCCGCCTCGCCATACGCCCCCGATTCCCCTAAAGATCCCTCTAGCTACCACCACCGGGAGCCCTCTCCACATGCGGACTTATTCCCCTCCAAGCCCCATCCTCATCGTCTCCACTCTTGCTCTATCTTCCCGGCCTCACGTCGCCGGACCTCCACCCTTGGACAGCCTCACCCCTTTCCTCTTCCTCCATGCCGCGCCCTTTCCCCAAGGCTTATGGAGAACAGTGGTGTGCGAGGGCGGAGAAGTCCAGCAGTGTCCAAGAGGCACAATCAGAATCGCCTTATGCCGGCGCCCAGTCGCCTCCTCTTACTTGTCGGGATCCGCTCGTGACGTTTTTCTTCCCCTCCGTGGGTTTTCCACTGTCTTTCTACGTAGCTTTCGCCTGTCGCAACTTTGGGACTTCCTGCCCGACAGTTGTTCGACGAAACGCCCATGGTGGGAAACTCGAAACTGGACTTTCGCTTGCTGCTCATGACACTGGATTCCTTTGGTTGTGGATTTCTTCGCAATGTGGTCTGCTGATTTTTGCCAAATCTGGTCTTCAAAAGTTTGCATCAAAAGTTTGCAATATTTCCATGGACAGCATCCAAGAGATAGCCAGATAGGCTTGAGCATGTGCAGGTTCTGACTCATAGTTCACATAGTAGCTAAGTTATTTCTATTTGATTTCTTCATAACACAACAGTTGATTAACACTTTTGTGTACGGATTCAGTTCATAAACTTTCCAGCTTATTTTCATGGTCTAGAAAACATTCTGCTCGCCGTTCTCCTTGTTGGAGGAGTTTCATGGTCTAGAAGAAATTTCTGTTACTGTTGCTTCAAGATGCTACAATAGTGTGGTATGTTCAGTTCGATATGATGCTTTTATGGAAGATCCTGAACAAATTTTAGTTTAGGTAATTGCAAATTTCAAATCATATTACTAATGTTGCTCCAGATTATATTAAGACAGTGTCCATGTGCACCTTTTTTTGTCCCAGCCACATGTGTGCTTCTAGATGCCTTGGTTTAATCAAATAAAAGAGATGGTGTGAGTTATATTGGTCCATTCAAGAATTGTTTCATGAGAAATTATTGCACCAATAATATTTAGAAAATACAATGTGAAAGACATGTCCATATAGTATTGATAACATCTTAGAATCATGGAAAGATTTTTCATTTAAAAAGAATTTGAGACCTACACTTTTCAAGAAGATGCATTCAGGTATCGTATCCATGTCTGACCAAGGATCATCTTAAAATGGCATGCACACCACTCTTGGCAATTTTGCATCATTAGTTGGTTGAAGAGATCTTCATTATATCAATTAACACACTCAAATTGGCGCATTGTTAAAATAATATTTTACCAAGTTTCAGTTAACTGAGAATGACACAGATAAATAACCTCAATATATGACCTGTGTGTGCTCACCAAGAGAAAAATCTGCACCATGCTTCGGTTACTTGCCATCATGAAAATCTACTCTGGAATGCAACCGTTGACATTTTCGATCTTAAACTGCCTAGGTTACATCCAATGACATGGTCGGCTGACGTGTTGGATCTTTTAACATAGTAAGAAAGATGCCCCTATTTCCATTTCGGTCATGTGGGACAATATGGAGTAGTCGGAATTAGTGCACATGGGGAAATTCATTGCTGCCCACCATAATCCACGGAGCTTTGATAAGCTTGTGCGCGCTTTGTAATTCCCTACGAAGAGTGTTGCCAGTGAAGAGCAAGTGAAGGCCAAGTGGAGTCCACCATTTGAAACCAAGGTGAAAATAATGAGCTCCTGACATGCATATATGCCATGTTGTTCGCATAGGACAGAGGCATCACAGAGTGGAGCATGCAGAGATTCCATGTTGTTCGTCTAGGATAGAGGCTATCACATAGTGGTGATTGAGAACTACTATCAGTCGGTTGTTTATCTTTGGCTAGATAGTCAGGAGTGGGTGCTCAGATAACTTGTTAGTTGCAGACGTACAATTCTGCGTTTCAGTGTTTGGATCTTCTCTTTGCAAAATGTGAGGGAAATGAAGCAGTAAATGTACAAGCCGTCGTTCCAATATTTTGTCTGCTTTTTTTAGCCTTTCATATAGTACATGGTTTTCTTGTCAATATTCCAGGCACTTGTTTGGTCGATGGAATTAAACAAGATATATTACCAAACTGATCCAACTTTGTTATCAATGTCCAATGACAAATTCTGGTTTTTGTTGCCCGAAACACCCTAGCTAAATTTTAAGTATTAAGACGCACGTGCAAATTTACTAGTCGAAGTTAATCCTCATGCCTGACATGTTCTCGAAACACAACAGAAGGAATTTCAGGTTAGTGATCCCCAGATCATCTAGCTGAATAAGAATTAGAGTATCGTTCGCATATTGGAGATGCGAGACACCCCCTGAAATGAGGTGATTCACGAGGCCCTGGATGTGACCGGCCTCCCTGGCATGCTCCAGCATCATTGCAAGGGCATCAGTGAGCAAATCAAAGAGGATTGGCGATGTGGGGTCTCCTTGCCTCACCACTTGAGTGACTGAAATATTAATCAAGATGAGATCAATACATACTACTAATTACATTTTGACTTTAAATAGACTTGGAATGTCTGTCTAAGCGAGTGGTTCCTCCTCTTCCCTGCTACACTGCCTACTACTACTATCTTAGGCATCTCTTCCCCCTTACAATCTAGTGGCCATTTCCCTCCCGCGCTGGGCTAAGTGCGTCATGTGCCGCATTCTTCTAGATCTGACCATCCCTTCCGCAACCGCGGCTGTCGTCGCTACTGAGAACACAGAGGACGTTCTCGGGCGGACCGTGTTGCAAAACTGCGACAACATAGCTAGCAGTTATCCGGCCACAAGCCCGTACTCCAAGAACACCGCCGACCTCATCTCGATCCTCGTAGCAAACGCATATGTGTTGCCGATGCTATTCTCCTCCAGCTCCACCGGCGCAGGCGAGGGAGCTGCCTACGGAGTGGTGGTTTGCCGCGGTGACATCAACTCGGATGATTGCTTCGATTGCACTAGCCGGGCCATCTAGGACATGCCGGTGGCCTGCAATCGAAGCCTGGACGCGGCGGTCCTCTAGGGCTGATGCTACTATGTTCATGCCATGGCAAAATACTTCCTCACCTCTTCGACCAACAGCGGCTTGGTGCGTGTCCACAACATCGGTAGATACACCGCTTCTACCATGAGCGACGCCGCATAACTGCTGAATGCTACCGTGCGCTTCATTGTCGGCAAAGCAGCCGCTTCATTGCCGAGGGTTTACTTCGGCACCGGTCAAGTGGTGGGCAGCGAACCCCTCTACTCAATTGCCCAATGCGACCCGGACATGTCCCTGACGGAGTGCCACAGTTTCCTGAAGAAACTGAAGGTGGAGTTGTTGGCGGCAGTGGACGTGAATGGGGTGCTGCTTCCTCTGCCCAATTGGTGGCTGGTTGCCTGGAGGTGCGGCCTCAGGTGCCAGACTCATAGAAAGTTCTTTGCTGGAGAACCTAATATCAAGCTGGTGATGAACGGCGACGCGGCGGTTCCATTGTCGGTGCCTTTGACGGAGGCTGCGCCCAGGGCCGGTCCATAGATTTTGGAGGCCCTAGGGCAATATGAAATCAAGGACCCCTTTGACATGGTTATACCCCGCGGGTACATGATCTCAGCATACCTGGTCCAGCCCAAGGAAGGCCCACGACAGATATACGCCGGCCCATGAAGACTTTCGGGTGGCCAAGGCCCATGACGCCTTCGGATCCTTGGAGAGCAAGACTAGAGTAGATAGAAAATTCAAAGGGGTAAACCCTAAAACCTGTAACCGACTAGGTCTGTGTCTGGGACCTGCCTAAGTCTATATAAAGGCTAGAAGGGCACGACCTAGATCTCTCGACTCATACTTTCGCATACACACCTCCACGCCAGATTGCATCTGCGCACCCCTGTAATCACCGGTTCCGCCGTAATCAAGAGCAGACAAGTAGGAGTAGGGTTTTCCCTCCGGGGGCCTGAACCTAGGTAAACCTCGTGTCCCGTGTTGCTTGTTTGCTAACCGTTCCGCGATCTCCAACATCCCCATCTTCTCCAAAACCCAAGTCCATAACAAAGGGCATTGACGAGATTAAACCTCGTCAATTGGCGCCGTCTGTGGGAACTGGGGACGCTGATTGTGCGATCGTGACGGTCCCAACCCGAGCGATCTACAACTCTGCGGCGACGGAGAGTCACCTCCTTTTCGGCGCTTTCGACTTCACCGCCCACTCACTGGCCACCATGAAGAACTTCGAGCCCGTAGGCGACGGACTCGAGATCCTATTCAGGAGCTTCTGCTTCTAGGTGGGGCAAATCGGCACTCTCCGCCTCCCAGAGCGGGTGCCCCTGCCATCGATCAGGCCCGCTTCATGGGCCCCACACCCTATGCTACGCACATCATCATCAACAGATGAATCTTACGACAGCAGCAGCTGCAACTCCGATCTGTGCGATCCGCCATCGGATGAAGGGACCTACGGTTCCGGATACGAAAGCTACGGCAGCAGCGGACCAATCTACGAGCGCTACCAATACGCCGTAGTTATCCAGAGTGACGTGGACCAGCAAGCGCCCAACCCGCTGCCAAACCCGCCACCTAACCCGCAGAACAGAAACCTGAGAACAGAAGAAGCTAGTCCCCCTCACCCGAAGGGGGCGACCCCGACCAGGTCATCCGCCTTAGCAAAGAAGGATGGGCCCAGGCACGCGCCGCCGTGGCAGCTAACACGATCCTGCCTGCAGATGCCTCACGGGACCTGCTGATGGCATACCACTTACTCCTCATCGAGGAGCACAAGAAGCAGATTAAGATGCAAGAGGTGCTTGACAAACGCAAGCAAGCAGCCTCGGAGTCCAGCGCGCGACGAGCTGCGCTCTCCGCCATGGGCATCGGCTCCAGCTCTAATGGCAACCATGGCAACACGCATCGCTCCCGGACGAAGAACATGGACCCCAAGGAGCGCCGTGAGGTGACCCTAACCCTCCACGCATCCTTCATGGAGATGGATGCTGACGG
Source organism: Avena sativa (assembly GCA_916181665.1). Classification (NCBI taxonomy): domain Eukaryota; kingdom Viridiplantae; phylum Streptophyta; class Magnoliopsida; order Poales; family Poaceae; genus Avena; species Avena sativa. Next base: position 1,562,775 of record OV702279.1, on the reverse strand, counting down.
CAACATCATCCCGAAAACGCCGCCCTACCCTTGTTTAATGTGTCAGATATTTCCTAGGTTCAAGGGGTGGGGGCAATGGCCCCCATACTCAAAAAAAATATTAGAGATATAATTAATATTTGTGCTAAACTTTTAAAGAGTACTCAAAGTTTATCATGATTAGCATTCTTATGCGTCTCAACAATGCATGCCACCTCCTCCACTTGTTCACACATAAAAGACTTAAAAATATTAGTACTAAAGAGAAACTAGGCGTTGCAACGGCAAGAAATAAAATTGTGTCGGCGTGTCTTCAGCATACTGATGGTGCGCTCCACGGTTAGGTGCGATGTCACTACCTCCGTTTTATGTAGACCACCATTACACTTACATTCGGGTCCCCATAGTCATAGTCATGCGGTGAAACCGCTAGCTAGCTCACCCCACAACGCGATGCCTCCTTTTGTAGGGTAGGAGAGGAAGTAGAGCAAGAACAAATATATGCCGGAAAGGAGTTGTTAAAGTGTCAGATATTTCCTAGGTCCAAGGAGGGACAATAGTCTCCTGTTACAACTTTGGAGTATTTTTATTTAATTTACCGGAATCCCTGTCTCTGTCAGGCCTCCTGTTCTACAAAACAAATACATGTGACGTTGTAAAAGCGGGACCAATATACATTTTAGAACAGGATCGTGGCCTTCGGCCCAGTGCGAGTGACCAAACAGGACAACGAGGTGAAAAGAGCAGTGCACACAGAAGAACATGATTTGATGTTGACAAGGGCCAAAAAGACTTACCAGTAACCAACATCCCAGATTCGCTCCGAGGAGCCCATCCAATGACCAGGAATGCCTAAAGTTTGGTAGGGGGGAAACCATTATACTTGTTTTTGCGGGGAAACCATTATACTTTTAAATGCATGAAAATTTACAGCTTGTAAACGTGATTGTGATAATACATTTGATGTGCCCTGAGTGAAATGCGTTGAATTCTAAATAAAATAAAGAAATGTTACAACTAAACTTGAATTCAACCCACCATGAACACACATTCAGCTATTCAATCTGATGATAAAGTCGACGATCGGACCGTCCTGACTTGCCCCCGCACGAAACATGAGGCACGCGTCTTCTCCCCGCCCCCCTTGAGAGTCGTCTGCGTGGCCCCGGCGCCTCCCTCCTTCCTCTCCGGCGGCCCCGCCGGTCGGAGAGTAAGGGGGGAGGACGGCCGGCAGTTGTACAGCAGCAGTAGTAGTAGTAGTAGTAGTAGTAGTAGTAGTAGGTGTTTTGGCCTTGTGCCGGTGGGCTCTTTGCCCGTTGCTAGGAGCGGAAGTCGAGGTCTTGCTGGCTGGATCTTGGCCCTAGGGTTCTTCTTCCTCTTGAGCTCGCTTCTCTGGTCGGAGTTGGCGACGGAGGAGAGAACAACCGCTGTTTCCAATAAAGCCAGATGTGGCCACCATCTCCTGTGGAGGACTGGAATCGTGAGCGGGCACCCTCTGGCCGGCCTCGGTGGCGAGGGGAAGGAGCAGGCCGCTGCGGTTATTTCGGGGATTCTGGTGAGTCTCTTCCTCCGGCCGGCCGTGGAGGCGAGGAGAGGAGGAGAAGAGACTTTGTTCGCTGCAGATCTGGAGCACCAAGTATGGGGGACGCTGGTGCTGCGTCCGATTGGAGCTATCCTCCGACGGCTTCTCCACCATCGTCTTCTGATGCTGATTGGCAGCTGCTCCAGTCTTCAGGGAGTTATTATCCGACGTTCTTTCGACGTCCGTTTGTCGTCCTCGCGCCAGAATCCATGGTTGTAGGGCAGCCTCCCTTCCCTTCGGCGTCGGTGATGCTCAGCTCGGGCCGACGTTTTGACATCCTCATTAACCTCCAGGCCAAGATGCCATTGCAGAGGCTTGATGGCGTTGTCGTTGTTGGCTCCCTCCTCTCGATCCCAAGTGGTTTCGTCCCCGGCGATCGTGAGGATGACAACGGCGGCGCTCAACGCGGTGGAGTTGGAGCTCATGTCCTTGATTGCGTTTCTTTGACTCTCTCTGAGGACTGTTGTGCTTATTGCAGGGACCTGTTTGTAATTTTACTTTTCTTCAAGTCCCTTTTTGTAATTTGTATGCCACCGCTTTGGAATGAATGAAAGCACCAGGTCCTTCGGGACCGTTTCCATTCAAAAAAAAAATCCGAGGATAAGCCATCTAAGGAGTGGGTTTCAATTCAATATGGCACCAGACGGAAGCGAAGGACCTATTAATTCCTAGCGACAGTCAAATGCATGCAAAGTGGGAGACGTACGGGAAGCATCTGAGTTTTTGGCAGCACAGAGCGCAACCCAATTGGCATCGGCACTTGTTCAATTCGTACTGCCGGCCGCGCGCCAGGCGTGTGACGTTTCCTTCCTCCTACTGGTTTGATAACCTCGGTTTCTTACTGAGGGAAACTTGTTGCTGTGCTGCTTCATACCTTGCTCTTGGGGTTTCCAACGAAGCGTTCCACGACAAGTACTGGGCGCCATCAAGCTAATTTCTGGCGCCGTTGCCGGGGAGGCTTAGAACGTCTTCACTAGGAGAGTCCTTCACTTCCTTTCTCTTTACTTTGTTTTTAGTTTGCTTTGTTTCTTTTTCTTGGTTTTATTTGCCTCTTTTCAAAAAACCCCAAAAAATAGTCTAGCTTGGTTTGCTTTCTTTATTCAAAAACACAAAAAAATTAGTTCCTGCTCTAGTTGCTGGTCTGTCTTTGCCTTGCTTTGCATGCTTTCTATCAATGGATGGTTTCTTTGAAACTAGTTCTTATTGGCAAGGTGGGTTCACGGAAGAACAAAAGTATTATTATAAGAAACACCGTTTGTTACAAAAAGGGAAACACTTATGGGAGAAAATTGATAAGTTGAATACTATTGCTAGAGACGTGTGCTCTACTTATAATGTTACTTATTGCTTTGATAAATCTTGTTGCTGTAGGAGGTATAAGCACCTCCCGTTTCAATGTGAGTATAATGATAATGTTACCATATCCTCTTATGTTAAAGGAAATTATGACTTTTATGATGTGGAACATATTGAAGAATTTATTGCTTTCAAGGGTGCATTTGAACTTGCTAGTTTGCTTGAAATACTGATGATGCACCTTATGAATGTGAGGTTTATGAGATACTTAAAATTTTCTTTGATAATTACAAGGAAGCAAATGGCTATATTTTTGAATATTTTAATAGATACTTTCCAAAAATGGAAGGGACTAATGCCTTGCAGGAGCCTATGGAAGAAGAAATTATTGAAACTGGAAGCTCATTAGATAAAAAAGAGGAGGAGAGTGATGAACAAAAGGAGGAAGAATGGATCTACCCATGCCTACCTTCTAATGAGAGTAACTCTTTACCTCTTATATTATTTGATTGTCCCATATGCTTACCAAAGAAGGATGAATATTATGTTCCTATGAATCCTTTTGAAATATCTACTTTGGGTAAAACCTGTGAAGGTTTTAGTCCCACTATTTTTTAGCTTGATAAAAAATATGTGTTTGTAGATCATGAAAAGCATGCTTTATGTGATAGCTATATTGTTGAGTTTATTCATGATGCTACTGAAAATTATTACGAGAGAGGAAAGTATGGTTGTAGAATTTTTCATGGTATTGAAACACCTCTCTATGTGCTGAAGGTTTTAAAGTTTCTCTTGTCTTATCTTCCTATGCATGTCACTTTGTTCTTCATGAATTTATTTGTGTACAAGATTCCTATGCATAGGAAGTGGGTTAGACTTAAATGTGTTTTGAATTTGCTTCTTGATGCTTTCTTTGACTTCAATTCATAATTCTTATGTGAGCATCTTCTCAAGCTTTCAAGCCTAACTTAAAGACGTTAAAGAAAAATACTTGTTGGGAGGTAACCCAAGAGTTTCCTTGAGTCTTGGAAGTTATTACTTCAGTTATAACCTCTCCTTATCCTTTTTGTTTGCTTTTTGTGCCAAGAATGACCTCTGATGAGAGGGAAGTAAGATTTGGGGAGTTGCTGTCCCGAAACAGATTTCTGTCCTCCACAAAAAAATTCGTGAGAAGGCTCTGTAACTCGGATTGAGCTCAAAATTTACGAATAAATCCCTCAGTATGTTATATAACTCTCGTTAGTTCAACACTTTTTGATTTGAGCTACAGAATATTTTCGAAAAATTCGTTTCTACCTTCTGGTCTGTTTTAACAGATTTCTGCCAGTATTTACATTTTCTTTTATTGATTCCTTTTTGAGTTCTTTTCAGGTAAATTGAGCTTTTTGAAGGAGTTACTATAGTAGATTGTGATTTTAGTGAAATCCTTGCTGTTACAAAACTTTGTCAGAAGTCTAATATCTTTTGAATAAGCTAATGTTGCTAAGGAAGATTGTGTGAAGTTTTGTATGAAGGAAAAATTTCAGGTGTAGAGAGAGAATGATGCAATGAGATGAAGAATGGACAAAAGATCAAGATTGGAGATTCCACCATGGTGTCACCCCAACAAATATCCAAGAGGTACAAGCGTCAAAACTTGGGGATGCCCAAGGCATCCCCTTCTTCATCTATAAAAAGCTCAGGTCTGTTTAGACACTTCGTTTTTATTGTTTCATGCACAGTTGTGTTGTTCTTTGAGCGTCTTAGTTTTCGTTTTCTTTGCTTAGTTTGTTTAGTTTGATTTAGTAGCTTGGACCCCCGTTCTCGCTATGTTGTTTTGCAAATAAGGTTGCTTGGTGTTTGGAAAGGAGTAGTAAGTTCTTGCTTGAAGTGCAAGAGGAGCTTGCATTGACTATGACTTAGACTTTAGCATGACATGCTAGGTGTTGTTTTAGCATTATGCTTAGTGATTATTGCTGTAGCATATCTTGTTCCTAACAATTGGGATTGCTTAGTGTGCCTTGAAAAAACTATGCGTTGTTTTAGCATGCAAAAGCATAGTATTGTGGTATTCTCCTTTGATGTTTTGCTTGGTTTGACTTGGCACATGCTCACACCATGTTATGACTATGACAAGTCACCATTAGACTCTATGATCATTTAGTCCTTGACTTGTAGTACCACTCTTTGCTTTGATTAGTTTGCTTTGTTGCATTGCATAATTATGGTCATTATTGCTCTCTTAGTTGGTTGCTCCTAGTATTTTGCTAGCCTCCACTTGTATGAGTAAGCTCTACTCATGCTTCCAACTCCCAAGAAACCAAGTTATTTCAAAGTGTCCACTATAAATTCCTATGCATGGTGTGCTACACCATTCCAAGTATATTCTTGTTTTCATCTATCTTCCAATTAAAAACTATTTTGTTATGTGAAAACTTAGTGATTAAAGCCCTCACGAACTTGATGGCACACTTTATTCTTTGCCCCTAATAAACTTGAACCATTGTGACAACTTTGTTGTATATGCTTGCACTTATAAGTTGGAATTAGCTGAACCGTGTTGTCACGGGGAACGTTTTCAACATTGCACTTGTACCTTGTTGTACTCAGTTGATATCATGTTCTTTTGTCTATGGATGTCACCGGTCTGAAATAAAGAGGGAACTTTTAAGTCCATGGAGTTTGTATCATGTGTTAGAGAAACGCCTGGGCCGCTAGCCTAAGCCATGCCTAATCATGGTGGAAACTTGCAGCATCACCATAGTGACATCTATGAAGCATTCTTCTTATAAAAAAGAGACACATTGAGAAAGAGGAAAGAGGGAAAAAAGCACCATATTACCATGGTACATAAGAAGAATTGCTGAGATGCTCATTGTCTGCTTGCCTTGTCATTTTGGTTATGGGAAAGCTCCTGTACCATGTGAAAGGGGTACCCGTTGGCGGTTCTCAATGGTATGCAAATACTTATAGTGACAAGAACTTACCTGGTCCCAAAGTTGAGTATGCATGAGGTGTGGCCCTCGTATTCAAGGGACTTGAGATTTCCAACTTATACTTCGTCAAGCATATACTCCAGCTTTGCCACTTTAACCTTAACCACTTCAAGATGCTTACGATAGGGGCAATAAGGGCTGAAAGCTAATAAGTACCATAATTTTTGGAAGCTCTTTTTGAAACTTGTAATCCCTGCTTCCTTTACAAAAAGGCCTTTCTTCCATCATTATTGAGTCTCCACCTTCTACCTTTAGGCACCATTAAGAGAGCATAGTTGTCATCCTGTGTGCAGTGTTCCAAATGACATGGTTATACCCTACGGGTACACGACTTTAGCATACCTGGTCCAGCCCAAGGAAGTACCACGAGAATATACGCGGCCCATGAAGATATTCGGGTGGCCCAAGCCCATGACGTCTTCAGATCCTTGGAGAGCAAGACTAGAACAGATAGAATATTCAAAGGGGCAAACCCTAAACCTGTAACCGACTCGATTTGTGCCCGGGACCTGCTTATGTCTATATAAAGGCTAGGAGGGCATGACGAGAAGGCTCTCTCTCATACCACCGCATACACACCTCCACGCCAGATTGCATCTGCGCACCCTTGTAACTTTCGGTTCCGCCATAATCAAGAGTAGACAAGCAGGGGTAGGGTTTTCCCTCTAGGGGCCTGAACCTGGATAAATCTTGTGTCCCCTGGTTTCTTGTCTGTTAACCGTTCCGCGATCTCCAGCACCCCCATCTTCTCCAAAACCCAAGCTCATAACAATGGGCATGGACGAGATTAAACCTCGTCTATTGGCGCCGTCTGTGGGAACTGGGGGCGCTGATTGTTCGATCGTGATGGTCCCGACCAAAGCAATCTACAACTCCTCGGCGACAGAGAGCCATCTCCTCTTCGGTGCCTTCGACTTCACCGCCCACTCGCCAGCCACCCTGAAGGACTTCGAGCCCGTAGGCGACGGGCTCGAGATCCTGTTCAGGAGCTTCTACTTCCATGTGGGACAGACCGGCACTCTCCGCCTCCCAAAGCGGGTGCCTCTGCCATCGATCAGGCCCGCCTCATGGGCCCCGCATCCCAACGTGCTACCCAGGACAACATCGACAGATGAGTCATACGACAGCAGCAGCTGCAACTCAGATCTGTGCGATCCCCCGTCGGATGAAGGACCTACGGTTTCGGATCCAAAAGCTGTGGCAGCAGCGTTCCGACCTACGAACGCTACCAATGCGCCGTGGTCATCCAAAGCGACGTGGAGCAACAACCACCAGGTTCGGGTGCTCACGTACCGCCGCCCAACCCGCAGGGTAGAAACGGTGAAAACAGGAGACAACCATCCCCCCGCCCAACGAGGACGACCCTGACGCCAATCGAGTAATCCACCTCAGTGAGGAAGGATGGAACCAAGCACGCGAAGCCGTGGCGGGCAACAAGATCCTGCCTGTGGGTGCCTCACGGGACCTACTGATGGCATACCATCTGCTCCTCATCGAAGAGCACAAAAGCAGGTCAAGATGAAAGAGGTACTCGACAAACGCAAGAAAGCGGCCTCGGAGTCTAGCGCGCGGCGAGCTGCGCTCTCCACCATTGGCAGCTCCAGCTCGCACGGCAAAAATGCCAACAAGCATCATTCTCGCGTAGAGAACATGGACCCCGCTGCACGTCGCGAGGTGACCCGAACCCTCAAAACGTCCTTCATGGAGATGGACGCCAACGGCAACGTCATCCCGAAGACGCCGCAAGCTGCGATCATGGAAGCCACCACATACCTTGCGTCCCATCCACCTCCGGTGGGGGACCCGAAGAGGGCCATGCACAATTCTGCACTAGCCAGACTCGGACTCGTTGGAGCTGCGCTCCACAAGGAAGCTCCTGCGGAGCCGAAAAAGAAGGCTGCGGTCTGATTCAACCGCAGTCCCACACCCTCATCCGACGAGGAGGAACACGACCTACCTCGACGGCACAAGAGCTCACGACGTCGCAGCCGCGACTATGATGCTCGAAGCGAACTCACTCAGCACAAGATCGACAAGGCACGCGCCAAGCGCGTGTGCTCATCCAAATCCGAAGAGGACGATGACGAAGGAGAACTCCGCGGAGCTCGATGCTTCAACAGATCTATTCGGCGAACACGGATGCCAATAAACTTCAAGCTTCCTTCGGATACTCCAAAGTTCGACGGCACACAGGACCCTAAGGCATGGCTCAGCGACCACCTGTCGTCCGTCAAGATGCACGGCGGAAATAAAAAACCGCCCTATAATGCCTTTAGCTGCAGCTGACAGGCGCAGCCCGGATCTGGCTCAGCAACCTCTCCTCGGGGTCCATCCGAAGCTGGGACATACAGTTTCATCCGAAACTTCAAGGGTACCATCAAGAAGACAGCCTCGATCGAAGAGCTACGGGCCTGCACCCAACGAACGGGTGAATCCATTCGCTCGTACATACTATGCTGGTCCAACATCAAGAACTCCGCGGCACCCATCTCTGAGGAGAGAACAATCGACGCCTTCAAAGATGGCGTCAAGCGCCAAGACTTCAAGGAAGAACTTGGGCGCGTCAAGCCCAAGACACTCGACCACCTCATAGACATCGCCAACAAGTGGGCAGATGGCGAGGACACCGTTCACCGAGCAAACTCAGATAAGGAGGATGACTACGGTCACCGACGTGAGCGTTGTAGCAAGAGAAGATCGCGCGTCTATGACGATCACGACGGACCCGACATGGTCACGGCTGGCTATGCCGACCGCTGCAACGAAAGCAACCGCAGCAGCGGCGGATACCATGGAAACAACTTCCGCGATGGAGGACGCCCAACGCAATCGTGGAAACGTCGCGACCGCGATGACGAGCCCTCGGCATACGACAAGTTGTCGGGCCCATGCACCATCCACTTCTACATCGACAATCAGGATGGTAAAAAGAAGGCCAGCCATATGCTTAAGGACTGTCGCGAGTTCCAGAAACTCAGTGAGAGCCTGTCCCATATGAGACAGCAGGTCCCGAACAATGGGTTCAGAAACGCGCCTGCACCAGGCGACATCGCCCACGGAGCTCCTCCGCCACCACCCGTGGGACGTTCGGATCACCCGGTTGCACCCATACAGAACAGTGACACAAGAGGGTACCCGCCGCCGAAACGGGCCCTGATGATCCAGAAGGGGCGCCCAACCAACAGGGTGCAAAAGAAGATCACCCGCCAGGTCAGCTTGGCTGTGACCGCTCCACCCACAATCCCTGAGTACCTTAGCGGTTCGGAGTCCCGCATCACATTCAGTCGTTCGGATCACCCCCGCCAGATCCCTCCCCAGGTCATGCTGCCCTGGTGCTCGAGGCGCAGATCGGAGGATTCGAGATGAGACGCGTCTTCATGGACGGCAGCAGCGGCATCAATCTGATGTTCGCTAGCACCTTAATAGCAATGTGGATCCCACTGTGCAACCTGGAACAATCCGACGTAACATTCCACGACATCGTTCCAGGGAAGGGCATATTTCCCCGGGGAAAGATATGGCTCAACGTCATCTTCGGCAAGCCCGACAACTTTCAGTGCGAACGAATCGAGTTCGAAGTGTTGGACTGGCCATCACAATACCACGCCATCCTCGGGCGCGTGGCATTTGCAAGGTTCCTGGCAGTACCACACTATGCGTACCTGCTACTCAAGATGCCAGGACCTAGGGGCGTCATTACGGTCCACGGGAGCTTCAACCGGTCGGACCACTGCGACAGGGACTTCAACAGAATCTCCCAGTCATTCGGCATGCAGGAGGAGCTCATAAGGCTCCGAGAGGTGACAGACAATGGGGCACCCCCTGTCTCGAGGTAAAATGCACCTGACATGTCGTTCGACTCAACAGTCAACACGAAGAATGTGTAGGTACACCCGACGGATGCCTCCAAGACGGCTCTGATCACCAACGACCTCAGCCCCGCATAGGAAAGCGCGCTCGTCGAATTCCTCCGTGAGCGCTGGGAAATGTTCGCCTGGTATCCTGCGGACATGCCAGGAGTTCCTAGGGAATTCGCCGAGCATGCACTCAATGTGTTCCCAGATGCCAAGCCCGTCAAACAGTCCATCCGACGGTTGTCCGAGCCACAGGCCGAAGCCATCAGAGTCGAAGTCAACAGACTGCTCAACGCTGATTTCATCAGGGAGATCAAGGAAAGCAAGTGGCTGGCCAACACCGTGATGGTCCCTAAAAAGGACACAGACATCCTACGGATGTGCGTGGACTTCACATCGCTGAACAAACACTGCCTGAAGGATCACTTCCCTCTCCCTCGGATCGATCAGATCATCGATTTGACTGCAGGATGCGAAAAGCTCTCCTTCCTCGACGCCTACTCAGGCTACAATCAGATTCGACTAAAGGTCGAAGATCAGGAAAAAACGACGTTCATCACGCCATTCGGAGTGTTCTGCTACAACACAATGCCCTTCGGGCTGAAGAACGCAGGTGCCACGTACCAGTGGTGCATTCAGGCATGCCTGAAGAGCCAGATCGGCCGCAACATACAGGTCTATGTCGATGACACAGTAGTCAAAACAAGGGAGGCCAAGACACTGATCGACGATCTCCGCGAGACGTTCGACAACCTTGATCGCTACAAGATCAAGCTGAACCTAGAAAAGTGCGCCTTCGGCGTCCCATCTGGCCAACTACTTGGCTACTTCATCTCCCAGCGAGGAATTGAGGCAAACCCGAAGAAAATCCAGGCCATACTGGCCATGGAGAAACTGAAGAACCTCAAAGGTGTCTAGCAGCTAGCTGGGCGCATCGCGGCGCTGAGCAGCTTCATCAGCCGCCTGGGTGAAAAGGACCTACCTTTCTACCAGCTGCTACGCAAAGCAGACAAATTTGAGTGGACACCCGAAGCCGATGACGCATTCGAAGATCTGAAGCGGCTACTCTCCACCTCGCCCGTCCTGGTCACACCAAAGGAACATGAGCCTCTCCTGCTATACATAGCAGCTACAATCAGGTGGTAAGCACCGTGCTCGTGGTCGAACGACCCGAAGATGGCAAGACCCACGGGGTCCAACGCCCAATTTACTACCTCAGCGAGGTATTGACGCCAACAAAACAGAGGTACCCTCACTACCAGAAACTCACCTACGGCGTGTTCATGACGGCTCGTCGGCTGAGCCACTACTTCCAGGAGCATCTTGTGATGGTCATCAACGAGGCACCTCTAAACAGCATCCTGAACAACCCGGAAGCCACAGGGCACGTGGCCCTGTGGGGCATCGAGTTGTCCCCTCTAGACATAGTCTACGAGAAACGCCATGCGATCAAGTCCCAGGTCCTACCGGACTTCCTCGTCAACTGGATGGAGCTGTTGCTGCCGGACACCCCGGATATGACACAGTCATGGACGATGCACTTTGATGGCTCCAAGCGCGAAGCTGGAGCAGGATCCAGGGTCATACTGACATCCCCGCAGGGCGACAAGATGAAGTACGTCCTCCAGATGAAATTTCGAGCTTCCAACAATGAAGCCGAATACAAGGCCCTCATCCACGGCATGAGGATGGCCAAGATCTGCGGCGTAACGCACCTCGTCATCTATGGTGACTCGAACCTCGTCGTCCAGCAGACAATGAACGAGTGCGACGCACACGCTACCAACATGATCGCATATCGCGCACTCTACAAATCACTTGAAGGAGACTTTGACGGTTGCGTGCTTCGGCACGTTGGAAGAGAAAGCAACGAAGAAGCCGACAGACTCGCCAATATTGGCTCCACCTGCGCGCGGGTGCCACCAGGTGTGTTCCTCGAACAGATCTGCGTGCCATCCATCAAAAGGAAATTCCCCAAGGGATCACCCGAAGAGGCAGAGCACTCGGGGGCTGCGCTGCCCGAAGGACAAGAAGGACCCAAAAAGCTCGACACAGAGGTCGCAGTGGTCAAACTGATGCGGGTAATGGAAACGAAGAAACATGGACGCCACCGTACCTGCGATACCTGATAAACAGGGAATTGCCTGATGACCCGACAAATGCCCGACGCATATCTCGCCGGTCCAAGGCCTTCACCATCATCAATGGCGAGTTTTACAAGCGCAGCATTTCAGGTATACTTAAAAGGTGCGTCACCATAGGTGACGGCAAAACAATCCTCCAAGACTTCCACGAGGGCATATGCGACCATCACGCGGGCAGCCGCGCCCTCGTCGCCAAAGCTCTACGAGCTGGGTTCTACTGGCCAACGGCCATGAACGACACGAAGGATATCGTCCGAAGGTGCAATGGGTGCCAGAGGTTCGCAGACAAACTCACGCACCAGGATCAGAGCTCAGGCCCATACCCTTGGCCTGGCCTTTCGCCCAATGGGGCCTCGACATGATCGGCAAACTTCCAACGGCCTTGTAGGCGGCGACATCAAGAAACGCCTACTGAGCCCACTCGAACGAGTTGCGGGAGCATGGACAGAAGATCTACCCTCCGTCCTTTGGAGCCCGCGCACAACGCCAAACAGCTCAACTGGCTACACGCCTTTCTTCATGGTGCACAGAGCCGAAGCCGTGTTACCCGCATAAGTATGCCATAAGGCCCCATGGGTGGTTGCATACAGCGAGGCCGAATCGACGGCCGCACTCGAAGACGCGGTCGACACACACGACGAGGCACGCGACATCGCCGCAGCACGATCGGCGGTCTACCTATAGAGCCTCCGCAACTATCACAGCCGTCGGCTGCGCCCAAGGTCCTTCGTCGAAGGAGACCTTGTCTCACGACTCAAGCAAGAGGGGCCGAAGAAGCTCGAGTCACCCTGGGAAGGACCATACGTCGTCACCGAAGTCATCCCAGGTGGCGCCTACCGCCTCAAGCACGTGGAGTATGGAGTCGCATACTCCAACCCATGGAACGTCACACAGCTAAGACGGTTCAACCCCTAGCTATCCCCCTATTTCCAATAAGGCTACTCAGCCGAACAATGTACCTCCTCATTACGCTATGAATAAAGCTAAGTGTTGGAGATATGCCCTAGAGGCAATAATAAAAGAAGTTATTATTATATCTTTGTGTTTATGATAAATGTTTACATTCATGCTATAATAGTATTAACAGGAAACATTAATACTAGTGTGATTTGTAAACTAAATTAGAGTCCCTAGTAAAGAATCTTTATAATACTAGCTTGTTGATTAATAGATGATCGTGGTTTCTCGATCATGAACATTGAGATGTTGTTAATAACAAGATCATATCATTAGGAGAATGGTATGATGGACATACTCCTATAGATAAGCGTAGCATAAAGATCAAGTCATTTTAATAGTTCGTTTGCTATAAGCTTTCTAATACATAGTAACCTAATTCCTTCGACCATGAGATCATGCTAATCGCCATCACCGGAAGGATGCTTTGATGACATCAAACACCACACCGTAAGTGGGTGGCTATAAAGGTGGCATTGAGAGTTCGGAAAGTATGGGTTGAGGCACATGGATCAAGAGTGGGATTTGTCCATCCATATGACGGATAGATATACTCTGGGCCCTCTCGGTGGAATGTCATCCAATTGGCTTGCAAGTATGTGACTGGCTCACAAGGGATCACATATCACGGGAACGACAAAAGAGTACTTATCGCTAACGAGGTTGAACTAGGTATGCAGAGATACCGACGATCAAAACCTCGGATAAGTAAACTATCGTGAGACAAAGGGAAATTGGTATCGTATGTAAGTGGTTCATTCGATCGCAAAGTAATCGTTGAAATATGTGGGATCCATATGAATTTCCAGATTCCTCTATTGGTTATTGATCGGAGAAGTGTCTCGATCAGGTCCGCATAATTCACGAACCGTAGGGAGACACACTTAAGGATTCGATGTTGTTTAGTAGATATGGAATGTTAGTAGGGATACCGAATGTTATTCGGAGTCTCGGATGGGATCCGGGATATCACGAGGAGATCCGGAGAATAAGATTCATATAAGGAAAGTCCTATTTCGGAGTTCGGGAAAGTTTCCGATGATTTCATCGGAGAGGTTCTAGAAGGGTCTAGAAGGTTCACCGGTCCAGAAGGAGAATGGTCCATGAATGTGTCATGGGTTTGTGGAATGATTGGATCATATCCAAGGTCACTTGGTGTTGGCATATGTGAGAGAGAAATAAAGCTCCAAATTGAAAGTCAAACAGAAGTTTGAAAAGTCAAACTGGAACAATGGTTTCCTAGTGGGAGAAAAAACAAGTCCTTCTCTCAATCCAACTTGGGTTTGGGTTTGGATTCAAACCCGCCCCTCCCAAGGCTGCCCCCTCTCATAAATAGAAGGGGAGGTCTGCCTCAACACAACACACAAGTTCCAAGCCCTCTCCACCCGAGATCGCCGTCGCCGACCCGCCGCCGCGTCGCCGCCTGATCGCGCCGCCGCGCCGCCGCCGGTCTGTCCCCGCCCTAGACGCCGCCGACACCTCCTCCTCCTCCTAGATTTCTAAACCCTAGATTTCCGGGAAACCCTAATCCACCATAACTCGCATCCGGCTTAGGCGAAGCCCTGCGGGATCTTCCCTCTACTTTCGGCACCACGCCGTCGTGCTGCCGGAATCACGAGGGGAGAACTACATCCTCCGCTGCATGATGGAACAAGGGAGAGGAAGGTCTTCACCGAGTACCGAACGTGTGACCGACTGCGGAAGCGCTGCTGGAACGCAGCGCCGGAAGGATCGTCTACACGATCTTGAGATCGGCAAGTGTACGACTACATCACCCACGAGAATCTGCTCTCATTAACCGCTTTGTAATCTTCGAGGGTGAGTGCTTCTATCGACTTGTTGCTACAATCTAGTAGATAGATCTTGGCTTGTTTGTGTGCATGCGGTAGAAATTTTTTGTTTTCCATGCTACAAACCCCCTACAGTAGTATCAGAGCCGTGTCTATATGTAGATCTATTGCACGAGTAGAACACAATGGTCATTGTGGGCGGTGGTGCTTTTATTATCAATTGCTTTTTGTGTACTTTACATCTTGCGGTATGCTGGGATGAAGCGGCCCGGGCTAACCTTACATAACATCGTTCATGAGACTTGCTCCATGCTCAACATGCAACTTGTATTGCATAAGTGGCTTTGCGGGTGTCTGTCTCTCCCATCATAGTATAGATTCAATTTACAACATGCACTTGATAGTTCAATCATCAATGTTGTGGTTCTTGTTCGTAAGTTAGAACTACACTTATTGAAAGCCCCAAACCACGTAAAATATGCAAAGAAAATTAGAGGCGTCTAACTTTGTTTTGCAGGGGTGTGCTGTGATGTGATATGGCCATGATTGTGATTATATATGATGTATGCAATGTTCCTTATTGTAAGTTGGCAACCGGCAGGATCCATATGGTTGTCCTTTAAATTCCGTTAAGACCACGTGATGATCGGGTGTGTTTCGAAGCACCACGTGATGATCATTGCATGTTGAGCGTGATGATCGGGTGTGTTAGATTCTGCGAGTGTATACAACATGAGCAAGCCAGATTTGCTCATGCGGAAGCTAAGGTTTGATCTTGACGATCCTAGCATGTACAGACATGGTCTCGGAACACGGATCACCGAAAGGTAAAGCATGAGTCATATAGTAGATATGATGAACATGTTGATTGTTCGCCATTGAAGCTACATCAACTCTCGTGATGATCGGTTTTGATGTGGTGGATTTGGTTCGTGTGATCACTAAAACAATGTGAGGGATATTGTTTTGAGTGGGAGTTCACCTAGATTAATTTAAATATTAATTAGAACTCAATTTGTCATAAACTTAGTCTAAACTATTGCAAATATGTTGTAGATCAATGGCGGCCCCTACCATCAATTTTAATGCATTCCTAGAGAAAGAAAAGTTGAAAAACAATGGAAGCAACTTCGCGGATTGGTTCCGTAATTTGAGGATTGTCCTCAATGCTGGTAATTTGACCTATGTGCTGGATGCACCGCTGGGTGACCCGCCTGCAGCTACTGCTATCGATGAAGTAAAGAATGTTTACATCACTCGGAAGAATCAGTACTCCACAGTCCCGTGTGCTATCTTGTATGGTTTGGAATCGGAGCTTCAGAAAAGGTTTGAGAACCATGACCCACATGATATTGTCCGTGAACTCAAAATGATATTTGAGGCTCATGCGGCAGTTGAGAGTTATGAGGCTTCTGAAAAGTTCTTTAACTACAAGATGGAAGAGGGCAGCTCCGTCAGTGAGCACGTGCTTAAGATGTCTGGGCACGCAAATAAACTCCAAAGTTTGGGTATAGTGATTCCTAATTCTTTGGGGATTCACCGTGTCCTCCAATCACTGCCACCAAGTTACAAGAACTTTGTGATGAACTACAATATGCAAAACATGGACAAGACGTTGCCAGAACTCTTCTCCATGTTGAAATCTGCAGAAGTGGAGATCAAGAAAGAGCACCAAGTGTTGTTGGTCAATAAGACCACCAAATTCAAGAAGCAAGGCAAGTCTAAGAAAAAGGGAAACTTCAAGGAGGGCGGTAAGAAAGTTGCCGTGCCGGCGAAGAAGACCAAGGCTGGGCCTAAGCCTGATATTGTTTGCTTTTACTGCAAGGGAGAAGGTCACTTGAAGTGGAATTGCCCAAAGTACTTGGCAGATTTGAAGAACGGCAACATCAAGAAGAAAGGTATATCCGATATACATGTTATTGATGTGTATCTCACTAGTACTCATAGTAGTGCCTGGGTATTTGATACTGGTTCGGTTTCTCATATTTGTAACTCGAAACAGGTACTACAGAATAAACGGAAGCTAGCGAAGAACGAGGTGACGATGTGCGTAGGAAATGGATCAAAGGTTGATGTGATCGCGGTCGGCATGCTACCTCTTCATCTACCATCGGGATTAGTTATATACTTAAATAATTGTTATTTGGTGCCTGTGTTGAGCGTGAACATTATATCTAGATCATGTTTATTGCGAGACGGTTACTTGTTTAAGTCCGAGAATAATGGTTGTTTGATTTATATGAGTAATATGTTTTATGCACATGCACCTTTGATAGATGGTCTATTCTTATTGAATCTCGATTGTGGAAATACACACATTAATAACATTGAAGCTAAACGTTTGAAATTGAGCGATAACTCGAACTATATGTGGCACTGTCGTCTTGGTCATATTGGAGTGAAGCGTATGAAGAAACTCCATTCCGATGGACTTCTTGAATCACTTGATTTTGAATCACTTGAAAGATGCAACGCATGTCTGATGGGTAAAATGACTAAGACTCCATTTTCTTTTATGATGGAGCGAGCTACGGATTTATTGGAAATCATACATACCGATGTGTGTGATCCAATGAGTGTAGCATCGCGCGGTGGTTATCGTTATGTTCTTACCTTCACGGATGACTTGATTAGATACGGGTATATCTATTTCATGAAACA
This sequence comes from Avena sativa, assembly GCA_916181665.1. Classification (NCBI taxonomy): domain Eukaryota; kingdom Viridiplantae; phylum Streptophyta; class Magnoliopsida; order Poales; family Poaceae; genus Avena; species Avena sativa. Next base: position 1,545,537 of record OV702279.1, on the reverse strand, counting down.
TAAGTCCAAAACTTTCGAGAAGTTTAAGGAATTTCAAAGTGAGGTAGAGAATCAACGTAACAAGAAGATTAAATTTCTACGATCTGATCGTGGAGGTGAATACCTAAGTTACGAGTTTGGCAAGCATTTGTAGAAATGCGGAATACTTTCACAATTGACACCGCCGGGAACACCACAACGTAATGGTGTGTCCGAACGTCGTAATCGAACTCTCGTAGATATGGTTCGTTCTATGATGTCACTTACACATTTACCGCTATCGTTTTTGGGTTATGCATTAGAAACAGCCGCATTCACTGTAGCATATCTTGTTCCTAACAATTGGGATTGCTTAGTGTGCCTTGAAAAAATTATGCGTTGTTTTAGCATGCAAATGTTGGAATTATGCCCTAGAGGCAATAATAAAGATGTTATTATTATAATTCTTGTTCATGATAATGTTTATATTCCATGCTAGAATTGTATTAAGCGGAAACTTTAATACTTGTGTGGTTTGTGAACAACACCGTGTTCCTAGTACGCCTCTAAGGACTAGCTCATTGATTAATGATGGTTAAGGTTTCCTAACCATGGACATGAGTTGTCAATTAATAATGAGATCATATCATTGGGAGAATGATATGGTGGACAGACCCAAACTAAGCGAAGCAATTCGATCGTGTCATCGTGTTCGTCTTTGCAAAGCTTTTCTTATGTCAAATATTGTATTCCTTAGACCATGAGATAATACAACTCCCTGGTATCGGAAGAAAGCTTTGAGGTCATCAAACGTCATCCTATGAGAGGGTGATCATAAAGGTGTCTCTCAGGTGATCGGAAAGTATCTGTTGGGTTGTATGTATCAAGATGGGATTTGTACCTCCCAAGTTGGAGAGATATACTTCGGGCCCACTCGGTAATCGATATCAACACCGCTTGCAAGCATGTGGTTAAGGAGTTAATCACAAAGTGATATCGGATTACGGAATGAGTAAAGTACTTGCTGTGAATGAGATTGAACTAGGTATGACGGTACCGACGATCAAATCTTGGGCAAGTAAAATATCGCGAGACGAAGGGAATATGCATATGGGATTGATTGAATCCTGGCATCATGGTTCATCCGATATGATCATCGATGAATGTGTGGGAGTCAATATGGGTGCCCAGGCCCCGCTGTTGATTATTGATAGAAGATCATGTCTGCATATTCTCGAACCCGCAGGGTCACACACTTAACGTGTCTCGACGCTAGGATAGATTGGATAATTGGTTTATGAGTTTTTGTTCAGAGTCTCGGATGGGATCCGGGACATCACGAGAGGTTCCGGAGTGGTCCGGAGAATAAGATTCATATAAGGCAGTGCAGTTTTTGGAGTTCGGAATTGTTCCGGGTTAATCGGTATTGTACCGAAAGCTTCTAGAACCTTCCGGAAGGGGATCAACGTGGCCCCACCTTCCGGGAGGGGGCATGGGCCTATGAGGGAGTGCCCTGGCCGCATTGGGCCAGGGGCACAAGGCCCCATAGGGCCCAGCCGGCCAAGGGGATTTTAAACTCGAGATAGACCTTCTAGAAGGGGGGGTTTCCTTGCCCCCCACTCCTTCTCCTTGGGGCCGCCGGTTTGGGCTTGGGGGAGGGGCTAGGGCTGCGCACACCCCTCTATATAAAGAGGTCTGGGGGCGCACCAACCCCCCACACCTTCCCCTCCAAACCTAGCTGCCCTGCTGCCTTCCTCTCTCCCTCCCGACTGTTTGTAGGCGAAGCCTTGCTGCAGAAATTCTCCACCATATACACCACGCCGTCGTGTTGTAGATCCAATCCGTCTCTCCACCATACTTGCTGGTCCAAGGAAGGAGGATACGTCGAGGTGCTGCACGTGTGCATCTCACGGAGGCACCGCCACTTGTGGTGCTAGATCGGATCGGATCGCGAGGAGGAGAAGCGAGTACGACTACATCACCCACGTTTCGACGAACGTTCCGCTGTGCGAATCTTCAAGGGTATGAAGATCTAATCCAATCTCTCTCGTTGTTTGCATCTCCTAGATTAGATCTTGGCTTTCCCTCTGTTCGCATCCGTAGAAAATTTTGATTTACTATGCCGCGAAACCCTTCAGTGGTATCAGAGCTAGATCTATGCGTAGATGTGTTTCACGAGTAGAACACAACATGGTTGTTGCGGGCGTTGATGTTTTCTGTTGCAAGCCTCTTGTTTGTGTTCTTTTTATGACGCGGGATAGTGAGATTGAAGCGGTCCAGGCCAACCTTACGCGACGTCGTTCGCGAGACCGGCTCCGCACTTGACGTGTGGCTTGTTCCACACATGCGGCTGGTGGATGTCAGTTTCTCTCACTATAGTTGTCATGGGATTAACACCGGAGTTTGGCAACCATAATATCACCGTTGTGGCTTTTCATAGGTAAGAATCGTTCTTAGCATCTACTCCCATAAGCCACGTAAAACATGCAACAACAAAGTAGAGGCGTCTAACTTGTTTTTGCAGGGAGTGTTTTCTGTGATATGGTATGGCCCAAGATGTGATGTGTATAATGTATGCGATGATCATGTTTTGTAATGTTTCACGACTTGCATGTCGATGAGTACACAACCGGCAGGAGCCATATGGTTGTCTTTATAATTGTGTATGACCTGTGTGTAAACTTCTTATACGCCATGTAATAGTTTCACTTTATCGCTAAGTAGTTAGCAATAGTTGTAGTTGCTATTCGTGGTGGAGGCAATCATGGTGGAGTGATGGAGATCATGCCGGCACGCACAAGATGGAGATCATTGCGCGAAGATTGGCTATACCATGTCACATAAAGTTATATGCATGTGATGTTTATCCTTTTATGTATCTTATTATGCTTAGATCGCGACGGTAGCATTATAAGATGATTCCTCACTTAAAGATCAAGATAAAAACTGTGTTCTCCCCAAGTATGCACCGTTGCGAAAGTTCGTCGTGTCCAAGCATCACGTGATGATCGGGTGCTATAGACTCTACGCTCACATACAACGGGTGCAAGCCAGTTTTGCACACGCGGAAATACTTGGGTCTAACTTGACGAGCCTAGCATGTACAGACATGGCCTCGGAACACATGAACCGAAAGGTTAAGCATGAGTCATATGAATGATATGATCGACACTTCGTTGTCCACCATTGAAACCACATCTCTTCTCGTGAAGATCGGACTAGGTGTGGTGAATTTGGATCGTGTTCACTAAACAACTTGAGTGATGTTGAATTTAGTGGGAGTTCATCTAGTAATTTGATTAAGTTGAACTATTTATCATGAACATAGTCTAAATTGTACTTGCAAATACTGTAGATCACATGGCCAAGTCCAACTTCAACTTCAACGTTTTTGCTGAGATAGAAAAGCTTAGAAACAATGGGTCTAACTTCACCAAATGGTTCCGCATTCTGAGAATCATTCTCGCTGGCGGACAAAAGGACTATGTCCTTGAGAAAGCGCTAGGTGACGCCCCTGCTATAGATGCGCCGGCTGATGAAAAAGCTGTTTATCAGTCGCGCAAGGATGATTATGATTTGATTAAGATCGCCATGTTGTATGCTATGGAATCGGATCTTCAAAATCGTTTGAGGAGTTCTCCGGGCCCTTTGAGATTCTCGAGGAGCTGAAAAACATGTTTTAGAATCAAGCCCGTTCTGAGAGATATGAGATCTCTAAGAAATTCTTTAACTACAAAATGGAGGAAGGGAGTTCCGTTAGTGAGCACGCCATTAAGATGTCGGGCTACACTCAACGCCTTGAGCAACTGGACTGCAAGATTCCAGAGGAGCTCAAGATTGACAGAGTTCCACAGTCACTCCCTCCTAGCTACAAAAGTTTTGTAGTTGCTCACGATCAGATTGGTTCCACTGATATGATCACTGAGCTCTTCGCTAAGATGAAAGTAGCGAAGGTGGACATCAAAAAGAATAATCATGTGTTGATGGTCAACAAGCCCCCCACCTTTAAGAAAGGTAAGGGTGCAAAGAAGCCCTTCAAGAAAGGCGGCGGCAAGCGCGTTGCCCCTGCTGAGAGGAAGCTCAGGTCTGGTCCTAAGCCGAACACTGAGTGCTTCTATTGCAAGGACAAGGGTCACAAGAAGCGCAACTGTCCGAAGTACTTAGCGGACAAGAAGGCTGGCACCATCAAAGGTATATTTGATATACATGTTATTGATGTTTTCCTTACTAGCCCTCGTTGTAGTGCCTGGGTATTTGATACCGGTTCAGTTGCTAATATTTGTAACTCGAAACAGGAGCTACGGAATAGACGGCGGCTTGCGAGGGATGAGGTGACGATGCGCGTTGGCAACGGATCAAGAGTTGATGTGATGGCCGTCGGCACCCTCTCCTTAGTTTTACCTTCGGGATTAGTTTTAAACCTTAATAAGTGTTATTATGTGCCTGCGTTGAGCATGAACATTATTTCTGGATCTTGTTTATTGCAAGACGGTTATTCATTTAAATCGGAGAATAATGGTTGTTCTATTTATATGAGTAACATCTTTTATGGTCATGCACCTATTGTGAATGGTTTATTTCTTCTAAATCTCGAAAGGGATGAAACACACATCCATAACATTGAGGCTAAGAGATGCAAAGTAGATAGTGATAATACTACATATTTGTGGCACTGTCGTCTAGGTCATATTGGTGTAAAATGCATGAAGAAACTCCATTCTGATGGACTTTTGGAGTCTCTTGACTTTGAATCATTTGACACATGCGAACCATGCCTCATGGGCAAGATGATCAAAACCCCGTTCTCCGGCATGATGGAGCGAGCAACGGACTTGTTGGAAATCATACATACCGATGTATGCGGACCGATGAGTGTTTCGACACGCGGCGGATATCGCTATTTTCTCACTTTTATCGATGACTTAAGTAGATATTGGTATATCTATTTAATGAAACATAAATCTGAAACGTTTGAAAAGTTCAAAGAATTTCAGAATGAAGTGGAGAACCATCGTAACAGAAAGATTAAGTTTCTACGATCCGATCGTGGAGGTGAATACTTGAGTTATGATTTTCTCACACATCTTAAAGCAAGCGGAATCGTTTCGCAACTCACGCCACCCGGAAGACCACAGCGCAATGGTGTGTCTGAACGCCGAAATCGAACCTTATTAGATATGGTCCGATCGATGATGTCTCTTACTGATTTGCCGTTATCATTTTGGGGTTATGCATTAGAAACCGCTGCATTCAATTTAAATAGGGCACCATCTAAATCCTTTGAGACGACACCGTATGAACTGTGGTTTGGTGCTAAACCTAAGTTGTTGTTTCTTAAAGTTTGGGGATGCGAAGCTTACGTCAAGAAGTTGATGCCGGACAAGCTCGAACCCAAAGCGGAGAAATGCGTCTTCATAGGATACCCTAAGGAAACTATTGGGTATACCTTCTATCACAGAACCGAAGGCAAAGTGTTTGTCACAAAGAACGGTTCCTTTCTTGAGAAGGAGTTTCTCTCGAAAGAAGTGAGTGGGAGGAAAGTAGAGCTAGACGAGGTTACTGAACCTTCTCTTGAATTGGAGAGTAGCGCAACACCTAAAATTGTTCCAGTGCCGCCTGCACCAACAATAGAGGAAGCTAATGACAAGGATCATGAAGCTTCGGACAATGCTGCTACTGAACGTCGCAGGTCGACAAGGTCGCGTGCCCCTCCTGAGTGGTACGGAAACCCTGTCTTGACTGTCTTGCTAGTAGAAGACAGTGAACCTACGAACTATGAGGAAGCGATGATGAGCCCAAACTCTGAGAAATGGCTAGAAGCCATGAAATCCGAATTGGGATCCATGAGCAAAAACCAAGTATGGACTTTGGTGGACCCTCCTAGCGACCGAAAGGCCGTTGAGTGCAAGTGGATCTTCAAGAAGAAAACGGACGCGGATGGTAATGTTACCGTCTATAAGGCACGGCTTGTCGCGAAAGGTTTTCGACAAGTTCAAGGTGTTGACTACGATGAGACTTTCTCTCCCGTAGCGATGTTTAAGTCCATTCGGATTTTATTAGCAATTGCTGCGTTTCATGATTATGAAATATGGCAGATGGATGTCAAGACTGCTTTCCTCAATGGCAACATTGATGAAGAGTTGTATATGATGCAACCCGAAGGTTTTGTCGATCCTAAGGATGCTGATAAAGTATGCAAACTTCAGCGTTCCATTTATGGACTGAAGCAAGCATCTCGGAGTTGGAACCTTCATTTTGATCAAGTGATCAAGAGCTTTGGATTTGTTCCAAATTTCTACGAAGCTTGTATCTACAAGAAAGTGAGTGGGAGCTCGGTGACGTTTCTGGTACTATATGTGGATGACATATTGATTATTGGAAATGACATCAACATGCTTAACGATGTGAAGAGTTATTTGAACAAGTGTTTTTCAATGAAATACCTAGGTGAAGCTGCTTATATATTGGGCATCAAAATCTATAGAGATAGACAAAGACGCCTGATAGCTTTAAGCCAGAGTACATACCTAGACAAAGTTCTGAAAAGGTTCAGAATGGATAAGGCAAAGAAAGGTTCAGTGCCTATGTTGTCAGGTAAGATATTGAGCAAGGCTCAGTGTCCAGCTACGGTAAATGATAGGGAAGCTATGAGCAAAGTGCCTTATGCCTCGGCCATAGGTTCCATCATGTATGCCATGCTGTGTACTAGACCGGATGTGTCCAATGCTCTTAGTTTGACAAGCAGATATCAAAGTGATCCAGGAGTGGAACACTGGACAGCCGTGAAGAACATCCTAAAGTACCTAAATAGAACTAAAGAAATGTTCTTAGTCTATGGGGGTGATGAACAACTCGTCGTAAAAGGTTACGTCGACGCTAGTTTCGACACCGACAAGGATGATTCTAAATCTCAGACAGGATACGTGTATATTTTGAATGGAGGAGCTGTGAGCTGGAGAAGCTGCAAGCAAAGCGTGATCGCGGGATCTACAGTAGAAGCGGAATACATGGCTGCTGCAGAAGCGTCAAGTGAAGGAGTTTGGATCAGAAACTTCATCACTGAGCTTGGCGTGGTTCCAAGTGCATTGGACCCACTGGAGATATTGTGTGACAACACTGGCGCCATAGCACTCGCTAAGGAACCAAGATATCATCCAAAGACCAAGCATATCAACCGCAAGTTTCATATAATCCGAGATTATATAGTAGATGGAGATCTGAAGATTAGCAAAGTACATACATATCTGAATGTCGCAGATCCATTGACTAAACCTCTTCCACGTGTAAAACATGATCAGCACCTCAGTTCCATGGGTGTGAGATTGTTGCCAAATGTAAACTAGATTATTGACTCTAGTGCAAGTGGGAGACTGTTGGAATTATGCCCTAGAGGCAATAATAAAGATGTTATTATTATAATTCTTGTTCATGATAATGTTTATATTCCATGCTAGAATTGTATTAAGCGGAAACTTTAATACTTGTGTGGTTTGTGAACAACACCGTGTCCCTAGTACGCCTCTAAGGACTAGCTCATTGGTTAATGATGGTTAAGGTTTCCTAACCATGGACATGAGTTGTCAATTAATAATGAGATCATATCATTGGGAGAATGATATGGTGGATAGACCCAAACTAAGAGAAGCAATTAGATCGTGTCATCGTGTTCGTCTTTGCAAAGCTTTTCTTATGTCAAATATTGTATTCCTTAGACCATGAGATAATAGAACTCCCTGGTATCGGAAGAAAGCTTTGAGGTCATCAAACGTCATACTATGAGAGGGTGATCATAAAGGTGTCTCTCAGGTGATCGGAAAGTATCTGTTGGGTTGTATGTATCAAGATGGGATTTGTCCCTCCCAAGTTGGAGAGATATACTTCGGGCCCACTCGGTAATCGATATCAACACCGCTTGCAAGCATGTGGTTAAGGAGTTAATCACAAAGTGATATCGGATTACGGAACGAGTAAAGTACTTGCTGTGAACGAGATTGAACTAGGTATGACGGTACCGACGATCAAATCTCGGGCAAGTAAAATATCGCGAGACGAAGGGAATATATATATGGGATTGATTGAATCCTGGCATCGTGGTTCATCCGATATGAGCATCGATGAATGTGTGGGAGTCAATATGGGTGCCCAGACCCCGCTGTTGATTATTGATAGAAGATCATGTCTACATATTCTCGAACCCGCAGGGTCACACACTTAACGTGTCTCGACGCTAGGATAGATTGGATAATTGGTTTATGAGTTATTGTTCGGAGTCTCGGATGGGATCCGGGACATCACGAGAGGTTCCGGAGTGGTCCGGAGAATAAGATTCATATAAGGCAGTGCAGTTTTTGGAGTTCGGAATTGTTCCGGGTTAATCGGTATTGTACCAGAAGCTTCTAGAACCTTCCGGAAGGGGACCAACGTGGCCCCACCTTCCGGGAGGGGGCATGGGCCTATGAGGGAGTGCCCTGGCCGCATTGGGCCAGGGGCACAAGGCCCCATAGGGCCCAGCCGGCCAAGGGGGTTTTAAACTCGAGATAGACCTTCTAGAAGGGGGGTTTCCTTGCCCCCCACTCCTTCTCCTTGGGGCCGCCGGTTTGGGCTTGGGGGAGGGTCTAGGGCTGCGCCCACCCCTCTATATAAAGAGGGCTGGGGGCGCACCAACCCCCCACACCTTCCCCTCCAACCCTAGCCGCCCTGCTGCCTTCCTCTCTCCCTCCCGACTGTTTGTAGGCGAAGCCCTGCTGCAGAAATTCTCCACCATATACACCACGCCGTCGTGTTGTAGATCCAATCCGTATCTCCACCATACTTGCTGGTCCAAGGAAGGAGGAGACATCGAGGTGCTGCACGTGTGCATCTCACGGAGGCACCGCCACTTGTGGTGCTAGATCGGATCGGATCGCGAGGAGGAGAAGCGAGTACGACTACATCACCCACGTTCCGACGAACGTTCCGCTGTGCGAATCTTCAAGGGTATGAAGATCTAATCCAATCTCTCTCGTTGTTTGCATCTCCTAGATTAGATCTTGGCTTTCCCTCTGTTCGCATCCGTAGAAAATTTTGATTTACTATGCCGCGAAACCCTTTAGCAAAAGCATAGTATTGTGGTATTCTCCTTTGATGTTTTGATTGGTTTGACTTGGAACATGCTCACACCATGTTATGACTATGACAAGTCACCATTAGACTCTATGATCATTTAGTCCTTGACTTGTAGTACCACTCTTTGCTTTGATTAGTTTGCTTTGTTGCATTGCATAATTATGGTCATTATTGCTCTCTTAGTTGGTTGCTCCTAGTCTTTTGCTAGCCTCCACTTGTATGAGTAAGCTCTACTCATGCTTCCAACTCCCAAGACACCAAGTTATTCCAAAGTGTCCACTATAAATTCCTATGCATGGTGTGCTACACCATTCCAAGTATATTCTTGTTTTCATCTATCTTCCAGTTAAAAACTATTTTGTTATGTGAAAACTTAGTGATTAAAGCCCTCACGAACTTGATGGCACACTTTATTCTTTTCCCCTAATAAACTTGAACCATTGTGACAACTTTGTTGTATATGCTTGCACTTATAAGTCGGAATTAGCAGAACCGTGTTGTCACAGGGAACGTTTTCAACATTGCACTTGTACCTTGTTGCACTCAGTTGATATCATGTTCTTTTGTCTATGGATGTCACCGGTCTGAAATAAAGAGGGAACTTTTAAGTCCATGGAGTTTGTATCATGTGTTAGAGAAACGCCTGGGCCGCTAGCCTAAGCCATGCCTAATCATGGTGGAAACTTGCAGCATCACCATAGTGACATCTATGAAGCATTCTTCTTATAAAAAATAGACACATTGAGAAAGAGGAAAGAGAGAAAAAAGCACCATATCCCCATGGTACATAAGAAGAATTGCTGAGATGCTCATTGTCTGCTTGCCTTGTCATTTTGGTTATGGGAAAGCTCCTGTACCATGTGAAAGGGGTACCCGTTGGCGGTTCTCAATGATATGCAAATACTTATAGTGACAAGAACTTACCTGGTCCCAAAGTTGAGTATGCATGAGGTGTGGCCCTCGTATTCAAGGGACTTGAGATTTCCAACTTATACTTCGTCAAGCATATACTCCAGCTTTGCCACTTTAACCTTAACCACTTCAAGATGCTTACGATAGGGGCAATGAGGGCTGAAAGCTAATAAGTACCATAATTTTTGGAAGCTCTTTTTGAAACTTGTAATCCCTGCTTCCTTTACAAAAAGGCCTTTCTTCCATCATTATTGAGTCTCCACCTTCTACCTTTAGGCACCATTAAGAGAGCATAGTTGTCATCCTGTGTGCAGTGTTCCAAATGACATGGTTATACCCTACGGGTACACAACTTTAGCATACCTGGTCTAGCCCAAGGAAGTACCACGAGAATATACGCGGCCCATGAAGATATTCGGGTGGCCCAAGCCCATGACGTCTTCAGATCCTTGGAGAGCAAGACTAGAACAGATAGAATATTCAAAGGGGCAAAGCCTAAACCTGTAACCGACTCGATTTGTGCCCGAGACCTGCTTATGTCTATATAAAGGCTAGGAAGGCATGACGAGAAGGCTCTCTCTCATACCACTGCATACACACCTCCATGCCAGATTGCATCTGCGCACCCTTGTAACTTTCGGTTCCGCCATAATCAAGAGCAGACAAGCAGGGGTAGGGTTTTCCCTCTGGGGGCCTGAACCTGGATAAATCTTGTGTTCCCTGGTTGCTTGTCTGTTAACCGTTCCGCGATCTCCAGCACCCCCATCTTCTCCAAAACCCAAGCTCATAACAATGGGCATGGACGAGATTAAACCTCGTCTATTGGCGCCGTCTGTGGGAACTGGGGGCGCTGATTGTTCGATCGTGATGGTCCCGACCAAAGCGATCTACAACTCCTTGGCGACAGAGAGCCATCTCCTCTTCGGTGCCTTCGACTTCACCGCCCACTCGCCAGCCACCCTGAAGGACTTCGAGCCCGTAGGCGACGGGCTCGAGATCCTGTTCAGGAGCTTCTACTTCCATGTGGGACACACCGGCACTCTCCGCCTCCCAAAGAGGGTGCCTCTGCCATCGATCAGGCCTGCCTCATGGGCCCCGCATCCCAACGTGCTACCCAGGACAACATCGACAGATGAGTCATACGATAGCAGCAGCTGCAACTCAGATCTGTGTGATCCCCCGTCGGATGAAGGACCTATGGTTCCGGATCCAAAAGATGTGGCAGCAGCGTTCCGACCTACGGACGCTACCAATGCGCCATGGTCATCCAAAGCGACGTGGAGCAACAACCACCAGGTTCGGGTGCTCACGTACCGCCGCCCAACCCGCAGGGTAGAAACGGTGAAAACAGGAGACAACCATCCCCCCGCCCAACGAGGACGACCCTGACGCCAATCGAGTAATCCACCTCAGTGAGGAAGGATGGAACCAAGCACATGAAGCCGTGGCGGGCAACAAGATCCTGCCTGTGGGTGCCTCACGGGACCTACTGATGGCATACCATCTGCTCCTCATCGAAGAGCACAAAAAGCAGGTCAAGATGCAAGAGGTACTCGACAAACGCAAGCAAGAGGCCTCGGAGTCTAGCGCGCGGCGAGCTGCGCTCTCCACCATTGGCGGCTCCAGCTCGCACGGCAACAATGCCAACAAGCATCATTCTCGCGTAGAGAACATGGACCCCACTGCACGTCGCGAGGTGACCCGAACCCTCAAAACATCCTTCATGGAGATGGACGCCAATGGCAACGTCATCCCGAAGACGCCGCAAGCTGCGAGCATGGAAGCCACCACATACCTTGCGTCCCATCCACCTCTGGTGGGGGACCCGAAGAGGGCCATGCACAATTCTGCACTAGCCAGACTCGGACTCGTTGGAGCTGCGCTCCATGAGGAAGCTCCCGCGGAGCCGAAAAAGAAGGCTGCGGTCAGATTCAACCGCAGTCCCACACCCTCATCCGACGAGGAGGAACACGACCTACCTCAACGGCACAAGAGCTCACGACGTCGCAGCCGCGACTATGATGCTCGAAGCGAACTCACTCAGCACAAGATCGACAAGGCACGCGCCAAGCGCGTGTGCTCATCCGAATCCGAAGAGGACGATGACGAAGGAGAACTCCGCGGAGCTCGATGCTTCAACAGATCTGTTCAGCGAACACGGACGCCAAGAAACTTCAAGCTTACTTCGGATACTCCGAAGTTAGACGGCACGCAGGACCCTAAGGCATGGCTCAGCGACCTCCTGTCGTCTGTCAAGCTGCACGACGGAAACAAAAACATCGCCCTACAATGCCTTCAGCTGCAGCTGACAGGCGTAGCCCGGATCTAGCTCAGCAACCTCTCCTCGGGATCCATCCGAAGCTGGGACATACAGTTTCATCCGAAACTTCAAGGTTACCATCAAGAAGCCAGCCTCGATCGAAGAGCTACGGGCCTGCACCCAACGAACGGGTGAATCCATTCGCTCGTACATACTACGCTGGTCCAACATCAAGAACTCCGCGGCACCCATCTCTGAGGAGAGAACAATCGACGCCTTCAAAGATGGCGTCAAGCGCCAAGACTTCAAGGAAGAACTTGGGCGCGTCAAGCCCAAGACACTCGACCACCTCATAGACATCGCTAACAGGTGGGCAGATGGCGAGGACTCCGTTCACCGAGCACACTCAGATAAGGAGGATGACTATGGTCACCGACGTGAGCGTTGTAGCAAGAGAAGATCGCGCGTCTATGACGATCACGACGGACCCGACATGGTCGCGGCTGGCTACGCCGACCGTTGCAACGAAAGCAACCGCAGCAGCGGCGGATACCATGGAAACAACTTCCGCGATGGAGGACGCCCAACGCAATCGTGGCAACGTCGCAACCGCGATGACGAGCCCTCGGCATACGACAAGTTGTCGGGCCCATGCACCATCCACTTGTACATCGACAAGCAGGATGGTAAAAAGAAGGCCAGCCATATGCTTAAGGACTGTCGCGAGTTCCAGAAACTCAGCGAGAGACTGTCCCATATGAGACAACTGGTCCCGAACAATGGGTTCAGAAACGCGCCTGCACCAGGTGACATCTCCCACGGAGCTCCTCCGCCACCACCCGTGGGACCTTCGGATCACCCGGTTGCAGCCATACAGAACAACGACACAAGAGGGTACCCGCCGCCGAAATGGGCCCTGATGATCCAGAAGGGGCGCCCAACCAACAGGGTGCAAAAGAAGATCACCCGCCAGGTCAGCTTGGCTGTGACCGCTCCACCCACAATCCCGGAGTACCTCAGCGGTTTGGAGTCCTGCATCACATTCAGTCTTTCGGATCACCACCGCCAGATCCCTCGCCCAGGTCATGCTGCCCTGGTGCTCGAGGCGCAGATCAGAGGATTCGAGATGAGCAGCGTCTTCATGGACGGCAGCAGCGGCATCAATCTAATGTTTGCTAGCACCTTAACAGCAATGTGGATCCCACTGTGCAACCTAGAACAATCCGACACAACGTTCCACGACATCGTCCTAGGGAAGGGCATATTTCCCCGGGGAAAGATATGGCTCAACGTCATCTTCGGCAAGCCCAACAACTTTCGGTGCGAACGACTCGAGTTCGAAGTATTGGACTGGCCATCACAATACCACGCCATCCTCGGCGCGTGGCATTCGCAAGGTTCCTGGCAGTACCACACTATGCGTACCTGCTACTCAAGATGCCAGGAACTAGGGGCGTCATTACGGTCCACGGGAGCTTCACCCGGTCGGACCACTGCGACAGGGACTTCAACAGAATCTCCCAGTCATTCGGCATGCAGGAGGAGCTCGTAAGGCTCCGAGAGGTGGCAGACAATGGGGCACCCCCTGTCTCGAGGTAAAATGCACCTGACATGTCGTTCGACTCAACAGTCAACACGAAGAAGGTGTAGGTCCACCCGACGGATGCCTCCAAGACGGCGCTGATCGCCAACGACCTCAGCCCCGCATAGGAAAGCGCGCTCGTCGAATTCCTCCGTGAGCGCTGGGAAATGTTCGCCTGGTATCCTGCGGACATGCCAGGAGTTCCTAGGGAATTCGCCGAGCATGCACTCAATGTGTTCCCAGATGCCAAGCCCGTCAAATAGTCCATCCGACGGTTGTCCGAGCCACAGGCCGAAGCCATCAGAGTCGAAGTCAACAGACTGCTCAACGCTGATTTCATCAGGGAGATCAAGGAAAGCAAGTGGCTGGCCAACACCGTGATGGTCCCTAAAAAGGACACAGACATCCTTCGAATGTGCGTGGACTTCACATCGCTGAACAAGCACTGCCTGAAGGATCACTTCCCTCTCCCTCGGATCGATCAGATCATCGGTTTGACTGCAGGATGCGTAAAGCTCTCCTTCCTCGACGCCTACTCAGGCTACAATCAGATTCGACTAAAGGTCGAAGATCAGGAAAAAACGACGTTCATCACGCCGTTCGGAGTGTTCTGCTACAACACAATGCCCTTCGGGCTGAAGAACGCAGGTGCCACGTACCAGTGGTGCATGTAGGCATGCCTAAAGAGCCAGATCGGCCGCAACATACAGGTCTATGTCAATGACATAGTAGTCAAAACAAGGGAGGCCAAGATACTGATCGACGATCTCCGCGAGACGTTCGACAACCTTGATCGCTACAAGATCAAGCTGAACCCAAAAAAGTGCGCCTTTGGCGTCCCATCTGGCCAACTACTTGGCTACTTCATCTCCCAGTGAGGAATTGAGGCAAACCCGAAGAAAAACCAGGCCATACTGGCCATGGAGAAACCGAAAAACCTCAAAGGTGTCTAGCAGCTAGCTGGGCGCATCGCGGTGCTGAGCAGATTCATCAGCCGCCTGGGTGAAAAGGACCTGCCTTTCTACCAGCTACTACGCAAAGCAGACAAATTCGAGTGGACACCCGAAGCCGATGACGCATTCGAAGATCTGAAGCGGCTACTCTCCACCTCGCCCGTCCTGGTCACACCAAAGGAACGTGAGCCTCTCCTGCTATACATAGCAGCTACACATTAGGTGGTAAGCACCGTGCTCGTGGTCGAACGACCCAAAGATGGCAAGACCCACGGGGTCCAAAGCCCAATTTACTACCTCAGCGAGGTACTAACGCCAACAAAACAGAGGTACCCTCAGTACCAGAAACTCGCCTACGGCGTGTTCTTGACGGCTCGTCGGCTGAGCCACTACTTCCAGGAGCATCATGTGATGGTCGTCAACGAGGCACCTCTAAACAACATCCTGAACAACCCGGAAGCCACAGGGCACGTGGCCCTGTGGGGCATCGAGTTGTCCCCTCTAGACATAGTCTACGAGAAACGCCATGCGATCAAGTCCCAGGTCCTACCAGACTTCCTCGTCCACTGGATGGAGCTGTAGCTGCCGGACACCCCGGATATGACACGGTCATGGAAGATGCACTTTGATGGCTCCAAGCGCGAAGCTGGAGCAGGAGCCAGGGTCATACTGACATCCCCGCAGGGTGACAAGATGAAGTATGTCCTCCAGATGAAATTTCGAGCTTCCAACAACGAAGCCGAATACAAGGCCCTCATCCACGACATGAGGATGGCCAAGATCTGTGGCGCAATGCACCTTGTCATCTATGGTGACTCAAACCTCGTCATCCAGCAGACAATGAACGAGTGCGATGCACACGCTACCAACATGATCGCGTATCGCGCACTCTACAAATCACTCGAAGGAGACTTTGACGGTTGCGTTCTTCGGCACGTTGGAAGAGAAAGCAACGAAGAAGCCGACATACTCGCCAATATCGGCTCCACCTGCTCGCGGGTGCCACCAGGTGTGTTCCTCGAACAGATCTGCGTGCCATCCATAAAAAGGAAATTCCCCAAGGGATCACCCGAAGAGGCAGAGCACTCGGGGGCTGCGCTGCCCGAAGGACAGGAAGGACCCAAAAGCTCGACACAGAGGTCGCAGTGGTCAACCTGATGCGGGTCATGGAAATCGAAGAAACATGGATGCCACCGTACCTGCGATACCTGATAAACAGGGAATTGCCTGATGACCCGACAGATGCCCGACACATATCTCGCCGGTCCAAGGCCTTCACCATCATCAATAGCGAGTCGTACAAGCGCAACATTTCGGGTGTATTTAAAAGGTGCGTCACCATCGGTGACGGCAAAACAATCCTCCAAGACTTCCACGAGGGCATCTGCGACCATCACGCGGGCAGCCGCGCCCTTGTCGCCAAAGCTCTACGAGCTGGGTTCTACTGGCCAACGGCCATGAACGACACGAAGGATATCGTCCGAAGGTGCAATGGGTGCCAGAGGTTCGCAGACAAACTCACGCACCAGGATCAGAGCTCAGGCCCATACCCTTGGCCTGGCCTTTCGCCCAATGGGGCCTCGACATGATCGGCAAACTTCCAAGGTCCTCGAAAGGAGGCCACGTCTACCTCCTGGTCGCAGTCGACAAGTTCACCAAGTGGATCGAAGCCATGCCCGTTACCGACCAAAAGGGTGAAACAGCCGTGAAATTCTTCGAATCCATAGTCTACAGGTTAGGCGTGCCGCACAGCATCATCACGGACAACAGGTTGAACTTCATCTCCAAAGAATTCCAGGACTTCTGCGAAGGCCTCAGAATCAACATAACATATGCCTCCGTGGCACACCCGCAAACCAACAGGCAGGTGGAAAAGGCCAACGGCCTCGTAGGCGGCGACATCAAGAAACGCCTACTGAGCCCACTCAAACGGCTTGCGGGAGCATGGACAGAAGAGCTACCCTCCGTCCTTTGGAGCCTGCGCATAACGCCAAACAGCTCAACTGGCTACACGCTCTTCTTCATGGTGCACAGAGCCGAAGCCCTGTTACCCGCATAAGTATGCCATAAGGCCCCATGGGTCGTTGCATACAGCGAGGCCGAATCGACGGCCGCACTCGAAGATGCGGTCGACACACTCGACGAGGCACGTGAGATCACCGCAGCACGATCGGCGGTCTACCAACAGAGCTTCCGCAACTATCACAGCCGTCGGCTGCGCCCAAGGTCCTTCGTCGAAGGAGACCTCGTCTCACGACTCAAGCAAGAGGGGCCGAAGAAGCTCGAGTCACCGTGGGAAGGACCATACGTCGTCACCGAAGTCATCCCAGGTGGCGCCTACCGCCTCAAGCATGTGTAGTCTGGAGTCGCATACTCCAACCCATGGAACATCACATAGCTACGACGGTTCTACCCCTAGCTATCCCCCCTATTTCCAATAAGGCTACTCAGCCGAACAATGTACCTCCTCATTACGCCATGAATAAAGCTAAGTGTTGGAGATATGCCCTAGAGGCAATAATAAAAGAAGTTATTATTATATCTTTGTGTTTATGATAAATGTTTATATTCATGCTATAATAGTATTAACAGGAAACATTAATACTAGTGTGATTTGTAAACTAAATTAGAGTCCCTAGTAAAGACTCTTTATAATACTAGCTTGTTGATTAATAGATGATCGTGGTTTCTCGATCATGAACATTGAGATGTTGTTAATAACAAGATCATATCATTAGGAGAATGGTATGATGGACATACTCCTATAGATAAGCGTAGCATAAAGATCAAGTCATTTTAATAGTTTGTTTGCTATAAGCTTTCTGATACATAGTAACCTAATTCCTTCGACCATGAGATCATGCTAATCACCATCACCGGAAGGATGCTTTGATGACATCAAACACCACACCGTAACTGGGTGGCTATAAAGGTGGCATTGAGTGTTCGTAAAGTATGGGTTGAGGCCCATGGATCAAGAGTGGGATTTGTCCATCCATATGACGGATAGATATACTCTAGGCCCTCTCGGTGGAATGTCATCCAATTGTCTTGCAAGTATGTGACTGGCTCACAAGGGATCACATATCACGGGAATGATAAAAGAGTACTTATCGCTAAGGAGGTTGAACTAGGTATGCAGAGATACCGACGATCAAAACCTCGGATAAGTAAACTATCGTGAGACAAAGGGAAATTGGTATCGTATGTAAGTGGTTCATTCGATCGCAAAGTAATCATTGAAATATGTGGGAGCCATATGAATTTCCAGATTCCTCTATTGGTTATTGATCGGAGAAGTGTCTCGATCAGGTCCGCATAATTTACGAACCGTAGGGAGACACACTTAAGGATTCGATGTTGTTTAATAGATATGGAATGTTAGTAGGGATACCGAATGTTATTCGGAGTCTCGGATGGGATCCGGGATATCACGAGGAGATCCGGAGAATAAGATTCATATAAGGAAAGTCCTATTTCGGAGTTCGGGAAAGTTTCCGATGATTTCATCGGAGAGGTTCTAGAAGGGTCTAGAAGGTTCACCGGTCCGGAAGGAGAATGGTCCATGAATGTGTCATGGGTATGTGGAATGATTGGATCATATCCAAGGTCACTTGGTGTTGGCATATGCGAGAGAGAAATAAAGCTCTAAATTGAAAGTCAAACAGAAGTTTGAAAAGTCAAACTGGAACAATGGTTTCCTAGTGGGAGAAAAAACAAGTCCTTCTCTCAATCCAACTTGGGTTTGGGTTTGGATTCAAACCCACCCCTCCCAAGGCTGCCCCCTCTCATAAATAGAAGGGGAGGGCTGCCTCAACACAACACACAAGTTCCAAGCCCTCTCCACCCGAGATCGCCGCCGCCGACCCGCCGCCGCGTCGCCGCCTGATCGCGCCGCCGTCGGTCCGTCGCCGCCCTAGCCGCCGCCGACACCTCCTCCTCCTCCTCCTAGATTTCTAAACCCTAGATTTCCGGGAAACCCTAATCCACCATAACTCGCATCCGGCTTAGGCGAAGCCCTGCGAGATCTTCCCTCTACTTTCGACACCACGCCGTCGTGCTGCGGGAATCACGAGGGGAGAACTACAACCTCTGCTGCCTGCTGGAACAAGGGAGAGGAAGGTCTTCATCGAGTACCGAACGTGTGACCGACTGCGGAAGCGCTGCCGGAACGCAGCGCCGGAAGGATCGTCTACGCGATCTTGAGATCGGCAAGTGTACGACTACATCACCCACGAGAATCTTCTCTCATTAACCGCTTTGGAATCTTCGAGGGTGAGTGCTTCTATCGACTCGTTGCTACAATCTAATAGATAGATCTGGGCTTGTTTGTGTGCATGCGGTAGAAATTTTTTGTTTTCCATGCTACAAACCCCCTACAGTAGTATCAGAGCCGTGTCTATATGTAGATCTGTTGCACGAGTAGAACACAATGGTCATTGTGGGTGGTGGTGCTTTTATTATCAATTGCTTTTTGTGTACTTTGCATCTTGCGGTATGATGGGATGAAGCGGCCCGGGCTAACCTTACATAACATCGTTCATGAGACTTGCTCCATGCTCAACATGCAACTTGTATTGCATAAGTGGCTTTGCGGGTGTCTGTCTCTCCCATCATAGTATAGATTCAATTTACAACAGGCACTTGATAGTTCAATCATCAACGTTATGGTTCTTGTTCATAAGTTAGAACTACACTTATTGAAAGCCCCAAACCACGTAAAATATGCAAAGAAAATTAGAGGCGTCTAACTTTGTTTTGCAGGGGTGTGCTGTGATGTGATATGGCCATGATTGTGATTATATATGATGTATGCAATGTTCCTTATTGTAAGTTGGCAACCGGCAAGAGCCATATGGTTGTCCTTTAAATTCCGTTAAGACCACGTGATGATCGGGTGTGTTTCGAAGCACCACGTGATGATCATTGCATGTTGAGCGTGATGATCGGGTGTGTTAGATTCTGCGAGTGTATACAACATGAGCAACCCAGATTTGCTCATGCGGAAGCTAAGGTTTGATCTTAGCGATCCTAGCATGTACAGACATGGTCTCGGAACACGGATCACCGAAAGGTAAAGCATGAGTCATATAGTAGATATGATGAACATGTTGATTGTTCGCCATTGAAGCTACATCAACTCTCGTGATGATCGGTTTTGATGTAGTGGATTTGGTTCGTGTGATCACTAAAACAATGTGAGGGATATTGTTTTGAGTGGGAGTTCACCTAGATTAATTTAACTATTAATTAGAACTCAATTTGTCATAAACTTGGTCTAAACTATTGCAAATATGTTGTAGATCAATGGCGGCCCCTACCATCAATTTTAATGCATTCCTAGAGAAAGAAAAGTTGAAAAACAATGGAAGCAACTTCGCGGATTGGTTCCGTAATTTGAGGATTGTCCTCAATGCTGGTAATTTGACCTATGTGCTGGATGCACCGCTGGGTGACCCGCCTGCAGCTACTGCTACCGATGAAGTAAAGAATGTTTACATCACTCGGAAGAATCAGTACTCCACAGTGCCGTGAGCTATCTTGTATGGTTTGGAATCGGAGCTTCATAAAAGGTTTGAGAACCATGACCCACATGATATTGTCCGTGAACTCAAAATGATATTTGAGGCTCATGCGGCAGTTGAGAGTTATGAGGCTTCTGAAAAGTTCTTTAACTACAAGATGAAAGAGGGCAGCTCCGTCAGTGAGCACGTGCTTAAGATGTCTGGGCACACAAATAAACTCCAAAGTTTGGGTATAGTGATTCCTAATTCTTTGGGATTCACCGTGTCCTCCAATCACTGCCACCAAGTTACAAGAACTTTGTGATGAACTACAATATGCAAAACATGGACAAGACGTTGCCAGAACTCTTCTCCATGTTGAAATCTGCAGAAGTGGAGATCAAGAAAGAGCACCAAGTGTTGTTGGTTAATAAGACCACCAAATTCAAGAAGCAAGGCAAGTCTAAGAAAAAGGGAAACTTCAAGAAGGGCGGTAAGAAAGTTGCCGTGACGGCGAAGAAGACCAAGGCTGGGCCTAAGCCTGATACTGAGTGCTTTTACTACAAGGGAGAAGGTCACTTGAAGTGGAATTTCCCAAAGTACTTGGCAGATTTGAAGAACGGCAACATCAAGAAGAAAGGTATATCCGATATACATGTTATTGATGTGTATCTCACTAGTACTCGTAGTAGTGCCCTGGTATTTGATACTGGTTCGGTTTCTCATATTTTTAACTCAAAACAGGTACTACAGAATAAACGGAAGCTAGCGAAGAACGAGGTGACGATGTGCGTAGGAAATGGATCAAAGGTTGATGTGATCGCGGTCGGCACGCTACCTCTTTATCTACCATCGAGATTAGTTATATACTTAAATAATTGTTATTTGGTGCCTGCGTTGAGCATGAACATTATATCTAGATCATGTTTATTGCGAGACGGTTACTTGTTTAAGTCCGAGAATAATGGTTGTTTGATTTATATGAGTAATATGTTTTATGCACATGCACCTTTGATAGATGGTCTATTCTTATTGAATCTCGATTGTGGAAATACACACATTAATAACACTGAAGCTAAACGTTTGAAATTGAGTGATAACTCGAACTATATGTGGCACTGTCGTCTTGGTCATATTGGAGTGAAGCGTATGAAGAAACTCCATTCCGATGGACTTCTTGAATCACTTGATTTTGAATCACTTGAAAGATGCAAAGCATGTCTGATGGGTAAAATGACTAAGACTCCATTTTCTTTTATGATGGAGCGAGCTACGGATTTATTGGAAATCATACATACCGATGTGTGTGGTCCAATGAGTGTAGCATCGCGCGGTGGTTATCGTTATGTTCTTACCTTCACGGATGACTTGAGTAGATATGGGTATATCTATTTCATGAAACATAAGTCCGAAACTTTCGAGAAGTTTAAGGAATTTCAAAGTGAGGAAGAGAATCAACGTAACAAGAAGGTTAAATTTCTATGATCTAATCGTGGAGGTGAATACCTAAGTTACGAGTTTGGCGAGCATTTGAAGAAATGCGGAATACTTTCACAATTGAAACCGCCGGGAACACCACAGCGTAATGGTGTGTCCGAACGTCGTAATCGAACTCTCTTAGATATGGTTCGTTCTATGATGTCACTTACACATTTACCGCTATCGTTTTGGGGTTATGCATTAGAAACAGCCGTATTCACTTTAAATAGGACACCATCTAAATCCGTTGAAATGACACCGTATGAATTATGGTTTGGAAAGAAACCTAAATTGTCATTCCTTAAAGTTTGGGGTTGTGAATCTTATGTAAAGAAGTTACAGCAGGACAAGCTTGAACCCAAGGTGGAAAAATGCGTCTTCATAGGATGCCCGAAGGAAACTATTGGGTATACCTTCTATCATAGATCCGAGGGCAAAATCTTTGTTGCCAAGAATGGATCCTTTCTAGAGAAGGAATTTCTCTCGAAAGAAGTGACTGGAAGGAAAGTAGAACTCGACGAGGTTGTTGAACTTTCTCTCGAACTTGCGAGTAGCGCAACACCGGAAGTAGTTCCTGTGGAGCCTACACCAATAAGAGAGGAAGCTAATGATGTTGATCATGAAACTTCGATTGAAGTTACTATGGAACCTCGCAGGTCAACGAGAACTCGTACCTCTCCTGATTGGTATGATCCCGTAATGAGTGTCATGTTGGTGGATAACACCGATGACCATGCGACATATGAGGAAGCAATGATGAGCCCATATTCCAATAAATGGGAAGAACCCATGAAATCCGAGATTGGATCCATGTACGAAAACCAAGTATGGACTTTGGTGGACTTACCGGATGGCCGGAAGGCTGTCGAGAACAAATGGATTTTCAAGAAGAAAACAGATGCTGATGGTAATGTTACTGTCTATAAAGCTCGACTTGTCGCAAAAGGGTTTCGACAAATTCAAGGAGTTGACTACGATGAGAATTTATCACCAGTAGAGAAGCTAAAGTCTGTAAGGATTATGTTAGCAATCGCTGCATATTATGATTATGAGATATGGCAGATGGATGTCAAAACGGCATTCCTCAATGGAGACATTGATGAAGAGTTGTATATGATGCAACCCAAAGGTTTTGTCGATCCTAAAGATGCTAACAAGGTATGCAAACTTCAACGGTCCATATATGGATTGAAGCAAGCATCCCGAAGTTGGAATCAACATTTTGATAAGGTAATCAAAAGTTTTGATTTTATACAAACTTATGGAGAAGCTTGTATTTACAAGAAAGTGAGTGGGAGCTCTGTAGCATTATTAATACTATATGTAGATGACATATTGTTGATTGGGAATGATGTAGACCTTCTTAATGGTGTCAAGGATTATTTGAATAATAGTTTTTCAATGAAAGATCTTGGCAAAGCAGCTTACATATTAGGTATAAAGATTTATAGAGATAGATCGAGACGCCTAATATCATTGTCGCAAAGTACATATTTGGACAAAGTTCTAAAGATGTTTGGAATGGAAGATAGAAAGAAAGGGTTCTTGCCCATGTTGCCCAATACGACCTTGAGTAAAACTCAAAGTCCTGCAACGGCAGAAGATAGAGAAAGGATGAGTAAGACTCCGTATGCCTCAGCCATAGGATCTCTTATGTATGCCATGCTATGTACTAGACCCGACATTGCATATGATGTTAGTTTGACTAGCAGATATCAAAGTGATCCAGGAGTGGATCATTGGACAACGGTCAAAAACATCCTTAAGTACTTGAGAAGAACTAAGGATATGGTTCTTTCTTATGGAGGTGAGGAACAACTCGTTGTTAATGGTTACATCGATGGTAGTTGGAACACCGACCCGGATGATTCTAAATCTCAATATGGATACGTATTTACTTTGAATGGTGCAGCAGTTAGCTGGAGAAGTGCAAAGCAAAGCATTGTGGCGAGATCTTCAACTGAATCGGAATACATAGCTGCTTCGGAGGCTTCACAAGAGGCGATAGGTATGAAGGATTTCATTACAGAGCTCAGTGTGGTTCCAAGTGCACTGGAACCAATGTCTATCTACTCTGATAACATGGGCGCCATAGCCAATGCACAAGAACCAAGGTCACACAAGAAGCTGAAGCACATCAAGCTACGTTTTCACGCTATTCGAGAACATGTCCAAGATGGTGACATATAGATTTGCAAAGTACACACAGATATGAATGTGGCGGATCCATTGACTAAACCTCTCCCGAGGGCAAAACATGACCAACACCAAACCGCCATGGGTGTTCGGTATATTACCATGTAATCTAGATTAGTTGACTCTAGTGCAAGTGGGAGACTATTGGAGATATGCCCTAGAGGCAATAATAAAAGAAGTTATTATTATATCTTTGTGTTTATGATAAATGTTTACATTCATGCTATAATAGTATTAACAGGAAACATTAATACTTGTGTGATTTGTAAACTAAATTAGAGTCCCTGGTAAAGCCTCTTTATAATACTAGCTTGTTGATTAATAGATGATCATGGTTTCTCGATCATGAACATTGAGATGTTGTTAATAACAAGCTCATATCATTAGGATAATGGTATGATGGACATACTCCTATAGATAAGCGTAGCATAAAGATCAAGTCATTTTAATAGTTCGTTTGCTATAAGCTTTCTGATACATAGTAACCTAATTCCTTCAACCATGAGATCATGCTAATCACCATCACCGGAAGGATGCTTTGATGACATCAAACACCACACCGTAACTGGGTGTCTATAAAGGTGGCATTGAGTGTTCGTAAAGTATGGGTTGAGGCCCATGGATCAAGAGTGGGATTTGTCCATCCATATGATGGATAGATATACTCTGGGCCCTCTCGGTGGAATGTCATCCAATTGGCTTGCAAGCATGTGAATGGCTCACAAGGGATCACATATCACGGGAACGAGAAAAGAGTACTTATCGGTAACGAGGTTGAACTAGGTATGCAGAGATACCGACGATCAAAACCTCGGATAAGTAAACTATCGTGAGATAAAGGGAAATTGGTATCGTATGTAAGTGGTTCATTCGATCGCAAAGTAATCGTTGAAATATGTGGGAGCCATATGAATTTCTAGATTCCTCTATTGGTTATTGATCGGAGAAGTGTCTCGGTCATTTCCGCATAATTCACGAACTGTAGGGAGACACACTTAAGGATTCAATGTTGTTTAGTAGATATGGAATGTTAGTAGGGATACCGAATGTTATTCGGAGTCTCGGATGGGATCCGGGATATCACGAGGAGATCCAGAATGGTCCGGAGAATAAGATTCATGTAAGGAAAGTCCTATTTCGGAGTTCGGGAAAGTTTCCGATGATTTCATCGGAGAGGTTCTAGAAGGGTCTAGAAGGTTCACCGGTTCGGAAGGAGAATGGTCGATGAATGTGTCATGGGTATGTGGAATGATTGGATCATATCCAAGGTCACTTGGTGTTGGCATATGCGAGAGAGAAATAAAGCTCTAAATTGAAAGTCAAACTGAAAAGTCAAACTGGAACAATGGTTTCCTAGTGGGAGAAGAAACAAGTCCTTCTCTCAATCCAACTTGGGTTTGGGTTTGGATTCAAACCCACCCCTCCCAAGGTTGCCCCCTCTCATAAATAGAAGGGGAGGGATGCCCCAACAAACACACAAGTTCTAAGCCCTCTCCACCCGAGATCGCCGCCGCCGCCGACCCGCCGCCGCGCGCCGCCGCCGCCCGCGTGCCGCCTCCGCCACGCCGCCTCACCGCGCCGCCGCCACCGGTCCGTCGCCGCCGCCCTAGCCGCCGCCGACACCTCCTCCTCCTCCCGGATTTCTAAACCCTAGATTTCTGGGAAACCCTAATCCACCATAACTCGAATCCGGCTTAGGCGACGCCCTGCGGGATCTTTCCTCTACTACCGACACCACGCCGTTGTGCTGCCGGAATCACGAGGGGAGAACTACAACCTCCGCTGTCTACTGGAACAAGGGAGAGGAAGGTCTTCATCGAGTACCGAACGTGTGACCGACTGCGGAAGCGCTGCCGGAACGCAGCGCCGGAAGGATCGTCTACACGATCTTGAGATCGGCAAGTGTACGACTATATCACCCACGAGAATCTGCTCTCGTTAACCGCTTTAGAATCTTCGAGGGTGAGTGCTTCTATCGACTCGTTGCTACAATCTAGTAGATAGATCTTGGCTTGTTTGTGTGCATGCGGTAGAATTTTTTTTGTTTTCCATGCTACGGACCCTCTACACAAAGTGTCTCGCCCCAAAATTTATCTTATGTCACATTTTCTTTATGCTACAACACACTCGGGGGCTCCCCCTCACCTCACGACTTCGTCGACTGAGGATAACGCATGCACACCTGAGTAGCTGATCACGTCAGGCTAACGAAAAGGGCATGCATACAACCAAGCACCACATGCTAGTACAATGAACCTTTACAAGAAAGGGCACAACACGCCCAGTCGAAATGCATACAAGTTTTACATCTATATATTTTACAGGAACTACCTATCCTGAAGGACCACCTGCACACGCTTCTCAAAGAGATCTACAACTTCTTCGGCATACTGCCTAACAGCCTTATAGTGCGGGCCCATGTCCCATAGGCCACCATCTGGTCGAGGGGGCAGCCGAGCCGCAAGATTCACATCAGGGCAATGCAGTCGCACGAGGGAAAGGGCGGACTTCACTCCCGCAACAAACTGGTGCCGCACCAACTCCCTGACGTGACGCTGTTATCGCCATATTTTGGCCAAAGGAGGAGTTGGGCCGTGATCAAGATGGGCTTAGAAGATACGTATATGCAACGTGTTGTTGAATCGGCCTCGTGTGTTGATTTGGGCGAAAATTGCCCGTGTATCTTATATTGTAATAGATTCCGTTTAGATTTAGGTAAGAGATAGAGTTGTAGAGTTATTCCAAAGACAGAAAGTCTCCGGACTATAAATATGTACCTAAGGTTATCGAGAAAAGGAGGACAATCATGTTCACAACAAACACAATCTCGGCGCATCGGCACCCCTTGTTTCTAGGGTTTTTCTCGGGTAAGTGCCATGCTGCCTAGATCGCATCTTGCGATCTAGGCAGTATCTGCTTATGCGTTATCGGGTGTTACTCGTACTGAAGCCTTGTTGATGGCGAGTAACACTATTATCATAGATTTGTTTGGGTTAGCATCAGTACTTTTCGCTATGATTGTTTAGTTATGCTACCTCTAGTTATCTCGCCGCCTTTGCACCTTTTCCCGGGTGTAAGGGTGGCATCTTGCTTGATCTTTATTTAAGTCGATTTGATCTGTTATAGTTGTGCCTTGTTCTCCAAGGTTTAGTTTGATATCCACATGATCAGGCCTTGCAAACGGGTTGAACGATCCAGTAGTATGTAAGATATGGTTTACCAATCCAAGAGGGGGTGTTCCGGGAATTGACGCTACGTTGGTTTTTAGGCCTTCTCTAGGATTAGTTTTCTATTATCTTTTGTATCTACCAGGCTCAATTACGTGTAGGATGTTCCAGTCATGTAGTGAAAATGTTAAACTGTCGTAGATCGATTTAACTTGTATTGATGAAGCAAAACCCCATGTTATAATAGATCTAATGCAGACCCATGGGATAATCGGCTCTAGGAGCCGATTCACAGGGAAACCTGGGAGCCGGTTACGGCTTGAATTTTACATATGTTTGTTTGCCATGCAGGAAACCAATCGAAGCAATCTTTCACCTTCCTGATCAGGTATAGGTCAGGTGGCACGCCCTCGAACCAAGCCAGGACGTGTGCCGGAGTTTTGCGGGCCGTTGCCCGAGGGACCAGGGCCCACCAGTGGATTTTGGTAGGCAACACATTCTGGCAACACATTCTGGCAACTGCTCGCCGGTGGGTTTTGGTAGGCAACACATTCTGGCAACTGCTCGCCGGTGGGTTTTGGTAGGCAACACATTCTGGCACGCCCGGTGGGACATTAAACAACGTCTACATCAACATCCGACGCTGTGATGGACAACAGACCGGTCACGTACGATGAGCTGCCTGAGGAGCACAAGGCGAAGTATGATGACGTCAAAGCTCTCTTCGAAGCCGATCTCATCGGCTCTTTTGAGAGGACTCGTAAGCATGGTATTAGGTGGAAAGGGTTCTCACCCGAGGGTGCTCTTGATGAGGTGGATCTGTCTGTTCCTTCAGAGGAGCGCACCAGAGCTCTGCGCCAGGAAGTCAACTACATGGTGGCTCATTCTCTTCACCGCCATTCTGAGAGCTTGGTAAACGCTTTCGAGCGGATCGCAGTTCGCGTAGTTCAGGAGATCATGAAACATCAGTACTCTCCGTCGGGGCCCACTCTGGGGACTCACCAGGGAGAAAGACCGCTCCAGGCCAGGCCACCACTGCCATTCACACTTGCAGCTCCAGAGCCACCAGGGGCACCGGCGTACGTCGTCTACAAGGTCGGAGGCGACCCTGGTGATTGCCAATTCCTGTGTGAACCACCTAAAGAAATCCCACATGGATACGTGTGCACCTACGTGCCAGACTCCAACAGCTTGACGCGCACGAACCAAATTGCAACCGCAGGGATTGCTGGGGCAGGAGTTTCTGGAGCAGGGGCTTCGGGAGCAGGTGTTTCTGGAGCAGGAATCTCTGGGATGGACGCCGACAAACAGGCGTGGCTAGCCAAGTATGCCACTGGAACGAGTCATGAGAATCTAGCCCCCGCAGCCCAAACAACGGAGCAAATCCGTACCATCTTGAGAGACCAGTTCGGCTTCGTGCCGAAGAGAAGGACAATCGGCTATTCAAAGCCGTATCCCAACGAGTTTGACCTGATCCCGCTGCCACCCAAGTATCGGCTCCCTGAGTTCTCGAGGTTTAGCGGGTCAGAAGGGTCGAGCTCGATCGAGCACGTGAGCCGATACCTGGCATAGTTAGGCATGATATCAGCATCAGATCAGTTGCGCGTAAGGTTCTTTGCGCAATCTTTGACAGGACCAGCTTTTGGGTGGTACACCTCGCTGCCACCTGATTCGATCCAGACCTGGAAGCAACTGGAAGAGCAGTTCCACATTCAGTACCATTCAGAAGCTACCGAGGCTGGCATTGCAGACCTAGCACAGGTGCGGCAAAAGCGAGGAGAAACGGTAGCCGAGTACATCCAGCGCTTCAGGACTGTCAAGAACCGATGTTACTCAGCTCGGTTAACTGAGAAGGAAGCAGTCGAGCTGGCAGCGTTGGGTCTCGCAGCACCCATCAAAGATCTGGCTTTCCAAGTAGAGTACAACTCGTTGGCGCACATGGCCCAGAAGCTGACGATGTATGAACAGCGCCACCCCGAGTTGTACCAGGACAAGTTCAAACGTCCGATAGGCCTGGTCGATACAGAATAAGAATACCCCACGCAAGACAAGGAGGTGGCCGTGGCTGAATGGGCTCGGGGGGCAGATCCCGTATCCTGCAAATGGGTGAAACAGCAAGGGCCTGCAAAAGGGTTCGACTTCGATGTGAGCAAAGCTAAGCAAATATTCGATTTACTGCTGAAAGAAAAGCAGCTGAAGTTACCCGAAGGCCACAAAATCCCTACGGCTCAAGAGATGAACGGAAGACCATACTGCAAGTGGCACCACTCGTTCACCCACACCACCAATGACTGCAAAGAGCTACGTCGCCAGATCCAAACGGCGATAGAGCAGGGCCGTCTCATCCTGGGGCAATTCGCCATGAAAGTAGACACCAACCCGTTCCCCAGCGTCAACATGGTAGAACACAGCCACTCCACGAGGCGCCAGTTGGATTTCTCGTTCGATGTCAACATGGCAGGACCAGGGTACCACCATGGGACGTACAAGGAGGAAGGCGGTCGCTCTCGCGGCAGAGTAAGAGAGGAGGCTGGTCCACGCGACCGGCCCAGCTACGACGACAGGCGGTACTTAACTGAGGAACAAGTGAAAGGTGTGCGATATCAGAAACCACATTCCACGCATCTCCTTAACAAGTATGAGCGTCAGTATGACCAACGTCGCCGAAGCGACGATGAAGGATATGAGCACCTCGCTAGGGGACCGTCAAAAGAAAAGGAAGGCACAGACAAACATTGGGATTGTCCGTTCTTCAAGTATTGCTGGGATGCGGGAATGAGCCGATTGCCTACGATCGATAACTGCCCGGAATGCGGACAGCAGAAGGAGGACACGGAGCCAGTGTCAGTGTTTAAGCGCCTAGGGCCTCTCCCACCTCAGAGCCGACGCAGGGAGTCGTTTCGAGCACCAGGTCTCAAGGAGCCAATTGATGACAAAGAAAAAGACAGGTATCACCGTCCAAGGTGGTGTCTCGACGGACTTAGACACACCCAAAAGCGTAGAGTGCAGCGGCTGCGTAACTTGCAGGAAGCCGAAGCGCAGTATCTCCACGCTCTAAAGAAAGCACGGCCCGATCTGGCCGTTAAGATTAGGCAGACCTTGGAAACGGAAGATCACCCGAAAAAGAAAGAGTGGCGCCCCAAACCGGTAAAAGCCGATGCAAAGACATCGGCTGGCACAAACATGGTATTCATACTTCCGTCAGAGTTCTGCGCGCCAAGAACCAACGAGCTACCAGTGGCACAGTTCGACTGCGGCCCACGGCCAGTTATCTTTGAGAAGCCACGTGAGAAGGGTTACAAACATCTGAAAGCCCTGTACCTACGAGGTTACATCAATGGTCAACCTGTCAGCAAGATGTTAGTGGACATCGGAGCGGCAGTCAACATAATGCCATACTCCATGCTACGGCGTTTGGGACGCTCCACTGCAGATCTGATCAAAACCAACGTCACTTTAAGCGACTTCAACGGCCAGACTTCAGAAACGCAAGGCGTACTGAACGTGGATCTGACCGTGGGCAGAAAAACCATCCCTACGTCATTCTTCGTCGTGGACAGCAAAAGCACCTACGCTGTCCTGTTAGGGAGAGATTGGATTCATGCTAACTGCTGCATCCCATCCATGATGCACCAGTGCCTAATACAGTGGGATGGAGATGAGGTGGAAGTCATTCATGCAGACGATTCTGTCGAGGTCTCCATTGCTGGCATGAACGTCTGGGAAGCAGAAGACCAAGAGCCGATCTCTGGAATCAGTCTAGACAGCTGTGAACGCATTGAGGCTACAAAAAACGGGGTGAGGCTGGTCTTATCCACCGGCCTGACAGAGTAGCAAAGCCCACAACGGTACGTGGTACGGCCGATCCCTGCGATCAGCCACAAAAAACAAAAAGCAGCAATCTTACGACGAGCAGATCGTGCAGTCGTAGCAGGGAGATTCCCAGCCATTGTAAAACCATAAGGTGTAAACCATCCTTGACTAATGCAATCAAAAAGGGGGCCGATTCAGGCAATCGGCCCAAATTATTTTTGTTAACCTCACCTACTGTTTGCCCTATGCTTAGCATCGATTTGACAGGTGACGGAAAGCTAGGGTATGGATTTACATCTGCTGATGAACTAGAAGAAATCAACATTGGTCCTGGGGATAAGCCACGACCAACATTTATCAGCAAAAAGTTGGATCCGAGTCTGCGGGGTCCGATGATAGCCCTGTTGAAAAAATATCCAGACTGCTTCGCCTGGGACTATACAGAGATGCCTGGGTTAGACAGGAGCATCATTGAGCATCGACTCCCGCTTAAAAAAGGATTTCGGCCATTCCAGCAGCGGGCATGACAGATGAAGGCCGAAATTCTGGAAGAAGTCAAGAAGGAGGTCGAGAAAATGTTGACAGCCAATTTAATCAGGCCATGCAGGTATGCTGAGTGGATTTCTAGTATCGTACCTGTAGAAAAAAAAGATGGCCGTTGGCGCGTCGCCATAGATTTTCGGGACCTCAATAGAGCTACCCCAAAGGATGAGTATCCAATGCCGGTGGCAGAAACGTTAATCAACGCAGCGGCTGGCCATAAGATCTTGAGCTTCATGGATGGCAATGCCGGTTACAACCAAATTTTTATGGCTCCAGAAGACATACACAAGACTGCGTTCAGAGTACCAGGCTCGGTGGGGTTGTTTGAATACGTTGTCATGACGTTCGGACTGAAGAATGCCGGTGCCACGTACCAAAGAGCCATGAACTACATTTTCCATGATCTGATCGGCAAGCTGGTGGAAATTTATATCGATGACGTAGTGGTCAAGTCTGCCTCAGTAGAAGGACACTTGGGCGATCTACAACGTGTCCTGGACCGAACAAGAAAATTCGGCCTACAGATGAATCCAAAGAAATGCGCCTTCGGTGTAACGGCCGGTCAGTTCTTGGGTTTCTTGGTCCATGAACGCGGGATTGAGATCGGCTTAAAAAGTCAAGAGGCCGTGCGAACAATGAAGCCACCTACCACGAAGAAAGAGCTACAGTCTCTCATCGGCAAGATCAACTTCGTCAGAAGGTTTATCTCCAATCTGTCAGGAAGGATAGAGCCGTTCATGGGACTGGTAAAAATTAAATCTGACGAGGAGTTCCGCTGGGGAACAGAACAACAACGAGCCTTCGACGAAATCAAAGAATATTTAACGAAGCCGCCGGTTTTAGTCCCGCCCCAGCCGGACAGGCCATTCTACATTTACTTGTCAGTAGCGGACACGTCCATCGCCTCAGTGGTGGTGCAAGTTTATGACGGGCTGGAGCGAGTGGTATTTTACATCAGCAGAAGGATGCTGGATGCAGAGACAAGGTACTCTGAGATCGACAAGTTGTGCCTCTGCCTGTTTTTCACCTGCACCAAGCTGCGCCACATTTTGCTATCAGCAGAGATTGTCATCATCTGCAAATCAGACGTCATAAAGCACATGCTGTCGGCTCCTATGTTGAAAGGCCGACTGGGCAAATGGATGTTTGCATTATCGGAGTTTGACATCCGGTATCAACCCGCGAAAGCAGTTAAGGGGCAGGCATTGGCCGACCTTATCGCTGAAAGGATCAACACCAATATAGCAGCACTGTCTATACGAGCGTGGGCTATGTTC
This sequence comes from Avena sativa, assembly GCA_916181665.1. NCBI lineage: Eukaryota > Viridiplantae > Streptophyta > Magnoliopsida > Poales > Poaceae > Avena > Avena sativa. The sequence continues at coordinate 1,512,788 of OV702279.1, read as the reverse complement.
TTCGACGGATCGGTTTGTGACGATGGGTGTGGCATCGGCATGCTACTCGTGTCACCCCGGGGGGCAACATTTTCCTTCTCTATTAGGTTATCAGCCCCTCGCACCAACAACGTCGCTGAGTATGAGGCGTTACGCAAGGGAATGGAGTTGCTCATCGAAGCTGGAGCGGAAGCAGTGGAAATTTTTGGAGACTCCAAGCTGGTGATTTCTCAACTCACGGAGGAATACAAGTGTGAGAGCGAGTCGCTCTCCCCATTATGGATGCAATGCCGTGAGCTGATGGCACAATTCCGATACATAAACTTCACCTGGATCCCGCGATCGCAGAATACCGAGGCTAATGATCTTGCACAAATGGCTTCAGGCTACAAGGACGTGGCAGAGGGAGCCGATGTTCAGGTGCAATTCCTGGACGCAGACGACTAGAGAGCCGATATCTTCAATTACTTGAAGGATTCGGCTCGGGGGGCACCTAAACGGGTAAGATACAAGGCCATGAAGTATGTGCTCATTGGGGATGACATGTTTTACAGGACTCTAGAGGGGTTATTGCTCAAATGTCTGGGGACAGCCGAGGCCAATCGGCTCCTACACGAGGTACACGAAGGCGCCTGTGGAACTCACCAATCGGCTCACAAGATGAAGTGGTTGATCAGGCGATCAGGGTTTTATTGGCCTACCATGCTCGAGGACTGTTTTAAGTACTACAAAGGGTGTCAAGCATGTCAGAGATTTGGAAAAATTCAGATGGTACCTGCGTCAGCAATGAACCCCATCATCAAGCCTTGGCCATTCCGAGGTCGGGGCATGGATATGATCGGCAAGATCAATCCTCCGTCAAGCAAAGGCCACATGTGGATTTTGGCCATCACGGATTATTTCACCAAGTGGGTGGAAGCCGTCCCTATGAAGTCAGTAAGTTCAAAGGATGTTGTCGATTTTGTGAAAGAACACGTCATTCATAGGTTTGGGATTCCCCAGACTATCACGACCGATGGAGGTTCGGTCTTCACTTCTCACGAGTTCAGAAAGTTCTGTGAGGACACAAGGATTAAGTTGATTCGATCATCTCCGTACTATGCTCAAGCAAACGGGCAAGCGGAAGCGTCCAACCAGAGCCTTATCAAGCTGATCAAGAGGAAGATCGATGAGCACCCTAGGCGTTGGCACGAGGTTTTGTCAGAGGCTTTATGGGCTTACCGCATGTCATGTCATGGAGCGATAAAAACCTCGCTGTACCATCTGGTCTGCGGACAAGAAGCCGTATTGCCTTGGGAAATTACGGCTGGATCGAGACGTGTCACTTTTCAGAACGATCTAACGACTGAAGAATATGCAGCTTTGATGAGTGACAACGTTGAAGATTTGACTGAGCTTAGGCTGTGGTCGCTTGAGAAAATCAAAGAGAACAAGGCCAAAGTAGCTCGTGCATACAACAAGAAGGTGAGACCTAAGGAGTTCCACGTTGGCGATCTGGTATGGGAAGCGGTGTTGCCGTTAGGGACTAAGGATGCAGCATATGGTAAATGGTCTCCAAATTGGCACGGTCCATACAGGGTCGATCAGGTTTTAAGAGGGAACGCATACATGCTGGAAGAACTGGATGGCGTGAAATTCCCAGTAGCTGTCAACGGTCAACATCTCAAGAAATATTTCCCAAGTATGTGGGATGATGGACAATGAGATATAGGAGCCGATACACGAAATCGGCCAATAAATTTTTTTTTTATGTAGTTCCCAAGCACGTGGGATGATGGACAGCAAGATATGGGGGCCGATACGTGAAATCGGCCAATAGAAGTATACAGCCGATGCACGGTCATCGACTTTAGAGGTTCAAAACTGGTACAAGCCGATGCCAGTTTACATAAACAAGCTACTGAAGAAATGCCTCGAAGGCGTGGAGGGCGTCAGCACGGACACGGTCCACCTCGGCGATCTCGGCTTCGTCATCCTCGTCCTTGCCCGTCACTAGCTGTTGGTTCAGGGCACGTATCTCTGCCAGATCAGTCTTCAGTTGAGCTCTGAGGCCTTCTGCTTCATCTTGGGATCGGGCGATGGAGGCTTCCTTGTCGCGAATGAGCTGTTTTGTCGCCCGGACCTTTTCTTCAAGATCTTCCAGCTCCTTTTTCAAAGATGCTAGCTCAGCGGTACTGACAAAAGTATCAGTTTTGGCATCAAAAGACGCCTTCTTCTCATTGAGCTGCTGACATCGGTCGGCAATGTTGGCCTTCAGCGGAAGTTGGGCACGGCGCAGGTTGATCCTTTCACGAGCTAGCTTCACCCTTGACCCGTAGAAGGACAGAGTTACGACGGGCCAAAGCTTCACCTGCAATGCTACTGGGAGTTGGTCCTTGATTTCGGCAAGAACGCCCTTCACTTCTTCAGAACCCTCGATCAACTCCTCGATTGGGGAAGACAGTAAGGCTCTAAGTTGTTGGAATTGAGGTAGAACAGCCCTGGCTGGTGGTTCATCGGTGGCGACAGAGGGAGTTGGATCGATCGAGTCAGGATCAAATGTCAGCAAGCCTGAAATGTTACAACCCTGGCAGCCCGAAAAGACGTCAGTATGCGTCCAACGGGGAAGAATAAGCCGAAAGAAGTTAACATACCTCTCCTAAGACCGAGGGGATGGCAGACGACGAGGCGATCGGTTTGTGTGTGGGTGCTGGAGGCGTGGCCAAAGTGGTAGCCGTTTCATCTGCATTTTCGGGGATTGCCAGGTCTGGTTTGGCTAAAGGCGTCAGCGCGGCCCCGGCCTTCCCACTAGAAGCATCAGTTGTCTGCATGAAAGGTGATTAACTGATGTAAATGACGATGAATCGGCAGGCAAAAGGGAGTAAGGGGCAAGAGCATAAAGGATGATGATTTTTCGGAACCTCTTGGCTCGATGAAGAAGCTTGTGGTCCTTTACGAGCTCTCTTGGGATCCAAAGCTGGCCCGGCCTCGACTGGTGCTCGGGGGGCAGCAGGTTCAGGAACCGACCTTTTCCTGGAAGCCGATGGTGGCACATCTGGCTGGCTCGGGGTGATGGTCCTCTCAGAATCCGTTGGGCTCGATTCTCCCTCATTAGGTTGTGTGTCCTCGTGGGAAGTATCTTCGACGGAAGCCTGCAAAAGAAGGAAGGCTGTTAGACACGAGCACGTCTGCAAGAATGAAAGAATGAGAAGAATCGACCAAGACATGGATCAGCTTACATGCGAGCTTTCTGGAGAAGGGCTCCGGTGCCTCAAGGTCTTCCTGGCAGCTACATTCCTCGTCATCGTTCTTGTCTTAGTTGGAACTCGAGGGGCAGCTGATGTTGAAGTTCCTTGCTTCTTAGAAGCCGATTGAGGTGTTATCGGCTGTTTCTGCATTATGACCTTTTTCAAAGGCGGCGAGTTTTTGCAGAAAAGAACCACAGGAGCTGGCGGAAAGAACTCAAAGGGGGAGCCATTACTGTGTGTAGGTTCAGGGCCATCTTGTTGCTGCAACGGGAGAAATTGGGTTAGTAGGAGAGTCATTTATGAACTGCATTGAGAAAATTTACAAGTAGTGGTACCTGTTCCACGGGGATGTCATAATCAGCATCAAGTTGTTTCAGCAGTGGTCCCAGAGCTTTCCTGAAAGCGTGGGTTTTCCACATCGAACACCAGTCCTCGAAGCCATCAGTTGATGAAGCGAAGGTGAGGTCATTTGGAATAGGGATGGTCAGAGCATCAAAGAAGGAGTAACACCTCTGACTGGTGAGAGGATCAGGCAGGTCGGCTCTGCACTCCGTAAGATGATGGAGAAAGAGATGGGGAGGTACTTGCCCAAGGCCAAATTGTCGGGCCACGATGACCGGCTGGTATAATTCATACCCAGGCTTGATGATTCTGTTGGATGTACTCATACCAACTGGAAGGAAACAGGGACGGATCACAATGGAGAAGAGTTGCCGAGTGCTGGTGTCATCGGCAAAGTTATCTAGCCTGAAGGAGAGTGGATTTTCGAAATGTTCAGATTCTTCCATATAAGGGAAGAAGGTAGGATTGTCCAGGCCTTGAAAGAAAGTGCTGAACCACTTGGATGCTTCCTTAGGGGATAGTTTGCTGCCTGGCAGCCTGTACAAAGCTTGGCCATAACTAGTGCATCGGATCTGCTTCCCTTTGACATCGGGAAAGGTACAACTCGCCAAAAGGGGAATAGTATGAAGCGGTTCAATGCTATAGCGGTTTCCCAGAATGCACTGCCGAAGTTGTCAAATCATGCGCTGCGGGGAAGTGGAGAAGACAAGGCATCATGATGAGGAGGTGGCGTGACGATCCTGTTCTGCAATGCATTCTGTCAACGCGCAACCCGATACAAAAAAAAAGAAAAGAAGGGGGGAGAGGAGAAGAAAAAAAGAGAACAGAGTGGTTTTGGAATTATTATTGCCAAAACCAGGGGGGCATGTGTTATCGCCATATTTTGGCCAAAGGAGGAGTTGGGCCGTGATCAAGATGGGCTTAGAAGATACGTATATGCAACGTGTTGTTGAATCGGCCTAGTGTGTTGATTTGGGCGAAAATTGCCTGTGTATCTTATATTGTAATAGATTCCGTTTAGATTTAGGTAAGAGATAGAGTTGTAGAGTTATTCCAAAGACAGAAAGTCTCCGGACTATAAATATGTACCTAAGGTTATCGAGAAAAGGAGGACAATCACGTTCACAACAAACACAATCTCGGCGCATCGCCACCCCTTGTTTCTAGGGTTTTTCTCGGGTAAGTGCCATGCTGCCTAGATCGCATCTTGCGATCTAGGCAGTATCTGCTTATGCGTTATCGGGTGTTACTCGTACTGAAGCCTTGTTGATGGCGAGTAACACTATTATCATAGATTTGTTTGGGTTAGCATCAGTACTTTTCGCTATGATTGTTTAGTTATGCTACCTCTAGCTATCTCGCCGCCTTTGCACCTTTTCCCGGGTGTAAGGGTGGCATCTTGCTTGATCTTTATTTAAGTCGATTTGATCTGTTATAGTTGTTCCTTGTTCTCCAAGGTTTAGTTTGATATCCATATGATCAGGCCTTGCAAACGGGTTGAACGATCCAGTAGTATGTAAGATATGGTTTACCAATCCAAGAGGGGGTGTTCCGGGAATTGACGCTACGTTGGTTTTTAGGCCTTCTCTAGGATTAGTTTTCTATTATCTTTTGTATCTACCAGGCTCAATTACGTGTAGGATGTTCCAGTCATGTAGTGAAAACGTTAAACTGTCGTAGATCGATTTAACTTGTATTGATGAATAAAAACCCCATGTTATAATAGATCTAATGCAGACCCATGGGATAATCGGCTCTAGGAGCCGATTCACAGGGAAACCTGGGAGCCGGTTACGGCTTGAATTTTACATATGTTTGTTTGCCATGCAGGAAACCAATCGAAGCAATCTTTCACCTTCCTAATCAGGTATAGGTCAGGTGGCACTCCCTCGAACCAAGCCAGGACGTGTGCCGGAGTTTTGCGGGCCGTTGCCCGAGGGACCAGGGCCCACAAACAGTTCTGGGAGCCTCCCGGCTCTTCGTGTTGCCCGTCGCTGCTCGCCGGTGGGTTTTGGTAGGCAACAGACGCACGTCTCAAAACTTCGCCAGCAAGCCCCAAAGAGTCGACGGTGCTTCATCAAGGGGAAACATGACGCGCAGAATCGACGCCAGGGAAGTCTTCGCCTGCCGCAGCACCCGTGGCACCTGATGAACACGATGCTGCACAGTCGTAAGGACCATCGCACGGTCGCGATCCATCCAAAAAAATCCACCGGCCTCCATATCTTGCTGGGTCTAGCAGTTGATCCGAACTGCAGCACGCTCCTTCTCCTCCCTTGAAACAAGGTTGGTACATACAACAACTACAAAGTAAGATGACCCGCAAAACAGGCGCATCCGAAAATGAGCAGCAGCTCGAAGTAACTTACACTGCAGCTGCTCGGCCAACTGCCGCAGCTCCCCCATCAGATATTCCTCTCTGGCGGCACCCCGCTCTGCCTTCGACTTCCAAACGTCCGCATGACCTCGGATGCTAAGCAACTCCTTCTCAATACTGCGGACGCGGTCACGAAGAAAAACAAGCTGCGACGCATCATCCAAGGATGGTCGCGACTGCGGAGCAGATGAAGTATCGACGGGGTCATCACCCGAAGGTCCCTAAAGGAAAACAGACAAGGATATGAACAACACACGATTGAAGAACAGCTCGAAGGCTCAATATATACAACAAAAGCCACCGCGTGGCACAGGAAATTTTTCATCAAGATATTACAACAAAAGTAGAAGACAACTATCCTACAACTACAAAGCCTAAGCAGCTGCATGCTGAGTGGCCTTGGAGCCAGATTGCCTGCTCTCGACCTCCTCCTGCTGCCTCGTCGCGTACTCCGCCAGCAGGTCAATAAGCTTTGGCCCGTAGCACTTACAGCGAGCAGCGAAGAGAGGGAAGGCTACCTTGGAACCGTCGGGAGCTGTTGGCATCTGGGAGGTGACCTGGTGAAGATCCAGATCCGCCCCGGACGCCATGGCCATGGACAGGCCCATGGAAGCAACGATCCCCTTTTTCTTGCGCTTGTAGGCCGCAGGTGCATCCGCAGACAACGCATCCGCCAAGGAATTGAAATCCTCAAGGGAAACACCCTTGGGAACGAGCTCCTTGTAGAAGCGCCCGAGGACCTCCTTGGCCTTGGAAAGAGTACCAACTGCAGTACTGCAGCGGTCTTCGACCGCTGTAGCGGCATCATCCAAAGCACTATCGTGCTCAAAGGCACCGCGATTGAACTCAATGCCTGCGGCATCTAGAGAAACAGAAAGGCACAGAAAGAATCAAATAAAGGCATAGAGAAGCAGCAGACGAAAGGAAAAAACCAAAGAGAGGCAAAAATACTCACCAGAGATAGCCTTGGCAGTAGCCATTAGTTTTTCATCCACCTCCTTCTCGCGAGTAGCCGCAACGGTGGCGAGCTTCTCCTTGTGATCCGTGGCTTCCTGCTGCAGGCGCTCTTTGGCCGCCGTGGCGTCAGCCAACTCCTGTTCGAGGCACTCCTTCGCCCCAACGACATCTTCAGTTTTCTTCTCCGCTCGCCCAAGGCTCTTTTTGAGAGCATCAAGCTCGCGGAGGGCAGTGTTATTTTCATCTGCAAAAAAGCAACAAGAACATGCATGAGCTTTGTAAGCTAGCAAGCAGACGAAAAAGTAGAGGATCAGTTAAGCACGTACCTTGAAGCTGCCGTATGCTGGCCTCCAACGCCAGGTGCTACTTCACCAGCTGGTTTGCACCTTGCACAAAGGGCTGCAAGAAGAAGCAACTCGCCAGACAAAGGGATCAGGGGCTGTGCCCAAGAAATGAGCAAAAAAAATCAAATACACGAAAAACGCTCGGGGCTCCCCCCGAGACATGCACAAAAGAAGCAAAGATCAGCAGATCATACGAAAATATTGCTCGAGGGCTCCCCCACAGCAAGAGAGAAAACACTTACATGCTCAGATGGAGACTCCGAAGGTCCGGCTGTAGTCTTCTGGGAGATGATCACCCGAGCCTCCTGCGGAGAAGGGTTTGGAGGTACGCCCCTAGAGGTGGCCACCGTCTGAGAGGGAGGAGGCGTCACTTTCGACTTCCCCACGGCTTCCTGAGTGGCCTCACTAAAAGAGCCATCGGAGGAGTGGCTGCAAGGAAAGCACTAATCATAAGAAAGAAGACATAAGGACAAGAAAAGTAGCGAAAGGCACCCGAAGACACTTATGACTCCATATCGCTCAAGTCAAAAACAGGCAGGGCCCTCTTGCCTTTCTTCTCTTCCTTCTTCCTCTTCGCCGGCGGCTACGGTGCTACAGCCCGCATCGGAACGGCCGGGATGGGAGAGGAAGAGGCACCATCACCTCCACTATGACGGACAAGGCCTGGCGGGTCCCTAGGAGTTGGCGGAGTCAAGGCATCCGAAGATTCACTCGAGCTCCATGCTCATTTTTGGGTCTACCCATCGCTCGCCTCGGGAGCCTCCTCTGTGGGCGATTGCGCCGGTGGAAGCTCTGACTCGGATTCCACGATTTCGTTATCCGGCGCTTCCAGAAATTGTTCGGGCAACGGAGGCACCATGCCAGGCACCTTGAACTCCTGCACAATGCAAACAAACTTTTAGAACGAAATCGTGGATCTCTTGGTTATTGTTACCATCCTTGATGTTGGAGTCTCTTGGAGTAGTCATCTGTTTGGGTTAGATTGGGATTAGAATAGGCAAAATATTTCTAGGGAAGAAGTCTACTCACACACAACATTTCGCACAAGCAATCACAATCAACATTCCACTCAAACAACAATATTCTAGCATATGTTTAGGCAACAAAATATTTTTCCTACACCACATAAGTTGGTGTGATCAATATATGATCTAATCTAAACACTAGTATGGTGGTCCAACTATAGGTTTCACTTGTGATCATTCCATTCTTCTTGGTTGTATCTTCTTGAACAAGATCATGGTTTCCTTGGAAATATTCTTGCATCTCGGTCACAAAGCTTCAAGGTGATGATGGTTCCTTCTAAGTTGTGTTTCCTTAGTCTCCAAGTATTGAGTAATATTTTTGTCTCTCTTGTAGTCCTTAGTGATGTCCAAGTTGAAGTCCTTGGTGAAACTTTGAATTCATTGGTGATGTTGAAGTCTTTGCTCAAGTTGAAGTTTTTGTCCATCAAGTTGAAAAGGAAGAGATGTAGAATCAAAACCAAAAAGGTTGAGGAAAGAGTTTACAAGATTGTTTGTAAATAAGTTTGGAACAAATACAACTCCTATTTTTCTAAGGGGTTTTGTACAATCCTAGGATTACAATCCTACAGGCAACACAGTGCTCTGATACCATCTGTAGCTGACCCGAACCCGACTTGGTTCGAAATCCCTGTGTTTACAATGCTAGTCCTTGGATCAATAGCTAGCATCCACAGTTTAAGATGTAATATCAAGAAACAAAGGTCATAGTGCAACTTTATAATCAGGAATAAAATATTATATTACATCTTACATAGCTCATTTGGCTATCTCATTACAATGCAACAGAAATATCTATATTGCATGGAGTCCTTCATCTTCAAAGTGCCACATGCATTCATGTTGGTTGTAGACTTGTAATCCTATTCAACACACTTCACTAACATCAAACTGTATGGGTTCGTAGCATGGAAAACAAAAAATTTATACCGCATGCACACAAACAAGCCAAGATCTATCTACTAGATTGTAGCAACGAGTCGATAGAAGAACTCACCCTCGAAGATTCCAAAGCGGTTAACGAGAGCAGATTCTCGTGGGTGATGTAGTCGTGCTCTTGCCGATCTCAAGATCGCGTAGACGATCCTTCCGGCGCTGCGTTCCGGCAGCGCTTCCGCAGTCGGTCACACGTTCGGTACTCGATGAAGACCTTCCTCTCCCTTGTTCCAGCAGGCAGCAGAGGTTGTAGCACTCTCCTCGTGATTCCGGCAGCACGACGGCGTGGTGTCGGAAGTAGAGGGAAGATCCCGTGGGGATTCGCCTAAGCCGGAGTGAGTATGGTGGAGTAAGAGAGGGAATTGACGATCTACGGTTTAGAGGCACCAAGGGGGGTGGTGTGGCCGGCGGCTAGGGCTTGGGGAAGCCCCTAGTCGGCGACTTGGAGGAGGCCCTAGGCGGCGGCAGCACTTGGAGGTGGTTGCGTCAAGGAGCTAGGGTTTTGGGTGTGAGGGGTAGGGGGCTTCCTACCCCTCCTTATATAGGTGGGAGGGTGGCGGTTGGGAGGAGGGAGTCCTCCTCCAACTCCTCCTCCTTGGCCGGCGGGTGGAGGGAGTGGGACTCCTACCCTAGGTAGGTTTCCTACTCTCCCTCCACCAAGCAAACTTCGGATTTGACTTTTCAAATTGGCGTTTGACTTTCAAACTTGGATTTGATTTCTCTCTTCATATTGCCCAGCCAAGTGACCTAGTACATGATGCAACCATTCCACATTGTCATGACACATCCATGTACCCTTTCCCTCCGGAGTGCCGGACCTTCCAGACCCTTTTAGAACATTCCTTGTGAAAACACCGGAATCATTTCCGAACTCCGAAACATGACTTTCCTTATATGAATCTTATTCTCTGGACCATTCCGGATCTCCTCGTGATATCTCGGATCCCATCCGAGACTCCGAACAACATTCAAACTCTTACTCATCATTCCATAACTACATAACAACATCGAATCCTTAAGTGTGTCTCCCTACGGTTCGTGAATTACGCGGACATGACCGAGACACTTCTCCGATCAATAACCAATAGAGGAATCTGGAAATTCATATGGCTCCCACATATTTCAACGATTACTTTGCGATCGAATGAACCAGTTACATACGATACCAATTTCCCTTTGTCTCACGATAGTTTACTTATCCGAGGTTTTGATCGTCGGTATCTCTGCATACCTAGTTCAACCTTGTTACTGATAAGTACTCTTTTCTCGTTCCCGTGATATGTGATCCCTTGTGAGCCAGTCACATGCTTGTAAGCTAATTGGATGACATTCCACCCAGAGGGCCCAGAGTATATCTATCTGTCATTGGATGGACAAATCCCACTCTTGATCCATGTGCCTCAACCCATACTTTCTGAACACTCAATGCCACCTTTATAGCCACCCAGTTACGGTGTGGTGTTTGATGTCATCAAAGCATCCTTCCGGTGATGGTGATTAGCATGATCTCATGGTCGAAGGAATTAGGTTACTATGTATCAAAAAGCTTATAGCAATTGAACTATTAAAATGACTTGATCTTTATGCTACGCTTATTATAGGAGTATGTCCATCATACCATTCTCCTAATGATATGATCTCGTTGTTAATAACATCTCAATGTTCATGATCGAGAAACCATGATCATCTATTAACCAACAAGATAGTATTATTAAAGAGGCTTTACTAGGGACTCTAATTTAGTTTATAAATCACACAAGTATTAATGTTTCCAGTTAATACTGTTATAGCATGAATGTAAACATTTATCATAAACACAAAGATATAATAATAACCACTTATATTATTGCCTCTAGGGCATATCTCCAACAGTCTCCCACTTGCACTAGAGTCAACTAATCTAGATTACATGGTAATATACCGAACTCCCATGGTGGTTTGGTGCTGGTCATGTTTTGCCCTCGGGGGAGGTTTAGTCAACGGATCCGCTACATTCAGATATGTGTGTACTTTGCAAATCTTTATGTCACCATCTTGGACATGTTCTCGAATAGCGTCAAAACGTAGCTTGATGTGCTTCAGCTTCTTGTGTGACCTTGGTTCTTGCGCATTGGCTATGGTGCCCATGTTATCACAGTATATAGACATTGGATCCAGCGCACTTGGAACCACACCGAGCTCTGTAATGAACTCTTTCATCCATATCGCCTCTTGTGAACCCTCCGAAGCAGTTATGTATTCCGATTCAGTTGAAGATCTCGCCACAAAGCTTTGCTTTGCACTCCTCCATCTAACTGCTACACCATTCAAAGTAAATACGTATCCAGATTGACATTTAGAATCATCCGGATCGGTGTTCCAACTAGCGTCGGTGTAACCATTAACAACGAGCTGTTCATCACCTCCATAAGAAAGAACCATATCCTTAGTTCTTCTCAAGTACTTAAGGATGTTTTTGACCGCTGTCCAATGATCCACTCCTGGATCACTTTGATATCTGCTAGTCAAACTAACAGCATATGCAATGTCGGCTCTAGTACATAGCATGACATACATAAGAGATCCTATGGCTGAGGCATAGGGAGTCTTACTCATCCTTTCTCTATCTTCTTCCGTTGCAGGACTTTGAGTTTTACTCAAGGTCGTATTGGGCAACCTGGGCAAGAACCCTTTCTTGCTATCTTCCATTCCAAACCTCTTTAGAACTTTGTCCAAATATGTACTTTGTGACAATGATATTAGATGTTTTGATCTATCTCTATAAATCTTTATGCCTAATATGTAAGCTGCTTCGCCAAGATCTTTCATTGAAAAACTATTATTCAAATAATCCTTGACACTATTAAGAAGGTCTACATCATTCCCAATCAACAATATGTCATCTACATATAGTATTAAGAATGCTACAGAGCTCCCACTCACTTTCTTGTAAATACAAGCTTCTCCATAAGTTTGTATAAAACCAAAGCTTTTGATTACCTTATCAAAATGTTGATTCCAACTTCGGGATGCTTGCTTCAATCAATATATGGATTGTTGAAGTTTGCATACCTTGTTAGCATCTTTAGGATCGACAAAACCTTTGGGTTGCATCATATACAACTCTTCATCAATGTCTCCATTGAGGAATGCTGTTTTGACATCCATCTGCCATATCTCATAATCATAATATGCAGCGATTGCTAACATAATCCTCACAGACTTTAGCTTCGCTACTGGTGAGAAAGTCTCATCGTAGTCAACTCCTTGAATTTTTCGAAACCGTTTTGCGACAAGTCGAGCTTTATAGACAGTAACATTACCATCAGCATCTGTTTTCTTCTTGGAAATCCATTTGTTCTCGACAGCCTTCTGGCCATCCGGTAAGTTCACCAAAGTCCAAACTTGGTTTTCATACATGGATCCAATCTCGGATTTCATGGCCTCTTGCCATTTATTGGAATCTGGGATCATCATCGCTTCCTCATATGTCGCAGGGTCATCGGTGTTATCCACCAACATGACACTCATTACGGGATCATACCAATCTGGAGTGGTACAAGTTCTCGTTGACCTGCGAGGTTCCGTAGTAACTTCAATCGAAGTTTCATGATCAACATCATTAGCTTCCTCTCTTATTGGTGTAGGCGCCACAGGAACTACTTCCGGTGCTATGCTACTCGCAAGTTCGAGAGAAGGTTCAACAACCTCGTCGAGTTCTACTTTCCTTCCAGTCACTTCTTTCGAGAGAAATTCTTTCTCTAGAAAGGATCCATTCTTGGCAACAAAGATTTTGCCTTCGGATCTATGATAGAAGGTATACCCAATAGTTTTCTTCGGGTATCCTATGAAGACGCATTTTTACGCTTTGGGTTAAAGCTTGTCCGGCTGTAACTTCTTTACATAAGCTTCGCAAACCCAAACTTGAAGGAACGACAATTTAGGTTTCTTCCCAAACCATAATTCATACGGTGTCGTGTCAACAGATTTATATGGTGCCCTATTTAAAGTGAATGTGGCTGTTTCTAATGCATAACCCCAAAACGATAGCGGTAAATTTGTAAGTGACATCATAGAACGAACCATATCTAAGAGAGTTCGATTACGACGTTCGGACACACCATTACTCTGTGGTGTTCCCGGCGGTGTCAATTGTGAAAGTATTCTGCATTTCTTCAAATGCTCGCCAAACTCGTAACTTAGATATTCACCTCCACTATCAGATCGTAGAAATTTAATCTTCTTGTTGCGTTGATTCTCTACCTCACTTTGAAATTCCTTAAACTTCTCGAAAGCTTCGGACTTATGTTTCATGAAATATATATACCCATATCTACTCAAGTCATCCGTGAAGGTGAGAACATAACGATAACCACCGCCCGATGCTACACTCATTGGGCCACACACATCGTATGTATGATTTCCAATAAGTCCGTAGCTCGCTCCATCATACCAGAAAATGGAGTCTTAGTCATTTTACCCATCAGACATGCTTTGCATCTTTCAAGTGATTCAAAATCAAGTGATTCAAGAAGTCCATCGGAATGGAGTTTCTTCATATGCTTCACTCCAATATGACCAAGACGACAGTGCCACATATAGTTCGAGTTATCGCTCAATTTCAAACGTTTAGCTTCAATGTTATTAATGTGTGTATTTCCACAATCGAGATTCAATAAGAATAGACCATCTATCAAAGGTGCATGTGCATAAAACATATTACTCATATAAATCAAACAACCATTATTCTCGGACTTAAACAAGTAACCGTCTCACAATAAACATGATCCAGATATAATGTTCATGCTCAACGCAGGCACCAAATAACAATTATTTAAGTATATAACTAATCCCGATGGTAGATGAAGAGGTAGCGTGCCGACCGCGATCACATCAACCTTTGATCCATTTCGAACATGCATCGTCACCTTGTTCTTCGCTAGCTTCCGTTTATTCTGCAGCACCTGTTTCGAGTTACAAATATGAGCAACCGAACCAGTATCAAATACCCAGGCACTACTACGAGTACTAGTGAGATACACATCAATAACATGTATATCGGATATACCTTTCTTCTTGATGTTACCGTTATTCAAATCCTCCAAGTACTTTGGGCAATTCCGGTTCCAGTGACCTTCTCCCTTGCAGTAAAAGAACTCAGTATCAGGCTTAGGCCCAGCCTTGGTCTTCTTCGCCCGGCGCGGCAACTTTCTTACCGCCCTTCTTGAAGTTTCCCTTTTGCTTAGACTTGCCTTGCTTCTTGAATTTGGTGGTCTTATTCCAACAACACTTGGTGCTCTTTCTTAATCTCCACTTCTGCAGATTTCAAGATGGAGAAGAGTTCTGGCAATGTCTTGTCCATGTTTTGCATATTGTAGTTCATCACAAAGTTCTTGTAACTTGGTGGCAGTGATTGGAGGACACGGTGAATCCCCAAAGAATTAGTAATCACTATACCCAAACTTTGGAGTTTATTTGCGTGCCCAGACATCTTAAGCACGTGCTCACTAACGGAGTTGCCCTCTTCCATCTTGTAGTTAAAGAACTTTTCAGAAGCCTCATAACTCTCAACTGCCGCGTGAGCCTCAAATATCATTTTGAGTTCACGGACAATATCATGTGGGTCATGGTTCTCAAACATTTTCTGAAGCTCCGATTCCAAACCATACAAGATAGCACACAGAACTGTGGAGTACCGATTCTTTCTAGTGAGGTAAACATTCTTTACTTCATCGATAGCAGTAGCTGCAGGTGGGTCACCCAGCGGTGCATCCATCACATAGGTCAAATTACCAGCATTGAGGACAATCCTCAAATTGCGGAACCAATCCGCAAAGTTGCTTCCATTATTTTTCAACTTTTCTTTCTCTAGGAACGCATTAAAATTGATGGTAGGGGACGCCATTGATCTACAACATATTTGCAATAATTTAGACTAAGTTTATGACAAATTGAGTTCTAACTAATAGTTTAATTAATCTAGCTGAACTCCCACTCAAAACAATATCCCTCAAATTGTTTTAGTGATCACACGAACCAAATCCACCACATCAAAACCGATCATCACGAGAGTTGATATAGCTTCAGTGGCGAACAATCAACATGTTCATCATATCTACTATATGACTCATGCTTTACCTTTCGGTGATCCGTGTTTTGAGACCATGTATGTACATGCTAGGATCGTCAAGATCAAACCTTAGCTTCCGCATGAGCAAATCTGGCTTGCTCACGTTGTATACACTTGCAGAATCTAGCACACCCGATCATCACGTGGTGCTTCGCAACAACGAGCTTTAGCAACGGTGCTTACTAAGGATGAACACTTTAAAACTTGAAATTGTGTTCATGAGGGATCATCTTATAATGCTACCGTCATGAAAGCAATACAAGATGCATAAAAGGATTAACATCACATGCAATTCATAATATGTGATATGATATGGCCTTTCTTCTTGTGCTTCCGATCTCCATCTTCAAGCACGAACATGATCTCCATCATCACCGGTATGGCGTCAAGGTCAATGGCGACGTTTCATGGTTGTCGTCCACCAGCTTCAACTATTACAACCACTTTGAATAGACACGCAGGTCTTAACGGAATTAAAAGACAACCATATGGCTCCTGCCGGTTGCCAACTTACAATAAGGAACATTGCATACATCATATATAATCACAATCATGGCCATATCACATCACATCACACCCCTGCAAAACAAAGTTAGACGCCTCTAATTTTCTTTGCATATTTTACGTGGTTTGGGGCTTTTAATAAGTGTCGTTCTAACTTACGAACAAGAACCACAATGTTGATGCTTGAACTATCAAGTACCCGTTGTAAATTGAATCTATACTATGATGGGAGAGACAGACACCCGCAAAGCCACTTGTGCAATACAAGTTGCATGTTGAGCGTGGAGCAAGTCTCATGAACGATGTCATGTATGGTTAGACCGGGCCGCTTCATCCCATCATACCGCAAGATGCAAAGTACACAAAAACCAATTGATAATAAAAGCACCACCGCCCACAATGACCATTGTGTTCTACTCGTGCAACACATCTACATATAGACACGACTCTGATACCACTATAGGGGTTCGTAGCATGGAAAACAAAAAATTTCTACCGCATGCACACAAACAAGCCAAGATCTATCTACTAGATTGTAGCAACGAGTCGCTAGAATAACTCACCGTCGAAGATTCCAAAGCGGTTAACGAGAGAAGATTCTCGTGGGTGATGTAGTCGTACTCTTGCCAATCTCAAGATCGCGTAGACGATCCTTCCGGAAGCGCCTCCGCAGTCGGTCACACGTTCGGTACTCGATGAAGACCTTCCTCTCCCTTGTTCCAGCAGGCAGCAGAGGTTGTAGAACTCTCCTCGTGATTCCGGCAGCACGACGGCGTGGTGTCGGAAGTAGAGGGAAGATCCCGTGGGGCTTCGCCTAAGCCGGAGTGAGTATGGTGGAGTAAGAGAGGGCATTGGCAATCTACGGTTTAGAGGCACCAAGGGGGGTGGTGTGGCCGGTGGCTAGGGCTTGGGGAAGCCCCAAGTCGGCGACTTGGAGGAGGCCCTAGGCGGCAGCAGCACTTGGAGGTGGTTGCGTCAAGGAGCTAGGGTTTTGGGTGTGATGGGTAGGGGGCGCCCTACCCCTCCTTATATAGGTGGGAGGGAGGCGGTTGGGAGGAGGGAGTCCTCCTCCAACTCCTCTTCCTTGGCCGGCGGGTGGAGGGAGTGGGACTCCTACCCTAGGTAGGTTTCCTACTCTCCCTCCACCAAGCAAACTTCGGATTTGACTTTTCAAATTGGCGTTTGACTTTCAAACTTGGATTTGATTTCTCTCTTCATATTTCCCAGCCAAGTGACCTAGTACATTATGCAACCATTCCACATTGTCATGACACATCCATGTACCCTTTCCCTCCGGAGTGCCGGACCTTCCAGACCCATCTAGAACATTCCTTGTGAAAACATCGGAATCATTTCCGAACTCCAAAACAGGACTTTCCTTATATGAATCTTATTCTCCGGACTATTCCGGATCTCCTCGTGATATCCCGGATCCCATTCGAGACTCCGAACAACATTCGGACTCTTACTCATCATTCCATAACTACATAACAACATCGAATCCTTAAGTGTGTCTCCCTACGGTTCGTGAATTACGCGGACATGACCGAGACACTTCTCCGATCAATAACCAATAGAGGAATATGGAAATTCATATGGCTCCCACATATTTCAACGATTACTTTGTGATCGAATGAACCACTTACATACGATACCAATTTCCCTTTGTCTCACGATAGTTTACTTATCCGAAGTTTTGATCGTCGGTATCTCTGCATACCTAGTTCAACCTCGTTATTGATAAGTACTATTTTCTCATTCCCATGATATGTGATCCCTTGTGAGCCAGTCACATGCTTGCAAGCTAATTGGATGACATTCCACCGAGAGGGCCCAAAGTATATCTATCCGTCATATGGATGGACAAATCCCACTCTTTATCCATGTGCCTCAACCCATACTTTCTAAACACTCAATGCCACCTTTATAGCCACCCAGTTACGGTGTGGCGTTTGATGTCATCAAAGCATCCTTCCGGTGATGGTGATTAGCATGATCTCATGGTCGAAGGAATTAGGTTACTATGTATCAGAAAGCTTATAGCAATTGAACTATTAAAATGACTTGATCTTTATGCTACGCTTATCTATAGGAGTATGTCCATCATACTATTCTCCTAATGATATGATCTCGTAGTTAATAACATCTCAATGTTCATGATCGAGAAACCACGATCATCTATTAACCAACAAGCTAGTATTATTAAAGAGGCTTTACTAGGGACTCTAATTTAGTTTACAAATCACACAAGTATTAATGTTTCCGGTTAATACTATTATAGCATTAATGTAAACATTTATCATAAACACAAAGATATAATAATAACCACTTTTATTATTGCCTCTAGGGCATATCTCAACACAAACAAACCTGCAACATAATAAGTTGCAGCCACAAGGGTCAATACATTTGAATTGTATTGGCAAGTTTCACTACTCTGTAGAAATAATTGGAACCTATCAATATATGCATATTTGGCTAAGTAGGGTTTAGGCTCATTTGTAGAAAGCAATATAGTTTGATACTTGTAAAATTCCAAGTGCTTCTAATCCCTAGTTGACACCATCAAGTTTTACTTCGAGAAATTGGAATGTCGAGATCTTCCATAGCTTCAGGCCTTAGTTGCTCAGAGTTGTCCGTAACCGGGGACACGGTAAGTACTTATAATTTGATCTTCTGCAGAAGTTGTACACTTTACCCACATGACACAATCTCGCCTTGACGCCACCAGTGGCCGCTGGATAAGTACACACCAAATGGAGTACCTGCAGATCGAGAATGTGACAAAGTCTTTCCATAGAAGTCCTCCCAATACACAATGCTAGCTTGTCTACCAGACACCAATGTAAGGATATATTTCCAATACACAATTCTAGTTAACCTGAACATGCCAATGCAAGGGTCTTCCACTATGTAGTTGACTAAGCTAGAGCCCATTTAGCATGTGGCTGTACACGGAAGCCACTTTACGAGAAACATGTTCAATCCCTAAGTCTCTGGGTGGTTTTCTTATAGTGTATATACAAAAATATATCCATATAAACATGGTTCCCTTTGTTGCCACCTTGTCCAAAATTGAGTATCCTCATTCCACCCAGGTGGTTCATTGAGTACTTGTTTTATTATATAAAACATATATTTTTCCAACACTTCATGTAATCATATAATGTATTCCATCCCAAGTCTATAGAAGGGCTAAGCATACTACAACTATGATTTTTTCACTAAGGAAGATGGATTTCCTAATAGGACATAGCTTAGCATAATAACATAGTAGCCCTATCATGCATACTACAAAAATACCACTAACTGTAGTGAAAATAGTAGGACATGGATGATAGTGTCACTTGCCTTAGTAGTTGGTGGTGTTGGTACACTCTTCGCAATAATACACTTGACAATCAACACAATCTATCAAGCAAAACAACCAAGACAAAACATACACAAGATCAACACTAATGGCAACACAAAAATCATGCAAAGTATGCAAACATGCAAGATGGCAATTTTTATTGTACAAATTTTTATAACAAGATTCTGAACATTACTAAGTGATTTCTCAACATTTTATATTTTCAAGATTGCAAATGCAACCATTTGTGCAATTGTAGCAATTAGCAATATTTTCTAACCCTTGGAAATGTCATTTTCACTAAATAATTGCCATGGTCTTATTCATACTAGAATAAAATTATATTTTGGTCTTACTGTACAGAGGGTTCAATTTACAACCATTTGCAAAAAGATTCACTTAAAAATAATTTACACAACAATTTTTATACTCAAAATACTCCATAAATGGTTTTATTAGGCTCTATTGTTTTCTATATAAAACGTGCTTTTAACAGACTCAAAAATACTGAATTATGGCTCTATTGTTTTCTACTCGTTTTTGTGAATCCATAGACATATTATTTTTATGGTGAAAATGACCAATTAAACCATTTAATTTATAAATCACATTTTTGTACATAGAATAAGTAATATTATTACAGAAATGGATTCTACAGAAACTCATCTTTTCAGGGATACCAAATTTATAATTTTTGGACTTCTAAATCTTTTTCTATGAATTATACGAGTTCGTACTAAAATCTGGAAAAAGTCAAATTCGGGAATTGACTGAAATTGACTTTGACCGATCTGACTGAGTTGACTGTTGACTACGCTGATGTCATGATGGTGTCAGAATTGACTATAGAAAATGTTGCTCGGATGGAAAAACTTTCTACATGAAAGTTGTAGATAACAACTAGATCTATCTACTGTTCAAAGGAAATGGAATTTGGAGCAACGAGGTGGGCGTAAAATGGATTATACCTTCTAAGATCTGAATCTTTGATCGTGTTTTTCTCTCTGCTCGATGAACGAAACGAGGTGAAACCAGCGGGAATGAAATCTTCTTGACGTGGGGAACAAATTCTGTCTTCAAGCCGCCGCGATCCGAGATCGTCTTGAAGGTCTATTTGGGTGGAGAAGATTGGGGAGAATTTTGGACGAAAATGGAGGTATGATGAGTTGAAAACTTTGAACTTTCCTCGAGTGGGGTTTATATAGGAGGGGGTGGGGGCTGGATTAAAGGAGATTAAATAGGGAGGGAAATTAGGGAACATTTAGTGCAATTTAGGAGGACAACTGAGAGTCATTTAGGAGCATTAAATACAAATAAAATGAAGACCAAGTGCTCCCGGTTTGTTCCTGTAGGTACATGGTAGCCTCGTGCCGATCGGTCTTGTTGGGCCGACCCATTTTGGCTAGCCTGGCCGGTCATTTTTTGTTTTATATTTTTTTCTATTTCTTAATTCTTTCATAACTTTTGATTTAGAGCTCCGAATTTATTGATTCAAATTTGTGCGGGTTCGTAAATTCGTAGTCAATATTTTAGGACATAAATTTTATATATTTAGAAATATTTAATTTTCTCAATTATTAATTAGTCAATTATTGTACGATTGCATGTGTGCGATATTGGCCTAGTTGCAGGGCAATATATTTGGAATGACTTGGATTCTTTCCTTATTTGAACTTGATTCGATTTAGTTCCACTTTACATGGATAACCATGAATTAAATTTTGAAAATATGAGAGGATAATTTTATAAAATCTTAAAATAGCTCACATAAGCTATGGTGCTTATTTTAAAACGAGACTCTTTGCTTTTATTATTGGTTCAAAACAAAACAAAGGTTGTTTGAAAAATGTAGATGAAGTAGTTGAGATGTATAGATAGTTTTTGGTTGAGAACACTCCTCAAGATCAAAAATAGATTTTCAAATACAGGAAGTTTGTGAAAAAGATTTTGAAGGGGAACCTTGAAAATTATAATTTTGAAGTAGAGGAGATATATGGATAATCTTGATGCTTTGATCTTAGGGTTTTTGTTAAATGCTATTTTTATTTTAAGGAGTACCTTTATTTGGGGGGAAACTTTTGTAACAGTTTAAAAGGTTTTAATGTTTCCAATTAGAAGCAAAAAGTTTCTTTTCCCCATAAATTTCAACCATTATTTATTTTGTTTATTTATTTTTCACATTTCAAAATTTGCAAAATTTTGGGATGTGACAGGCTACCACCCTTAAAAGAAATCTCGTCCCGAGATTTGGGAAGGCTAGAGGTTACTAGTTGGCTTCAAGATAACTAGGGTACTACCACCCTTAAAAGATTTTCAACTAGATTACATCATGTGTATCTCTTGGTTGTTGTTACCATCCTTGATGTTGGAGTCTCTTGGAGTAGTCATCTGTTTGGGTTGGATTGGGATTAGAATAGGCAAAAGATTTCTAGGGAAGAAGTCTACTCACACACAACAATTCACACAAGCAATCACAATCAACATTCCACTCAAACAACAAGATTCTAACATATTTTTAGGAAACAAAATATTTTTCCTACACCACATAAGTTGGTGTGATCAATATATGATCTAATCTAAACACTAGTATGGTGGTCCAACTATAGGTTTCACTTGTGATCATTCCATTCTTCTTGGTTGTCTCTTCTTGAACAAGATCATGGTTTCCTTGGAAATATTCTTGCATCTTGGTCACAAAGCTTCAAGGTGATGATGGTTCCTTCTAAGTTGTGTTTCCTTTGTCTCTAAGTCTTGAGTAATATTTTTGTCTCTCTTGTAGTCCTTAGTGATGTCCAAGTTGAAGTCCTTGGTGAAACTGAAGTTGAAGTCATTGGTGATGTTGAAGTCTTTGCTCAAGTTGAAGTTTTTGTCCACCAAGTTGAAAAGGAAGAGATGTAGAATCAAAACCAAAAAGGTTGAGGAAAGAGTTTACAAGATTGTTTGTTAATAAGTTTGGAACAAATACAACTCCTATTTTTCTAAGGGTTTTTGTCCAATCCTAGGGTTACAATCCTACAGACAACACAGTGCTCTAATACCATCTGTAGCGGACCCGAACCCGACTTGGTTCGAAATCCCTGTGTTTACAATGCTAGTCCCTGGATCAATAGCTAGCATCCACAGTTTAAGATGTAATATCAAGAAACAAAGGTCATAGTGCAACTTTATAACCAGGAATAAAATATTATATTACATCTTACATAGCTCATTTGGCTATCTCATTATAATGCAGCAGAAATATCTATATAACATGGAGTCCTTCATCTTCAAAGTTCCACATGCATTCATGTTGGTTTTAGACTTGTAATCCTATTCAACGCACTTCACTAACATCAAACAAACCTGCAACATAATAAGTTGCAGCCACAAGGGTCAATACATTTGAATTGTATTGGAAAGTTTCACTACTATGTAGAAATAATTGGAGCCTATCAATATATGCATATTTGGCTAAGTAGGGTTTAGGCTCATTTGTAGAAAGCAATATAGTTTTATCCTATCTTTTCAAAATAGTTTTGATCTTTTGACAATCTTTCTGAACTCCTTGGAAAACTCCAAGTGCTTCTAATCACTTGTTGTCACCATGAAGTTTTACTTCGAGAAATTGGAACGTCGAGATCTTCCATAGCTTCAGGCCTTAGTTGCTCAGAGTTGTCCGTAACCAGGGACACAGCTAAGTACTTAGAATTTGATCTTCTACAGAAGTTGTACACTTTACCCACATGACACAATCTCGTCTTGACGCCACCAGTGGCCGCTGGATAAGTACACACCAAATGGAGTACCGGCAGATCGATAATGTGACGAAGTCTTTCCATAGAATTCCTCCCAATAAACAATGCTAGCTTGTCTACCAGGCACCAAAGTAAGGATATATTTACAATACACAATTCTAGTTAACCTGAACATGCCAATGCAAGGGTCTTCCACTATGTAGTTGACTAAGCCAGAGGCCATTTAGCGTGTGGCTGTACACGGAAGCCACTGTACGAGAAACATGTTCAATCCCTAAGTCCCTGTGTGGTTTTCTTGTAGTGTATATACAAAAACATAGCCATATAAACATGGTTCCCTTTGTTGCCACCTTGTCCAAAATTGAGTATCCTCATTCCACCCAGGTGGTTCATTGAGTACTTGTTTTATTATATAAAACATATATTTTTCCAACACTTCATGTAATCATATCATGTATTCCATCCAAGGTCTATAGCAGGGCTAAGCATACTACAACTATGATGTTTCCACTAAGGAAGATCGATTTCCTAATAGGACATAGCTTAGCATAATAACATAGTAGCCCTATCATGCATACTACAAAAATACCACTAAGTGTAGTGAAAATAGTAGGACATGGATGATAGTTTCACTTGCCTTAGTAGTTGGTGGTGTTGGTACACTCTTCATGTCAACACCCGGATTTTTAATCCCAGATGCCTGTTATGCCATACATCGCAATCCCAGGATTACCATTTTTGCGATACATAACAGAATTGGATACCACAGTACATCATCCATTACAAACCATATATAAGGTCTTACACAAATAAGGATCTCATGATCCAGTTCTTAATACAACTCAAGCATCGAAAATATGTAATAATAAAAGTAGCGTAGGCGAAGCTCCATCTTCGGGGTCACAGGCAATGCTGACGATGGGAGATGATCCTAGTTGTCGTAACCTTCCTGGGATCCATCATCCCGGTACTCCTCTTCATAGTCTGGCCACGGGAATAGCCAGGGACAAAGCCATGAGTACTCTTTAAGTACTCGCAAACTAATACTAACAGGTGAAGGGGGTTTTTGTAATAGGACACTAAGCTCTAGGGTTGTTTTGAAAAAATCCAGATTTACCTCTACTAAAGTCGGAGCAAGAGAAAGCTAGTTGAAATTTTATAACACCTAAGTGGGAACTTGTATCTCATGCCACAAATCTGTTGTGGTCAAGTCAAAATCTCCATTCATTTCACAAGTCATTTTGAAAACATCTGACGGGGAACAGTATGGCCACTCCAACTGTCCATAACCGCGGACGCGGCTATTAGAATAGTTTGACACTCTGCAGAGATTGTACACTTTCACCACAACATTCGATACATTCGTTAGGAACAAATCCTAAATTCACCATACTCAATATGCGGATAATCAATCCTAACCTTTCAATTACACGCCCTAGTATAAGTACCTCTCTTGTGAGTTTTGCCTCCCAACCATGACCAACTGTCATCTTGGGTACTGTACAGGCGGATAATCTTCACAAGGTAGCCTCATCTCAGACCTTGGCCGTGAGGGAGCCAATACTAGGGTATATAAGTTTCCAGTCAAGCCCTACCCAATTTTCGGGTATTCTGGTTGTACGGTAAAATTGGAATGGTATCGCATCCAGACAACCATCAGTTTTATAAAGGGCTAAGGCTCCTGCCTCAACATTTTCATCACCAAAATCATCTGGTGTTCGGAAACACATGTCAAAACATCTCAGTAGAATGATTCAACATTCTAAGCTTTTCATAACCATTTTCACCAAGTATTCCCATCTAAAGTTGATCAATTTTTATGCTTAGCACTAGCATCTACAAGTGTGTGTGTGTGTGGGTGGGGGGGTGAGTACTACTAAGGGGTGATAAACAAGGGGAGTTTCAACTAAGTACCACCTCATGCCTTGGGATGACATCAAGGTTTTCTAGCTTAGGCCAAATTTTATGCTCTTTATGCAACCTTCCGTTAACTTCCTAGAATCTACCAGTCACTTAAGTAAACTCTAAAAGAAAGCTTTGTTGAAGAAATAAAGTAGAAAGCTTGCAAGTAAAACTAGGATTGGTTTAATAAGTGGGTATAACCACATATGCTTAAGGCATATAGTTGGCATGGTAACAAGTAAGTATTTGTTTGCATAAGTAGAGTATCTTGCAAGTGTTAGCTTGCACATTCAACTAGTAGTATTAGTCTTGCAAGTATTGGCTTCCACAGTATCAGTATAAGCTTGCCTTGTGCAGAGCAGTGGTTGAAGTTCTCCTCGGCTTCTTCTTCGTAGTATCCTCCTTCCTCCTCGTATCCTTGGTTGGTACTAGCGTCTATGAATAAATACGAGTACACAATCACCAAACAATACTTAACTACTTGCAATCACCACACAAAGGGGTTCTATAGATGATCTAGCATCATCACTAACATTACAAGACTAAAGCATTTGTCTTATTGATTTTATTTTTAGAACAGTAATTTCTACTCATTGAAAAAATACTTAAGATTTAATATTCCCCAAACCAAACATGGGATCATGTTGACACATGTCATCACCACATATTTTAGTACATGGGAATGTGATTTAAAGTGGTGTCACAATTTAATAAGGTTTTATCCTTTTATTTTAATTAAATAAAGTGACTAGAAATGCCTATGTGGCATTCTTTTATTTCTTGAACATTATTTCTATAAGTAAACCCATATATTTTTATATATATTCTGAGAGGTATGGTTAAATGTGATTTTTGAGGGTTGGAATCAACTCAAAAGCTATTATGGTTTAAATTTGAAAAATGTTTGAATACAGAAAAGCTTCTACCTTGTTTTTTTACCAAGGGTGATCTACAGATCCAAATGATTTGAATCCAACGGGCTTGGATTCAGCATTTCAAGAACTTTCTAACAAAATTGGTTTCATTCAATTTGGTTCACCGAATTGAGCTAGGTTGATTTTTGAAACTAGGTACAGAACTGTGTTTGAATGAAAATGGAAAAAATCCAAATTCAAACGAATGGGCTGTGCGTGAAAGGTTAATGGGCCGTCCTGCTACACACAACGCTTACGCGGGCTGGTTAAGTTGCTGTCCCCACGCGTCAGTGAGACAGGGGGTGCGAAGCGGTATGGGGCAACGTGGTGCGTTAGATCTAGTTCTAATCCAACGGCTCTGGTTCATCGTCCACGTCGGGCAGCGCCGACGAGACAGAACCCTAACGCGGCAGGTGGGGGTCTTGGGAGGCTCACCGGGGCTCAGGCGAGGGTCGGCGAGGCGAACGAACGACAAAGTCGACAACGGCGAACCTCCTGGTACCGGCAGCTTCTCCTAGGGCGGCTCCAATCGCTGGCTCCCTTCTTCTCTAGCAGCGGTGGGCTCCGGTGAAATTCCGACGATGCGCTGCTCGCCTTGCTCCGGGAACGGGGTGGAACGATCAGTGAGGAGAGGGGAGTAGAATGGTGTGAAGAGTTTGAGCTGGGGTGGCCTCTATTTATAGTCTCGACGACGAGACCGAACAGGATGGGCAGGTGATGGTGGCGACATGGCTACGGGCTGCTAGAGGCATGGCCGACGGTGGCGATCGATCGGTGGTCTCCTGGCAATGCTCTATGGCTTTAATGCGCGTGTAGGGGCGGTGGTAAAGGTCTGGAACGTGCGGTGCTCTGCGCGGTAGAGGCGGCGTCGATGGCGAGCGGTGGCTGTGAGGCATGGGGCGGCGAACGAGGATGTCTGGCGGTCTCCTGGGACGGTGGTGATCGCGTATGCACGCAGCGAGGGCGGCATGCGGTCTGTGGGCTTGTGTCGAGGGTGGCGCTCTGGTGTGCTCTCGGCATGCGCTCAGAGAAGCTTGACATGGCCTGGGCGTGTGGTCCAGTGGCTGGCAGGGTTCGAGCGCTGGACAGGGGGTGGCGGTGGACGGTGGGTTGCCTTCTGGACATGGTGCTTAGGCTTAGTGTTTGCTCTGGCTAGCTAGCCATGGTCGGCTGGCAAGGGGGTGCTCGGGTTGGCATGGTATGGTGCAAAGGGTAGGGGCTAGGGGTGGTCAAAGCACTGGTTGGCACTGGGGGAGACAAGGATGATCAATAGTGAACATTTCTTAGCCAAATTACTGCTCAAAACAGTGAAGTTTGGCCAGTTTGATTTGTTGCCTCCAAGTGTTTGATGAAATGGCCGCAAGAACTCAAGTTTTGAATTTTGAAAAGATTTTTGGTGGGTGTGCTATGCAGGTGCTGGTGAGTCTGTGGATGCTTGGGTTTTGAAAGTTGAGCTTGTTTGAGTGGTTTTTGAAAAAGTGGGATCTTCCCATATGATATAGATTCAATTTTGAACTGTCATTTAAACTATGCATTCAAATGTTTCTGGATGATCACCAGGTGGGCCTTGGTACTTTGTTATGAGTACTATCAAGGGGTGTAAAGATCCAAACAAGTTTCTGTTAAGTTTTGGAAGTTAGAGACAGCCAAAGTAGGCATGGGAGTTAAATTGGCCAAAGTGACCATTCCCTTATTTTGTTTATTTTTGATTTATTTGTCTTTGGGAAAAGTGTGGGGATTGTTTAGATGATGTTTATTTCACCTAAGAATCCTTTTACAAGCAAAGAAACACATAAGCAAGGTGATTCAAAAGAATCCAAATTGGAATGCATACACACATGCATGCTTTCATATTTTTATTTAGAAAAGTTTTTGTTAACCCTAATTTTGATGATTAGAGTTTGATGATCCAAGTTTAATATTTTTGAGATGTTACACTTTGCAATAACACACTTGACAATCAACATAATCTATCAAGCAAAACAACCAAGACAAAACATACATAAGATAACCACTAATGGCAACACAAAAATCATGCAAAGTATGCAAACATGCAAGATGACAATTTTTATTGTAGAAACTTTTATAACAAGGTTCTGAACATTACTAAGTGATTTATGAACATTCTATATTTTCAAGATTGCAAATGTAACTATTTGTGCAATTGTAGCAATTAGCAACATTTTCTAACAGTTGGAAAGGCCATTCTCACTAAATAATTTCCACGGTCTTATTTATAATAGAATACAATTATATTTTGGTCTTACTATACAGAGGGTTCAATTTACAACCATTTGCAAAAGGATTCACTTAAAAATAATTTACACAACGATTTTTATACTCAAAATACTCCACAAATGGTTCTGTATAAAACGTGATTTTAACAGACTCAAAAATACTGAATTATGGCTCCACTGTGTTCTACTCGTTTTTTTGAATCCATAGACATATTATTTGCTAATGGATATACAGAACTAAAGATATAATTTTTATGGTGAAAATGACCAATTAAACCATTTAATTTAGAAATCAAATTTTTGTATATAGAATAAGTAATATTATTGCAGAAATGGATTCTAGAGAAACTCAGCTTTTCAGGGATACTAAATTTATAATTTTTGGACTTCTAAATCTTTTTCTATGAATTATACGAGTTCGTACTAAAATCTGGAAAAAGTGAAATTCGGGAATTGACTGAAATTGACTTTGACCGATCTGACTGAGTTGACTCTTGACTACGCTGATGTCATGATTATGTCAGAATTGACTACAGAAAAATTTGCTCGGATGAAAAAACTTTCTACATGAAAGTTGTAGATAACAACTAGGTCTATCTACTGTTCAAAGGAAATTGAATTTGGAGCAACGAGGTGGGCGTAAAATGGATTATACCTTCTAAGATCTGAATCTTTGACCGTGTTTTTCTCTCGGCTCGATGAACGAAACGAGGTGAAACCAGCGGGAATGGAATCTTCTTGACGTGGGGAACAAATTCCGTCTTCAAGCCGCCGCGATCCGAGGTCGTCTTGAAAGTCTATTTGAGTGGAGAAGATTGGGGAGAATTTTGGACGAAAATGGAGGTATGATGAGTTGAAAACTTTGAACTTTCCTCGAGTGGGGTTTATATAGGAGGGGGGTGGGGGCTGGATTAAAGGAGATTAAAGAGGGAGAGAAATTAGGGAAAATTTAGTGCAATTTAGGAGGACAATTGAGAGTCATTTAGGAGCATTAGATACAAAGAAAATGAAGACCAAGTGCTCCCTCGTTTGTTCGTGTAGGTACATGGTAGCCTCCTGCCGATCGGTCTTGTTGGGCCGGCCCATTTTGGCTGGGCTGGCCGGCCATTTTTTTGTTTTATATTTTTTTTCTAATTCTTAATTCTTTCATAACTTTTGATTTAGAGCTCCGAATTTATTGATTCAAATTTGTGCGGGTTCGTAAATTCGTGGGCAATATTTTAGGACATAAATTTTATATATTTAGAAATATTTAATTTTCTCAATTATTAATTATTCAATTATTGTACGATTGCATGTGTGCGATATTGGCCTAGTTGCAGGGCAATATATTTGGAATGACTTGGATTCTTTACTTATTTGAACTTGATTCGATTTAGTTCCACTTTACATGGATAACCATGAATTAAATTTTGAAAATATGAGAGGATAATTTTATAAAATCTTAAAATAGCTCACATAAGCTATGGTGCTTATTTTAAAACGAGACTCTTTGCTTTTATTTTTGGTTCAAAACAAAACAAAGGTTTTTTGAAAAATGTAGATGAAGTAGTTGAGATGTATAGATGGTTTTTGGTTGATAACACTCCTCAAGATTAAAAATAGATTTTCAAATACAGGAAGTTTGTGAAAAAAGATTTTAAAGGGGAACCATGCAAATTATAATTTTGAAGTAGAGGAGATATATGGATAATCTTGATGCTTTGATCTTAGGGTTTTTGTTAAATTCTATTTTTTTAAGGAGTACCTTTATTTGGGGGGAAATTTTGTAATAGTTTAAAAGATTTTAATGTTTCCAATTAGAAGCAAAAAGTTTCTTTTCCCCATAAATTTCAACCATTATTTATTTTGTTTATTTATTTTTCACATTTCAAAATTTGCAAAATTTTGGGATGTGACAGGCTACCACCCTTAAAAGAAATCTCGTCCCAAGATTTGGGAAGGCTAGAGGTTACAAGTTGGCTTCAAGACAACTAGGGTACTACCACCCTTAAAAGATTTTCAACTAGATTACATCATGTGTATCTCTTGGTTGTTGTTACCATCCTTGATGTTGGAGTCTCTTGGAGTAGTCATCTGTTTGGGTTGGATTGGGATTAGAATAGGCAAAATATTTCTAGGGAAGAAGTCTACTCACACACAACAATTCACACAAGCAATCACAATCAACATTCCACTCAAACAACAAGATTCTAGAATATTTTTAGGCAACAAAATATTTTCCTACACCACATAAGTTGGTGTGATCAATATATGATCTAATCTAAACACTAGTATGGTGGTCCAACTATAGGTTTCACTTGTGATCATTCCATTCTTCTTGGTTGTATCTTCTTGAACAAGATCATGGTTTCCATGGAAATATTCTTGCATCTTGGTCACAAAGCCTTAATGTGATGATGGTTCCTTCTAAGTTGTGTTTCCTTAGTTTCGAAGTCTTGAGTAATATTTTTGTCTCTCTTGTAGTCCTTAGTGATGTCCAAGTTGAAGTCCTTGGTGAAACTAAAGTTGAAGTCATTGGTGATGTTGAAGTCTTTGCTCAAGCTAAAGTTTTTGTCCATCAAGTTGAAAAGGAAGAGATGTAGAATTAAAACCAAAAAGGTTGAGGAAAGAGTTTACAAGATTGTTTGTTAATAAGTTTGGAACAAATATAACTCCTATTTTTTAAGGGGTTTTGTCCAATCCTAGGGTTACAATCCTACAGACAACACAGTGCTCTAATACCATCTATAGCGGACCCGAACCCGACTTGGTTCGAAATACCTGTGTTTACAATGCTAGTCCCTGGATCAATAGCTAGCATCCACAGTTTAAGATGAAATATCAAGAAACAAAGGTCATAGTGCAACTTTATAACCAGGAATAAAATATTATATTACATCTTACATAGCTCATTTGGCTATCTCATTACAATGCAGCAGAAATATCTATATAGCATGGAGTCCTTCATATTCAAAGTGCCACATGCATTCATGTTGGTTGTAGACTTGTAATCCTATTCAACACACTTCACTAACATCAAACAAACCTGCAACATAATAAGTTGCAGCCACAAGGGTCAATACATTTGAATTGTATTAGCAAGTTTCACTACTATGTAGAAATAATTGGAACCTATCAATATATGCATATTTGGCTAAGTAGGGTTTAGGCTCATTTGTAGAAAGCAATATAGTTTTATCCTATCTTTTGAAAATAGTTTTGATCTTTTGACAATCTTTCTGAACTCCTTGGAAAACTCCAAGTGCTTCTAATCCCTTGTTGAGACCATCAAGTTTTACTTCGAGAAATTGGAATGTCGAGATCTTCCATAGCTTCAGGCCTTAGTTGCTCAGAGTTGTCCGTAACCGGGGACACAGCTAAGTACTTAGAATTTGATATTCTGCAGAAGTTGTACACTTTACCCACATGACACAATCTCGTCTTGACGTCACCAGTGGCCGCTGGATAAGTACACACCAAATGGAGTACCGGCAGATCGAGAATGTGACAAAGTCTATCTATAGAAGTCCTCCCAATACACAATGCTAGCTTGTCTACCAGGAACCAATGTAAGGATATATTTCCAATACACAATTCTAGTTAACCTGAAGATGCCAATGCAAGGGTCTTCCACTATGTAGTTGACAAAGCCAGAGCCCATTTAGCATGTGGCTATACACGGAAGCCACTGTACGAGAAACATGTTCAATCCCTTAGTCCCTGGGTGGTTTTCTTCTAGTGCATATACAAAAAGATAGCCATATAAACATGGTTCCCTTTGTTGCCACCTTGTCCAAAATTGAGTATCCTCATTCCACCCAGGTGGTTCATCGAGTACTTGTTTTATTATATAAAACATATATTTTCCCAACACTTCATGTAATCATATCATGTATTCCATCCCAAGTCTATAGGAGGGCTAAGCATACTACAACTATGATGTTTTCACTAAGGAAGATGGATTTCCTAATAGGACATAGCTTAGCATAATAACATAGTATCCCTATCATGCATACTACAAAAATACCACTAAGTGTAGCGAAAATAGTAGGACATGGATGATAGTGTCATTTGCCTTAGTAGTTGGTGGTGTTGGTACACTCTTCGCAATAACACACTTGACAATCAACACAATCTATCAAGCAAAACAACCAAGACAAAACATACACAAGATCAACACTAATGGCAACACAAAAATCATGCAAAGTATGAAAACATGCAAGATAGCAATTTTTATTGTACAATTTTTTATAACAAGGTTCTGAACATTACTAAGTGATTTATGAATATTTTATATTTTCAAGATTGCAAATGTAACCATTTGTGCAATTGTAGCAATTAGCAACATTTTCTAACAGTTGGAAAGGCCATTCTCACTAAATAATTGCCACGGTATTATTTATACTAGAATGAAATTATATTTTTGTCTTACTATAAACAAGGTTCAATTTATAACCATTTGCAAAATGATTCACTTAAAAATAATTTACACAACAATTTTTATACTCCAAATACTCCACAAATGGTTCTGTATAAAACGTGATTTTAACAGATTCAAAAATACTGAATTATGGCTCCACTGTGTTCTACTCATTTTTTTGAATCCATATACATATTATTTGCTAAATTTGGATATACAGAACTAAAGATATAATTTTTATGGTGAAAATGACCAATTAAACCATTTAATTTATAAATCAAATTTGTGTACATAGAATAAGTAATATTATTGCAGAAATTTATTCTATAGAAACTCAGGTTTTCAAGGATACCACACTTATAATTTTTGGGATTCTAAATTTTTTTCTATGAATTATACGAGTTCGTACTAAAATCTGGAAAAAGT
Source organism: Avena sativa (assembly GCA_916181665.1). Taxonomy (NCBI): domain Eukaryota; kingdom Viridiplantae; phylum Streptophyta; class Magnoliopsida; order Poales; family Poaceae; genus Avena; species Avena sativa. The sequence continues at coordinate 1,480,024 of OV702279.1, read as the reverse complement.
CAAATTCGGGAATTGACTGAAATTGACTTTGACCGATCTGACTGAGTTGACTGTTGTCATGATGATGTCATAATTGACTACAGAAAAAGTTGCTCAGATATAAAAACTTTCTACATGAAAGTTGTAGATACCAACTAGATCTATCTACTGTTCAAACGAAATTGAATTTGAAGTAACGAGGTGGGCGTAAAATGGATTATACCTTCTAAGATATAAATCTTTGACCGTGTTTTTCTCTCTGCTCCATGAACGAAACGAGGTGAAACCAGCGGGAATGGAATCGTCTTGACGAGGGGAACAAATTCCGTCTTCAAGCCGCGGTGATCCGAGGTCGTCTTGAAGGTCTATTTGGGTGGAGAAGATTGGGGAGAATTTTGGACGAAAATGGAGGTATGATGAGTTGAAAACTTTGAACTTTACTCGAGTGGGGTTTATATAGGAGGGGGGTGGGGGCTGGATTAAAGGAGATTAAAGAGGGAGAGGAATTAGGGAATATTTAGTGTAATTTAGGAGGACAATTGAGAGGCATTTAGGCGCATTAGATACAAAGAAAATGAAGACCAAGTGCTCCCTGGTTCGTTCGTGTAGGTACATGGTAGCCTCCTGCCGATCGGCCTTGTTGGGCCAGCCCATTTTGGCTGGCCTGCCGGCCATTTTTTTGTTTTATATTTTTTTTTCTATTTCTTAATTCTTTCATAACTTTTGATTTAGAGCTCCAAATTTATTGATTCAAATTTCTGCGGGTTCGTAAATTCGTGGGGAATATTTAGGACATGAATTTTATATGTTTAGAAATATTTAATTTTCTCAATTATTAATTATTCAATTATTGTATGATTGCATGTGTGCGATATTGGTCTAGTTGCAGGGCAATATATTTGGAATGACTTGGATTCTTTCCTTATTTGAACTTGATTCGATTTAGTTCCACTTTACATGGATAACCATGAATTAAATTTTGAAAATATGAGAGGATAATTTTATAAAATCTTAAAATAGCTCACATAAGCTATGGTGCTTATTTTAAAACGATACTCTTTGCTTTTATTTTTGGTTCAAAACAAAACAAAGGTTGTTTGAAAAATGTAGATGAAGTAGTTGAGATGTATAGATGGTTTTTGGTTGACAACATTCCTCAAGATTAAAAATATATTTTCAAATACAGGAAGTTTGTGAAAAAGATTTTGAAGGGGAACCTTGTAAATTATAATTTTGAAGTAGAGGAGATATATAGATAATCTTGATGCTTTGATCTTAGGGTTTTTGTTAAATGCTATTTTTATTTTAAGGAGTACCTTTATTTGGGGGAAAACTTTTGTAATAGTTTAAAAGGTTTTAATGTTTCCAATTAGAAGCAAAAAGTTTCTTTTCCCCATAAATTTCAACCATTATTTATTTTGTTTATTTATTTTTCACATTTCAAAATTTGCAAATTTTTGGGATGTGACAGAGAAGCACTGAATGGGGGCGTCAGCGACTTCCCCGGAAGGTCCTCATCATCTTTGTACTTCAGCAGCGGCCGAAGGACTCTCTCGAGGTCCCTCCTGGAGAGCTCCTCAGCCGCAACTCTCATTGGGTCGTGGCAGCCAGAATAAAGGAACATCGGGTGCGCCCTAGCCTGGAGTGGCTGCACCTGATGTTTGAGGAAGGTGCGGATGATATCCACACCGTTCACCTCCTTCTCCGGAATCACCTAGAGGTCCTCCACCCGACGATAGAGCTCCTCTATCTCCTGCACCTCACCCTCCAGGATATGGTTCTTCCAGGACCTCTTCGGCAGGATTTTCTGGGTGGAGTCGAAAGGAGCAAGGTCGAAGTCCTGCCCGTCCACTATGGAATCACGGATATAAAACCACCTCTTCCGCTAGTATTGGACGGACCCAGACATATAAAAAGAGAAGAAAAGAAAATTGGATCGAAGGGAAATGATGCAGCCACCAATCGGATAAACTCCGTCAGAGCCGGACTGCCTCTTCACGGAATAGAGCTTCCGGAAGAGGCCAAAGTGTGGCTCGATACCGAGCCAGCACTCGCAAAAAGTGATGAAACAGGCGATGTGGAGAATAGAATTGGGAGAGAGATGGTAGAGTTGGATGCCATATAAAAACAACAGTCCACGGAGAAAATCGTGGACTGGGAGCGACCGGCCGCGATGAAAAAAAGCAATGAACATCACCCGAAACCCAGCAGGTGGACGGGGAATTACCTCATCGCCGGGGAGCCTGACGGCGTCCCTGTCCTGCGGGATCAAACCCGCCTCACGCAACTTGCGCAGGTCGCCCTCGCGCGTCTCCGAGTGCTGCCACCCACCATCGGTGACGCGAGTGGCGGCGGTGCCTTTCTTTCCGCAGGCAGCAGCGCTGGTGCCCTCTCCGGTGGAGGCCTTCTTCGATTTCCCCATTGCAGCATGGCGAGAGTGGCGGTGCGAGCGCAGGAAAGAGGAAGTAAATGATCGGAGAATGTCCAGCGCACGACGGGAAAAACTCAAGAAAGTGGAAGCAGTAGAAAGCAAGAAGCTGTGGTGAAAACAAACCACAATTTTTCCCCATAGTTATAAAGACGAAGACGATGAATAGGAACCGTTCATCTAGAAGCCCTAGCGACAGAATCAAATCCAACCGTCCACGTGTCAGCACAGAAGTGAACCGTCGCTCGCACACCAGCCACTACGCATGGAAATCGAGGAGATGCCGTAATTCTCACCACATTGCGCATGACCAGTCAACTCCAAGTCAGAAAATGGGACCCACGTTCGTCCAGTCACGTCACCTCTGGTGTCGCAGACGATTGAGGTCACCGATCATCAGCACTGACGTCATCAAAACAACACTAGCAACGGTTACAATTCTTCGGCTAACAGCTAAAGTACTCACTTGAATCTACGATTCAAGCAACTACTCGGGGGATACTCCTATTAGGAGTGCTGGCCGTGCACCCGAAGCATGAATAAGGTACTATGCCAATGATCTATTCTTCAAGTCCTACATCGAGTCTACGACTCCAATACGGACTCGGGGGCTACTCCAATAGGGAGGATTGATTCAAGCATCCAAAAAAATCGTGTCCTACGGACCTGAAGCAAACAATGGCTGAATTAAAGTCTCTGCTCGAGTCTACGACTCGAATAGACACTCTGGGGCTACTCCCATAGGGAGCGCTGGTCGCGCACCCTATGAATTTTTCGACTACGATCCTTCGGATCAGAATGCAAAAACTTTTCGGAAACTCTGCCCCAACTAATACTAAGTGAGTAACATCCTCCTTGGCCACCCGAAACACCTTCACAGTGATAAAATTTCGGATGTTGCGTCTGCGACGCAAAGATAAGACCTACAGATATCATCTGATAGCCTGGTAACGCACATGATTGTGCTCTGCTAGTGAAAATCTGTGCCAACAGGCGCGATGAAAATCCCGACAAACACGTTGGGTACATCATTCGAAAACTACTGGGATTCTACTCCTGTAAGCCCTCAACGGCCTGAGTCGAATTACGCGAGCATCTGTTCCGGGTTCGAGTCAAGGGACTCAACTCTGAAGAAGATCGTGTTGTTTTGTCCTAAGACAGTTAACTGACCCTGATCCGTCGGGAGAGTCAGGCACACGCATCAACAATCCCTACACACTAAAATCATTCTCTGATGAATAGAAACAGCTGCACCTGAAATATTGAAGAGTCCTCAGCCGAATCTATGATTCGACTGAACACTCGGGGGCTATGACATGGTTATACCCTACGGGTACATGACTGCAGCATACCTGGTCCAGCCCAAGGAAGGCCCATGAGAATATACGCGGCCCATGAAGATATTTGGGTGGCCCAAGTCCATGACATCTTCGGATCCTTGGAGAGCAAGACTAGAATAGATAGAATATTCAAAGGGCAAACCCTAAACCTGTAACCAACTCGATTTGTGCCCGGGACCTGCCTATCTCTATATAAAGGCTAGGAGGGCACGACGAGAAGGCTCTCTCTCATACCACCGCATACACACCTCCATGCCAGATTGCATCTGCACACCCTTGTAACTTTCGGTGCCACCGTAATCAAGAGCAGACAAGCAGGAGTAGGGTTTTCCCTCTGGGGGCCTGAACCTGGGTAAATCTCGTGTCCCCTGGTTGTTTGTCTGTTAACCGTTCCGCGATCTCCATCACCCCCATCTTCTCCAAAACCCAAGCTCATAACAATGGGCATTGACGAGATTAAACCTCGTCACCAAAGCTTATTAATTGATGCATATTGTGTTATTACTTGCTCTTGTGCTATTTGTTTCTAGTCACTCTTGTGAACTTTGCAGGTGTCGTATGCATTATATTGCTACTTTATGAGGGACAAGCTTATTGCCACTATGCTATGTTTTCTGCATGTGAAACAAATAAACGTTTTTAATGCATATTATCATGATCTTTGTTTGTAGATTGTCATGTTGCATGCATAGTTACTATGTCCTATTATTAGAACTCCATCTTTCATGCACATGTTTAGAGTTCTTTGATCCCAGCTTTCAATGCTTGCAAATGGTTGGACCTTTATTGTGAGGGTGCATGTCACCTCAAAAATTATTCTATTTATCACTTACCTACTCGAGGACGAGCAGGAGTTAAGCTTGGGGATGCTGATACGTTGGAAACGTATCTATAATTTTTGATGCTCCGTGCGTGTTTAGTATCTACTTTGCTTTACTTTCCACACTTTGAGGTGTTTTTACATGTTTTCTGGTACTAACCTATTAAGAAGATACAACAGTGCCAGATGTCGTTTTTCTCTGTTTTTGGTTTCAGAAAAGTTATTAAAGAAATATTCTCGAAATTGGACGGGACAAACGTCAAAGTTAATTACTTTCCGTGGGGAACAAGAATTCCAGAGGAGAGCCAAAGGGGCCGGCCAGGGGGGCCAGATCCACCCCAGGCGCGGGGGCAGGTGGGCCCACGCCTGGCTAGCGTTTGGTGGCCCTGGCCGCCTCCCGGTCTCGCCCCTTCGCCTATAAGAAACCCCCGATGCAGAAACCCTAAGTACCCGATCAGAAATCCACGAAACCGTCTGTAGCCACCGCCACCATCGTCCCTAGATTGGGGGGATCTGAAGTTCTTCCCGGCACCCTGCCGGAGGGGAGATCATCCCGGAGGCATTCTCTCCGGTATGATGCATGAGTAGTTCCACCTTGGACTTTGAGTCCATGTAGTAGCTAGATGGTTGTATCTCCTCCTTTGTGCTTTCATGTATAGATCTTGTGAGCTCCGTTCATGATCAAGATCTAATCTATTTGTAATCATGCATGTTGTGTTTGCGGGGATCCGATGGATATTGAGATTATTATGTTGGTTTGATTAATGGTTTTATATTTATGATTCTATCATGTCTGTGTTGTTTGTGATCTTGCATGCTCTCCGTTGCTAGTGGTTATCTTGGACAAGTATTTGCTAGTGACTCCAAGAGGGGGTATTTATGCTTGATAGTGGGTTCATGCCTCTAGTTTCCAAGGGAAGTGACAGAAATCTCTTTGGTTGTAGATGTCCTGTTGCTACTAGGGAGAAAACAATGGTCTCTTGTTCATAGAACATGTGGACTGTTCGGTCTATGTATATTGTTGTATTGCCCAATCAACCTCATAGGATCTTTCTGGCTAGTAATTGCATTGTTATGCCTTGCTCAGTTCCTGTCAATTGCCCCGCTGTAATTTGTTTACCCTTCATGCCATGTTATTTATATAAGGAGAGCACCTCTAGTGAACTATGGACCCCAGTCCAATCTTTACCATTTATATATCTTCCATTGTTACTTGTTTACTTGCTGCTACCCACCATTACCTTCCACACCATACGTTTAATCCTTTGTTACAGCAAACCGGTGAGCTTGACAACCTCACTGATTCGTTGGGTCAAAGTCTTGAGTTTGTGTTGTGCAGGTCTCTGCGTTGCTTGCAACACCTGTGTGACGTTTCCTTCCTCCTACTGGTTCGATAACCTCAGTTTCTTACTAAGGGAAACTTGCTGCTGTGCTGCTTCATACCTTGCTCTTGGGGCTTCCCACAAAGCGTTCCACGATAAGTACTGGGCGCCATCAGCCGCCCGGCGCTGCACCCTCCCAGGCCTGCCACGCCACCAGCCCTGGCGCCGCACCCTCCCAGGCCTGCCGCGCCTAGCGCTGCACCCTCCTAGGCCTGCCGTGCCTGCTTCGCATGGCGCCGCACGTCCAGGCTTGCGACGCCAGCCCGTGTGGCGCCGCACTCTTCCTAGGGCTCGTTTTCGAATTGACAGGAGATTTCTCTGCCGCGCCAGGACTCGCGTGGCTCTACAGCAGTATGTGCAGTGCCGTGGGTGCTGGCGCCGCACGCTTCCTAGGGCTCGTTTTCGAATTGACAGGAGATTTCTCTGCCGCGCCAGGATTCGCGTGGCGCTGCAGCAGTATGTGCAACGTCGTGGGTGCTGGCGCTGCACGTCAAGGCTTGTCGCGCCAGCCCGCGTGGCGTCGCACGCTTCCTAGGGCTCGTTTTCGAATTGATAGGAGATTTATGCCGCGCCAGGATTCGCGTGGCGCTGCAGCAGTACGTGCGGCGCCATGTGTGCTGGCACCGCACGCTTCCCAGACCCTGGTAAGACTTTTTTTTTGTTCTTGGTGCCTTCCCAAAAGAAATTTCTGATAATCTTGATTTGTATCAACCATCACACATACATTGACATATGATAAATGAGTAAGTTTCTGATAATCTTAGTTCACCCATCACTGATACGTCGGAAACATATCTATAATTTTTGATTCTCCATGCTTGTTTTGTATCTACTTTGCTTTGCTTTGTCTATACATTGAGATGTTTTTATATCTTTTCTAGAACTAACCTACTAACAAATTTCCATAGTGCCAGTTGCATGTTTTCTTCTGTTTTTGGTTCCAAAAAGGCAGAAAATCAATATTTTCAGAATTGGACGGGACAAAAGCCAAAGTTATTATTTTTCCCGGAGCAACACGGAACCACGAAGCAGAGCCGGAGGGGGGCCACAGGGTGGCCAAACCCCCTAAGCGGGGGCAAGCCCTGGAGGCGCCTGGAGGGGGTGTGGGCCCCCTGCACCCCCACCGACCTTGATTCATGCGCCTATAAGAAGCCTCCGATGGGAAAACCCTAAACAATCCAGAAGAAATCCACGAAAACCTCCACAGCGCCGCCGCCACCAAAGTGGAGATTCGGGGGACAGAAAGTATCTGTTCCGGCTCCCTACCGGGACGAGGAAGTGCCCCCGAAGCCATCTCCATCAATCTCCATCGCCATCTTCATCACTGTTGCTGATTCCCATGATGAGGAGGGAGTAGTTCTTCCTTGAGGCTAAGGGCTCTACCGGTAGCTATGTGTCCATCTCTCTCTCTTTGCATGATCACGTTGTGGTCATGAGATTTGTAATCAAGTAGATCTACCTTGCTACTCAAGTGCTTCAATAGATCTCTGCTCTCCCCATGTGTGTGAAAGTGACAGCGTGCACGCCATGGTGGCACTTAGGTTTGAGTCTACATAAATACTCTTTGTGCTTTAATATATCTATGCTTTTCCCCACGTGTGTGAAAGTGACAGCATGCATACCGTGTGTGGCACTTTGGCTAGATTGAATATTTGTTATGAGTTATATTTGGAGTTGGATGTCTCTATGAAATTGTTTTGGAACCATCTAGCGCTCAAGGTGACAGTGTGGGGTTATCTAGATTGGGGAAGGCCCTACCATGGATTAGAGTGTGCAACCGGAGAGTAGTTAAGAGTAGTATCATAAAGAGAGGATATTTATATGAGAGAGTGTTCACTAGTGAAAGTATGATCCCTAGGCCTTGTTTCTAAACATTGAAACACCATTTGCATCTAGATCTGTTGCATGTTTGCTTGCTCCCTTCTTGTTGCCTTTAGTCTTTACTTCACCGTCAAGCTCTTTTCTGGCACCGTTACCACTTGTATTTCACTATCTCTTCGCCGAACTAGTGCACCTATACACCTTACAAGTGTATTGGGTGTGTTGGGGACAGAAGAGACTTCTTGTATCTTGATTGTAGGGTTGCTTGAGAGGGAATACCTTTGACCACTTCCTCCCTGAGTTCGATAAACCTTGGGTAATCCACTTAAGGGAAACTTGCTGCTGTTCTACAAACCTCTGCACTTGGAGGCCCAACAACTATCTACAAGAATAGAAGTGCGAAGACATCAAGCTCTTTTCTGGCGCCGTTGCCGGGGAGGTAAGGTAAAAGGTACTCACATCCTCTGGTGTGAGTGCTCAAAGTTATTTCCTTTAGATTATGCAATTTTGTCTTTTTGTTTCTTGTTTTCACTCGTTAGGCTTAATGGAAAACAACAACAAAATTAGAGAGCCTTTTAGTATTTTTCCTAAGTTAGAACTTGAGTGGTTTGAAAAGAAAATTAAAAAACCTATGTAACCTTCTTTGCATGCTAATAGCAATGTTATTAGTATGAATTTTTTGAACACCATTGTTACTAATGGTATGGAAATGTCTAAGCTTGGGTAAGATAGTTTTTATGAGAAAGATCTTTTTAGCTCCCCAGCTTTAGCTAAGAAAATTTGCTCTCATGATACTTTATCTCCCATATGTGGTAATTCTAATGATATTTGTGATATTTTAAATCCACATACTGAAAGTGTCCCTTTTAAAATACCTATTGCAATTGTTGAATGTGTTATGAATAACTGCTATTTTGGAGATGTAACTATCCATCCTAGTGATCATTTACTCTTTATACATGAATTATGCGAGTTGTGCAAGTGTGCAGGTATTTCAATGGACCAAGTTAAGAGGAAGCTATTCCCTTTCTCACTTAGGGACAAAGCAAGGGAGTGGTATGAGCTACTAGATGATCCTCATCATTTGGAGTGGAAGGAACTTGAATCTCTCTTTTATTATAAATTTTATCCTCCTCATGAAATTCATAAAGATAGGAATTATATTTATAATTTTCATCCTCGTGAGGGAGAAAGTATTGCCCAAGCTTGGGGGAGATTGAAGTTACTAATGCTTAAATGTCCTATTCATGAGCTCCCTAGGAATATTATTATCAATAATTTTTATGCAAGGCTTTCAGGACATTACAAGGACTACCTAGATACCTGTTCAGAGGGATCCTTCACAAGTAAGAAGGTCAAAGCTAAGTGGGATCTTCTTGAAACAATTCAAAGCAATACTAAAGATTGGGATAACGACAAAGGTAAAGAACCAGGTATAAACTATGAGTATGATTGCATTAAGTCTTTCGCTGAAACTGCTGATTTTCAAGAGGTTAGTGCTAAATATGGTCTTGATCCTCAAATTCTTGTCAGATGCTATAGAGCCTTTGTTTCCCATATTAATGCTCCTAAAGAAAAATGGGACATGTATCATGAACCTTTTAAAGACACTTGCATGGAAAATGAAAATGTTATTAATGATTGCAATCAACATGCTCAAACTTCTGAAAGTACTATTTCTTATAAGCATGTGATTTTTTGTGGTATGCATAGACCTTGTGAGAAGAATCAAACAGAAGAAGAATATTGTATCACCCACTGGAATGAAAAAACTATAAAGTGGTATAAGGCTCTAGATGATCTTGGTAAAAAAGTTTGTGCCCTCTATCCATTTATTTGTGAACTTCTTTGAAGTGGGTCATTTCAATTTTCAATGCTCAAGCCATAATAATCCTGCAAGTTTGTATTGTGATAACATGATCACTGATAATCAACATGATGAACTTACATTATTTTTGGGGTGTGAAGAGTTATCAAGAAAAACCTCTTTGATAGACATGAGTACTTTTGATATGAATAGCGTCCTGCATGGTTGTCATCTTTATTGTGTTGAAAACTGCCACACAAATACTTACATACAAAATCTTATAAAATATGATATTTTACCAAATTATGACAGGACTGATATGTGGTTTGATCTTATTAATGAAAAGGAGGAATCCTCCAATGTTTGTTTTATTGTCTCTAACAATAAGCCAGGGTATGTGGAGAAGCTTCCTTTCAAGCCTCTCCCTCCTAAAGAGGAGAAGAAGAAAGAGAAGAAGAGGAGTAAAAGGAGAGAGGAAACGGTATCTTCCCCTAAGCATGTTACTCCTATCATAGTTTTTGCTGATGAGTCTGACTTAGATGATGTTCCTATGCCTGTTACCTATATTAGTGATCATGATTGGGAAAAGCACACCACTTTTGATATTGAAAATCTCTTTGGTACCAATTCTGAAAATGATGATATTAATAGTTGTTGAGCTATTAGTGTTACACATGTTCCTTCCAATGATGATATGTTTACAAATGAACACACTTGGGAAGATAGCTATTCTGTTGCTTATGATGATACTATACCTCCAATTTTTGATGATTACAATTATGAGTATGATATTTTCAGTCCACCTACTATTGAGGAGGAAATTTATTGTGATTACAATATGCCTCCTATATTTTATGATTATGGTGATGAAAATAATAGTGATAGCTATTTTGTTGAATTTGCTCCCACTACAACTAATAAGAATGACTATGCTTATGTGGAGAGTAATGATTATTTTATGCATGTGGCTCATGATAAGAATGTTTTATGTGATAGTTATATTGTTAATTTTATTCATGTTGCTACTAAAAGTTATTATGAGAGAGGGAAACATGGTCTTATGCATCTCAAAAATATTAAGTTTCCCCTCTTTATGTTGAACATTTTGAAGTTGCATTTGTCTTGCTTCCCTATGATTGTTTCTTTGTGCTTTCATGAATTGTTTATTTACAAGATTCCTATGCATAGGAAGTGGGTTAGACTTAAATGTGTTTTGAATTTGCTTCTTGATGCTCTCTTTTAAATCAATTCATATTTCCTATGTGAGCACCTTTGAAACTATCATGGCTAACTTAAAGGCATTAAAGAAAAGTACTTGTTGGATGATAACCCAAGAGTTTTATTGAGTCTTGGAAGTTATTACTTATGTAGTGACCTCTCCTTATCCTTTTTGTTTGCTTTTTGTGCCAAGAATGACCTCTAATGAGAGGGAAGTAAGATTTGGGAGTTGCTGTCCCGAAACAGATTTCTGTCCTCCACCATAAAAATTCGTGAGGAGTCTCTGTAACTCGGATTGTGCTCAAATTTTACGACTAAATCACCCAGTATGTTATATAACTTTCGTTAGTTCAACACTTTTTAATTTGAGCAACATAAGGTCTTCGAAAAAATCGGTTTCTACCTGCTGGTCTGTTTTGACAGATTTCTGCCATTATTTGCATTTGCTTCTTATTGATTCCCTTTTGGGTTCTTTTTGGGAAATTGAGATTTTTGAAGGAGTTGCTACAGTATATTGCGTTTTTAGTGAAAAGTTTTGCTGTTCCAAATCTTTGCTAGAGGTCTAATATCTTTTGAATACACTAATGTTGCTAATGAAGATTGTGTGAAGTTTTGTATGAAGGAAAATTTGCAGGTGTAGAGAAATAATGATGTAATGAGATGAAGAATGGATAAAAGCTCAAGCTCGGGGATGCCACCCCGGTGTCACCCCGAGAAATATCCAATAGGTACAAGCGTCAAAGCTTGGGGATGCCTTGGTATCCCCTTCTTCATCAATAAAAAGCTTAGGTCTTTCTAGACACTTCGTTTTTATTGTTTCATGCATTGTTGTGTTGTTCTTGGAGCGTCTTAGTTTTTGTTTTTGGTTTTCATTTAGTTTGCTTGAGTAATTTGGTTGGTTACACCACACTTTTTTTGGATAGAGACACACTCTGCTTCCATTGCCTAGAACACTCTAGTTTTCACTCTTATTGTTTTGTGAGTGTTCACTTTTGCTAGCACTGTGTTTAGCCTTAGTTTTCTTGTGCTTTCAGCTTAGAAATTTTTAGTTCTTCTTTGTCGATTTGTGAAACAAGCTCACTGATCTTTGTTGATTATTATCTTTGTGAGTTGTTTCAAATAAGTTGCTTGGTGTTGGAAAAGAGTAGAAAGCTTCATGCTTAAGTGGTACAAAAGGGAGCTAGCTTGGACTGTGGCTTAGACTTTATCATGTCATATTAGATCTTATTTTTACCTTATGCTTAGTGATTATTTCTGTAACATCCCAAAAATACTAAACTTGGATCATCAAACTCTAATCATCAAATTAGGGTTAACAAAAACTTTTCTAAATAAAATTATGAAAGCATGCATGTGAGTATGCATTTCATTTTGAATTCTTTTGAACCAAATTGTTTGTGTGTTCCTTTGCTTGTAAATGGATGCTTATGTTAAATAAACATCATCTAAACATTTCCCACACTTTTCCCAAAGACAAGTAAATCAAAACAAATAAAATAAGGGAATGGTCATTTTGACCAATTTAACTCCCATGCCTACTTTGGCTGTCCCAAACTTTCAGAACTTAACAGAAACTTTTCGGGATCTTTTCACCCCTTGATTGTACTCATAACAAAGTATCAAGGCCCACTTTGTGATCATCTAGCAACATTCAAATGCATGGTTTAAAGGATAGATCAAAATTGAATCTTTATCATATGGGAAGATCCCACTTTCTCAAAAACTACTCAAACAAGCTCAACTTTCAAAACCCAAGCATCTGCAGACTCACCAGCACCAACCTAGCACACCCACCAAAAATCTTTTCAAAATTCAAAACTTGAATTCTTGCGGCCATTTCATCAAACACTTGGCAGACACAAATCAAACAAAATCCAAACACTATTTGGAGCAGTGATTTGAGCCTAACTTGTTCCCTCTCTAGCTCACAACCATCTCAGTAGATCATCTAGTAAGCTAAACCAAGCACTAGCATCACTGTAAGCTGGGCAATGACATAAATGGTGAACAGCCGAAGTTCACCATGCCACCCCAGTGGAGACAGCAAGCTAGTAAGGAAACTAGCCGTGCCAACCTTGTCTGGGAGATCACCCATGCCTCACCGCCCCCTCTCGACCAGCCCTGCCTCGAAGACGTCGAACACAACACCTAGGAACGCCGCGCCCGTGCCGCTGTCAACCATGTCGAGCATGCGCCAGAGCGCCACGCTCGAAAGACGCCCACAGACCGCGCGCCGCCCTCGCCGCGTGCATACATGATCGCCACCGACCCAGGAGACTGCCAGACATCCCCATTCGCCGCCCCATGACGCACAGCCACCGCCCGCCGTCGAAGACGCCGCCTCTGCCGTGCAGAGCATCGCGCGTTCCAGACCAAACCACACCGCCCCTACACGCGCATTAAAGCCGTAGAACATCGCTAGGAGACCACCAAGGGATCGCCACCGCCGGCCATGCCTCTAGCAGCCCGTAGCCATGTCGCCACCGTCGCCTTCCCATCCCGTTCGGTCGTGTCGTCGCGACTATAAATAGAGGCCACGCCCAGCCGAATTGAGCACACCATCTCACTCCCCTCTCCTCACTGATCATTCCACCTCGTTCCCGGAGCAAGGCGAGCAGCGCAGCACCAGAATTTCAATGGAGCCCGCCGCTGCTGGAGAAGAAGGGCGCCAGCGATTGGAGACGCCCCAGGAGAAGCTGCCGGTACCAGGAGGTTCATCATCGTCGACTTCGTCGTTCGCCCGCCTCGCCGACCCTCGCCTGAACCCCGGTGAGCCCCCAACGACCCCCACTAGTCGCGCTAGGTTTCTGTCTCGTCGGCGTTGCCCAACGTCGACGATGACCCTCAGCCGTTGGATTAGAACCAGATCGAACGCACCACATCGCCCCATACCGTTTCGCACCCCCTGTCTCACTGACGCGTGGGGACAGCGACTTAACCAGCCCGCGGAAGCGCTTTGCTTAGCAGGACGGCCCAGTATCGCTTCTCGCGCAGCCCAGTTATTTGAATTAACCCTTTTCCATTTTATTTCAAACACACTTCTGTACCTAGTTTCAAAAATCAACCCAGGTCGATTCAATAAACCAAATTGAATGAAACCAATTTTGTTAGAAAGGTCTGGGAATGCTGAATCCAAGCCCGTTGGATTCAAGTCATTTGGATCTGTAGATCATCCTTGGTAAAAATAACAAGGCGGAAGCTTTTCTGCATTCAAACATTTTTCAAATTAAAACCATAATAGCTTTTGAGTTGATTCCATCTCTCAAAAATCACATTTGACCATACCTGTCAGAATATATAAAAATATATAGGTTTACTTACAGAAATAATGAACAAGTAATAAAAGAATGCCACATAGGCATTTCTAGCCACTTTAATTAATTAAAATAAAAGGGTAAAACCTCATTAAATTGTGACACCACTTTAAATCACTTTCCCATGGACTAAAATATGTGGTGATGACATGTGTCAACATGATCCCATGTTTGGTGTGGAGAATATTAAATCTTAAGTATTTTTTCAATGAGTAGAAATTACTTTTCTAAAAATAAAAGGAATTAAACCAAGCTTTAATCTTGTAATGTTAGTGATGATGCTAGATCATCTATAGGACCCTTTTGTGTGATGATTGCAAGTATTTAAGTATTGTTTGGTGATTGTGTACATCGTATTTATTTATAGACGCTAGTATCGACAAAGGCTATGAGGAGGAAGGAGGATTCTACGAAGAAGAAGCCGAGGAGAACTTCAACCACTGCTCTGCACAAGGCAAGCCTTACTAATCAAGTTGACCTATGCAAGCTTATACTTGCAATTGTGCAAGCAAACCCTTACTTGCTACCATGCCAACTATATGCCTTAAGCATATGTGATCATACCCACTTGATAACCCAATCCTAGTTTTATTTGCAAGCTTTCTACTTTATTTCTTTATCAAAGCTAATTCCTTAGAGTTGACTTAAGTGACTTGTAGATTCTAGAAATATATATTTGAAGGTTGCAAAAAGAGCATAAAATTTGGCCTAAGTTAGAAACCTTGATATCATCCTAAGATATAAGGTTGTACTTAGTTGAAACTAAACTAGTTTACCACCCCTCATTAGTTCTTACCCCCACTTGTAGATGCTAGTGCTAAGCATAAAACTTGATCAACTCTAGATGGGAATACTTGGTGAACATGGTTATGAAAACCTTAGAATGATGGATCATTCTACTGAGATGTTTTGACATGTGTTTCCGAACACCAGATGATTTTGGGTGATGAAAATGTTGAGGCATGAGCCTTAGCCCTTTATAAAACTGATGGTTGTCTGGATGCGATACCATTCCAATTTTTATTGTACAACCACAATACCCGAAGATTGGGTAGGGCTTGACTGGAAACTTATATACCTTAGTATTAGTTCCCTAACGGCCAAGGTCTGAGCTGAGGCTACCTTGTGAAGATTGTCCATCTGTACAGTACCCAAGATGACAGTTGGTCATGGTTGGGAGGCCAAACTCACAGGAGCGGTGCTTATACTAGGGCGTGTAATTGAAAGGTTAGGATTGATTATCCGCATACTGAGTATGCTGAATTCAGGATTTGTTCCTGACGGATGTATCGAATGTTGTGGTGAAAGTGTACAATCTCTGCAGAGTGTCAAACTATTCGAATAGCCGCGTTCGCGGTTATGGACAGTTGGAGTGGCCATACTGTTCCCCCGTCAGATGTTTTCAAAATGACTTGTGAAATGCATTGAGACTTTGACTTGACCACAACAGAGTTGTGACATGAGTTACAAGGTTCCTACTTAGGAGTTATAAAATTGTGACTAGCTTCTCTTACCTCTGAACTAGTAGAGATAAATCTGGCTTCTTGCAAAACAAACCTAGAGCCTAGTGTCCTATTATCAAAAACCCCCTTCACTTGTTAGTATTAGTTTGCGAGTACTTAAAGAGTACTCATGGCTTTGTCCCTGGCTATTCCCGTGGCCAGAATATGAAGAGGAGTACCTGGAGGATGGACCCCAGGAAGGTTACGACAAATAGGATCATCTCCCATCGTCAGCATTTTCTGTGACCCCGAAGATGGAGCTTCGCCTATGCTACCGTTATCATTACGTATTCCGCTGCTTGAAGTTGTATTAAGAACTGGATCATGAGATCCTTTTTGTGTAAGACCTTATGTATGGTTGGTAATGGATGATGTATTGTGGTATCCAATTCTGTTATGTCTCGCAAAAATGGTAATCCTGGGATTGCGATGTATGGCATAATAGGAATCTGGGATTAAAATCCGGGTGTTGACAAGTTGGTATCAGAGCCATCCTGACCATAGGAGACCCTAGTTAGACTGGACGTTTGAGTCAAAAGCTTAGTTTCAAAACCAAAGGATGCAAATATTTACAAAAACTTATTCTCATTCTTATCCCTTTGATTCTTTCATAAAAAATCATGTTCCTCAAAAATTCTTGCAAAATACATAAAATTTGACACACTTGATCACTCTACTAACTTACTCATCCTATATTATTATAGATGGATGTGAAGTACAACAAGTTTTATCAGTTGGGGAATGGAGGAGACCTTATCTTTGAGAGGGATTTGGACCAGCTTTCGGAACTTCTGGAGCGACCGCACCCCGAGTTCTTTGGAGCTCAGCTCAATGATCAAGGAGGAGAAGATCTGCAGTGGCTAATTGTTGCAAGTCTCCGAGGAAAGATTGAACCTCCCACTGCTGAGGGAATTCAGTTTACCTTGAGAGAGAACAACTGGCTCGATGGACTTGCCAGGGCCATGCAGGAAGCTCTTTCCTGTCTGTGTGGGTAGAGTATCAACCAGATCAAGGGAACCCGCTTTGAGTTTTGCCCGAGGCGTGATGCTAATGGACAACCACTGGAAGCCCCATACAACCCTAAGCTGAAGACTCAATTAGACCACCTTAGCTTCATGATGTACGATCGTCAGCAGGAGTTGGATAATTGCCGTGACTACTCCAACCACAAGTCTGCCATCATCAAGACGAAGGATCAAACCATCGCCATGCTAGCAAAGGATCGCAAGTCTCGCCGCCGTCAACTGGACAAGAAGGAGCGCATTATTGCCCGTCTTCGCCACCGCATCTCATCTTTGGAGGAGACCATCCACGAGAGAGACATGCAGTTGGAAGAAAGGGAGAATGCCGGAGAGGATCTTAGTGGAGACCCCTACTCCTATCTCAGCGATGATGACGATTTTTTGGAGGATCAGTCTATGGATTTCTTCACCGATGAGGATGATTTCGCCTTCATCGATGATGATGAAGATGATGAAGCCACAGATTCCGAGGAGTAGTAGCACTTGAGCACTAGCGTAGTGAGTAGTATTCGGTCCCACTGTATCGTAGTTTTCAGAATGGTTCTTAAAACCATCTGTTTTTCCTTGTTGTGGTGTGTGTTGTATCGTGTGCTATGAATGAATGAATGAAAAGCAAGTTGCTAGAAAAATCTGAGTCAAAATTTTAAAAAAACTTTTCAAAATCCCAGAACCTTAGAAATTTCCCTCTTTTCTCATGATCTATCTCAATCTTCATATGCCACGCGAAGGAAGTGGTCCATCCCCAGACCCGATGTTGCAGATTCTGCAAATGTTGACTTCTGACCGTGAAGCTGAAAGAGCGGAACGTCAAGCCAACCTAGCCACTCTGCAACAGATAGCTCAGCTAGCCCACAACAGCCAAGGCCACGGAAATCAAGATAACCATGGATCTAAGCTCAAGAATTTCTAGAATACCAACCCACCTATTTTCACTAAGTCAGAAGAACCCCTAGACACCGACGATTGGCTGCAAACCATGGAAAACAACCTAGAAGTTGCCGGAGTGGAAGCCAATGAGAAAGTTCTGTTTGCCACCCATTATCTAGCCGGAGATGCCAGGGCCTGGTGGAACAGTGTTCGTGCAATGACCGGAGGCCAGATGATGACCTGGGAGGAATTCAAGGTCAAGTTCGGCAGAACCCATGTGCCACCGGGTTTGATCAAGAGGATGAGAGACAAGTTCAGAGAACTGAAGCAATGAAGGATGACTATAGTATAATACCGTGACAAATTTTTGTCATTAGCTAGGTATGCCCCGGATGCGATTGACACGAAGACAAGAAGAAAGAACGATTCCTGAATGGTCTGCATGATGAGATGCAGACAGTGTTAGTCAATATCCCCTTTGCTGATATTGAAGCCCTTGTAGACTCTGCTATCCAGATGGACGGAAAGAACAACCAAGCCAATGAGAACCGCAAGCGTCGCATGATGCATCAGCCAGGAACCCATCAGACCCCAAAGTATCGCCCCAACCCATCTCCAGGATTTTCCCCAAGAACCAACAGACCCCCGATGAACCGTCCGACCTATCCCAACCGTGGAAACCCTAGGCCCGGAGGAAATCACAACAATCCCGGCAACTCTAGCAATTTCAATCATGCCCCACCCAAGTTCAACAACAACAATGCTACCGCCAACACCAACACTGCCCCAAGAACTGGAAGCAATGCTGTGCCTGTAGCAGCAAAGGACAAGTCGCAAGTGACTTGTTATGACTGCGGAAATAAGGGTCACTACTCCAACAAGTTCCCCAACAAGAAGAATGCCACAGCACCTAATACCAATGTCCCAGCTCAGCAGCAGCGTCGTGTTCATCCCGGTAGAAGGTTTGCCCCAGGGAATTCGCTCAACCGCAATGGCCGTCTTTTTCTCATGCATGCTGAAGAAGCCCAGGAAGTGCCAGACGTCGTGCTGGGTATGTTTTCTGTTAATTCAGTACTTGCAAGAGTGTTGTTTGATTCTGGTGCATCGCATTCATTTTTCACCGAAGAATTTGCATCCACTAGTAAAATTCAACCAACCAAACTGAAGCATGTCATGATTGTTCAAATTCCCGGATCAACCACCAAGGCTAGGCAAATTTGCAAAGCCGTCCCTATCCGAATCCATGTCATAGATTTTTATGCTAATCTGATAGTACTCGGAACTAAAGGTTTGGAAGTAGTACTAGGAATGGATTGGATGTCCAAACATAAAGGATTGATTGACTGTGCCAAGAAAGCCATAACCATGACTAGTACAGCCGGAATATCAGTCGAGCATATATCTGAAACCTTACCTCGCCAATTCAAATGCAACAAGAGTATAGCCCAACCTACAATTGACCAAGTTCGGATAGTCTGTGAATACCCCGATGTATTTCCAGATGTTTTGCCCGGTATGCCCCTAGATCGGGATATCGAGATTATCATCGAATTAATCCCCGGAACTGGACCCATAGCCCAGAGGCCCTATAGTATGAACCCGTCCAAACTAGAAGAACTGAAGAGGCAACTGGATGCCATGTTGGAAATTGGATTGATTCAACCAAGTGCGTCACCATGGAGATCACCTGTCTTGTTTGTGGACAAGAAAGTTGGAGGTAACCGTTTATGTACGGATTATCGGAAATTGAATGATGTCACCATCAAGAACAAATACCCATTGCCCAAGATAGAAGATTTGTTTGATCAGTTGACCGGTGCCAAAGTGTTTTCTAAGATTGATCTTAGAACTGGTTATCATCAACTCAAAATTCGTGCAGAGGATAATCCAAAGACTGCCTTTACCACCAGATACGGATTGTACGAGTATACAGTCATCTCTTTTGGATTAACCAATGCCCCCTCTTATTTCATGAACCTCATGAATAAGATTTTTATGGACTTCCTGGATACGTTTGTCGTTGTTTTCATTGATGACATTCTGATTTATTCCAAATCAGAAGAAGAACAAGAGCTACACCTAAGGACCATTCTTGGAACCCTTAGAGAGCATCAGTTGTATGCCAAATTTAGCAAATGTGAATTCTGGTTACAGGAGGTAGGATTCCTCGGTCACATTGTATCAGCCGGAGGAATTGCCGTTGACCCTGCAAACGTGAAAGACGTAGAAGATTGGCAAGCCCCAACCACTCAAACCCAAGTTCGTGCATTTCTCGGATTGGCGGGATATTACCGCAAGTTCGTAGAAGGATTCTCGAGTATCGCTCGACCCATGACCCAATTACTGAAGAAGGACAAGAAGTTTGAATGGACAGACAAATGTGAAGCGAGTTTTCAAGAACTCAAGCGTAGATTGATTTCAGCCCCAATCTTGATCATGCCAGATATCACGAAGCCCTTCGATGTGTATTATGACGCATCCAAGATCGGTCTCGGATGTGTGCTAATGCAGGAAGGCAAAGTTATATCTTATCTATCTCGACATTTGAAGCAACATGAGCAAAATTACCCAACCCATGACCTCGAACTCGCAGCCGTAGTTCTAGCCCTGAAGACATGGAGGCATTACCTCATGGGAAACCGTTGTGAGATTTATTCGGATCACAAGAGCCTGAAGTATATATTCACTCAGAAGGAGCTGAATATGAGACAGAGAAGATGGATTGAGATAATCAAGGATTACGACCTGGACATTCACTATCACCCTGGTAAAGCCAATGTGGTAGCAGATGCCCTTAGCAGATTGCCGTGCCGCTTGAACTCCATGATTTTGAAGGAACAACCAAGCTTGCACAAGGAAATGGAAGATTTTCGAATAGAATTAGTGAGTGAAGGATTTTTGGCTAGCATAGAACTCTAGCCCACTTTGATCAGTCAGATCAAAGAGGCGCAGAAGGGAAATGCTAGTATCGATGGAATCAAGCGTCGTATCGGTACAGGCAAAGTACCCGGATTCACCGAAGACGAAGAAGGATTTCTGTGGTACAAAGGACGCCTTTGTGTACCATCAGATTCTGAGTTGAAAGAAGTTATTTTGAAGGAGGCTCATGATACCCTTTATTCTATCCATCCCGGAGGAACAAAGATGTATCAAGATTTGAAAGAGCAATTTTGGTGGCATAAGATGAAGAGAGAAATCGGAAGTTATATCGCCAAGTGTGATATATGTCAGCGAGTCAAGGCAGTACATCAAAGACCCGCTGGATTGTTGCAACCTTTGCAGATTCCGGAATGGAAATGGGATTCCGTTGGAATGGACTTTATCACCGGATTGCCTACTTCTAGTAGGGGAAATGACTCTATCTGGGTCATAGTGGACAGATTATCCAAAGTCGCCCATTTCTTGCCCTTCAAGACCACATATCAGAGTTTGAAGCTAGCGGAGTTATACATCGCTAGAATAGTTAGTTTGCATGGAGTCCCCAAGAACATCGTATTGGATTGAGGAACGCAGTTTACCTCAAGATTCTGGAAGAAAGTCCAAGAAGGTTTAGGAACCCGCCTAGATTTCAGTACCGCGTATCACCCTCAGACAGATGGACAAACGGAGCGAGTAAATCAAATACTCGAAGATATGCTGAGAGCATTGTGTTAGACTATGGATCCAAGTGGGAAGACTGTCTTCCGTTTGCAGAATTTTCATACAACAACAGTTATCAAGCCAGTTTGCAAATGGCCCCGTTTGAATTCATGTACGGAAGGAAGTGTCGCACCCCTTTGAACTGGTCGGAAGTAGGAGAGAGTCAGATTTTCGGACCCGACATCCTACGAGAAGCAGAAGAGAAGGTTCACAAGATTCGTGAGCACCTCAAGACAGCCCAATCCAGACAGAAGAGTTACGCCGACAAGAGACGTAGAGACCTCGCCTTCAACATAGGAGATTTTGTTTATCTGAAAGTGTCGCCATTGAAGGGAATGCAGTGTTTCCAACTCAAAGGAAAGCTAGCCCCCAGATATATCGGACCTTTCAAGATTCTGAACCGTCGAGGAGAAGTGTCGTATCAATTGGAACTACCCGAAGAGATGTCAGCCGTGCACAATGTGTTCCATATCTCATTACTTCGCAAGTGCCTCGAAGTTCCAGAGAAGACCGAAGTGTTCAAGAATATAGATCACCGGACCATAGAGATCAACGATGACCTGACCTATCCCAAAGTACCCATCCGTATTTTGGAAGAAGCCTTCAGAACTACCCGAACCCGAAGCATCAAGTTTCTCAAGATCCAGTGGAGCAACCACACAGAAGAGGAAGCTACCTAGGAGCGCGAAGATCACATCAGGACGGAGTTTCCCGATCTCTTCAAATCCTAGGTAATCTTTTTCGTCCTTTTTCAAATCTCGGGACGAGATTTTGTTTAAGGGGGAAGGTTTGTAACATCCCGAAAAATACTAAACTTGGATCATCAAACTCTAATCATCAAATTAGGGTTAACAAAAAAAATTCTAAATAAAATTATGAAAGCATGCATGTGAGTATGCATTTCATTTTGAATTCTTTTGAACCAACTTGTTTGTGTGTTCCTTTGCTTGTAAATGGATGCTTAGGTGAAATAAACATCATCTAAACATTTCCCACACTTTTCCCAAAGACAAGTAAATCAAAACAAATAAAATAAGGGAATGGTCATTTTGACCAATTTAACTCCCATGCCTACTTTGGCTGTCCCAAACTTTCAGAACTTAATAGAAACTTTTCTGGATCTTTGCACCCCTTGATTGTACTCATAACAAAGTATCAAGGCCCACTTTGTGATCATCCAGCAACATTCAAATGCATGGTTTAAAGGACAGATCAAAATTGAATCTTTATCATATGGGAAGATCCCACTTTCTCAAACCACTCAAACAAGCTCAACTTCCAAAACCCAAGCATCTGCAGACTCACCAGCACCAACCTAGCACACCCACCAAAAATCTTTTCAAAATTCAAAACTTGAATTCTTGCGGCCATTTCATCAAACACTTGGCAGACACAAATCAAACAAAATCCAAACACTATTTGGAGCAGTGATTTGAGCCTAACTTGTTCCCTCTCTAGCTCACAACCATCTCAGTAGATCATCTAGCAAGCTAAACCAAGCACTAGCATCACTGTAAGCTGGGCAATGACATAAATGGTGAACAGCCGAAGCTCACCATGCCACCCCAGTGGAGACAGCAAGCTAGGAAGGAAACTAGACGTGCCAACCTTGTCTGGGAGATCACCCATGCCTCACCGCCCCTGTCGACCAGCCCTGCCTCGAAGACGTCGAACACAGCACCCAGGAACGCCGCGCCCGTGCCGCTGTCAACCATGCCGAGCATGCGCCAGAGCGCCACGCTCGACCGACGCCCACAGACCGCGCGCCGCCCTCGCCGCGTGCATACATGATCGCCACCGACCTAGGAGACCGCCAGACATCCCCATTCGCTGCCCCATGATGCACAGCCACCGCTCGCCGTCGAAGATGCTGCCTCTGTCGTGAAGAGCGTCGCGCGTTCCAGACCAAACCACACCGCCGCTACACGCGCATTAAAGCCGTAGATCATCGCTAGGAGACCACCAAGCGATCGCCACCGCCGGCCATGCCTCTAGCAGCCCGTAGCCATGTCGCCACCGTCGCCTTCCCATCCCGTTCGGTCGCGTCGTCGCGACTATAAATAGAGGCCACCCCCAGCCAAATTGAGCACACCATCTCACTCCCCTCTCCTCACTGATCATTCCACCTTGTTCCCGGAGCAAGGCGAGCAGCACAGCACCGGAATTTCATCGGAGCCCGCCGCTGCTGGAGAAGAAGGGCACCAACGATTAGAGCCGCCCCAGTAGAAGCTGCCGGTACCAGGAGGTTTGCCGTCGTCAACTTTATCGTTCGCCCACCTCACCGACCCTCGCCTGAACCCCGGTGATACCCCAACGACCCCCACTGGCTGCGCTAGGTTTCTGTCTCGCCGGCGTTGCCCAACGTCGACGATGACCCTCAGCCGTCGGATTAGAACCAAATCGAACGCACCACATCGCCCCATACCGTTTCGCACCCCCTGTCTCACTGACGTGTGGGGATAGCGACTTAACCAGCCCGCGGAAGTGCTTTTCTTAGCAGGCCGGCCCAGTATCGCTTCCCGCGCAGCCTAGTTATTTGAATTAACCCTTTTCCATTTTATTTCAAACACACTTCTGTACCCAGTTTCAAAAATCAACCCAGGTTGATTCAGTAAACCAAATTGAATGAAACCAATTTTGTTAGAAACGTCTGGGAATGCTGAATCCAAGCCCATTGGATTCAAGTCATTTGGATCTGTAGATCATCCTTGGTAAAAATAACAAGGCAGAAACTTTTTTGCATTCAAACATTTTTCAAATTAAAACCATAATAGCTTTTGAGTTGATTCCAACTCTCAAAAATCATATTTGACCATACCTTTCAGAATATATAAAAATATATAGGTTTACTTACAGAAATAATGAACAAGTAATAAAAGAATGCCACATAGGTATTTCTAGCCACTTTAATTAATTAAAATAAAAGGGTAAAACCTTATTAAATTGTGACACCACTTTAAATCACTTTCCCATGGACTAAAATATGTGGTGATGACATGTGTCAACATGATCCCATGTTTGGTTTGGAGAATATTAAATCTTAAGTAGTTTTTCAATGAGTATAAATTACTTTTCTAAAAATAAAAGGAATTAAACCAAGCTTTAGTCTTGTAATGTTAGTGATGATGCTAGATCATCTATAGGACCCATTTGTGTGATGATTGCAAGTAGTTAAGTATTGTTTGGTGATTGTGTACATCGTATTTATTTATAGACGCTAGTACCGACCAAGGCTACGAGGAGGAAGGAGGATTCTACGAAGAAGAAGCCGAGGAGAACTTCAACCACTGCTCTGCACAAGGCAAGCCTTACTAATCAAGTTGATCTATGCAAGCTTATACTTGCAATTGTGCAAGCAAACCCTTACTTTCTACCATGCCAACTATATGCCTTAAGCATATGTGATCATACCCACTCGATAACCCAATCCAAGTTTTATTTGCAAGCTTTCTATTTTATTTCTTTATCAAAGCTAATTCCTTAGAGTTGACTTAAGTGACTTGTAGATTCTAGAAAGATATATTTGAAGGTTGCATAAAGAGCATAAAATTTGGCCTAAGTTAGAAACCTTGATATCATCCTAAGATATAAGGTTGTACTTAGTTGAAACTCCACTAGTTTACCACCCCTCATTAGTGCTTACCCCCACTTGTAGATGCTAGTGCTAAGCATAAAACTTGATCAACTCTAGATGGGAATACTTGGTGAACATGGTTATGAAAACCTTAGAATGATGGATCATTCTACTGAGATGTTTTGACATGTGTTTCCGAACACCAGATGATTTTGGGTGATGAAAATGTTGAGGCATGAGCCTTAGCCCTTTATAAAACTGATGGTTGTCTGGATGCGACACCTTTCCAATTTTTGTCGTACAACCACAATACCCGAAGATTGGGTAGGGCTTGACTGGAAACTTATATACCTTAGTATTAGTTCCCTCACGGCCAAGGTCTGAGCTGAGGCTACCTTGTGAAGATTGTCCACCTGTGCAGTACCCAAGATGACAGTTGGTCATGGTTGGGAGGCCAAACTCACAGGAGAGGTGCTTATACTAGGGCGTGTAATTGAAAGGTTAGGATTGATTATCCGCATCCTGAGTATGGTGAATTCAGGATTTGTTCCTGACGGATGTATCGAATGTTGTGGTGAAAGTGAACAATCTCTGCAGAGTGTCAAACTATTCGAATAGCCGCGTCCGCGGTTATGGACAGTTGGAGTGGCCATATTGTTCCCCCGTCAGATGTTTTCAAAATGACTTGTGAAATGCATTGAGACTTTGACTTGACCACAACAGAGTTGTGACATGAGTTACAAGGTTCCTACTTAGGAGTTATAAAATTGTGAATAACTTCTCTTACCTCTGAACTAGTAGAGATAAATCTGGCTTCTTCCAAAACAAACCTAGAGCCTAGTGTCCTATTATCAAAAACCCCCTTCACTTGTTAGTATTAGTTTGCGAGTACTTAAAGAGTACTCATGGCTTTGTCCCTGGCTATTCCCGTGGCCAGACTATGAAGAGGAGTACCTGGAGGATGGACCCCAGGAAGGTTACGACAACTAGGATCATCTCCCATCGTCAGCATTGTCTGTGACCCCGAAGATGGAGCTTCGCCTACGCTACTGTTATCATTACGTATTCCGCTGCTTGAAGTTGTATTAAGAACTGGATCATGAGATCCTTATTTGTGTAAGACCTTATGTATGGTTGGTAATGGATGATGTACTGTGGTATCCAATTCTGTTATGTCTCGCAAAAATGGTAATCCTGGGATTGCGATGTATGGCATAACAGGCATCTGGGATTAAAAATCCGGGTGTTGACAATTGTTGTAGCATGACTTGCTCCAAATCATTGAGAGTGCTTAGTGTGCCTTGAAGGAATCATGCGTTGTTTTAGCATGCAAAAAGCATAGTATTGTGGTATTATCCTTTGATAGCTTTGTTTGGGTTAACTTGGCACAAGCTCACACCATGTTACGACTATGACAAGTCACCATTAGCTTCTATGATCATTTAGTCCTTGACTTGTAGTACCACTCTATGCTTTGATTAGTAATGCTTTGTTGCTCTACATGATTATGTCCATTATGCTCTCTTAGTTGGTTGCTCCCAGTCTTTTGTTAGCCTCCACTTGTATGAGTAAGCTCTACTCATGCTTCCAACTCCCAAGAAACCAAGTTATTCCAAAGTGTCCATTATAAACTCCTATGCATGTTGTGTTACACCATTCCAAGTATATTCTTGTTTTTAGCTATCTTCCAATTAAAAACTATTTTGTTATGTGAAAACTTAGTGATTAAAGCCCTCACGAACTTGATGGCACACTTTATTCTTTGCCCCTAATAAACTTGAACCATTGCGACAACTTTGTTGTATATGCTTGCACTTATAAGTTGGAATTAGCAGAACCGTGTTGTCACGGGGAACGTTTTCAACATTTCACTTGTACCTTGTTGTACTCAGTTGATATCATGTTCTTTTGTCTATGGATGTCACCAGTGTGAAATAAAGAGGGAACTTGTAAGTCCATGTGTTTTGTATCCTGTGTTAGAGAAACGCCTGAGCCGCTAGCCTAAGCCATGCCTAATCATGGTGGAAACTTGCAGCATCACCATAGTGAGCTATCTATGAAGCATCCTCAATAAAAAGCTATGCATATGGTAAATAAAAATATTGCTGAGATGCTCATTGTCTGCTTGCCTTGTCATTTTGGTTATGGGATAGCTCCTGTACCATGTGCAAGGGGTACCCCGTTGGCGGTTCTCAATGATATGCAAATACTTACAATGACAAGAACTTACCTGGACCCAAAGTTGAGTATGCATGAGGTGTGGCCCTCGTATTCAAGGGACTTGAGATTGCCAACTTATACTTCGTCAAGCATATACTCCAGCTTTGCCACTTTAACCTTAACCACTTCAAGATGCTTATGATAGGGGCAATGAGGGCTGAAAGCTAACAAGTACCATAATTTTGGAAGCTCTTTTTGAAACTTGAAATCCCTGCTTCCTTTACAAAAAGGCCTTTCTTCCACTATTATTTGAGTCTCCACCTTCTACCTTTAGGCACCATTAAGAGAGCATAGTTGTCATTCTGTGTGCATTGTCCCAAAACTTATTGATTGATGCATATTGTTGATATTACTTGTTCTTGTGCTATTTGTATCTAGTCTCTCTTATGAACTTTGAAGGTGTCCTATGCATTTATTTGCTACTCTATGAGGGACAAGCTGAATGCCACTATGCCATGTTTTCTGTATGTGAAACAAACAAACATTTTTCAATGCATGTTATTCATGATCTTTGTTTGTAGCCTTTCATGTTGCATGCATAGTTACTTTGTCTTACTGTTAGAATTTCTTCTTTCATGCACATGTTTAGAGTTCTTTGATCCCAGCTTTCAATGCTTGCAAATGGTTTGATCTTGGTTTTGATGGTGCATGTCACCTAAAAAATTATTCTTTTTATCACTTACCTACTCAAGGACGAGCAGGAGTTAAGCTTGGGGATGCTTGATACGTCGGAAACGTATCTATAATTTTTTATGCTCCATGCTTGTTTTGTATCTACTTTGCTTTGCTTTGTCTATACTTTGAGGTGTTTTTATATCTTTTCTGGAACTAACCTATTAACAAGTTGCCACAGTGCCAGTTGCATGTTTTCTTCTATTTTTGGTTCCTGAAAGCCAGAAAATCAATATTCTCAGAATTGGACGGGACAAAAGCCAAAGTTATTATTTTTCCCTGAGCAGCACGGAACCACGAAGCAGAGCCGGAGGGGGGCCATAGGGTGGCCAAACCCCCCTAGGCGCGAGCAAGCCCTAGAGGCTCCTGGAGGGGGTGTGGGACCCCTGGACCCCCATCGACCTTGATTCCTGCGCCTATAAGAAGCCTCCGATGGGAAAACCCTAAACAATCCAAAAGAAATCCACGAAAACATCCACAGCGCCGCCGCCACGAAGGGGAGATTTGGGGGACAGAAAGTCTCTGTTCCGGCACCCTGCCGGGATGAGGAAGTGCCCACGGAGCCATCGCCATCAATCTCCATCGCCATCTTCATCACTGTTGTTGATTCCCATGATGAGAAGGGAATAGTTCTTCCTCGAGGCTAAGGGCTCTACCGGTAGCTATGTGTTCATCTCTCTCTCTATGCATGATCACGTTGTGGTCATGAGATTTGTAATCAAGTAGATCTACCTTGCTACTCAAGTGCTTCAATATATCTCTTCTCTTCCCATGTGTGTGAAAGTGACAGCGTGCACGCCATGGTGGCACTTAGGTTTGAGTCTACATAAATACTCTTTGTTCTTTAATAGATCTATGCTTTTCCCCACGTGTGTGAAAGTGACAGCGTGCATACCGTGTGTGGCACTTTGGCTAGATTGAATATTTTTTATGAGTTATATTTGGAGTTGGATGTCTCTATGAAATTTTGGTGTTTGTTGGAACCATCTAGCGCTCAAGGTGATAGTGTGGGGTTATCTAGATTGGGGAAGGCCCTACCGTGGATTAGAGTGTCCAACTGGAGAGTAGTTAAGAGTAGTATCATGAAGAGAGGATATTTATATGAGAGAGTGTTCACTAGTGAAAGTATGATCCCTAGGCCTTGTTTCTAAACATTGAAACACCGTTTGCATCTAGATCTATTGCATGTTTTCTTGCTTCCTTCTTGTTTCCTTTAGTCTTTACATCACCGTCAAGCTCTTTTCTGGCACCGTTACCACTTGTATTTCACTATCTCTTCGCCGAACTAGTGCACCTATACACCTTACAAGTGTATTGGGTGTGTTGGGGACACAAGAGACTTCTTGTATCTTGATTGCAGGGTTGCTTGAGAGGGAATACCTTTGACCACTTCCTCCCTGAGTTCGATAAACCTTGGGTAATCCACTTAAGGGAAACTTGTTGCTGTTCTACAAACCTCTGCACTTGGAGGCCCAAGAACTGTCTACAAGAATAGAAGTGTGTAGACATCAATCACACATAGTTTGAACATCACACTAAGTTCACCCATCACACATAGTTCGCACATCACACTAAGTTCACACACAAATAATGATAACAAGTCTTTGACATCACAAAATAGGGCACTTGCTAGTACGAAATGGCTCTCGGTTACATACTCAAAGTCTAGAGCAGAGGCCCTTTTCCCTTCCTCTTCTTCTCTTCCTCTTCCTCCATGAAATGCCACGCTGTTCGATGCAGTCTTTCCCTCTCCGCATCACGAGCCTCCTGAGCGAGGCGCTTATCTTCATCCTCTTTCTTGCGATGCTTGTCCTCACGTTTCTTGCTCTTCTTCGCCATCTCCTCGTTATGCAGCCCTTCGTGGTAGCGCCTTCTTATTATGGCATGATCGATCTCTTGGATACTCTTGTTAGTTTCAGGTTGCTCGAGATCTATCTAAGTGTAGTACCTGCATACCGGAGGGGGAGACTACAAGAAAATAGTGCATGTTACTACTATGATATGGAATAGTTGGGACACATGAAGAACTAAAAAACTTTGTGCATACCATCGGAGTCTCGTACGGGTTGCGGCTACGCACGGGAGAGCGAGAGTAGTTGGCACACATGAAGAACTTCTTTCCCCAACTATCGGAATGGTAGTCTTGGGACTTCTTAACAATGCAATCGGTTTCGCACCAACAAATAGGAACCTCCTTTCCATGGTCCTCAGAAATATGAAACTCCTTCTGTGGCCTTTCCTCTTGGTCGGCGCAAGGTGGCCTAGCATTGGCCCTCCTCTTCCTCTCTTCATCTTCCTTCTCCTTTTGCCTCTTCATCTCTTCCTCTTCCTTCTCTTTTTTCCTCTTCCTCTCCTCTTCTTCCTTCTTCCTCTTCACCTCGTCCTCTTCATCCTTATTTTTAGCCAAGTCATGAGCAAGTTGAACTACCGAATCAAATGCCTTCCTCTTCTCCTCTTCCTCAACTTCCTTCCGCTTCCTCTCTTCCTCTTCCTCTCTTCCTCTTCCTCAGCTTCCTTCCTCTTCATCACCACCTCCATAGCGTCCGCCTAGTACTTCGAGTAGTTCATACCTTCCCTATCATTGTCCTTGTTGGGTTGAGTCACCATACCTATTATAAGAATGAAAGGTATAAGTTAGTAAAGGATGCATGAATGTGAAAATTTTGAACAAGATATGTAAAACACATGTCATTATATAAGAATATACATACAGGAATGGTCCATTTAGGTATGTAAACATGCTTTTCTGATTAGGAGCTTATTGCCTAGGAACTTGGTGCCTAGGAACTTGTTGTGAACGACCTCTCGTAAGCCCAAGTTGTCTGCCTATTTGTTGCCTAGGCACTTGTTGGCTACTTCTTGGTTGGCTAGGAATTTGTTGGCTTGGACCACTTTGTTGGCTACTTCTTGGTTGGCTAGAAATTTGTTGGCTTGGACCACTTTGTTGGCTAATTCTTGGTTGGCTAGGAATTTGTTGGCTTGGACCACTTGTGCTTGCTTCATTTCCTTTTGCCCTCTTCCCTTGTGTTGCGCAACTTCGTGCATTGTGCCCTTCACCACTACACTTCCCACAACGAGATCTCTCACGAGGTTCTTGAAATTGGTCGTTTCCCGATTCCCGCGCACCGACACGTCCCCATTTGTCCATGTCACTTCTAAAACGCTTTGTCTTGTGTCTACCACGTTTAACGACCTTTCATTCCGGATGGGGCCATAATTGGAGTCCATGGTACTCCGGCCATTGTGATTGGTCAAGGTATGGATGAAATCTAGGAGCCCATGTATCTTTTGTCTTCATGATAGAGAACTCGGACTCTCTAACGGTGCGCTCATGATTATAATCCACATGGCGGTTTCGAGACGCACATAGCAAGTGAGAACAAGCGAGATGAAGCAACAACGGCCTTCCGCATGTGCAATCACAATCCTTTAGAGAGACCTTAAAGGCTCAGCCTCCATGTTGGAAACCATCCAAAGTGGTTCCTCCAGGCTCGACCACCTGGTAAATGAGCTCGTCGTTATCAAAAACCGTGGCAACTTGGGAGTCCGCTTTCCTTGACTGAAATGTCCTCCAATCATCAACCCTGGGTGGGAACTCGTAATTGTACTCCTTCTTGTTTTGTCCCGTAATTTGCTTATCGGTTTCAAGTGAGTAGTTCAGAAAATACCCATTCAACTTGTCAAATGTGTATCGAACTATTGCAGTGACGGGCAATGCATGGACACCCATAAGAACCTTGTTGAAGGGCTCTGCCATGTTGCTTGTCATTTGACCATACCTCCGACCATCCTCATCATAAGCCCGTGCCCACTTGTCCTGGAGTTGAATGTGCTTATTGAGAAACTCTTGACCCTTGGAATCGAGTTTTTTGTTGTTCCGCAATCTGAGATATAGATTTGTGAAACGTCGGTCCGTGAAAACAAGACAACAATCTTGAAGACCATCAGCCAACTCCTTGCTCTTACATGCCCTTTAGAAGTTGGAACAAAAATGTATCATGCACCATCAGTGGTGTAAAGGAGGATGCCCGGAAATTTCAATCGTCACTGCATTGAATTCCTTGATGGCGATCCAAGATGACACATATTTCCCTATCAAGAGGTAATACCTTCATTCTCAAAAGACGGAAGAACCACCCCCAATTAACATTGTTCTCCGCCTCTACCAAAGCAAAAGCCAAGGGAAGCAACCGGTTGTTTGCATCATTTGCTATTGCAATCAAGAGAGTGCCACGGAACTGCCCGGTCATGAAGGTGCCATCCACGGAGATTACCAGCCTACAATGTTCGAAGCCCCTCACACATTGCTCGAATGCCCAAAAAGCACGCCCAAATATTCGAACATTTCTTTCATTACGAACCATTGTTTCGGTGCCATATGGCTCAACCACATGAACCATGACCGGGTTAGCATTTGCCATTGCTAACAACAACCTAGGGATTCGGCTGTATGATTCTTACCAACCACCGTAGAACATCCTGAATGCGGCTTGATTCGTCTTCCATGCCTTCCCATACTTGACCTCATAGTGAAAGATTGCTTCCACGAACTCCATGACCATATTGATGGTCATTGTCGGAAGTGAAGAAATTTGGTTTGAAAGCCTAAAGGCGAGGAACTCAGAGGTCAGCTGTCGGTGCTCGTGCTTCACGTCTTTGCCATCCACCCTTTTCCATGGCACATGTGCGTTGACACACGGCTTGAAATGCGCCAATCGGGCCCCCTTGTATGGTATTGCCCGCACAATCCAAGGACAACCATCATCCTCGCATTTAACCGTCTAACGCTTCTTCACGTCCGAGTGAACCACCATGAAAAGACGATGATATCTAATAGAGAAGTCCTTGATCCATTGCTTAAGTTCCAACAATGTGGCAAACCTCTGTCCTTTTGAAATCCCATTCTTCTCGTGACTAACATCCCGATAGGAAGTTGGCCTGGGTCCAAGCACTACACCCTTGCCTCCATCAACCGTGGCTTCATCCGCTAGACTAAAATCACGAAACAAGGGTACCCGATGATCCCTGCCCAATACCTTCTCATGCACTTCGGCCTCATCCTTAGTGAACCCATCCTCATCAACTTCTTCATCGGGACCATCCTCATCCAAGTCTGATGCATACATTCGAGAATACGGGATGTCATGATCCATGTTCTCTTGTGTATGATATAAGTCCAAATTTCCAATAGTGTTGTCACAGAGCTCAACCTCCCTCTCACTATCCCCATACTCATCATTCTCCTCTTCCAATGCTTCATCTTGGTTCTTTGAAATGGGGCTCAGAGATGTCCTCAATTCATCTTGTTGGGTCAAAGGAGGCTCAGTCAATTCCTCTTGGTTCATGGGTGGATTTTTCCGAGCTTCATATGGGGAGTCAAACAGTATGATACTCCTTTGCATATTACCATCAACCTTTTTCATGGCAAATAACTCAAGAGCTTTGTCTTGTGATTCGGCCACCACTTCCTTGTATGCAAACCAACGTTGCTCAAAGCCGATACGCATTGTCTTCCAACGGTTCTGCATCCCAAATCCCATATTGGGCCTACCCTCCAACTCAACAACATCACTAGGATCCATCCAATTCAAATCTACCTGAACTTGTTGCAACACCTCTGCATAGTTTGGACTACGATTAAACACCAAGTCAATCTCATCCGGGTTCGGCTCAATATTGCCTCTCAAGAAAGCTTCCTTGTCCATATGATGAACATGGACAATTCTAGCCATGCCTAAAATAAGTATAAGAACATAACGGTAGATAAATTCAATAAGTATCTATGCCAAAATTTACACTAACAACTGTAGGTTCGTAGCATGGAAAACAAAAAAATTCTACCGCTTGCACACAAACAAGCCAAGATCTATCTACTATATTGTAGCAACGAGTCGATTAGAGTACTCACCCTCGAAGATTCCAAAGTGGTTAACGAGAGCAGATTCTCGTGGGTGATATAGTCGTACACTTGCCGATCTCAAGATCGCGTAGACGATACTTTCGGCACTGTGTTCCGGTAGCGCTTCCGCAGTCGGTCACACGTTCGGTACTCGATGAAGACCTTCCTCTCCCTTGTTCCAGCAGGCAGCGGAGGTTGTAGTTCTCCCCTCGCGATTCCGATAGCACGACGGCGTGCTGTCGGAAGTAGAGGGAAGATCCCACAGGGCTTCGCCTAAGCCGGTGCGAGTTATGGTGGATCTAGGGTTTTCTAGCGATCTAGGTTTAGAAGGCCGGAGAGGAGGAAGTGGTGTCGGCGGCGGCTAGGGCGACGATGACGAGGCGGCGACAGCACGGCAGCGGCGGCGGCGGCGCATAGGATGGGGAGGGCTGGCTCTTGTGTGTTTTTGGGGCAGCTGTCCCCCTCTATTATTGAGAAGGGGGACAGCCTGGGAGTGGAGAGTTTGAATCCAAACCCAAACCCAAGTTGGATAGAAGGAAGGACTCTTTCCTTCTTCCACTAGGAAACCATTGTTCCAGTTTGACTTTTCAAACCTCCCGTTTGATTTCCAATTTAGAGCTTTAATTCTCTCTCATAAATTCCCAAACCAAGTGACCTCGGATATGATCCAATAATTCCACTTACCCATGACACATTCATGGACCATTCCCCTTCTGGTCTGGTGAACCTTCTAGAACCTTCTAGAACCTCTCCGATGAAAACATCGGAATCTTTCCCGAACTCCAGAATCGGACTTTCCTTATATGAATCCTATTCTCCGGACCATTCCGGATCTCCTCGTGATATCCCGGATCCCATCCGAGACTCTGAACAACATTAGGTATCCCTACTTACATTCCACATATACTAAACAACATCGAATCCTTAAGTGTGTCTCCCTACGGTTCGTGAATTATGCGGACATGACCGAGACACGTCTCCAATCAATAACCAATAGAGGAATCTGGAAATTCATATGGCTCCCACATATTTCTAAGATTACTTTGCGATCGAATGAACAACTTACATACGATACCAATTTCCCTTTGTCTCGCGATAGTTTACTTATCCGAGGTTTGATCGTCGGTATCTATGCATACCTAGTTCAACCTCGTTACCAATAAGTACTCTTTTCTCGTTCCCGTGATATGTGATCCCTTGTGAGCCAGTCACATGTTTGCAAGCTAATTGGATGACATTCCACCGAGAGGGCCCAGAGTATATCTATCCGTCATCTGGATGGACAAATCCCACTCTTGATCCATGTGCCTCAACACATACCTTCCGAACACTCAATGCCACCTTTATAGCCACCCAGTTATGGTGTGGTGTTTGATGTCATCAAAGAATCCTTCCAGTGATGGTGATTACCATGATCTCATGGTCGAAGGAATTAGGTTACTATGTATCAGAAAGCTTATAGCAAACGAACTATTTAAATGACTTGATCTTTATGCTACGCTTATCAATAGGAGTATGTCCACCATACCATTCTCCTAATGATATGATCTTGTTGTTAATAACATCTCAATGTTCATGATCGAGAAACCATGATCATCTATCAACCAACAAGCCAGTATTATAAAGAGGCCTTACCAGGGACTCTAATTTAGTTTACAAATCACACACGTATTAATGTTTCCGGTTAATACTATTATAGCATGAATGTAAACATTTATCATAAACACAAAGATATAATAATAACCATTTTTATTATTGCCTCTAGGTCATATCTCCAACAACAACATGCTCATACAACCATATCGTAACCCTAACTCTAACCCTAACCCTAACAATCTTATCTATACACATGAAGGTTTACTATACCAATCCTAACTCTATATATCAACCAAACATCTCATTGATCCATACAAATTTACATATCCAATTGGTGGCCTAGCATTTGAAGGGATTTCTCAATCTAGGGACAAATAACTTGAAATTTTCAGATGAAATTGAGGGGAGAAGAGGAGAATACCTTGGTGAAGCGATTGGGGAAGGAATCCCCTAAGTTTTCCTTCAAATCTTGGGCACTTGGGTGGAGATTGGGGAAGAATGAGCCCTAGCCGCCGTCACCGTTCGTTCTTGTGTGGTGAGGGATGAGGGGAGAGGAAAAGTGAGAAGAGGGTCGGGCTAGGCCGACTCAGCGCAAACTTAAGGGCTCCAAGTGTGTGGCGCCAGCCTGCACGACGTTGAAGAGGTGGGTGCGGCGCCACCCCGGGTGGCGCCACACTTACGAGGCTGGGGGCCGTGGAGCCAGCGTGACAAGGCGTGCCGGCCAGCCCGAGAGGCGCAACAGGCATGCATGCGGTGCCATTCTAGACGGCGCTGCATATGCAAGCCAGCGTGGCATCGCTGCGGCACCGGGTCCCAGCTGGACAGCGTGGCAGGCGTGCGGCGCCGTCCTAGGTGGCGCTGCAGCAGTGCTTGCGGCGCCACGCGGGCGGGAGTAGCAGAAAAGGGTTATCCCTGATGAATTTCTTTCTAAATAGGGTTAATCTTTGAAATTGTTACGACTTTGGGTTATTTTTATTTAATTTCCCCAGGGATTCCCTTTTGTTGTGTGCATTCTGCACTTCCGCGTGCTTGTCTAAGACAAGGAATGGCGCAGTTTTACCTGCATCACTATTCTGTCCAGGCCTGCCCTTGGGTTGGCCCAGTTCTCAGTCGCCCGTAGTAGCTTCGTGATGGGTCACATACAGAATGGTGGCAAGGCGTGCTCACGCGGGGAAAAAAAGCCACACCTGTGGTGAACCCTAGGGCCAATCCCCACCATATTCTCCTCCCCTAACATTCGGCCCCCTTTTGCATGAGCAACTGCCGTCCCTTCTCCACTCCATCGAGCCATGGCCTCCCCATATTTTGGACTGGGTCGTCGCCTCGCTGTCCTCCTGGTTTTGGCTCTGCCACCACCGACGGTTCTCCCCTGCGTGTTCTTGCTCTCTCTCCCGACATCCCCTCCCCCAGCTGCTCTCTGCATGTCCCTCCCTCTCCCCAAGCTCATGACACACACCTAGCATGGAGGAGCACACGGGGAAGCAACTGGCGAATGTAGGGGATTAGAGAGAAGAGCCATCCACCAGTGCCATTGCTGCTGCTCCACGGTTCTCCCTCGACCTACCGGTGCTGGTCAGGGCCAGGCTAGGAAATCTGGGGCCCTGTGTGAAACTCTAAAATGGGCCCCTACTCCATTAGAAAATAGAACTAATGTATATAATCTTAAAGGAGCTCTAATCTCCTTGGAATTGAGAGATTGTGGTTGTTCCACCATGTTAGTTCCGTGTTCGTGTCTTTGTGTGCATTCGTCTTGCTGCATCCTTGTTCGATGCTCGCATTGGAGAGTCGGTAGGAATCAGAGTCGATTTCTTTTGCTCTTTTTTCCCGTGAGGTTAGTCTTCTGAGGGTTCTATTCTAGTGGCGTCGCTTCCCACTTCTCTTCCTCTTCTCCACAGGCCACCACTGCTAGCCTCCACCGCCCTCGTCTTGCACTCTGCCTCCATCTGGAACACCGACGACCGTATTAGGCCACTCCGCCATGCCCATCTTAGATCTTTTTTCTGTCCAAACCAAATCAGGCGGCGGTGGCGGCTGCCGCCTAATTAGTGTATAGTCTTGCCATTGACTCGATGTGTTGTTCCACCATTCCCATCTAATGTCACGCCTAAGGACTCAAGCTTAGTATTTTTTTTTTGAGAAAGGTAAGCTCAGTATTCAGAATTGATCTACTTGAAATGACATGATCACACTAAAGACACAAAATATGCATGTCATTTCTTTTCTTGTGCTTCTATTGGGCAATATTGTCAGCACTATCCTTAGAGTAATTAACCAAATAATTGGGTAACCTAGATCGGTGGTAAGCAATACATGTGGGCAAACAGGCCAATCTGCACAAATAAGCCGCCACTTTATCTGGCATGAATTTTTTTTTTCAGTATTATTTTTTAATACACATATGCAAACTATGTTCTAGCTTCTGAAGTCTAAACTCTCAACCACTCCACCTGTCTAGATGCTCGAAAAAATCTTTACTATTAAAAGAGTTTTGGTGGTTGTCGTTCAACGCAAGATTTTCGTCCAATTTTTTTAGACCAAACTGTCCTCACAAGTTGTAGGAAATTACCCACCAACACCATCCGTAGGTTGAAAAAACATTTCACTTTGTTTGGATGCACATAATTGAATTTCGGAAATGAATTGGGTGAAAATTCCAAATCCTGTCTAGAAAGGAAATGGCTGCCAATTCGATTTCTGTTGTTTGGGTGACTTGAAATTTGCTACTGGAATCAGAGGGTGCTACCCAATTCTAATTCCCGTTTGGATGTAATAACCATGAAATTAGATGTTTTTTCCATTAGGCATATGTATACTTGTGTAAATGTATGAATAGTCACATGTATATATATTAGAAAGTGAATAGTCACATTTGGGAGCGCCATGAATGCTTCGAACAAGCAGTCGCATCACATATGTAGCTAAACTTTCATACATGGAGCACGTTTGTACAAATAGCATCCACACTAAGAAAACATCAAACTAGACAAAGTAGATTTTTTATACCTCAAATTGTCCTCCGCTGCTACTACTTCTCGGTGGAATGTGCAATTAAAAATGAATAAAAAAATCATCTTAAATAGATTATGTTTGAGGGCTTATAAAGCACTATCTGGTTCTAGAAATTAAAGAGTACATACAAACTTCTCTAACTGTGCCTAGTAACGTATATGAATATTGAGATTTGTCAAGTGAAAGTAGTAGCGTTTCTGAGAGGCTAGCGACTACCACTTACCAACACGTCACAGCCTTGGCTACTGATTCCGAATCCTAAAAGCCAAAATTTCTTTATCGCAAGTGTACAATTTTCAAGTTAAGTGAAAGTACATCCAAATACAACTAGGATCACAGGAGTAAATTTTCTCTACCAAATACAACAGCGACGTCAAGCAAAATAAGAAAAAAATTGCAGAGTACAGAATTCAGATCTCTACTGCACGCACCAAATACTCGTTACGATTAAAATTGTCTGGGAGGCTGCATATGTCCAAAACAGCACCTATTCACAATATGCTTATTTACGATCTGCACTTGATCATGCAGCATCGGCAGGGGGCAGACGATTAAAGTTTCGTTTTTCTCGATTTCTTCTCGTCCGTCGTGGCAGTTTTGTTTGACGGAACCAATCTTAAGTACTAGTCTGATTTTGCTTCACATACGACACTTCGTGTACGATATAACTGTCCGACCCTCAGCTCGTACCGTCCCAAACCCTTCCGTTGTGCTGCCCCCCACTCCAATTCTTTGTGCCCGCAGCCCCACACTAGAAGCGACGCCCCACCTTGTTGTCGTCCGAACCCTTGCCGTCTTGCATGTCTGCATTCGTATTTCTAGACGGCGAAAGCAGACCTTGACATGCGGCTCCGACGAGCTCAATACAGCCACAGTTGCGGGCTCAAATGCCGTCGCAGTTCGCCTATGTCATGTCAGGGTTGCCACCTTACAATCTTGTCTCTCATTCATCTCACCTTGGTGAAATCTTCTTACAAGTAGCAATGGCTTCGGGCAATCTTCTTACAAGTAGCAATTTGATAGGTGGGGCCCATCAGAACACAAGAGATCTCTCGTCCTAGCGCGGCCCCGGCCCAAACCCAAACCAAGTTCAGAACTCGTTTCCACGTTGGGGCGAAGCCAGAAAAAAAGTCGCTGGGGTCAACAGAAACAAACACGAACAAAATATACCACTAATATATATACGCACCGACACAACTAGATCCACAACTAGTATGTGAATTAAAAATTCTATAGTGTATATTCTAGAAAACTCATATAAATAACAAACATTAATTGTTGACATATGGTATATCAAAATAAAGTTGGAATACAAAAGCAAGTACCTCTCTATTTTTTCCGCCTCTATGCTTTCTCATGGAGAAAGCGGTCTATCACAACTTAGCGTGGAGTTGATTATAGAAGTATTTGCTCTAAGAAGCAAATGATGCGGTGATTTATGAAATCGTCGCCAATGCGATTACGAAGCACTGTCTTCACTATTTTCATCGTTGAAAAGCACCTCTCAACAGATGCAGTTGCAACAGGCAGAACTAGCACCAGCTTGAGCAGTTGACATACCAAAGGAAATGCCAAATTCTTATTTGTACTAACCATCAGCTTAGCATGTTCAGAAATAGTATTTAGACCGGCAAATCTTTCATCTCCTCGCACATTAGCAATATAGAATGGAAGCTTATGGGTAAGATCCTTCAGTTGGATGGAATCAAAATCATATGGATATGACTTAGCCAAATCCACTAAGGTCTCAACTTTGAAAGTATCAAAAGAATTCTTCGAACTAAATGCAGCCATTTGGGTAAGGACAGTTGAGTTTACCTCAGTAAAGCGATCATTAAACTCTCCAAGCTGTAAGTCAATATCAGGGTTTAAGCAATCAAATTTGCAGTGCTCATAGTTAGTGTGATTGGTCTTCTTCCTTGGTTTATGCATGTCAATATACTGTTCTTTCATATCCAACTTCAGAATACCATACTCCACACAAAACGAGAAAGTTTTGTTCAATAAAGAGTCCCAACCATCATCTCTAATTTGCTGAATATTTCTCTTAACTTCACCTCTTGCTGATTATTAGTACTGAATATACATATTAATTGAATTTAATATACATGAGAAATTACTGTACAATGTTTTTTTCAACTTTTTGTTGACTACCTGACATTTTGCTGGGCCGATTTGAGGCTTAATCTGGATTATCTAATCCACGTGATCAGTGTATCAACAATTACCCAATACCTATCCACACCTTCGAGCAACAAAAAATCAGGAAACTCTAAGATAATTTGAGAATTTAAAACTGATAATCCTTTAGATCAAATAGATGCATATACCGGTTTTCATAGCTCTTACAGATCGTGCAGAGGAAACCTTCGCTTTTTCTTGACTCCTGAGTCGATGGAGTGCCGCCGATCCACGGGAGAAGACGGCGGGAAGGAACCGCAGATGACAAACGTAGCCAGATCGCAAAGAAGAAACGGAAGACAAGACGACGAGGACCGAGCGGAGTGATACCCTTCAGCGATCGATCAAAGAGACATACCGTGGGTCAAAGTAATATGCACAAAGAGACATACTCCAAGGCTAAGTATGGGCTACCTAATGCGTGTTGGGCCTGGAGCCTTGGAGTTGCACATCCGCACGAGTGATTAACTGGGGTCAAAATACAATTTTCACTAGATTTATGTTCTTGAACTGGGCTATACGTACAAGAGTTCGGTCCAAACTCACTGGGGTCAATTGACCCCATTTTTTCACTGTAGCTCCGCCTCGTACATATGTATATCGGACGGATTTTGTAGTGTGTATAGCAGCACCGATCTTGAGTATCCCGACCAGCCAAACGGAGTCTGTCTCTTCTTGCCTGGTGACGAGCTATCCTTTATATACTCCCTCCGATACATATTAATTGACTTGGATTTATTAAAATTTAAATAAACCTATATATTAAATAGTGTCTAGATTTACCTAAATCTAGACTGATATTTGGAGAGAATAACAATTTGTATTATTGTGTAGAGATTACAGGGGTATATATGAGGGCCAAAACCAGATAGGGTTTAGAGCCAAACCGACCTAAGAGTCCAAACCGAATACACCAAGAATAAATCGCTAATACCCCTGCAGTGGCAACGTCTGGCTCGACGACGTTGAGACTGGATCGAATATCGCAGAAGGGTGCAGTAGGCAGTCCCTTTGTGAAGATGTTAGCAAACTGAGCACTGGTCGGTACGTGAAGAACGCGAACCTCGCCGAGAGCCACCTTCTCGCGGACAAAATGAATATATATCTCAATGTGCTTGGTTCGACGATGCTGAACGGGGTTGCTGGCCATGTAGACGGCAGAGATATTGTCACAGTAGACAATGGTGGCGCGCTCAAGTGGTCGATGAAGCTCGGCAAGAAGTTGACGAATCCAGATGGCTTCGGCGACAGAGTGTGCAACAGCTCCGTACTCGACTTCAGCAGAGGACCTGGAGACTGTGACCTGCCTTTTAGATGACCAAGAAACAAGATTATCCCCCAAATAAACACAAAAACCGGATGTGGATCGTCGAGTGTCTGGACAACCAGCCCAGTCTGCATCAGAATAAACTGTCAATCTTGTTGGAGAGGAAGAGTTTATGAGAAGACCATGGTCAAGAGTTCCTTTGAGATAATGAAGAATGCGTTTGACATGAGAGAGATGAGGAACACGAGGATCATGCATGAAAAGACAGGCTTGTTGAACAGAGTACGATATTTCTGGACGTGTTAAAGTAGCATACTGGAGAGCACCAGTGAGACTGCGATAGAAAGTAGGATCAGAAACAGGTAGAAAGTTTAGAACCAACATCAGCAGGTGTACGGGAAGGCTGGCAATCAGTCATCCTAGCGCGAGAGAGTAAATCAAGAATATACTGACGCTGAGAAAAAAAGAGAGGTGGGAGTGCGAGAGGCGGTGACACCAAGAAAATGATGTAGAGGTCCGAGATCAGTCATAGAAAGTTCAGTATGAAGAGACAAGATGATTTGTTGTAAGAAGGAGTCGGAGGAGACAGTGCGAACAATGTCGTCAACGTAAAGAAGATAAGCCGTGTGTTCGTGGGAATGAAAGAGAAATAGAGAAGAGTAAGATTTTGAAGAAGTGAAGCCGATGGTTTGAATGAAAGAGTCAAAGCGATGAAACCATGCGTGAGGAGCCTGTTTGAGACCATAAAACTTGTGAAGGAGACACACAAAATCAGGAGTGGATAAGTTCTCAAAACCGGAGGGTTGTTGACAGTAGACAGTTTCGTTGAGAATGCCATTAAGAAAATCATTTTTGACATCAAGCTGGTGAATGGGCCAGGAAGAGGAAACAACGAGACTAAGAACGATACGAATGGTGTTGGGTTTGATGATAGGAGAAAAAGTTTCATCGAAGTCAATCCCATGCTGCTGGGAGGAACCACGACATACCCAATGAGCTTTGTAACGAGCATGACATGGTTATACCCTACGGGTACGTGACTTCGGCATACCTGATCCAGCCCAAGGAAGGCCCACAGCAGACATACGCTGGCCCATGAAGATTTTCGGGTGGCCAAGGCCCATGACGCCTTCGGATCCTTGAAGAGCAAGACTAGCATAGATAGGAAATTCAAAGGGGTAAAACCCTAGAACTTGTAACCGACTAGGACTATGCCCGGGACCTGCCTAAGTCTATATAAAGTCCAGGAGGGCACGTCCTAGATCTCTCGATTCATACTTCCGCACACGCACCTTCACGCCAGATCGAATCTGCGCACCCTGTAACCTTCGGTTCCGCCGTAATCAAGAGCAGTCAAGCAGGAGTAGGGTTTTCCCTCCGGGGGCCTGAACCTGGGTAAATCTCGTGTCCCCTGGTTGCTTGTCTGTTAACCGTTCCATGATCTCCAGCATCCCCATCTTCTCCAAAACCCAAGTCCATAACAATGGGCATTGACGAGATTAAACCTCGTCAATTGGCGTCGTCTGTTTGAATCGGGGCTGCTGACTGTGCGATCGTGACGGTCCTGACCCGATCGATCTACAACTCCGCGGCGACGGAGAATCACCTCCTCTTTGGCGCTTTCGACTTCACCGCCCACTCGCCGGCCACCATGAAGGATTTCGAGCCCGTAGGCGACGGACTCGAAATTTTGTTCGGGAGCTTCTGCTTCCAGGTGGGACAAACTGGCACCCTCCGCCTTCCTGAGCGGGTGCCCGTGCCATCAATCAGGCCCGCCTCGTGGGCTCCACACCCCGTGCTGCGCACATCACCATCGACAGATGAGTTCTACGACAGCGACAGCTGTAACTCCGATCTGTGCGATCCACCTTCGGATGAAGGGACCTATGGTTTCGGATCCGAAAGCTGCGGCAGCAGCGGACCAATCTACGAGCACTACCAATGCGCCGCAGTTATCCAGGAGCAGCAAACGCCTAACCCGCCGCCCAACACGAACCCCAACCCGCAGGACAGAAACGGCGGAAACGGCGAGAACAGAAGAAGCCAGTCCCCCCCACCCGAAGGGGAAAACAATGGCCACGTCATCCAACTTAGCAAAGAAGGATGGGTCCAGACACGTCGTGCCGTCGCAGGTGACATAGTCCTGCCTGTGGACTCACCACGTGACCTACTGATGGCATACCACTACCTCCTCATCGAGGAGCACAAGAAGCAATTCAAGATGCAGGAGACGCTCGACAAACGCAAGCAAGCAGCCTCTGAGTCCAGCGCGCGACGAGCTGCGCTCTCCGCCATGGCACCCGGCTCTAGCACGAACGGAAACCAGGGAAACAAGCACCGCTCGCGGGTGGAGAACATGGATCCCAAGGAGCGCCGTGATGTGACCCGAACTCTCCACACATCGTTCATGGATATGGATGCCGATGGCAACATTATCCCGAAGACACCGCAAGCTGCGATCATGGCAGCCACTGCATATCTCGCGGCCCACCAACCTCCAGAAGGGGACCCGAAAAGAGCCATGCATAAGTCCGCACTCACCGGACTCGGACTCGTCGGAGCTGCGCTCCGCGAAGACGCTCCTGCGAAGCCGAAGAAGAAAGCTCCAGCCAGGCGCGACCGGAGCCCCACCCTTTCATCCGAAGAGGAAGAGGAGCACGACCTTCCTCGAAGGAAGAAGAGCTCGCATCGCCATAAACGCGACTACGACGCCAGAGACGCGCTTACACAGCGCAAAATCGGCAAAGCACGAGCCAAACGCGCATGCTCGTCCGAGTACGAGATGGATGAAGATGAAGGAGAACTCTGCGGAGCTCGATGCTTCAGCAGATCTGTTCGGCGAACACAGATGCCAGACAATTTCAAGCTTCCTTCGGTACTCCGAAGTTCAACGGCACGCAAGATCCAAAATCCTGGCTCAGCGACCACCTGTCATCCGTCAAGCTGCACGGCGGTAACAAAGAAACCGCCATGCAATGCATTCAGCTACAACTGACAGGCGCAGCGCGGGTTTGGCTCAGCAGCTTATCATCAGGGTCCATCCGAAGTTGGGAGGAGCTAGCTTACAGCTTCATCCGAAATTTCAAGGGCACCAGCAAGAGGCCCGCCTCAATCGAAGAGTTGCGAGCCTGCACTCAGAGAACGGGCGAATCTATTCGCTCGTACATATTACGTTGGTCTACCACCAAGAACTCCGCGGCACATATCTCCGAGGAGAGGGCCATCGACGCCTTCAGA
This sequence comes from Avena sativa, assembly GCA_916181665.1. Lineage (NCBI taxonomy): Eukaryota > Viridiplantae > Streptophyta > Magnoliopsida > Poales > Poaceae > Avena > Avena sativa. The sequence goes on along the minus strand of OV702279.1, from coordinate 1,435,230 downwards.
GACGGCGTCAAACGCCAAGATTTCAAGGAGGAACTTGGGCGCGTCAAGCCCAAGACACTCGACCACCTCATGGACATCTCCAACAGGTGGGCTGACGGCGAAGATTGCATTCACCGAGCACAATCGGATGAAGAGGACGACTACGGCCGAAGACGGGAACGCCGCAGCAAGAGGAGATCGCGCGTCTACGAGGACCGTGACGGACCCGACATGGTCGCGGCCGGCTACGCCGACCGCCGCAACGACAACAGCCGCAACAGCGGATGATACCGCGGAGGAAACTTCCGCGATAGCGGACGACCAGCACAGTCGTGGCAACGCCGCGACCGCACAACGGACCCTCAGCATTCAACAAACTTTCGGGTCCATGCACCATCCACATCTACATCGACAAACAGGATGTCAAAAAGAAAGCCAGCCACATGCTCAAGGACTGCCGCGAGTTCCAGAAACTCAGCGAAAGCATGGTGCAGATGAGGCAACAAGCCCCAATCCCTGTGTTCGGAAACGCGCCTGCGCCAGGTGAAGTGGCACACGAAGTTCCTCCACCGCCGCCTATTGGAGGCCCAAACCAACCAGTCGCACCAGCGCAGAACAACGCCGGGATCGGGTACCCCCCACCGAAAGGAGCACTAAATATGATCCAGAAGGGACACCCCACGAATAGGGTGCAGAAGAAAATCACCCGACAAATCAACTTGGCCGTGGCAACTCCGCCTGCAATCCCTGAGTACCTCAGCGGATCAGAGTCCTGTATCACATTCACTCGCGCGGATCACCCTTGCCAGATCCCTCGCCCAGGTCATGCTGCCCTGGTGCTAGAGGCGCAGATCGGAGGCTTCGAGATGAGTCGCGTCTTCATGGACGGCGGCAGCGGCATCAACCTAATGTTCGCAAGCACTCTAGCAGCTATGCGGATCCCGCAATGCAGCCTGGAACAATCAGACACAACGTTCCACGGCATTGTCCCAGGGAAGGGCATATTCCCCCTGGGAAAAATCGGGCTCGATGTCATCTTCGGGAAGCCGGACAACTTTCGGCAGGAGCGACTCGAATTCGAAGTGGTGGACTGGCTGTCACAATACCACGCCATCCTGGGGCGAGTAGCATTCGCAAGGTTCCTGGACGTCCCACACTACGCATACCTACTACTCAAGATGCCAGGACCAAGGGGCGTCATCACAGTCCACGGGAGCTTCACTCGATCGGACGCATGCGACAGGGATTTCAACAAAATCTCCCAGTCTTTCGGCATGCAAGACGAGCTTGTAAGGCTCCGTGAGGTGATGGACAATGGGGTACCCCCAGTCACAAGACAGAACGCACCTGACATGTCCTTCGACTCCACCGTCAACACCAAGAAAGTACAGGTCCATCCGACGGATGCCTCCAAGACGGCCTTGATCGCCAACGACCTCAACTCCGCATAGGAAGGCGCGCTCGTCGAATTCCTCCTTGAGCGCTGGGAAATCTTCGCCTGGTGTCCTGCGGACATGCCAGGAGTTCCTAGAGAATTCGCCGAGCACGCACTCAATGTCTTTCCAGACACCAAGCTAGTCAAGCAGTCCATCCGGAGACTGTCGGAGCCACGAGCCGAAGCTATCGGCAAGGAAATCAATAGACTACTCGCTGCAGACTTCATCAGGGAAATCAAGGAAAGCGAATGGCTGGCAAACACAGTGATGGTCACAAAGAAGGACACGGACATCCTGCGGATGTGCATGGACTTCACGTCACTAAACAAGCACTGCCCAAAGGACCACTTCCCTCTTCCCCGGATCGACCAGATCATCGATTCGACTGCAGGTTGCGAGAAACTCTCCTTCCTCGACGCCTACTCAGGCTATAACCAGATTCGACTCAAGGTCGAAGATCAGGAGAAAACGGCGTTTATCACACCGTTCGGAGTATTCTGTTACAACACAATGCCCTTCGGGCTAAAGAACGCGGGTGCCACGTACCAACGATGCATGCAGGCCTGCCTCAAGGACCAGATCGGTCGCAACGTCCAAGTCTATGTCGACGACATAGTAATAAAAACCAAGGAGGCAAGGACACTTATCGACGATCTCCGCGAGACGTTCGACAACCTTGATCTCTACAAGATCAAGCTCAATCCCGAAAAGTGCGCCTTCGGCGTCCCATCGAGTCAGCTGCTCGGGTACTTCATCTCTCAACGAGGGATCGAGGCGAACCCGAAGAAAATCAGAGCCATCATGACAACGGAGAAGCCGAAAAACCTCAAAGGCGTCCAGCAGCTCGCAGGACGAGTAGCGGCGCTAAGCAGGTTCATCAGCCGCATGGGCAAGAAGGCCCTACCATTCTACCAGCTGCTACGCAAAGCAGACAAATTTGAGTGGACGCCGGAAGCCAACGACGCATTCGAAAGCCTCAAACGGCTTCTCTCCACCTCGCCTGTCCTGGTCACGCCAAAGGAGCGCGAGCCTCTGCTGCTATACATAGCAGCTACACACCAGGTGGTCAGCACCGTACTCGTTGTCGAACGACCCGAAGAAGGCAAGACCCACGGGGTCCAGCGCCCAATTTACTACCTCAGCAAGGTACTGACACCAACAAAGCAGAGGTACCCTCACTACCAGAAGCTAGCCTACAGCATGTTCATGACGGCTCGACGGCTGAGCCATTACTTCCAGGAGCACCAAGTGATGGTTGTCAACGAGGCACCCCTGAACAGCATCCTGAATAATCCAGAGGCCATAGGACGGGTGGCCCTGTGGGGCATCGAGCTGTCACCCTTGGACATCGTCTACGAGAAGCGACTTGCAATTAAATCTCAAGTCCTTCCGGACTTCCTGGTACATTGGATGGAGCTGCAGCTGCCAGACACCCCAGATATGTCGCAGTCATGGACAATGCACTTCGATGGCTCCAAGAGAGAAGCTGGAGCAGGAGCAGGGGTCATACTGACCTCCCCGCAAGGCGACAAGATGAAGTACGTCCTCCGGATGAAATTCCGAGCCTCCAACAATGAGGCCGAATACGAAGCCCTCATCCATGGCATGAGGATGGCAAAGATATGCGGCGCAATGCGCCTGGTCATCTACGGTGACTCCAACCTCGTCGTCCAGCAGACGATGAATGAGTGCGACGCACACGCCGAAAACATGATCGCGTACCGCGCGCTCTACAACGCACTCGAAGGAGAATTTGACGGCTGCGAGCTTCGACACGTTGGAAGAGAAAGCAACGAGGAAGCCAACAGACTCGCCAACATCGGCTCCACTTGCGCAAAGGTGCCACCAGGTGTGTTCCTCGAACAGATCTGCGTGCCATCCATCAAGTGGAAATTCCCCAAGGGATCACCCGAAGAAGCAGAACACTCGGGAGCTACGCTACCCGAAGGACATGAAGGACCCGAAAAACTGGACACAGAGGTAGCCATGGTCAACCTAATGCAGGTCATGGCAATCGAAGAAACTTGGACGCGACCATACCTCCAGTTCTTGATCAACGGAGAACTGCCTGACAGCCCGACAGATGCCCGGCGCATATCTCGTCGGTCAAAAGCCTTCACCATCATCAACGGCGAGCTGTACAAGCGCAGCATCACGGGTGTACTACAGCGGTGCGTCACCATCGACGACGGAAAAGCGATACTCCGTGACATCCATGAGGACATCTGCGGCCACCACGCAGGTAGCCGCTCCCTTGTCGCCAAAGCTCTACGAGCAGGATTCTACTGGCCAACAGCCATGAGCGACGCAAAGGACATCGTCCGAAGATGCAACGGATGCCAACGGTTCGCCGACAAACCGCACGCACCTGGGTCCGAGCTCAGACCCATACCCATAGCCTGGCCTTTTGCTCAATGGGGCCTCGACATGATCAGCAAACTGCCAAAATCCTCGAAAGGGGGACACGTCTTCCTCCTGGTTGCAGTCGACAAATTCACCAAGTGGATCGAGGCCATGCCGGTCACCAACCAGAAAGGCAAAACTGCCGTCAAGTTCTTCGAGTCCATTGTCTACAGGTTCGGCGTACCGCACAGCATCATCACCGACAACGGATCGAACTTCATCTCCGAGGAATTCCAGGACTTCTGCGAAGGCCTTGGGATCAACATCACGTACGCCTCCGTAGCACACCCGCAAACGAACGGGCAAGTGGAAAAGGCCAACGGCCTAATCGGCGCTGGCATCAAGAAGCGCCTCATGAGTTCACTCGAACAAAAAGCTGGAGCCTGGACAAAAGAGCTACCATCCGTCCTATGGAGCTTGCGAACCACGCCAAACAGCTCCACAAGCTACACACCGTTCTTCATGGTACACGGAGCCTAAGCCGTGCTACCAGCCGAAGTATGCCACTAGGCCCCACGGGTCGTCGCTTACAGCGAAGCCGAATCCACGATTGCACTCGAAGACGCCGTCGACACACTCGACGAAGCACGAGATATAGCAGCAGCTCGATCAGCGGTGTACCAGCAGAGTCTCCGCAACTACCGCAGCCGCCGGCTGCGCCCAAGGTCCTTCGTCGAAGGAGACCTCGTCTTGCGACTCAAGCAAAAGCGACCGAATAAATTCGAGTCACCATGGGAAGGACCCTACGTCATCACCGAAGTCATCCCAGGTGGCGCCTACCGCCTCAAGCACGTGGAGTCTGGAGTCGCATACTCCAACCCATGGAACATCGCGCACCTGCGACGATTCTATCCGTAGCAACCTACCCCCTTTTTACTTTCAATAAGGCTTTCAGCCAAGGCTATTCAGCCGAACAATGTACCTCCTCCATTACGATATAAATAAAGCTAAGTGTCTCGCCCCAAAACTTCAGTTCCCTCTTTTTCAACTTTACTATATGCTACAATAGCACTCGGGGGCTCCCCCACCTCACGATTACATCGACTGAGGATCAAACGTGTACACCTGAGTAGCTGACAACGTCAGGCAAACGAAAAGGACACGTACTCAATCAAAGCACTGCGTGCTTACAACAAACAAACCTTTACAAAGGGCACAACACGCCCAGCCGAAATATACAAATTTTACATCTATCTCTTTTTACAGGTACTACCTATCCCGAAGAATAACCTGAGCACGCTGCTCAAACAAATCTACGACCTGTTCGGCATACTGCCTTACAGCTGCGTAATATGGACGCATGTCCCACTCACCACCATCAGGCCGAAGAGGTGGCCTAGCGGCCACAACAGCCAAATCTACGTCAGGCCGGTGCAGCCTCACAAGAGACAAAGTAGCCTTCACTCCTGTGACGAGCTGTTGCCGCACCAACTCCTTGACATTGCTCACGTTCCGAAACTTCGACAGAAGACCTGCGAGGCTTGTCGGTACGGCATCCAAAGGGAACATGACGTGCAGCACCGAGGCAAGCGACGTTTGCACTTGGCGAAGCACTCGAGAAACCTGGTGCACACGATCCTGCAGCGTCGCCAGAGCTACGGCACGGTCACGATGCATCCAGAAAAAGCCGCCAGCCTCCATGTCCTGTTGAGTCAAGCAATTGACCCGAACAACGACACGCTCTTTTTCTTCCCTCGGAGCAAGGTTGGCACCTGCGATCATCGCACAAAACAAGAGTAAGGCCAGCAGGCCCATCCGAAGAACTGAGCTACAGCTCGAACCAAAGAACAACTTACATTGCAGCTCCTCAGACAGCCGAGCCAGCTCCGCCATCAAGTACTCTTCTCTGGCTGCACCACGATCCGCCTTGGACTTCCAAACATCGGCATGTCCGCGTAACCCGAGCAACTCCCTCTCCAGACTACGCACGCGATCCCGAAGAAAAGTGAGTTGCGAGGAATCATCCAAAGATGGTCGCAGAAGCACTGCGGATGGGGTGTCAACAGGGTCAGCACCCGAAGGAACCTATAGCAGCGGAAAAAGAAAGGAACACAGACATTCAGACAATGATAGAGCACAACTCAGAAGAATTCATTAAACATATAAGGCCACTACGTGGCACAAGATGGTGTTCTTCAAGATATTTACAACAAAAGTAGAATACAAACTACCCTACGTCTACAACGCCTAAGATGCGGCACCCTGAGTCGCCTCGGAGCCGGACTGCCTAGCTTTGGCCCCGCCCTGCTGCCGCAGTGCATACTCAGACAACAAATCAATGAGCTTGGGCCCATATCGCTTGCAGCGAGCAGAGTAGGCAGCAAAGGCTACCTCGGATCCATCCGCAGTCGTCGGCATCCGAGAGGTGATCTAGGGCAGATCCAGCTCCGCTCCAGCCGCCAAGGCCATCGCCAGCCCGACGGACATGCCGATGCCCTTCTGCTTGCGCTTGTACGCCGCAGGCGCTTCGGCTGACAGAGCCTCCGCCAGAGCATCCACATCATCGAGGGCTGCGCCCTTAGGGACAAGCTCCTTGTAGAAGCGGCCAAGGACCTCCTTCGCCTTGGCAAGGGAGCTGACGACGGTGCTGCAGCGGTCTTCGACCGCCACAGTAGCATCATCTAGAGCACTCCCGTGCTCTAGAGCACCGCGGTCAAACTCGATGCCTGCGGCATCTGAAACAAAAAATAAGAAGGAAGACATGAAGAAAAGCACCACAGAAGAAGACACGAGGCATGAAGAAACAAAGCACAAATTTAGCACTCACCCGAAATAGCCTTGGCAGTAGCCATGAGCTTCGCCGCCACCTCTCTTTCACGAGCAGCCGCAACGGTGGCTAGCTGCTCCTCACGATCCGCGGCCTCCTGCTGCAGACGCTCCTTCGCTTCGGCTGCCTTAGTCAGCTCTAGCTCGAGGCGTTCTTTCGCGCCAACGGCGGCCTCGGCCTTCTGCTCCGATTGACCAAGGCTCTTCTTGAGAGCGTCGACCTCACGGAGAGAAATGTTATGCTCCTCTGCATTCAAGACAAGCAAGTGTCAAAGAACAGGACCAGGATAAATAAGAGAGGCACTAAAAGGCAGATAGGTACCTTGAAGCTGCCGAAGGTTCGCTTCCAGTGCCAAGTGCTCCTGCACCAGCCGCTTGGCCTCCTGCACAAAAGGCTGAAGAAAAAGAAATAGCAGTAAGAAAAGGACTTGGGGGCTACGCCCAACACAAAGGAGTAAAAACAACATTCGCACACGAAGACACTCGTTGGCTCCCCCCGTGACATGAAGCAAACAAACTTACATGCTCTGATGGCGACTCCGAAGGACCGCCTGCGAAATTCTGAGGCGCAACCACCTGCACCTCCTGCAACGGAGGATCCGGAGCCGCGCCACCCGAAGTCGCCACCGTCTGAGGCGGAGGAGACGCAATTTCGACTCCCCCATCATATCCCGCGCACCATCACTGGAGGAATCGTGGGAAGAATGCCTGCATACGAACAAATCAGCACAATTGCAAAAATCATGAAGGAAAAAGGACAATAGTACAACAAGAAACTTACGAGCCCAGTGAGCTCAAGTCGAAGACAGGAGGAGTCCTTCGGGCTCTCTTCTCCTCCTTATTTTCTTCCTTCTTCTCCTCCTTCTTTTCTTCCTTCTTCCACTTCGCTGGCGGGTGCGGCGCTACAGCCCGCACAGGAATGGCAGGAATGGGAGAGGAAGAACCTCCATGATCCTCACTGTGACGCTCAAGGCCCAGAGGGTTTCTGGGAGTCGGAGGAGTCGAAGCATCCGAAGACTCGCTGGAGTTCCGTGATCGCTTGCGCGTATGGTCCTCACTCGACTTGTCGGCATCCTCCGCCGGAGACTGCGCCGACGGCAGCTCGGACACGGACTCAACCACTTCATTATCCGGGGCATTCAGATACTTTTCGGGCAATGGCGGTACCATGCCCGGTACTTTGAAGCTCTGCAATATCAGAAGGAACTTTGTTAGCAAACAAAGGAAATAAATACACTGCCGACAAAAAGGCACTACGTGCACAAATCTACACCTGCGGTACAACCAACGTCGAAGAAAGTGGAGGGGTTAGCGACTTCCCCAGGATTTCTTCTCCGGCCTTGAACTTCAGCAACGCGCGAAGGGCCCTGTCAAGATCCCCCTCGGAGATTTTCTCAGCCGAAACCCTCGTCGGATCACGGCGCCCAGAATAAAGAAACATCGGGTGCGCCCTCGCTTGGAGAGGCTGCACCCGACGCTCAAGAAACGTCCGGATGATGTCCACACCGTTTACCTCCTTCTCCGGAATCAGCTGGAGATCCTCCACCCGACGGTAAAGGGCCTCTATCTCCGCCACCTCACCATCCAAGATTTGGTTTTTCCAAGACCTTTTCTTCTCAATCATTTGGGAGGGGTCAAAGGGAACAAGACCAAAATCTTGCCCGGGCACTACGGAGTCGCGGATATAAAACCATCGCCTCGCCAGTACTGTACAGATTCGGACATGGAAAAAGAAAAGAAGAGAAGATTGGAACTAAGGGAGATGATGCAACCCCCAATGGGATACACACCATCCGAACCAGATTGCCTCTTCACGGAATAGAGCTTCCGGAAGAGGCCAAAGTGTGGCTCAATGCCAAGCCAGCACTCACAAAAAGTGATAAAACAAGCAATGTGGAGAAGAGAATTGGGAGACAGATGATGAAGCTGAATCCCATAGAAGAAGAGCAGTCCACGGAGGAAGTTATGGACTGGAAAAGAAAACCCACGCAAAACGAAGGCGAGAAACATAACCCGATACCCAGATGGGGGATGGGGATTACCTCATTGCCGGGGAGTTTGACAGCCTCCCTATCTTGCGGGATCAGGCCCTGCTCGCGAAGCTTGCGGAGATCGCTCTCCCGCGTCTCTGATCGCTGCCAGCCACCATCGGTGACACGGGTAGCGGTGGATCCCTCCTTTCCTCCGGCGGCGCTGGTCCCAACCGCAGATGACGATTTCTTTGGCTTCCCCATGGGGCTACGGTGGCGCCGGCGGTGAAAACGCAGAAACAACGACGGAAATGTGGAAGGAAACCCCAGCGCACAGCAAGAATCACTAGAGCACAAGGAGGCAGTGAAAACAAGAACTGATGCGGTGAAAACAAACCGCGGCTTCCCCAATGATTATAACAGCGAAGACGACGCACGGCAGCCGTCCATCCAGAAGACCTAACGCCAACGGCGGATCTGACCGTACACGTGTCAACATCACAACGAACCGTCGTTACCACGCCGTCCACTACGCGCGGAAATCGAGGAGACGCCGTAATTATCTCCACGCCGCGCGTGACCAGTCAATTCAAAGTCAGCAAGTGGGACCCACGTTTCGTCCAGTCAAGTCATCTCTGGTGTAGCAGACGCCTTCGGATCCTTGGAGAGCAAGACTAGCATAGATAGGAAATTCATAGGGGTAAAACCCTAGAACTTGTAACCGACTAGGACTATGCCCGGGACCTGCCTAAGTCTATATAAAGGCCAGGAGGGCACGTCCTAGATCACTCGATTCATACTTCCGCACACGCACCTTCACGCCAGATCGAATCTGCGCACCCTGTAACCTTCGGTTCCGCCGTAATCAAGAGCAGACAAGCAGGAGTAGGGTTTTCCCTCCGGGGGCCTGAACCTGGGTAAATCTCGTGTCCCCTGGTTGCTTGTCTGTTAACCGTTCCACGATCTCCAGCATCCCCATCTTCTCCAAAACCCAAGTCCATAACAATGGGCATTGACGAGATTAAACCTCGTCAGAGCGAGAGTGCCATCCGAGTGAAATTTATGACGGAAGATCCATTTACCAGAAACGACATTGGCGCCGGAGGGTTTGGGAACGAGAGACCATGTGTTGTTTTGGAGGAGAGCATCAAATTCCTCACGCATAGCAGAATGCCAGAGAGGGTCGAGAAGAGCACGTTTGTAGGTTGTTGGGATTGGGGAGATAGGTGTGGTAGTGGTGGTCGCAGAAAGATTTAGAAGGAGACGAGGATTGTGAAAACCTCGTTTGCCTCGAGTACACATAACGTGATCGTTCTCGGTAATGGTTGTGGGAACAACATTGGGAGGAATCGGAGGTGGTGTAGGCGAGGGAGAATATGGTGTGGAGGAGGGGAGTGAACTGTTGAACGGTGGAGGGGAGAACTCTGTCGCGGTAGAGGAGACAGGGGGAGATGCTGTCGTGGCAGAGGAGGGTGTGAGCGCTGCCACGGCAGAAGAGAGAGGTGGCGTGGCTGCCGTGGCAGAGGAAGAGGACACGGGTGCTGTCACGGCAGGAAAAACAGAAGGGGTCTCTGCCGTGGCAGAGCGCGCGGCAGCGATGATGACGGGAGGGTTGGTGTTATCTGCGGGGGTAGTTTGTGGGGTGGGGGATGGGTGACAGCATTGGCGATGGTGTAGGGGAAGGTGTGTTCGTCGAAGATGACATGACGGGAGGTGAGAACACGACCAGAGACGGGATCAGAACATTGGTATCCCTTGTGATCACTAGAGAGACCAAGGTGAATGCATGGTAGAGAGCGAGGTGCGAGTTTATGGGGAGAAGTAGAAGTGGTGTTGGGAAAGCATAAACAGCCAAAGACACGTAACATGGAGTATTCCGGAGAAGTGAGAAAAAGAGATTGGTAAGGAGTGTATAGAGGGCATGTTTTGGTTGGACGAACGTTGATGAGAAAGGTGGCGACATTGAGAGCTTCTACCCAAAAAGGTGGAGGAAGAGAGGCCTGAATTAGGAGCGTGCGGAGAATATCATTGATGGATCAAAGAGAGCGTTCAGCTTTGCCATTTTGTTGGGAGGTGTATGGACAGGAAAAACGAAGAAGAATGCCGTGAGAGAGAAAGACGTTGCGATTTTTGGTGTTATCAAATTCACGTCCATTGTCACATTGGATGAAACGGATAGGAAGACTAAAGTGAGTATAGACATAATTTTGGAAATTTTGAAAGACGGTGTGGACGTCAGATTTTGCACAAAGAGGAAAAGTACAGATGTAATGAGAATAATCATCAAGAATAACGAGATAATATTTGAAACCAGAAACACTAGGCACGGGAGATGTCCATAAATCACAGTGTAATAATTCAAAAGGAAACGAGCTATGAGTGGATGAAGTGCTAAACGGTAATCGAACATGTTTGCCACACTGACAGGCATTACAAACAGAGGAATCATGAGGAGAACTAATACTAGGGATACAAAATTCCTGAAGTAACGAAGACAACTTGGCTTTATTTGGATGCCCTAGTCGACGATGCCAAAGTCCAACGGAAGCGATCATGGCATGAGGTGTAGAGGTAGGCGCGCCATGGAGAGGATAGAGATCCCCGGATCTATTGTACCGGGCGAGAAGCTTCCCCATTTGAAGATCCTTCACAGATAAACCAAAGGGATCAAATTCAAGAGAGACACGATTATCAATGGTAAATTTGCGAACAGATATGAGATTTTTAATTAAAGAAGGTGCTAAAAGAATCCGACGAAGAAGAAATTGAACATGTGGATGCGATATATAGGAATCACCGATGCCAGAGATGGGAATAGAAGATCCGTCACCAATGGTAATGGAAGAAAAAGGAGAAGAAGAACAAGCTGACAGAAAATCCAAATTCGAAGACATGTGCGAGGAAGCACCAGAATTAAAAATCCAATCTGTACCTTCGGTGTTAGTGAGGGTAAAATTGTTCATGGCAGCTATAAAGGCGGCCTGGTCCCAGCTTGGTGTAGAAGCCGATGACAATGGGCCGGGCGCGGTTGACGAAGATGCTTACATGTACGGCGGAGCCGAAGGAGGGTCGTACATATAAGGTGGTGCCGTGTAGCCGGGGTGCGAAGCCTGAGCGCTGTGCACCTGTGCAGGAGGCCGAGGACCGAGAAGTCCAGGGGAGCCGGTGGGCGGACGGAGGCCGGAGTTCCAAGTCGGTGGAGCGCCGTATTGAAGGGTTTCGCAGCATAGTAAATCAAAAAAATTCTACGGATGCGAACGAGAAAGCCAAGATATAATATAGGAGATGCAATCAAAGAGAGGGATAGATGAGATCTTCATACCCTTGAAGAAATCGCACAGCGGAAACGTTCAACAGAACGTGGTTGGTGTAGTCGTACTCGCCGTCTCCTCCTCGCGATCCGATCCGATCCGATCCGATCCTACGCCGCAAGTGGCGGAGCCTCCGAGAGATGCACACGTACGGTGCCGCGACGTATCCTCCTTCCTTGGTCCAGCAAGTGGGGTGGAGAGCTAGATTGGATCTGCAGCACGACGGCGTGGTGCTTATGGTGGAGAATTTTTGCGGCAGGGCTTCGCCTACGCACAGTCGAGAGAGAGAGGTGGAGGGGCAGCAGGACGGAGGCTAGGGTTGAAGGAGTGGGGGGAGGGGTGCGCCCCTTCCCACCTTATATAGGGGGCTAGCCGGCCCCCTTTGCCCCTCCTCCAAGCCCTAGGGCGGCGACCCCAAGGGTTGGAGTGGGGGCAAGTTTCCCCCTCCTTCTAGAAGGGTTCCCTAGGGTTTCCCCTAGGGTTTGGCCCGCTGGGCCTATGGGGTCTTGTGCCCCTAGCCCAAAGCAGCCAGGGCACTCCCTCTTAGGCCCACACAGCCCTCCGACAAGTGGGGCCACGTTCGTCCCACTCCGGAATCTTCTAGAACCTTCCGGTACAATACCGAATACTCCGAAACGATTCTGAAATCCAAAAACTGCTTTCCTTTATATGAATCTTATTCTCCGGACCATTCCGGAACCTCTCGTGATGTCCTGTATCTCATCCGAGACTCCGAACAAAAACTCATAAACCAATTATCCACTCTATCCTAGCGTCGAGGCACGTTAAGTGTGTGACCCTACGGGTTCGAGAATATGCAGACATGATCTTCTATCAATAATCAACAGCGGGATCTGGAAACCCATATTGACTCCCACATATTCATCGATGATCATATCGGATGAACCACGATGCCAGGATTCAATTAATCCCATATATATATTCCCTACGTCACGCGATATTTTACTTGCCCGAGATTCGATCGTTGGTATCGGCATACCTAGTTCAATCTCGTTCACAGCAAGTACTTTACTCGTTCCATAATCCGATATCACTTTGTGATTAACTCCTTAACCACGTGCTTGCAAGCGGTGTTGATATCGATTACCGAGTGGGCCCGAAGTATATCTCTCCGACTCAGGAGGGACAAATCCCATCTCGATACATACAACCCAACAAGTACTTTCCGATCACCTGAGAGACAACTTTATGATCACCCTCACATAGGATGACGTTTGATGACCTCAAAGCTTTCTTCCGATACCAGGGAGTTGCATTATCTCATGGTCTAAGGAATACAATATTTGACATAGGAAAAAGCTTCGCAAAGATGAACACGATGACACGATCTAATTGCTCTGCTTAATTTGGGTTTGTCCATCATATCATTCTCCTAATGACATGATCTCATTATTAATCGACAACCCATGTCTATGGTTAGGAAACCTTAACCATCATTAATCAATGAGCTAGTCCATAGAGGCGTACTAGGGACACGGTATTGTTCATAAACCACACAAGTATCAAAGTTTCCGCTTAATACAATTCTAGCATGGAATATAAACTTTATCATGAACAAGAATTATAACAATAACATCTTTATTATTGCCTCTAGGGCATAATTCCAACAGTCTCCCACTTGCAGTAGAGTCAATAATCTAGTTTACATCTGGCAACAATCTAACACCCATGGCATTAAGGTGATGATCATGTTTTGCTCGTGGAAGAGGTTTAGTCAACGGATCTGCGACATTCATACCGTATGTACTTTGCTAATCTTCAGATCTCCATCTGTTATATAATCTCAAATTATATGAAAACAGCGGTTGATGTGCTTGGTCTTTGGATGATATCTTGGTTCCTTAGCCAGTGCTATGGCGCCAGTGTTGTCGCACAATATCTCCAATGGGTCCAAGGCACTTGGAACCACACCAAGCTCAGTGATGAAGTTCCTGATCCAAACTCCTTCACTTGACTCTTCTGAAGTAGCCATGTATTCCTATTCTACTGTAGATCCCACGATCACGCTTTGCTTGCAGCTTCTCCAGCTCACAGCTCCTCCATTCAAAATATAAACGTATCCTGTCTGAGATTTAGAATCATCCGGGTCGGTGTCGAAACTAGCGTCGACGTAACCTTTTACGACGAGCTGCTCATCACCTCCATAGACCAAGAACATTTCTTTAGTCCTATTTAAATACTTTAGGATGTTCTTTACGGCTGTCCAGTGTTCCACTCCTGGATCACTTTGGTATCTGCTCGTCAAACTAAGAGCATTGGACACATCCGGTCTAGTACACAGCATGGCATACATGATAGAACCTATGGCCGAGGCATATGGCACTTTGCTCATAGTTTCTCTATCGTTAACCGTAGCTGGACACTGAGCCTTGCTCAATATCTTACCTGACAACATGGGAAATGAACCTTTCTTTGCTTTATCCATTCTGAACCTTTTCAGAACTTTGTCTAGGTATGTACTTTGGCTTAAAGCTATTAGGCGTCTTTGTCTATCTCTATAGATTTTGATGCCTAATATATAAGCAGCTTCTCCTAGGTCTTTCATTGAAAAACATTTATTCAAATAACTCTTCACATCGTTAAGCATACCAATGTCATTTCCAATAATCAATATTTCATCCACATATAGTACTAAAAATGTCACCGAGCTCCCACTCACTTTCTTGTAGATACAAGCTTCGTAGAAATTTGGAACAAATCCAAACCTCTTGATCACTTGATCAAAATGTAGGTTCCAACTCCGAGATGCTTGCTTCAGTCCATAAATGGAATGCTGAAGTTTGCACACCTTATCAGCATCCTTAGGATCGACAAAACCTTCTGGCTGCATCATATACAACTCTTCATCAATGTTGCCATTGAGGAACGCAGTCTTGACATCCATCTGCCATATTTCATAATCATGAAACGCAGCAATTGCTAATAAAATCCGAATGGACTTAAACATCGCTACGGGAGAGAAAGTCTCATCGTAGTCAACACCTTGAACTTGTCGAAAACCTTTCGTGACAAGCCGAGCCTTATAGACAGTAACATTACCATCCGCGTCCGTTTTCTTCTTGAAAATCCATTTGCACTCAACGGCCTTACGGTCGCTAGGAGGGTCCAACAAAGTCCATACTTGGTTTTCGCTCATGGATCCCAATTCGGATTTCATGGCCTCTAGCCATTTCTCAGAGTCTGGGCTCATCATTGCTTCCTCATAGTTCGCAGGTTCACTGTTGTCTACCAACAAGACGGTTAAGACAGGGTTGCCGTACCATTCAGGAGTGGCACGCGACCTTGTCGACCTGCGAAGTTCAGTAGTAGCATCGTTCGAAGTTTCATGATCCTCGTCATTAGCTCCTCTCTTGTTGGTGCAGACGACACTGGAACAACTTCAGGTGCTGCGCTACTCTCCAACTCGAGAGAAGGTTCAATAACCTCGTATAGCTCTACCTTCCTCCCACTCACTTCTTTCGAGAGAAACTCCTTCTCAAGAAAGGATCCGTTCTTTGCAACAAACACTTTGCCTTCGGATCTGTGGTAGAAAGTATACCCAATCGTTTCCTTATGGTATCCTATGAAGACGCATTTCTCCGCTTTGGGTTCGAGCTTGTCCGGCATCAACTTCTTGACGTAAGCTTCGCATCCCCAAACTTTAAGAAACGACAACTTAGGTTTAGCACCAAACCACAGTTCATACAGTGTCGTCTCAACGGATTTAGATGGTGCCCTATTTAAAGTGAATGCAGCGGTTTGTAATGCATAAACCCAAAATGATAAGGGCAAATCCGTAAGAGACATCATTGATCGCACCATATCTAATAGAGTTCGATTCCGGCGTTCAGACACACCATTGCGCTATGGTGTTCCGGGTGGCGTGAGTTGCGAAACGATTCCGCTTGCTTTAAGATGCGTGAGAAAATCATAACCCAAATATTCACCTCCACGATCGGATCGCAGAAATTTAATTTTCCTGTTACGATGGTTTTCCACTTCGTTCTGAAATTCTTTGAACTTTTCAAACGTTTCAGATTTATGTTTTATTAAATATATATACCCATATCTACTTAAGTCATCAGTAAAAGTGAGAAAATAGCGATATCCACCGCGCGTCGAAACACTCATTGGTCCGCATACATTGGTATGTATGATTTCCAACAAGTCCGTTGCTCGCTCCATTATTCCGGAGAACGGGGTTTTGATCATCTTGCCCATGAGGCACGGCTCGCACGTGTCAAATGATTCAAAATCAAGAGACTCCAAAAGTCCATCAAAATGGAGTTTCTTCATGCGTTTTACACCAATATGACCTAGATGGCAGTGCCACAAATAAGTTGAATTATCACTATCTACTTTGCATCTCTTAGCCTCAATGTTATGGATGTGTGTTTCATTGCTTTCGAGATTCAGAAGAAATAAACCATTCACAGCAGGTGCATGACCATAAAAGATGTTATTCATATAAATAGAACAACCATTATTCTCCGATTTAAATGAATAACCGTCTTGCAATAAACATGATCCAGATATAATGTTCATGCTCAACGCAGGAACATAATAACACGTATTAAGGTTTAAAATAAATCCTGTAGGTAAAACTATGGAGAGCGTGCCGACGACCATCACATCAACTCTTGATCCATTGCCAACGCGCATCGTCACCTCATCCCTTGCTAGCCGCCGTCTATTCCGTAGCTCTTGTTTCGAGTTACAAATATAAGCAACTGAACCAGTATCAAATACCCAGGCACTACAATGAGCGCTAGTAAGGTAAACATCAATAACATGTATATCAAATATACCTTTAATGGTGCCAGCCTTCTTGTCCGCTAAGTACTTCAGACAATTGCGCTTCTAGTGACCCTTGTCCTTGCAATAGAAGCACTCAGTGTCCGGCTTAGGTCCAGACTTGAGCTTCTTCTCAGCAGGGGCAACGCGCTTGCCGCTGCCTTTCTTGAAGGACTTATTTGCACCCTTACCTTTCTTAAAGCTAGGGGTCTTGTTGACCATCAACACATGATTATCTTTCTTGATGTCCACCTCCGCAGCTTTCAGCTTAGCGAAGAGCTCAGTGATCGTATCAGTGGAACCAATTTGATTGTGAGTAACTATAAAACCTTTGTAGCTAGGAGGGAGTGATTGCAGAACTCTGTCAATCTTGAGCTCTTCTGGAATCTTGCAGTCCAGTTGCTCAAGACGTTGAGTGTAGCCCGACATCTTAATGGCGTGCTCACTAACGGAACTCCCTTCCTCCATCTTGCAGTTAAAGAACTTCTCAGATATCTCATATCTCTCAGAACGGGCCTGAGTTTGAAACATGGTTTTCAGTTCCTCAAGTATCTCAAAGGGCCCGGCGAACTCCTCAAAACGATTTTGAAGGTCCGAAAACAACATGGTACTCTTAATGGCTCCATAATCATCTTTGCGTGACTGATACACGGCCTTTTCATCAGCCGGCGCATCAGTAGCAGGGGCGTCACCTAGCTCTTTCTCTAGTACATAGTCCTTTTGTCCGCCAGCGAGAATGATTCTCAGATTGCGGAACTAGTTGGTGAAGTTAGACCCATTGTTTTTAAGCTTTTCTTTCTCAGCAAAAACGTTGAAGTTGAAGTTGGACTTAGCCATTTGATCTACAAAATTTGCAAATACAATTTAGACTATGTTCATGATAACTAGTTCAACTTAATCAAATTAATAGGTGAACTCCCACTAAATTCAACATCCCTCAAGTTGTTTAGTGAACACGATCCAAATTCACCACACCTAATCCGATCTTCACGAGAAGAGATGTGGTTTCAATGGTGGACAACAAAGTGTCGATCATATCATTTATATGATTCATGTTTAACCTTTCGGTTCGTGTGTTCCGAGGCCATGTCTGTACATGCTAGGCTCGTCAAGTCAAACCCAAGTATTTCCACGTGTGCAAAACTGGCTTGCACCCGTTGTATGTGAACGTAGAGTTTATAGCACCTGATCATCATGAGGTGCTTGAACACGACGAACTTTCACAACGGTGCATACATGGGGAGAACACAGTTTTATCTTGATCTTTAAGTGAGGAATCATCTTATATTGCTACCATCGCGATCTAAGCATAATAAGATACATAAAAGGATAAACATCACATGCATATAATCTTATGTGACATGGTATAGCCAATCTCCGCGCAATGATCTCCATCTTGTTCGTGCCAGCATGATCTCCATCATTCCACCATGATTGCCTCCACCACGAATAGCAACTACAACTATTGCTAACTACTTAGCGATAAAGTAAAGCTATTACATGGCGTATAAGAAGTTGACACGCAGGTCATACACAATTATAAATACAACCACATGGCTCCTGCCAGTTGTGTACTCATCGACATGCAAGTCGTGAAATATTACAAAACATGATCATTGCATACAACATACACATCACGTCTTGGGCCATACCATATCACAAAACACTCCCTGCAAAAACAAGTTAGACACCTCTACTTTGTTGTTGCATGTTTTTCGTGGCTTATGGGAGTAACAAGCTAAGAACGATTCTTACCTACGGAAAGCCACAATGGTGATATTATGGTTGCCAACATCCGTTGTAAATCCCATGAATACTATAGTGAGAGAAACTGGCATCCACCAGCCGCATGTGTGGAACAAGCCACACGTCAAGTGCAGAGCCGGTCTCGCGAACGAGGTCGCGTAAAGTTGGCCTGGACCGCTTCGATCTCACTATGCCGCGCCATAAGAAATTCACAACTAGAGGTTTGCAACAGAAAATATCAACGCCCGCAACAAGCATGTTGTGTTCTACTCGTGAAACACATCTACGCATAGATCTAGCTCTGATACCACTGAAGGGTTTCGCAGCATAGTAAATCAAAAAAATTCTACGGATGCGAACGAGAAAGCCAAGATCTAATCTAGGAGATGCAATCAACGAGAGAGATAGATGAAATCTTCATACCCTTGAAGAAATCGCACAGCGAAAATGTTCAACAGAACGTGGTTGGTGTAGTTGTACTCGCCGTCTCCTCCTCGCGATCCGATCCGATCCGATCCTAAGCCGCAAGTGGCGGCGCCTCCGAGAGATTCACACGTACGGTTCCGTGACGTCTCCTCATTCCTTGTTCCAGCAAGTGGGGTGGAGAAATAGATTGGATCTGCAGCACGACGGCGTGGTGCTTATGGTGGAGAATTTCTGCGGCAGAGCTTCGCCTACGCGCAGTCGGGAGAGAGAGAGGTGGAGGGGCAGCAGGATGGCGGCTAGGGTTGAAGGAGTGGGGGGAGGGGTGCGCCCCTGCCCACCTTATATAGGGGGCTGGCCGGCGCCCTTGGCCCCTCCTCCAAGCCCTAGGGCGGCGGCCCCAAGGGTTGGAGTGGGGGGCAAGTTTCCCCCTTCCTTCTAGAAGGGTTCCCTAGGGTTTCCCCTAGGGTTTGGCCGGCTAGGCCTGTGGGGCCTTGTGCCCCTGGCCCAAAGCGGCCAGGGCACTCCCTCTTAGGCCCACGCAGCCCTCCGACAAGTGGGGCCACGTTGGTCCCACTCCGGAAGCTTCTAGAACCTTCCGGTACAATACCGAATACTCCGAAACGATTCTGAAATCCAAAAACTGCTTTCCTTTATATGAATCTTATTCTCCAGACCATTCCGAAACCTCTCGTGATGTCCTGGATCTCATCCGAGACTTCGAACAAAAACTCATAAACCAATTATCCATTCTATCCTAGCGTCGAGGCACGTTAAGTGTGTGACCCTACGGGTTCGAGAATATGCAGACATGATCTTCTATCAATAATCAATAGCGGGATCTGGAAACCCATATTGACTCCCACATATTCATCGATGATCATATCGGATGAACCACGATGACAGGATTCAATTAATCCCATATATATATTCCCTTCGTCACGCGATATTTTACTTGCCCGAGATTCGATCGTTGGTATCGGCATACCTAGTTCAATCTCGTTCACAGCAAGTACTTTACTCATTCCGTAATTCGATATCACTTTGTGATTAACTCATTAACCACGTGCTTGCAAGTGGTGTTGACATCGATTACCGAGTGGGCCCGAAGTATATCTCTCCGACTCGGGAGGGACAAATCCCATCTCGATACATACAACCCAACAAGTACTTTCCGATCACCTGAGAGACACCTTTATGATCACCCTCACATAGGATGACGTTTGATGACCTCAAAGCTTTCTTCCGATACCAGGGAGTTGCATTATCTCATGGTCTAAGGAATACAATATTTGACATAGGAAAAAGCTTCACAAAGATGAACACAATGACACGATCTAATTGCTCTGCTTAATTTGGGTCTGTCCATCATATCATTCTCCTAATGACATGATCTCATTATTAATCGACAACCCATGTCTATGGTTAGGAAACCTTAACCATCATTAATCAATGAGCTAGTCCATAGAGGCGTACTAGGGACACGATGTTGTTCATAAACCACACAAGTATCAAAGTTCCCTCTTAATACAATTCTAGCATGGAATATAAACTTTATCATGAACAAGAATTATAACAATAACATATTTATTATTGTCTCTAGGGCATAATTCCAACACGTATGATGCAGGAGCCGTCCACGGCATGGACCAGGCATGGACCATAACGGTCCAGGGATTGTGCTGGTGGTGCCAAGTTGGTGCAGCAGGGGGCGCCGTCGTTGCTGGTGTAGGGGCGCTGTCGGAGCAGGGCGCGGAAGCGAGGGCCGGTAGATGGGATTCTTGCCGCGGTAGTTGGGGCTAGGGCGCCAACCGGCAGGTGCTGCCGCGGCAGGGTTTTGCCCTGAATTTGCTGCCGCGGCAGGAGGCTGCATGGGAGGAGCTGCCACGGCAGGCGCGGGCACCGGCAGCCGTGGGGTGGCGACGAAGACATGGTGGCGCGACTCCCAGTTCTGACGAGTGCGATCTGCACTTCGAAGGATCGACCGAACCTCGGCGAAAGTGGGGCGGGGCTGAATCAGAGGTATGAACGAGGCCTGCTTGTTGAAGTCCTCGCTAAGGCCAACGAGGAGGATGTTGATGAGTTGCCTCTCTT
Source organism: Avena sativa (assembly GCA_916181665.1). Lineage (NCBI taxonomy): Eukaryota > Viridiplantae > Streptophyta > Magnoliopsida > Poales > Poaceae > Avena > Avena sativa. The sequence continues at coordinate 1,414,308 of OV702279.1, read as the reverse complement.
CAATGGGATCACCGAGCTCGCGGAGTTTGTCAGCGATGGAGGAGAGACGCTGACAGTAGACGCCCACGGGAGAGGTGCCTTGGACGACGTTGCGAAGCTCGATGTTGAGGGCGTTGACGCGGGAGTCAATGTTTGTAACATCCCAGCATTTAGGAACTAACGAAGGGTAGATTTAGGAATATGGAATGTTGCATGCATTCATTTGTGAAAATGTGGGTAAAATTTTCGCCAAATAAAAACCTTAAGTGATCAATGTTTCTTTCATACTTGAGATTAGGTTTAGTCTTAAAGGATGATTGTTATAAACTTTGATATGATCTTTAAGGAATTATGTGTTTTAAAATGAATTTGAATTTTAAACTTGAGTGTTTGAATTATAATTCAAGTGAATTAGGAATAAGTTTTGAATCTTAATTTAATTAAGAGATAAATATTACAACTTAAATTCTATCCAAAGAAAAACAATAATGAATATGAAACCTATTTCTTATCATCAATATATAATCAAGTTACAAAAATTATAACTTATTGAAATCATCCACACAATTCATAAAAGCAAATATATAAAGAATAAGAATATTCTTTATTAATAATAATGTAATCTTTATTACATAAGAATAAAATGAAGATAAAAAAATAATAAAAATAAAATTACAAAAATATGAAGAAGATTACATTGGACTATTTACTAACTATTCTACAAAAGAAAACCTAATCTAAAATCTTCATATTTATATCTGTACCTGCAAAACAAACAGGAAATGTACAAAAAAATAAAAGGTTAGAGTTAGTATTATTTTTTCTCTCGGACATGTTAGTGAAGTGCACTAGACAAATTCATCATTGAGAAATTATAAAAAAGGGGGCAAGTTTCACCAATATGGAAGAATCCATCTTTCATAAATTCAAAGCCAGAAGTCAAATAACAGCCAAGAGAGGCAAATTCACCAGCCAGGTGAAAGTAACCAGATAATAGTAAGTTCCAAAATTCTGAACATATCCACAAGTGCACAACAAGCACACAGGCAAGACACACATCAACATGCATGTGATGTGTTGTCGACCTTACAGCACATCTCCAAACTCACAAAATCACCAGCACAGCCGTGGAGAGGCACTAGTGCATCTCTCCACTGCCTACAAACAAGAACAGCCAGCTTAAACAGCAGCTTATCAAGCACACCAGCCAAACAAAACCACCAAGGATCAACCAAACCTCACCAGGATGGTGACATAAGGAGAGGGAAGGATCAGGTGGACAGCAAGGACAAGTCCAGGAGCTAGGAGGAGCAGGCTAGCTCAAGGACAAATCCAGGAGCTAGGAGGAGCAGGATAGCCAAGATCAAGCACACAAGCACAGCAAGACAAGATCATCATCACCACCTTACTCCACAAACATCAGATTCTGTGGTGAGTTTTATAAAACCTTCACATGATCTAATCATATCATCTAGATAGAAGCATGTGTTGCTTTATAAAACAAACCCTCAGAAAGCACCCAAGTGGGGTGAATCCATCATAGGGATTTCAAACTCTAAAAGCAAACAACCATGTACAAGGACCAACCAGAGCTCAGAGCAACATCATTGCTCTGGTTATTAGGCTATATCTTACAATTTAAGCATAAATATATCTATGATCTATTTCTAGGCACATCCCTAAAGAAAGGGTAGCACCTTAGAAACTAATCCTTTGGATCCAGATCATGATCAAGCTTACTATCATTTTCCAAGCTTTGATTCAAGAAACACTAGCTGGTACCACTACCAGGAATATCTATATGAATCTACTAGATAAGGTCTGAGCCTCAGACCAACATCATTGGTCTTAGGGAATTCAGAAAAGAACATTTCCATTTATCTTTTAAAGCCAAGTTTGTCATTAAACATAAAATAACCTAATCAATGGGTTAGAATCAAACTTATGTGCCATACCATGATGGTGTCACAAGAACAATCCATTATGAATCAGGATAGACATTTAATCATCACAAATTCAGACAATCAACTTACTAATCATTTTCCTGTTAACACAGGAATCATAACTAGGATATTCCTATGTTAAACTTCACATGTTAATTCCCAAGCCAACAACACTAAGACAGTGGTTTCATCATATCATAATCATGACCATAAATCTAATAACAGTGGAAAGTTATCAAGTCATTGGCTTTACCAAGCATGTTTCCCAAGCAACAATATCATCTGAATCAGATGCAATCCAAGAATAAAATCATCTAATAAGCCACCAGAAACATTAAAGATCATCTTAAGCAACAAGTCTCAGGCCAATAACCACTTAGCATGTTTATAATTCATCCAAACATGATCCAATTCATCCAGTATATGATCAACACCAGGATAAACACCCTAAATGGATATGTCATCCTAATCAGAATCAGATCATCAAGCACAGAGAACACCAGGGGAGAAGAATCGAACTCACTGTAGGTCCTCACTGAAGACTAGAAGAGGAAGCAGAGGGGCCGACGACCATGGCGGCACGGGGAGCACCCTAGAGGGGGCGCTGCAACCCGCACGGTGCCACGGAAGCGACCCTGATCACGCCTGGAGGTGCAGAGCATCACCTCGACACATGACGGCCACAGCAACACCTGGATCTATGCCAACCCCCAAACCCTAGGGTTCGGAACGACATCGATCCATTGCAGGAGAGCCCCAGGCTCGAATCCAATTGGATAGAACGAACGGGCGTCATCGACAACCCCCTATTGCACCACGGCGGCGACCAGAATGGCCTACGGTGGCAGGAATCGCCGATGGCGGCATCGCCAACCACAGGGTCGGGGTCAGAGGAGGAGAGGATGAGCTCGAGGGAGAGAGAGAGGTAGTGAGGAGTGGGCCGAGTTGGGCCAAACCCTTCGGGGTGGTTCTTTTGTCTATGACTAATGGGCCACTAGGGCCCAATAAGTATAACTAGCCTAGAAATCTTTTCAGGCCTGTTTTAATAAACAGGAAAAGACCAAAATACCCCTGGACTTAACTAAATTCTAGAAAATAAAAAATAAGTCCAAAAATTATAAATAATATAATTTTGGATTGACAATAATCCATACTATCCAAATAAAATAAAATATAAAATTTTAGACATTTAAAATTTTATAAGAATTTTGTAATTTATATATTCCTTATGGAATTTTACAAAATTATTGAAAGATGATAAAAATAAATAAAAATCACTTTCATTATATATTAACATTATAGTATTTTTGAAAAATACTAATTAAATATTTAATAACATTTTTTAATGTATAATTGATAATTCCTAAAAGAATTATTAAATCAATAAAAGTCAAATAAAAAGGAAATAAAATGAAATAATTCAATATATGCTATAAATATTAAAAATAATATGTATAAATGCTTTATTATTATTAAAAAGGATCTTATATAATAATAGGGTAAATGCATATCAAATTAAATAATGCATTACATTATTTGCATAATCATTTTGCTTCTTTAAATATTGTCCTTACCGAGCAATAATGATGTTTTTGTAGACATAGAAGCTCAAGTCGAGTGCAAGCATCAGACTTCACTACCTTGCCATCACAAGGCAAGTTCATCACTTGCTCATGTCCTTTGAAGAGTCTTTATCAAAGTATTTGCAAATTGTGTGTTATCATATATGCTATAAAAGAAAGGAAATATTATTTTCACAAATAAAGAAATCATAGATATCATCCTAAGTGATGATATAATGAAGCAATAGAACTTAGGGTTCTAATTGCGAATAATGATGATCAAGTAGGGACTTAATAACTCCTAACATCAGTGATTCTAGCGTCGTATATTACGCGTTAGCCATGAGATTTGGAATGGGACAGAGAAGTCAGCTGTATCTTCTTCCTCTCGCATGAAGCCAGATGTGCAGGTCGTGGCTGTTATCCTCGTAGCGTGCATGTTAATTGGTAATTCGTAGAGGATATGCAGCATATGGGTGGGAACCCTTATCGTCCCACGATAGTTCTGGCATCTAACAGTTTGTACAAACCATTGCCGTAATTCATTATGTGGGCATGGTGTACACCAAGGAGGCATGCGGGGTCGCGAAGGGGGCAGTGATTGGCTTGGACCAACTACTGGGCCCCACATCATGGAATTGTGGATGGGAAAGTACGCCCGGTTGTGCAACAAGGAGTTGATCTCTCATAGGTAAAGTAAAGCACCTCTGCAGAGTGTAAGAATTGTAACTTGTTACTCCCTGTTCCCGGAAGAAGCTACAAACGCGACAGGAAAGGAACTCCATGAAAGTTCTGGTCAACCTGTGAAGGCTGATGGTCATAGTTTTTTAGAATAAAATCAATCTTTGAAGAAAGATTTATAAAAACTGCATAGTGCCAAGGATTTATAATCCGAGGTGGTAGTTAGAGCATCAAACTTCCCACCTTGCATATAATGAACTTGTTGGGTAACGCTGTTACTCATTCTTTCCTTTGATCCCTTGCTTATACTCTGAGGATCCCGAAGACGTGCCAATGTATGCAGCCGAATGCCAAGAAGATGTGTTCTACGAGGAACCTGATCTATCTGGAGGTGTTGAAGGAGTGGATTACGAGATCCGCTACGGTGTCGATGATAACGAGTCCAACTAATTATCCATAGTTAGTAGTAACCAATGGAGCCGAGCAGCATGAACTCTATAGAATAAGCTGCTGAGCTCAACTCCTAGACGGAGCTGTTACTTTTAAATTCCGTTGAACACTTTATATTTTGGTTTGTAAGTTGGATATTTTGGAAGTTTTGAACTTCCGGTATTATAATAATAATAATGTGTGTACTTTTGTAATATGGACCTGCAATGTTTCTGTTGTACCACTCTGAGGGATGTGATATTTACGGAACAGTGTTCTATGGATGTCATGTCAACGACTATAGTGTACTACACATGCAGTGGTATGCTGGGTCACCGCAATGTTATCCTGAAAGACCTGACGAAGGGCCGCCCAGAGAGCGGCGGCGGACGAGGCGGTGCGGTAGACGAGATTGAAGATCTCGATGGAGACACGCGTGTAGATCCATTGGATGATCGCTAGATCATCCTTGACCCAGCGAGGGTCGTCGGGGCGAGGGACGGAATCCGTGGCGACGTGATGAAGAAGATTGCAGCGCCCCAGGTGAACTTCGAACAGATGGCGCCAATGATAGTAGTTGTGGGCTGAGAGATCAAGGGTAATGGTGATGAAGGGAGATATATCTGTGATCGTGTCGGTGAACGACATGGTGGCTAGGGTTTGGGTGGTGGTGACGCCGGCGGTAGGAGGAGAGGGTGCGCCGGCGGTGTGAAGGGGGACTAGGGTTTGAGAGGAAGAAGAAGAGGAGGAGGGAGCGTCGGCGGCGCGGAATTCCGCCAGGGAGAAGAGAGAGCCCGGCGGCGGTGGCGAAAGTGGGGTGGGTGTAGCCATGCCAGGTGCAGAAAAACCTAGGCGTCTGATACCATGGTATTTGGAGAGAATAACAACTTGTATTATTGTGTAGAGATTACAGGGGTATATATGAGGGCCAAAACTAGCTAGGGTTTAGAGCCAAACCGACCTAAGAGTCCAAACCGAATACAACAAGAATAAATCGCTAATATAGACAAATATAAGTCAATTAATATGAGCCGAAGTAAGTATTGAACTGGTCGATTTCCCTGCGTCAACATAAAATCATGGCCAGATCAATTTCCCTGCATCCAAAGCAAATCGGACCAGGGGCGGAGCTACAGTATTCGGACGGGATCAGTTGACACCAACGACCTCAGCCCAAACCCATGTAAATGTAGTCCAGTATGAAAAAATGACCCCAGCTGAAAAACAAATCGATCCCAGCCCCATGAACTTCCAGCAATGAAAAAGGTTGGCAGGCTCAAAAGATGAAGCACTAGCAGCCCAAAAGGTTAAGAAAGCAGCCCATGATTCCACCTAGTCGCTCGTGATTTATCTCCTGATTGAGTTGTACGATCGTTACTTGAGTAAAACACTTGACGCCTTCCTGTGAACTGTAGCCCGTGACCGTGCCTCTCCCCGTCGCCGCTCGATCGGCTATGTGCAACGCAGCCTCTTATCTAGGGGCGCTAGGATTTTTATCCCAGCCGATCAGTATAGTTGCTAGGTACGATCCCGGCCGATCGGCGCATATCTAGGTGCATCGACGCAAAACTATGCACCAGACATCTTTATCTCTACTATCTAAAAAGAAACTTGTGTTCCGTAGTCGCCCGATACGTCAAACTCTTCGTCCCTCTCCCTCCTACACCCCGCGCTTCGTCCAGCTTACATCGTCCCAAGAAAAAAACTGCAGCAGTTAAAAGCTCCCATGAATTCCTCCGCATACCGCCTTCACCTGACTGGACGAACCGCTGCGGCCATGATTCGCGCGCCTCTAACCACGCGGCCGTTATCAGACCACCTCCTCCGCCTCCATTCCCGCCGTCACGTCGCCCCATCGAGCACTCCAGCGGCCAGCTACGGTCCTCCCAGGCGGCAGTAGAGCCTGATTTCCCATATAATCTTAAGGAACCCAATACATATGCAGTAGAGCTATTAGAGTACTGCTGCCACAAAGCTCTTCACGCAGTAACTACGCGTCCAGACTATTTGTCTGATAAGAGCCTTTGCCGTTTGAATGTTTGATATGATGCTTGGATGGGAAAATCCACCTAGAAAACGTGAGAGATCTCATTGCCGTAGTTAGTCACGAGATGCCATTTTTCTTCTTTTCTATCAAATGGTTGCCTTTTTATAACCAATAAATAAATAGATGCCCCCGCATCTGTAATTTCTAGAGAAATTTCAGCATAGTAATTTAGTTTATGAATGTCACTCTTTCTAATTTTATCTTAATGGCCAGGGTTCAACTTTGCGTAATGCAATAGAGATTGAAGATGACGAGGGATCAAATTTATATGCAAATTCACAAGTTTGGCGGTTGCAAGATGTATATGGCTGGAACAAAATGTTAGTTCTCTTCGAGAATGAATTATGCTGATTGTTTCGGGATGCTACTGAGATACAAGCATGTGTGTAAGATCATGGTTAAAGCCAAGTCATAATATTCATCTCTTAGGCCAAGGAGAAAATATTATGATTTGGTTTTATACTTTATTTAATCATAAACTTCGATAGTTCCAGGGCTTTAATTGCTAACACATTCATGACTCCTGTGTCTTATGAGCCATATTTGGTTGGTAAAAAGCTATACATGTATGCGGCTTTACTAACTATTTTCACATTCATGACTCATGTATCATAGAAAGGGGAATACCTTATAAATATTGACACCTAAAAAATAAGTAATTTTTATTTGCGTAAGCAACCGAGAGAAACTAATGTATGTATTCTTTTAACATAAAATATAGTATAGTTTGTCACGAATGAGCTAAAAGATCTGTTCAATATTGTTACAAGTTGATATTTCTACAAAAGAAAAAACAATAGAGATATCTTTTCTTCAAATGTACACTGATGACACACAATCTTTGCTATTCTATAAGATTCTCTATGTTTCCAAATAATTGACACTGATTTTTGCATGTATCTACACGCCGAAGCACGTCTAGATACATATCTAGAAAACCCCACGTCGCTTAGTTTAGAATAAAGGTATAGATTCAATAGTTAGTAATAGAACATAAACCCACGTCGTTGTGAAGTTATTACAATTACATTTTTATTCAGCTTACCAGACGGGACTTCATTGTGAGACAGGTATACATTCAACTTTGGAGACGGTCATATAATGTTTTTCTTGGTTGTGTATGAGCAAGGAACCGATTACTGCATTTTATTTTAATAAAATAATTGGTCATGTATGTGATTCAGTCTGCATGATAATTACCTTGACAAGAAGCTGACTACACCAATGTATGTTAATAATTGAATGGTTTTCTTATACCACACAATCAGTCCTCGGTCTATAAGCTCTTCCTTGGATATTCAGTTTTTTTTGCAGGGAGAAGGAGCACCCAGAACTAACTATTGTTGTGCATACATTTTCCACCACTGGAGTAATGTAGTGCTTCTTTTCTTAAGGACAAAAATATTAGCAACCCATCAAGATTAAAAACTAGAATTGGCTTATTTAGACTATAACTTGCAATCTGTCGATAATTGCAATTCCATTTTTGGTACTTGTGAATGCTATCAAATATAGTGAAAAACTTTATTAAATTTTATATATTAGTAATTTATAGATCGATATAAATGTGTTCTAGAGAAACTATAGAGAACCTTCATATATCATTATTTTCTGAATTTGGTAATTCTCCTTGACTACTGGTTAATGCTTTCCTGCAACTATTCTAATCTAATTTTCTTGGGTGTATGCAGGATAGAGAAAATATAGAAAGACTATAAATTACCACTATCGTTGATCCATCTGGACGTGATGCACCCCGAGAGGTGCATACCATCAAGCCTAATGATTTAGCAATACAATACTTTCATGTGGGTATGTCTAAAAAAACGTCGACTTATTTTGAAAGAAATTTTGGCTTGGTTCAATCTGAAGCATTGTTAATCAGTGACCCCCCAGTGAGAAGACAAATAATAAGAACAAAAATGCATCTACAACATCAAGGAGGAGCCAGAAAAAAGGTCTCACTGGTATATTCTCATTTAATGTTAACTTAATGTGCAATATTTCTCCTATGGTGCGTTTGTTTGTTTTTCTTGTTGGTAGGAATAATCCATGCCTTTCTATCGGCTTGGTTTGAGCCCTTCTGCTATATTGGGCATCTTATTGCTCTTAGTGTGTATGTATTCTGATAGCGGTGTTTCATATTTTCTGTTTTTTATACATATAGGATAGGTTTCAAATCAAAGGTTTCTATCTGTTTACAGCCCTTTTTTGAATTCCAAATATGGTTGATTTCTACATTTCATAGAACATTTCATGCATGACAATGTTCTATATAAATCGCAGTATGAATAACTAGATATGGTTGATTTCTATGTTTCATAGTATGCAACAATATGGTTGATTTCTACGTTTCATAGTATGCAAAAATAACTAGGTGTTACATTTGTACTTGAGCTTGGAACCACAACACTAAATAGACGTTGTGATTAGACCTGTTGTTTTTCTTTCTTTCTTTTTGATGTGGTAGTGTGACGCATGTATTTATAGTTCTTTTTCTTTCTAACTTTTGACGTGATCTTGCCTTACAGTGCCTTATAGAGATGTATAATTTCTAACCTTCTTGCCATGTACTTCCTCCGTCGAAAATAAGTGACTCGGATTTGTCTATATTCGTATGTATCTAGACGTGTTTTAGTATCTGCTACATTATTGGAACACAAGACTACATTCGTATTTAGTATCTGCTACATTATGTGGAGATGTAAGCATAAGTTTCATAATTGATATGTTAACAAACGACTGTTATTAGGATTGCACTATGGACATCTTAACTGAGATGTTTACAAATGCACAGACCAATTATTGTAGAGTTTTGTACTTAGGTGAGTTCTTTGAGTGTTCCTAGGGATATGTGAGTTTTGTACCACCTTTATAAATTATTTCATAAAACATTCTGACCATCTTTATGAAACCGTTTTTAGAAGAATTGGGAGGAAACATATAGGAGCGTTCACCTTGCCAAATTCCTGATTTGTTTTGCTTGATTATAATAGATCAATTTATAATTCACATATATAGATTTAAATTTGCTTGACCGTAGCAACGCACGGGCATTTTTCCTAGTACTATTAAAAAGAGAAGTTGGGTTGGTAGGTCGCACTTTGCACTTTTGACATCAAACATCGAAAGAATCAGGAGCGTCGAAATATTCCACGACCAAAAACCATCGTCCGATCCCGGGCTCGCCCTAGGCCCCCATCCGGCCAGCCCCAGCCCCACCCCATCGTTCGTGGAAACTCACACCCAACGACCCCCCGTTGAGCTCGCTCTCTTCGTGCGTCTCCACCGCAATCCCCCTTTCCCATCTCTATCCAATCGAGCCGCCGCCAGAGAACCAGCGCCGAGAATGGTGGAGATGGAGCGCAAGGACGTCATCGTCGGTGGAAGATGACGGCATGGAGTAGAAAGAGGAGTACAACATGCCCATGATTTGTTCGAAGGGGAATTTCCTGATCTGGATTTCTGGTGCTTGCAAGATGATGAGCGACTACAAGGCCGTGCTGGTGAACGAGGGGATCAAGAAGTTCTTTGTCCAATTCAAACTTTGACGCCGTGCCACAAATTGGGACCCCGATCCTTTCCCTGATTCCTTGCCGGAAGAACCTCCGTAAGTCGTTCATAATCCTTGCAGCCGCCTGAACCTTGTCTGCCGACCCGCCACTTTCCATTCAGGATGCTGATGAGAGGAGGAAACCATGGGAGCACCCTGGCGGGTGTCGTCGTCGGATCTCATGCGCGAAAAGGAAAACGACCGGGCGCTCTTCTCTATCTAGGCTCCAGCATTCAGACCCGTTTCTGGCCAACTCTACCCGTCCCTACCATAGGAACAATAATTTGGTGTCTCTTTGGTGCGAGATTCATAGGTTGTCTGTAGCATTACCAAATCGTGGGAGTTTGTCCTCTCAGTTCAATCTGGTAGAAACTGTGGAACTTTTATTCACTGATTAGTGCAGGAATTACCTTTTGTTTTTTGCTCGGTTGCTAATTTGGTTTTGCGATCTGTAAAAATGGAGCCATAGAAGAGGATGTCTGCCTTGGGTACTGTCTACTATCTTATTCCTCTGTACGTGTTCTATCATGCTAATCTTTCAACTACTCCGGAATCCTTCTTTGTTACAAGCTTTGCATTGCAGATGTTAAAAAGCAAAAGATTGCTGTAGAACTGAACACCATGAGCTCACAGGGAGGATGAGAATAATCTTCAACTACTCTGTACAAGGTTATCTTCATCTGTTTCCGAATTCATTTCATTTTCCTTGCATTTCTTTTTTTATGTGTCTACTAATTCTGAGATGCCATGCTCCTTTATGTAGGTACTGAATCAGTTTGGCTACAATTTGTACCGTGTCAGGATGCACACTTCATAGAGCTGGCAGGTAGGCGAAACAGTAGCTGTCGGCGATGGCGAGGATAGGGCAAGGGCATAACGCTACTGCTACAAGAAAGAGCCGACGAGCTCCACTCATGAACAGAGGCCAAGTTTCAACATCGTTGTCGGCGGCAGGTTTAGGTTTTGCTTGACGCTAACTTTTGTCATCTTTCTTGTTCTACTGTGTTGTTCAGTACTTTTAGATCTGATAAAGTTATGTACATGTTGTGCTCATGATCAGGAATACTGCCACTTGAGAAACATTGCTTACGAATGTAACCTGAAGATTATGATTGAAGGTAATATTGCTTCTGTTTGCTGTTTCAGAGTATTTGGAATGACATGCCTCCTGGGATTAGTTTTTGACGGATCTTCAGTCCCATCAATTTTGGTTGATTAAGTTTGTCACGATTAGAGATTACATAGTAGATATTTGTTTTGGTTGATCGATTTTTGATACTTGAAATTTAGATAAAGTTGAGACAACTAATTTGAGACTGAGGTAGTAGATATTTAGTCTCACAGTGGAGTAGATCCCTTGGTCGATAAAGTAGCTTGCTTGCTTGTACTCTAATGTTCGTTTCAGAGCCAAAACTTTTTATGCTTCATAGCCTTGATTAATTTGGTGGTATTACCATGATTTTTCTGGTATTACCACGAGGTAATAATGTTGCAATAACATTCTGTTTATAGAAAAATGATACACTGGGCAATAAAGTTTGGTTAATTAAACAAATCAATGAGCATGGATATATAAATTTTGTAAAGTGAATTTGTTTCCTTCAAACACTCCAGCTTGACTAGCCAATTTACTAGGCCATGAAGTGAATATGTTTATTAAAGTGAATTTACGGTGTGAAGTGTAATTGTTTGGTTCCCCACCCCTCTCTTAGATTTACTAGACCATGAACTACAACTGTACTGAAAGTTACAGTGACTAAGGCCGTGTATGTCACATTCTTGTGTGTTCACATTCAGTACTCTAAGATGAATATTTACATGAATATTTCTGTTAGTTTCCAAGATTCAGTAAACATGAATACTTTCATGAATTCATTTAGTCTGTTGCTGTCAATGTTATATACAGTAAATGCATGGCTACTGTCAATGAAACGATATGGGGCCTAATTAGAGAACATGGAATGATGTTTACTCCAATTCAACATCAAGTATTGAAAGAATCACCATCGTCAGACATCTAATCCATCGACATCGTTCGCTCAATTTAGAAAGCTACCGCAAGGAAGGGAGTTAGAGCATCTCTAGCGGACCCCTTATCAGTCCCGCCCTTAAAACGCGTACAAGGGCCGAGGAAAACACGTTTTTCCCTCCGCGAGGACTGGGGTGGAACAGACCATGTATTCGCGATCCTTAAAAGTGAATATTCCGTTTTGATTCCAGCATCGCATTGTCGTCTACGTGTATATATGCCCTTCGAGGGCCGGTCCATCCCCACCCTCACACTCTCTCCTCCCCGCCGCCATGAAGAGGCCCACTCAAATCTTCTACGAGGCCGTGATGTTCGCCCACTACGACATCCTCGCGTCGCCGCGTGCGACGCTTCCGTCCGGATAGGAACTCATCTATGACAGGGTGCTGGTGGCACCACTTTTGAGCAGTTTCAAGTTGACGAGACTGGAAGAGTGCCTCTGCCAACTACCGGAGCGGAAGAAGGGCAATGGCTCGGTACTCACCTATGAGCTCGTATAGCGTTTCAAGGAGCGGAAAGCGGAGCTTGCCCTGTGCGCCATTCGCGGGCGGCGGGTCTACCCGGATCTTCTCAACCACGAAGGGAGAGAGCAATTCTGGGCCATTCATGGTCGCACAATCTATATCGTCATCGAGGAAGCGCGTCACGAAGAGTTCTCGAGGAGGGCGAACAATGTCGGGATCGTCGAGATCGATTCCAATGAGGAGGAGGCGGACGGCGACGTAGAGGAGGACGGCCAGGCGGAGAACCCGGTCGATGACGAAGAGAGCGAAAGTGACATAGTGGATTAGGGTTACTTTAAGCCTTCATTATTACTATGTATGATAGCTTATTCTTGGAATTAATGGAGTAGAGAAGCTTTATTTATTATCCATGGCCACTGTATCCGCCGCGAGCCAGGTCTCCATCGTGCGGCAACCTTGGTAAGAACGCGTGTCAGGAGAAATCGCCATTGCACGGCCTGAATCGATGGTGGCGCGCTGGCTGTAGTTGGCAGTGGATGGAAGTGAATGAGCTGAAATGTCCCTCTCGCCAAGGTTTCTAGCGGTAAGTGTAGGCGTCGGGTCGAAGGCGAAACCCATGAATCTACGGGCCGGGGTGTTGTTCTCGGTCCCCTTTTTGAGGTGTCTGGTCCCACCACTTTTTTTGACCAAAACCATAAATTTGAAGGCCTGTGTGTTTTGGGGTGTCTGGTCTGACCACTTTTTCTGACCGAAACCATAAAGTGGCGGTTATTTTAAGGTTTTGGGATGGATAAGGTGTCTGTTAGAGATGCTCTTAACACAACCAATCGCTACCAGCATATGAGTTTAGCTAGCGTCAATCACGCCTCGCAATTGCCTCGCAATTGTCAGGTAAATCAATCAATCATGTCAAAAAAAGCAATCAATCGGTTATACTCAGAAGACTACTTTTATGTTTGCAAAGCTTGCATATGCCAGTACTTGAAACTCCAACTACGATAACTTCTTATGCAATATTAATGTTTGGTATCCATTCAGACGGATTAGATTTCTTACTGAATTTATTATTGTTATACTTCTTGATAGCTGTGTAAATAATAATACTTTTTTACATTCTACTTCTGTCTTGTGGCTAGCCTTTGAATTAGTGATATATAGACGTAAAATGGCAATGAACTTTGTAAGTTACATAGTGCCCACGGGGTTCTCACCATGGTCATGAGGAAGACTTAAACTTATGCCGCCTCTTATTATGTAATCATGTGATAGATTTTTGCCGTAAAAAACAAGATGTTGGTTCCATATTCATATATGGTGAATGCTTGATAGCATGTTTGTGAAATTGTAGAGCTAAATGATGCAAGGGTAAGAAGCACATGAGTTGTGATGCAGTGTGTTGAAATGCCTGCGACTGCCTGGTTGTTGCTTCCTAAACAGCCACGTGTGTTTGATTATTCGAGGTTTGGTAACTTTTTATGCATGGAAATATTTTTCATGTCACCTTTGCTGGATTCAGCATAACCAAAATTTGTTAAATATGTCTACTCTTGCAAGATTTTTAGTGGGACAATTTACAGGTACTACTTTAAGAGTATCTTGGCTTCTTGAGATACTCGTATGTTATTTTGAACTTATTTGTGGCATTAATATCGTTGTTGTGCAGAAAAATTGGAAAGCCGTGGAGGGAGTGCATGACTCTTAACATTTTCTAAACATCTCTACTTTTCACTCACATGGCATAACTTTTTTGTGAATTAATAGTGCTTATCATCTTTAGATATGAGCAATGCATGATTTCTTGGAAATAGTTGTGATGTTAATCTCATGTTGAGATATTCGGTTGAAGTTGTTGGCTGTCATTCAGATATTCTGAACGGATGCCTGATGATTATTAAGAAATAAAAATAACGATCTAAATGCACTTCTCTGTTAAAGCATGCTTGGCCACTCTGGTGGATTAAATAGTACTTACCAACTGCAGTGACTCCTTCTGCCAGACGACTGTTGTTCCTTGAATGCCTGGACTACCAAATCCTTCTGAACTCTTGCAATTTGGTGGAGTTGCTCTTTTCTTTCTGCCGATCTGCCTTGGACTTCAGAGAACAAATATGATGATGTATTTTTGATCGTATGAGTGACCATATGTTTATCTAAATTTGTGTACCTCTTTTGTATCCTAGACTGTAGAACTGTCATGGGTCTGGGTCTTTCTACTTTATGCCACTTTTGCAGCTTTGACTTACTGAATTGTCCTGCATTCTTCTGCTGTGTGATGTTTTTTTCTTTTTATTGGTCTTTCCATTGGTAGATCTTAGGTGCATTATTGATTATAGCAACGCATTAGATCAAAGTAGAAACTTTGAACTTTTTGAAATTTTAAGAGACCATAGCAACGCACGGGCATTCTACTAGTCTATCTACTAATTTACATAGAGGTAGGTTCGTCCGTCCAGTTTTTGGTTCCGATTTTTCATTGGACGATTTTGCCCCTGCTGTATCTATGTATTTACATGCAGCTGCCACCGCCAAGTGATCTGTTCACCCAGAAAAGAAACGATGGTCAAGTCGTCGTGTTGCTCCTCCCTGCCTCCCTTTCCTTATCCTCGCCGCGGGCGCTCGCAGCCATCTCCTCTCCGCAGTCCGCACCGGCTCAGGCGGGCGGGCCGCAGCCGCTCGCAGCCGTCTCCTCTCCGTAGTCCGCACCGTCTTAGGCGAGTGGCACCTCCTCTCTGCACTGGCTCAGGCGGGCGGAGCTCGGGTACGACAAGCGGAGGCGGTGGCAACAGTCTGGCGGAACCCGGGAGGGCGAGCTCAGGGAGACCTGGGCCGGCACGAGCTCACGGAGGCACGCAAAAGGGGAACCCAAATAGGAAGCTGCGTGAGGTGAGCCGCGCAAGGTCGAGTTCCTGACGCTGCGTCTTCGTCTTGAAGGAAGGCACGGTCACGTGCAACGTCGAGCGCACGCGGGGGTGAGCGAGGCGGCGTGGTGTTGGCGAGCGCGGGAGGCGGGGCCTGCGCGCACAGTTAAAGCAGAGGAGGGCGGCGGTAAGGAGAGAGGCGTTGGGGCTTGCTCGATTTTGGGAGAGGACGAGATGGCGATAGGGTAGTTGGGGAAGAAGGAGGCGACGAGGCGACTCCGCTGCCGACATCTTCGACTGCGTCGCCAGTAAGCCACAAATTCTCTGTTCCCATTCCAATCCCCTTTGATTCGATCTGATTCAATCGTCGATGTTCTCTCTCTCTCTCTGCCTCTGTCTCAAGGACGTGGCGTCTCCATCGTGATGCAGATCGATAGCAACTAGCAAGTCGTTGTGAATTAACCCACACTCCCCTATTGATTCCCCTCCCTTGATCCGGCCGACCTGATCAAAAAAATCACCACGCCCCGTTCAGCGTTGGAGCGGCTAACCCCACCTCCCCTTCCGGCAACATTTCTTCCCCGTCCGTCCGTCCCCGTGGTGCGGGGCGCACTGAGAGTCATGTGGCCACGGAAGGTGCGGCCGGTGGTTCTCATAGAGGAATATGGTTCTTTGGCCGGCACAGCAGCAGGCACCGTATATAATCCGACCGCCGGGCGAGCCACCAGACTCCACCTTGGCTGCCGGACGGTGGAGCTTGGCAGCTAGATCAAATACCAGCGGCTGGGTTAGGATGCTGTCTACACGTTGTCCGCGCTCGAGCTGTACTACTCCAGCATTTCATAAAGTAGCTGAAATCTAAGATTGCGATGCCAAATTTCTGGCATTTGCCAATTTTGTTTAATCTAGACAAATTCAAATTACTTATTTTGAGACCAAGGGGTATTTGTTTATCCCTGAAAGTAGTGTAGCTGCTGAGAGAAGTACCTTGCCTATTGACGTGGAGAGAGCAAACATATTACATTACATGTGTTAAAAGATGTGAGCAAGAGCAAACATGTTCCAACTTGATTCAGGAAACATGACAATTTATAGAAAATAAGCAGGAGCATATTGTAGCAATTGTAATCGATTTTTTTGAACGGTATTGTAATCAATTGAGTTTTGTCTAAATACTATATGTTACTGATCTCAAGATACAGCCACAGTAATGGTTTAGAAAAAAAAATTATACTTTCCAAACTACTTTGTCAATTATCATCGGCTCATGGTGACCTTGGACTCTTGTTTAGTCTTACCCATTCAAACATTATTACTAAATTTCGACACTGAAATTACTAATAACTGGAATGCAGGTATGATGCAAACATACTCACCATCTATTTCCAAAACGAAAGTAATACTTCCACTGTCTAGGCACACCGATTAACTTAGACTATAGAATCATCCAATTTGATCAATACAAATCCATCCACGATCAGCAATTTACTAGGAACCACGCACACCATAAGCTAGAAAAGTCCTTCGCAATTGAAATCGCTAGACCATATTTAGCAAGTATGATCATTATATACCTCCCATTAATGGCGTCGTCCAGAATATAAATGTGATGCTAACAAGATACGACTTGTGTGTTGTGTGATCGATATCTCAGTCCGACCTAGCGGTGTCGACCAGATTTCCTCTAATGAAGCTAGATGGGACATGTGCACTGTGTTGATTCTGCTAATGAAGATTAGCCACTAAGTATATCGGTTAAATTTATTATCCACGTAGCTTTTAATTTATTTGGCTGTAGCATATTGTTGTGCAAAAATAACATCGAGGGCCTTGCAATGCACGTGCTCTACTAGGACCGTTGCACAAATTGATCATGGATATGGACAGAGCTCATGATCGAAGTTGCCACGATCATGGGTATGCATTGGAGATCACTTCTCTCCTGATTGAGCTCGTCGATGATATCTTCTCCATAGCATTTTTACATGTGTTTTATTAATAGCCAGCTTGCAACGGTGCGTGAGAAAGTCACTAAAGTTAAGAAAAATATCAAAGAAGAAAGAGATTATATTAGAGAAAGAAATGGTCTTTGTCTATGTGTGAATAGAGATCACATGGTCATGTCATACCTTTTTTAAATTAGGACAACTGATTTATTTGTGTGTACATAACTTTGCACAGCTATTTCAGTTTTATGTACATGTAAATTTTTCGTTATTCCCGTAGCAACGCACGGGCATTTAGCTAGTTTTATTAGATTTTGCCTTGTCGTAATCATGTTAGTTAGGGAAATAGGCGTCTGCTACCGGAGGCAGGCCTTGGACAGCCGGACTCTTGCATGGACTCCAGGATTAAACGCCCGATTTTTTTCAACTCTAGCGCCTATACAAGAGCCATGTATTCAACGTGACTAAACTGTAAATTTTGAAGATTCCTCCTACAATTTTGACTTGTAAGTATTCCTTCCGTTTTTAAATATAAATGTTTTAGGTTTATAAAGAAAATATATCTAGACTTCTTTTAGTGTCTAGATTCACTATAAATCTGATTGAACCTACGTACTAAAAGTAGTCTAGATACATTTGCTTCATAAAGCTAAAACATCTTATATTTTAAAATGGAGGGAGTACGTCATGCCTTCATGGCAAGAGATTTAATTCTCCAAATTCATGATCCTCCTATCATCTTAGGGTTTCTCAGATGTGTTGAATTCTTAAAATTACTTGAAGGTTTGGGTGGATGATCTACTCATTGGGCTCTCTCTCACTAGTGGAGAACGGGGCTCTTGTCTCGGTTGGTAAGAGGCTTTAGTCCTGGTTGCTCAATCGGGACGAAACAATCGGGACTAAAGCTCCTACTCTTTAGCTCCGGTTGCATTACGAACCGGGACTAAAAGGGTTCACGTAACTGCTCTCGGTTGCGAGGGGGGAGGACCATGCGTCCTGGTTCGTATTACGAATCGGGACAGATGATTCTCTGCCGCGGCAACATTTTGGCCACTTTTTGTGATGCGGCTGAGAATTCGTTTATATTGTTTTCTTTTATTGTTTTCTTTTCATTGTTTTCCATTTATTGTGTTTCTTTTTATTTTTTGTTTTGCACTCATTAATGAAGGAACCTTATATTACACAACATCATCATGAATATAGAGATCAAAGTGTCGAACATATTACATTCGATACACGAGTTTCATGCATATATATACAAAATAATCTCTTTTTATGGTCACTATTGCCTTACATCAAACTCCACATGGTATTCTCCTTTTGGGTTTAGGACCTCTGCATCTAAGAATCCCGCCAATTCCTCCTGAATTGCTCGTACGCGATCCTTTGGCAGAAGACCGCCCCGCAGCCGTTCAATCTGATTTAAAGGAGTCAACATATATGAATGAAACTAAACACAATTGATGGTAATAAAAAACACATAAAGCAGTCAACATATATTGTTTACGTATGTGAAGTTGCTCTAAATTTCTGTCCTTCTCACAACACTTTTGATGGATGAACTCGCAAACATAGTATCCACATAAATTATTCCTGAGTCCCTGCGTCAGATACTTTACGAGAACAAAGTTCAATCAAAATAATAACCAAACATGATAATGATATCAAAACTAGAATCAAAGAGATGCGTGGATCTATCTAGTAGTACTTACATCTAGTGGTTCAAATGTAAGATCCTCTTTCCAAACACCCCTAGCCTTGCTGGTGAACCGTTTCCAAGCACTGCCCGGCGAAGAAAATAAATAAAAATAGTTATTAATTACTTGATATCAAGAAATTCACT
This sequence comes from Avena sativa, assembly GCA_916181665.1. Taxonomy (NCBI): domain Eukaryota; kingdom Viridiplantae; phylum Streptophyta; class Magnoliopsida; order Poales; family Poaceae; genus Avena; species Avena sativa. The sequence continues at coordinate 1,394,974 of OV702279.1, read as the reverse complement.
AAAGTTGTCGATATAGTGCCATAATGATTGAAATTACCGTTGGAGCATCATCTGCATGTCCACCCACTGCTCAAGGGGTTTATGTTTCGAGTCCTTGACTTGTACCCATCCTTTGTCAGGTTGAATGATTAGCAGAATATAGTGAAAGCTGCGCACGCATAACTCATCAATTATACACTTAACATTGAGTAAGCGAAATAGAATGTGTATAAGACAATAACACTCACTCGAAGTTGTAAGGAAATAATATTTCTTCTTCTGGTTTCTTGAAACCTTAACGAGTGTACAATATTATCCTATGTTTCCTTGGGTCTTTCTTTGAGATTACGTTCATGAACAAATATGGGTCAATGAAGCCAATATCATAGATGCGTCCATTTCTGTATTCGAGAATCTTCATTCTGCATAATATAATGAGTATGATTATACAGGCAATAAACGAGGTGAGCTAACTAGAGACTTAATTACAGAATTAGTACTTACAGACAATAGGCACTGACGATCAATTTGTCGATGGCATCTTAATTGAATAACTGAAATAGTTCATCAAATTCAATCATCATCACATCATCTCCTTTCCCGTAATGCTCTTTTTTAACTCCCAGCATTATCCAGTTTGTCCCAACCTTTGAGGCATCCATGTACCAGTTATGCAATCTTTGCATTTTTGTTGGTATAATTGATGTTATCACATCATAGAAATCTCTAAGATGTCTTCCTGGGTCTTCATTTTCCCTTCCACTGAAAGCTTTTGCCTGCAAAATTTTAATAATCTCATCATCAAATCGATATTCTCTAACTCCAGGATTAGGGAATTCTATTGGTTGTTTAAGATAAGCAGAAATTTGAAGCACTGTATTCTTTGAGAGTTTTCTCAGGTTTCTTAGGAGTTGTCCTGTGAATGGACATGATTTCCATGAAATCACTCAGGTTTTCAACTTCAACCTTATTTGATCTTAAAAGTTTTTCAATAATTTCCTCGCGCCTTTGAACAGGTACGCGAGCAAAATAATATGGTAGATAGGTCCTACCAGAGCGTGTAGACCCTTTGTCTCCTAGGGATACCATTTTGTAGTAGTAATACCTGAAATGTCAAAAGACAAACACTTAGCACTTAGCTCCCCGGCAACGGCGCCAGAAAATATCTTGAGGACTGCAAGTGCACAAATCATTTGTATCTAGTTTCGAAGTTAAGATATTGATCCCACAGGGAGCCCAAAGGTAAGTGCTTATGAATGAAGTCTCTGTCACACTCAAAGTTGTCATAGGTCTTTGAGTAAATTGACTGCAAATGTTGAAATAAGAATAAAATTTTAAATTAAACTAAATATATTTAAATAAAACTAAAATGTAAACTTTAGAAATAAAAAGCTTAAAATTAAAGAATGATTGATTGTTTGTTGTTTTCTGTAGATGACAAAGTAGGCGCAGGGAGATATATTTCATGGTGATAGTGACTGTGCCAGGTGGATGAGTGATAAATGTAATAATTATAATCTTATAAATATACGTATAGGCGAGCAACCCATAATTAGCCGGAACTCCTCTTGGTAGATTTCATCCCAACTTCAGTAATTCTACTAGTCTGTTACCAAAACCATGGTCAGTCACTAGGTGATTAAGATCCTTCAGGTTGCTTAGCAATTAATCTCCTTGGATCGGACTAATGCAATATGCCAAGTGGCTCCTCGTGCTCCTCGAGTTCAACTAGTTTTCCATTGATATTCCCGTGTCATGTTGTCTGTGCCCTTAATTGGACAACAAGAATTAGGCATTCTACAGACAGTCAAGCACACATAATATAGTAATTAAAATCAATCATAAACTAATGGAAAATATATAGGCACATCACATCTCACCAATCCCTTACATCTCCTACGCCCAAAGTATCTTACTCACACATGAGAGAAGAAACCATCATCGATATAATTAAATAAAGGGAGTTCTTCTCAATATTACCGTGGAGATCCACAATAAGAATAGGAAATTAATCCAACACAATTCAAGATAGGAAGAAACAATATCAAACCCTAATCTTGCAAGGTGAAGATCTCTCTCTCTCTCAAGTACGAGTAATGGCTATGGAGGTGTGGTGGCTAGGAGGTCTAAGTTCATGGAGCAAGATGAAGAACGTCTTCCCCTTCTTCTCTAGATCTCTTCTTTCTCCCTTCTGGATGGAACGACGACTGCTGTGTTGTGTTTTCGCGTCTGGCCTCTACACGAAATTTGTCCATTTTGACAAGATGAAAGCGGTGGCAACTATACATCGGTAACTATACGGCCGGAGAAAATAATCCCGCCATATAGTTGGTCGTTAAACCCACTGGTTGTCCTCCTCGATTGATTCCAAACATAGACTTGCTTGTTTTTGCCCGAATATTGTATTTTTGCCGTTAAAACCCTCTATTGATGTTCAGAACCTGAAACACACATTAAAAACCAAGTTTTCTTTGGTATCGAAGTATTATCGTTAGGTAAATCTAGAAAACCAACAAATCCAGATGAAAAACAACAAGAAAAACCATTAAAATGTATCGAATCTCACAGCTGAGACAGGGATATCCTGTTGATATGGAAGCTTACACTTTCTAGTGTTGATATAAGGAGAGACAAGGATATCCTGTTGATCAAAAATATAAGTTACCTGCTGAGTACTACGTTGACATCTAGGATGTGTACAAGGTGGAGGGTCGGGGAGCTAGGGATGGCATAGGTTATCTTGCGACAGACATCATCGACGACTTCTACCGGGATATGAAGGATAAGTGTATAGAGGAGATGCATCACACATGGCATCAGGAGCTTAGCCTAGATCAGCTGAAGTATGCTGCAATTGAAGGCTATGTGAGCTACGATATGTACAAAAAGATCTTGAAGATGAAGTTAGGGATAGGTCTAGGCAAACCAGTTTTGAATGATGATCTCTGTCCGAGATGCAAGACCGACGAGGATTATAGGAGGCCCAAACATGTGAAGAAAGTCCAGCAGGGAGGCGATGGCTAGGGACAGAACCGGTGGGATCAGGAAGGCCATGGCGGACAGAACAGGTGGAAGCAGGGATGCGATGTCTGGGGATAGAACCGGTCGGACCAGGGAGACGATGGCTAGGGATAGAAGAGGTGGAAGCAGGGAGGCGATGGCTGGGGACTGAACAATTGAGAGCAAGGAGACGATGGCAGGGGTGCGACAACAACAACTGGTGATCAATTGGTTCCACTATAGTATGTTTTCTTTTGACTGATCTAGCCGGTGGATGCACATGTTGGCTATGTAATATATTCTCCCTGCTAGCTAGCTAACCTTTCGTTCTAGTTGTATATATTTATATTTCTCAATGTTGTTTTTTCGTAAAGTGTGCAGAACAATATTATTAATATATCATCATCTAGCTGTATATTCTGGTCTAATGTTATTATTTGTAATGCATGTGCTCATTGCTTGTTTATTGCTGCATTGCAATAAAAAGGCGGAGGAGCGGACATCGCTGTGTATTTGGGTCGCCAATGACCATGCTCCAGCGTGGCCTCCTAGTCCCACCTCAGACGGGTCATTGTAATAACCGCCTCTAAGAGTTTCTACCTCCGACGAATTGTTTAAAAAACCACCTCTAAAGTTGATATAGCAGGCGGGCTATTTTCTTAACAGCCTCTAAATTTTTATTATACATGATCATAAGATGTTTGGAGATATTCCAGCCACTCCAGAAATGCACTACCGACCTGATAATATACCATAAGATGTTTGGATTATTCCAAATATTAAAAATTCATACTTAGAAATTTATTACAAATTCATACAAATGTTTGGATTAGTCATACAAATTCATTCTCCGGATTCTTGATCACGAATGTGCAGTTCCTCTAGAAGAACCTCATCCTGTTGGTCTTTTTGCTTAACCGAGCAAGAAGGTCCAGGAACAGCACCAATATTGTTGTAATCTTCCTCGGAGAACACGCCATCCACACCAATGATACTCCCTTTTGATGGCATAACTACATGTCTCTTCTTATTTCTCGGGTCGACGATGTAGAAGACTTGATGAACAAGGTTAGATGGTATGAATGTCTCGTTCTTGTAAGCAACACGATTGAGGTTCACGGTAGTTTGTCCATCTTCATTTGGATCAACCTGATTCCTATGATCCCAACAACAACAGAACAATGGAAACTTGAAATCCACATACTCTAGCTCCCAAATCTCTTCTATGTATCCATAGTAGAGCTGCTCATTTCTTCATTTTCTTCAATTGCCTCTAAAACTACACCACGGTTTTGCATCATTGTTGTGCTATCTTTTTTCTTTGTAGGAAATGTGTACCTGTTGATCTTGTACACCTGAAATTGTGTGAACTCCCATGCAGGGCCTCTTGCTAGAGCAGCAATTCTGGGATCTTTTGCTTCAACATCACATAGTCGATCACTGAACTAGGTGTTGAACTCCTCGACATGGAGTGTCTCTATTGAACTTCGATGGGGATGCTTTGCTCGTATACTGTCATGTTGTTCTTCTATGTACAGAGTGATTTTGTCCATGTGCTTCATCACAGCAAAGTGTGCCTGATTATATTTAGTGTTAGTCGGTCTGAACTTCATATTTCTACTCGTTCTGACACCATTAAGTTTCCCCTCATGGACAGACCTAGGCGCCGTTACCAGGTCAAAGACGTGCCATGTAATCAAGGCAGAACTCAACAACCTCTTTGATTACATAGCCCTTCACGATGCTTCCCTCTGGACGTGCTCGATTCTTGATATAGTTCTTAAAAATTCCCATGTAGCGTTCAAGCGAGTACATGCTTCGCAGATATACGGGACCACACATCTTTATCTCGTGAACAAGGTGGACAATGAGATGTACCATGATATCGAAGAATGATGGAGGGAATATCATCTCCAAATTGCATAGAGTCTCCACCACATTTGTTTGTAGCTCATCCAACTTACTAGGATCAATCACCTTCTGAGAAATCGTGTAGAAAAATTCACACAAATGCATTAGAGTGTATCGAACATGTGATGTCAAGACATTCCTTATCGCGATAGGGAGCGTCTGTGTCATCACAACATGGCAATCGTGGGACTTCATACCCGTTACGTTACTCTGTTATCTGTCTTTGAAACAATCCTTTGCATGTTGGTGGTATAGCCTGTTGGAAAACGTATGACATATATAGAATCACACACACTGTTTCCCTCTACTTTGTCATAGACATAACACACAGGGGCTAGCCTTCCTTGAGCATCAACCTCAGGTGGGTTTTCCCCTCTCAGTTTCACAGCTTCAAGTCATGCGTATGCATTATCTTTTATTTTATCCTTCATGTTGAGCAATGTCCCTATTATGCTTTCTAACTCATTATTCTAGACATGCATCACATCGATAGAATGTCGAACGTTGAGACACTCCCAATAAGGTAAGTCCCATAGTATCGATCTCCTCTTCCCAACCGATTTTATTTTGCGAGGCTAGTCATCTATATCTATTTATTTTTCTTTTTCTTTGTCCTTGCCTTTGCCTCTTCCCATGTGTTTAAATCGTCCATTTCCGTGTAGAACTTTCAAGTGTTTAAGATGATCATAGATCTGACTGCTGATATCTACGCACTTCTATTCTTGTAGACAGTTGTTGGGCCTCCAAATGCAGAGGTTTGTAGAACAGCAACAAGTTTCCCTTAAGTGGATTATCCAAGGTTTATCAAACTCAGGAAGGAAGTGGTCAAAGGTATTCCCTCTCAAGCAATCCTACAATCAAGATACATGAAGTCTCTTGTGTCCCCAACACACCCAATACAATTGTCAGGTGTATAGGTGCACTAGTTCAGCGAAGAGATAGTGAAATACAAGTGGTAACGGTGCCAGAAAATAGCTTTGATGGAGCTTGACGTGGAGAAACTAAAGGCAAACTGAAATAAAGGTGAAAGCAAGCAAACATGCAATAGATCTAGATGCAAACGGTGTTTCAATGTTTAGAAAAAAGGCCTAGGGATCATACTTTCACTAGTGAACACTCTCTCATATAAATATTCTCTCTGTATGATACTACTCTTAACTACTCTCCGGTTGGACACTCTAATCAACAGTAGGGCCTTCCCCAATCTAGATAACCCCACACTATCACCTTGAGCGCTAGATGGTTCCAACAAACACCACAATTTCATAAAGACATCCAACTCTAAATATAACTCATAACAAATATACATGTAACCTAGCTTAAGTGCCACACACGGTGTGCACACTATCACTTTCACACATGGGGAAAAGCATAGATCTATTAAAGCACGATGAGTATTTATGTAACCTCTAGCCTAAGTGCCACCACGGTATGCACACTGTCACTTACACACACGTGGGGAGAGCAGAGATCTATTGAAGCACTTGAGTAGCAAGGTAGATCTACTTGATTAAAAAGCTCATGACCACAATATGATCACTCATAGAGAGAGATGAACACATAGCTACCAGGTAGAGCCCTTAGCCTTGAGGAAGAACTACTCCCTCCTCATTGATACGTCGGAAACATATCTATAATTTTTTATGCTCCATGCTTGTTTAGTATCTACTTTGCTTTTTTTGTATACACTTTGAGGTATTTTTATACACTTTTTGGAACTAACCTATTCACAAGATGCCACAATGCCAGTTGCCTGTTTTCTGCTGTTTTTGGTTTCAGAAAGCTAAAAAATGAATATTCTCGGAATTGGACGGGACAAAAGCCAAAGTTCATATTTTCCCCTGAGCGATACGGAAAATCGAAGACGAGACGGAGGAGGACACCAGGGTGGACACACCCTAGGTGGGCGTGGGCCCACCCTAGGCCGTGCCCACAGGGGGTGTGGGCCCCCTGGACCTCCATCGACCTCGCCTCCTTCGCCTATAAGAAGCCTCCGACCCAAAAACCCTAAATCATCCATCATACTTTCAGAAAAAGTTGTACTGCGCTGCCGCCACCGAAGGGGAGATTTGGGGGATAGAAAGTCTCTGTTCCGGCACTCTGCCAGGACGGGGAAGTGCCCCCGAAGCCATCTCCATCGATCTCCACCACCATCTTCATCACCATTGCTGATTCCCATGATGAGGAGGGAGTAGTTCTTCTTCGAGGCTAAGGGATCTACCGGTAGCTATGTGTTCATCTCTCTCTCTATGCATGATCTTGTTGTGGTTGATGGTGACTCCCTTACGGCGACTCTGTTAGGAAACCCAAGAGCAAGGTGTGAAGCAGTACAACAACAAGTTTTCCCTCAGTAAGAAACCGAGGTTATCGAACCAATAGGAGGAAGGAAACGTCACACAGGTGTTGCAAGCAACGCAAAGACCTGCACAACACAAACTCAAGACTTTGCCCCAACGAACAGTGAGGTTATCAAGCTCACCGGTTTGCTGTAACAAAGTATTAAACATATGATGTGGAAGGTAATGGTTTGCAGCAAGTAAACAAGTAACAGTGGAAGATGTATCAATGGTAAAGATTGGACCGGGGTCCATAGTTCACTAGAGGTGCTCTCCTTAGATAAACAACATGGCATGAAGGGTAAACAAATTACAGCAAGGCAATTGACATGAACTGAGGAAGGCATAACAATGCAATACTAGTCAAAAAGATCCTATGATATTCGATTGGGCAATACAACAATATACATAGACCGCCATCCAACTGCATCTATGCCTAGAAGTCCACCTTCAGGTTATCATCCGAAACCCCTCTAGTATTAAGTTGCAAGCAACAGACAACTGCTTTAAGCAAAGTGTGTAAGGTAAACAATCCACTTATTCCATGGACAAGAGACCATTGTTTTCTCCCTAGTAGCAACAACACATATACAACCGAAGAGATTTCTCTCACTTCCCGTGGAAACTAGAGGCATGAACCCACTATCAAGCATAAATACCCCCTCTTGGAGTCACTAGCAACTACTCGACCAAGATAGCTACTAACAACGGAGAGCATGCAAGATCACAAACAACATAGACATGATAGAATCATAAAGACAAAACCATTAATCAATCTGACATAATAATCTCAATATCCATCGGATCCCCGCAAACACAACATGCATGATTACAAATAGATTAGATCTTGATCATGAACGGAGCTCACCAGATCTATACACGAAAGCACAAAGGAGGAGATACGACCATCTAGCTACTACATGGACCCATAGTCCAAGGTGGAACTACTCACGCATCATTGAAGGGAATATGCCCTGAGAGGCAATAATAAAGTGTTTATTATGTGTATTCCAAGTATATGATAGATGTTTATTTTGCATGCTATAATTGTATTAATACGGAAACGTTAATACATGTGTGTTTAATAAACAAACAAAAAGTTCCTAGTTATGCCTCTCTCATAAACTAGCTCGTTGATTAACAAGATGATCAAGGTTTCCTGATCATGGACATTGGATGTTGTTAATAACGGGATCACAACATTAGTGTAATGGTGTGATGAATATTCATCCGAAGTATAGCATTACGATCAAAGTCATTGAGTTTATATTGCTATAACAACTTACGAAGTGATCCTAATCCTTAGACCATGAGATCATGTCAATCACTAACACCGGAAGAGTTTCTTGATAACATCAAACGTCACACCGTAACAGGTGATTATAAAGATGGATTCAGAACTAATAAAGTGTTATGTTGAGGCTCATGGATCAAGAGTGGAATTTTTTCATCCCGATGACGGATAGATATACTTTGGGCCCTCTCGGTGATATCACATTGATTAGCTTGCAAGCAAGTGATTTGATCACTAGAATGTTATATCACAGGAACGAGAAAAGAGTGCATGTCGGTAACGAGATCAAACTAGGTATGGAGATACCGATGATCGAATCTCGGACATGTAATATAACGTGAAACAAAGGGATTAAGATACTAGCGAAAAAGGTTCCGACGATCACAAGAAAGTCATCGTTGAATGTGTGGGAGTCAGTATGGGTCTCCAGATCCCGCTTCTGATTATTGATCCGAGAGGGGCCTCGATCATGTCCACATTATTCACGAACCGTAGGGTGACACACTTAAGATACACCGACATCCAATTGGAGCAAATGTTTCATGCCGAAAGAATGAACAAGCGCAGGAATTTATTTCACTAGATACCGAAACAGGTTTTCGGGTGAAATGCATAAAGTGGTTATGCATGTGAAATAGAATTCTAGCAAGGGGTTATTTGTGAATGTTTGTCATTAAAGTAATTGACAAAATTCTGAATAAAATAAAAGAGTTTTATTTAATGAGAGTTTATATTAAATTTGGTGGAAATTTAATGGGAATTTGAGTGGACTTTTGAGTGGAGGGATTTTAAAGGGCATTTTGTGAGTGGAGTGTCCACCCACATGAATGAAGGAGGGGAGGGGGCAGCCCCCATGGCCGGCGGCCACCCCCTTGGGTGCCCCCCTCCTCCTATAAAAGGAGCCCCCCTCCTCACTTGTCTCTCACACCTCCTCGTGAAGGATCTCTCTCCCCCTCTAGAATTTATCCCCCATGGTCTCGGACTAGCGAGATACATGTTCCCGGTGGCTATTCGGCAAGAAAGAGTTGTGCTTCCGCTGCATCGCTGGAGCGAGGAGGCGGAGGTTGCTCGGTGCCTCGAAAGTGTGTGTGAGCACGGATGCGCTGCTGTTTTGCGGTGCTAGGACTTCCTCTCGATCTTGAGATCGGCAAGAGATCGTCTACATCAACCACGAGTTGAACTCGTTAAGCTTTGTCGGTCTTCAAGGGTATGTTCTCTACGGATATACATCCGCTCGTTGTTTGTATCTAGTAGATAGATCTTGGTATATAGTTCACATCGTAGGAATTTTTTTGTTTTTCTATGCCGCGAACCCTAAAGTGGTATCAGAGCCGGATCTATGCGTAGATACTTTTCACGGGTAGTACACATATGAGTATGTGGGCGATGATGATCATGTTGTTGCTCCTTTGTTGTAATTTTGGATATTGGTGGCATAGTGGGATGAAGCGGCCCGGACAAACTTTACATGTCCTCGCACATGAGACCTGTTCCACGCTTGACATGCAACTAGTTTGCATAAGTGGCTAGCAGGTGTCTGTCTCTCCTACTATAGTCAATATCTATTTTGCAAGAGAGTTGTCAACAATTTGATTATCCTCGTTGTGGTTCATGTTCGTAGGTAAGAACGGTTCTATCTCGAAAGCCCTAAGCCACGCAAAACTTGCAATGGATAAATTAGAGGCGTCTAGTTTAGATTGTTGCTGGGCTAGTGTTATGATATGGTAGTGTTGTAAGTAGATGTATGAGATGATACTCTTACAACACACATAGCGTGTAAAATCCATAGACCTTGGATTTACACATATAGGTATGATAGTGATCATACCACGATGCACATGATAGAGATCATCTGCGGGAACCATATCATTTCACTAATAAACATATGATGTTTTGATAGCATCTTATATTGCTTGTTTAGCGCTTTGTTAGCATAATAAGATGATCCCTCATTTAAATATCAAGATAAGAATGTGTTCTTCCTTTAGTATGCACCGATTATGTTTTCGTCGCTCCAAGACATCACGTGATGATCGGGTGTTCTTGGATCCACGACCATATTTCGGGTGTAAAACAGTTACACACGCGAATACTAAGGTTCTAACTTGGCGAGCCTAGCATGTACAGACATGGCCTCGGAACACAGACCGAAAGGTTAAGCATGAGTCATATAGTTGATATGATGCCCATTTGATGATCGCCTTTGAAGCTATACCGACTCACGTGATGATCGGACTTGGTGTAGTGGATTTGGTTCATGTAATCACCAAAAAGGCACGAGGGATGTCGTTTTTGAGTGGGGGTTCATTCGTAATATAGATTAGTTGAACTCAATCTATCATACACTTAGTCTAAACTTTACAAATTCTGTTGTAGATGGCACCACCTGCTTTTAATTTCAATGTGTTCATGGAGAAAGAGAAACTAGAAACGAATGTTAGCAACTTTACCGAATGGGCCATGAATTTGAGGATTCTCCTCTCTGCTGCACAAAAGCAATATGTGCTAGAAGCGCCGTTAGGCCCCCCACCTTTTGATGATGCCCCTGACGAGGAGAAGAATGTCTATCAGACTCGTCAGGAGGACCACAACTTAGTTCATTGCGGCATATTGTATGGGCTAGAGCCGGAACTTCGAAAGCGTTTCGAAAATGGCAATGCATTTGATACAATGGGTGAGTTGAAAATTATTTTCGACACACATGCTGCTGTAGAGAGCTACAACGCTTCAGAAAAGTTCTTTAGCTGCATGATGGAAGAGCACAACTCCGTTAGTGAGCATGTACTCAAGATGTCGGGTTACGCCGATAAGCTTGTGTCCTTGGGAATATCGATTCCCATTGACTTAGGCATCCATCGTGTTCTGCAGTCTCTGCCACCTAGCTATAAGAGCTTCGTGATGAACTATAATATGCAAGGCATGAAGAAGTCTCTCCCCGAGCTTCTGTCAATGCTTAAAACTACAGAAGTGGAGATCAAAAAGGAACATCAAGTGTTGATGATCAATAGGAACACTGGTTTCAAGAAAGACAAGAAGGGAAAACGGAAGGGAAGTAAGGGCGGCAAGCCGGTTGCCGCGCCTGAAAAGAAACCCCGAGTTGGACCTAAGTCTGATTCCGAGTGCTACTATTGTAAGGGGACTGGCCACTGGAAGCGCAACTGCCCCAAGTATCTGGCAGACAAGAAGGCCGGCAAGGCAAACAAAGGTATATATGATATACATGTTATTGATGTGTACTTGAATAGTGCTCACAGTAGTACCTGGGTATTTGATACCGGTTCAGTTTCTAATATTTGTAACTCGAATCAGGGGCTGCGGAACAAGCGACCGCTAGCAAGGGGTGAGGTCAAGATGCGTGTCGGCAATGGATCAAGCGTTGATGTGATCGCCGTCGGAACGCTGCCTCTCCACTTGCCGTCGGGATTAGTTATAAACTTGAATAAATGTTATCCGGTGCCTGCACTGAGCATGAACATTGTATCTGGATCGTGTTTGATGCGAAGTGGTTATTCATTTAAATCCGAGAACAATGGTTGTTCCATTTATATGAATGAAATCTTTTATGGTCATGCACCGATGATGAATGGTTTATTTCTATTAGATCTCGATGATAATGTTACACATATTCATAATGTTGATGCTAAAAGGATTAAACTTAATGATGATATATCCGCATATATGTGGCACTGCCGTCTAGGTCATATTGGCGTTAAACGCATGAAGAAGCTCCATTCGGATGGACTTTTGGAATCACTTGATTATGAATCATTTGATACATGTGAGCCATGCCTTATGGGCAAGATGACTAGAACGCCGTTTTCCGGTTCAATGGAACGGGCGACAGATTTATTGGAAGTCATACATTCTGATGTATGTGGTCCAATGAGTGTGTCGGCGCGAGGTGGATATCGTTATTTTGTTACTTTCACGGATGATTTGAGTAGATACGGTTATATCTACTTGATGAAACACAAGTCTGAAACCTTTGAAAAGTTGAAGGAATTTCAGAATGAAGTGGAAAATCATCGTAATAGAAAGATCAAATTTCTACGGTCCGACCGTGGAGGTGATTATCTAAGTTACGAGTTTAGCACTCACATGAAAGAGTGTGGAATTGTTTCACAACTCACACCTGCCGGAACACCACAGCGAAATGGTGTGTCGGAACGTCGTAATCGTACTTTATTAGATATGGTTCGATCTATGATGTCTCTAACGGACTTGCCGTTGTCATTTTGGGGTTATGCACTAGAAACTGCTGCATTCACTTTAAATCGGGCACCATCTAAATCCGTTGAAAAGACACCGTATGAATTGTGGTTTGGAAACAAACCTAAGCTGTCATTTCTTAAAGTTTGGGGATGCGATGTTTATGTGAAGAAACTTCAACCGGCTAAACTCGAACCCAAAGCGGAAAAATGCGTCTTCATAGGATACCCTAAAGAAACTATTGGGTATTCCTTCTATCACAGATCCGAGGGCAAGGTTTTTGTTGCCAAGAATGGATCCTTTATAGAGAAAGAGTTTCTCGCGAAAGGTGTGAGTAGTCGGAAGGTAGAACTCGAAGAGGTTGTGGAACCTTCTCTTCAAAGTATGGCGAGTAGCGCAGCGCCGGAAGTTGTTCCGGAGTTGGCTCCACCTGTTGAAGAGGGAACTAATGATAATGATCATGAAACTCCGAAAGAGAGTACTACCGAACCTCGCAGGTCAAACAGGATGCGTGCAGCTCCCGAGCTGTACGGAAATCCTGTCATGAATTTCATGGTTGATGAAAATGATGACCCTGCGACGTATGAAGAAGCGATGATGAGCCCGGATTCCAACAAATGGTTAGAAGCCATGAAATCCGAGATGGAATCCATGTATGAAAATCAAGTTTGGAACTTGGTGGAATTACCTCACGACCGAAAGGCCGTGGAGAACAAATGGATTTTCAAAAGGAAAACTGATGCTGATGGTAATGTGACCGTCTATAAAGCTCGACTTGTCGCAAAGGGGTTTCGACAAATTCAAGGAGTTGACTACGATGAGACTTTCTCTCCCGTAGCGATGCTAAAGTCAGTTAGGATTATGTTAGCAATTGCTGCATATTTCGATTATGAGATATGGCAGATGGATGTCAAAACCGCGTTTCTCAATGGTAATATTGAAGAAGAGTTGTATATGATACAACCAAAGGGTTTTGTCGATCCTAAGGATGCTAACAAGGTGTGCAAGCTTCAGCGATCCATCTATGGACTGAAGCAAGCATCAAGAAGTTGGAATCTCCGCTTTGATGAGGTGATCAAAGAGTTTGGATTTGTCCAAACTTATGGACAAGCTTGTATTTACAAGAAAGTGAGTGGGAGCAATGTGGCATTTATGATATTATATGTGGATGACATATTATTGATCGGAAATGATATAGATCTTTTAAACAGTGTTAAAAGTTATCTAAACAGCAAATTTTCAATGAAGGACCTAGGTGAAGCGTCATACATATTAGGCATAAAGATCTATAGAGATAGATCTAGGCGCCTAATAGGGCTATCGCAAAGTACATACCTTGATAAGATTTTAAAGAAGTTTAAAATGGACGGAAGTAAGAAGGGGTTCTTACCTATGTTGCAAGGCAAGACATTGAGTAAGACTCAAAGTCCGGCTTCGGCGGAAGAAAGAGAGATAATGGACAAAGTCCCCTATGCTTCAGCCATAGGCTCTATAATGTACGCCATGCTATGTACAAGACCGGATGTGGCACATGCTATTAGTTTGACTAGTAGGTACCAATCGGATCCAGGTTTGGAACACTGGATAGCGGTCAAGAATAACCTTAAGTACTTACGAAGAACTAAGGATATGTTTCTTGTATACGGAGGTGAAGAAGAGCTCGTCGCTAAGTGTTATGTCGACGCTAGCTTTGACACCGATCCGGATGACTCTAAGTCTCAATCCGGATACGTATTTCTCATGAATGGCGGAGCGGTTAGTTGGAGGAGCTCCAAACAACCTGTGGTAGCGGGATCAACAACGGAGGCCGAATATGTTGCTGCTTCAGAAGCGGCTCAGGAAGCAGTTTGGATGAAGGAGTTCATATCCGAACTAGGAGTTGTGGCAAACGCGTTGGACCCAATGGTGATCTATTGTGACAAAAATGGTGCCATTGCCAATGCCAAAGAGCCAAGGTCTCACAAGCATTCCAAGCATATTAAGCGCCGGTTTCACTCCATCCGCGAGCATGTCAAGGATGGAGATATAAAGATTTGTAAAGTACATACGGATCTCAATGTAGCAGATCCGTTGACTAAAACTCTCCCTAGAGCAAAACATGATCAACATCAGAACTCAATGGGTGTTAGATTTATCACTATGTAACTAGATTATTGTCTCTAGTGCAAGTGGGAGACTGAAGGGAATATGCCCTGAGAGGCAATAATAAAGTGTTTATTATCTGTATTCCAAGTATATGATAGATGTTTATTTTGCATGCTATAATTGTATTAATACGGAAACATTAATACATGTGTGTTTAATAAACAAACAGAAAGTTCCTAGTTATGCCTCTCTCATAAACTAGCTCGTTGATTAACAAGATGATCAAGGTTTCCTGATCATGGACATTGGATGTTGTTAATAACGGGATCACAACATTAGTGTAATGGTGTGATGAACATTCATCCGAAGTATAGCATTACGATCAAAGTCATTGAGTTTATATTGCTATAACAACTTACGAAGTGATCCTAATCCTTAGACCATGAGATCATGTCAATCACTAACACCGGAAGAGTTTCTTGATAACATCAAACGTCACACCGTAACAGGGTGATTATAAAGATGGATTCAGAACTAATAAAGTGTTATGTTGAGGCTCATGGATCGAGAGTGGAATTTGTTCATCCCGATGACGGATAGATATACTCTGGGCCCTCTCGGTGATATCACATTGATTAGCTTGCAAGCAAGTGATTTGATCACTAGAATGTTATATCACAGGAACGAGAAAAGAGTGCATGTCGGTAATGAGATCAAACTAGGTATGGAGATACCGATGATCGAATCTCGGACATGTAATATATCGTGAAACAAAGGGATTAAGATACTAGCGAAAAAGGTTCCGACGATCACAAGAAAGTCATCGTTGAATGTGTGGGAGTCAGTATGGGTCTCCAGATCCCGCTTCTGATTATTGATCCGAGAGGGGTCTCGATCATGTCCGCATTATTCACGAACCGTAGGGTGACACACTTAAGAGACACCGACATCCAATTGGAGCAAATGTTTCATGCCGAAAGAATGAACAAGCGCAGGAATTTATTTCACTAGATACCGAAACAGGTTTTCGGGTGAAATTGCATAAAGTGGTTATCCATGTGAAAGAGAATTCTAGCAAGGGGTTATTTGTGAATGTTTGTCATTAAATTAATTGACAAAATTCTGAATAAAATAAAAGAGTTTTATTTAATGAGAGTTTGCATTAAATTTGGTGGAAATTTAATAGGAATTTGAGTGGACTTTTGAGTGGAGGGATTTTAAAGGGAATTTTGTGAGTGGAGTGTCCACCCACATGAATGAAGGAGGGGAGGGGGCAGCCCCCATGGCCGGCGGCCACCCGCTTGGGTGCTGTCACATCCCAAGATTTTCCAAATCTTGTAGTGTGAAAATAAATTAATGAAATAAAACTTTGTTTGATTTTCAGAACCAGAAGAAACTTTTTGAATTCAATTGGAACTTCAAACCCATTTGAAATAAATAAAATCCTAAAGGGATTTAAAAAGATAAACATTTTAAAAGAAAACAAAATATTTTGGAATTACTATTTTGGAATCTTTTTGTAAAAGATTTAGTTTTCAAAAGGAAAGGTGGATTCATAAATAAAGATTATTTTATATAAAGCCCAATTAAACCTTGCCCCAATCTTTGAATTAAAACATTTTGTTTTGAATAAAAATAGCAAAGGTTTAATTAAATAGATTAATAAAGATTTAATATCCAATTTTATTTAAATAAAAGGGTTATACCATTTTAATTAAAACATCAAAAATTTATTAAATAAGTTTTCCCAAATATTTTATATTCCCAAATAAAAGCTACTGAAATATTTTGACTTTAATTTTAGATTTCAAAATAAATATCTCAATAAAACAAATCCTATTTGATTTAATAATGAAAGTCTATTATATTTAATTAATAATGAACTCTAAAATAAAATGTTATTTTGCTTTAGAACAGGTTTCCAAGAATTCTATATTTCCCAAATTAAATCTACTGATTTGATTTTGAAAATGTTTGAATTTTAAATGGAGATTTTATTAAATAAATCAAAACCTTATTTGATTAAATAATTAAAGGGCTATTTTATTTAATTATTAAATAGATCCTAAAAATGAATAAAATATTAGTTTATTTTTGGGATTTGGTTTATGTTGAAAAATAGAACCAAAAACTCATTATAAGTTTGAATTGTTTGAATTATTTGAATGCTTGAATTGTTGGATGAAATTCAAATCAGAAAATAGAAAATAGAAAAAGATAAATCAAAGCAGACAAAAAAAATAAAAAAATAAGACATGGCCGACCCAACCCAGGCAGCCCAATAGGCCCAGCACCAGCCCAGTTTCATCACCCCGCAAGAAAACGGTTCGCACTCAGTAAATAACCCGCAGAGGGAATGACCGGTGGACCTCTCCCTTACTCCTTTCCCCGCTGACAGGTAGACCCCACCGCTACTGTTCGTCGTCCTCACCCACGCGACCCCTTCTCCCCCAAACCGCGCTGCCGTTCCCTGTCGTCAATCCGCGCGCTTAATTCCTCATAATGGCTGTGTTAATCTCGCCTCTGAACTTGCGTACTTAAGCGCCAGCGCCTTCCCCTCCTTTCCCCTCTGTCGCCACTCCCTCTCTGCCCCTAGGCTGTCGCCAATCACTCCTGCACCGCCGCTGCTCCGACAAGCTCCCATCTCCAATCCCAGCCAGTACACACCACCCCTGCCTCCCTGAGCGCCCTGGCAGCTTCCCCACTCCCAGGCGCATCTGCCAGTATCACCCATTCGACCGCGGGCGCCCCAGAGCGTCGACTACGTCGAACTTTCGAGCACCGCCGTCCGCTCCAACTCCGGCAAACACCCAGGTAGTTTCTGACCACCCCGCGCCTCCTCGTTCACACTCCCACACTCACCACATCTTTCTGCATCTAACCGCATCGTTGTTTTGCTTTGGGGTGATCCACAGCGCCGTCCACGACGACCACCTGAAGCACCCGACGCCGTCCTCCACTCCGGCGAGCAATCCTGCCAAGATCAGAGCGCCCCTCGCCCAACCAACACCTCCTCGAGCATCACCGTGACCTCCTGAACCCGGTGAGCCTTTTCTCCTCCTCGCTCGATTCCTAGACCACCGGCACCATCCTCACCTGACCGCGCCGCCAGTCGCCGCCGCGTCAGCGCCGCCCACTTTAGGTCAAACTCGCCAGCACCGTTCGATCTAGATCTAGCGCCCACGATTAGTTCACTTATCGTCGAAGGGGCACGCGTCAAGGACCGTGCGATCGATCAGATCCAACGCCCCACAGCCGCGATCCACGCGAAGCGGTACCCGCGAATAGCAACGCGCCGCGTGTCATCTATTAGGTTTAGAAACAGATTTGAATCTGATTTATTTGCAAACTTCAAACCTTTGTAACTTTCAAACCACACGTCCAAAAATTACAAATTTTATATCACTGGATTCAGGAGAACAAGACCTAACCAACCATGGCCTTAGTTTAGAAAATAGTATCTATTAGCTTGCTTGATTTTGCAGATTCTTTTGTGAGCTTGTTTAGAGTAGAAAAATTGTTTAAAATTGATTTTAGGATTAAATCTTTTGCAAAATGGTTTGTAGTGACCTTACTGACCCTAGGAACCAACCCATGGTTTTTGAAATGAAATTGGAAAAATTTAGAATGGATTAATTGAATTAGTCTAATTCTAGCTAAGTAATGATAATGGTTTTATTTTGAAAAAGAATTTTGGAATAAAAACTATTGGGAAAATGTTATAATTCAAAGCTACTGACCTAAAACACCAAGTCTTGAGAGTTAGAAACTTTTGGTGAGAAACTTAAAGATTTTGATTTGATAAAACCATTTTCCACCACATAAAATGTTGAATGGAATTTTAAAATAATTTTTGGGCAAAACCCTCTAACTAATGACTTTGCCATTTTGGTAAAATGACCAATTTGGACCTTACAAAGTTTATAAAACTAGTGGGGACCAACCTTGCAATAGAACCATCCTTTGCATACTGATGCATGACTTAGAATTCCATTTGCCTTGTGAGTGTGAAATTGTTTGTTTGACTTTGGTTTGGAATGTTAGTTGATTTTGTGTTTGCTTGATTGACTTGTAGTAAATTTAGCAAAGTGTGAGACTAGCAAGATCAAGGAGTGAACCACCATTCCCTACCAAAAAGGCAAGTGACACTATCATCTAAAGTCCTACTATTTTCATTATACTTAGTGGATTTTGAAAACATGCATGAAAATGATTTATACTTATGCTATGCTAAATCCTAATAGGATGCCCTTACTTTCCTTAGAGAAAATCTTGTAGTTGTACATGCTTAGCCATGCTATATTTTGAAAAGAGATTCATGTTGAGATTTTACAAAGGTTGAGAAAAGGACTTGTGTTTTACATAATAAAACAAGGACTCAATGAACCACCTAGGTGGAGGATACTTTAAGTTTTGGAGAAGGTGTCAACAAAAGGAACCATGTCTATGGTAATCACTTTGTGTTGTGCTCCAAATGAGAACCACCTAGGAAACTTAGAGATTGAACATGCTTCTCCAATTGGGGCTTTCGTGTGCAACCACATGCTATTATGGCTCTGGCTTAGTCAACTACATTAGGAAGACCCATACATTGTCTTTAGTTACCGGACATGGGGATCTGGAATGCTTCATGGGGGCTGAAGACAAGCTAGCAATGATGTATGGGAGGACCTTTTGGAAAGACTTCGTCACATTCTCAATCTGCCAGTACTCCATCTTGGTGAGCACTAATCCAGTAGGCCACTGGTGGCAACAAGATGGGATTGTGACATGTGGGTAAAGTGTACAACTTCTGCAGAAGATAATAAATTCTAAGTACTTAGCCGTGTCCCCGGTTATGGACAATACTGAGCAACTAAAGTTTGAGCTATGGGAGATCTCGACATTCCAACTTCTAATATAAAAACTTGATGCACTTGGGGGTACCAAGGAATTCAAAGAAATTTTGTTAAGCTTGATGCACTTGGGGTTACCAAGGTGCTCAAGAGCATGATGTACTTGGGGTTACCAAGGAACTCATGAGAATTTATAAAACTTGATGCACTTGGGGTTACCAAGGAGCTCAAGAGATTTTGACAAAGACTTGAACACTTGGGGTTACCAAGGAGTTCAAGGGATTTTAAAAAAGGAGATTTGACAAAGGACCAAAACCATTTGGAAAAGATAGGATAAATGTTGCTTTATGCAAATAAGCCTTAAACTCTACTTAGCCAAATATGCATGTACTGATAAGATCCACTCATAATATACAAAGTAGTGAAACTTGCCAATACAATTCAAATGTATTGACCCTTGTGGCTGTAACTTGTAATGTTGCAGGATTGAATGTCTTTAGTGAAGATTGATTGATTAGGATTACAAAGTCTACAACCAACATCTGCCTGTGGCACTTTGAAGATGAAGGACCCATGACTATAGTTATTCCGCTACAATGTAATGTAATAGCCAAATGAGCTATGTAAGATGTAATAAAAATTATGTTATTCCTGGTTATAAAGTTATGTTATGACCTTTGTATCTTGATATTACATCTTAACTGTGGATGCTAGCTATTGATCCAGGGACTAGCATTGTAAAACACGGGAGGGATCAATCTTATATAAAGGTTGGGAACCCTACAGATGGTATCAGAGCATTGTGTTGCCTGTAGGATTTGTAAACCCTAGGATTGGACAAAAACCCTTAGAAAAATAGGAGTGTATTTGTTCCAAAAACTTATTTACAAAAACACTTGTAAACTCTCTCCTTAACCATTTTGGTTTCAACTCTACTTATCCTCTACTTCAACTTGATGGAAAGACCTACCCATGACTAAAGGCTACACCATGTGCAAAGGACTTCTTCAACTGCTTCAACTCTAATGACTTCAACATCTTCAACTCTAATGACTTCAGCATCTTCAGCATGTTCACCAAGGACTTCCAACTTGGAAACTACTAAGGACCACAAGTGAAACAAGGAAGTCTTGCTCAAGATTTAGAGACTGAGGGAATGCAAAATAAGAAGGAGCTATCAACAACTTTGAAGTATTGCAACCAAGAGTTTATCTCAAGGAAACCAAGATCTCATACAAGAAGAATCATGAAGGAAGGAAAGATCACAAGTAAACCAAATAGATGGACCACCATATTTTAGCTAAGTCAAACACACCAACTTATGTGGTGTAACAAAATATTTTGTTGCCTAAAAATGTGCTTGAACTTTGTTGTCTGAGTGAAAAGTTGTTTGTGAATGCTTGCACATTGGTTGTGTGAAATGTGATGTGTGTGATTAGAATATTTCCTTGGAAATATCTTGCCTATTCTAATCCTTACCCCACCCAAACAGATGACTACTCCAAAGGATTTCAAGGTTGATGACATCAACACCAACCAAGCTGACAGCATGAAAGAGCTCATAGCAACTCAACACCAGTTAAACCAACTGACAGCTCAGTTCATAGTCAACAATAGTGATAAAGATCCAGCACTGCAAAAGTTTCTGGAAGAGCAATCCCAACTGATGCTCAAGGTGACTAATCAAATGATCAGCATGGAGGAAAGCTATCCCAAAAGAGTTTATGATAACAAGGATGACAAGAATGTTATTCTAGATGGAGCCCCAGCTTGCATAATTTGTGGAGACAAGGATCATACTTCCAAGGAGCATGAAGGACAATGCCCCAATTGTGAAGAAGAACATCCTATTGGACAATGTCCTACCTCTCAAGCCACTTTCTACCTATGTGAAGGATGTGATCATACTCCTAACCAATGTCCTATCTACTCCATGGTGGAACAAAGGAAATAAGAAGGATCCAAGTCTACCAAAGGAAAGGGACCACTTATACCTCCAAACAAGACAACCCAATTCAAAGGATCAAAGAAACTTAAGAAACAAAAGCAAGACATGAGCCTTGCACAATGTCGTAAATGTAAGGAAATGGGACACTACTCCAGTGGATGCCCAGAGAACAAGAAGAATAAAGAGATTGACCAAGTGTGGTGCAACAACTGCAAAGAGTTAGGCCACTATGTAGCAACTTGTCCACAAGAGCCACGTAAAGAACTCAAGGACATTCATTGTTTCAACTGCAAGAACCCAGGACACTATGCAAGCAACTGTCCAGAAAAGATGAAGAAAAAGTTGAACAAGCCTATGGAGAAACTCAACCTTGGCCCATGAGTCAAGTATGGAAACCAAGGACACCATGCAAATGTTTGCTTAGAGAAATTTCCCCAGGATCCCAAGAAGGACAATATGTAATTTTTGTTTGAAATTTTTTTTAAGGGTGTTAGTACCCTAGTTGTTTTGAACCTGCTTGTAACCCCAGCCTTCCCAAATCTCGGGACGAGATTTATTTTAAGGGTGGTAGCCTGTCACATCCCAAGATTTTCCAAATCTTGTAGTGTGAAAATAAATTAATGAAATAAAACTTTGTTTGATTTTCAGAACCAGAAGAAACTTTTTGAATTCAATTGGAACTTCAAACCCATTTGAAATAAATAAAATCCTAAAGGGATTTAAAAAGATAAACATTTTAAAAGAAAACAAAATATTTTGGAATTACTATTTTGGAATCTTTTTGTAAAAGATTTAGTTTTCAAAAGGAAAGGTGGATTCATAAATAAAGATTATTTTATATAAAGCCCAATTAAACCTTGGCCCAATCTTTGAATTAAAACATTTTGTTTTGAATAAAAATAGCAAAGGTTTAATTAAATAGATTAATAAAGATTTAATATCCAATTTTATTTAAATAAAAGGGTTATACCATTTTAATTAAAACATCAAAAATTTATTAAATAAGTTTTCCCAAATATTTTATATTCCCAAATAAAAGCTACTAAAATATTTTGACTTTAATTTTAGATTTCAAAATAAATATCTCAATAAAACAAATCCTATTTGATTTAATAATGAAAGTCTATTATATTTAATTAATGATGAACTCTAAAATAAAATGTTATTTTGCTTTAGAACAGGTTTCCAAGAATTCTATATTTCCCAAATTAAACCTACTGATTTGATTTTGAAAATGTTTGAATTTTAAATGGAGATTTTATTAAATAAATCAAAACCTTATTTGATTAAATAATTAAAGGGCTATTTTATATAATTATTAAATAGATCCTAAAAATGAATAAAATATTATTTTATTTTTGGGATTTCGTTTATGTTGAAAAATAGAACCAAAAACTCATTATAAGTTTGAATTATTTGAATGCTTGAATTGTTGGATGAAATTCAAATCAGAAAATAGAAAATAGAAAAAGATAAATCAAAGCAGACAAGAAAAAAATAAGACATGGCCAACCCAACCCAGGCAGCCCAATAGGCCCAGCACCAGCCCAGTTTCATCACCCCGCAAGAAAACGGTTCGCACTCAGTAAATAACCCGCAGAGGGAATGACCGGTGGACCTCTCCCTTACTCCTTTCCCCGCTGACAGGTAGACCCCACCGCTACTGTTCGTCGTCCTCACCCGCGCGACCCCTTCTCCCCCAAACCGCGCTGCCGTTCCCTGTCGTCAATCCGCGCACTTAATTCCTCATAATGGCTGCGTTAATCTTGCCTCTGAACTTGCGTACTTAAGCGCCAGCGCCTTCCCCTCCTTTCCCCTCTGTCGCCACTCCCTCTCTGCCCCTAGGCTGTCGCCAATCACTCCTGAACCGCCGCTGCTCCGACGAGCTCCCATCTCCAATCCCAGCCAGTACACACCACCCCTGCCTCCCTGAGCGCCCTGGCAGCTTCCCCACTCCCAGGCGCATCTGCCAGTATCACCCATTCGACCGCGGGCGCCCCAGAGCGTCGACTACGTCGAACTTTCGAGCACCGCCGTCCGCTCCAACTCCGGCAAACACCCAGGTAGTTTCTGACCACCCCGCGCCTCCTCGTTCACACTCCCACACTCACCACATCTTTCTGCATCTAACCGCATCGTTGTTTTGCTTTGGGGTGATCCACAGCGCCGTCCACGACGACCACCTGAAGCACCCGACGCCGTGCTCCACTCCGGCGAGCAATCCTGCCAAGATCAGAGCGCCCCTCGCCCAACCAACACCTCCTCGAGCATCACCGTGACCTCCTGAACCCGGTGAGCCTTTTCTCCTCCTCGCTCGCTTCCTAGACCACCGACACCATCCTCACCTGTCCGCGCCGCCAGTCGCCGCCGCGTCAGCGCCGCCCACTTTAGGTCAAACTCGCCAGCACCGTTCGATCTAGATCTAGCGCCCACGATTAGTTCACTTATCGTCGAAGGGGCACGCGTCCAGGACCGTGCGATCGATCAGATCCAACGCCCCACAGCCGCGATCCACGCGAAGCGGTACCCGCGAATAGCAACGCGCCGCGTGTCATCTATTAGGTTTAGAAACAGATTTGAATCTGATTTATTTGCAAACTTCAAACCTTTGTAACTTTCAAACCACACGTCCAAAAATTACAAATTTTATATCACTGGATTCAGGAGAACAAGACCTAACCAACCATGGCCTTAGTTTAGAAAATAGTATCTATTAGCTTGCTTGATTTTGCAGATTCTTTTGTGAGCTTGTTTAGAGTAGAAAAATTGTTTAAAATTGATTTTAGGATTAAATCTTTTGCAAAATGGTTTGTAGTGACCTTACTGACCCTAGGAACCAACCCATGGTTTTTGAAATGAAATTGGAAAAATTTAGAATGGATTAAGTGAATTAGTCTAATTCTAGCTAAGTAATGATAATGGTTTTATTTTGAAAAAGAATTTTGGAATAAAAACTATTGGGAAAATGTTATAATTCAAAGCTACTGACCTAAAACACCAAGTCTTGAGAGTTAGAAACTTTTGGTGAGAAACTTAAAGATTTTGATTTGATAAAACCATTTTCCACCACATAAAATGTTGAATGGAATTTTAAAATAATTTTTGGGCAAAACCCTCTAACTAATGACTTTGCCATTTTGGTAAAATGACCAATTTGGACCTTACAAAGTTTATAAAACTAGTGGGGACCAACCTTGCAATAGAACCATCCTTTGCATACTGATGCATGACTTAGAATTCCATTTGCCTTGTGAGTGTGAAATTGTTTGTTTGACTTTGGTTTGGAATGTTAGTTGATTTTGTGTTTGCTTGATTGACTTGTAGTAAATTTAGCAAAGTGTGAGACTAGCAAGATCAAGGAGTGAACCACCATTCCCTACCAAAAAGGCAAGTGACACTATCATCTAAAGTCCTACTATTTTCATTATACTTAGTGGATTTTGAAAACATGCATGAAAATGATTTATACTTATGCTATGCTAAATCCTAATAGGATGCCCTTACTTTACTTAGAGAAAATCTTGTAGTTGTACATGCTTAGCCATGCTATATTTTGAAAAGAGATTCATGTTGAGATTTTACAAAGGTTGAGAAAAGGACTTGTGTTTTACATAATAAAACAAGGACTCAATGAACCACCTAGGTGGAGGATACTTTAAGTTTTGGAGAAGGTGGCAACAAAAGGAACCATGTCTATGGTAATCACTTTGTGTTGTGCTCCAAATGAGAACCACCTAGGAAACTTAGAGATTGAACATGCTTCTCCAATTGGGGCTTTCGTGTGCAACCACATGCTATTATGGCTCTGGCTTAGTCAACTACATTAGGAAGACCCATACATTGTCTTTAGTTACCGGACATGGGGATCTGGAATGCTTCATGGGGGCTGAAGACAAGCTAGCAATGATGTATGGGAGGACCTTTTGGAAAGACTTCGTCACATTCTCAATCTGCCAGTACTCCATCTTGGTGAGCACTAATCCAGTAGGCCACTGGTGGCAACAAGATGGGATTGTGACATGTGGGTAAAGTGTACAACTTCTGCAGAAGATAATAAATTCTAAGTACTTAGCCGTGTCCCCGGTTATGGACAATACTGAGCAACTAAAGTTTGAGCTATGGGAGATCTCGACATTCCAACTTCTAATATAAAAACTTGATGCACTTGGGGGTACCAAGGAATTCAAAGAAATTTTGTTAAGCTTGATGCACTTGGGGTTACCAAGGTGCTCAAGAGCATGATGTACTTGGGGTTACCAAGGAACTCATGAGAATTTATAAAACTTGATGCACTTGGGGTTACCAAGGAGCTCAAGAGATTTTGACAAAGACTTGAACACTTGGGGTTACCAAGGAGTTCAAGGGATTTTAAAAAAAAGGAGATTTGACAAAGGACCAAAACCATTTGGAAAAGATAGGATAAATGTTGCTTTATGCAAATAAGCCTTAAACTCTACTTAGCCAAATATGCATGTACTGATAAGATCCACTCATAATATACAAAGTAGTGAAACTTGCCAATACAATTCAAATGTATTGACCCTTGTGGCTGTAACTTGTAATGTTGCAGGATTGAATGTCTTTAGTGAAGATTGATTGATTAGGATTACAAAGTCTACAACCAACATCTGCCTGTGGCACTTTGAAGATGAAGGACCCATGACTATAGTTATTCCGCTGCAATGTAATGTAATAGCCAAATGAGCTATGTAAGATGTAATAAAAATTATGTTATTCCTGGTTATAAAGTTATGTTATGACCTTTGTATCTTGATATTACATCTTAACTGTGGATGCTAGCTATTGATCCAGGGACTAGCATTGTAAAACACGGGAGGGATCAATCTTATATAAAGGTTGGGAACCCTACAGGTGCCCCCCTCCTCCTATAAAAGGAGCCCCCCTCCTCACTTGTCTCTCACACCTCCTCGTGAAGGATCTCTCTCCCCCTCTAGAATTTATCCCCCATGGTCTCGGACTAGCGAGATACATGTTCCCGGTGGCTATTCGGCAAGAAAGAGTTGTGCTTCCGCTGCATCGCTGGAGTGAGGAGGCGGAGGTTGCTCGGTGCCTCGAACGTGTGTGCGAGCACGGATGCGCTGCTGATTTGCGGCGCTAGGACTTCCTCTCGATCTTGAGATCGGCAAGAGATCGTCTACATCAACCACGAGTTGAACTTGTTAAGCTTTGTCAGTCTTCAAGGGTATGTTCTCTACGGATATACATCCGCCCGTTGTTTGTATCTAGTAGATAGATCTTGGTATATAGTTCACATCGTAAGAAATTTTTGTTTTTCTATGCCGCGAACCCTAAAATCATACCAAAGAGAAGGCCTCCACGATGATCTCCCCTCTGGCAAGGTGCCGGGAAGAACTTCAGATCCCCCCGAGCTAGGGACGACGGTGGCAGCGGCTACAGAAGGTTTCATCGAGTTTTGATCGGGTACTTAGGGTTTCTGCATCGGGGGCTTCTTATAGGCGAAGAGGCGAGTCGACCAGGGGCCCTACACCCTGCCAAGGTGCGGGTCCACCCTAGTCCGCGCCTGTTGGGGGGGGGGGGGGTGTCTGGCCACCCTGGCTTGCGTCTCCGTCTCGTCTTCTGGATTCGTGCCCCCCACGGTAAAATATTGACTTTGGCTTTTGTCCCGTCCAATTCCGAGAATATTGATTTTCTGCCTTTCTGGAACCAAAAACAGAAGAAAACAGGCAACTAGCACTATGGCAACTTGTTAATAGGTTAGTTCCAGAAAAGATATAAAAACACCTCAAAGTGTAGACAAAGCAAAGCAAAGTAGACACTAAACAAGCATGGAGCATAAAAAATTATAGATACGTTTCCGACGTATCAAGCATCCCCAAGCTTAACTCCTGCTCGTCCTCGAGTAGGTAAGTGATAAAAAGAATAATTTTTTAGGTGACATGCACCATCAAAACCAAGATCAAACCATTTGCAAGCACTGAAAGCTGGGATCATAGAACTCTAGACATGTGCATGAAAGATGGAGTTCTAACAATAGGACATAGTAACTATGCATGCAACATGAAAGGCTACAAACAAAGATCATGAATAACATGCATTGAGAAACGTTTATTTGTTTCACATACAGAAAACATACCATAGTGGCATTCAGTTTGTCCCTCATAGAGTAGCAAATAGATGCATAGGACACCTTCAAAGTTCACAAGGGTGACTATAAACAAATAGCACAAGAACAAGTAATATCACAATATGCATCAATCAATAAGTTTTGGAACACTGCACATAGAATTACAACTATGCTCTCTTAATGGTGCCTAAAGGTAGAAGGTGGAGACTCAAATAATGGTGGAAGAAAGGCCCTTCACAAATGGAAGCAGGGATTTCAAGTTTCAAAAAGAGCTTCCAAAAATTATGGTACTTGTTAGCTTTCAGCCCTCATTGCCCCTGTCATAAGCATCTTGAAGTGATTAAGGTTAAAGTGAACAAAGATGGAGTATATGCTTGACAAATTATAAGTTGGCAATCTCAAGTCCCTTGAATACGAGGGCCACACCTCATGCTACTCAACTTCAGTTACCTGTAAGTTCTTGTCACTGTAAGTACTTGCATATCATACAGAACCGCCAATGGGGTACCCCTTGCACATGGTACATGAGCTATCCCATAACCAAAATGACAAGGAAAGCAAACAATAAGCATCTTAGCGATCTTTTTATTTACCATATGCATAGCTTTTTATTGAGGATGCTTCATAGATTGCTCACTATGGTGATGCTGCAAGTTTCCACCATGATTAGACATGGCTTAGGCTAGCGGCCCAGGCGTTTGTCTAACACAAACTACAAAATCCATGGACTGACACGTTCCCTCTTTATTTCACACCAGTGACATCCATAGACAAAAGAGCATGATATCAACTGAGTACAAAGTACAAGTGAAATGTTGAAAACGTTCCCCGTGACAGCACGGTTCTGCTAATTCCAACGTATAAGTGCAAGCATAGACAACATATATGTCACAATGGTTAAAGTTTATTAGGGGCAAAGAATATAAAGTGTGCCATCAAGTTCGTGAGGGCTTTAATCACTAAGTGTTCACATAACAAAATAGTTTTTAATTGGAAGATAGCTGAAAACAAGGATATACTTGGAATGGTGTAACACACCATGCATAGGCGTTTATAGTGGACACTTTGGAATAACTTGGTTTCTTGGGAGTTGGAAGCATGAGTATAGCTTACTCATACAAGTGGAGGCTAGCAAAAGACTAGGAGCAACCAACTAAGAGAGCAATAATGGGCATAATCATGGAGTGCAACAAAACATTACCAATCAAAGCATAGAGTAGTACTACAAGTCAAGGAATAAATGATCATAGAGGCTATGGTGACTTGTTCATAGTCATAACATGGTGTGAGAATGTGCCAAGTCAACCCAAACAAAGCATCAAAGGAGAATACCACAATACTATGCTTTTGCATGCTAAAACAACGCATAATTTCTTCAAGGCACACCAAGAAATCCCAATTGTTTGGAACAAGACATGCTACAGCAATAATCACTAAGCATAAGGTAAAAACAACACCTAGCATGTCATGCTAAAGTCTAAGTCGTAGTCAATGCAAGCTCCTCTTGCACTTACAAGCAAGAACTTACTAGTCCTTTCCAACACCAAGCAACTTATTTGCAAAACAACACAGCGAGAACATGGGTCAAAACTACGTCATTCAAGCAAACTAAACAACTAAGCAAACCAAACGAAAACTAAGACTCTCCAAGAACAACACAACAGTGCATGAAACAATAAAAACGAAGTGTCTAGACAGACCTGAGCTTTTTATTGATGAAGAAGGGGATGCCCTGGGCATCCACAAGCTTTGACGCTTGTACATCTTGGATATTTCTTGGGGTGACACCATGGTGGCATCCCCAAGCCTTGAGCTTTTGTCCATTCTTCATCTCATTACATCATTCTCTCTCTACACCTGAAACTTTTCCTTCATACAAAACTTCACACAATCTTCATTAGCAAAATTAGTTTATTCAAAAGATATTGGACTTGTGGCAAAGCTTTGGAACAGCAAGGCTTTTCACAAAAAACACAAGCTACTGTAGCAACTCCTTCAAAAATCTCAATTCACCTAAAGAGAACTCAAAAAGGAATCAATAAGAAGCAAATGCAAATAATGGCAGAAATCTGTCAAAATGGACCAGGTAGAAACCGATTTTTTCGACAATCTTCTATTGCTCAAATAAAAGAGTGTTGAACTAACGAAAGTTATATAACATTCTAGGGGATTTATTCGTAAATTTTCAACTCAATCCGAGTTACATAGACTCGTCACGAATATTTATGATGGAGGACAAAAATCTGTTTCGGGACAGCAACTCTGCAAATCTTACTTCCCTCTCCTTAGAGGTCATTCTTGGCACAAAAAGAAAACAAAAAAGGATAAGGAGAGGTCATTACTGAAGTAATAACTTCCAAGACTCAAGGAAACTCTTGGGTTAACTCCTAACAAGTACTTTTCTTTAACGCCTTTAAGTTAGGCACAAGAAGCAAGAAGAATCAAGTATTTTCAAATGAGGAAGCATTCACATCAAAACTTGCTTTCAAAGGAGGAGCAAAAATCAACTTCTCTCTACTAATAGAGAGTGTTCAATACCTTTCTTGAATGGAAAATCATATTTAATGGTTTCTTCTTTCATATCAATGATGGAACCAACTGTTCTAAGAAAAGGTCTTTCCAAAGTAATAGGACAACAAGCATTGTATTCAACATCCAAAACATAGAAATCCACAGGTACATAAGCATTATTAACCGTAATGAGAACATAATTAATACTCCCCATGAGTTTCTTCTTAGCATTATCACTGAGTGGGACATCCAAATAACAATCTTCCAAAGGTGGCAAATCAAGAATTTCATAAATCTTCCTAGGAATAATAGAGACACTAGAACCAAGATCACATGAAACTTTGAGATCAAAGTCACTCACTTGCACATTAATAATGGGTTCCCAACTATCTTCTACTTTCCTAGGAATAGAAGCTTTGTGTTTTAGCTTCTCTTACTTAATCTTAACAAGAGCATCTGTAATATGTTTGGTGAAATCAACATGCATATCACTAGCATCAGGACTTCTAGCAAGCTTTTGTAGGAATATAATCACTTCAGAAATATTGCCACCATCAATATCAAAATCAAACTTAGCATCACTAGTAGTAGACTCAATAGGTTTAGGCATAGTAGGAGGAGGAATAGGGACTACTTGTGGTTTAGTGGTGATGGTGCACACACTATTGTTTCTATCAATTTTAGCTTACCTTTCCCACCTAGCATGAAGTTGAGCTAACAACCTAACATTTTCATCAATAGTAACTTGTATGGCATGAGCAGCAGAAAAGGTATTTTCCATAGTTTCAGGATTAGCAGCCATTTTATTAATCAAGGAGGACTGTGCTTCAGACAAAGAGGATATATTTTTCTCAACATTTAAAAGATTTTCCTCTATATCCTTATTGGAAGTGGTTTGTTTACTAATAAAGTATTTGAGCATGACTTCAAGTTCAGAGGGGGCACTTCTAGCATTGTTGTAGGGGTTTCCATAGGAATTGCCATTATTAGGAGGATAAGGCCTATAATTGTTGTTACCACCAAAAATATTCCTATAGGCATTGTTGTTGAAATTGTTGTTTCTAATGAAGTTCACATCAACTTGCTCTTCTTGAGCAACAAAATAGGCTAAGGGAGCACTATTAGGATCTAGAGGAACTTTCCCATTAACAAGCATAGCCATAATAACATCAACCTTATCACTCAAAGATGAAGTTTCCTCAACAGAATTTACCTTCTTACCATGTGGATCTCTCTCAGTGTGCCATTCAGAGTAGTTAACCATCATATTATCAAGGAGTCTAGTTGCAGCACCCAAAGTGATGCTCATAAAAGTACCTCCAGCAGCTGAATCCAACAGGTTTCTTGAGGATAAGTTCAATCCTGCATAAAAAGTATGGATAATCAAAAAAGCAGTGAGTCAATGAGTGGGACGATTCTTAACCAAAGATTTCATTCTTTCCCAATCTTGAGCAACATGTTCATTATCAAGTTGTTTAAATTTCATAATGTCACTTCTCATAGATATAATATTAGCAGGAGGATAGTATTTTCCAATAAAATCATCTTTGCACTTAGTCCAAGAATCAATACTATTTATAGACAAAGATAGCAACCAATCTTTAGCGTTTCCTCTCAAGGATAAAGGAAAAAAGCTTGAGATTAATAATATCTCCATCTACATCCTTATACTTTTGCATCTCACAAAGTTCAACAAAGTTATTGAGATGGGAAGAAGCATCATCAGAACTAGCACCAGAAATTGCTCTCTCATCACAAGATTCAACAAAGTAGGCTTAATTTCATAAAAGGTAGCATCAGGAGCAGGTGGAGAAATGGGTGTGCTAAGGAAATCATTGTTGTTGGTGCTAGTGAAGTCACACAACTTGGTGTTCTCAGCAGAATTCATTTTGGCAAAGGTGGGCAAGCCAAAAACAGCAGCAGCAGCTAGAGCAGGAACTAATTTTTGTGTGTTTTTGAATAAAGCAAGCAAACCAAACTAGACTATTTTTTGGGTTTTTTTGAAAAGAGGCAAACAAAACCAAGAAAAGGAAACAAAGCAAACTAAAAACAAAGTAAAGAGAAAGGAAGTGGAGGACTCCCCTAGTGAACACGTCCTTAGCCTCCCCGGCAACGGCGCCAGAAAAATCTTGATGGTGACTCCTTTACGGCGAGTCTGTTGGGAACCCCAAGAGCAAGGTGTGAAGCAGCACAACAACAAGTTTTCCCTCAGTAAGAAACCGAGGTTATCGAACCAGTAGTAGGAAGGAAACGTCACACAGGTGTTGCAAGCAACGCGGAGACCTGCACAACACAAACTCAAGACTTTGCCCCAACGAATAGTGAGGTTGTCAAGCTCACCGATTTGCTATAACAAATGATTAAACGTATGGTGTGGAAGGTAATGATTTGAAGCAAGTAAACAAGTAACAGCGGAATATGTATCAATGGTAAAGATTGGACCGAGGTCCATAGTTCACCAGAGGTGCTCTCCTTAGATAAACAACATGGCATGAAGGGTAAACAAATTATATCAGGGCAATTGACAGGAACTGAGCAAGGCATAACAGTGCAATACTAGTCAAAAAGATCCTATGAGATTCGATTGGGCAATACAACAATATACATAGACCGCCATCCAACTACATCTATGACTAGAAGTCCACCTTCAGGTTATCATCCGAACCCCCTCCAGTATTAAGTTGCAAGCAACAGACAACTGCTTTAAGCAAAGTGTGTAAGGTAAACAATCCACTTGTTCCATGAACAAGAGACCATTGTTTTCTCCCTAGTAGCAACAACACATCTACAACCGAAGAGATTTCAGTCACTTCCCTTGGAAACTAGAGGCATGAACCCACTATCGAGCATAAATACCCCCTCTTGGAGTCACTAGCAACTACTCGGCCAAGATAGCTACTAACAACGGAGAGCATGCAAGATCACAAACAACATAGACATGATAGAATCATAAAGACAAAACCATTAATCAATCTGACATAATAATATCAATATCCATCGGATCCCCAGAAACACAACATGCATGATTCCAAATAGATTAGATCTTGATCATGAATGGAGCTCACAAGATCTATACATGAAAGCACAAAGGAGGAGATACAACCATCTAGCTACTACATGGACCCATAGTCCAAGATGGAACTACTCACGCATCATACCGGAGAGAAGGCCTCCGGGATGATCTCCCCTCTGGCAGGGTGCCGGGAAGAACTTCAGATCCCCCGATCTAAGGACGATGGTGTCGGCGGCTACATAGTGTTTCGTGGAGTTTTGATCGGGTACTTAGGGTTTCTGCATCGGGGGCTTCTTATAGGCGAAGATGCGAGGCAGGGAGGCGACCAGGGGCCCCACACCCTGCCTAGGCGCGGGTCCACCCTAGCCTGCACCTAGGGGGGGGTCTGGCCACCCTGGCTTGCGTCTTCGTCTCGTCTTCTGGATTCGTGTCCCCCACGGTAAAATATTGACTTTGGCTTTTGTCCAGTCCAATTCCGAGAATATTGATTTTCTGCCTTTCTGGAACCAAAAACAGGCAACTGGCACTATGGCAACTTATTAATAGGTTATTTCCAGAAAATATATAAAAACACCTCAAAGTGTAGACAAAGCAAAGCAAAGTAGATACTAAACAAGCATGGAGCATAAAAAATTATAGATACTTTTCCGACGTATCAGTGGTCATGATCTTTGTAATCAAGTAGATCTACCTTGCTACTCAAGTGCTTCAATAGATCTCTGCTCTCCCCATGTGTGTGAAAGTGATAACATGCACGCCATGGTGGCACTTAGTTTTGAGTCTACATAAATACTCTTTGTGCTTTAATAGATCTATGCTTTTCCCCACGTGTGTGAAAGTGACAGCATGCATACCGTGTGTGGCACTTTGGCTAGATTGAATATTTGTTATGAGTTATATTTGGAGTTGGATGTCTTTAAGAAATTGTGGTGTTTGTTGGAACCATCTAGCGCTCAAGGTGACAGTGTGGGGTTATCTAGATTGGGAAAGGCGGACTTTGAGGTGTGCTGTTATAGCCCTACCATGGAATAGAGTGTCCAACCGGAGAGTAGTTAACAGTAGTATCATGAAGAGAGGATATTTATATGAGAGAGTGTTCACTAATGAAAGTATGATCCCTAGGCCTTGTTTCTAAACATTGAAACACTGTTTGCTACTAGATCTGTTACATGTTTGCTTGCTTCCTTCTAGTTGCCTTTAGTCTTTACCTCACCATCAAGATATTTTCTGGCACGGTTACCACTTGTATTTCACTATCTCTTCGCCGAACTAGTGCACCTATACACCTGACAAGTGTATTAGGTGTGTTGGGGACACAAGAGACTTCTTGTATCCACTTAAGGGAAACTTGCTACTGTTCTACAAACCTCTGCACTTGGAGGCCCAACAACCGTCTACAAGAATAGAAGTGCGTAGACATCACTCATCATGGGAACCAGCAACGGTGATGAAGATGGTGGTGGAGATCGATGGAGATGGCTCCGGGGGCACTTCCCCGTCTCGGCAGGGTGCCGGAACAGAGACTTTCTGCCCCCCCGAATCTCCCCTTCGGTGGCGGCGGCGCTACGGAGGTTTTCGTGGATTTCTTCTGGATGATTTATGGTTTTCTCCCCGGGGGCTTCTTATAGGTGCAGGAGGCAAGGTCGGTGGAGGGCCAGGGGGCCCACACCCCCTGTAGGCGCCACCAGGGCTTGCCCGTGCTTGGGGGGGGGGGGGGGTGCGGCCACCCTGGTGCCCTACTCCGTCTCTGCTTCGTGGTTCCGTGTTGGTCCTTGAAAAATAATGACTTTGGCTTTTGTCCCGTCCAATTCCAAAAATATTGATTTTCTGCCTTTCTGGAACCAAAACAGAAGAAAACAGGCAACTGGCACTGTGGCATCTTGTTAGTAGGTTAGTACCAGAAAGTGTATAAAAATACCTCAAAGTGTAGACAAAACATAA
Source organism: Avena sativa (assembly GCA_916181665.1). Taxonomy (NCBI): domain Eukaryota; kingdom Viridiplantae; phylum Streptophyta; class Magnoliopsida; order Poales; family Poaceae; genus Avena; species Avena sativa. Next base: position 1,359,806 of record OV702279.1, on the reverse strand, counting down.
GACAAATGATATAAAACAAGCATGGGGCATCAAAAATTATAGATACGTTTTCGATGTATCAAGCATCCCCAAGCTTAACTCCTGCTCGTCCTCGAGTAGGTAAGTGATCAAAGAATAATTGTTGAGGTGACATGCACCATCAAAACCAAGATCAAACCATTTGCAAGCATTGAAAGCTAGAATCAAAGAACTCTAAACATGTGCATGAAAGATGGAGTTCTAACAATAAGACAAAGTAACTACACATGCAACATGAAAGGCTACAAACAAAGATCATGAATAACATGCATTCAAAAAACGTTTGTTTGTTTGACATACATAGGACACCTTCAAAGTTCACAAGAGTGACTAGATACAAATAACACAAGAGCAAGTAATATCAACAATATGCATCAATCAGTAAGCTCTGAGACACTGCACACAGAATGGCAACTATGCTCTCTTAATGGTGCCTAAAGGTAGAAAGTGGGGACTCAATATAATAATGTAAGAAACGCCCTTCATAAGGGAAACAGGGATTTCAAGTTTCAAAAAGAGTTTCCAAAAATTATGGTACTTGTTAGCTTCCAGCTCTCATTGCCCCAATCATAAGCATTTTGAAGTGATTACGGTTAAAGTGAACAAACTATGGAGTATATGCTTGACAAAGTATAAATTGGCAATCTCAAGTCCCTTGAATACGAGGGCCACACCTCATGCTACTCAACTTTAGTCACCTGCAAGTTTTTGTCATTGTAAGTATATGCGTATCATAGAGAACCGCCAATGGGATACCCCTTGCACATGGTACATGAGCTATCCCATAACCAAAATGTCAAGGCAAGCAGAAAATGAGCATCTCAGGGATCTTTTTATTTACTATGTGCATAGATTTTTTATTGAGGATGCTTCACAGATAGCTCATTATGGTGATTCTGCAAGTTTCCACCATGATTAGGCATGGCTTAGGCTAGCGGCCCAGGCCTTTCTCCAACACAAAATACATAACTCCATGGACTTACAAGCTTCCTCTTTATTTCACAACGGTGACATCCATAGACAAAAGAGCATGATATCAACTGTGTACAAAGTACAAGTGCAATGTTGAAAATGTTCCCTGTGACAGCACAATTTTGCTAATTCCAACGTATAAGTGCAAGCATATAAAACATAGATGAAACAATGGTTCAAGTTTATTAGGGGCAAAGAATATAAAGTGTGCCATCAAGTTCACGAGGGATTTAATCACTAAATTTTCACATAACAAAATACTTTTTAATTGGAAGATAACTGAAAACAAGAATATACTTGGAATGTTGTAACACACCATGCATTGGAATTTATAGTGGACACTTTGGAATAACTTGGTTTCTTGGGAGTTGGAAGCATGAGTAGAGCTTACTCATACAAGTGGAGGCTAGCAAAAGACTGGGAGCAACCAACTAAGAGAGCAATAATGTCCATAATCATGCAGAGCAACAAAACATTACTAATCAAGTGTAGAGTGGTACTAAAAGTCAAGAACTAAATGATCATAGAGGCTATGGTGACTTGTTCATTGTCATAACATGGTGTGATCATGTGCCAAGTCAACCCAAACAAAGCATCAAAGGAGAATACCACAATACTATGCTTTTGTATGTTAAAACAACACATGATTCCTTCAAGGCACATTAAGAAATCCTAATTGTTTGGAAAAAGTCATGCTACAACAATAATCACTAAGCATAATGTCAAAAAAACACCTAGCATGACATGCTAAAGTCTAATTCACAGTCAAGCAAGCTCCTCTTGTACCACTATAAGCAAGAAACTTTCTACTCCTTTCCAACACGAATCAACTTATTTGAAACAACTCACAAATATAATAATCAATAAAGACCAGTGAGCTTGTCTCACAAATCCACAAAGAAGAACTAAAAAGTTCTAAGCTAAAAGCACAAGAAAACTAAGGCTAAACACAATGCTAGCATAAGAGAACACTCACAAAACAATAAGAATGAAAACTAGAGTGGTCTAGGCAATGAAAACTGAGTGTGTCTCTCTCCAAAATAAGTGTGCTATGATCAAACAACTTTATTCAAGAAAACTAAGCAAACAAAAACCAAAAACAAAAACTAAGACGCTCCAAGAACAACAAAATAGTGCATGAAACAATAAAAATGAAGTGTCTAAAAGACCTGAGCTTTTTATTGATGAAGAAGGGGATGCCTTGGGCATCCCCAAGATTGACGCTTGTACCTATTGGATATTTCTTGGGGTGACCCCGAGGTGGCATCCCCAAGCTTGAGATTTTGTCCGTTTTTTATCTCATTACATCATTCCTTCTCTACACCTGAAATTTTTCCTTCATTCAAAACTTCACACAATCTTCATTAGCAACATTAGTGTATTTAAAAGATAATAGACTTTGGGGTTTAGCTTTGGAACAGAAAAATTTTCCAATAAAAACACAAGATACTGTAGTAACTCCTTTAAAAAGCTCAATTTCCCAAAAAGAACCCAAAAAGAAATCAATAAGAAGCAAATGCAAATAATGGCAGAAATCTGTTAAAACAGACCAGCAGGTAGAAACGATTTTTTCAAAGACCTTCTGTTTCTCGAATCAAAAAGTGTTGAACTAATAAAAGTTAGCTAACATACTGGTGGATTTATTCTTAAATTTTCATTTCAATCCGACTTACAGAGACTCCTCATGAATTTTTATGGTGGAGGACAGAAATCTGTTCCGGGACAGCAACTCCCCAAATCTTACTTCCCTCTCATTAGAGGTCATTCTTGGCACAAAAAGCAAACAAAAAGGATAAGGAGAGGTCATTACATAAGTAATAACTTCCAAGACTCAAGAAAACTCTTGGGTTATCTCCCAACAAGTACTTTACTTTAACGCCTTTAAGTTAGGCATAATAGTTTGAGAAGATGCTCACATAAGAAATATGAATTGAAGTAAAAGAGAGCATCAAGAAGCAAATTCAAAACACATTTAAGTCTAACCCACTTCCTATGCATAGGAATCTTGTAAAGAAACAAGTCATGAAAGCAGAAAGCACCAAGCACAAGAAAGCAAAACAAGTGCAACTTCAAGACTTTCAACATAAAGAGGGGAAACTTAATATTATTGAGATGCATAAAACCATATTTCCCTCTCTCATAATAACTTTCAGTAGCAACATGAACAAAATTAAAAATATAACTATCATATAAAACATTCTTATCATGAGCCACATGCATAAAATGATTATTACTCTCCACATAAGAATACCCATTCTTATTATTTGTAGTGGGAGCAAATTCAAAAAAATAGCTATCTTCCCAAGTGTGTTCATTTGGAAACATATCATCATTGGAAGGAACATGTATATCACTAATAACACAACAATTATTAATATTATCATTTTCATAATTGGTGCCAAAGAGATTTTCAATATCAAAAGTAGTGTGCTTTTCCCAATCATGATCACTAATATAGGTAACAGGCATAGGAACATCATCTAGTTCAGACTCATCAGCAAAAACTATGATAGGAGCAACATGCTCAGGGAAGATACCGTTTCCTCTCTCCTTCTACTCCTCTTCTTCTTCTCCTCTTTAGGAGGGAGAGGCTTGAAAGGAAGCTTCTCCACATACCCTGGTTTATTGTTAGAGACAATAGAAGAAACTTTGGAGCATTCCTCCTTTTCATTAATAAGAACAAAACTCATATTAGTCCTGTCATATTTTGGTAAAATATCATATTTTATAAGATTTTTTATGTAAGTATTCGCGTGGCATTAATCAACACAATAAATATGACACCCATGCAGGACGCAATTCATACCAAAAGCACTCATGTCTACCAAAGAAGTTTTTATTGATAACTCTTCACACCCCAAAAACAATGTAAGCTCATCATGTTGATTATGAGTGATCGCGTTATCACAATACAAGCTTGTAGTATTCATTGGATTAGAAAGGTCATTAGTAAGGCCTGATCATTAAAAATTGAAATGACCCACTTCATAGCAGAGTTCACAAATAAAAGGATAGAGGGCACAATTTTTTTTACCAAGATCATTTAGAGCCTTATACCACGTTCTGGTTTTTTCATTCCAGTGTGTGATACAATATTCTTCTTGTATTTTATTCTTCTCACAAGGTCTATTCATACCACAAAAATTAACATGCTTATAAGAAATAGTACTTTCAGAAGTTTGAGCATGTTTATTGCAATCATTAATAACATTTTCATTTTCCATGCAAGTGTATTTAAAAGGTTCATGATACATGTCCCACTTTTATTTAGGAGCATTAATATGGGAAGAAAAGGCTCTATAATATTTAACAAGAATTTTAGGATCAATACCATATCTAGCAGTAAGCTCTTGAAAATTAGCAGTTTCAGTGAAAGACTTAATGCAATCATACTCATAGTTTATACCTGGTTTTTTACGTTTGTCGTTATCCCAACCTTCGGTATTGCTTTGAATTGTTTCAAGAAGATCCCACTTAGCCTTGACCTCCTTACTTGTGAAGGATCCCTCTAAACAAGTATCCAAATAGTCCTTGTAATGTCCCGAAAGCCTTGCATAAAAATTATTGATAACAACATTACCGGGGAGCTCATGAATGGGACATTTGAGCATTAGTGACTTCAATCTCCCCTTGGGCAATACTTTCTCCCTCGTGAGGATGAAAATTATAAATATAATTCCTATCTTTATGAATTTCACACTAGTGGGAACAACCCCATTGGTCCCGGTTGGTAAGGGGCATTAGTCCTGGTTACCCAACCGGGACGGGGCAATCGGGACTAAAGCCCCAACCTTTAGTCCCGGTTGCCCCACCAACCGGGACAAAAGAGGGTACACGTGGCCGCGGCAGAGAGCGATGGGGGGGGGAGTGGAGCAACCGTCCCGGTTTGTAACACGAATCGGGACAAATAAGCCTCTGCCACGGCAGAGATTTGACACATTTCTTTGTCGCGGCAGAGAATTCATTTTGGCAACTTTTTTTGCCGCGGCAGCATTTTGGCCACTTTTTGTGCCGCGGCAGAGAATTCATTTATGTTGTTTTACTGTTTATTTAGTGTTTTGCACTCATCAATGAAGGAACCATTATATTACACAAGATCATCATGCCAATATTACATTCGATACACGGATCGAGTTCATGCACTACATACAAAAGTTGCTCTTTGTACAATCCCTATTGTTTATACACACATGAATAGTATTCCCCTTTTGGGTTTAGGACTTCTGCATCCAAGAATCCCGCCAATTCCTCCTGAATTGCTCGTACGCGATCCTTTGGCAGAAGACCGTCCCGTAGACGTTTGATCTGATTTAAAAAAGGAGTCAGCCTATATGAATGAAACTAAACACAATTTGATGGTAATTAAAAACTATAGAAATTGTTTACGTACGTGGAGTTGCTCTAAATTTCTGCCCTTCTCACAACACGTATGCCGGATGAACTCGCAAACATAGTATCCACATAGATTGTTACCTGGTCCCTGCGTCAGGCACTTTACGAGAACATAGTTCAATCAAAATAATAATCAAGCATGATAATAACGGTATCAAAACTAGAATCAAAGAGATGCACGGATATAGCTAGTGGTGTTTACATCTAGTGCTTGAAATGTAAGCTCCTCTTTCCAAACACCCCTAGCCTTGTTGGTGAACCGTTTCCAAGCGCTGCCCGGCGAAGAAAACGAATAAAAGAAGTTATTAATTACTTGATATCATAAAATTCACGAACGTTGCCGATATAGTGTCGTAATGATGATAATTACCGCTATAGAAGCATCTGCATGTCCTTCCACTGCTCAAGGGGTTTATGTTTCGAGTCCATGACTAGTACACGCCCTTTGCAAAGTTGAATGATTAACAGAATATAGTGGAAGCTGCGAATGCATAACTAATCAATTATATACTTAACATCGAGTAAGCGAAATAGAAAGTGTATACAAGACAATAACACTCACTTGAAGTTGTAAGGAAATAGTATTTCCCTTCTGGTTTCTTGAAACCTTAACGCGTGTACTATATTATCCTCCATATCCTGGGGGCTTGTTTTGAGATTAGCTTTATGAACCCAATATGGGTCAATGAAGCCAATGTCATACATTTGTCCTCTGCTGCATTCGAGAATCTTCATTCTGCATATTACAGTATGATTATATACATGCAATAAACAAGGTGAGATAGCTGGAGACTAAATTAATTACAGAATTAGTATTTACATACAATAGGCACTGATGATCTATTTGTCCAAGGCGTCTTGATTCAATAATTGAAATAGTTCATCAAATTCAATGGATATCATGTCATCTATTTCTTTCCCATAATGCTTTTTTGTAACCTTCAGCACTATCCAGTTAGCCCCGGCCTTTATGGCATGCATGTACCAGTTATGCAATCTTCGCATTTTTGTTGGAAGGTTATTTACCTCCTCAGGTTTGACGAGAGGTTTGCCGTACTGGTATTTGTATGCTACTTCACTCACGGGGAAGTACTCTAACTAGGATAAGTACTGGGCAATACTTATACCTTGAGCAGCGGCAGCTTCTCCGTATTGTGCAACTACCTCTGGATCATACTGCTCTTCGGCCGCATATTTGCTGGACCCCACATTGGTATGGGAAATCACCTTGAGAGGGGCGCAAGACTGTTTTGCTTGTTCTCCGAGCTGGGCAACAGATTTCTCGCTTGCATCAGTACTGCTCTTCGAGGCTTGTTGTGCCGCATGTGACTTGAGAATAGAACGCTCATAGTCTGATGACATCTTTGGCTCGGGTTGATGAAGAGTTCAGGCTTCTTCCGGTGATCTGCCTCACCTTTTAAATGCTTGCCTTTCTTTCTTACGGGATGATTGGTTGGAAGAAATCGTCGATTCGCCAGGTACACAACCTTGTTGCATTTATGCAAATATGTACCTTCAGTGTTATCTAAACAGTGTATGCATGCCTTATATCCCTTGTTTGTCTGTCCTAAAAGGTTACTAAGAGCAGGCCAATCATTGATGGTTATGAAAAGCAACCCTCGTAGATCAAATGGCTCATGTTTGTTCTCATCCCATGCACGTACACCTGGTTTGCCCCACAGCTGTAAGAGTTCTTCAACTAATGTCCTAAGGTACACATCAATGTCGTTGCCTGGTTGCTTCGGGCCTTGGATGAGCACTGACATCATAATGAACTTACGCTTCATGCACAACCAAGGAGGCAGGTTGTAGATACATGGAGTCACGGGCCAGGTGCTGTGACTGCAGCTCTGCTCCCCAAAAGGATTCATGCCATCCGTACTTAGACCAAACCATAAGTTCCTTGCGTCACCTGCAAAGTTTGGGAAGTCTCTCTCGATTTTTCTCCACCGTGACCCATCAGCAGGGTGTCTCAACTTCCCGTCTTTCTTACGGTCTTCTTTGTGCCATCTCAACAACCAGGCATGCTCTTTGTTTCTGAACATGCGTTTCAACCTTGGTATTATAGGAGCATACCACATAACCTTAGCAGGAACCCTCTTCCGGAGGGGCTCTCCCTCAACATCACCAGGGTCATCTCGTCTGATCTTATACCGCAATGCATTGTATACCAGGCATTTATCTAAATTCTCATACTCCTTACCGCGGTAGAGGATGCAGTCATTAATGCATGCATGTATCTTTTGCACATCTAATCCTAGAGGACAGAGAGTCTTCTTTGCTTCGTAGGTACTCTCGGGAAGTTCGTTATGTTTTGGAAAATTCGGCTTCATTATTTTCAGCATCTTTTCAAATGAGGAGTCAGTTAGACCACACTCTGCCTTCCATCGCAAAAATTCTAGTCTGGTACCAAGCTTTGTGCTGCCATCTTCACAATTTGGGTACAACAATTTCTTGTGATCTTCTAACATGCCCTCTAACTTCAACTTCTCATTTTCTGTTTCACAGTCTCGCTTTGCATCAGAAATGACCCTACCAAGTTCATCAGCCGGCTCATCTGATGCCCGTTCTTCACCTCCTTCCTCTCCATTGTCTTCCATTGCAGTATCACTGTATTCAGGAAACATATGATGATAGTTGTTATCATCATCTTCTTCTTCACCATCTTCCATCATAACCCCTCTTTCACCATGCTTGGTCCAACAATTATAGTTCGGCATGAAACCTTTCATAATTAGGTGGCCGTGAATGATTTTCGAGACAGAGTACTCCTTGTTGTTCCGACATTGAACACATGGACAAAGTATAAAACCATTCTCTTTGTTTGCCGTAGCCACATCGATAAATGTATCTGCACCTTTCATATACCTGGGTACACGCCGGTCACCGTAAATCCATTCCCGACCGTTCATCTTCATCATATAAGTAAGTTTATCAAAAACAGGACATCATAAATAGTGAAATGACCAATTCACATCGACACATGCATTGTATCAATGACAGAGAAAAGATAAGATTGCTAACCTCGATCGAGGGAAATAAAGAGGAGAAAGCTCAAGTGCGTCTCGGACACCTTCTATATTTTTGTTCTATGAGAAATTGAACGGGATCATTCACTCAAACATTTCATCAAACACCTTGAATGCATGCATAGGGGAAAAAAACTAGCACACCCCTCACACCTTCCACCAAGAAAAAATAGAGTGGAGGCAGAGGGCTGGGGAGTTGCATTTATAGAGGGCGGAGCATACGTCCCGGTTTGTAACACAAACCGGGACTAAAGATGTGTGTGCCACGCCACGTGGCTGACGCCCAACCTTTAGTCCCGGTTTGTGTTACAAACCGGGACGTATTCTCCCCTACCAACCGGGACGCATGCCTCCCGGCCCCGTGCCCGCTCGAACCGGGACGCGTGCCAGCATTAGTCCCGGTTCGTGGCGGAACCGGGACTAATGCTGTTAGGAGGCACGAACGGATAGCCTTTTTTCTACTAGTGTCATGAGGAGGATAAAATTTAGAATAAAAGAGATATTCAAGTTCCTTCCACTCCAAATGATGAGGATCATCTAGTAGCTCATACCACTCCCTTGCTTTGTCCCTAAGTGAGAAAGGGAATAGCTTCCTCTTAACTTGGTCCATTGAAATACCTGCACACTTGAACAACTTGCATAATTCATGTATAAAGAGTAAATGATCACTAGGATGGACAGTTCCATCTCCAAAATAGAAGTTATTCATAACACGTTCAACAATTTCAATAGGTATTTTAAAAGGGACACTTTCAGTATGTGGTTTTAAAATATCACAAGTATCATTAGAATTAGCACATATGGGAGATAAAGTATCATCATAGCGAACTAGAAAGATATTTCTCATAAAAACAAGCTTCCCCAAGCTTAGACGTTTCCATACCATTAGTAACAATGGTGTTCAAAAAATTCATACTAATAACATTGCTATTAGCATGCAAAGAAAGTTCCATAGGTTTTTTCATTTTCTTTTCAAACCACTCAAGTTCTAACTTAGGAAAAATACTAAAAGGCTCTCTAATTTCCATTAAGCCTAACTAGTGAAAACAAGAAACAAAAAGACAAAATTGCAGAATCTAAAGGAAATAACTTCGAGCACTCACACCGGAGGATGTGAGTACCTTTTACCTTACCTCCCCGGCAACGGCGCTAGAAAATAGCTTAATGTCTACACACTTCTATTCTTGTAGACAGTTGTTGGGCCTCCAAGTGCAGAGGTTTGTAGAACAGCAGCAAGTTTCCCTTAAGTGGATTACCCAAGGTTTATCAAACTCAGGGAGGAAGTGGTCAAAGGTATTCCCTCTCAAGCAATCCTGCAATCAAGATACAAGAAGTCTCTTGTGTCGCCAACACACCCAACACACTTATCAGGTGTATAGGTGCACTAGTTCGGCAAAGAGATAGTGAAATACAAGTGGTAACGGTGCCAGAAAATAGCTTTGATGGAGCTTGACGTGGATAAACTAAAGGCAAACTGAAATAAAGGTGGAAGCAAGCAAACATGCAACCGATCTAGATGCAAATGGTGTTTCAATGTTTAGAAACAAGGCCTAGGGATCATACTTTCACTAGTGAACACTCTCTCATATAAATATCCTCTCTTCATGATACTACTCTTAACTACTCTCCGATTGGACACTCTAATCAACGGTAGGGCCTTCATCAATCTAGATAAACCCACACTGTCACCTTGAGCGCTAGATGGTTCCAACAAACAGCACAATTTCATAAAGACATCCAACTCCAAATATAACTTATAACAAATATATATGTAACCTAGCTTAAGTGCCACACACGGTGTGCACGCTGTTCCTTTCACACACATGGGGAAAATCATAGATCTATTAAAGCACGATCAGTATTTATGTAACCTCTAGCCCAAGTGCCACCACGGTATGCACGCTGTCACTTACACACACGTGGGGAGAGCAGAGATCTATTGAAGCACTTGAGTAGCAAGGTAGATCTACTTGATTACAAATCTCATGACCATAATATGATCATGCATAGAGAGAGAGATGAACATATAGCTACCAGTAGATCCCTTAGCCTTGAGGAAGAACTACTCCCTCCTTATCATGGGAAACAACAACGGTGATGAAGATGGTGGTGGAGATCAATGGAGATGGCTCCGGGGCACTTCCCCGTCCCAGCAGGGTGCCGGAACAGAGACTTTCTGTCCCCCGAATCTCCCCTTCGGTGGCGGCGGCGCTATGTGTAACACCATCAGAATCGACCCTATGCAAGTTTTAGCGAAACCCGCCAAACCCGCATAGAAACGATTCAAAGGTGCCCACCAGGCACTTTCGTGCGGGTGGAAAACGAAGTAATAACATTACACAACAGTCCTCGATGGGACCCACAGAACAGATATATATATACAACAGCGACTCAATGAGTCAAGAATACAGATATAATATACAAGATCCAAATCACCTTGAAAACGATAGAGCGTCCAGCTACGGACAAGAAGCAAATGGGGCTAAGAGCCCTGAAGAATAACCAATGGCGTCCATAACCCTGCCCAGGCCAAGCCGGAAGGGTAACCCTGCTAACGACGTCGATCTCAGGACCTGCTTAAACAAAAGGGGTGCCGACAAAGGGCAAAGGAAAAAGAGGAGCGTCAGTACTGAGGCCAGTACACGGCGAGACTAGAATTCGGCGGTCCTCGCCTACATAGGTATGGTGGACTGAAGCGGCAGCGGCAGCATGCACTAAACAACCTATAGAGACTCGATACAACTGGCGGCAATCAGAGAGGGGTAAGAAGGACCTATCCGGAACCAACCTGATACTATCATCAAACAAACCCATCCTGGCGTTTCCCCCTCGAGACCAAACGAGGAAGTCAACCGAGGAACTCACACAGTTGGCAGTTTTATTTATTCAGTTATCGTTGCAGTAATTACTAGTCAGGTATAGATAATCATCCTGATAAAATAAGCAGTGGGCCGTTTTAGTTAACCATTCCGTTGTAGTTGCAACACTTACTAGTCAGATACAAATAGCATGAGATATCCCAAAACCCAGCAGTTGTTGGTACTTTTATTTGGCCATTCCGTTGTAGTGAAGCTGATTACTAGTCATATCGGATACAAGTCAATTTATAACAGTAAACTTTAGTTATAGTTGTCTATGATCAAGCACTGTGCTCCAAGTCGTCCATAACCGCGGACACGGCTTCTCGAAAAGATTAAACCCTGCAGGGGTGCACCAAAGTATCCACAAGCACTTCGACCCTTTTTGCCAGATCAGTTAACATACACCCATCGGTATGTCGGCGGGGCCTAAGTCATGACGTTTCCCAGACCCAAAGCAAGCACGGGGGGCCACCCCACTAAGTACACCCGCAACGAAGTCGGCCCGTCTCCGAGACGGACTCAGGGTTTGCGACAGTGTCTGTAAACGACAGCAAATCCCCAAACGGGGACTGTCGATACCGCGAAAACACTCCGCTTCCAAAACAGTACAGCGTGCTCCTCACACAATCGTAAATAAAGTAGTAAAGCATGGCATAGGTACAGGATAGTAAATAAAACCTCAAACTAGTTGTGGCCCCCAGTACAATACTTTGAAATCAGGTACTAATCAATGGGGGGCCCATATCTCCCCACCTGTGGTTAGCGCGCTCGATCTCGGAACAGGTGTCAAGAACTCGGGGTCCTACGGGACACAAGTGGGCGGTCGGAAACCAGATATTATCTATCACCCACCGATGCCTCTGCTTACTTACTTCAATTTTAGTTGTTAAATAGTAATTAAAGTGAACGATAAGTAAAACCATGATCATCTCCAACATTGAACATGCGGCACTTCTCCAACAACTGTGGTACTTGACGACACGCGAAAACACTTGAGCAAGCGACTACGACGCGCGGGTCCAACTATCTACCAAACAACAGGTAATAGGATGTGTCCAAGGCTATATATGGCTGCAAGGGATATAACGGGTACGAAAACTAGAGCATCGCAACTCAGATAGCAAAGATCAACAGGAGGGAATAAATACTATAAAAGTAAGATAGGTAGAAAGGGGGAGATTCTCGCCTGAAAACATTGCCGAGGGTTCAACCGAAGATCGGAGCGACACTCGCATCAACTCAACGGCCTTATCCGCGAAGAAGCAAAACACTAGAATAAACACCGGATGCAATATTTAATACTACGGCAAAAGATCGGGCATGATGCATGTATGATGTATGGCATGACAAAGATGCGATGCAATTAGGCAATATTAGGCAGAACCGGGGTCCCGACAATTAGTTAAATGGTTCAAGTTGTTTAGAACCCCCGCAATTTAAATGTTGTCTTAGCATGGCAAATGATAGCACCGGTTCGCTACACAAATTTAAATGAGGCCAATATAAGGCTAGATTTGCCCGCATATGGGCCCCATATTTAATTATTAGGTGAATCGGCATAAGGCCCCCAAACCACATGATAAGATGCATGCGAGTATGACAATTTAAATATGCAACAATTTATATATCTTTTATAAAAATAGGGTCTCGAGGAAAAGGGGCACACATTAGGGTTTGGCGATCTTGGGTCCGGGGGTTCGGGGTCGGTCTCCGGGTTCAGGGTTCGACGGGATCGTTCTCGGACTCGGGGATTTAGGGTCTTCGGATCTGGGAAGTAGTTCTTGTCGCACGAGTGTCAATGCTTCCGGGAAGTAGAACTTGTCGTCCAGGGTCTCGGTGTCCGGGGTGAAGTACTCGGCGTCCTCGAGGGAGTACTTATCGTATCCGTGAAGGAGATCATGTCGGTCCACGGGGTCGGCTTCGAAGCCAGGAAGGAGTACTTGGCGTTGCCGAGCGGGAGTCTTGGTGAACCTCGGGTCCGAGAGGATCTTGTCGCACGGTGTCCGGGGTTGGCGAACTTGGCGTATTCGCATCGGCGTTCTTGGCGTTCGGGTTTTTCGGCGTCGGTAGATCTTGACGGTCTTCGGGTTTCATGCGGATGCCTCGGTGTTCCGGGATGGTGAACTCGTTGTCCCAACGGATCGGTTTCCTTGTGGCAGATCGTCTCCATGGGGGGTTCTTGTCTGTGGTCCTACGGGTGTCTCCGGGTTTGACCATCGTGGGGCGATGTAGATCTTGGCCACTGTCGACGCTGACGTGCGGGGACAAAACGCAGGAGACTGGCAGCCCGCGGGGAGCCCGACGATGAACTGCAGCGGGAGGGTGACGGCGGGCTTGGGCGGCTAGAAGGGCGGCACGATGGAGGCCGTCGCGGGGCAGCGGGGCCCGCAGGGCGGGGCCCTGGGAGGCGCTGCGGACGGGGTTCGGGGAAGGACGGCGCGGCCTCGGGCTCGAGCGGTCGGAGCTGCGCGGGGCTTGGCGGAGGGGACCGACGGAGCGACGGGGTCGGCCGGCGAGGAGGCAGAGGGCGCCGAGGAGGGGCGGCGGGGATGCGCGGGTCGGGCCGGAGGCGGGCGGCGACGCCTGGCCGGAGCGCGCGGGGTCGGGTTGGTGCACGGGGAGGAGAGGGGGTGGTCGAGGCGACGGCGGCGGAGCTCCGGGGAGGAGACGCGAGCGGGGAGGAGGCGTGCGGGGCCGCGGGGGTCGGAGGTGGGGGTTGGTGGCCGCCGTGCTGCGGAGCTCGAAGGGAGGCGAGGTGGTGGCCGGCGAGGTCGGTGGGGCGAGCGGACGAGAGGGGGGGGGTCACCAGGGAAGGGAGAAGGTGGGCGGCGGCGAGCCGAGGGGAGGCGACGGGGTGGTCCGGCGCCGGAGAGGGGAGAGGCGGGTGTGGGGACGCCGGTGGAGCGGGGAGGTTGGGGAGGGGACGGTGCGGGAGGGAGAGGGCGCGTGAGGGAGGTGGGGAACGCGGATGGAACGCGGGCGGCAGGGTGGGGCCACGGCCAGGGGGTGGGGCCGGCCTGGGGTGGTCGGTTGGGAGGGAGTGGGCTGCAGCGCGTGGGTGGGGGGTTGAGTGGGGGTGGACCAGGTCCAAGGGTTGAGTGGAGAGAGGGGCTGCTGAGGTGGCGGGCTGGGGTTGGGTAAGGGAGAGAGTTGGGGTGAGGTGGCGAGTCGCGAGTGGCTGGGGTGAGGTGGAGGGGGTGTGGGTAGAATAGGTTGGGTAGAAAAGGATCTAGGTTGGACCGTTTTAATTCCTGGGGGTGGTCGTTCGGGTCGAATCGGCCCGTTCGACTGCCCCCGCCAAAATAATTTAATATTTTATTTAATTTGCGATGAACTTTTGTAAATAGTTTTTAGACAAACAAAATATCCGGCAGCATCCGGGGTTTAATTTGAAATAGAAGGAGGGCTAGTTCCAGAAGTCAATAGTCTTTCGCAAATAGTTTTTAGGCAAAATAATATGCATGATGATGACGATGCTCAAATGCAATGCGGCATGATGACATGAGCATGCGGTCATGATGATGCAATGCACAAAAACAACGCGATTTTATGGTAGTGGTTTTGCGGGATGCCACACTATGGAGGTTTTCGTGGATTTCTTCTGGATGATTTATGGTTTTCTCCCCGGGGGCTTATTATAGGCGCAGGATGCAAGGTCAGTGGAGGGCCAGGGGGCCCACACCCCATGTAGGCGCCACCAGGGCTTGCTCGCGCCTAGGGGGGGGGGTGCAGCCACCCTGGTGCCCTACTCCGTCTCTTCTTCGTGGTTCCGTGTTGGTCCGGGAAAATAATGACTTTGGCTTTTGTCCCAACCAATTCCAAGAATATTGATTTTCTGCCTTTCTAAAGGAGATCGAGAAGGCAAGGCGAGCAAGGAAAGGCCCCAACAACAACCTGCCAAACGGCAATGCCGGCGGGTTCGACAACAACGTCGGCTCGCTACACACGTTTACCAGGCTCGGTACCAAGCGTGAGAAAAAGGTGCTCGCCCGCGCAGACGCCGTGAATGCGGCAACTCAAGCCAACATCCCCCGCTTCCTCAACTGGTCCGAGCAGCACATCACGTGGAGCCGCAAGGATCAAGCGCCACGGATCAAGTACCCTGGGTGAGTCGCCCTGGTTGTCAAACCCAAAGTGGCTGACTACTGGCTCCCCAAGACACTGATGGACGGCGGGAGCTCCATCAACATCCTCTACCTGGACACGTTTAGATGCCTGCAGCTCTCGTAGTCGATGGTCGAATATACCCTCACCACGTTCCGCGGCATCATCCCCGGTCGGAAGGTCTACCCGATCGGCAAGGTAATGCTACTCGTCACCTTCGGCATGCCCTCCAACTTCCAAACCGAGCGGATCGTCTTCGATCTGGTGAACTTCCACATCCCCTACCACTGCGTCCTGGGGTGACAAGCATTCGCCAAATTCATGACAGCACCGCACTATGCGTACAACATGATGAAGCTCCCATGGCCGTGGAGTGCGAGGAAAAAGGTTCTGAACTTGCGGACGCCGTCATCGCCGTGGAAACCAACCACGCCAAAGAACTCGCCAAGTACGCCAGTGGCATCGACAACGACGACCCACGATCCTGAAGAAGCCCAACACAGAAAACGCCGGGTCTCCAGCGTTCGAAGCCACCACGCACACCAGCACGGTCAAGCTGGTCCCGAGCAACTCCAGCCAGACGGTCACCGTCGGGACAGGCATGAGCCCCTCATAGGAAAGCGCGCTCATTGAGTTTCTTCGTGAGAATCGCAACATCTTTGCATGGAAACCATCTGACATGCCAAGTGTCCTGAGAGAACTCGATGAGCACAAGCTTAATGCCGACCCAAAAGCGTGACCTGTAAAGCAGTCGCTACGGACCTTCAATGAAGAGCGCCGCCGAGCAATCGCCGAAGAAGTGCAGCGTCTACTCGCCGCAGGCTTCATCCGGCCCATCAAGTACTCCAATTGGCTGGCAAACCCAGTCTTGGTCATGAAGAATAACAAGACCTGGAGAATGTGAATCGACTACACCAACCTCAAAAGCGCCTGCCCGAAGGAGGAATTCATCCTCCCACGCATCAACCAGATCATTGACTCGGCCGTGGGACTAGAGTCGTTGTGCTTCCTCGATGCTTACTATGGTTACAACCAGATTAAGATGGTGGTAGAGGACGAGGAGAAGACAGTGTTCATCACACAATTCGATGCCTACTGCTACACTGCCATGACGTTTGGCCTCAAAAGCACCAGTGCGACCTACCAGCGGTGCATGCAGGAGTGCCTCGCGAGCCAAATTGGCCGCAACATCCATGTCTACATCGACGACGTGGTGGTAAAATCCACTCACTAGAGCAACCTGCTCGTCGACTTGGCTGAAACCTTCGCAAATCTACGGAGGTACAAGATCAAGATCAATCCAGGGAAGCGCACCTTCGGCTGCCCACCGGACAGCTCCTCGCGTACGTGGTCTCCAAGAGGGGCATCAAAACGAACCCCATGAAGATCGACACCATGCCTCCGCGACATCCAAAAACTGGTCGGTCGACTCACGACCCTCAACCGCTTCATCCCCCGTTTCGGTGAGAAGGCAATGACTCTCTACCGCCTGATGCGTAAGAACCCCACGTTCCAATGGGACAAGGAAGTGGATGATGTGCTCAAAGTGCTACTTGCGGCACCGCTACTCGCAGCCCCTGTTGACAAGGAGCCAATGCTCATCTACGTCGCAGCCACCACATGAGTCGTCAGGGCCGCGATGGTCGTCGAGCAGCCAGAGGAGGGAAAGGAACGCCCTGTGCAGCTCCCGGCCTACTACATCAGCGAAGTCCTAACGGACTCACGACAGTGCTACCCGCAATACTAGAAACTGGTATACGCGGTATTCAGAGCCCAGCAATGGCTCCCGCACTATTTCCATGAGCACCCCATCATGGTAGTCTCTTCCCCGCCACTGCAGGATATCATCCTCAACCACGACGCGACTGGGCGAGTCACCAAGTGGGCCATCAAAATCGGCGTCCACAACATCAGGTATGAGCCGTGCAAAGCGATCAAGTCGCAAGCCTTGGTAGATTTTCTCGCCGACTGGGAAGAAGCACAACAGCTGGAGAAGCTGACCTACCTCCACTACTGGTCGCCATATTTTGACAGGTCCAAGAACATGGACGGCATAGGGGCTAGGATCGTACTCATATCCCCCAAGGGCGACAAGCTCCACTACGTGCTACACCTTGACTTCACGCCCTGCACCAACAAAATGGCCGAATATGAGGCCCTCCTTCACGGCATGTTGGACACCAAGGAGATGAATATCAACCGCCTACGGTGCTACGGCGGCTCCGACCTCGTCGCCGTGCATGTTGCTGGTACCTGCGGCGCCATCTCCCCCACTAGGGCATCATACCACCAAGCAGTGGACCAGCTAGGGGCCCACTTCATCGGCTACTCCATCGAGTGGATCGATAGGCGCAAGAACGAGGAGGCCAACACCCTCTCCCGCATCAGATAGGCTTGGAAAACCCCACCCGCGGGCGTCTTCCTCGACACCATCCATAAGCCTTCGGTAGCCCCGTCGAAGGAGATCGACATCGGGATACCTCTACAACCCGAGACCGCCCTGGTCTCCATGTTTTCCGAACCCGTCGACTAGACCGCACCATAACTCGCCTACCTCGAGAGCGGGGCTCTTCCTTCAGACGAAACGGAGGCACGCATGATAGTGCGACGATGCAAATCCTTCGTCGTCATCAATGGCGATCTCTACAAGTGCAGCATGACCGGCGTATTCCAACGCTGCGTGCAATCATGGGAAGGACGCAAGATCCTCCAGGACATCCATGCCGGCGGCTGTGGCCACCACGTCGGCGCCCGGTCTCTAGTCGCCAAGGCCATGCGACATGGCTTCTACTAGCTCACTACGCATGCCGATGCCGTTGATATCGTCCAACGCTGCGTCGGGTGCCAGAAATACGCCAACCAGACGTACATCCTTGGCTCTGTGCTGAAGACGATCCCCATTGCATGGCCATTCGCCGTATGGGGCATGTACATGGTGGGCCCATTAAAAAAGGCTCCTTCTGGCTATACCCACCTACTGATAGAAGTCGACAAGTTCACCAAGTGGGTCGAGGCCAAGCCGGTCAGGAAGTGCGACGAGAAGACCACCACCAAATTCCTCCACGAGCTCATCTACCGGTACAGATACCCGCATAGCATCATCACGGACAACGACACCAACTTCGCAAAGGGCGTCATGGTCGAATTCTGCGAGGAGAACAACATACCGCTCGACCTCGCCTCAGTAGCCCATCCGGAGTTGAACGTCCAAGCAGAGCACGCCAACCAAAGCATCCTCCACGACCTCAAGCCACGACTGCATGCCTCCCTCGAGTGAACCCCGAGATGCTGGTCGAAGAGCTCCTCTCTGTCGTATGGGGCATTCGCACCTCCATCAACTGTCCCACAGGGTTTACGCTCTTATTCATGGTGTACGGTGCCGAGGCCGTCATGCCAACCGACATGGAACACGACTTGTCTCGGGTGGTCAACTATGCGGAGGCCGACAATGAGGTCGCATGCCAAGACGGGATCGACCAGCTCGATGAAGCATGCAACCTAGCTCG
Source organism: Avena sativa (assembly GCA_916181665.1). Classification (NCBI taxonomy): domain Eukaryota; kingdom Viridiplantae; phylum Streptophyta; class Magnoliopsida; order Poales; family Poaceae; genus Avena; species Avena sativa. The sequence continues at coordinate 1,340,924 of OV702279.1, read as the reverse complement.
CTCCCGCACCACCATCTATTAGTAGGGACTCTGCCGCTACCACAACCGCTGAGTCCGGACTCGCACCTTCCAGGAAGGTGACCTGGTCATGTGACTTATCTAGGACAAGAAGGGCATGCACAAGCTCTCTCCCCATGGGACGGACCATTCACCATAGGGCCAGTCCTCGGCAATGATGCCTACTACCTCATAGACGCCCGAGGTGACGGCCAACTCGACGTCAAGCGGCCATGGAATGTAAACCTCCTCCGGTAGTTCTACACGTAGAACTCCAACTTGTACTCCTCCTCTATACAATGCAATAAACTTGACTCGCACAAATTGTGCGTACTCGCCAAACTCTTGTGCCAATCGCACTCGTAATCTTAGCAATACACTACCCACGAAAGTCAACCCTTGGTCGAGCGACCGACACGGCTAACTAGTTTGGCACAAGGGCGCCGAAAGTATTCGGGCCTTGCGTCGTCCACGAAAATAGCCAAGTATAGATCACCCCTTGGGGTCGCCAAGCGACTGGCTCTACGAGCCACGGTGAGTCGACTCTAACTAAACTAACAGTCTAACATGTACAAACTTACACACATGTCAGGTAAACCCCATTAAAGGGTGGACGTGCTCGGGGATTCACACAAAAAACAAAAATCACAAAGCAACACAAAGCGATTCATGTTTTGTATTTCCTTAGCAACAAAATACATTATTCATCGTCAAGGATTCATACAAAAGGATCTAGTCGCTACTGCTAATATAACGCCCTAGGGCAACTGTCTGCTCTACAGGCTTCGAAGAGGATGCGCCGCCACCACCCCTTACTCGGATAGAGGGTTCCCATGGGTTCGCCGGGTACATCGTCAAGCTCTTCGCCATCACTGACTAGAAAGGTTGCTCTGATTTCAGATCGCGATGTTGTGGCTCGGGCTCATTCGGTGCCACCATCGTCTCCTGGTACGGCAGCAAATCACCCATCACCAACACCCGCTCGGCGTAGGGAGTCGCCTTGGCAGTCAGCTTCAACACCTCTGCAATCTTCACCAAGCCAGTCGTTGAGGGGTACCCACTGGTGACGTTGTCGAGGTCAAAGTCGTTGGGGAAGTGCGCGAGTCCAAGAATCAGCGCAGTCGTGGCCCCGCGGCGAAAGGCCGACCGCGCCATCTACTCAACCACGTCTGGCGCTTCCTCGAGGTAGCGCCACACCTCCATCAACCCGCTAGGGATCAGTTCGGTGGGCGAGATCCCTTGAAGGACGGCCTAGACGCACGTCGCTGAGAGGGTGGCCGCATCCACCACTACGGTCATGCACTGCTTGGCATCGTACGTCTGCACCTTCGGATCTCCATCGCATATCGCCCCTAAAACAACACCAAGTTAAACCCACAAGGACGAGCACCCGTGGACTCACCCTCTTGGCGACTTACCCCCCACTACAAAAGAAGACATCAAAAGAGCGCTTACCAAGAAGTGGACGACAACACTCTATGGTGAAATTCTGCAGGGCCATCAACTGATCTTGCAAACCAGCAACCAGCGCGTTGGAGACCTTCCGCTCACCCTTCGTCACGACAAACTTGGCCTTGGACCTCTCCTAAGATGAGGTCGCCTCCGCCTTTGCGGCCTCCAGCTCCTTCGCCAACGAGGCGATTCGCCCTTCCACGGTGGACAACGCCGCTTTCACAGTATCCGCTCGGAGGCTGGAACGTAACCCTCACGGGCCTTGGCAATTGCGGCAGAGCGATCCTCTAAAAAGAAAGACCACAATGAGAACTTTGCAAAGAATAACCAAACATTCCTCAAGGCAAAGTTGACTCACCCGTAGTCGCCTGCAACTGCCGGTTGGTCTCCTGCGCAACCCGCAGATCGCGCTCCAGGAGCTCCCTCGCAGTCTGACAGTCGGCCGATTCTCACTAAATACCCTGAACAAAGAAAATTTCACGTAAGGGACAATCAACGCTCTAAGTATCTAGCCGCTGAAATTCAGTGACTAGACACTCGGGGAGTAGGCAACCAAAGGTCTAAAGGATCCAGCCACTGAAATTCAGCGACTAGATACTCGGAGACTGGACATACCTGGCTGGAAGCGCTTAGCATGCCGTGAAGCTCGATGTCGTCGGCCGATGGAAACACAAACAATGTTCACCTGCGTCGCTGCCCAGCATCACCATCAACGACCTCAGGAACCTGAGGCGACTGCGTCCCTGTTACCGCGGTGGAGGCTCTCGCCATGAAGGGAGGGAACATCGCGGTCGTTGTCGCTGGGGCGCTAGCCATGGGCACTGACACCCTAGCTGGCGCGGTCGACTCACCCAGCTGTGATCTTGCGACCTCAACAGCCTCCAAGGCAGCGGCGGCTTCGACCGGCGCCTCGACCAACATGTCGACTGGCCCTTCCGCCGCTGCAGCGGAGTCGTCCTCCTTCTTCTTCTTCGCGCCTTTGACTGGCGCCTCGACCGCGTCACCCTTCCTCTTTTTGGAAGGGTCGGCCTCCCGTCCGGGGCGACTGACAGAACCTTGGCCACCAAAGGGTGACCAATCTTCTTGGCGTCGGTCTTGCAAAACGACACGATCAGTACTCCGAGAAACAACCCCGAAAATCACTGCAGGTTACTCGACACAAACTTACCTGGCGAGGTGCTGATGTGAGACGGATTCTCCAACTCCGGGCCTAACTTGCGAGTGAGGCCCCTCTCTAACACGCTCGTGGCCCACGACACCGCGGGCTTCTTCAACGACGCGGCCGTGGCCACGGGCACCTCTGGCCTAGGCGACACAGGTCCCCCCTTCGATGGCGAGGACCTCGACTCATGGCCATGACAACGCCATGGTGGGATCACTATGAGCGGGATATCGCCCTCCACCATGGCCTCGACCCTCGATCCCTTCACCGGAGCAGGATCCTCTAGAATTTCGTTGAGGCCCCGGTCTCCGCATCATCAGGCTCTTCATCCAACTCGAAAACCGCCGCCAATCTGGGCGGTGATGCCTCGTTTGGTGGTGTCTTCTTCGTGGGCAACTTTGCCTTCTGCACGGTCTTCGCCGGTGTAGCCACGCGCCGCGAGCTGTGTTCCTGCACATCTCCTTCATCACCGTTTCACCCCTCAAGGCTCCGACTCACCTTGATTTCGTGCTTCCTCTGCCCGTGGGTCTTCCGAGCCATGCGTGCAGGCGCGACGACCTCCACCACCTCGTACTCATCATCGGAGGACTCGTCCGAATCCTCTCCAAGTTCCTTGGAGGTCTCTTCATCGACAGGAGGGAGCCAGTTCTCCAAGACCTGAAACAACTGACGAAATGAATAACGTCAAGAAACTGCGACCGCACCCCTGCGACTGAGAAGGCAAGTAAAAGACTCACTGATGGCGCCTGGTGTTTCCCCGTGGCGGTATACGAAGTGAGTCCGGCCTTCGGGTCGGTGTACTCCGCCTCCGTAATCTTCTTCAATGCGACGACATAGTCGTTGGCGTCGTCCCAGTTTACCGAGCACGCCTTCGTTCTGTCGTCCCTGCCGGTGTACTGGTACATCTAGTGGGATCGACTGGCCAACGGCACCAGTCACCGCCCAAGCCAGCAGTTGTACATGTTGATGGTTTCTAGACCCTCCTTCTTGAGTGTCTGGATCTGCGTCAGCATTTCGTCCACGACCATCCTCTGGTCATCGGGAAGCTTGGTACTCAGCAACCGACACGGCTCGCTCCTCTCACTGGTGTACATTGGGAGCGATACCTCGCTGTCCGATGTCGACTCGCTCATGTAAAACTAGCTCTTCTTCCACTTGCTGGCGGCTTTCTTCGGGAGCATGAGGTCCAGGAAGGTGATGCCGCCCGCTGCCAGGATCGGGCCGCCTGCCCCTTCATGACTGGCGCTCCTATGGAACAGATCTAGGGGCGACACCCCAGATAGCACTAGCAGAATGCCACCAAAATGGCAAGATGCTTGATGCTGTGCGGACCTAGATCCAAAGGTTTGATCGCATAATATGCTCAAAACCTACGGAATAAGATTGAAGTGGGGAAGCCGAGCCCCCTCTCTAGGTGGCTCAAGAAGCAGATGAGTTCCCCAGGGCGAGGTTTGGGCTCCGTCTCCCCGGCCACGGAGATCCTCCATTTCCCTTTGCAAAGAATCCTCGCTTCCTAGAAAGATTTTGGTGAGGTCGCAGTGCACTTGGACTTGCCCCACAGATCCTATGGAGGCGTCATCGATAAGATCAAAGACTCGTCGAGCCAGAAATTCTGGATCGGGAGAGAGTGGGAGACTGAGGGCGCACGGGGTCAGAGAAATGTGAGGAAGATTCGCAGCTTCCCCCGTCACTCTCATTATAAAGGGGTGCTTCCCGCCAATCTCGAAGTAGCCATTACCCCACGGTAATTACGCCAATGTTACCATTGGATTACCCAACGGCTAGTTTGACTGAGCTAACGATCCAACTTTGTTCACTCGACTCGCCTACCCATTCGCCAATGCTGTGATTTGACTGCTCGCCAATGCTACAACTGAAAAAACACACAGGATATTTTTTCCTTCAATAAGGGAGTCCACCGCCGATTCGACTGGGCATCCAAATTGGACCCGCATACTCCGACTACCAAAGAACACCTGCGCTGAACCGACGATGGCCTCGGGGACTACTGATGGGGATATGCCGAATGGGGTATGCCCAGCAGGACGTTTCCGACTGGCCCAGGCCCTTTGCGAGTGGGCCTGCAGGGCGGCGACTGGATCGCGACTGGAGGAGGTACCAGGAGATTGGAAGCTGGAGGCCCATAAGCATAGATAAGCCAGTCGGATTAGGTAATCCTCCTAGTCCTTAACTTATTCGGTTGTATATCTGTAAACCCTAGAGATGTACCCCTATATAAACCTCCCTAGGGTACTCTCTGTACTCACGTTCCATCATACACCCCATCGACTCGCTGCCTAGCCGCCGAGCTCGCCACCATTGTACTCAAGCAATAATATAATCTAGAAGGAGTAGGTATTTACCCTACGGGGGGCCGAACCTGGCTAAACCTCTGTGTCTTAGCCCTCATCTTGCTCCACAGATGGCTGATCACTCTTGCCCCAAATCCTACTACTCGCTACCCCTGGTAGCATCTGTCGTGGCCATTCCCATGACACTTTTCCTTAAGAAAATACTACGAGTGAACTAACCGAGTAGTTCAATCAAGCCATAGTTTGTCATATTCATGAAATACTTTCTATATAGGAACAATGGATCTGGGTTTATGGGTTCACTCAATCTTCTCTCTCCGTCTATGGCAATGATCATAGATAATAAAATTACAAACAATTATTGTTCTTTAGTGATAACTTTATGATGGCTACATGTCCTAAAACACATAGTTGAAAGAAGTACCCATATGCGTGTTGTGTCACCCGCGCAAGGCCATTGTGTGGTTGCCGTCACTCCACCACGTCATACTTCCCCTTTTTACCCTCGGATAAAGGATGATTTTCAACACCATATGTCACTCGATGCTTGTGTCGTCTGTTACTCGGCCACCCCTTATCCACATGCATCGTACTCTTAAAGGAAAACATGGTCTAAGCACTAGTGCAATGATTTATGAAGTGTACGTGTTTTCAACATCTCTATCCCATATACTTACACTTGGTGTGGGTCAAACACTATACCTCATGATATGGTAAACAATGCATTATGCATAAATAAATTCATTACATGTATCATAGATGTATTCCAAAGTATGACAAACCATAAAGTCTCAACACAATAGTAAATGCATAACAAATATCATCTCATACCACAATATCTACCATAGGAATTACATACATAGTTCCATAATCATGCAAGGCACATCATATGGACTTCAACAATGATCACACATAGATATATTGGATCAAGATACAACCACAAAATGATGATCCAAGGGGTGGACTACTCACCCTCATGATGAAGAGCGGGGAGGCATTGCGGAAGGATGAGAGGTGGCTACAGGCGATTCCGGTAGCAGTTCCCCACTCTAATCTTCCTCCGGTGGCGGATAACAAAATCTCTATTTTGGTGTTTTTGATCTCCGCCTAAGTCCATCATGAGAACACTTCGGGGACCCTTTTATCGAAGGTTTTAGGTCAAAACAAAGAGATATGCAGTGGAATAAATGACATATGAGGCACAAGGCCCTAGATGTACTAGGTGGCGCGGTCTCACCTTATGACCGCGTCACATGTGCCTCGTGATTTCCATGTGCTCCAGGTGCTTCTCCCGATGAAAAACTACTCCTGAAAAATTCAAGATCCTTTTGAGTTCATGAAGGTGCCTAGAACTTAAAAATATAGAAAACTGGATTTTCCTGTCTTGTGGAGTTATAACCAAAATAAAAGGGATCATTGGTAAATCCCTGAAAATCAATATAAAATATGAGTATAAATTAGGTAACATGCAATGTCGGAATATGTCACAATAAACTACAAAGTTCATGTATGCATTTCACATGAATCAACATGCCCAACCTTAACATATGCTCATCTTCGAGCATAAAGGTGATAAAACTAACATGTAATTTGGAGATTGTTGTCAATAGATACATATAAAGTCATGATCATTTACTCACAAAGTTATATTGTTCGTAATCAAAACAACAATATCAAGTAATCATAACATAGAGTTTCAATGACATTCACTTCATGAATGCAAAACGATAAGTAAACCTTGCATAGTAATAAATGCACAAACTAATATGGAAAATTAAGAAAATTTAAGTGTGTGTGCAAGATGTGTGTGTGTAACATAAGCAAGCTTATACAAAAAGGAATTGTTCCTAAGTTGGTCTTTAGAATAGAAATTTTCTTTTATTTGAGACTTTGTCTCTTTACTTAGAAATAAGTAGATAGTAAGCACATATTAAACATATATTATTCATATTCCAAACCTTAAGACTTAAGGGCATGGTTTTTTATACATTGTCTAATAGTTAATAACACCATGATCTTCCATACTAAATTTGTTAGAGTTTTTAGAGAGGCACCCATACTTAGGCCTCCTCCCCACTTGTAGGCATTTTTGCGTCTCGAGGAGGAGTTTACCTTTATTTGTAAAGTACTATGGGACTAGGAATCCCTTTGCCATCTGTCTTAAAAATTTAAAATAATCACATTATGCATGCTCATTGTTTGATAGAATGAGGGGGAACTTGTTTATCATGGAAGATCACTATATTCTTGACCATCACACCATGAAAGCATGGTAAAAAGCATTAAAAATTAAAAATCTAAATAACTCATGAGAAATGTACTTGAATAACATGAATGCTACATGTAGGTAGATATCATGTAAAACTATGTAAATTCAACTTGGTTTATGGGGTGTTTGGATATACAAGCACTTTCTTGAATTTTTATAAGGAAGACTAGCAGGATGGGGGAAGTTAACCACTAAGAAAAAGAATGAGAAGTGTCCATAGTACTACTCAATTTACTAAGATGCAAAATAAATTGTAAGTAAACCTTCATGATGTAAATGACATCTAGCACTATGCGTGACACTTACACTATCATTGAGTCAGGCATAGATAATAAAACAAAATGTAATGGCATGTATGCCTTTTTCCCTTTCCTTTCCTTTTTATTGCATCCAAACTTATACTTATTTTTATTCCTTTAGCTCATTGATGATCATAAAGTGCATCTACAGGTGGTCGTATTTTATTCAAAAATAAACTTGCAAATTAAAACATAAAAACTAGATAATGGCGCTCCAAGTTCATGCAAAAATAGAATGGTGCTCAAAAAACTAAGTGAAAAGGTTTACAAACCATGAGTTGCATATTTGAAAGAATGAAAAGCAAAGTTAATAATATGGGCATGTGAAGAATGCAACTTGGAATTAATAGACACATAAAGATGAACATTATATTGTTTACATTCATAAGCATGCTTTCATATTTCAAACGAGTTGCTACAAATAATTACATTATTAAGATCTTGGGTGCGAGTAAGAATTTCATAAGACAATTTCAAACCATGCATGTATTTATCACACAAAGCATATTTCTCTTCATTTGTGTAAATAGGTGAATTCAATAATGATATATGACTCATGAATGAGAGTATTGATGACACACAAGTATAGGGGGTGTATCGTAGTACTTTCGATAAATAGGAGTGTCGATCCCAATGAGGAGCAGAAGGTGTTGACTAGTGGTTTGGATCAGGAATTCTCTGTAAATACTTAGCAAACCGATTTTTAGGGGATTTTTATAATGCAGATAAATAAAGTGCGAGTAAATAAAAGAAAATAATAATAGTTGAAGCAAGTAGCCCAATCCTTTCTTCAGAAAATGACAAGTCGGTTGTATTACTTATGAGGATCAAACATTCTCGAGGACACATGGGAATACTGTCAAGTGCTTTCGCTTCATATAGTTGATTAATCTTCTTTGGTTGGATAAGTGTTGTGTGGGTGAACCTATGCTAATGTACCGACCTTACTTGGACTAATACATAATTGTGATTATACCCCTTGCAAGCATCCGTAACTACAAGAAAGTAATTAAGATAAAAACCTAACCATAGCATTAAACTCTAAGATCCTACACTCCCTTGTGCAAAGGTTTCCTAACGGGGGTTCAGGTTTCTGTCACTCCGGCAATCCCACAATTAGTAGCCAAGTACACAATGCATTCCCCTAGGCCCATAAATGGTGAAGTATCATGTAGTCGACATTCACATGACACCACTAGAAGAATAGCACCACAACTTAAATATCAAACCATTGAATATTTCTCAACACAATTCCACTACTAACAACATGACTTCTCCCATGTCCTCAAGAACTAAACGAACTACTCACGAGACATCATATGGATAAAGATCAAAGATTATATAATGATAATTAACAATCTGAACATAAACAATAATTCAATAGTTCCACACAATAGCATCAACTACAAAAGTAATCAACATTGGGAAAGTTTCCCCTAAGAACTAAGAAAGATTCAACCCAATTGTTACAGCGGGATGGAGTGGTGGTGATGGTGCTGGTGGAGATGATGGTGAATATGATGATGATGATCCCGATGAAGTCTAGCTTGATGACGATGTTGATGGCGACGATCTCAACTATCCGGGAAGGAATTTCCCTAGCAGAAATCTGCCTGCCGGAGAGCTCTTTCTCTCTCTGTAGTTTCCACCCCGCAGAGTGATACATCCAAAATGTATCTACTTTCCCGAAGACTTTTGATATTGTTTCTCCTCTAAACTTGTGTGATTTGGATAAAACTAACATAGACTGACGCTGTTTTCAGCATAATTACCTTGATGTCTAGTTTTTGTGCAGAAAATCAACTATCAGGAAAATTCCTGGAAAATATGCCAAAAATCCTATTTCACCAGAAGATCCACGGAGCCAGAGTACGAGACGGAGGGGAGCCCTGGGTGGCTCACCCCCCGCCGCACGGGTGGGCCCACCCCGCACCTGGGAGGTGTGTGGCCAGCCCAGGCACCCCCTTGGCCTTTCTCTTCGCCTATAAGTTGACCGTTGAACTAAAAACCGTGGGGGTTCGACGTTTTTCAGGAAAGAGTTCCGCTGCGCCGCCACCACCAGAAACCAAGATTCGGATCCAGAAACTCTGTTCTGGCACCCTGCCGGGACGGGGAATTTGGGGAGGATCATCGCCATCGTCATCAACAATGCCTCTCCATCAACCATCAATGTTTCCCTCATCCATGAGTGAATAATCCACCGCTGTAGGCTATGGGGATGGTAGGGATTAGATGAGTTCTATCATGTAATCGAGTAAGATTGTTAGGGCATGGTGCCTAGTATCTCTATTAGTGCTATTTGAATTTGTTGCAACTTGTTGTGCTTAATGCTTGTCACTAGGGCCCGAGTGCCATGATCTCAGATATGAACTTATTATTGAATCATTATGATAGTATTGTTTGTGATATTATCTGCAAGTTGTGTACACATATCATTGTCCGGATCTAAAGGCCCCTAAGTGACAGAAATTGGGACAACTAGAGGGGATGGCTTTGGTCTGAGGATCACATGTGTTCACGGAGTGTTAATTATTTGCTCCGGTGCTCTATTAAAATTGAGCACCTTAACTGCCAGTAGTTCCCTAGAGGCCCCGCTGCCATGGGCTGGCAGGACAAAAGATGTGCAAGTTCTCATTACGAAGACGCATGACTATATATGGAGCACATGCCTAGGATTGTTTAGTACTTGGATGCTTATTCTTATTTATCTGCAATGCCCTAGATCTTGAAGTTACATGTTTAGACTCGTCCATGCAATGCCCGTCCATCCATTCCTATGCCTACCGCGCTCATAACCTACTGTTTGCTACTATTGTTACTATTGCTCCTGTTTTACTGCTGCTGTTTCTTTACTGTTGCTACTACAAACTGTTGCTACTGATAAAATTCTATGAGCAAGAACTATTTCCAGGTGTAGCTGAATTGACAACTTAGTTGTTAAGGCTTGCAAGTATTCTTTGGCTCCCCTTGTGTCGAATCAATAAATTGGGTAATACTACCCACGAAGACTGTTGCGATCCCCTATACTTGTGGGTCATCAATACTATTTTCTGGCACTATTGCCGGGGAGCATAGCTTTATTTGTAAGTTCACTTTCGATCTATTATTATTCACCGCTACTCCTTTCATCATGGGAAAGTCTTGTGATGGAAAGTTTCCTATTTTACCATCCACTACAACAAGAGGTACAGTCGTAAACACCTCTATTGCTTTTGATTCACCGTCTGTTATAAGTAAGCTTGTTACACCACCACCACATACTCATGCTACACACACTACTACTACTGCTGAGTCTGAAACTGCTTTTGATACTCATGATGTTACTTCTACTGTGCTTGATGTGAGTGGTTCATTAGGTCCTTTCCTAGATGCTACTATGGCTGGTCTAGGAAATACTAAAACTCCTAGTGAAGACACTGTTACACCTGTTAGCTCACCTGAGTCTGAGAGAGTTATGATATTAATGATGGATACATTGATTTTACTCATGAATTTGTTGAAGATTGCCGAAACACACATGGTACTAGTGCTATTAAGAGTCTCCTTGCAAGACGTACAATAATTCCTAAACTGTCCTCCGATCCTAAGTTTGCCACTTCTCCCATAAATATTAAAGATAAAGATTATGATTTCTCTCTTGATTTATCCTATTTGGACATTATTGAGAAATAAACTTTTTGTGGGACTGAAAATGAGAGTGCTGAGGCTCATATGAATGAGCTTTCCACTATGAGTGCTTTATTCTCTGATGATTTTAAGATGCGCAAGTACTTTGTTACTAAGATATTCCCTTTTTCACTAAAAGGAGAAGCTAGGGCTTGGTTTAATAGATTACCTCCTGGTTCCATTGATAGCCCTGATTGTTTGATTGTTTCTTTCTTCCAAAAATATTTTCCTCCTAGTGCTAGACATGCTGCTTTGCAGAAACTTTTTTATTTTAAACAGGGAGAAGAAGAGAAATTGCCTGAGTCATGGACAAGGTTCTGTTCCTTGATTCATGCACATCCTGGATGTCCATTACCTAAAAATGAGCTTCTTGATATTTATTATAATGGACTAACTGATGATTCTAGGACATACCTAGATAGTTTTGCTTATTGTGTTTTCAGGAAAAGAACTCCTACAGATGCTGAAGAATTAATGGCTAAAATAAGAAAGAATTATGATGATTGGACTTCAACTAAGCTAAATACACCTGAGCCTATTACTCTTGAACCAGTTGTGCCTGAACCAGATCCAATACCAACACCAAAGAAGAGGGGAGTTATTGCATTAAATGATGAAGTGATGAAGGAAGCTAAGAGGTGTCTAAAGGAGAAAGGTATTAGAGCTGAAGATGTGAAGAATCTACCTCCTATAGAAGAACTATGCAAGACAATTCCCCACTCATCCACTATTGAGGTACACTCTCTCCAACACTTTGATGAAGGTGATATTCCCTATTGTAAGCCTCCTGATCAATGCTTAGAGGAACATGACATTTTTATTGTTAAACAAGGTAATTTTAATAAACAAGTTCAGAATCATTTATTGGAAAACTCTAGAGCTATTAAAGAGTTGAAAGATATTGTGGAAAGAACTTCTAATGATATTAAAATTCTTTGTAAACACTTTCAAATGGTTCAAACCTAACTTGATCAACTTGCTAAGGTACAAAAGGATATGCTAGTTAATGCCTCAGGAGATAAACATGCTTATGGAATTAGAACTAGGAGTGGTATAGCTACTCAAGATCCTTTATATCCTGAAGGACACCCTAAAATAATTGAGCAGGATTCTCAACAAGGTGAAAGTAGTGGTAGTCCTTGTAAGAGAAATAAAAAGAAACACAAAGTAGTTGAGGAACCACTTGAACCTGCTGTAGATCCTAATAGTATATCTGTCTCTGATGCTGAAACTAAAAGTGGTGATAAAAATAATGCTCCTGATAAGGAGGAAGTTGAGGAAGAGCCTGAGAAGCACACTAAGAACATCAGGTACACTAAAGAAGATTTTATTGCTAAGAAACACGGTAGTGAGAGAGAACCTTGGGTGCAGAAACCTATGCCTTTTCCAGGTAAGAAACACAACTCAAAGGAGGAAGAACACTACAACAAGTTTTGTGAGTGGATGAAACCTTTATTTTTGCAAATTCCTTTGACTGATGCTATTAAGTTGCCTCCTTATTCAAAGTATATTAAGGATATTGTCTCTAATAAAAGGAATATTCCTAATGAGGAGATTTATACTTTTCTTGCTAATTATTACTTCAATGGTAAGGTTCCAAAGAAACTTGGTGATCCAGGTATACCAACTATTCCTTGCTCTATTAAGAATAATTATGTTAGAACTGCTTTAGTGTTATGCCTTTTTCTCTCTACAAGAGACTCCAGCTAGAAAAGTTGATACCAACTAATATATCTTTGCAAATGGCTGATAAGTCAACTACTATTCCTGTTGGTATATGTGAGGATGTTCCTGTTCAAGTGGCTCATAATTGCTTGGTTTTAACTGATTTTGTTGTGCTTGAAATGCCTGAAGATGATAATATGTCTATTATTCTTGGGAGACCTTTTCTTAATACTGCAGGTGCTGTCATCAATTTCAATCAAGGAAAAGTAATATTCAATATTAATGACAAAGAGCATACTGTTTATTTCCCCAAGAAGGTTGCTAAAAGCTATTGCCTGAATTCCATTGAAAATATTGAGAGCATCAAGGTTGGAGAAATATATTGTCCCATTCCACAAGAAAATTTTGAAACTATCATGATTGGGACCATTGCTATCAAGTATGAGGTAACATAATCACCTTGTGGAATACAAAGTTTTGTTTCATATAATATTGTTTTGGTAACAAGACTTGATCAACCTTCGTAACAAAAGGATTTTAATGAACAAAATAATGTTTTCACTGTGGTTATACTTGCTTTCTTTTACTTTTCTCCTTCCTAGTCTTTGCCTTTTCTTTTGCTAGATTTGGTTTTGTTATTTGTTTGCTCGTTAGAGTGTCTTAGAACTTCTGTATTCTTGGGTTTTGTTTTCTTTTGCTTCTTCTAAAAAAAACTGTTTCTGCGAGAAAATCAATTTATATACCTTGAAAATTGGCTAAAAATAAAGTTTCCTGAAAATTCCAGAAAATCCAAAATAAATTTTTTCCTCGATAAAGGGGTAGAGGGACACCTGGAGTGACCCAGGGGGCCACCCCAGTCCACCACACCCCTAGTGGGCGCGGGCACCCCCTAGGTGGCGCCTGGGTGGGGTGTGGCCCACCTAGGCCCCTCCAAGGTGCCTCCTCCCAACCATCTTCTTTCTCTCTCCCGAATAACACCAGAAAACTTTCTCAATCTCGAGTTCCTGCTGTTCTTGCTCGCGATTTTCGATCTCCTTGTTCAGCCCATCTTTGTTGCTGATTTTTGGAGGGATTGCTACTTGGTATGTGCCTCCTCCGCTTGTCCAATTAGATTTGTGATTGGTAGATTTGTAGGGTTCGCAGCATAGAAAACAAAAATTTTCCTACGATGGGAACTATATACCAAGATCTATCTACTAGATACAAACAACGGGCGGATGTATATCCGTAGAGAACATACCCTTGAAGACCGACAAAGCTTAACGAGTTCAACTCGTGGTTGATGTAGACGATCTCTTGCCGATCTCAAGATCGAAAGGAAGTCCTAGCGCCGCAAATCAGCAGCGCATCCGTGCTCGCACACACGTTCGAGGGACCGAGCAACCTCCGCCTCCTCACTCCAGCGATGCAGCGGAAGCACAACTCTTTCTTGCCGAATAGCCACCGGGAACATGTATCTCGCTAGTCCGAGACCATGGGGGATAAATTCTAGAGGGGGAGAGAGATCCTTCACGAGGAGGTGTGTGAGACAAGTGAGGAGGGGGGATCCTTTTATAGGAGGAGGGGGGAACCCCAAGGGGGTGGCCGGCGCATGGGGGCTGCCCCCTTGCCCTCCCCTCTTCATGTGGGTGGACACTCCACTCACAAATCTCCTTTAAATTCCCTCCACTCAAAAGTCCACTCAAAATTCCCATTAAATTTCCACCAAATTTAATGCAAACTCTCATTAAATAAAACTCTTTTATTTTATTCAGAATTTTTTCAATTACTTTAATGACAAACATTCACAAATAACCCCTTGCTAGAATTCTATTTCACATGCATAACCACTTTATGCAATTTCACCCGAAAACCTGTTTCGGTATCTAGTGAAATAAATTCCTGCGCTTGTTCATTCTTTCGGCATGAAACATTTGCTCCAATTGGATGTCGGTGTCTCTTAAGTGTGTCACCCTACGGTTCGTGAATAATGCGGACATGATCGAGACCCCTCTCGGATCAATAATCAGAAGCGGGATCTGGAGACCCATACTGACTCCCACACATTCAACGATGACTTTCTTGTGATCGTCGGAACCTTTTACGCTAATATCTTAATCCCTTTGTTTCACGATATATTACATGTCCGAGATTCGATCATCGGTATCTCCATACCTAGTTTGATCTCGTTACCGACATGCACTCTTTTCTCGTTCCTGTGATATAACATTCTAGTGATCAAATCACTTGCTTGCAAGCTAATCAATGTGATATCACCGAGAGGGCCTAGAGTATATCTATCCGTCATCGGGATGAACAAATTCCACTCTCGATCCATGAGCCGCAACATAACACTTTATTAGTTATGAATCCATCTTTATAATCACCCTGTTACGGTGTGACGTTTGATGTTATCAAGAAACTCTTCCGGTGTTAGTGATTGACATGATCTCATGGTCTAAGGATTAGGATCACTTCGTAAGTTGTTATAGCAATATAAACTCAATGACTTTGATCGTAATGCTATACTTCGGATGAATGTTCATCACACCATCACACTAATGTTGTGATCCCGTTATTAACAACATCCAATGTCCATGATCAGGAAACCTTGATCATCTTGTTAATCAACGAGCTAGTTTATGAGAGAGGCATAACTAGGAACTTTCTGTTTGTTTATTAAACACACATGTATTAACGTTTCCGTATTAATACAATTATAGCATGCAAAATAAACATCTATCATATACTTGGAATACACATAATAAACACTTTATTATTGCCTCTCAGGGCATATTCCCTTCAGTCTCCCACTTGCACTAGAGACAATAATCTAGTTACATAGTGATAAATCTAACACCCATTGAGTTCTGGTGTTGATCATGTTTTGCTCTAGGGAGAGTTTTAGTCAACGGATCTGCTACATTGAGATCCGTATGTACTTTACAAATCTTTATATCTCCATCCTTGACATGCTCGCGGATGGAGTGAAACCGGCGCTTAATATGCTTGGAATGCTTGTGAGACCTTGGCTCTTTGGCATTGGCAATGGCACCATTGTTGTCACAATAGATCACCATTGGGTCCAACGCGTTTGCCACAACTCCTAGTTCGGATATGAACTCCTTCATCCAAACTGCTTCCTGAGCCGCTTCTGAAGCAGCAACATATTCGGCCTCCGTTGTTGATCCCGCTACCACAGGTTGTTTGGAGCTCCTCCAACTAACCGCTCCGCCATTCATGAGAAATACGTATCCGGATTGAGACTTAGAGTCATCCGGATCGGTGTCAAAGCTAGCGTCGACATAACACTTAGCGACGAGCTCTTCTTCACCTCCGTATACAAGAAACATATCCTTAGTTCTTCGTAAGTACTTAAGGATATTCTTGACCGCCATCCAGTGTTCCGAACCTGGATCCGATTGGTACCTACTAGTCAAACTAATAGCATGTGCCACATCCGGTCTTGTACATAGCATGGCGTACATTATAGAGCCTATGGCTGAAGCATAGGGGACTTTGTCCATTATCTCTCTTTCTTCCGCTGAAGCCGGACTTTGAGTCTTACTCAATGTCTTGCCTTGCAACATAGGTAAGAACCCCTTCTTACTTCCGTCCATTTTAAACTTCTTTAAAATCTTATCAAGGTATGTACTTTGTGATAGCCCTATTAGGCGCCTAGATCTATCTCTATAGATCTTTATGCCTAATATGTATGACGCTTCACCTAGGTCCTTCATTGAAAATTTGCTGTTTAGATAACTTTTAACACTGTTTAAAAGTTCTATATCATTTCCGATCAATAATATGTCATCCACATATAATATCAGAAATGCCACATTGCTCCCACTCACTTTCTTGTAAATACAAGATTCTCCATAAGTTTGGACAAATCCAAACTCTTTGATCACCTCATCAAAGCGGAGATTCCAACTTCGTGATGCTTGCTTCAATCCATAGATGGATCGCTGAAGCTTGCACAGCTTGTTAGCATCCTTAGGATCGACAAAACCCTTTGGTTGTATCATATACAACTCTTCTTCAATATTACCATTGAGAAACGCGGTTTTGACATCCATCTGCCATATCTCATAATCGAAATATGCAGCAATTGCTAACATAATCCTAACTGACTTTAGCATCGCTATGGGAGAGAAAGTCTCATCGTAGTCAACTCCTTGAATTTGTCGAAACCCCTTTGCGACAAGTCGAGCTTTATAGACGGTCACATTACCATCAGCATCAGTTTTCCTTTTGAAAATCCATTTGTTCTCCACGGCCTTTCGGTCGTGAGGTAATTCCACCAAGTTCCAAACTTGATTTTCATACATGGATTCCATCTCGGATTTCATGGCTTCTAACCATTTGTTGGAATCCGGGCTCATCATCGCTTCTTCATACGTCGCAGGGTCATCATTTTCATCAACCATGAAATTCATGACAGGATTTCCGTACAGCTCGGGAGCTGCACGCGTCCTGTTTGACCTGCGAGGTTCGGTAGTACTCTCTTTCGGAGTTTCATGATCATTATCATTAGTTCCCTCTTCAACAGGTGGAGCCAACTCCGGAACAACTTCCGGCGCTGCGCTACTCGCCATACTTTGAAGAGAAGGTTCCACAACCTCTTCGAGTTCTACCTTCCGACTACTCACACCTTTCGCGAGAAACTCTTTCTCTAGAAAGGATCCATTCTTGGCAACAAAAACCTTGCCCTCGGATCTGTGATAGAAGGAATACCCAATAGTTTCTTTAGGGTATCCTATGAAGACGCATTTTTCTGCTTTGGGTTCGAGTTTATCCGGTTGAAGTTTCTTCACATAAACATCGCATCCCCAAACTTTAAGAAATGACAGCTTAGGTTTGTTTCCAAACCACAATTCATACGGTGTCTTTTCAACGGATTTAGATGGTGCCCGATTTAAAGTGAATGCAGCAGTTTCTAGTGCATAACCCCAATAAGACAACAGCAAGTCCGTCAGAGACATCATAGATCGAACCATATCTAATAAATTACGATTACGACGTTCCGACACACCATTTCGCTGTGGTGTTCCGGCAGGTGTGAGTTGTGAAACAATTCCACACTCTTTCATGTGAGTGCTAAACTCGTAACTTAGATACTCACCTCCACGGTCGGACCGTAGAAATTTGATCTTTCTATTACGATGATTTTCCACTTCATTCTGAAATTCCTTGAACTTTTCAAAGGTTTCAGACTTGTGTTTCATCAAGTAGATATAACCGTATCTACTCAAATCATCCGTGGAAGTAACAAAATAACGATATCCACCTCGCGCCGACACACTCATTGGACCACATACATCAGAATGTATGATTTCCAATAAATCTGTCGCCCGTTCCATTGAACCGGAAAACGGCGTTCTAGTCATCTTGCCCATAAGGCATGGATCACATGTATCAAATGATTCATAATCAAGTGATTCCAAAAGTCCATCCGAATGGAGCTTCTTCGTGCGTTTAACGCCAATATGACCTAGACGGCAGTGCCACATATATGCGGATATATCATCATTAAGTTTAATCCTTTTAGCATCAACATTATGAATATGTGTAACATTATCATCGAGATCTAATAGAAATAAACCATTCATCATCGGTGCATGACCATAAAAGATTTTATTCATATAAATGGAACAACCATTGTTCTCGGATTTAAATGAATAACCACTTCGCATCAAACACGATCCAGATACAATGTTCATGCTCAGTGCAGGCACCAAATAACATTTATTCAAGTTTATAACTAATCCCGACGGTAAGTGGAGAGGCAGCGTTCCGACGGCGATCACATCAACGTTTGATCCATTGCCGACACGCATCTTGACCTCACCCCTTGCTAGCGGTCGCTTGTTTCGCAGCCCCTGATTCGAGTTACAGATATTAGCAACTGAACCGGTATCAAATACCCAGGTGCTACTGCGAGCACTAGTCAAGTACACATCAATAACATGTATATCATATATACCTTCGTTTGCCTTGCCGACCTTCTTGTCTGCCAGATACTTGGGGCAGTTGCGCTTCCAGTGGCCAGTCCCCTTACAATAGTAGCACTCGGAATCAGACTTAGGTCCAACTCGGGGTTTCTTTTCAGGCGCGGCAACAGGCTTGCCGCCCTTACTTCCCTTCCGTTTTCCCTTCTTGTCTTTCTTGAAACCAGTGTTCCTATTGATCATCAACACTTCATGTTCCTTTTTGATCTCCACTTCTGCAGTTTTAAGCATTGACAGAAGCTCGGGGAGAGACTTCTTCATGCCTTGCATATTATAGTTCATCACGAAGCTCTTATAGCTAGGTGGCAGAGACTGCAGAACACGATGGATGCCTAAGTCAATGGGAATCGATATTCCCAAGGACACAAGCTTATCGGCGTAACCCGACATCTTGAGTACATGCTCACTAACGGAGCTGTGCTCTTCCATCATGCAGCTAAAGAACTTTTCTGAAGCGTTGTAGCTCTCTACAGCAGCTTGTGTGTAGAAAATCGTTTTCAACTCACCCATTGTATCAAATGCATTGCCGTTTTCGAAATGCTTTCGAAGTTCCGGCTCTAGCCCATACAATATGCCGCAATGAACTAAGTTGTGGTCCTCCTGACGAGTCTGATAGACATTCTTCTTCTCGTCAGGGGCATCATGAAAAGGTGGGGGGCCTAACGGCGCTTCTAGCACATATTGCTTTTGTGCAGCAGAGAGGAGAATCCTCAAATTCATGGCCCATTCGGTAAAGTTGCTACCGTTCGTTGCTAGTTTCTCTTTCTCCATGAACACATTGAAATTAAAAGCAGGTGGTGCCATCTACAACAGAATTTGTAAAGTTTAGACTAAGTGTATGATAGATTGAGTTCAACTAATCTATATTACGAATGAACTCCCACTCAAAAACGACATCCCTCGTGCCTTTTTGGTGATTACATGAACCAAATCCACTACACCAAGTCCGATCATCACGTGAGTCGGTATAGCTTCAAAGGCGAGCATCAAATGGGCATCATATCAACTATATGACTCATGCTTAACCTTTCGGTCCGTGTTCCGAGGCCATGTCTGTACATGCTAGGCTCGCCAAGTTAGAACCTTAGTATTCGTGTGTGTAACTGTTTTACACCCGAAATATGGTCGTGGATCCAAGAACACCCGATCATCACGTGATATCTTGGAGCGACAAAAACATAATCGGTGCATACTAAAGGAAGAACACATTCTTATCTTGATATTTAAATGAGGGATCATCTTATTATGCTAACAAAGCGCTAAACAAGCAATATAAGATGCAATCAAAACATCATATGTATATTAGTGAAATGATATGGTTCCCGCAGATGATCTCTATCATGTGCATCGTGGTATGATCACTATCATACCTATATGTGTAAATCCAAGGTCTATGGATTTTACACGCTATGTGTGTTGTAAGAGTATCATCCCATACTTCTACTTACAACACTACCATATCATAACACTAGCCCAGCAACAATCTAAACTAGACGCCTCTAATTTATCCATTGCAAGTTTTACGTGGCTTAGGGCTTTCGAGATAGAACCGTTCTTACCTACGAACATGAACCACAACGAGGATAATCAAATTGTTGACAACTCGCTTGCAAAATAGATATTGACTATAGTAGGAGAGACAGACACCCGCTAGCCACTTATGCAAACTAGTTGCATGTCAAGCGTGGAACAGGTCTCATGTGCGAGGACATGTAAAGTTTGTCCAGGCCGCTTCATCCCACTATACCACCGATATCCAAAATTAAAACAAAGGAGCAACAACATGATCATCATCGCCCACATACTCATATGTGTACTACCTGTGTAAAGTATCTACGCATAGATCCGGCTCTGATACCACTGTAGGGTTCGCAGCATAGAAAACAAAAATTTTCCTCCGATGTGAACTATATACCAAGATCTATCTACTAGATACAAACAACGGGCGGATGTATATCCGTAGAGAACATACCCTTGAAGACCGACAAAGCTTAACGAGTTCAACTCGTGGTTGATGTAGACGATCTCTTGCCGATCTCAAGATCGAGAGGAAGTCCTAGCGCCGCAAATCAGCAGCGCATCCGTGCTCGCACACACGTTCGAGGCACCGAGCAACCTCCGCCTCCTCGCTCCAGCGATGCAGCGGAAGCACAACTCTTTCTTGCGGAATAGCCACCGGGAACATGTATCTCGCTAGTCCGAGACCATGGGGGATAAATTCTAGAGGGGGAGAGAGATCCTTCACGAGGAGGTGTGTGAGACAAGTGAGGAGGGGGGATCCTTTTATAGGAGGAGGGGGGAACCCCAAGGGGGTGGCCGGCGCATGGGGGCTGCCCCCTTGCCCTCCCCTCTTCATGTGGGTGGACACTCCACTCACAAATCTCCTTTAAATTCCCTCCACTCAAAAGTCCACTCAAAATTCCCATTAAATTTCCACCAAATTTAATGCAAACTCTCATTAAATAAAACTCTTTTATTTTATTCAGAATTTTGTCAATTACTTTAATGACAAACATTCACAAATAACCCCTTGCTAGAATTCTATTTCACATGCATAACCACTTTATGCAATTTCACCCGAAAACCTGTTTCGGTATCTAGTGAAATAAATTCCTGCGCTTGTTCATTCTTTCGGCATGAAACATTTGCTCCAATTGGATGTCGGTGTCTCTTAAGTGTGTCACCCTACGGTTCGTGAATAATGCGGACATGATCGAGACCCCTCTCGGATCAATAATCAGAAGCGGGATCTGGAGACCCATACTGACTCCCACACATTCAACGATGACTTTCTTGTGATCGTCGGAACCTTTTACGCTAATATCTTAATCCCTTTGTTTCACGATATATTACATGTCCGAGATTCGATCATCGGTATCTCCATACCTAGTTTGATCTCGTTACCGACATGCACTCTTTTCTCGTTCCTGTGATATAACATTCTAGTGATCAAATCACTTGCTTGCAAGCTAATCAATGTGATATCACCGAGAGGGCCCAGAGTATATCTATCCGTCATCGGGATGAACAAATTCCACTCTCGATCCATGAGCCTCAACATAACACTTTATTAGTTCTGAATCCATCTTTATAATCACCCTGTTACGGTGTGACGTTTGATGTTATCAAGAAACTCTTCCGGTGTTAGTGATTGACATGATCTCATGGTCTAAGGATTAGGATCACTTTGTAAGTTGTTATAGCAATATAAACTCAATGAATTTGATCGTAATGCTATACTTCGGATGAATGTTCATCACACCATTACACTAATGTTGTGATCCCGTTATTAACAACATCCAATGTCCATGATCAGGAAACCTTGATCATCTTGTTAATCAACGAGCTAGTTTATGAGAGAGGCATAACTAGGAACTTTCTGTTTGTTTATTAAACACACATGTATTAACGTTTCCGTATTAATACAATTATAGCATGCAAAATAAACATCTATCATATACTTGGAATACACATAATAAACACTTTATTATTGCCTCTCAGGGCATATTCCCTTCAAGATTGTATCTTGAGTATTTTGCTGCTATAGGTGACAAGTTGTGTGAGCTTTCATGCTTGTTCTTTGCTTAGAGATTTCATTTTGATGCATGTGTAGCCCTCTAGCAAGTTCCTATAGTAGTTTCTCATCATTTATCAACTTGGAAATCTCTTGGATTGAGGTTTGTCTAAATTTTTTAGAAAGGAAGATGAGTGCTTACCCACTGAATCAATATGACTTTATGGTACCTGAGCCAATGAAAGTTCATCGTGAGGAAGGAGTCTTTCCTTCCATATATCCATGCCAGGAATTTATGAGAACCGCGGGAATCCTCCAGGATTTCCAAACTATGGTTACCAATGCAGGGTTGGAACACTTTGTTGAAGGTGAACCAATTCAATATGTTAAGCTAACCATGGCTGTTGTGCAGGACTTCCGGTTTACTTGGTCTTCATCTAATCCCATGGTCCATTATAAAATATACAATCTAGCTATCGACCTGCCTTTTGCTGATTTTTGTGCAGCAATTAGAGTGCCTCAGTGGGGATCTTGTGAGAAGATCAAAGAGAGACCCAAGTTACTTATGGATTTATATGTTGAGATTTTCCAAGGTTTCGACTTCTCAAAGGAAAGTGGTAAAATTTGGAACATTCAGTTCCCATCAGATATTTTGCGCATTTCATTACCAAGTATGTTCTTGCTAGAAAGATTGCTAGAAAGTTATCTTCTTTGATCTAGATTTTATTGTAGATGCTTTGAATAGGCATAGATCTTATAACCTGGGTGCTTTGATAGCTTACCATCTCACCACTAACCGTGAGAAGGGTGGAATTTGTGGAGGTCTCATTGCTTCTAGGTTGCTAGTTTTCCATGGTTTAGAGCCTCACCATTCAGAGAATCAGTTCCCCGTAGAGAGGCTTGATCTTGAATCTATGGTTCAACATAATTTTGTTTCTCCTGGGGCTACTGTGAGAAGTATCACTACAAGGAATATGGCTATATATGACCCTCAATTTTCGTCACAAAATCGTCATAGTAGTCTGTTTATGACGATTCCATGACGATTTTGAGATCGTCGAAAGCTGAGCGTCGCAAATGAACTATAACGACGTTTTTGGTAAAATCGTCATAACCGTCTATGACGATATTGAATCGTCATAACGTCTATGACGATCCAATATCGTCATGGACCATCTAGCCAGGCCAGCTCAAATCCTACGTGGCCGATCCTACGTGGCAAAATTGTGACGAAATGAAATCGTCTTAAATCAAAATCAGCCCAGTCCATTTTAGTAATCTAAATGGGCTGGCCCAATAATTCTAGCCTTTTATTTGCTAGGCCTTGGCCTTTTTAGGTTTGTCTCCTTTGGGCCTTGCCTTCTTACGGTCCACTTATTTAATTCAGATTTGTTACAGTATATTTTGGGCCACAGCCTTTCTAGAGCCCAAATACATTTCAGCCAGTCCTGATTTCTGCTATTTTTTAACTAGAATTTGCATTTTCATTTCTGGAATTGCTTCAGTCATGCAATAAATCGAGAAAATACACGAGAGTTTCCAAATACATCAAGAAAATGCACCATTTTCAGCAAATACACAACATGCAGATAATTTATCAGCAAATAGCAGGCTCACAAATGCACATCCAAGATTACAATTCAGTATTTACATTAACTTATTAGAAAATAGCACCAATTGCAACATCTGCTAGGCAACAATAAGTTAACCCAAGTCAACCACTTTATACTGGTGTTGAGTATCAGAGTAGTCATTTCTTCAGGTCCTATGTGCTCACCAAGAAATCAACCCTCTGAATCTTTTTTGTGTCACATCCCTCATTCCTGCAAATAGGTATTTACACACTGATTAATACAAATCAGTATGAATATACAATGGCATATTTAAAGCAGGCAAGTGGACATGGCATAAACTGCATACTAATAAATTATCTATGTTACACATGACTGATACAATTCACATATAACAACATATTAATAGAGTGCCATTAGTGTTGTACAAGAAGACAAAAACAAGTCACTAGGTATCATCTACAGCAAGAAGCACAAAGGGCACTAGAGAAAGAGGAAGATGGAGGACGCAGACGCACCAGCCGATGAAGATGCATATACCTGGACGCCCTCCAGTCCAAGCCGGAACAACAGCACCAGAGGACGTGTCCGGCGCTGCAACTGCTACTCCGTGTGGATGCCGAGATTCCGTGCAGGACTCCACCATGTAGGAACAGTTATACTCGGCAGTGTTTACATGAAAGTGTAAAGTGTAGACAATTATTTCCAATATAAAACTATATATATATTGTTTTAAAGTGTTGAAATAGAACTTTTTAGCTTTCCAAAACTTAAACAGAGGAAAAATAATGAAATTACCCCATGAGAATGCATGTTTCAAGAAATGTAAAAAACAGAATAAAGATCTCTAGCAAGTGAGTAACAAATATGCATGGCAGCATTGGTACTTTGACAGTATGTTGGGTATACAATGAACTTAAGATGAGTTTACTAAGCTAGGAAATTATACAGTAGCATATGCTTGCCAATTCAGTTGCTTATAAACTGACAGCAATGTTAAGCTAATAGAAATGGGCACATCAGCAGTTAGAACTTCCATGTACATCAGCTATTGTGAGTCAAATACACATGCACACATAAGTCATGCACTGAGAGTATTTGATTTGATACTGTAAAAGCAAGACTGAAACATTATGTAGCAAGAAGCACTTCCTAGCCACAATTTAATCTGGAAAATAACAATATTTAACAATGGAGTATCTTCTATAAGCATGTGACACCTAAATATTCTGGACCTAGAAGCACTTGACACCGAAACAATAAAACCTGCTTGCCATGGACCATGGACCATTTTGGAACTATTTAGAGTTTTTTAGGCATTAATGCAACTGAAAGAGATAGTGAATCCAGGATACAAGCATGAAATGGTAGGTACCCTACCATAAGGGTCTGGCTGATGTAGAATGAATAGAGGATGTCACGGATGTGTAGCTTCTCATGCCCTTCGACTCTATGACACCACCCTCTAGTCATATTCCTCCGACACTGCACTATGGCCGTCTTCAAGCTGTCTCCGGCCAGCATCTGTCGCGCGAGTCCAGAAGTTCCTGCAGCTCCATCTCCAGCCATCTCCGGCCAGAAGCTCCGTGTCTTCTTCTCCAGCTGTCCCCGGCCAGTAGCTCCCTACCAGGTTCAGCTTACCATATATACTTGCCCCCAACAGGTCGGTGTGACCATGGCATGTAAGTACATATATAAGTGATTATTGTGAAAATGAGATTGCCCAAATATACAATTGTAAATCAAGAAGCATATTAACAGTACATTAGTTAAGGAGAAATGACAGTACAATTGTAAATCAAGAAGCATATTAACAGAAGTCCTGGTAAAAAAGCTTCTTAGATCCAAGTCTACTACACTGTATGAACAAGTGAAGACAGTATACTGCATATGTGCAATAGGTTTACATTGTAGAAAGCAGAACCTTATATAACAAGTCAATTTCAGAGGATATGACTTAATCACAGATAGTAGCTAGATTCCCAATGTCCCAACATAACTTTTACCTTGCTTTTTTACATGAACCACAAGTACACAAGTGGATCAGTAGAATCCGCAGTCAAATAATTTGTGACAATTTAGCTCCTAGGCAAGGAAATTTGCAAATGAATCAAATATGTAAGTACAACTGTGCTTGCTTATCTGTTAGGATAATAAAATCTAAGGTTGAACATAGTCTAATCTCCTAGTACACGCTGAGAGTGAGAGCACATAGGAAGCTCAACTAAGAACTTA
The DNA here is from genome assembly GCA_916181665.1 of Avena sativa. Classification (NCBI taxonomy): domain Eukaryota; kingdom Viridiplantae; phylum Streptophyta; class Magnoliopsida; order Poales; family Poaceae; genus Avena; species Avena sativa. The sequence continues at coordinate 1,314,792 of OV702279.1, read as the reverse complement.
TGTACTCACAACCTGGTACCACTAGAGTAGGTAACTACCTAAAGGCTACGCAGATCAATCAATAATAACATTCCTAGCAACCAATCAAGTTCCTATACTCTAGATCAGCATCGCAATTTCTGGCCAATAGAAAGAAAACAAAGAAAGCAGGAGGCACGAACGAACCTGTTCTCGTTTGAGGTCAAGGTGATCCCCTTCCTTCTCTCATGCTCGGCTAACATGGATGATCTCTTCTCCCCATAGTGTCCTTCCCCTGTTCCTCTTCTGCATCCACCCTTCTTCCTACCCCCGCCACTGCGGACCCCTTCCTCGGGGACACTGCAACGAAAGAGAAGTCATAGAGAATACAGAAGATAGTGATGGGGAGGGAAGAGAGAGATTCAGAGGAAGTCCTGGAGCTAGATAGGGTCTCACCTGTAGCAGCTGAGGGTGATGAAGGTGCACAGGATGGCCATCGGTAGCCATGTTGCCCACCAGTTCGACGACGCTGGAGGCGCCAGATCCATGCGGGGTTTCGCCAACTCCCGCCCGTCCTGCTAGGGTTTCGCCCGCTGCCCTTGGCCGGAGAACGAGGACGAAGGACGACGGCGCCATGACGGCATCCTCCTGCTGGCCCTTGATGCCCGCGGTGGATGAGAGGAAGATGAAGCTGAAGATGCCCGCGGGCTTCTTCTCCACCGTCGCTCGGTCCCGCGAGTCGGCGATGGCCTCGAGGAGGGACTCGTCGGCGAGGAGGAAGAAGCCGATCTGCTTGGGGTCGGCTCGCACGAAGGAGGAGGAGACAGCGGCACCGAAGAGGATGATGTGGACCGCTCCGACTTGAACTACAGGCTCGAACGAAGGAGGAGGAGACAGCGGCACCGAAGCTTGGTCACCAGCGAGGAAGAGAAGCACAAGGTGGAGATCTAGGGTGGCCGCCGATCTGGGTCGGGTGTTGGGGGAGGCGGCGCGTGCGGATAGGGTTTGCAAAGGCCGTGGGCATGACAAGGTGTAAGTTGTGCTTCTTTGGGTGAGCCACAGGGCGTTGGATCGGCACTGAACGGTCCAGATCGGTCCGATAAGGCTGATCTGTGAGAGGCTCTTTCCTGTGTTCTGATTGGTTCGTTCAGAAAACACCTCATTGCTGACGTGGCCAACTATCATGACGATTTTAAATCGTCGTAGTGAGGTTCAAATAACATCGTAGGCTATATTCGTCAGATTATGACGATTTGAGCTAATGAAAATATGACGATCCTGAGCAAAATCGTCATAATTTTGTAAGGTTTTGAACCTTCCGAACGGCTTTTGACCATCTGGTGCGAAATCGTCATAACTCTATGACGATTTTGAACACGGTCACTATGAGAAGGTCATAGAATAACACATTCCTTGTAGTGTATACCGTATGAACTATCTTTTGCCAAGCGTGGTTGGAGAGGGGTAGGACTGAGAAAATTGTTTATTGGGGAAAGTCTTCATACCAGTAGCCCTCCTATGATTGGGGCGCGTCTTCTTCATCGCAAGCGCCTGACTATGATCATTCCTATGGTGACCCACCAGCTTGGGGTTACTACCCAGGCTATTGAGCCCCAGTTAGGCCAAAAGCCTAAGCTTGGGTGGAGGTATACCGACATCACACTCATATTTATATCATGGTCGGTCGGTTCTTTGTATATCCATTGTTTCGCTTTCTTTTTGGTTTTTGTTCCTGCTTTCTCAAAACACAAATATACCAAAAATATTTTTGTTGTTTCTCTTGGTTTGTTTCTTTTCTTTGGTTTGCCATAAAAGAAAAATCCAAAAAGATTTTGCTTTGTTTGGTTTGTTTTTGCTTTGTTGGCTTGTTTGAAAAATCGAAAACACCAAAAATATTTGTTGTTCTTCTTTGGTTTTGTGAGTTATTTGCAGGGTTCAGTCATCCTCAGTTGATTTTGGTTTCATGTTATTATTCAAATCACACAAGTGAAGGGCAATAATGAAGATTAGGACAACTTGAGGTGTGGTAAGAGGCTGGTAACAAACTCTATTTGTTTTCATTTTTGTACATACACTCATCATTGTGAGCATGCTTAGTCTGTTTATGTAAGGTGTATGTTACTGATGGATGCTTAGTAGTTCTTGCTTGTCTGTTATTAGCTCCATCTTGCTAATAGTTTGTAGCATGTCATATGAATGTTTGCTTGCATTTTTTTATTCATAACTTGGTATGATATTGTGGTATCCTCCTCTGAATATTTCATGTGAATCGACTTGGCACATGCTCATGCATGCATATGACTAAACAATAGTCAGTAAGCCTCGATGATTTATTTTGCCTCAGAGTTCTTGTAACATTTTCATGCCATAATTAGTCCTGTTTTGTTGCAAGCATGATTATGATAGGTATTGCTCTCTCGGTTGTCGCTCCCTCTCTCTTGCTAGCGTTCACTTGCACTGAGTATGAGCTATACTTGTGCTTCCAACTCCCCAAAATCAATATTTCCAACAATGTCCACCATACCTACCTATTAGCATCATTTGCTATTTCAGTGCATATTCTATATGCCTTGTTTTTTTCCAAATAAAATGTTTGACTGCTTTGAGAAAGTTAGTTAGTAAATCTCTCACGAACTTGATGGCACACTTTATTTCTTGCACTTAATAATCCTAAACCATTGTGACCTGTCCATGAAAGTTATATGCTTGCAAATTATAGGCTAGGACTTAGCAGAACAGTGCTGTCATGGAGAACGCTTTCAACACTTATGGATCCATATCTAGTTGATACCTTGATCTTTTGTTTGAGGATGTCGTCGTTGTGAAATAAAAGGGGAGCTTGTGAGTTCATGGAGTATATATATGTGTTAGAGAAACGCCCGGGACGCTAGCCTAAGCCATGCCTTATCATGGTGGAAACTTGTAGCATCACCATAATGAGCATTCTATGAAGCATCCTCAATAAAAATCTATGCACGTAGTAAATAAAAAGATCGCTGAGATGCTCATTGTCTTCTTGCTTGTCATTTTGATCACAGGATAGCTCCTGTATCATGTGCAAGGGGTACCCCGTTGGCGGTTCTCTATGATATGCATGTATTTACAATGACAAGAACTTACAGGTAACCAAAGTCGAGTAGCATGCGGAGCGGCCCTCATACTCAAGGGACATGGGATTTTAGTTTATGGTCTGTCAAGCATATAACTCATATTGGACCTCACTATCACCTTAACCATATGAAGATGCCTATGATAGGGGCAATGAGAGCTCAAAATTAATGAGTACCTGTAACATCTCAAAAATCATGAATTGTAAAAGCATGCATTGCATTCATATTGTCATAGCATTTAGGGTTGGTACAAAAATTTCCAAAGTTTGAAATCAAACAAAACCATTTATATGCCCACTTTAAATTCATATGAGGCATGGTTTTGCTCTTGTTTTCAAAGGACCAAGGTTTTTTTTGTGTAAACAGTAGTGTTTGACACACATTTGAGTGCAAGTATCAAAATACAAAAATATAGAAAAGATTTGAATTCAAACAAGTTTTAAAAGGGTTTGAAAACCATTCCTGAAAAATCAAACAAAAAAAGAAAAGGAAAAAAGAAAAAATAAAACAAGCGCTGCATTTTGAGCCCAGCACCAGAACAGGCCCAAAAGCCCACCCGGGCCATTCCCCCTCCCCCCTCTCTCTCTCACCTGCACTCTCCCTACCCCGTGCTCAGTGCCACTGGGCCCAAGCCAGCTCAGCATCGTCTCCACGAACCCCGCGCGCAGACCCCGTCGCCACCGCCGTTTCCTCCATCACCGCCGCGTTGATTTCGGGCTTAATTGCCATTGATTCTCTGAGTAATTACCTCGCCCCCGCCTGCTACTTAATCCCCACACCGCCGCGGTCATTTCCCCCCAAACACCCACGCTCAATCGCCGCCAGGCTGCTCGCAATTAGACTTGCACTGCCACTGCCCGAGCATCTCTGACGAGATATTCCGGTGAGTGTCGTGCTCACGCCCATCCCTCGTTCATACGATGATGATCCTCTGCTTCATGTGCTTCTTCTCATGCCCCTTGTTCATCTGCTCATGACCTAGAACGTCGGCTTCGTCGAGCACCGTGAACATCCGACGTCGTCCCCATCTCCGACGAGAAATCCCGGTAAGATGCGACCGCCCCTTGGCTTCTGAACCAAACTAACTTGTTCGCCTGAACCTTGCACATGTCTTGATGCCTCTGGTTTGTGCTAGGGTGACCCAGGTCGTCGCCTCCGTCGCCGTCTGCACGAGCCCGACGTTGTCCACAACTCCCACGAGCTCCAGGGACCATAGCAGCTCGCCCCTGTCCGAACCAAGGCCATGTTGAGCTTCCTCGTGACCTTGCGACGCTGGTAAGCATCGCCATTGCCCCTAGCCCCCTCTAGAATCGCCGGAGCACCAGCGCTAGTAGCGCCACCGCTGCCAGTGTCCATTTGCGCCACGCATCCATGGTCGCTTGATCGAGCACCGTTGGATCTTGATCCTAAGGTGTAGAAAAGATCACTGAACGAATCGTTATCGATCAATCTAGCCCGTGTGATTTCATTTAGATCTTGCGGCTCTCGTTGATCAATCGAACCGAATCGGTACGGGCCAATCAGAAGCGCCCAGGTGTCTGGATATTAGATTTAAAATCTATTTTTGAATCTATTAAAATTGCAAACTTGTAAAATTCATATCTTTTGTTCTTTTTATCCAAAAATGCAAATAATATACCATTGATTCATAAAAATTAGCCCTACATTACTGTGGGCTTGAATTTGTATTTTTCTTCTGAAAAAATGGGTTTATTTGCAGAACACTTTATAGGCCTATTTTGACTATATAAAATGTTTATAAAATGATTTTAAAGAAAATTTAAGTTTGTTTAGACTTTAAATAGATGGCTTTGTGTTCAGTACTATTCAGTTTGACTTGTTTAGTATAGAAAAGTTATTTCATTACATTTGCATGCATTCATATATTTTTTCTTGAATATTTGAATGTGAATTTGGTGCTATCATTTTATGTGTAGATTTTGGTGCTACCGGTGATTGTGAGTGTGAGGATTGTTGCTACTCCCCCAACTACTACCAAGAGAAGTGGTGCTTCATGTATTTGTTCTATTATTTTGACTATGTACTAGTGATATTTTGAATAAGGCTTGCATGGAATTTTCTAAGTATATGTTTTGCTATGCTTTGGGAAATCCTAGTAGTTGTAGCCTTAGTAGAATTTTCTCTAGGTTAAGATACTTGTTGTTATCATGCTTAGCCTAGCTAGTAGCAAACTGTTGCCTGCCAAAACCCACCGGCGAGCAGCGACGGGCAACACGGAGAGCCGGGAGGCTCCCAGGACTGCTGGTGGGCCCTGGTCCCTCGGGCAACGGCCCGCAAAACTCCGGCACACGTCCTGGCTGGTTCGAGGGCGTGCCACCTGACCTATACCTGATCAGGAAGGTGAAAGATTGCTTCGATTGGTTTCCTGCATGGCAAACAAACATACGTAAAATTCAAGCCGTGACCGGCTTTCAGGTTTCCCTGTGAATCGGCCCTTGGAGCCGATTATCCCATGGTTCTGCATTGGATCTATGATAACATGGGGTATTGCTTTATCAATACAAGCTAAATCGATCTACGACAGTTTAATGTTTTCACCACGTAATTGGAACATCCTACACGTAATTGAGCCTGGTAAATACAAAAGAGGATAGAAAACTAACCCTAGAGAAGGCCTAACAACCGACGTAAAGTCAATTCCCGGAACAACTCCTCTCGAATTAGCAAACCATATCTTTTCGTATTACTGGATCGTTCAACCCGTTTGCAAGGCCTGACTACGTGGATATCAAACTAAACCTTGGAAAGCAAGGCAAAACTATAACGGATCAAATCGACTGAATAAAGATCAAGCAAGATGCTACCCTTATACCCAAAAAGGTGTAAAGGCAGCGAGATAAGCAAAGGCGGCATAGCTAAGCAATCATAGCAGAAAGTACCGATGCTAGCCTAAACAAATCTATGATAAAAGTATTACTCGCCATCAACAAGGCTTCAGCACGAGTAACACCAAATAACGCATAAGTAGATACTGCCTAGATCGCAAGATGCGATCTAGGCAGCATGACACTTACCCGAAAGAAAACCCTAGAAACAAGGGGTGGCGATGCGCCGAGATTGTGTTTGTTGTGAACGTGATTGTCCTCCTTTTCTCAATAACCTTAGGTACATATTTATAGTCCGGAGACTTCCTATCTTTGGAATAAACCTAGCAATCCTATCTCTTTACTTAAACCGAAACGTAACCTACTACAACATAAGATACACGGGCAATTTAGCCCAAATCCACGCACAAGGCCGATTCAGCAACACGTTGCATATATGTATCTTCCAAGCCCATCTTGATTATGGCCCATCTCCTCCTTTGGCCAAAACATGGCGATAACACATGCCCCCCTGGTTTTGGCAATAATAATTCCAAAACCACTATGCTGATGTTTTTTTTTCTCCTCTTCTTTTTTTTGTATCGGGTTACGCGTTGCAGAGCAGAATGCGTTGTAGAATCGTCACACCACCCCCTCATCATGATGCCCTGTCTTCTCAACTCCTCCGCAGTGCATGATTTGACCGTTTTGGCACCACATTATGGAAACTGCTATGGCATTGAACCGTCTTCCACTATTCCCCTTATTTAAATTCATCTAAGCAGTTTGCAGCCCCCATCTTCCTCTAGTAGCCAAAAAACCCTCTTCCTTCGCTGAAAAAACCCTCTTCCTCCGCCATGGCCTCCTCTTCTTCCGCCCTTTCCTCCCAGTCTTCCAACAACATTAGCGACCGGGAGCCGACGCCGGAGCACCCGCCCACGGCGGCGTACGAGACTCTCGCCCCACAATGGTGGGACGAGAGGGATTGGCATTTCGCCGCTTGGTCGGAGGACGACGCGTCCCTGACTGACGGCGAGGAGGGCCTGCAGTTCCTCATCGACGAGGAACTGGAGGCGGAGAGCAGCGACGACGCCTGGTCCTGGGACAGCGTCGAATCCTCCGACGAGGAGGAGGAGTCGGAGGAGGACACCTCCTCCGATGAGTATCCACCGGTGAAGCGCTTCCGCGCCGGGTCCAGCGAGGACACCAAAGACGACGACGAGGACGAGGAGGCCCCCGCTGGCATCTTCAGCAGCAGCAGCGAAGACGACGCCGACAGCAGCGCTGATGACAGCGAACAAGGCGACGGCGAAGACAGCGGCGACGACCTCGGTCTCTAGATTAGGAACTAGTAGTAGTAGATTTCCTTTTGTAAGCAATCAGCTCCACTGTAAATAATCGTCTTTTGAATGAACGAAGATTGCTTTTCCAACTCGAAGATTGCTTTTTTGACCCAATTTCGCCGATAGTCAAAATAGGTCGATGCTCCAGAAGCCGATAATACTGTATCGGCTTTCACCACACTGCACTCATACAGCCAACCAAGTCAAAGCTCAAAGAGCCGATGACAACACATCGGCTTTCCCAAAAATGTTGACAAGGTCAAAACTTGGTCGCATACTTAGACAAATCTGAGCGGCCACTTTCCAGTTTCAAACGGTAAACTGCGACCTTCTTCAAAAAAGGGCGACCCAGATCTCCAACTGCCCACCGACCAGATCGAGCTCACAGCGACAAGAACCCTCGATCCCCAACTGCATAGATCCATCTCCGCCGGCAAACCAGATGGCGGAATCGTCCAACACCAACCCAGAGGTCTCCGGTCTGAAGGTACGTCTACTCCTCGCAGTCTGAACGCGATGCTAGAATTAATGGCGAACACCTGAATTAATGCCTTATTCCACCATTAAATTTTTTAGGTTTCAGACATCCTGCTGCCGCATCCTTCTCTCCCAAATTCTCTCTGTCTTGGCCCTCGCACAGAATCTAGTCTTGCCCATCTGATCTCTTGCGAAGCAAACAAAATCCCCTTCGTAAGCCAATACCTAGATTTAAACTCTTGGGCCGACTGCTTGCGAGCCTGGCCTAATCCCCCTGAACATTGGGTCTCTTGGTTCAGCAGGGTAGCTAGAGCTTACCAATCCCAATGGGAAACCACGGGAATAGTCGATGCCTTGCATTTGTCATTGTCTCCCCTTGAGAAACATGAGAATCTTCTAAAGACCATCGGCTACTTCTGGTCTGACGCTCTGAACTGCTTCATGTTCGGTCATGGCCCCATGTCACCAACCCTGTTAGACGTGGTGATGATTACTGGTCTGGATGTTACATCACCCAGCCCCTCTGCTTTTAAACTGACCAAAGTCCCCTACAAACTGTCTTCTAAAACAGACTGCACGAACTGGGGTGCCTACCTCCAACGCCATATGAAAACAAAGGGCCCTGTCACAGAGAAAGAACACACAGCCTTTCTCAACTTCTGGCTGGAACATTTCATATTCTGTGGCCCTTCCCTGGTTCCAACCAAGAATTATCTCTCCTTAGCCCACGAACTGGCCAAAGGCACTCAACTTGGCATCGGCAAACTGTTCCTTGGAGAGGTCTATCGATATCTCCAGTTGATGTCTGTCAAGCTGTTCTCTGGCATAGCAGTCAAGACAGGTGGTCCTTGGTGGTTCATTCAGCTATGGGCTCAGCTGTATTTTCAAAACCACGTCCCAAACTTCCCCCTTTTGGCGAGTTGCACCTTTCCAGATGTCAAAGGGAAGCAGATCCGATGCACCAGCTATGGCCAAGCTTTGTATAGACTGCCAGGTAGTAAACTGACCCCTCAGGAAGCATCTAAATGGTTCAGCATTTTCTTTCAAGGCCTGGACAATCCTATCTTTTTTCCCTACATGGAAGAATCGGAACACTTTGAAAATCCAATCTCCTTCAGGCTAGACAATTTTGCCGATGACACCAGCACTCGGCAGCTCTTTTCCACTGTGATCCGTCCCTGTTTCCTTCCAGTTGGCATGAGTACATCCAACAGAATAATCAAGCCTGGGTATGAATTCTACCAGTCGGTCGTAATGGCTCGGCAATTTGGCCTTGGACAAGTACCTCCCCATTTCTTTCTCCACCACCTTACAGAGAGCAGAGCCGACCTGCCTGATCCTCTCACCAGCCAAAGGTGTTATTCCTTCTTTGATGCTCTGACCATCCCTATTCCTAATGACCTCACCTTCGCCTCATCAAACGATGGCTTTGAAGACTGGTGGTCGATGTGGAAGACTCATGCCTTCAGGAGAGCTCTGGGACCGTTGCTGAAGCAGCTCGACGCTGACTATGACATCCTCGTGGAACAGGTACCACTACTTGTAAATTTTCTTGATGCAGCTCACAAATGATTCTTCTACTAACCCACTCTTTCTCTTTGCAGCAACAAGATGGCCCTGAACCTAAGCACAGTGATGGCTCCCCCTTCGAGTTCTTTCCGCCAGCTCCTGTGGTTCTTTTCTGCAAAAACTCGCCACCTTTGAAAAAGGTCATGATGCAGAACCAGCCGATAACACCACAATCGGCTTCCAAGAACCAAGCAACTCCTAAGTCAGCTGCCCCTCGAGTTCCAACTAAGACAAGAACGATGGTGAGGAAGGTAGCTGCCAGGAAGACCTTGAGGCGCCGGAGCCCTTCTCCAGAAAGCTCGCATGTAGGCTAATCCATGTCTTGGTCGATCCTTCTCATTCTTCCATTCTTGCAGACATGCTCGTGCTTACTGGTTCTCCTTTTTTACAGGCTTCCGTCGAAGACACCTCTAGCGAGGACACTCAGACCAATCGAGGAGAACTAGGCCCCACAGATTATGAGAGGACCATCACACCGAGCCAGCCAGATTCACCACCATCGGCTTCCAGGAAAAGGTCGGTTCCTGAACCTACTGCCCCCCGAGCACCAGTCGAGGCGGGGCCAGCTGTGGGTCCCAAGAGAGCTCGCAAAGGACTGCAAGCTTCTTCGTCGAGCCAGGAGGTTTCGAAAATCATCACCCTTCATGCTCTTTCCACTTACTTCTTTTTATCTGCCGATTCATCATCATTTACATCGGCTAAACACCTTCAATGCAGACGACTGACGTTTCTAGTGGGAAAGCTGGGGCAGTGCCGATGCCTTCAGCCAAGCCGGATCCAGCAATCCCCGAAGGTGCAGATGAAACGGCTACCACTTTGGTCAAGCCCCCAGCAACCACACATAAACCGATCGTCTCCTCATCTGCTATCCCCTCGATCTTAGGAGAGGTATGTTAGCTTTTTTCGGCTCATCCTTACACGTTGGCCGCGTACTGACGCTTTTTTCGGGCTGCCAGAGTTGTGATATTTCAGGCTTGCTGACGTTCGACCCTGAATCCATCGAACCAACTCCCTCTGTTGGCGATGATGAACCACGAGCCAGGGCTGTTCCACCTCAATTCCAGCGTCTTAAAACCCTGCTGTCCTCCCTGATCGAAGAGTTGATCGAGGGTTCTGAGGAGGTGAAGAGCGTTCTTGCTGAAATAAAAGACCAACTCCCAGTAGCATTGCAGGTGAAGCTTTGGCCAGTTGTAACTCTGTCTTTCTTCGGGTCAAGGGTGAAGTTAGCTCGTGAGAGGATCAGTCTGCGCCGCGCCCAACTTCCACTGAAGGCCAATATCGCAGACAGATGTCAGCAGCTCAACGAGAAAAAGGCGTCTCTGGATGCCAAAACTGACACCTCTGTCAGTACCGCCGAGCTCGCATCCTTGAAAAGGGAGTTGGAAGATCTTGAAGAGAAGGTCCGGGCGACTAAACAGCTCATTCGTGACAAGGAAGAATCCATCGCCCGCTCCCAAGACGAAGCAGAAAGCCTCAAAGCTCAACTGAAGACCGATCTGGCAGAAATACGTGCCCTGAACAAGCAGCTAGTGACGGGCAAGGACGAAGACGACGAAGCCGAGATCGCCGAGGTGGATCGTGTCCGTGCTGACGCCCTCCACGCCTTCGAGGCATTTCTTCAGTAGCTCGTTTATGTAAACTGGCATCTGCTTGTAACAGTTTGAACCTCTAGAGTCGATGACTGTGCATCGGCTATATATTTTCCCTTTTTTTTTGGCCGATTTCATGTATCGGCCCCCCACATTTCACTGTCCATCATCCCACATGCTTGGGAAATATTTCTTGAGATGTTGGCCGTTGACAGCCACTGGGAATTTTACGCCGTCCAGCTCCTCAAGCATGTACGCTTTCCCTCTTAAAACCTGATCGACCCTGTATGGCCCGTGCCAATTTGGAGACCATTTACCATATGTTGCATCCTTAGTCCCTAATGGCAACACAGCTTCCCATACCAGATCGCCAACGTGGAACTCCTTCGGTCTCACCTTCTTATTATATGCACGAGCTACCTTGGCCTTGTTCTCTTTGATTTTCTCAAGCGACCACAACCTAAGCTCAGTTAAATCCTCAACACTGTCACTCATCAGGGCCGTATATTCTTCAGTCGTTAGATCGTTCTGAAAGGTGACACGCCTCGATCCAGCCGTAATTTCCCAGGGCAATACGGCTTCTTGTCCATAGACTAGATGGTATGGCGAGGTTTTTACCGCTCCATGACATGACATGCGATAAGCCCATAAAGCCTCTGACAAAACCTCGTGCCAACGCCTAGGGTGCTCATCGATCTTCCTCTTGATCAGCTTGATAAGGCTCTGGTTGGACGCTTCAGCTTGCCCATTTGCTTGAGCATAGTACGGAGATGATCGGATCAGCTTAATTCCCGTGTCCTCACAGAACTCTCTAAACTCGTAAGAAGTGAAGACCGAACCTCCATCGGTCGTGATCGTTTGGGGGATCCCGAATCTATGAATAACATGTTCCTTCACAAAATCGATAACATCCTTTGAGCTCACTGATTTCATAGGGACGGCTTCAACCCATTTAGTGAAATAATCCGTAATGGCCAAAATCCACATGTGGCCTTTGCTTGATGGAGGATTGATCTTGCCAATCATATCCATGCCCCAACCTCGGAATGGCCAAGGTTTGATGATGGGGTTCATTGCTGACGCGGGCACCATCTGAATTTTTCCAAATTTCTGACATGCTTGACACCCTTTGTAGTACTTAAAACAGTCCTCAAGCATGGTGGGCCAGTAAAACCCTGATCGCCTGATCAACCATTTCATCTTGTGAGCCGATTGGTGAGTTCCACAGGCGCCTTCGTGTACCTCGTGCAGGAGCCTATTGGCCTCGGTTGGCCCTAGACATTTGAGCAACAACCCTTCCAGGGTCCTGTAGAACATGTCGTCCCCGATAAGCACGTACTTCATGGCCTTGTACCTTATCCGTTTAGGTGCCCCCCGAGCCGAATCCTTCAAGTAATTGAAGATATCGGCTCTCCAGTCGTCTGCTTCCAGGAACTGTACCTGAACATCGGCTCCCTCTGCTACATCCTTGTAGCCTGAAGCCATTTGTGCAAGATCATTCGCCTCGGTATTCTGCGATCGCGGGATCCAGGTGAAGTTTATGTACCGGAACTGTGCCATGAGATCACGGCATTGCAACCATAATGGGAAGAGCGACTCGCTCTCACACTTGTATTCCTCCGTGAGCTAGGAAATCACCAATTTGGAGTCTCCAAAAATTTCCACTGCCTCTGCCCCAGCTTCTATGAGCAACTCCATTCCCTTTCGTATCGCCTCATACTCGGCGACGTTGTTGGTGCACGGGGTAGCTAGCCTGATGGAGAAGGAATATGTTGCCCCCCGGGGCGACACGAGTAGAATGCCAATGCCGCAACCATCATCACAAACCGATCTATCGAAAAACACAGCCCACGCTCGTATAGACAGTGTTGCTATATCAGTGTTGATCCTTTCAGCAATAAGGTCGGCTAATGCCTGACCCTTAACCGCTTTCGCAGGTTGGTACCGGATGTCAAATTCCGATAATGCAAACATCCATTTGCCGAGTCGGCCTTTCAACATAGGAGCCGACATCATGTGCTTTATGACATCTGATTTGCATATAATGATAATCTCTGCCGAGAGCAAGATGTGGCGCAGCTTGGTGCAGGTGAAAAACAGGCAGAGGCACAACTTATCGATCTCAGGGTACCTTGTCTCTGCGTCGAGCATCCTTCTGCTGATGTAAAACACAACTTGCTCCAGACCATCATAAACCTGCACCACCACCGAGGCGATGGACGTGTCAGCTACTGATAAGTAAATGTAGAACGGCCTATCCGGCTGGGGCGGAACCAATACTGGCGGCTTCGTTAGATATTCTTTGATTTCGTCGAAGGCTCGTTGTTGCTCTGTCCCCCAGCGGAATTCTTCATCAGATTTAATTTTCACCAGTCCCATGAACGGCTCTATTCTTCCTGACAGATTGGAGATGAATCTTCTGACGAAGTTGATCTTGCCGATGAGAGACTGCAGTTCTTTCTTCGTGGTAGGTGGCTTCATTGTTCGCACTGCCTCCTGACTTTTCAGGCCGATCTCAATTCCTCGTTCATGGACCAAGAAACCCAAGAACTGACCGGCCGTCACACCGAAGGCACACTTCTTTGGATTCATCCGTAGCCCGAATTTCCTTGTTCGGTTCAGGACGCGTCGCAGATCGTCCAAATGTCCTTGTACTGAAGCTGACTTGACCACCACGTCATCGATATAAATTTCCACCAGCTTGCCAATCAGATCGTGGAAGATGTAATTCATGGCTCTTTGGTATGTGGCGCCGGCATTCTTCAGTCCAAACGTCATGACTACATATTCAAACAACCCCACTGAACCTGGGATTCTGAATGCAGTCTTGTGTATATCTTCCGGAGCCATAAAAATTTGGTTGTAACCGGCATTGCCATCCATGAAGCTCAAGATTTTATGACCAGCAGCTGCGTTGATTAACGTCTCTGCTATCGGCATCGGATATTCATCCTTCGGAGTGGCTCTATTGAGATCCCGAAAATCTATGGCGACCGGCCAGCGGCCATCCTTCTTCTCTACAGGTACGATACTAGAAATCCACTCAGCATACCTGCATGGCCTGATTAACTTGGCTGTCAACATTTTCTCGATCTCCTTCTTGACTTCTTTCAAAATTTCGGCCTTCATCTATCGCGCTCGCTGCTGGAACGGCCAAAACCCTTTTTTAAGCGGGAGTCGATGCTCGATGATGCTCCTGTCTAACCCGGGCATCTCTGTATAGTCCCAGGCAAAGCAATCTGGGTATTCTTTCAACAAAGCTATCATCGGACCCCGCAGATTCGGATCTAACTTCTTGCTGATAAATGTTGGTCTTGGCTTATCCCCAGGACCGATGTCAATCTCCTCTAGCTCATCAGCGGATGTAAATCCATACCCTAGCTTTCCGTCACCTGTTAAATCGATGCTAAACACGGGGCAAACAGCTGGTGAGGATAACAAAGATAGTTTGGGCCGATTGCCGGAATCGGCCCCCTTTTTTATTGCATTAGTCAAGGAAGGTTTACAACTTATCTGTGCTCTACAATGGCGGGGAACCTCCCTGCTACGACTGCATGACCTGCTTGTCGTAAGATTGCTGCTTTTTATTTTTTGTGGCCGATCGCAGGGATCGGCCTTACCACGTACGATCGTGGACTTTGCTACTCTGTCAGGCCAGTGGATAAGACCAGCCTCACCCCGTTTTTTGTAGCTTCAATGCGCTCACAGCCGTCTAGACTGACTCCAGAGATCGGCTCTTGGTCTCCTGCCTCCCAGATGTTCATGCCAGCTATGGAGATCTCGATCGAATCATCTGCATGAATGACCTCCACTTCATCTCCATCCCACTGTATCAGGCACTGGTGCATCGTGGATGGAATGCAGCAGTTGGCATGAATCCAATCCCTCCCTAGTAAGACAGCATAGGTGCTTTTGCTGTCAACGATGAAGAATGACGTAGGGATGGTTTTTCTGCCCACGGTCAGATCCACATTCAGAACGCCTTGCGTCTCTGAAGTTTGGCCGTTGAAGTCGCTTAACGTTACGTTGGTTTTGATCAGATCTGCAGTGGAGCGTCCCAAACGCCGTAGCATGGAGTATGGCATTATATTCACTGCTGCTCCAGTGTCAACCAACATCTTGCGGACAGGCTGCCCATTGATATAACCTCGCAGGTACAGAGCTTTCAGATGTTTGTAGCCCTTCTCTTGTGGATTTTCAAAGATAACCGGTCGTGGGCCGCAGTCAAGCTGTGCTACTGGTAGTTCTTTGGCTCTTGGAGCACAGAACTCTGACGGAAGTGTGAACACCATGTTTGTGCCAGCCGATGTCTTCGCATCGGCTTTTACTGGTTTGGGGCGCCATTCTTTTCTTTTCGGACGAGCCTCCGTCTCCAAGGTTTGCTGCACTTTCACGGCCAGATCGGGCCGTGCCTTCCTTAAAGCGTGGAGGTACTGTGCTTCGGCTTCCTCCAAGTTACGCAGCCGCTGAACTCGACGCTTTTGGGTGTGCCTGAGTCCATCGGGGCACCACCTTGGCCGGTGATATCTGTCTTCCTCTTTTCCACCCATTGGCTCCTCGAGGTCTTTTGCTCGCGGGGGAAGAGGCCCTAGGCGCTTGAACACCGAGACTGGACCTGTGTCATCCTTCTGCTGACCACATTCTGGGCAGTTGTCGATTGTAGGCAATCGGCTCATTCCCACGTCCCAGCAATACTTGAAGAAAGGACAATCCCAATGTTTATCCACGCCTTCTTTTTCCTTTGGCTTTTTACTAGCGAGGTGCTCATACCCTTCATCATCTCTATCGTGCCGGCGACGTCGGTCATACTGATGCTCATACTTGTTAAGGAGATGTGTGGAGTGTGGCTTCTGATATCGCACGCTTCTCACTTGCTCCTCGGTCAAATACCGCCTGTCATCATAACGGGGCCGGTCACGTGGACCGGCCTCCTCTCTTTCTCTGCCCCGAGAGCGACCGTCTTCCTCCTTATATGTGCCATGGTGGTACACAGGTCCTGCCATATTAACATCGAACGAGAAATCCAACTGACGCCTCGTGGAGTGGCTGTGTTCTACCATGTTGACGCCGGGAAATGGGTTTGTGTCTACTTTCATGGCGAATTGCCCAAGGACCAGACGGCCCTGTTCTATCGCCGTTTGGATCTGGCGACGTAGCTCTTTGCAGTCATTGGTGGTGTGGGTGAAGGAGTGATGCCACTTGCAGTAAGGTCTCCCGTTCATCTCTTGAGTCGTAGGGATTTTGTGGCCTTCGGGTAACTTCAGCTGCTTTTCTTTCAGCAGCAAATCGAATATCTGCTCAGCTTTGCTTACGTCGAAGTCGAACCCTTTTGCAGGCCCTTGCTGTTTTACCCATTTGCAGGACACAGGATCTGTCCCCCGAGCCCATTCAACCACGGCCACCTCCTGGTCTTGTGTAGGATCCTCTTCTTCTGTATCGACCAGGCTTATCGGACGTTTGAACTTGTCTTGGTACAACTCAGGGTGGCGCTGTTCATACATTGTCAGCTTCTGGGCCATGTGCGCCAATGAATTGTACTCTACTTGGAAAGCCAGATCCTTGATAGGTGCTGAGAGACCCAACACTGCCAGCTCGACCGCTTCCTTCTCAGTTAAACGAGCCGAATAACATCGGTTCTTGATAGTCCTGAAACGTTGAATGTACTCAGCTACCGTTTCTCCCCGCTTTTTCCGCACCTGCGCCAGATCTGCAATGCCAGCCTCGGTAGCTTCTGAATGATACTGAATGTGGAACTGTTCTTCCAGTTGCTTCCAGGTCTGGATCGAATCCGGTGGCAACGAGGTGTACCACCCAAAAGCTGGTCCTGTCAGAGACTGCGCAAAGAACCTTACGCGTAACTGATCCGATGCCGAAATCATGCCTAACTGTGCCAGGTATCGGCTCACATGCTCGATCGAGCTCGACCCTTCTGATCCGCTAAACCTTGAGAACTCAGGGAGCCGATACTTGGGTGGCAGCGGAATCAGATCAAACTCGTTGGGGTACGGCTTGGAGTAGCCGATTGTCCTTCTCTTCGGCACGAAGCCGAACTGGTCTCTCAAGATGGTACGGATTTGCTCCACCGTTTGAGCTGCAGGGGCTAAATTCTCAGAACTCGCTCCGGTGGCGTACTTGGCTAGCCATGCCTGTTTATCAGCGTCCATCCCAGACATCCCTGCTCCGGAAATACCTGCTCCCGAAGCCCCTGCTCCAGAAACTCCTGTTCCAGAAATCCCTGCAGTTGCCACCTGGTTCGTGCGCGTCAGGTTATTGCAGTCCGGCACGTAGGTGCACACATATCCATGTGGGATCTCTTTAGGTGGTTCAAACAGGAATTGGTAATCGCCAGGGTCACCTCCAACCTTGTAGACGACGTATGACGGTGCCCCTGGTGGCTCCGGAGCTGCAAGCGTGAATGGCAGCTGCGGCCTAGTCTGGAGCGGTCTTTCTCCCTTGTGAGTCCCTAGAGTAGGCCCCGACGGAGAGTACTGATGTTTCATGATCTCCTGAACTACGCGAACCGCGACGCGCTCGGAAGCGTTCACTAGGCTCTCAGAATGACGGTGAAGAGAATGAGCTACCATGTAATTGACTTCCTGTCGCAGAGCTCTGGTGCGCTCTTCTGAAGGAACAGACAGATCCACCTCGTCAAGAGCACCTTCGGGTGAGAACCCTTTCCATCTGATGCCATGCTTACGGGTCCTCTCAAAAGAGCCGATGAGATCGGCTTCGAAGAGAGCTTTGATATCATCATACTTCGCCTTGTGCTCCTCAGGCAGATCGTCGTACGTGACCGGTCTGTTCTCCATCGCAGCGTCGGATGTTGATGCAGACGTTGCTGAATGTCCCACCGGGCGTGCCAGAATGTGTTGCCTGCCAAAACCCACCGGCGAGCAGCGACGGGCAACACGGAGAGCCGGGAGGCTCCCAGGACTGCTGGTGGGCCCTGGTCCCTCGGGCAACGGCCCGCAAAACTCCGGCACACGTCCTGGCTGGTTCGAGGGCGTGCCACCTGACCTATACCTGATCAGGAAGGTGAAAGATTGCTTCGATTGGTTTCCTGCATGGCAAACAAACATACATAAAATTCAAGCCGTGACCGGCTTTCAGGTTTCCCTGTGAATCGGCTCTTGGAGCCGATTATCCCATGGTTCTGCATTGGATCTATGATAACATGGGGTATTGCTTTATCAATACAAGCCAAATCGATCTACGACAGTTTAATGTTTTCACCACGTAATTGGAACATCCTACACGTAACTGAGCCTGGTAAATACAAAAGAGGATAGAAAACTAACCCTAGAGAAGGCCTAACAACCGACGTAAAGTCAATTCCCGGAACAACTCCTCTCGAATTAGCAAACCATATCTTTTCGTATTACTGGATCGTTCAACCCGTTTGCAAGGCCTGACTACGTGGATATCAAACTAAACCTTGGAAAGCAAGGCAAAACTATAACGGATCAAATCGACTGAATAAAGATCAAGCAAGATGCTACCCTTATACCCAAAAAGGTGTAAAGGCAGCGAGATAAGCAAAGGCGGCATAGCTAAGCAATCATAGCAGAAAGTACCGATGCTAGCCTAAACAAATCTATGATAAAAGTATTACTCGCCATCAACAAGGCTTCAGCACGAGTAACACCAAATAACGCATAAGTAGATACTGCCTAGATCGCAAGATGCGATCTAGGCAGCATGACACTTACCCGAAAGAAAACCCTAGAAACAAGGGGTGGCGATGCGCCGAGATTGTGTTTGTTGTGAACGTGATTGTCCTCCTTTTCTCAATAACCTTAGGTACATATTTATAGTCCGGAGACTTCCTATCTTTGGAATAAACCTAGCAATCCTATCTCTTTACTTAAACCGAAACGTAACCTACTACAACATAAGATACACGGGCAATTTAGCCCAAATCCACGCACAAGGCCGATTCAGCAACACGTTGCATATATGTATCTTACAAGCCCATCTTGATTACGGCCCATCTCCTCCTTTGGCCAAAATATGGCGATAACACAAACAAGGGTGGATTATATTCATGCTATGGAATAATTTCTAAGTCTTTGACTTGTGTTTTGCTTAATAAAACAACTAAGTGAATGAATCACCTGGGTGGAATCGTATGATGGTTTGTGTTGAGTGGTTACACATGGCCCATGTCTATGGTTTACCTTGTGTATATCACTTGTGGAAAGCCACCCAGGAACAAAGGGATTTGAGATACTTAGTGTTTAGAAGCTTCTAGTGCAGCCACATGGCATATGGGCTCTGCCTTGATCATATAGGTTGCAATAACTTATCTAGATGGACAGTTGGTGGTAGGGATATATGATGGAACGCGTCCATGGTGGTCTAAGGGAAGGCTTCTGAAAGGTCCCGTCTTGATGCATGTCGAGTCTTGTGGGGAAAGTGCACCACCTTTCGAGAGGGTAAAACCTAAGTACTTAGCCGTGTCCCCAACAACAGACAATTTGAGCATCAAAGACATTGAAGTTATCAAGGATCTCCTCATCCCAATTTCTAAGTTAAAAACTTGTGGTTGAACAAGGGTAAAGGTTCACCAATGTCTATTGGTGATTCCTTGGGAGTTTTTGTCAAACAAAAACTTAGTGTTTTTAACAGATAGGAAAAACTCTATTTATGAGCAAAGCAAGCCTAAGCTACACTTAGCCAAATTCGTATAGATGTTAGATACTACTATTCTACTATGGTATCACTTGCCAATACAATTCCAAATGTATTGACCCACTATGGCTGTAACTTATGATGTTGTAGGTTATTATGATGGAGATTAGGGTTATGAGTCTACACTTAACATGCTTGCCTGTGGCACATGAATATGAAGACTTATAATTATTTACTTTATGTTATGAACTCTTGTATTAAGACTTTGGCTATTGAGTTGTAAAAGACTATGTTTATCTCTGGAATGACGATGTAATAAAGACCTTTGTATCTGTGTACTTCATCTTAAACTGTGGATTCTAGCATTTGATCTAGGGACTAGCTTTGCAATCACATGGGCCTTTACCTTTATAAAGGTGGGGTCTTACAGTACCTTACTTTCAGCATTTGGAAGCCTTTCAAACTTTTCAAAACCTTTTCATTTCCTTGTTTAGTCACCACTTATTCTTTGAGCACCTTCTTGAGAGCATAGTTGTCATTCTTGTGTTTGTTCCAAAACTTGGTTAATTTTGTCATGACTTTGATGCTTGTATCTCTGATATATTTACTTCTAGTCTTCATGTGAACTTCAGAGGTGCCTTGGCATTTATATTGTGCTCTACAAACAAAGGCAAGCGAGATACCACTCTATCATACCTTATTATGAGCATTGCAATGTTGCTTATGTTTATGTTCCATTCTACTTATTATTATTGAGTTGGTTTCTCTTCATAGCTTGCAATGACTATTGAGTAGACTTAGTTGCATAATTCTTATTCTGAATGGTTTAAGTATCTGCTCCTGTGCTGAGAATATATACATCATATGAAGCAAATGTGTTCGTGAAAGTTCTTTTATCGCACTCAGTTTTCAACTGAATTGCTTGAGGACAAGCAATAAGCTAAGCTTGGGGCGAGTTGATACGTCCAAAACGTATCTACTTTCCCGAACACTTTTGATATTGTTTCTCCTCTAAACTTGTGTGATTTGGATACAACTAACACGGATTGACGCTGTTTTCAGCAGAATTACCTTGGTGTCTAGTTTTTGTGCAGAAAATCAACTATCAGGAAAAATCCCGGAAAATATGCCAAAAATCCTATTTCACCAGAAGATCCACGAAGCCAGAGTACGATATGGAGGGGAGCCATGGGTGGCCCACACCCCCCTGCCACGCGGGTGGGCCCACCCCGCACCTAGGAGGGGTGTGGCCAGCCCAGGCACCCCCTCGGCCTCACTCTTCGCCTATCAGTTGCCCCTTGACCTAAAAACCGGGGGGCGATGTTTTCTAGAAAGAGTTCCGCTGCGCCGCCACCACCAGAAACCAAGATTCGGATCCAGAAACTCCGTTCTGGCACCCTGCCAGAACAGGGAATTTGGGGGAGGATCATCGCCATCGTCATCACCAGTGCCTCTCCATTAACCATAAATGTTTCCCTCGTCCATGAGTGATTAATCCCCCGCTGTAGGCTATGGGGATGGTAGGGATTGGATGAGTTCTATCATGTAATCGAATAAGATTGTTAGGGCATGGTGCCTAGTATCTCTATTAGTGCTATTTGAATTTGTTGCAATTTGTTGTGCTTAATTCTTGTCACTAGGGCCCGAGTGCCATGATCTCAGATATGAACTTATTATTGAATCATTATGATAGTATTGTTTGTGATCTTATCTGCAAGTGTGTACACATATCATTGTCCGGATCCAAAGGCCACGAATTGACAGAAATTGGGACAACTAGAGGGGATGCTGTGGTGTGAGGATCACATGTGTTCTGCTCCGGTGATCTATTAAAAGGATCACCTTAATTTCCAGTAGTTCCCTAGAGGCCCCGCTGCCATGGGCTGGCAGGACAAAAGATGTGCAAGTTCTCATTGCGAGCACACATGACTATATATGGAGCACATGCCCAGAATTTTTTAGTATGTGGATGCTTATTCTTATTTATATGCAATGCCCTAGTTCTTGAAGTTACATGTTTAGACTCGTCCATGCAACGCCCGTCCATCCATCCCTATGCCTACCGCGCTCATATCCTACTGTTTCCTACTACCATTACTATTGCTCCTGTTTTGCTGCTGCTGTTGCTTTGCTGTTGCTACTACAAATTGTTGCTACTGATAAACTTCTATGAGAAAGAACTATTTCCAGGTGCAGCTGAATTAACAACTCAGTTTTTAAGGCTTGCAAGTATTCTTTGGTTCCCCTTGTGTCGAATCAATAAATTGGGTAATACTACCCACAAAGACTGTTGCGATCCCCTAAACTTGTGGGTCATCACAGAGGTGGCAGAATATTTCTGTGGTGGCTCCCTGAGTCTTAGAGTTTTGAGGGGATGTTATAGGCGAAAGGGCGATGCCAGAGGTGGGCCAGGGTGGCCACACCACCTGGTGGCGCGACCCAGGGTGTCGTGATATTGCCGACGAGTATGCCATGGAGGGGTCCTCACAGTGCGTGTTTAGAGACGTGGGGTAAGGCGAACGGTTGACGGGTACGAGGTAACACAGCTTACCCAGGTTCAGATCCCACAATGGTGGCGGAATCCTACTCCTGCTATAAATCACTATAATGGCAATACGCCGAGTTACAGGGATCGATTCGCTGTGCGAGGTATGAGTTATGTTATTCCCTAAAGGCTCTCATAGGCCCGACTTATATAGTCTCCAGGTCCTAGGGTTACAGGGAAAGTCCTACACAGTATACAACTAGTCTAACGTGTCTTGCACTCCAAGGCTCCGGGTACGTCGGTGACTCCTCCGTAGCCTTCCTTTATCCGGCATGGGCCTCCCTTCTGGATCCATCTAACTGGGCCGCCTAGCAGGCCATGGGACATGCTACCAACTGTGGGCCACCCGGATTATCCGGATAAGAGACATGCTATGAGGATACCCATATAGCATATCCCCAACAGTAGCCCTCGGAGAACTCCGAGATCTTGTGCTGTCTTGCCTCTTTAGGTTGAATGCTCCGTCTAGATGGATGTCGGCAAATCGTCAAGCAATATCTTGTAGTCCTCCCAAGAACCCTGCAATATTCTCCATCTTCAACTTGCAAGTCGGAGAAATGCTGAATCTTCCATCGTACTCTTCTCGTAGCCGGACTGGATCCGTCCATGCCAAAATATTCTGGTGTGATGGTTCACCTGCTAGTGACAGGTAGGAAGAAATAGACATAGGCCAGCAACTCCTCGTAACTCACCCATGTAGATAACATGTCACATCCCAAGATTTTCCAAATCTTGTAATGTGAAAAATAAATAAACAAAATAAACAATTGTTGAAATTTAGGGTGAGAAGAAACTTTTGTTTCTAAATGGAAACTTAAAATCCCATCTTGAACAAACTTTGGTTAAATATTTGAATCCAATTAAATTCAAATCAAGTGTAATGCAATCTTCATAAATGCATCTGGAAATTTAAACACTTGGAGAATAAACCAAAACCCCAAAACCCAAATGGAAGAAAATCATTTCCAAGTTATCTCCAAGACTATGGATTTGATCCATATAAAAATTTGTCAACAAACATTTACAAAATATCAAGAAAGACAAATATAAATATTATAAAACCATTGAAATTGGTTTCAATTAATTTGGAGCCATAGATAAAATCCTATGAATTTAACAAGATAAGGAAAAGTAATTTCCAAAGCTAATAAAGCACTTATCTAATCCATACAAAATGGTGAGAAAATAATCCTAAAGACATTTAAAAAGATAAACAAATATTAAAAAAGATTTTACAAATTTGAAATTACCAAGTTTGGATCTCTAAATAAAAAGATATGGATTTTATAAGTTGAAGAAAGAAATATTTATTAAAGAATACTTAAAGACCAAATTAAATCTTGGCAAAGACCATAAGAAAATGGAATGAATAGGATCCCAATCCAAATAAAATAAAAGGATAAAGAATTTCCAAATAAAATAAAATGGCATTAACCATTCTATCCCTATTTTAATAAAGACAAATCTCTAATAGGAAAAATTATTTACTTCATTAGAAAATAGTATTTTGGAATGTACCCAAGTGGAATAAAAGTTGTTTAATTTACTTAAATAAAATAAATCTTCCAAATAAACTTTAGGGAATTAAAACTATATCAAATTCCATTGGAATTAATACAAATACCCAATTAAAATGATTTATGAATCATATGAAATACTTTGCAAGTAATTAAAGATGAATTATTTGACACCCTATTAAACAAATAAAAACCTACTGAAAAGATTTGGAAGGTTTAAGAAATTAAATGGTGTTTGAAAATATTATTAAATCTTATTTGATTTAAAACAAGGGCCTAATTAAATAATTAAAAGACCCCCAAAAGAATAAAGTTTTATTCCAAAATTAACTTCAGAATATACTATTAATCAGTATTGAAGTCTTCACAAAATTTGGCAAAGGTTTGAATTCAAATGAGTGTTTGAATTGTTTATTCAAAATCAAAACAGAATTAAAGAAATGGGAAAAGGAAAAACAAACAGAACAAAAAAAATGTAAAAGACCCAGCCCAACTAACCCCAGGCCCAGTCCAGCCCATCAGTAGCCCATCTTCCCCCTCCCGCAGTGAAACGTTTTCCGCTCGCAAACTTACCCCCAACGCCGCTGACTACTGGCCCCCACCTAACCTCTCTCTCTCTCACTGCCAATGGACCCCAGCACCACGTCATCGTCTTCCTCCCCGCGAGGAACTCGCCTGACTGTTTCTGCCGTTGATTGCTCGAATCAATACGCGTAAATGGCCCAGTGAATTCCCCCTGCGACCACGCCTTCTTAAGCGCCAGCATCTCCTCTCCATTTCCCCCCAGTCGCCTCACCCTAGCGCGCCCCCAGGCTGCTGAATTTCGCCCTTCACAGCCACTGTCTCTGACGACTTCCTCGGCCGATTCCGGCAGCCCCTCGCCACACCTCGCATCCTCGACCACGCTCACATGCTCCCCACCTCCTGGCGCATCTCCCCGTAGCGCCCGCTCATCCCCGCGCGCCCCAGAACCTCGGCAACGACAACGACCACCGCCGCCACCATCTGTTTCCTCTCCGGCGAAGCCTCGGGTAAGAACCCGACAGCCCCTCTCTTTCTCCTTCATGCACGCATCATCGCCACGTCCTTGCGCATCTAACTGTGTCTTCCGTTTGCTCCCTCGTGTCCCGTAGCATCGCCCTCAACGACGACAGCGCGTGCCCGTCTCCAGACACCTCTCCGGCGAGCAATCCCTACGACTCCAACGCGTCCCTCGACAAACAGAAGACAGCTTGAGCTCCCCCACGCCACGGAGAACCCGGTGAGCGCATCCTTCCTCTCCCTCGCTTCCTGTAGCCGCCGCAGCGCCGTTAGCCGAACGTCGCCGCCGCTAGCCGAACGTCGCCGCCGCGCAGCCGCCGTCAGCGCCGCCAGTTCCTGGCAAGCGCCTTGTAGCCGTAGAATCTTGATCGCGTGGTCACGATAGATTGACTGAGCGAAGAGGTACGCTTGCCCCTGTGCCGCACGATCCACTTTAGATCTAACGACTGTTGTTTGTCGATCCAACCGAACCGGTACAGGCGAATTAGAACTTGACATGTGGCCCTGTTAGTTGATTTAAAACAGAAACTTGTCTATTTGATGTTCCAATTTGAAAAATCCATAACTTTCAAACCGCACGTCCAAATTTTACAAATTTTATATCAATGGATTCAGCAAGACAAACCCTAGCCAACCATGCACTTTGTTTAGTAAATTGCTTCTGATAAAATGTTTGTTTTTACAGAAACTTGTGTATGCATGTTTAGAATATAAAATTTGATCTAAAATGATTTTGGGGATAAAATCTTTGGCAAATGATTTTTTTTGAACCTACTGACCCTAGAAATCAATTGGTGGTTTCAAAAATGTATTTGGTGAAGCAAAAGAATAAATCTTTGATTTACACCATTTCTAGTCAAATAAAAATATGGTTTAATTATTAAAAATGGTTTTGGAAGGAAACCTTTGAGAAATGTTTTGGAAATAAACTCTCTGACCCTAAACACAAGGTTTTGTGGTTTGAAAACATATTTTGTGAAACCTATAGAATGTTGCCTTATTAAAAGCATTTCTTCACCACATAAAATAATGATTTGGTTTAAAAATGGTTTATGAAGTAAAACTTTTACAAATGGTTTTGCCACTTTATAAAATGACCCTTAGGTGTTTTCAAATGTTTATGACCCATTAGAAACCACTTTTACAAATAAAATAATCTTTAGCATGCTTGCATGCATTGTTTTGTTTCTATCATTTTATGTGATGAATTGCTTGATTGGTAGATTGAAATATTGTTTGTTTGCTTGAATTATAGTGATTTGAAGAGTGTGAATATTGCAAGATCAAGGAGTGAACTTATACTCTCTACCAAAAAGGCAAGCGATGCTTCATACTTTTGTCCCATTATTTTCACTATGCATTAGTGATATTTCTAAGTAGGACTTGCATGGAATTTTGCTAAGTATAAACTATGACATGGGAAATCCTAGTAGATGAAACCTTAGTAGAATTTTCCTAAGTTAAGATTCCTACTACTATCATGCTTAGCTTAGTTATTAGAAAACAAGGGTGGAATATATATTCATGCTATGGAAAAATTTCTAAGTCTGTGGACTTGTGTTTTGTTTAATAAAACAACTAAGTGAATGAATCACCTGGATGGAATGGAAGGAATGGTTTGTGTTGAGTGGTTCACAAGGCCCATTTCTATGGTTTACCTTGTGTATCTCACTTGTGGATGGCCACCCAGGAACAAAGAGATTTTAGATGTCAAATGTTGAGAAGCTTCAAGTGCAGCCACTTGGCATTATGGGCTTTGCCTGGATCATATAGGTTGCAATAACTTAGCCAAATGGACAGTTGGTGGTAGGGGATGATAGGTTGGAACACGTCCATTCTGGTCTAAGGGAAGGCTTCTGAAAGATCTTGTCTTGGTGAAACCAAGTCTTGTGGGGAAAGTGCACCACCTCTGCAGAGTGAAAAATCTAAGTACTTAGCCATGTCCCTGGCAAAGGACAATTTGAGCATCAAGACATGGAAGCTATCAAGAATCTCCTCATCCAAATTTCTAAGTTAAAAACTTGTGGTTGAACAAGGGTTGAAGGATCACCAATTTCTATTGGGAGATGCCTTGGGAAAGATTATTTTGTCAAGCAAAAACTTAGTGTTTTCAAATGATAAGGAAAATCTATTTTGAGCAAAGCAAGCCTAAGCTCCACTTAGCCAAATGCATATAGATGATAGACTCCACTATACTACCATAGTATCACTTGCCAATACAATTCAAATGTATTGACCCTTGTGGCTGTAACTTATTATGTTGCAGGTTTGTTTGATGTTAGAGAAGTTTATTGATTTAGGATTACAAGTCTACAACCAACATGTCTGCCTGTGGCACTTTGAAGATGAAGGACCCCATGCTATTGTTATATTCTGCTGCATTGTAATGAGATAGCCAAATGAGCTATTTAAGATGTAATAAATTATTTTATTCCTGGTTATAAAGTTGTAATATGACCTATGTTTCTTGATATTACATCTTAACTGTGGATGCTAGCTATTGATCCAGGGACTAGCATTGTAAACACAGGGATCTCTACCTTATTAAAGGTTGGGACTGTACAGAACACAATCATGTCCGTTTTCCCGCGCAAAGGATATGAACTATTGGCGGTGATGGTTGGGAAAGTGGAGAAATTTCCGCGCATGCGCCCGCACACGTCGTCTACACGCCGACCATTCGATCACTTTGCATGAATCTTGACGCCAAGGGTTATAAATTACAACTGTGGTGGATTTTTAATTTTCACCTCATTCTTCCCCTGTGCCTTCGTCTTACTCCTGTGAGCACCTCCTCGAGCCCGCCGTGCGCACGTGAAAAAACCCTAGCCTCCCAATCTTTCCACTCACCACTCTACTTCTCCAATGGCAAGCAGCAAATCTACTCCTTCCATGGTGGCGTCGGGCGATGCCACGGAGAAGCCAGCGGGCTCCGTCCATGTGCCCCTAGAGGGCTTGCTGCTGCCCAAGTCCGCAGTGGTCGAATCCACCGGCGGCGACCAAATTCCAGTGGCGCTAGAGCTGCTGTAGGAAGAAGGCGACTCCCACAAGGGAGATTGGTGCGGCTCAGATATCACGGACAGTGATATCAAGGAGCTGGTCGTCGAAGGCTACCTCCCCTCGACGGAGGGACTGGTCTGGCGGGCGGCGCCGACCGGCGAGGTCACCCCTTCTCCCCAAGCCGGAGAGAAGGTGTAGCTCAAAGCACAATTGGTACGCGGCGTTTCCCTGCCCATCTCCAATTTATTTCTAGTTTTCCTCAATCATTAACGGGTTCAACCTCAGAACCTTTCCCCCAACAGCATCCTCGCGCTTAGCAACTAGAGAGAATTCCTCATTTGACACTACTTCTCAATATAATTCTTTATTTGATACTGTAAATTTTTTAGTTCCTTATTTGACCACTTGTGTAAAAATATTGCCTTATATAACACTCTAGTGTATTCTGAGAGCTAACGGGGTTAACTAGGGACATACAAAGACGTTTTTGCCCCTGGTGCATAATGTGAAAAAATAAAAAAATGCTGCGTGTGATGAAAAGAATTATAATTCAAATCATATGTTGTTATGATATTTGTGATGGAACCGTTTACTTGAAACTTGTATGTATAGAGCCCAATGGGACTACCATGATACACAAAGTACTCTAAGGAAAAAATTAATAGCACGTACTAGCATCTAAAATGTACATAGGCATCAGGTAGGCTAGTAGTAGTGCATCAGGGACAATCTTTTGCTCTCCGGTGGCAACCCAGGACGGATTTCACGCTCTCCTATAGTACGATATGGCTCGGCTCCGTCGATTAAAAAATAGAGACGGGGACGGGTCGCTCTCAAGATGGTTCGGTCTAATACTCTGATCCCCTAGTGCGTGTTAGACTGGTGAGTCAACCAGGGGCATTTAGGTCAGGCCAGAAAAAATTAACGGAGTATTTTAATGGAACTGACGGTAGTGTCGTATAAGGCAAAGAAATTTCACAAATGGTCATAAAAGGAAGTAAAAAGTTTGTAGTGTCAAATAAGGAAACATATTGAGAAGTGTCAAATAAGGAATTTTCTCTAGAAACTATGCGGCGCTTTGTGAGGGTTACCTAGGGATTAGGCCTAGGTTAGACTTGTTTATATACTTTTTCACCGTCAAGAGGGAAGCCGGAGCCAGCAAGGATGAGCTTAGGAACTGTGGCACAATTAGTTTTAAGATCCGGCCTGGCCAGCGGTTTCCCGACATCGTCGGCTAGGAGTCATGTAAAAACTGGCAACAGACGTACTTCTACGGCCCAGACATCCCTCTGGTTGGCCGAGAAGCAACGTATCCGGACTTTGTCGATGGAGCTTCCGCCGAAGCCTCGACATGGAGATCCCAAGCCTCCCTCCCCTCCGACAACGACGCTTCCCGCGGTAAAAGGCGGATAGAGTGGTTCGTAGAGACGGGTCTGACCGGATTGGACCTGGCCATGTGCTGGTTCGTTAGGCGGATCCAGCCTCTACAGCACTGCTCGAAGTTGATGCA
This sequence comes from Avena sativa, assembly GCA_916181665.1. Lineage (NCBI taxonomy): Eukaryota > Viridiplantae > Streptophyta > Magnoliopsida > Poales > Poaceae > Avena > Avena sativa. The sequence goes on along the minus strand of OV702279.1, from coordinate 1,285,677 downwards.
TGACTACTCTAAGGATAGGAAAGATAGCCTCCGCATCTTCGAGGACAACTTCTCCAGCAACTCCGTCAAGCTCCGCCTCAAGGACATCATCAAGGTGAAGGATAGGAAGCGTGGCTTCACCATCACCTATGATATGTTCGAGGAGGGCAAGTGCCCAGAGGTACATGCATGTTTATTTTCCGTGTATGACATTTGATCTAGTTCTTCCGTCTTGCCTTTGTCATCTAACACCTTATGATTTCACTTAACAGCTTAAGAGTCTAAAGGAGGATGACATGGATGTCCAAATTTATGACCCAAAGATGAAGGAAGTAACTGTCGTGTCCAACGAAGATGTCCCATTGGTGCGAAAGCGGAAGAGCTCCACCTCTGACGCTGCCGACGGAGGCAAGAAGAAGAAGATGGAGGGTGGAGCCTCCAAGAAGTCCACTTCCGCCCTAGAGGCGTAGAAAAGAAAGATTACCGGGATCCCTTTTACCAAAGCACCCATGATCGTGTAAGCTTATTTTCCTCCGACATTGTCCATTGTTCATCTTTTCCCCGTACTTATACTTTTGCACGTTTAAGGAAAAAGGCTGGCTTGAGTTTGAAGAAGACCTCCAAAACATCGGGGGCTTCTAAAAACATCAAAGATATGTTGCAGCGAGATGTGCCGCACCAAGCATCTCCCGCCATCGCCCCTGTCACTCCCAGCGTCCAGCCCACACCTGCTCCGACAAGCTCTCTGGCAAAGGATGCATCTGGCCCTTCCGCCATGGAAGTGGACTTAGCTGCCTCCGCGGATCTCGTAGTTGCTGGCGAACAGGTGACGCAAGAAAGCACCACAACCAGAATGGCTGAAGCTCCGGCTAAGGATGCCATCGGTAGCGGCAAGGCGGTGGTGGTGGGTGGAACGTCAATCGAAGGCGGCGCCTCTGCACCCAGGATAACCATAGAGCGTCAATTGAAGGAACAAATCACCAAGAGAAAGAGTCTGTTTTTCCTTTCGTTTTCGTACTCCGACTTGGTCTTGTGCCACCATTATCCGACTATGCACTGTGTATTGTTCTTTCTCCGACTTGTAGAAACCATTGCCAAGGCCAAGGATATTGTTGAGAAATCCAAGCACATTAAGTTGCTGGATAGTGAAAACAAGATCCTTAAGCAGGAGAGAAAAGATATGCTGAAGATGCACGAGGACTCCATGAAAGTCCTGCAGGAGTCCGCCAACACGGAGATGAACCGCTTGAAGGAGGAGATTGCGATGCTGAAAGAGCATAAGAAGGCTGCCGATGAGCAAAATCAGCACGGTCTTGAAGCATACAAAATCCTCAGACAAGAATGGGACTCCATGGCGGAAATGCTCCAGCAGGCCGAGGCGAGCATCTTTGGTATGTAATTCTCCGTCTTGCACTTATGTAAGTCAGGTACTTTGAATTTTTGTGTTATTGAACTCATGTGCTCCCTTGTAGAAATTGCAGCTCCTATTGGATTAACCCAATCGCCTCCTCCGCCTAAGGAATGCATGGTCCTCGCTAGCAACTTTATTAGCACCGCCATCAGGCAAGCCAAGGAGATAGCCAAGCCCCTCCAAATTAATATTAAAGTGGTGGATTCCATGATGAAGTTCTCGGAGATCCTGCGCCAAGCCCCCGAGCGTATTCTAAGATGGAAAGCCTCATGTACATGGGATGCTGCAAGGATGCCACTGTCGATGGTCAAGGCGCACTATGAAGATGCCGACATCAACGTGGTAACCTCAGGTCTTCCCGACGTAGATGATGACGGCCAGAAAATTGACCATAAGTCTATCTGGGCATCTCTCGCGGGATATGACACAAGGGTTGCCGAGTTGGTCGACCACAATGTCTTCGTGCCGCTCGAGATCATTGACAGCGATCATCAAGTCTCTTCTGAGTCCCTCAAGACCACCGACTTCGAAGAGGATGGTTCTCCTGCCGCCGATGACGCTGCTTCCAGGTCTCCTGCGCTAGAGGAATGAAAAAACATGATGTAATATTTGTTTCCTTTGGTTTGATGTATGCGAAAAAAATAATAAGTTATCTTAAGGCGGAAAAACAATAGGTGTAATTTCCTTCTACTTAAGCACTAGTTCCAGCATGTAATTATTTTTTAAGCAAGTGCTGGCTTATCCATTACTCTGGTTTCTATGCTTGAACTTTCATGAGTCAGGAGACTCGTAGTTGGAACCATGCGCTCAAGTGATGATGCCAAATGGCACCGTCAAAAACCTAAGAACAAAGTCGCCTGACAACAAGTGCCGAAAGTCACTACTCCAGAATCCACATAAAAACAACAAAGAACGTGTAGACCAGAAAACTTAAGCTAACGCCCGTAGGCGGAATTTTCACAAGTGCAAATGCAAACTTGCGCATAAAGGTTTCATACGATCCAAAAATGAACACTAAAGGAGGTAAAAGACTCACAAATATGAGTGAACCAGAGAGCTATATTTCATTGATCATATAAGAGGTACACAATCGATAAAAATATGCTAAGTGTAAAAAGGACGTAGCTGTGCTATGTTCCATGGCCGATCAAGCTCCGGGTAGTCATCATCCGGGTCATGTCGCTTACGCTTATGATCTTCGCTGGGTCTATCCTCAAGTTCACGATTGTCAGCGAGGTAGTAAGACCCATTGAGCAGCGCCTTGCTTATGATGAACGGTCCTTCCCATGGCGGGGATAATTTGTGTGACTTCTTCTGCTTAATTCAGAGCACCAGATCCCCCTCTTTAAACGAGCGATGCCGAACACGGCGACTATGGTAGCTACGTAGCTTCTGCTGGTAGATGGCGGGTCTTTGGCATGCCAAAACGCGCTCCTCCTTGAGAAGGTCCACATCCAGGCGTCGAGATTCTTCAGCGTCATCTTCGTTATAGGCGGCAAATCTTGGTGCGTCGTGAAGGATGTCAGAAGGCAGGATGGCTTCTGCTCCATATATCATGAAGTAAGGCGTATAGCCGGTGGATCTTTTGGGTGTAGTTCGTTATCTCCACAGCACAGATGGTAGTTCCTCCGCTCAGGCTCCATCTGCTCTATGTAGCGGTGCCTTAAGACGTGACTTGATTCCTTGCAGAATTAATCCATTGGCTCGCTCGACTTGGCCATTGGACTGTGGGTGTGCCATAGATGCTAGGTCAAGTCAGATTCCCTTGTCCCAACAACAAGCTTACACTTCTCCGAGTGACAAGTTGCTGCCGTTGTCGGTGATAATGCGATGTGGGAGACCAAATATCACCACTATATCCTGGACAAACATAAGGGAAGTTGCCCCATCAAGCTTTCTAATGGGTTTAGCTTCTATCCATTTGGTGACTTTATCAACTGCTACTAGCAGATGCGTATATCCACATGGTGCCGTCTGTAATGGGCCAACCATGTCTAGCCCCCAGACTGCAAACGGCCAAGTTATTGGTATTGTTCGCAATTCTTCTGCTGGAACATGGGGTTGTCGGGCATAATACTGGCATCCCATGCATGTCTCAACCAGCTTGCCGGAGTCCGCCTTCGCAGCCAGCCAGTAGAATCCTTGCCGAAAGGCTTTGGAGACCAATGATTGAGGAGCGGCATGATTCCCGCAATCTCCGAGATGGATCTCACGTAGGATTTCAATACCTTCTTGCAGGGAAACACACTTAAGGTATACACCAGTGGTGCTTCTTTTGTAGAGCTGTCCATTGATTATGGTATAGCCCTTTGCTCGATGTACTATTTGCCTCTTTCGACTTCGTTGTCAGGCAATGTTCCGTGTACGAGATATTCCATGAACGGTTGTGTCCAAGCCGGAGGGACCTTTGTCACTGTGTGAACAAAAGAGTCAACTCTATCCGGGTTGTCGATGTATGCTCCCTTCACGAATGGTGTCCGTAGATGCTCCAGGAAAACACCAGGCGAAATTCGTTTGCGCCCTGATCCAAGCTTAGAAAGTAGATTAGCCGCCTCATTTTGCTTCCTAGGTACATACTTGACTTTGTAGCCCAAGAAGCTCTTGGCTATCTCGTCCACTTCGTCTCGATATGCCGCCATCATAGGGTTCCGCGCGTTCCATGTGCCAGCCACCTGCTGGGCAACCAAGTCGGAATCTCCATAGCAAACTATGCTCTTGATGCCAATATCCTTGGCTATGCGTAGTCCGTGAATGAGTGCTTCATACTCCGCCATGTTGTTCGTATCCTCGAAGTGGATTTGCAGAACCTAGTGTAGCTTTTCCCCGGTTGGTAACTGTAACAGTACACCAGCCCCCGAGCCATTGAGTAGCTTTGATCCCTCAAAGTGCATCACCCAGTATTCTGGCTCCGGCATTGGGGTAGCATCTGGCATCTCCGTCCAATCTGCGATAAAATCCGCCAAGGCTTGTGACTTGATAACGTCGCGTCTCTTGTAGGTGATCTCGAAGGCGGCAAGTTCAATGCCCCACTTCACGACCCTTCCTATAGTGTCGCTGTTGTTGATGATGTCGGACAATGGAGCTTTGCTCACAACTGTGATAGGGTGCTCCTGGAAGTAGTGCCTTAGCTTCTGAGAAGCAAGGAACACTCCATAAGCTATCTTCTGGTAGTGCGGGTAATGCTGCTTGGACTCTGTCAAGACCTCTCTTACATAGTAAACTGGTCATTGGACTCCGTACTCATAGCCTGGTTCCTTCCGCTCTACCACGACGACGATGTTGATTATTACCCGGTTGGTGGCCGCCATGTAGATTAACATAGGCTCCCCAGGCTCGGGTGCTGCAAGGATAGGCACCGAGGATAATATCTCCATTAGCTGCTTCATTGCTGCATCTGCCTCGTCTGTCCATGTAAACTTGTCTGCCTTCTTCAGCAACTTGTATAGCGGCAGAGCCTTCTCCCCAAGTCAGCTGACGAACCGACAAACTGCTGCAACACAACATGTTAGCCGTTGTATGTCCTTCAAGCATGTCGGATGGTTTATGTTTAGGATGGCCTTGATATTCTCCGGGTTGACCTCGATTCCATGCTGGGATACAATGAAGCCCAACAATTTGTCGGCTGGGACCCCAAAGACGCACTTCTTAGGGTTAAGCATCATGTTGTATTTCCAGAGATTATCAAAGGTTTCTTTTAAGTCAGAGATTAAGTCGTTTGACTTTTTAGACATCACCACTATATCATCCACACAGGCGTGAACGTTCCATCCAATTTGATCGTGTAGGCAATGCTACATTGTCCGCTGGTACGTAGCACCTACGTTTTTTAGCCCAAAGGGCATCGTGACATAGCAGAATGTGCCGTAAGATGTGGTGAACGAAGTGGCCAATTGGTCCGACTTCCTCATCTTAATTTGGTGGTATCGTGAGTATGCATTGAGAAAACAAAAAAGCTCCGAGCCAGCCGTCGAGTCAATGACTTGGTCAATGTGAGGCAAAGCAAACGGATCTTTGGGACACGCTTTGTTCAAGCCGGTGTAATCCACGCACATTATTAATTATTTGGTTCCCTTTTGGGGGACAAGTACAGGATTGGCCACCCATCGGGTGTGAAGGAATTCTCGGATAAAACTAGCATTAAGTAACCTAGCTATCTCTTTGCCTATGGCGCATCTCTTCTCGTCTCCGAAGCGTCATAGAGGTTGTTTCACCGGTTTGCATTTTGGATCAATATTCATGCTGTGCTCGGCAAGTTCCCTAGGTACACCTTTCATGTCGGCAGGTTGCCAGGCAAAGATATCCCTATTCTCATGGAGGAAGTCGACGAGCGCTCTTTCCTATTTGGGATCCAGGTTCGTCCCAATGGCGGTGGTCTTGGAGGTATCGCCTACCACAAGTTCCACCGGCTTAGTTTTGATGACGGCCTTGAAAGCTAGGGCAGAGTCAGAAATCTGCTTATTCGATGCCGGCATCTCCGAGGCATCGACCTTGCTCTGGATATCCTTTAATTCTTCGCTGTGGAGGATAGCTCCCGCAAAGGCTACTTCTCTGATCTCGCAGTCCCTTGCCTTGGCAAAGCTTCCGGATACGATGATGACACCATTTGGTTCGGGTATCTTGAGCTTGTTGTAGACGAATCATGGCTTGGCCATGAAGGCGTGGAAGATGTCGCGACCGAATATGACGTGGTACACGCTCTTGAAGGGGACCACCTGAAAGGTCATGCATTCTTGGCGGTAATTATTAACATCGCCAAAAGCGACCTGAAGCGTGATGCACCCAAGGGACCGGGCTTCCCGACCAGGAACTACGCCGTGGAATATGGTGCTGGTCCGCCTTAGGTTAGTCTCCGTCAAGTTCATCTTATGCAGTGTATCCAGGTACATGATGTTGATGTTGTAGGGGTTCCTAGCATGGAAAACAATAATTTTCTACCGCATGCACGCAAACAAGCCAAGATCTATCTACTAGATTGTAGCAACAAGTCGATAGAAGCACTCACCCTCAAAGATTCCAAAGCGGTTAACGAGAGCAGATTCTCGTGGGTGATGTAGTTGTACACTTGCCGATCTCTTCGCGTAGACGATCCTTCTGGCGCTGCGTTCCAGCAGCTCTTCCGCAGTCGGTCACATGTTCGGTACTCGATGAAGACCTTCCTCTCCCCTGTTCCAGCAGGCAGCGGAGGTTGTAGTTCTCCCCTCGCGATTCCGGCAGCACGACGGCGTGGTGTTGGAAGTAGAGGGAAGATCCCGCAGGGCTTCGCCTAAGCCGGTGCGAGTTATGGTGGATTAGGGTTTCCCGGAGATCTAGGGTTTAGAAGTCCAGAACGAGGAGGAGGTGTCGGCGGCGGCTAGGGCGGCGGCGACGGAACTGCGCGGCGCAAGGCAGCGGCGCGGCAGCGGCGGCTCGGGTGATGGGGATATGCCTACCGGGGTATACCCAGCAGGACGTTTCCGACTGGCCCAGGTGCCAGCGAGTGGGCCTGCGGGATGGCGACTGGATCAAGACCTGGCATGGACTCAAGCGACTGGAAGCTGAAGGCCTAGAAGCGTAGATAGGCCCAATCGGATTAGGTTAAACGAGCGCTGAATCTTAACTGATTCGGTTGAGATATATAAACCCTAGGAGGGCGAGTCTATATAAACCTCCCTAGAGGACGCATAGAGGATACGTTCCATCATACACCCAAGCGACTCGCTGCCTAGCCGCCGAGCTCGCCCCATTGTACTCTCACCATAATACAATCTAGCAGGAGTAGGTCTTTACCCTCCGAGGGCCGAACCTGGGTAAATCCTTGTGTCTCCGCCCTCATCTCGCACCGCAGATGGCTGGCCTCCCTTGCCCCATGTTCTACTACTCGCTGCCGATTGCAGCATATGCCGTGGTCATTCCCATGACAGTGGAGCCCACCGTGGGGCCTGGCCGGTAAGGCCGGTGTTCTGCGGCAAGATCCAATCTACCCATCAACAAGTCGATCTCCACCGGCCGCATGATAGTGATCGGCGAGATGCTCCAGATCTTGCCGAGCATCTACGTCCCGGCGGCGCGACCCGTCACACAAAGCATGATCCTGCCGGTCGGCATGATCAGCCTCTTCGTCGGCCTCACTGACATCATCATCTCGGAGGACTCGGCTCGCATCCGCGAGTCACCGCCACGCGACCGGCTCTCTGAGAGTCAGGTCCGCACGATCCACCGCCTCGCCTCCGAGTACGACTCGGCCCACAGCGACGTGGCCGAAACCACCGCAGCCGCGGAAGACGCGGCCCTCAGCGACGACGCCGACTCGGCGACCCCGGCGTCACTCGCCGGATCCATTGTCGCCGCGTCGCCCGCGGGCTCCATCACCCAGGTCTCCAACGTCGGAGATTTCAAGGATCCCTCTATCCTTGGGATCTTTGACTTCGACTCCGGGTCGGAGAACTCCGCCGACCTCCGCGATGGAACCGGCCGCCACGCCGCGACCTATTTGGCGACTGGCGCAGACCCGCCGGAGGATCCATTCTCCACTCTGATCCCTCCCACCCCGACAGCAACTGAGGTCGAGGAACTCCGCCTAAAGCTGGCGGAAGCAGTTCGCAAGGAATAAGCAGAGCGCGAAAAATTTCGCCTCGAGCAGGTGACAGCGCAGGAGCTGTCGCGCTACCACCAGCTCCGAATCAGGTCGCGCCTGAACCCCACCGTCCAGGGGCGCGCCCTGAACTTCGACGACGAGAGCGACCCGGCCCGCGCGGCCGAGCGCGCGATCTACGAGAACGCGCCACAAGGAGGAAGCGCTCGGCCCCCACCAGGGTCAACGGCCAATGGCGCTCCGCCACCACCCAACCGCGCACCACCCAGGGACCAGCCAAGGTCGTGGTCTCCTCACGGGAGCGAGACGCGAACGGCTTACCGCTGTTCTCCAACCTGATGGACAACCTCGTCGTGGGCCGAGCAGCAGTCGACAACATCGCGGCCACCGGTGACGGCGCCCTACAGATCCAGTACGCCAAGGCCTTGCTCGCAAAAGCGGTCGAGAAAAAAAACGCAGGCGTCGACTCACAGGGTCGGATGTACTCGCGTTCATCGGGCAGCAGAGAGGCCTCAAGCGGCCGCCCCATGGCGGCAAACACCCTCAACTTCCCGCCATCCGAACCACTGCAGCTCCAACACCGACCCACGAACGCGGCACTCTCCACAAACGACCCCCGGCCGGCGACCAACTTTGTCGCCGCCAACGGTCAGCCCGTCGACGCCCGCACCCACATCATCAACAACCAGAGCTGGCACGCACGCCAGCCCAACGACCTGCGGCATACCCTAACCAACCGCCGCGGCGGCGAGCCGAGGGGGTCGCTAATCCGACTCGGGCCCCGCTGCTTTGGACCGATGATCCGAGGCGAAAGATACCCGGTGAACTTCAAAGCGCCGAAGGAAATAGAGAAGTACGACCCCTCGTACGATCCCTCTGTGTGGCTGGATACCTACCTCATGGAGATGAGGATCGCCGGCCACACTGATCTACTAGCCGCCCGCTACCTCCCCCTGATGATAGAGGGGGCGTGCAGGCAGTGGATCAATAGTCTCCCCGTGGATAGCATCGTCTCCTGGGAAGAGATGCGCGATGCCTTCGTCAGGCACTTCGAGGGTTCATACACCCGTGCCACCACCATCGAGGACCTGGAATGATGCGTCCACGGACCTCGCGAGTCGACCCGCAGCTGGGTCCAACGGTGGCAAGAACTGTGGTACAACGCGGTCGGTATCCACCCAGACACCGCAATCCACTGCTTCAAGACCTCGTGCCGCTACAAGCCCCTGGTCGCCAAGCTCAAACGAGCATACCGCACACTCGAAAACATACCGGATCTCCTGGAGATCGCCAAAAGATACGCGGACGAAGACCCAAACCAAGAAACCGACGACGAGTCGGGAGGACAACGCTGCACGAGCGGCAACGACATCGGAAGACGATCCGATCTACGCTACAGCAACACTCGCCTCACCGGCAAGCGCCGCAGTGATGGGCGAGTCAACTTCGTTGCCAACGCTGGGTACGCGCAGCGCGAGCCCAAGAGCTTCCGCCGCGACAGGGGCAACGCCGTGACGGTGGCAACTACAAGGCGAAGCCGAGGTTCGACCCCGTGACCCTTCTTAACCAACCTTGTGTATTTCACAGCAGGGAAGGAAAGCCCGCCACGCACACGACCGCCGACTGCCATTCTCTCAAGGAGATCGAGAAGGCACGGCGCGCGCGGGAAGACCCCGACAACAACCCGCCAAACGGCGGAAAATTTGGCAGCGTGGCCGGATTGCTCCACACCTTCACAGGCTTCAACACGAAGCGCGAGAAGAAGGTCATCGCCCGCGCCGTCGCCGTCAATGCGGTGGCCCAGGTGGACGTCCCCCAGTTCCTCAACTGGTCTGAGCAACCAATCACTTGGAGTCGCCAGGACCACTCGCCACGAATCGAGTACCCAGGCCGAGTCGCCCTGGTGGTCATGCCCAAGGTGGGAGACTACTGGCTCCCCAAGACATTGATGGACGGCGGCAGCTCCATCAACATCCTGTACCTGGACACCTTCAGGCGACTGCAGCTCCGGCAGTCGATGGTCGAGACGACCTACACCACGTTCCACGACATCGTCCCCGGTCGGAAGGCGTACCCGATCATCAAGGTCACGCTGCCAGTCACCTTCGGCACACCGGCAAACTTCCGCACCGAGCGGATCGTCTTTGAGCTGGTGCCCTTCGACAGCCCCTACCACTGCGTCCTGGGGCGCCAGGCGTTCGCCAAGTTCATGGCGGCGCCCCACTACGCGTACAACGCGATGAAGCTCCCCGGACCGCGCGGCGTCATCACAATCCACGGCGACCCCGACATGGCCGCCGAGTGCAAGGCCAAAGGAGCCAAACTCGCCGACGCCGTCATCGCGACAGAGGCCAACCACGCCGACGAGCTTGCCAAGTACGCGAGCGGGGTCAACAACGACGACCCCACCATACTCAAGAAGCCCAACTCGGAGGGCGGCAACACCTCAGCCTTCGAGGCAACGACGCATACCCGCACCGTCGAGGTGGTCCCAAGCGACTCCAGCCAGACGATGACGATCGGGACGGGCATGAGCCCAACATAGGAAGGCGCGCTCATCGAGTTCCTCCGTGAGAACAAGGACATATTCCCATGGAAGCCCTCTGACATGCCTTGTGTCCCTAGGGAATTCGCTGAGCACAAACACAACGCCGACCCCAAAGTGCGACCTGTCAAGCAGTCACTGCGGCCTTTCAATGAAGAGCGCCGCCGAGCAATCGCCGAGGAAGTGCAGTGTCTACTCGTTGCAGGCTTCATCCGGCCAATCAAGTACTCCAAGTGGCTGGCAAACCCAGTCCTGGTCGAGAAGAAAAATGGTACCTGGAGGATGTGTATCGATTACACAAACCTAAACAGCGCCTGCCCAAAGGAATAATCCGTCCTCCCGCGGATCGACCAAATCATCGATTCCACCGCGGGCTCGAAGTCTCTATGTTTCCTTGACGCCTACTCTGGGTACAACCAGATCAAAATGGCCGTTGAGGACGAAGAGAAGACGACGTTCATCACGCCTTTCGGAGCCTTCTGCTACACTGCCATGACCTTCGGCCTCAAGAACGCCGGAGCAACCTACCAGCGAAGCATGCAGGAGTGCCTTGCGAGGCAAATTGGCCGCAATATCCACGTCTACATCGACGACGTGGTGGTGAAGTCCGCTCGCCAGAGCGACCTACTCGCCGAACTGGCGGAAACATTCGCCAACCTGCGGAAATACAAGATAAAGCTAAACCTAGGCAAGTGCACCTTCGGTGTGCCAGCTGGGCAGCTACTGGGATACGTCGTCTCCAAGCGCGGGATCTAGGCGAACCCCACCAAGATCGACACGATCGCTCGACTTGGCAAACCCGAGTGCCTGCGCGACATCTAGAAGCTGGCCGGGCGAGTCGCGGCTCTCAGTCGCTTCATCCCCCGATTGGGCGAAAAGGCGATGCCCCTCTACCGCGTGATGCGCAAGAATCCCACCTTCCAGTGGGACAAGGAGGCAGATGATGCGCTCTGCGAGCTCAAGACGGTGCTACTCGCAGCACCGCTACTAGCCGCTCCTGTCGACAAGGAACCCATGCCGGTCTACGTCGCAGCTTCCGAGCGCGTCATCAGCGCCGTCATGGTCGTCGAGCGACCAGAGGAGGGAAAGGGGCGCCCGGTGCAGCGACCAGTGTACTACATCAGCGAAGTCCTCACCGAGTCGCGCCAGCGCTACCCGCAATACCAGAAACTGGTATACGCAGTCTTCAGAGCACAGTGGCGACTGCCACACTACTTCCAGGAGCACCCGATAACGGTCGTCTCCTCCGCACCGTTGCAGGACATCATCCGCAACCGTGAGGCGACCGGGCGAGTCGCCAAGTGGGCCGTCGATATCGGCGTACACAACATCAAGTACGAGACGCGCAAAGCGATCAAGTCGCAGGCTCTCGCGGACTTCATCGCCGACTGGGAAGAGGCCCAGCAGCCAGAAAAGCTGCCGTACCTCCATTATTGGAGCCTACACTTCGACGGCTCCAAGAACGCGGATGCCGCAGGAGCAGCGATCGTGCTAACTTATCCTAAGGGCGACAAGATCCGCTACTTCCTCTGCCTCGACTTCACCCCCTGCACCAACAACATGGACGAGTACGAGGCACTACTCCACGACATGCGAGCTGCCAAGGAGATGAACGTCAACCGCATGCGCTGTTACGGAGACTACGACCTCGTCGCCGGGCAAGTCGCTGGCACCTGCGATGCCGTCTTCCCCACCATGGTGGCATAACGCCAAGCAGTGGACAAGATAGGCGGACACTTCGCAGGCTACTCCGTCGAGTGGATTGATAGGCGAAAGAACTAGGAGGCTGACGCACTCTCTCGCATCAGCTCGGCTCGACTCGCATCACCCACCGGCGTCTTCCTCGACACCATCACCAAGCCTTCCGTCTCTCCCCCAAGGGAGATTGACATCGGAATCCCGCTGCAGCCAGAGGCAGCCCTAGTCGCACTCATCGCTGAGCCAGACGACTGGACCAAGCCGTACGTTGCCTACCTGGAGGGAGGCACCTTGCCAGCAGACGAGACGGACGCCCGGATGATAGAACATCGCTGCAAATCCTTCGTCATCATCAACGGCGAGCTCCACAAGCGCAGCGTGACCGGCGTGTTCCAACGCTGCGTTCAACCCGCTGAAGGATGCAAAATCCTCCAAGACATCCACTCCGGCGACTGCGGCCACCATGCCGGGGCCCGCTCTCTGGTCGCAAAGGCTATGCGACACGACTTCTACTGGCCCACCGCACACGCAGACGCTGTGGACATTGTCCAGCGGTGCGTCGGGTGCCAGAAATACGCCAACCAGACCCACGTGCCGAGCTCGGCGCTCAAGACAATCCCCATCACCTGGCCGTTCGCTGTGTGGGGTATGGACATGGTAGGCCCTTTCAAGAAGGCCCCCTCCGGCTTCACCCACCTCCTGGTCGCAGTCGACAAATTCACAAAATGGGTGGAGGCCAAGCCAGTCCGGAAATGCGATGGAAGACCGCCACCAAGTTCCTACACGAGCTAATCTATCGCTACGGGTTCCCAAACAGCATCATCACGGACAACGACACCAACTCCGCCAAAGGAGCCATGGCCGAGTTCTGCGAGGAACATCACATCCGACTCAACCTCGCATCAGTCGCCCACCCGGAGTCCAACGGCCAGGAGAAACGAGCCAATCAGAGCATCCTCCATGTCCTAAAGCCACGACTCCAAGTACCGCTCGAGCGCACCGCCGGGTGCTGGGTCGAGGAGCTACCCTCCGTCATCTGGGGCATCCGCACCTCCGTCAACAGGTCGACAGGCTTCACCCCCTTCTTCATGGTGTACGGCTCCGAGGCAGTCATGCCCACCGACCTAGAGCACGACTCGCCAAGGATGGTCAACTACACGGAGGCCGAAAACGAACTCGCACGCCAGGATGGAGTCGACCAGCTCGACGAGGCACGCGACCTAGCTCGCTCTCGCACCGCCATCTACCAGCAAGGGATCCGCCGCTACCATAGCCGGCGAGTAAGGACTCGCACTTTCCAGGAAGGCGACCTGGTACTTCGCCTCATCCAGGACAAAAAGGGCTTGCACAAGCTCTCCCCCCCTGGGAGGGACCACTCGCCATCGGGCGAGTTCTAGGCAACGAAGCCTACTACCTCACCGACATCCGAGGATACGGAAAGCTCGACGTCAAGCGTCCATGGAATGTAAACCTCCTACGAAAGTTCTACTCCTAGAACTCCATACATGTACTCTCCACCCGCTATGAAATAAAACAGAACGGTTACCGAAAATTGTGTCTACTCTCCATGTCGTGTGCCACTCACACTCGTAATAATAGCGTTATGCTACTCACAGAATTCAACCTCTGGTAAAGCGACTGGCACGGCCAAGTAGTGCGGCACGAGGGCACTGGAAAACTCCAGGCCTCGTAACGTCCACGAAAAATGCCAACCCGGAGCCCCATTGGAGTCGCCTATCCCGACTGGCTCACTGAGCCAAGACAACTGCATCCTCTTCTTACAGCGACCAAGCCCTTCGCATCCTCGGCATAGCGACTCGAACGGCCAAATACCACGCTCGGGGACTGACGTCCAATCAAATATGAGCGGCTGGGGAAAAACGCCCAGTATGAGAGCGTGCCCAGGACTCGCCATGCGACTGATCCTTCGGGTCAGGAAGGAGCGACGCGCTCACTCTAACACGCTTAGTCCTCACCTTCCTTGGAGTTGCGACTAGAACCACCAAGTACCACGCTCGGGGACTCGGCTAACCCGACCTCGTTCGCGCACGGGAAAATGGTCAAGTACAGAGCACCCACGGGAGTCGCCCTGCGACTGGCTCTCCGAGCTCTGGCGAGTCGACCTCAATAACGAAACAATCGAAAAACATTCAAAATCGCAAACACATAACAAACGAGGTAAACCCCATAAAAAGGGCGGACGCGCTCGGGGACTCGTCCAATCAACAATCAAAATCACGAAACAATCCACAAAATAACACGAATTCGCGTTATAGCAGAACAAAGTTGTTCCAAAATACAAGATAAGTCCAATGACTATTTACTACTAATGCCCCAGGGCACAATGCTTTTACTCTGCAGGTTCTGACGCCGACTTGCCGCCACCCCTGCGGTTGCGAATGAAGGGCACGTACGGGTTCGACGGGTACGTCGTCAACTCACCCTCCATTGCCGCACGGAACGGCTGCTCGACCTTGAAGTCCCGATGCTTCGGTTCAGGATCGTTGGGGGCGACAGTCGTCTCCTGGTAGGGGAGGAGGTCGCCCATCGCCCAAACACGATCGGCATACACCGTGGCCCGGTCCGTCAGCTTCAGCACCTCGGCAATCTCCACAGAACCCGTCGACAAGGGGTAGCCACTCGTCACATCATCAAGGTCGAAATCCTCCGGGAAATGGGCAAGCCCCAGGCTTAGAGTCGTCGCCGCCCCGCGCCGGAAGGCCGAACGCGCCATGAATTCGATGACTGCTGGAGCCTTCTCCAGATAACGCCATACCTCGACGAGGTCGCTAGGAATCACTTCCGTGGGCGATATCTCCTGAAGATACGCTCGAATGCAAGCCGCGAACAACGCGGCCGAGTCGACTAGAGTGGTCACATACTGCCGCGCGTCGTATGACTGCGCCTCCTCCGAGCTGTCAATAATCCGGCCTATGGACAGAAGCCGGCAGTGAGTACACCAACGACTCCATAACGACTCCAGGCAGAGGAAGAAAAGTTTACCAATAAGCGGACGACAGAGGCCCATGATGAAGCTTTGAAGCAAGGAGAAGTCGTTCTGCAGCCCAACAACGAGTGCATCCAACACCTTCCGTTCTTCAGCGGCAGCAGTGACAGCAGCTTTCGCTCGTCCCTCCGCCGAGCTCGCCTCCGCCTTTGCTTCCTTGAGCTCGCGCTCCAGGTCAGCGATCCGTTTCTCGGCAGCACTCAACGAAGATTGAGCCGCCGTCAGGTCACCCACCGGGACAAGGCCCCGGCGGACTTCCATCGCCTCGGCTGCAACGTCTTGCAGCCCCTTGTTCCTCTCCTGGACGGCAACAAATTCCTTCTCCATGCGACACTTTGATGCAAGCCAATCGGCCGATTCGCGCTGCAGGCCCTGCGCACAAATTAATCCGTCAACAACATAAAAAATCCTAAGTGCCCACCCGCTGAAACTCAGCGACTAGGCACTCGGGGACTGGAGATCAAAAATCCTAAGTGCCCACCCGCTGAAATTCAGCGACTAGGCACTCGGGGACTGGAGATCAAAAATCCTAAGTGCCCACGCGCTGAAATTCAGCGACTAGGCACTCGGGGACTGGACGCTAAAAAATACTAAAGAATCCGACCACTGAAATTCAGTGGCCCGATCCTCGGGGACTGGACATACCTGGATGGCTGCGCCCAGCATGCCGTGGAGCTGCAGCGTGTCCACAGACGCAAGCAGGACCGGAGTGTGTCCGTGACGTTGCTCGACCTCCGTCTCGGCGACCCTAGGCGTCTGGCTCGTTGGCGCCACGCCACTCGCTGTGGCCGCTTTGGACATGAAGCGGGGGAAGTCACAGCGGACGCCCCAGCGCCACTAGGAGCCGGCTCGGCCACTCCGGGCGAGGAAACAGCCTCCTTGGTCTTCGAGGCCACTTCCCTCGCAGTCGGAGGATCGCTTGGAGCAACTGCCGTGTCATCAGATACCGTGACGACGTCGTCGTCTTTCGCCCCCTTAGCGCTGTCTGCGGGAGCAACGACTTCGTCAGCTTTCCTCTTCTGCGAAGGGTCCTCCTCGGTGACGACTGGCGGAACCTTGGCCACGGAAGGATGGCCAATCTTTTTAACTCCAGTCCTGTGAAACAACGATATGAGTAAAACCGTCCGATTACAACGGAAGGCAAGCAGATGAACAAGACTTACTTGGCAACTGGTATGAACTGCAGACCCGTGCGGAGGCTGGTCGGCTTCTCTAGCTCGGGACCCAACTTCCGACTGAGGCCCATCTCGAACACATCGTGTTCCCAAGACACAGAGGGCCTCTTCGAAGACAAGGCCACGGCAGGAGTCTCCAGGATGACATCTGCGGGAGCTTTCCTGGGAGGCGAAGCTCCTGCGGCTAGAGTAGCCCCCAACCCAGAGACCGGGGCGAATGGGGTGGAAGCGATGCCAGAGGTACCTCATCCAGGGGAGCGGCAGCATCCGGTGCTATTGTCGTGCGCGCCGCTTCGCCCTTAGCCGAGCTGGTGGCGTCGGAACTAGTCGCAGAACGGGGCGGAGACGCCTGCTTCGCCGGCTTCATCTTCCTCCTCGGCGGAGCCTTCACCTCCTTCTTCTTATTCTTCTTCTTCTTCTTCTTCTTCTTCTTCTTCTTCTTCTTCTTCTTCGACGGCGTGGCCTCACGATCTGAGGTGTGCTCGGGGAGCTCGTCGTCATCGTCATCGTGAGGTTCGAGGCTCCTACTCGCCTCGAGCTCGCGCTTATGTTGCCCGCGAGTTTTGCGAACCATCGGGGCGGCGTCTTCCACGGGCTCGTCTTTGTCGTCATCGTCGTCATCACCCGCGTCGCTCCCGACGTCGCCTTTGGCGGGTGGCGACTCGCTCCCGTCCTGGACGGACGAGCTCGAGTTCTCGTCGTCTGCGGGTGGGAGCCATCCTTCGACCACTTGGAACAACTACAATAAGCATGAGACAACGTTAGCATAACCACGAATGCATCATCTGCGAATGCGAATGCTGGCGAAAATGGCGACTTACCATCGGAGCTGGGTGCCTTGCGGTATAGGGGGCGACCCCGGCCTTCGCGTCCAGGTACGCCGCCTGGGTGATCTTCTTCAGGGCCAGGATGTAGTCTTCGAGTTTACACTCGACGAGGCAGGATTTCGTCGGGTCGTCCCTACCCGTATACTCGTACATGTAATGGTCGCGGCGAGCCAAAGGAACGAGTCGCCGCCCGAGCCAGCAGTTGTAGAGGTTGATGGTTTGGAGGCCCTTCTTCTTCAGACTACGGATGGTTTCCAACATTTCGTCGACAACCATCCGCTGATCCAGCGGGAGCTTGCCGACCTGGAGCCGACGTGGTTCGGGCCGGTCGGCGGAGTACCTTGGAAGCGCCACCTCGCCGTCTGGAGTCGACTCGGTGACGTAGAACCAGGATTTCTTCCATTCGTTTGCCTCCTTGGCGGGCAACATCAGGTCGAAGAACGACGCCTTCGACTTCAGTTGAAATGTCAGGCCACCCGCAGGCAGCATCGGGCCGCCTGATTCTTCGCGACTGATCCTCCCATGGAACAGATCTTTCCACAAGGGGAAGTAGGGCCTGTAGCCCAGATAGCACTCGCAGAACGCCACGAAAATGGCGAGCTGCTCGATGCTATGCAGACCCAGGTCCGACGGCTGGATCCCGTAGTAGGCGCAGAAACGCCGGAAGAAGAGAGAAATGGGAAACCCCAGCCCCCGCTCTAGGTGGCTGGTGAAGCAGACGAACTCTCCCTCGCGCGGGTCCGGAGTAACTTCTCCGGCCGCGGGGATACGCCATCTGCCGGCGCGCAGGATCCTGGCCTCCTCGAAGGACGCCAGTAGCGCCCTGGTGCACTTGGATCTGCCCCATGGTTCGGTGGAGGGGGCCATTGGTTGGAAGATTCGTGGAGGTCGGGGCTCTCTGGATCGGTTGGATCGCGATGCGGAGTGGAAACGAAGATGGGCGAGATCGGAGGAAAGATGAAGGAGTGTTTCCCCGCTCACCTGTCATTCTCCTTATATAGAGGTTGTTACCCGCCAATTTTGGGAGCCGTTACTACGCGGTGATTACGCCAAAAGTTACCGTTGGATTACCCCAACGGCTAGTTTTGACCCCACTTGACGGTCCAACTTCATCCACTCGACTCGTCGCTCCGCGTGACTTGACGATTCGCCGACCCGATCACTACAACAGTGACTGAATATTCCCCGACCCGTTCGCCGAGCTGCGACCCGATCGGTCGCCGTTAGTGCGACTAGAATAACTAGTTTTTCCTTTATTCAGGAGTCCGCCGCCGATTCGACTGGGTGTCCGCATTGGACCCGTATACACCGACTGCCAGCAACCACCCGCGACCAATCAACGACGGCCTCGGGGACTACTGATGGGGATATGCCTACCAGGGTATACCCAGCAGGACGTTTTCGACTGGCCCAGGTGCCAGCGAGTGGGCCTGCGGGACGGCGACTGGATAAAGACTTGGCGTGGACTCAAGCGACTGGAAGCTGAAGGCCCAGAATCGTAGATAGGCCCAGTCGGATTAGGTTAAACGATCGCTGAATCCTTAAATGATTCGGTTGAGATCTGTAAACCCTAGGGGGTGAGTCTATATAAACCTCCCTAGAGGACGCATAGAGGATACATTCCATCATACACCTAAGCCACTCGCTGCCTAGCTGCCGAGCTCGCCCCATTGTACTCTCACCATAATACAATCTAGCAGGAGTAGGTCTTTACCCTCCGGGGGGCCAAACCTGGGTAAATCCTTGTGTCTCCGCCCTGATCTCGCACCGCAGATGGCTGGCCGCCCTTGCCCCATGTTCTACTACTCGCTGCCGATTGCAGCATCTGCCGTGGTCATTCCCATGACATCGGGTGGAGATGGGCTAGGGCTTGTGGTGTTGGGGCAGCCCTCCCCCTCTATTTATGAGAGGGATGGGATGCCTTGGGAGGGGTGGGTTTGAATCCAAACCCAAACCCAAGTTGGATTGACAGAAGGACTTGTTTCATCTCCCACTAGGAAACCATTATTCCAGTTTGACTTTTCAAACTTCCCGTTTGACTTTTAATTTAGAGATTTATTTCTTTCTTGCAAATGCCAACACCAAGTGACCTAGGATATGATCCAATCATTCCACATATCCATGACACATTCATGGAGCATTCCCCTTCCGGTCCGGTGAACCTTCTAGACCCTTCTAGAACCTCTCCGATGAAACCATCGGAAACTTTTCTGAACTCCGAAATTGGACTTTCCTTATATGAATCATATTATCCGGACCATTCCGGATCTCCTCGTGATATCCCGGATCCAATCCGAAACTCCGAACAACATTCGGTATCCCTACTAACTTTCCATATCTACTAAACAACAGCGAATCCTTAAGTGTGTCTCCCTACGGTTCGTGAATTATGCGGACATGATCGAGACACTTCTCCGATCAATAACCAATAGAGAAATCTGGAAATTCATATGGTTCCCACATATTTCTACGATTACTTTGCGATCGAATGAACGACTTACATACGATACCAATTTCCCTTTGTCTCATGATAGTTTACTTATCCGAGGTTTTGATCGTCGGTATCTCTGCATACCTAGTTCAACCTCGTTACTGATAAGTACTCTTTTCTCGTTCCCGTGATATGTGATACCTTGTGAACCAGTCACATGCTTGCAAGCTAATTGGACGACATTCCACCGAGAGGGCCCAGAGTATATCTATCCGTCAGATGGATGGACAAATCCCACTATTGATCCATGTGCTTCAACCCATACTTTCCGAACACTCAATGCCACCTTTATAGACACCCAGTTATGGTGTGGCATTTGATGTCATCAAAGTATCCTTCCGGTGATGGTGATTAGCATGATCTCATGGTCGAGGGAATTAGGTTACTATGTATCAGAAAGCTTATAGAAAACGAACTATTGAAATGACTTGATCTTAATGCTATGCTTATCTATAGGAGTATGTCCATCATATCATTCTCCTAATGATATGATCCTGTTGTTAACAACATCTCAATGCTCATGATCGGGAAACCACGATCATCTATTAACCAACAAGCTAGTATTACAAAGAGGCTTTACTATGGACTCTAATTTAGTTTACAAATCACACAAGTATTAATGTTTCCAGTTTAATACTGTTATAGAATGAATGTAAACATTTATCATAAACACAAAGATATAATAATAACCACTTCTATTATTGCCTCTAGGGCATATCTCCAACAGTCTCCCACTTGCACTAGAGTCAACTAATATAGATTACATGGTAATATACCGAACACCCATGGCGGTTTGGTGCTGGTCATGTTTTGCCCTCGGGAGAGGTTTAGTCAACGGATCCGCCACATTCAGATCTGTGTGTACTTTGAAAATCTTTATGTCACCATCTTGGACATGCTCTTGAATAGCGTGAAAACGTAGCTTGATGTGCTTCAGCTTCTTGTGTGACCTTGGTTCTTGCGCATTGGCTTGGCGCCCATGTTATCACAATAGTTAGACATTGGGTCCAGCGCACTTGGAACCACACCGAGCTCTGTAATGAACTCCTTCATCAATATCGCCTCTTGTGAAGCCTCCGAAGCAGCTATGTATTACGATTTAGTTGAAGATATCACCACAACTCTTTGCTTTGCACTCCTCCAGCTAACTGCTGCACCATTCAAAGTAAATATGTATCCAGATTGAGATTTAGAATCATCCGGATCGGTGTTCCAACTAGCATCGGTGTAACCATTTACAACGAGCTGTTCATCACCTCCATAAGAAAGAACCATATCCTTAGTTCTTCTCAAGTACTTAAGGATGTTTTTGACCGCTGTCCAATGATCGACTCCTGGATCACTTTGATATCTGCTAGTTAAACTAAAAGAATATGCAATGTCGGGTCTAGTACATAGCATGGCATACATAAGAGATCCTATGGCTGAGGCATAGGGAGTCTTACTCATCCTTTCTCTATCTTCTGCCGTGGCAGGACTTTGAGTTTTACTCAAGGTCGTATTGGGCAACATGGGCAAGAACCCTTTCTTGCTATCTTCCATTCCAAACCTCTTTAGAACTTTGTCCAAATATGTACTTTGTGACAATGATATTAGGCGTCTCAATCTATCTCTATAAATCTATATGCCTAATATGTAAGCTGCTTCGCTAAGGTCTTTCATTGAAAAACTATTTATTCAAATAATCCTTGACACTATTAAGACGGTTTACATCATTCCCAATCAACAACATGTCATCTACATATAGTATTAAGAATGCTACAGAGCTCCCACTCACTTTCTTGTAAATACAAGATTCTCCATAAGTTTGTATAAAACCAAAACTTTTGATTACCTTATCAAAACGTTGATTCCAACTTCGGGATGCTTGCTTCAATCCATATATGGATCGTTGAAGTTTGCATACCTTGTTAGCATCTTTAGGATCGACAAAACCTTTGGGTTGCATCATATACAACTCTTCATCAATGTCTCCATTGAGGAACGCCGTTTTGACATCCATCTGCCATATCTCATAATCATAATATGCAGCGATTGCTAACATAATCCTCACAGACTTTAGCTTCGCTACTGGTGAGAAAGTCTCATCGTAGTCAAGTCCTTGAATTTTTCGAAACCCTTTTGCGACAAGTCGAGCTTTATAGACAATAACATTACCATCAGCATCTGTTTTCTTCTTGAAAATCCATTTGTTCTCGACAACATTCCGGCCATCTGGTAAGTTCACCAAAGTCCATACTTGGTTTTGTACATGGATGCAATCTCGGATTTCATGGCTTCTTGCCATTTATTGGAATCTGGGCTCATCATCGCTTCCTCATATGTCGCAGGGTCATCGGTGTTGTCCACCAATATGACACTCATAACGGGATCATACCAATCAGGAGTGGTACGAGTTCTCGTTAACCTGGGAGTTTCCGTAGTAACTTCAACCGAAGTTTCATGATCAACATCATTTGCTTCCTCTCTTATTGGTGTAGGCGCCACAGGAACTACTTCCGGTGCTGCGCTACTCGTAAGTTTGAGAGAAGGTTCAACAACCTCGTCGAGTTCTACTTTCCTTCCAGTCACTTCTTTCGAGAGACACTTCTTCTCTAGAAAGGATCCATTCTTGGCAACGAAGATCTTTCCCTCGGATCTATGATAGAAGGTATACCCAATAGTTTCCTTCGGGTATCCTATGAAGATGCATTTTTCCGCTTTGGGTTCAAGCTTGTCTGGCTGTAACTTCTTTACATAAGCTTCGAAACCCCAAACTTTAAGGAACGACAATTTAGGTTTCTTCCCAAACCACAATTCATACGGTGTCGTTTCAACGGATTTAGATGGTGCCCTATTTAAAGTGAATGCGGCTATTTCTAATGCATAACCCCAAAACGATAGCGGTAAATCTGTAAGTCACATCATAGAACGAACCATATCTAAGAGAGTTCGATTACGACGTTCGGACACACCATTATGCTGTGGTGTTCCCGGCGGTTTCAATTGTGAAAGTATTCCGCATTTCTTCAAATGCTCGCCAAACTCGTAACTTAGATATTCACCTCCACGATCAGATCATAGAAATTTAATCTTCTTGTTACGTTGATTCTCTACCTCACTCTAAAATTCCTTAAACTTCTCGAAAGTTTCGGAATTATGTTTCATGAAATAGATATACCCATATCTACTCAAGTCATCCGTGAAGGTAAGAACATAACGATAACCACCTCGCGATGCTACACTCATTGGGCCACACACATCGGTATGTATGATTTCTAATAAGTTCGTAGCTTGCTCCATCATACCAGAAAATGGAGTCTTGGTCATTTTACCAATTAGACATGCTTCGCATCTTTCAAGTGATTCGAAATCAAGTGATTCAAGAAGTCCATCGGAATGGAGTTTCTTCATACGCTTCACTCCAATATGACCAAGATGACAATTCCGCATATAGGTCGAGTTATCGCTCAATTCAAACGTTTAGCTTCAATGTTATTAATGTGTGTATTTCCACAATCGAGATTCAATAAAAATAGACCATCTATCAAAGGTGCATGTGCATAGAACATATTACTCATATAAATCGAACAACCATTATTCTCGGACTTAAACAAGTAACCGTCTCGCAATAAACATGATCCAGATATAATGTTCATGCTCAACGCAGGCACCAAATAACAATTATTTAAGTATAAAACTAATCCCGATGGTAGATGAAGAGGTAGCGTGCCGACCGCGATCACATCAACCTTTGATCCATTTCCAACGCGCATCGTCACCTCGTTCTTCGCTAGCTTCCGTTTATTCTGCAGTACCTGTTTCGAGTTACAAATATGAGCAACAGTATCAAATACCCAGGCACTACTACGAGTACTAGTGAGATACACATCAATAACATGTATATCGGATATACCTTTCTTCTTTATGTTGCCGTTCTTCAAATCCACCAAGTACTTTGGGAAATTCCGCTTCCAGTGGCCTTCTCCCTTGCAGTAAAAGCACTCAGTATCAGGCTTAGGCCCAGCCTTGGTATTTTTCGCCGGCGCGGTAACTTCCTTACCGCCCTTCTTGAAGTTTCCCTTTTTCTTAGACTTGCCTTGCTTCTTGAATTTGGTGGTCTTATTGACCAACAACACTTGGTGCTCTTTCTTGATCTCCACTTCTGCAGATTTCAACATGGAGAAGAGTTCTAGCAACGACGTTTTGCATATTGTAGTTCATCACAAAGTTCTTGTAACTTGGTGGCAGTGATTGGAGGACACGGTGAATCCCAAAGAATTAGGAATCACTATACCCAAACTTTGGAGTTTATTATCTATAGGAGTATGTCCATCATACCATTCTCCTAATGATATGATCCTGTTATTAACAACAACTCAATGCTCATGATCGAGAAACCACGATCATCTATTAACCAACAAGCTAGTATTACAAAGAGGCTTTACTATGGACTCTAATTTAGTTTACAAATCACACAAGTATTAATGTTTCCAGTTTAATACTGTTATAGCATGAATGTAAACATTTATCATAAACACAAAGATATAATAATAACCACTTTTATTATTGCCTCTAGGGCATATCTCCAACAGATGCTGTTTCCACTATCCACCATACATTTGATGAACTCATTATCGTCAACTAGGGGGTTGATGACCATGGCGTACTGGTTCTCCGTAGGGATGAGGTCTGGGTGATCCTTCCTATCCCAAGTAATTGGAATCTCCGACCAGCGCAGGTACTGGGGAATTGGGGGGAGAGTAGCCATCAGTATCCTCATAGAGGTTTTTTGTTGTCGGACAGTGGGGGTGCCAAGGAAAGTGTGGAAAATGGCTGCCTTCTTCTCGAAGGGGTTCTTTCCCTTGCCATCGCTCTTGGCGGCATGCTTGGGGTTAATATCCTCATCCATGTCACTTGAATCCTGGGACTCCTCTTCCTTCTTCTTCCCTTGCCCTTGCCTCGCGGTTTGTTCTTCCGACTTTGCTTGTAGCCGGACTCCGGGTCCTCCTTGAGATCGTTGACGAACTTGTAATGGCGATTGGTGTGAGTGGCTTTGTTTTTGGCGTCGAGGTGCACGAGGCACGGCGTATCACGGTACTCTTCGTAGATTTGGGGAACGTGGAGGGATGTTGAGGCAGTTTCACTGCCTCGTTGCTGCCCACGACCCGCTCCCCGTCCTTGGCCACGTTGTTCGCCATCACCTCGCCCTACAAATGTCATAGAGACCATGTCGGAGGTTTGCTTTTCTTCTAGCGGGGTCTTCCACTTGGTGCTGCTGTTCCTCCAAGCTTGAGTTGGAACGGCCGTTGCCGGCTGGGAACCGCGAGCATCGTCGTCATTAGCCACGAACTCACTGGCCAACTGAATCATCTGGTTGAGATCTAGCTGGTGATTGTCCTGCAGGCGCTTTAACTTATATCGGAGCAACGTGCCCCTTTCCAACCCATCAATGAAGGCGGCCATGGCGATCTAAGCATGCACTCCTGTGCATGAATTCTTCATATCCAGCCAGCGAGAGAGGTAGGCGCAATATGTCTCGTCTTTCTCCTGCACGCACCGCAGTAGATCGCCAACAGTACAGGGACGTTTGTACGTACCCTCGAAGTTCTTGGTGAATGCTTCTTGCATGTCCAACCAATTGCAGATGGATCTCTCCGGCAAGTCATCAATCCATTGTCGGGTCGTGCCTGCCAACATCAATGGGAGGTACTTGACGGTGACGTTGGGGTTACCCCCGGCAATCTCCACCGCGTTACCGTAATCCTGCAACCATGTAGCTGGCTTGGCGGTGCCGTCATAGGGCTTGACGGTCTTGTCAATCTGGAAACCTTTGGGGTAAGTTGCGGACCGTATATAAGGTCCAAAGCAACATGGTCCCAAGTATGGTCCTTCACGGGCCTCGTGGATCTTTTCCAGTCGTGAACGTGAATCGTATGGCTCCGGGCTTCTTTTCTTCTTCTTTCCATCAGGGGATGGGCTGCGTGAACAACATGGGCCTCCTCCACCATGGTGGCTGCTGGGTGGCAACGGAGGCAGGGGTGGCGGTGGGTTAGCCTTCTTACTGTTACCCTCCTGCGATGCCTCACGCATGTCGCGGTTGTTTGTCGGACGCGGAGGGTCATGGCGCGACCTACTCTTGTGTCCTTGGTGGCGCTCTCCGTCATGACGGGTCTTCTCCGTGTTGTCGCGGATGATAATGCTGCTCTACCTTGGCGGAGACATATCCGTATGACGGTGAGCCTTGGTGTCTTCGTGATGTCGGGGAGAGTGGGGCGATGGAGATGGGCGACGAGGTTGAGCCTTGCCTCCATGGTCGGAGGATATGGGGATAGCATCCTTCCTGTTGCATGCATCCCTCCGTCTTCGTTTTGACGAACCCATCTGTGACCCGACATCATGAGGAGATATGTTTCTTGGTGGCTTATGCTGGCAGAACGATGGGTTAGACTCAAGCCTCTGAGAGGTGGCCTTTTCGTGCTGTTTTACCGCCTTGGCCACTAGGTCATAGACCTGATCCACAGCTGCGGGTGATCTATCCTGTTCCAGAAGGGTCTTGGTGACGACGAGGTTGAGCAGAGGAGTGGGCATCACCTGCCTGCCTTCACTGTCAATGTATGACACACCAGGATTGTTGATGACGCGAGCCAGAGCTTTCTTAGCCTTCTGCTGCTGTAGCAGAGTCTTGTACTCGGCCTCCATTCCTCTAGCTTTCTCTATTGACTTCTTCGTGTTGGCCAGATCTCGATCTAGCTTAGCGCCTTGCTCAGCGATGGCCTGTGCCTCCTCCAGCAGCTACTGGCGCTTCTCATCAAGCTGGACTACATTCCGAATATGAGCCACGGTCATGGGCTCGATGAGGAGATTGCCGTACATCACTATATCAGCTGGAGTGACTTGGGCAGCAGCAGACGTAGATGCCGGAGGTGGCAGGTTTGCAGTGTTGTTATTGCTCGGACCAATGCCGAGTTTGTGCGGCTGCTGCACTGGGTTAGGCGGAGGGGGCATGACCTTCCAATGGCGACGAACACCTCTCAGGACGTGACGGCGTTGTTGGCCTACTCGTCGCGTTTGTAATCCTCCTCCATCTCCTGCATGGCAGAGTCTATCTCCTTCGGGCTGAAGTCTATCTCCTCCGAGTCAGCGCTGATGTCGGCGTAGAGCACGTGAAGCACATAGTAGGAGGGTTCCGAGGCTTCCTCGATGACGGACGATGGAGGTTCAACTACAGCGACGATGGCTGGAGGTGGTGGCGCAGCTGGGGCGATGACGACCAGAGGCGGTGGTGGCGGTGGCTGAGGCGGAGGGGCTCCGCCAATGAGTGCAAGTTCTGTCTGAGCTTCCTCCTTAGCCTCCGCATAGCTGTTGACGGTGTTCACCATGCTTTTGAAAGTGAGGCTTCCTGAAGCCTGCTGCCTCCTTAGCGTACGCCGGAGAAGCGTACCTTGGTCCATCCCTTCCACAAAGTGATATATAGCATCATCATTGGGGTAATGAGCCAGATCGGCCCGTATACGGAGCCATCTAGCAAGGTAGTCGCGGGGGTTCCGCCCTCTCTCTGGATGCAATGTGCCAAATCGAAGATGGTCACCACTCCGGCGAACTTGGATCTCTGCTGTCCAGACGCGCGGATGGAGCCGGCGGACTTGTAGTGATCTTCCACCATTATATCCTGCACAGGGGCGGTTTGGGTGGGACTTGAATTTTTCTGACCTTTGCCGGCAAACTCCAAAGAGAGATCCGACATCGATCCTTCCACGAACGTATCCTGCCCATAGGCGGTCCGTGCGGGTCTTGATGCTCCTCCGACTCCCAGGGAACTAGTGCCCGAGTCGGTTTTGCCGATGAAGAGGTGGATATCAACTATGGGGAGGATTGAGCACCGCGTAGGGTTCGTCTTTGCCGGGATACATAACTCGTCAGGATGGACGATCAGAACGTTGCCGGAAAAGAGAACGCGACCGATGGCTACGGTTTTGCTGATTCCCGCAAAGATCTTGGACCTCGCCTACTGAAGAGCATGAAGCGCCTCTTGCGCCACGGTGGGCGCCAACTGTCGTGGTATTGCCGACGAGTATGCCATGGAGGTGTCCTCACAGTGCATGTTTAGGGACGTGGGGTAAGGCGTACGGTTGATGGGTACGAGGTAACACAGCTTACCCAGGTTCAGATCCCACAATGGTGGCGGAATCCTACTCCTGCTATACATCACTATAATGGCAATACGCCGAGTTACAGGGATCGGTTCGCTGTGCGAGGTATGAGTTATGTTATGCCCTAAAGGCTCACATAGGCCCGACTTATATAGTCGCCAGGTCCTAGGGTTACACGGAAAGTCCTAGCCGGACAGGTTACAAAGTCCTACACAGTATATAACCAGTCTAACGTGTCTTGCACTCCGAGGCTCCGGGTACGTCGGTGACTCCTCCGTAGCCTTCCTTTATCCGGCATGGGCCTCCCTTCTGGATCCATCTAACTGGGCCGCACAGCAGGCCATGGGCCATGCTACCAACTGTGGGCCACCCAGGTTATCCGGATAAGAGACATGCTATGAGGATACCCATATAGCATATCCCCAACATAGGGGGCGCGCCAAGGGGTGGTGTGGGCCCCCTGTGGCCCATCTCCACTTCCCCTTCTGGCTTCCTTCGTCTTCTAGAAAAATAGGGATTTCCATATATTTTCTGGAATTTTCTGATCTTCGCGAATATTGCATTTGGACACCGATTTTTCCATCATAATCCTGACTCCAGCAGTTCATCCTCCAAAAGTCATCCAACATGCAAAATAGATGAAATAACATAAGCATAACCTCTTAATATGAAATATATGAATGAACATTATTAAATTATGATATAAAATAGTGATGCAAAATGGACGTATCAACTCCCCCCAAGCTTAGACCTCGCTTGTCCCCAAGCAAAAGCTGAACTCAGTAAACATGACCTCATGTTTATGGAGTGAAGTGTGGATAAAGAGAATACGGAGAAGAAGCATCACATCCATTAATACACAATTCATAATAGAAAACAACTCAGCATTATATAACTTAACTTGCAATGAGTATGGGAGTCACAATAGAGATGCATAAAGAAAATCATAATTGGTAATGGCAAACCTTGTTCTTGATCAGAGAACAGTTGAAAAATCATACTTGGTTTTAAGCAAAGCTTTTATAATGGAGTCAATAAAGCAGGAATCTCTTGCTCAAACATAATGGGCTTTTTACAAAGATAGCTTTCAAAGTAGTATTCATTCAGATAAGAGCAAAGTGCAAAACAAGGAACATAAGAAACAAGATTGAATAAATCATCATATGGATGATTGAATCACAACAACTCAAATGCTTGCTGAATATAGAGAGGAATAGGTTTACTGAATCAACTTAAAAGTAAAAGATTGATCCTTCACAGAGGGAAGCAGGGATTTCAAGTTTCATAAAGAGCTTCCAAAAAATTATGGTACTTACTAGCTTTGAGCTCTCATTGTCCCTATCATAAGCATCTTGAGGTGATTAAGGTTAAAGTGAAAAAAAATATGGAGTATATGCTTGACAAATCATAAGTTGGCAATCTCATGTCCCTTGAGTACGAGGGTCGTTCCTCATGCTACTCCACTTTAGTCACAAGCAAGTTCTTGTCATTGTAAGTATATGTGTATCATAGAGAACTGCCAACGGGTTACCCCTTGCCCCATGACACCAGAGCTATCCCATACCAAAATGATAAGGCAACAGATAGTGAGCATCTCAGCGATCCTTTTATTTACCTTAAGAATGGTGCATATATTTTTTCTCTTCTCTTTTTTATTTTTTTTTCTGAGGGTGCTTCATATATTGCTCACTATGGTTATGTTGCAAGTTTCCACCGTAATTAGGCATGGCTTAAGCTAGCTAGCCGCCAAGGCGTTTCTCTAACACATATATAATACTCCATGGACTTACAAGCTCCCCTTTTATTTCACACCGCCGACATCCATAAACAAAAGATCATGATATCAACTGGGTAGATATTTACACGTGTTGAAAGTGTTCCCCATGACAACATGGTTCTCCTAATTCCCAACTTATAAGTGCAAGCATATACAACATAGATGACACAATGGTTCAAGATTATTAGGTGCAATAAAGTAAAGTGTGCCATCAAGTTCGTGAGAGCTTTACTAACTAGTTTTCACATAACAAAACAATTTTTAATTCGAAAGTTAGATGAAACTCGAGAATTTACTTGGAATAGCAATAACGCTAATAGGTATACATGGTGGACACAAATGGCATAGGTTTTAGTTCAAGGATTGTATGCACAACAAGCATTCCCTCTTAGTACAGGTTTTTGGCTAGCAAGGCTGGGTAGCAAGGATAAGAGTTGAAGGAAACAAACATACATACAAGTGATAGAAACAATCATGCAATCTTCCTTGAAAACACAAAAGATCTTACTAGGGAATACTAAGCTTATGAGCTAATCAAGAAAGAACGAAAATTAAATAAAATAACTGTAAGTACTTTTCTCTTTCCCTTTCAATCCTCAAAGTGGTGTTGCTACCGACCAAAGCTATTTCCAAAACCAACTAAATTTACTCGATGCTCACAAAGTGATACCAATACTAACAACAAGATCAATCATATAACAGGAATTGCAAACTAAGATAAGATGTGCAAAACGTAAATGATGAAACTTCTCATTAATATTCCATAACGACACTCACACCAGGGGATACATAGATAACCAAATAGAGGAGAGATACTTCCACAATGCAAACCATCCTATGTGATAACTTCTCTATTCATGATATGACTCTACTAAAAAGGTAAAAATATGAAAGATAATGACGTGATGCCGCGGTACTCCCCCAAGCTTGGAACAAATCTAGGGGATACCAATACCTGATGACGAATTACTCCTTTGGTGGTGGTGGTGTTCTCTCGATAAGCTTTTCAATTAACTTCTTCAAATCCTCAATCTCGAAGGCTAGAGTATGAATCATCTCCGAATTATGCTCAATGCGGTTCATGATCATGTCAGACTGAGAATCTCAGTCCTTGTGATTCTTTCCCCGCTCTTCCTTGAAGTATTTCCCTGCATGGTTAGAAAGAGGCATATCCCAACTAGAGGGGAACTTTCCTTTAGACATCTTTTGGAACTACTGCTCATGTATAAGAGTATGGAAGGGGTTCTTGGTGCGTGGAGGAAGTGACCGTGGAGCTATGCAATGACGCGGAGTTTTCCCTCCAGTGGAAATCTGTGCTGTCCTCTTGACTTTGACAGGATTTGACACCACTCCAATACTTGCAACGGTGGCACGGGTGCACAGACGCTTGTCTTACTCCACTTCTTCTTCAACTTCAACCACGATCTCCTCCTCCTTCTTGGGGTCTTGGAGATCATCCTCCACAAGCTTCTTGCCCTTGTCGTTGGCGGAGACCATTGTGCTTCTAAACTTGAGAATAGTTCCTGATAGAAATAGAACAAAATGAAAACACGACGAGGACACGATATACGGACCTCAGGGGATCCGGGGATTATATGTTACGAAGTTTAAAGACAAATGGAAGGTAATGGGAGAAAACGGGACGGGGATGGGATTCATGGTGGTCACACCACCTGGTGGCGTGACCAGGTGGGCCCGCGCCACAGGGTGGTGTCAGCCACCCGGGCTCCGTTTCCTTCCCTCTTTCGACTCGTTAGCTTCCATATTGCATAAAAACTACAAAAATATAAATTCGAAAGTTTTTCGCGAACCTTTTCTTACCAAAACTGTTACCTATTTCAAAATGGACTCTGAAGATTCCTGACTTTGGTCTTCAATAAATTCTTCCAGAGTCACCACCTGAATAATATCAACATCTTCATTATAAGAATCTCTAGAAATATAATGTTTAAGCCTTTGACCATTCACCACTTGCGTAGTGTTGTCTCTCAATGAGGAAAGTTTAATTGCACCTGAACGGTACACCTCTTCAATGATAAAGGGCCCTTCCCATTTTGAGAGTAATTTTCCTGCAAAAAATCTAATACTAGACCTATACAAAAGAAGTTTCTCACCAACATGGAACTTTGTCTTTAGAATTATCCTATCATGCCACCTTTTTAATTTTTCTTTGAAGAGTCTAGCATTTTCATAAGCTTCACTCCTCCACTCATCCAAGGAACTCAAGTCAAGCAGTCTTTTCTTACTAGAAAGTTTAAAATCTCTAATCATTTCTTTTACTGCCCAATAAGCTTTGTGTTCTAATTTTAAAGGCATGCGACAAGATTTCCCATAAACCATTTTGTAAGGAGACATTCCCATAGGATTTTTATAAGAAGTTCTATAAGCCCATAAAGCATCATTCAACTTTTTAGCCCAATTTTTCCTAGATCTATTGAGAGTCTTTTGCAAGATAGTTTTAATTTCTCTATTTGATAATTCTACTTTCCCACTTGTTTGAGGATGATAAGATGAAGAAATTCTATGATTAACATCATATTTAGCAAGGGTATTCCTAAAGCCACCATGAATAAAATGAGAACCTCCATCAGTCCTAAGATATCTAGGCACACCAAACCTAGGAAACATAACATCTTTGAGCATTTTTAAAGAGGTCTCACCATCAGCACTTTTTGTAGGTATGGCTTCTAACCACTTAGTAACATAATCAAAAACAAAAAGAATATGAGTATACCCTTTTGAAGGAGGAAAATGACCCATAAAGTCTAATCCCCAACAAACAAATGGTTCAATAACAAGATAATAATTCATAGGCATTTCATTGCGTCTAGAAATGTTACCAACTCTTCGATAAGAGTAGGCCAATAAAACCCTGATTGTAAAACCTTTTGTGCGGTTCTATATCCACCATGACAATTTCTCAATATCTCTTGTTGTTCATATTCTAGAACACATCTTCGGATAATACCATCCACTCCTTCTTTATATAAATGTGGGTCATCCCAAAAATAATGCCTCAGATAATAAAAGAATTTCCTTCTTTGTTGGGTTGTAAAGGTTGGAGGAAAATACTTGAAAACAATAAAATTAGCATAATCAGCATACCAAGGACTCTCTCGCGATCTTACCTTTATTGTAGCTAACTGTTCATTTGGAAAACTTTCATTAACATGCATAGGATCAAAAGAAATGTTTTCCAATCGAGAAAAATTATCAGCAACAGGAATTTTAGCACCTTTCCTATCTACAATAGGTAGATCAAACTCTTGTAGAAGAAACACCAATCTAATAAGCCTAGGCTTAACATATTTCTTTGTCATAAGGTATTTAATAGCGGCATGATCAGTATGAATGGTAACTTTTGAATCAACAATATAAGGTCTAAAGTTATCATAGGCAAAGATTATAGCTAAGAAATCTTTTTCAGTAGTAGCATAATTATTTTGAGCGGCATCAAGAGTCTTACTAGCATAATGGATAATATTCAATTTTTTATCTATTCGCTGTCCAAGAACAGCACCTACAGCAAAATCACTAGCATCACACATAATTTCAAAGGGTAAATTCCAATCAGGTGGTTGGACAATAGGAGTAGGAGTTTTAATACCTCATTTCTTACCACTTCCTTCATCTTAGGATTTAAACGGCGTTGATGTTCAACAATTGGCTTTGCATCAGGTTCTATATTAATAGCATGCCAACATATAGTACGAGAAACCCCTTTTAAATCATCAAGAGTATAACCCATAGCTCCTCGGTGTTTCTTCAATACTTCCAATAATCTTTCCTCTTCCTTTCCTAAAAGTTTAGAGCTAATAATAACAGGATATATTTTCTCATCATCTAGATAAGCATATTTAAGATCATCGGGTAGAGGTTTTAGATCGAAGACTGGATCCTATTTAGGTTGTAGTGTGGTACCCAAATCTTCCATAGGTAGGTTATGCTTAAGCATCTCAGGTTGACAAAGAAAAATCTTGTCGATCCTATTTCTTTCTTCCGAGAAGACCTCACTTTCATGATCTTCCATATATTGCTGCAAATCATTGTTAGGAGAAAGAGAAATAGAAGAAAGTTGTTCTACTCTAAAATCCTCATTAGGCAATTCATTTTCATAAGGAGTTTTAGCAAATTTGGAAAAATAAACTCATAATATTCTCCATCAAATTTAGTTAAAATTTTCTCCTTCTTACAATCTATGATAGCTCCACAATTGTTCAGGAAAGGTCTACCAAAAATGAAAGACAAGTTTTACTAGCTTCCTTACCAAGCACTGGAAAATCAGTAGGCTATTTAAGCATACCACAAAGAACTTTCACATCTCTTACAATACCAATTTGACAGATGGTCTCTCTATTAGCAAGGTGAATAACCACATCAATGTCTTCAAGTTCACAAGGAGCAATTTCATGCATAAGTTCTTTGTAAAGTTCATAAGGAATAGCACATGAACTTGCACCAATATCACATAAACCATAATAGCAATGGTCACCAATTCTAACAGAAAGCACATGGACACTAGATCTCTTAGTTTTACTAGGATGTGGAACAATATTAGAAGCATCTTCACAAAAGATAATGTGCCCATCTTCTACATTTTTAGTGACAAGGTCTTTCACAATTGCTACTGCAGGTTTAACATTTATTTGTTCATCAGGTTCTACAGCTCTCTTTGTACTTTTGTTAACCACATTAGCTATAATAGAATGTTCCTTTACCTTAGCAGGGAAAGGTATTTTCTCAATATAAGGTTCAGGCAAAATGCGATCAACAGTACAAACTTCAATATTTCTAGCAGGAACATGATTAACAATATCTTTATATGGTGCATGGTACTTGTTCCACTCCTTTTTGGGAATTTCAATATAAGAGGCAAAGGCCTTAAATTTTTTTGCAAGAACTTGCGAATCAAGACCATAAGCAGTACTAATATTATGAAAGTCATCAGTTCCCATAAAAGATTTTATGCATTCATAATCATAATTTATACCTGACTTTCTTCCTTTGTCATTCTCCCATGCTTCAGTATTTTCTTGAATACGGTCTAAAAGATCCCATTTAGCTTCTTCTTTCATACGTGTGAATGATCCGGCACAAGAAGCATCTAATAAATCCTTATCATGAAGATAAAACCTTGCATAAAAGTTATTAATAATAATATTATTAGGGAGCTCGTGAATGGGACATTTGAGCATTAGTAACTTCAATCTCCCCCAAGGTTGGGCTGTACTCTCTCCATCACGAGGCCAAAAGTTATATATTTTATTCCGGTCTTTATGAATCTGTAAGGGTCCCAACCTTTAATAAGGTAGAGTACCCTGTGTTTACAATGCTAGTCCCTGGATCAATAGCTAGCATCCACAGTTAAGATGTAATATCAAGAAACAAAGGTCATAATACAACTTTTATAACCAGGAATAACACAGTTTTATTACATCTTATATAGCTCATTTGGATATTACATTACATTGCAGCAGAATATCCATAAGCATGGGGTCCTTCATCTTCAAAGTGCCACAGGCAGACATGTTGGTTGTAGACTTTGTAATCCTAATCAATCAACTTCACTAAATCAATCAAACTTGCAACATAACAAGTTACAGGCACAAGGGTCAATACATTTGAATTGTATTGGCAAGTGATACTATGGTAGTATAGTGGACTCTATCATCTATATGCATTTGGCTAAGTGGAGTTGAGGCTTGCATTGCTCAAAATAGATTTTTCCTTAACATTTGAAAACACTAAGTTTTTGCTTGACAAAAACATTTTTCTCAATCAAAGATTGAAGATCCTTTAACCCTTGTTCAACCACAAGTTTTAACTTAGAAATTTGAATGATGAGATTCTTGATTGCTTCCATGTCTTGATGCTCAAATTGTCCTTTACCAGGGACATGGCTAAGTACTTAGATTTTACACTCTGCAGAGGTGGTGCACTTTCCCCACAAGACTTGGTTTCCCAAGACAAGATCTTTCAGAAGCCTTCCCTTAGACCAAAAATGGATGCGTTCCAACCTATCAAAACTCTACCACCCACTGTCCATATGGCTAAGTTCTTGCAA